>LR991062.1:2500000-5000000 GCA_905163555.1 Notocelia uddmanniana | reverse complement strand
CCGTCTATTTCACCTCAGGCAAATTATTTTATTTTGAAGAGACACAAGACTTTAGCGGCATTCTCGATTTATTAGTCCTAGCTTATACAGAATGCAACAATAGGGATGCTGACAACAATAAAAATTAGTTACTCTTACATTACCAATCAACAAAACTCAATTAAATACTCGGAAAATATTACACTTCTACTTTTTTTTATATTTTGAAGATTTTTTAATATATATAAAAAAAAACATGTAAAATGGACGGTATTTTATAATAAAAGGCGAGACGTCACTTTTTGCTATTTCCTGACAAACGTCATACTAACAGAGCGTTATTGACGTTTCATTGCCTCAAGGTGACATTATATCAACCTTCGATAAGGCCTTAGTATATATATTTTTTTCTTAGGTTTTTAATTATTTAATTAATTTACAAGATTTAGTTCGCCTGGTCAATCCAATGACAATGATTTTTAAGTTTAACTCATCTGGTCTTGACTCGGGTTCTGGCAGAATATCAGTGCTTCGCTCGAAAGAGCGTAGCGTATTACTGAGTCAGAACCCTTTTGTTTTGCTGCAATGCACTCAGTAATTGTATTTTTATTTTTAAGTTTTTGTTATACTTTTATTATGATGCTATGTTTGTTTTACTTTTCTGTTCGTGTTTATTTTTTGTTTACTGTGTGACTTGTGGCAATCAAATAATTTTTTTATCTATCTATCTATCATTAAAAGTTGCTGATTTGATCACACAGATATGAGAGTAAAGCAGATCCGCTCATGTAAGTTGAACGATTTCTGTACATCTGATCTATTCTCACTAATGCACAAACCAGTAAGTTTGAGAGAGACAGATAAGTGATATCTAACAGGTTTTCACCTGTCAGCGTTTCCGCTTTCATAACAGCAAATTGTACTGCGGGCCAATGATGGTTGCCATTTTATCACTGATCGTCGTGGATAAGACATCCGTCACGTTCTGACAAGTATGCGAGTGCGAGAGTGACGGGCGTCTTATCCACGACGATAAGTGATAAAATGGCAACCATCATACGCCCGCTGAACTATGACGTTTGTGACTTTTTGGATTATATGGGAATTGACATTTTGGTGTGCTTTTAAATGGAGACAATTCGTTAACAGCCGAAAATGATCGTACTATTAGGATTCAAAGAGACAACCATATGAAAAAAACATCTTGCTTAACACTATGAATCTGTTGGTGTTATTAATCTAAGTTTGATCATCAGTCAACATCCCTATTAAGTTAGAGTTTCAATGGCCGCTTAAGAGTTAACACGGTCTCAGAACAAGATTTAATTTTCGAAAGTTCGAAAGTTAATATGATTAGAAACTTAAAGAGTCAGCATTTAATTAAAATATGGCGATAGTACCGCCCTGGACCAGTGGAGAACTGTCTCCCAGACAGTTGAAAAAGACAACAGTTATAAAAGGCTAATTGTGGGAAACGGATGTGATTAACCCTTTAACCGCCGTAGTGTGACATATATAAAACACCACTTATCCAGCTCATTTTGCTGCAGTCTGATAATAAGACAAAAATCTGGTATGTTTATCAACAGTATTTTCATCTCTTGTACTGGATTTAATATGATTAGTTTATACATAAAATATTGTGTACTCGTACCTTCGTACCGGCAGCGACCCGGGAATGTTCGATTAAAAATTCTCGGCGGTTAAAGGCTACGTAACATAACAAAAGCCAAACTAGTACATTTTAAATTAGGTATACGAGTGGAAAATTAATATTTCAACGACCTACGTAACGTTCTCAAACGTGCGTACGTAAGATTGGTCCAAATGTAAGTTTTCATTAAAAAAACTACATTCAGGGGAATTACCGGGATTTTTCATAGAAACCGGTATCGGTACTGAAAGCCCTAACCACATGTTGATCCCGTCCCGCCATACCAGGCAGTGGCCTTAGATCGGCCATACGTAATCCCTCTTGTGAGGAGTGATTACAATAAATACAATACATATACTCTTTATTGTACACCTCACACAAATGAAGCTGTTACAGACAAAACAGGAACATTTACGTAGAGGTAGACAATAGCGGAGGAACGATCCCTTTCAGACAACCTTTGGGTAGCGGAAAAAGAAAATAATATATGCAGTAGGGTGGGGTAGAAATTAATATCGAACCGATATAAAATAATTTATAATATACATACATACATACATTTATAAGGTGCTTCTAAATTAGACGCCAATACTTTAAGAGATGTTAATTTACATCAAAATTATTTACTTTAAATAGGACTTAATAAAACTTTTTACGACTTTGTGTTCATTTTCCGAACAAAATAATTAAATTAAAATTCTGCACAAACATAATCATACTGTGCATTTAACTAACAGGATGGTTATCACTTTCTGTCAAGTGAGCTACACATTGGATGCTAGTTGAAGTGGCCAGTTAAGTGACAGTCAAAAGAGGTTTCACACGATACTCAAAGAAGTCTTAGTCATTGAATACTGATTATCTCATTTATTACGTATTTAGCACAACTGTTTTCCTAATATTCTCCAAAAACTATACTAAAGGTCAAACGTAATCCCATTAACAATAAAAAACTAGTATAATTTGAACTTTAAATTAGTTTTATACTTAAGTCTACTTCTAAGGACGTGTACTATCAGCTCGAAAACTAGCATCTAATGTGGAACTTGACATTCTTTGGTCTCTGCCTAACGTAACGGAATACAGGGCGTGAATATTGTATACCTACAGTCAACATCGCAAAATATTTTAAACAAACGCACAAATTACTAAAGAAGAGAGCAAGCTCTTCGTGGCAGAGCGTAAAATCTGGCGCAAGATTCTAGGGCCAATCAGGAATGAAGACGGGAGTTGGAGGTTGAGGAAGAATACGAGTAGGGAGCTGAAAAAGCTGTTGGTCATGCCGAACATAGTTGACGAAGTCAAAGCAACTCGACTCCGTTGGCTCGGTCACTTTGTGAGGATTGGAGACGATCGTGCAGTGAAGAGAGCGTATGTGGGTCGGCCCAATGGAATACGTCCGGTTGGTCGTCCCAGATACCGCTGGAATGACAAAGCCCTCTAAGATCTAGCCAACGCCGGAGTACTGTAACTTCCTCCTCCTCCGGTCATTGAGCCAGCATAGTACGTGAGTGCTAAAATATGCTTATCTTACTAAGATCGTCGGATGTGAGGTTGTATCGACGGGAGTCTTGGCTCTGCTTATGGCCGGGCCCGTTGGCGTAGCTCAAGGTCGTGAATGGCTGGTGGTCTGATGCATTTATCTGGGAAAAGGTACACAAAAGAATAAAGGTACTGAGTTTGATAGAGATATTTGTATACTCAAGACAAATTATTCTTGAAAATATTTTTAATTAAGTATTAAGAAGTAAAATAGGTGGGACAGTGTAACATTTTTCGATACTATACAGGTGTATTTTAAGATATGATTTTTATTATCTCGCAGTAGTCGTGAAAAGCACTATATGAATGTCTCGAGCAAAAGTGCTTTAGATAGATTGATTTCTTCATGGGCCTTACCTACCACTCGGCCCTCATTTTTCTGTCTATTGTCACTTTCCAGCCTCTACCTACCTGCACCAATTATTATTGAAAATAAAATAACACTTACTTTGTTACTAAATCCCAGTATATCCGAGCCTCGTTTGCTATAACCACTATACGTCATAGTATGACTATGGTCTGACGTTACCACTACCAATGTATCTTCTGCATTCACTATCCTAAGGGCCGCTTCCACCGCCTTCGCCAGCTCCACTGTCTCGTCTAAGGCTTTCTGGGCTTTCGTCTCGTGATGGGCTGTGTCAATTCTACCTCCTGCAACAATTTGGACATTTTAATTTCAATCTTCTTACCTGAAAAGTAGGGTCGACATTTTCATGTGTGATGTCGTTGAAAAAGTTGAACAATAATTATTACTACCTTCATGTTGTGACTTGAGCTTTACGAACTTGCACGCTTTAGGTTCTCCTATTGTAATATTAAAGTATGAATAAAGAGTAAAATCGATCTTAAAACTGCACGCCTCATCTGATGCATGTAGGTATATGAACGTAACACACGGAAACTCACAATATTGATCTCTATCAATATTTTTGAGGTGTGCAATAATGTACATACTAGTAGAGGGGCAAGCTGCTTTTTTTCCCTACCTGCATAGGACACTGGGTTGTTTAATGCTGGCTGTATTTTTATTTCGACAGTCAACCTTTTCATAGGGATAAAGAGGACCGAAATTGTGATATGTATTGCATTTTTATCTCCTATTGTCTTTTTTCCCGCTACCCAAATGTTGTCTGTAAGAGATCGCTCTTTATCGATAAGACCGCCTGTTGTCTAACTCTACCTACTTACATGTTGCTGTTTTCTTTCTGTTTGTAAATGATTCATTTGTTTGAGGTGTCCAATAAAGAAGATTTGTATTGTATTATATTGTCTCTTCCGGGCTCTTTGGACCGGTTTACAACATAGCCTATTGCTATAAATATTACAAAAAAAATATTGAAAGCTATAGGAAAAATTAATTGCTAACAATATTTGAACAAAATACCTACATGTGAATCCACTTATTACCTTGTAACAAGACGAAGCTTGTTATAACGCCTATTAACGTGATTTTGGAGCTTTTTGTTTAAAAGGTGGCTACCCACGCTAAAAGTACTTAGTGTTTGGTGTTAACATTATAATATAATGTTTACACAAAACTCCGCATAAATTTTAGGATTAACGCAAATTGTTTGCTTTGAGCAAGATAATACTCGTCGAGGATAAGGTTAATGGTACATATTATTCAATAGGTAGAATGTTCATACTAAATTAAACTGAAACCTTTGAATATATGCATATCGCGTATCTGATATATGAAACTTGGCAGCTCAATATTATCTCGACAGTAAATCTAAATATTACCTGTATCAAAGCCTACATTCTTAACACATGAATTTATCATAAGCTTGTCTTGCAAGCGGTGGAGGGTTTATTTAGACATTTAGTGCACTACCTAATGTAATTTTGCTCACATTTTAAGCAGCCCAACTGGGGCAGTACCTACCTTATAAACAATCACGGAAATAATATTTGTTCTGTAGTACAGTGGAATCCTCCATGCTGAGTTCCTGGTGGTGAATAAGGTCGCCAGAGCTTCCGAGAATGCGCTGTTAACAGTGAGGACTTACATTTGTTTCTAGTTGTCGATACAGCGAATCCTCAAATAAATAAAGGGTGTGTAACGCACTGGTGAGTGAGCAACATCGGGAGTCGCGAGTGACCATAGGTTACCGTGTGTCATGCTCGATTCCACACAATAATGCTTAACCACAATTTAAAAAAATATTAAATCAAACTGGTACAAACCTCATCCACAACGCAGGCTTCGTCAATTTTCAGAAGAGCTAGCATCATCAACATGCTACGTCAAAATACGCATGCATTGCATAAATTATAAATCCACAACAGGTTTCGTCTACACACTATATTAAAACTAAAAAAATGCATACCTTCAACAAACAAAAAGAACCCGTTCTCATTCTTCGACAAAATCTGTATAGCCTTCTTCGTCATCTCCGCCAGGCTTGGGTCATCCTCATCAGCTTCCAATCGGTACGGCATATGGTCTGGAGAGAACAGACCAAGCACACTGTCCACAACATCAGGGTTAATATTAAGGAGTTCCTTCTTAGTGATGACACATTTCGGGTTGTATCCAAGTTTTTCTTTAGTGAGGAGCCATTCGGAGATCAGGTCCACTCCGTCCCGTCGGTAGCCCTTGTGGCCTTCGACGTCCTTTTGAGGGTAAGGGAAGAAATTACGGCGTCCACCGCCTAATACGACCTGGAAATGAATTGTTCAGTTAAATTACGATACGACGGAAACAATTTTAATTAAAAAAACCGCTTTAAAATAAAAATAAAAAGAAAACAATAATCTAGGATTTCTAATCCAACCATGAGAAGAAATTTATACCTACGATCTCATTTCACAAAATGTACTAAACATACACCATTCATTAATTATACACTAATTTAATAAAGACGAAATACGTTTTTGACAATTAGCAACATATCAAATAAAAATAAAAAATCTTTATTTCATAAAATACACTGTCTTCATAATTTTAGATGAGTGAAATCAAATCAAATATACAATTTCTTAACGTTACAGCACCTTTTGATGGCAGACATACATTGTAACAAGAAGACAAAAATATATCTATTTATATTTTAGTTTAATGAGTTCCAACAGCTACAAAAATATGATCGCGACTTAGGTACATACACACTTACAGATATTATGGTATAGGAAAAGCCTTGAGGAGGTAAAATACCGTATCGTAAAGGCTGATTAAAAAATATATATTCTGCGAGTAGATTTAGGAAACAAACGGATTTTCGTAGTACAACTAAAGCTTTTAAAACCCATTCGTGCGTGACCCACAAACTCTTTCCGCCTTGTAGGCAGAATTGTGCACAAAAGCATAACACATAGGCTGTATTGTCAAGAGCTTTCATTAGGTTAAAAGCATATTTTAATTAGCGAAGTCTACTGCTATACTTCTAAGGTTTGGAATTCTCTGCCGGCGTCTGTTTTTCCGAGTTCATATAACCTGGACCTTTTTAAGGCACGAGTGAATAGGCATCTTCTGGGTGAGCTCGCTTCATCGTCGGCCTCATCTTTGCCCCCCGGCTAGATGCTGGCCAAGAGCAATCACATTTTTAATAAAAAAAAACTGCCAGTTTGGGTTTGGTTTTAATACTGCATACTCGTTGGTGTAACTAAGCCCTAATCTAAAAAAATACCAAAATATACCAATAGCCAGTGGCGGCTGCTGACTACGAGAACCGGTGGTGCGCTAATTTATGAAATACTATAATATATAACTCAAAAATTGCAATACAACTACATTTTCCTACTAACCATCAAATTTTACATGTATTAAGTACCTCAATCCGTCGATTTTAATTCCTGGAAAATGGTTTTAAATTAAGGCATGACCTTGGCGGCCCAGCCGATTTTATTTCTAATTTATCAATCACTAAAAGTTTGAATATTGTTTTTAATATTTTCGATATTCAAGTTCACACTTATTTTTTATACACTCACTTTACAAAACAAACAATAAACACGAATTACGAATAATGGCGCGATACTCGTACGAGAAAAGTGAAGTGCAGGCCATGTTATTAACCAACTAAGCCAACTTGACAATTGAAGCGCAAGAAAAGGTTTATAATTTGAGCGTTAACTTCACTTGGTCGGGCTAATATCGCCGCCGGTTGCTCGTGTGGGCTCCGTGCGCCACACGAGATTTACCTTTTTAACCGACTTCAAGATTTCAAAAGAGGAGGTTATCAATTCGGTTGTATGTTTCTTTTTTGTTTTTTTTTTTTTAATGTTTGTTACTCCATAACTCCGTCATTTCTTAACCGATTTGAAAAATTCTTTTTTTGATTGTATGTATATATATCCAAGTTGGTCCCGTTTTTGTCAAAAGGCAGTTCTGATGATGGGATCCATGAGGAATTGAAGGAACTCCTCAAATCTTTAAGGCAAACATATAGTGATTTTTGTATTTTTATCAACAAGTCAAGCAATCCAAAAATGTGACATTGGTTGAAGTGGAACTGCTGATGATGATCAGAACAGAACTCTTCAACGACGAAAAGTTCACGTTTGGCGATTTGTCCTCCTAGCTGTGTTTGTTAAGCAAGTTCTATTTTCACGATTAATTTTTGTCATGCTCGAGTTCTGATGATGGGATCCATGAGGAGTTGAGGGAACTCCTCAAATCTTAAAGGCAAACATATAGTGATTTTTGTGTTTTTATCAACAAATCGAGCATTATCATACAAAAATGTGACATTTGATGAAGTGGAACTGCTGATGATGATCAGAACAGAACTCTTCAACGACGAAAAGTTCACGTTTGGCGATTTGTCCTTCTAGCGGTGTTTGTTAAGCAAGTTCTATTTTCACGATTGATTTTTGTCATGCTCGAGTTCTGATGATGGGATCCATTAGGAATTGAGGAAACTCCTCAAATGTGAAAGGCACACAAGTAGTGATTTTAGTATTTTCATGAACTAATCAAGCATTTTCATTCATAAAAGTGACATTTGATGAAGTGGAACTGCTGATGATGATCAGAACGGAACTCTTCAACGACGCGTAGTTCACGTTTGGCGATTTGCTCTCTTCGTTTTGTTTGTCAAGCAAGCAAGGTTTTTCCATGATTTCATGAGGAATTGAGGGTACTTAGTCTTCTACCATTATAAACATACTTATAGCCATTTTTGTATTTTATTGTATGGAATCTAAGAGTGCACCATCTAAGATTAATAATCTTTCACCGGACTCCCCCATTGAAGTCGGTTTTTTTTCTTAAAAATTATGCCTCATTCAGTTTGTACGGAGTATCTTCCGTCTCACGCGCCCGGCGCTCTAACGCGATTCTCATAGAAATTGTACTGGCTAGTGCGTGCGCTCCACGAAGCGCACGGAGAGGTTTTTTGAGACTGAGCGAAAAATAATTTTATAGACTACGACATAGCTTAGTGGTTTCTTTGCATTTTTTTAATGTAATTTATGTATGTATTTTACAGATTATTGAGATTGTTTTATTGATGACGATGGTATTGATGGTGTTAATTTTTGGTAGTGCAACGCACGAGTGCACTCAAGGTACGGCCGCCACTGCCAATAGCACTACAGCAATGCTTCAAGAAATGATGAAGAGGTGTCGAAAAGCATGGGTATGATTTTTTTATTAACGAAATTAGAAAGCTTCGTCAATTTTGAAAATCAACCATATTAATCTGGATTTTACGGGATAGAACAAGATCATCGACCTAACTCCAAAACAAACAGTGCGTCACCTTACCTTCAAATTAGGCACCTACTATTGTTGGAATGCTGTTTGACGTAGAGTTTGCTTTACTTAGGACAACTAATAAACGCACACCAACAAAATTGCAAATGGAATGAACGAGTGAATGGTCGCAGTTCGACATAAAAACATCGCTCAGATAAAGTATTGTCGCTGAACTTATTTATTTAATACTTGAACTCGTCTGTAAAGTATTTGGTCAAGGTCAAGTTACATTTATTTGATATTAAACCACTTTCACTGACCCAAACCCAAACGAAGCTATGAATTTAACAGTAATCATAGCTACTTAGTCCATTTTTATTGCCGAGTGCTATAATTCTAATTTTTTTTAGGTTTAGGCGACGTCCTGTCTTGGCGGGGCGAGTTTGATATGTGGTAGGTATTTTGTTTTTTGACGTGAGGTTACTGGTGTGAGATGATGACACTTGACGAATCAGAATCAGAATCTGAATGTCATTTATTGTGTATCACGGGTAGTTCAATGCAGATCTTACAAATGAGTCAGTTCTCTGTGACATGTCTTACGACGTACAATAATGTAATAATAGAAATAATTAACGATTTCATGCAAAATTAAAAATAACAATAATAATCTATTGCTTTATGTCAAACATTCACATACTGTCAGTATATGTATATGTGTGTGTCTCATATAATATGAGAGAATTGTCAGCTACATATCAGTGTCAATCGATACGAATGGAGTACTGCCCCACTTCTGCACAAACGTAATACTGAGGGAGCGAAACTTTGGTGCCGGTGACATTATTATGACGCAAATTCACATATAGGGTGATTTTATATAACAACATTGCGAGTTGCGACACTCCAATGATTATTAATAATGCAATAATGGTAATATACATTTTATTTTTTATTAATAAATAATGACTATTTATATTGAAAATAATGTAAATATTGAATTAACTAGCTTTTGCCCGCGACTTCGTCCGCGTATAATTCGTTCTCGTCTTAGAATGAATTGTTTTCCCATACAATCTTTCTCAAGCTCAGGTGGACACCAGGAACTTAGGGGTGACATGTTGGAGAAGGAAAGCCACGAATAGATCGGACTGGAGATATTTGCTTGACCAGGCTAGCCTAGGGCCCACCCGTGGCTATAACGCCTCAGATGATGATGATACAATCTATCACCCTTCTTTACACCCCCTTAAGAAATGATTTCAGTCAATATGACATTCCCTAGAAATCCTATTGTCAAAACGAATCATTAAGTGCTTATTTCGGAATATCAAATGTACCGATTCTAGACGAATGAATCCCGTCAAAAACATTACATGTACATTGTACAATGATAAAAGTCTCGCTACGCAGTTCTGCCGTAAAACGTTATCCCAACAGAGCGAGTTCTTCATGTAAGTATGATGACCGAAGGCCGGAAGCAGAGCGGCAAGGCATGCGAGAATAATCACACAGAGCGGGCTTCTCATGTATAAGGATGAGGGCCGAAGGCATGAAGCGGAGAGGAGAGACGCGCGAGGCTGAAGGCCGAGCCTCCCAACAGAGTAGATTCTTCATGTAAGGTTGATGACTGGAAAGCCGAAGGAGAGTGGCAAGGCATGCGAGGCCGAAGGCCGAGCTATGTCGTCGCCGGAGATCCAGTTGCCATATTAATGAGGGTAAATTGTACTCCATTCGTTCGTTTTCACGGGATGCCTAGACATATAAACAGACAGACAAACAGACACAAATTCTTAAAACTGTTGAAACGATTTCTGTTATCGATTCTAAGTATCTCCAGCCAACTTTTTTTCGAATATCTTCCATGTACAGACTTTCGACCCTCTTCTAAGTGTACATCTAAGATGCTCCAACTGTCTATGCTGACGATTGTCTTATATCAAACAGTTTTTATTGTGTGAAGGGTCAAAAATTACGTAAAAAATAACGCACGATAAAACTAAATGGTACACCGACGATACAAAGTGTGCATTGAAACAGCTGTTTTGTATTTAAGCATATGAATAAAAACAATGCCAAAGTATCGCAAATGCATTTTGATGTACACGCAAAGTAGAACTTATTGCGAAAAGGTTGTGCTCAAAAATAGCGTCAACAATCAGAAGGAATTATGATACTCCGGTTTTGACATAATGAATCGTCAACTTGTTTACAATTCTGCTATGCTTTAAGTTAAATTTCTTGACACGCTGTTATACTCCCAATTGGCTGAAACTTAAATCGTAGAATGGCGTATGAGGATTAAACCACCCCGTTTCATAGACCTTACTTGCATCCCCAATCCCACTCGAGAACCTTTCCTCCCCAACGGCCAACGGTTCTACGTGCAATATGCCCCGCCCACTGCTACTTAAGTTTAGCGGTTCGAAGGGGTTTGTCGGTTACTTTGGTTCTACTGCTGATGGCCTCATTTCTGATACGATCACGCAAAGATACTCCCAGCATAGCCATCTCCATTGCTCTTTGGGTGACTTTGAGCCTTCTTATGAGGCCCATAGTAAGCGACCACGTTTCAGTGCCATATGTCATCACTGGCAACACACACTGGTCAAAAACCCTCGTCTTGAGACACCGCGGAATATTGGACGAAAAGATGTGCCGTAGCTTCCCGAACGCTGCCCAGCCGAGTTGGATTCGACGATTAACCCCTTTCTCGAAGTTGGACCTACCTAACTGGACAGTCTGTCCTAGGTATAATATATAATCATCTACAACTTCAATTAAAAGTGTCCGATTGTAACGGGAGTTGGTGCTACGTGCTCGTGCTTTCAAAACGAATGATTAAGCTTATTTCAGAATATCAAATGTACCGATTCTAGACGAATAAAGCCCGTAAAGTATTACATGTACAATGATAAAAGTCTTGCTACGCAGTTCTTCCGTAAAACGTCCTAACAGAGCGGGTTCTTCATGTAAGTATGAGGGCCGAAAGGAGGAAGCAGAGTGGCAAAACATGCAAGGCGGAAGGCCGAGAATTCACACAGAGCGGGCTTCTTATGTAAGGTTGACGGCCGAAGACTTGAAACAGGGAGGCGAGACACGCAAGGCCGAAGGCCGAGCTTCCCAACAGAGTAGATTATTCATGTAAAGTTGATGACTAACGGGCCAAAACGGAGCGGCAAGGCATGCGAGGCCGAAGGCCGAACATACAAATAGAGTGGGATCCTTATATAAGGCTGAAGGCCCGGAGCCGTGTGACACGCACGCGAGGCCCAAGGCCGAGCGTCCCAACAGAGCGGAATCCTTATGTAGGGCCGAAGGCCTGAAGCAGAGTGGCAATGCAAGCGAGGCCGAAGACCGAGAGTCCCAACAGAGCGGGCTCCTTATGTAGGGCCGAAGGCCTGATGCAGAGGGGCAAGGCATGCGAGTCTAAAGGCAGATCATTCACACAGAGTGGGCTCCTCATGCCGATCATTCACACATAGTGGCAAGATAGCCAACAGAGCGGGCCCCTCATGTAAGGCTGAGGGCCGAAGGCCCGAAGCGGCAATGCACGTGAGTCTGAAGGCCGAGAGTCACACTGCTTAGACATATAAACCGATAGACAAACAGACACGAATTCTTAAAACTGTTGAAATAAGTTCTGTTTCGATGCCAAGGGCCCTCCAATCGCTCCATTGATTTATTCAATATCTTCAATGTACAGATTTTCGACCCTCTACAGCTGTATTATATGTATACGGATAAGCATAGCTCCAGGGGCCTTTCAACTCGAAGTACGAAGTTTTCTATGGAAATGTTATTTTAACTTGTTTGTACCAGATGTCACTTGGTGCTAGCTCTATCGCACTTGCATATTGAAGTGACAGGGATGCAGCGGTCGTGCGGTTAGTTCTTACTAAATACACAACGGCACTACGATCTATGTGGAGTATTTCACTGGTATCTCCATCTCAGTATATATATTGTACTTTGTGCATAGATCTAAGGTGCTTCAACCGTCAATGTTGACGATTGGGCTGCCCAGCCCAAGTGATCTCTTATATCAAACAGTTATTATAGTCTGAAGGGTCACCAATTACGTAAAAAATAATACACGACAAAATTAAATTGTACACCGACGATACAAAGACTGCATTGAAGCAGCTGTTTTTGTATTTAAGCATATGAAGACAAACAATTCCAAAGTACCGCAAATTTATTTTGATTTACACGCAATAATAGACCTAATTGCTAAAAGGTTATGCTCAAAAATAGCGTCATCAATCAGAAGGAATTATGATATTTCGGCTTTGACATGTCAAAACGTCAGCTTGTTTACAATACGTCAAATTCTGCTATGGCTTAAGTTAAATTTATTGACACGCCGTTATACTTCCAATGGGCTGAAACTTAAAGCTTAGAATGGCGTATGAGGATTTAAATCACCAGTTTCATAGACCATATTTGCACCCCCGATTTCATCCCTTTGAGGGTGATTATCGGGACAAAAAGTATACTTTAAGTGAATCCAGATTATATACTGTTCAGTATACAAAAAATCATCTTGATCTGTTCAGCCGTTTTTGCGTGATTGAGTAATAAACATCCAAACATCTAAAATTTCGCATTTATAATTACATTATTATTTAATTATGGGATTACAAAGTTATATATGTAGTTTTTGAATCTAGAAAACGGTACTGAAATTGGGGTTTAGAGTCACAGTTAATTACTGGAATAAAATCATTATAGTGTTCAAAATTTGAAGAGACCGTGGTGGCTGGCGCGCACACTGGGCAGCGCCGCGGCGCAGCGCTTGCGTTTACTTTTTTTTCAGTTTTTATCTTAAGATTTCACAAATTTTGAATGAGGATGTTTTTCTTTTGTCGTCAAGTATATGCTTACCAATTTTCATTCCTGTAACTCATGGATTATAGGAGTTCCCATACAAAATTCAACCCCTCTTTTTACCCCCTTTAAACCCAAATTTGCACAATTTTTATAGCCTAAAACCTGACCGGGTATTTACTCGACAGATTAGTAAAGTTTTCATCAAAGTCCGTTTAGCCGTTTTCACGTGATGCGCGTTCATATAAACAGACAAACAGATAAACAGACAAACAGACAAAAATTCTAAAAACTGTTGGAACGTGTTCTGTTATCAATAATAAGTATCCCCAGGCAACTTTTTTTCGAATATCTTCCATGTACAGACGTTCGACCCTCTTCAGCTTTATTATATGTATAGATTACAAAGACAATAAGAAAAAAATATTTTACTAAGTAACTAATATTCGGATAAATGAAAAACAACAAATTAAATTTCGTGGGATGTCGAAAAATAAGCAGAACGCTTAGAATTCAAACACAACATCGCATCTTCTAATTTAAATACATACTACGGTCGGCCTGTTTAGCCTAGTTGGTAGTGACACTGCCTTCGAAGCTAGAGGTCCCGGGTTCGAATCCTGGTAAGGGCATTTGTTTCTGTGGTGAGCAGTAACATTTGTTCTTGAGACTTGGATGTTTTCTATGTATTTAAGTATTATATCTATTAAATATATCGTCGTCTAGTACCCATAACACAAGCCTTATTGAGCTTACTATAGGACTAGCTCGATTTGTGTAAAAAATTGTCCAATAATATTTATTTATTTATTTATTATACCTACATACATACATACATAATGCCTGTAATTGCAACTAGAACAAAATTATTGTTGTAAGTTAACCTTTCATCATCAAAATCGATTCCTTCAATAATCCAAATAAAAACACTCTGTATGTAGCTTGACGTCGTACGTCTGTCATCGGCACCAAAGTTTCGCTCCCTGGAGTCATATCTTACTGCCTCCACATTGACAAATTAGCAAGTCGCCTAAAGTACCTGCATAGGTAATTAAATTGTACTAATTACACTGACGGACGGACTTTCAGATTCTGATTGATTCTTAGAAAATTTACTTTTATTATAATTAATTTTCATTTATTTCATATTTTTTTCACAATACTAATTCATTCCTATTTTTTTTATGATAAACGTCACGGACGTCAAAGACGGATACGGTCGTGTCACGGAATAGACCCAACACAAATATACTTATAAACAAATGTGAACACAACACAATATTTGGTAATAGGCGTGTGAGGTAAAAAGGATAGGCCTTCTAATTTTTTTTATTTCATTTAAGTCAACCGTTGGTGAGATATTAGCTGTCAAAGTCGTAAAAAGTGTGTCCCCCCTTCTAATTTCTAAACTATTAAGTTTAAATATCTGAAAAAATCTTGTGGATGTGCATTAATAAATCTATTCATCGATTTTTGGTTTGAAGAAGATAGGTTTAACGGTTTTTTGAGCTGAAAAACTGCCTTGCCACAACAAAAGGGCGTAAGTGTCGTAAGTTTCCTATGAAGATACGACCTTTTGTAATTGAATTTGTTGTATAGTGGTTTTAAATGTAGATTAGGAGGTGTCGGTACGGAACCCTTATTGTGTGTGGTTCGACACGCACTTGGCCGGTTTATTTAATACTTAAATCAGTGGGAAACAAGTGTACTGGTCGCTTGATGGTAACCGGTGACAACTTAGGGTCGACCTATACCTAACTCCGCTAATCCAAAGTCTGGGTCAAAATGGGGTACAACTGGATCATAGTACAGAATAGCGCTGGCTTTTAAGCCAGCGCTGGACCGCTGGTTTTTCGCTGGGCACATTTTTGCATTTTCTTAACAAAAGAACTGATTAATTAAATAAAACAGAGCGCCTACAAACCTTTCAATTTTCAATGAAACTAAATGCTGTGATAAAAAACGATTATTGTCAGGCGCCTTTAGATTGTGCGAAGACAGCGCAGTGGAAGGTGTTTGGCTTTCGTTCCTGATTAGCGTACGACGTCCAGGTTTCGGCTCCGTACAAGAGTATCCTCAAGGCACAATCTTCGTATACAATAGTCTTGGTCTTAATGGTAAGATGTTTATTGTTCCAAACTCTTGAACGCAGTCTGCCGCATGTCGTGGCCGCCCTGCCGATGCGGATGTCGACCTTTCCATCGAAGGAGAGGTCGCTCAACACGGTCGACTCTAAATAACAGGAGTCGTCCGAGGAAGGAAATTCCTCTGAAGTGCGCGTAAGAGGCTGAAGGCGTCCGCATACTCGTATGTGCAAATATCCTCACATTAAAGCCCGTACCTCAGCAGATCCGTGACGACTTCCCATCTCAAATATGCCGGAAAAAGCCACAGGGTTCGCGCAGAGAAAGGTAAAGTAAATGCACACTCACATCAATGTGCTTCCCTACATTCCCTCTGACGAGCTGCGTGGCTATATCTTCACACCTGGGCCCGTACCTCGGCAGATCAGTGTCGGCCTCCCAACGCCGATCGGCCGAGTGTGCATAAGAGGCCGCTGGGGTCGCGTGTGTCACTCGCGTTGTGGTGACAATTCCTGAAACAATTGGTATACATATACTTTCATTGTTTAAACAAACGAATTGAATAAAATAGATGAATACATGACACACACATAATAACAAACAGACACGAAATGGTCCCAAACAGCCTTTAGCTGCTATTGTAAACAGCGCTGACCTTCCGTGGAAACTATCAGTGAGACCACGATGGTCAGCGCAAGCATTAGAAAGCAAAAACAGTGAAATAATAATTTAAATAAAATTAATGAAAATAAGAGTTTTAAATTGTAATTTATGTGCAAGGCCACAGTTTGTTCTGTTCGTGAATAAAACTGAAGGTATTTTGTCAGTTCTATCTAGAACTGTACATACTTATAAATATAACAGTGCCTAACTAACGTGGATTATAAAAATGTATTTTTCTCAAACATGACGAGCTGAAATTTAGCATAGGTACCATTTATGTAAATTCGGTGACAATACAATTTATGGTACCACAGAGCTGATTTGATAATCGAGGCTACTCCTAAACTACACAAGACAATTAAACCCATCGTTTTTGGGCTCATTCGAACCTGAGAAGGCAAGTAATTTGTGGAAAAGTACAGTCGGCTATAAAAGCTCCTATGGAGTTTTTGACAGTAACTTATTATTACTGAAATCCTTAGAATTTCATTAGGACTTTGCTTATAATTTTCTAATTTCATTGCATTTTATTAAAAAACCACTAAGTATATAATTTATAAGTCGCAGCGTGAATGGCAATTAGTACTCGCAGATGCGTACTTGTTCACGAATTGCTTTTTCCAGGCCTTTGCCATAATCTTTTATTATGAATGTACAATAAACATTGTTTTAAAGACGCCTCTTAACGTTAATTGTTATTTTTGAAGGCGTATGTCATTATATGTGGACAAAAGATTCGGTTAATTACATAACCACAATTTAAATACAAATGTAAAAGCGTTCATGAAAATTACATTATAAATTATGCTTAATTTAAATTGTGGCAATCAACCTAAAAAGTATACGAAACCATCCTTGACGTATTTAATTAAAAGTACTTACCTAAATATTCAATGAATCTTTTTTCTTATAATCATGGCCGCAGAATTGAAAACTTTTTACCATAACTGTACTTTTCTCTGACTTGAGCGCATAATACACATAGTCCCCGCACATGACAGTTACTCTGAGGCCTGCAATTCTGTACTTGTACTTCCCAGCATTCCCAGATCTCTGCGACCAGTCCACAAATCCCATCACCAATGGTTTCCAGTGCCAGACTATTATCACGAGGTCTACGATTTTTTATACGCATCTGCGCATAGTCCACAAGTCCCGTCACCGAGTGGTTGCCAGGCAATTATCACGTTAATTCCCTAGTTTAACGGTTACACAAAGGCCTACGAATATGTACATACCCGTACCTTTACCAGCCCTTTGCGCCTAGTCCATAAGGGCCGTAACCGAGTGATTGCCAGACCATCGTGATATCATAATGTTCCGGCAACTATTTGGTGCAATTCCCTGGCAATTCATCATGTTCCCTCGCGGTACAATTACCTTGTGTGACGATTTCACCGAGGCCTACAATCTTTGTACTTACCTGTACTTTTCCCCGCTTTCTGCGCCCAGTCCACAAGTCCCGTAACCGAATGGTTGCCAGACAATTGCCCCATGCAGTCCCCTCGTTTGACGGCTGCGCTGAGGCCCACGGTCCCACTGTTGGCTTTCACGCCAGACAGGTATGCCGTTCCACTGCACGCAGAGTCAGCTACGTTGTGGTCTACGCAGTAAGTCTGAAATAAGTAGTTTTTTTTTGGGTGGTAGAAATTGGAGAAAATTAATGTAGGTTGGTTAATATAAGTTTATTTGCTCTCGAGTCAAAAACGAGAGTGTCAAACGTATTACGCGTATTGGGTTTCTTTATCAGCTCCTGCAGGACGTATACCTAGTTATTTACGTAACGTGTCTAACGTACAGTCAGAATCAGAAGTCCCTACGCATATAAGCAATTCAAAATCTATTATTCCCTTATAATAAAGACTTATGACCTCTTCATATGCTGATATAAATAAGGTTAGGTTATATGCCTTTTTTTTTCGATTCGATCTAATCGTCATTTAAATCAACCTGAGGTATTTACGTTTAAAAACGTAACGTAATCAGCCTGCGGGAACTACATACTTAATTTTGGCACATGTATTTACTGAGTAATAACTGACAACTTAAAAAAATATAATAAACCCCCGATATTTTCATTACAAAGTTTAATATCTCAAACACGGTAGTAACCGATTTTGATTAAACATATGCTTTCAAATAAAACTGCATTTAAATCGGTTCATCCATTTAGGAGCTACGATGCCACAGACAGACACACACATACACAGACACACATGTTAAACTTATAAACACCCCTCTTTGCGTTCCGGGTTTGGGGTTAAAAAATACTGGAAAGTTAACTGGATGGCAGATCATACACAGTTCAAAAAACAAGAATGTCCCTCGTCTCCCCTATGCTTAATATTTAAGAGCACACGTGCAAGTAATGTTTTACTGACATAGATTTAAAGAAGCAGTTTATTCGGATTATGAGTACAATTAAACATTAGGCATTCTAGGCCTTAACATTCGATATCTCCAGCTAGTATGGAACAAAAACAGATGATGTAGTCGTGGATTCTATGGAAATAAATGTAAGTATCTCAGACAGCAACCAAGTGATCTATGATACTGTAAGAAATTCGATTATGTTACAACTCAATCGAAAATCTATTTTCTCAAACATGCAATGAAATATTGATGTTGTGTTCCTTTTAATAGGCTGCGAAGTATGACGTTTCAGGTGCGGCTAGGACAAGAGTTTGTTAATGGAATTTCATACAAATCTTGCAGGCCTAGGCCGGCAAAGTCCTCTTTTTAATTTCCATTCCACATAAATTTGTGGCATAGGCATCATGACATTCTGCCACCATGCGTATTAAAAATAAAACTATGTATTTTTTTTGGTGTTTATTTCATTGCATGTTTGAGAAAAGCACTATACATACCTCGGCGGGAAATAAGGGTTTGCCCATCTCAGACCTATCCGGCCTCGCTTTGCTCGGCCGTCTATATGTCTTCGGCCGGCAACCCCTTGCGTCCCGGCCTCTGTAGTAATGTACTATTAAATGTGACAATCTATAATACTCTACCCCAAAATTAATACATTCTGTAAACAAATAAGCACGAATGATTCTTATCAGCAATATCGAAGCGATTAGTTATACCTATACAAATCAAATTATAGCTGAAGGTACGAGTATAATATGCAAGACTGTGTAGATAACTTGAGTGCTTACTCAGAGAGTTAAATATTTACGGTAGGTATGTTCGATCGGTGCACTGACGATACAAATTGGTCAATGGTCCCCGATGCTTACCTAGTCAAAGAGGAATTAAATTATACACGACATCGACGAGGGATTCATTTATTTAGCCCAATAAAACAATTGTTGGCACGCAAAATCGAGTGTTAGTGCTTTGTACATAGGTATAAAATAGAACGATGAGAAGTTGTGAATACTGGCAAAGTTGATTGCGGCGATTAATATAGTATAACAGGCAGAATATAACAATTTAGGTTGGCACATATTGAGTTAATTGGATCCTTTGACATAGACATGTGGTTTGTTTTAATTGGGTTAAAGAAATATAAGTAGATGATATGTACGTTATTAATATTTAGACATTGGCAAAATTTGTGTTAAGCTACGTTCCCCAGCTGTTTTCGTTCTCCTCGCTTGATATCGGACGCAATAAAGAACCTGTACTAAGTTGATACTGACCTTATAAATTACTTAATACCCCTTATAAATGACCTTACCGACAAAGGCGGCAGTAGCTTAAGACACAAGCCACACATAAGCCGAAGCTATCTTACACAAGCCGATGTAAAAGAACATCTAGAAGCCGGGCATGATTTTTTTCACCGAGATGCTTTTGGCCGAGGTTTGCTCTGGTGTCCAGCGTGGCCAAGAGTGACTAAGATTACGTTACCTTAGACGACCCGGTACCTATAGCTCTCAAAGCTGAGCTTGATTTGTTCGACCAGGTAAGCAGGCTTCTGAACGAGGTACGCTCTAGTGTTCAGTGTGGCTAAGATTGACTAAGATTGCGTTACTTTTGAGAAGCCGGTGTAGGGGAACATATAACTAAACTTATTTCTTCACCCGTGTTTTTGGCCGATATACGCCCTGGTGTCCAGCGTGGCCAAGAGTGACAAGATTACGTTACCTTAGATAAGCCGTTGTAGAGGAACATCTCAAAAATGAGCTTGATTTCTTCACCCAGGCTTTTGGCAGAGATACGCTCTGGTGTCCAGATTGGCGAAGAGTGACTAAAATTACGTTACTTTTGACAAGCCTGTATTGGGGAACATCTCAAAGCTGAGCCTGATTTCTTCGCCAAGTTGGCCATGTTTCTGGCCGAGGTACGCTCTGGTGTCCAGAGTGGTCAAGAGTGACTAAGATTATACGTTACCTTAGACAAGCCTGTGTATGGGAACATATCAAAGCAGAGCTTGATTTCTTCGCCAAGATGGCCATGTTTCTGGCCGAGGTACGCTCTGGTGTCCAGAGTTGCCAAAAGTGACTAAGATTACGTAACTTTAGACAAGCCTGTGTAGGGGAACATCTCAAGGCTGAGCTTGATTTCTTCGCAAAGATGGCCATGTTTCTGGCCGAGGTACGCTCTGGTGTCCAGAGTGGCCAAAAGTGACTAAGATTACGTTACCTTAGACAAGCCTGTGTATGGGAACATCTCAAAGCTGAGCTTGATTTCTTCGCCAAGATGGCCATGTTTCTGGCCAAGGTACGCTCTGGTGTACAGAGTGGCCAAAAGTGACTAAGATTACGTTACCTTAGACAAGCCTGTGTATGGGAACATCTCAAAGCTGAGCTTGATTTCTTCGCCAAGATGGCCATGTTTCTGGCCGAGGTACGCTCTGGTGGCCGCTAGTGTTGTCACGCTCATGCCGTCGCCGAGGAAAAAAATTACGTTTTTCGCTACGTTGCTGTTGAGCGGCGTTGATAACTGAAATAAAAGAACTTGTTAAAATGAGACCGTATTTAAATATCACGAGGGAATCCGAGATAATTTTGATATTAATGTGAAGGAAATATGGAGGAAACATGCATACGCCCGCGAAGAAATTTGAAGATGTAGGTACGTGAAGTCATCATCCACAAACCACACTGGGCCAGCGTAAGGACTACTAGCTGCCCGATCACTCTAATCCATTAGAGGAGGCCTAAGTCCAGAGGCTCTTATAAAGGCTGACAATGTTGATGATGATGATAGGTTCCGAGATATCAAGAAAATATTAGTTTTTTTTTGTTGTTTAAGTTTTTATAAATATTTACGGAAAAGTAAACGGTCCTAGTTTTTTTTTATTATTATATATATTCAGAAACAATACAGGCATTGTGTTTGAAATTAATTAAAAATTAAAATTACTTATAATTATACATAAAAAATTGCTTAAACTATACTATTAAATAACTATACTTTTTTACATTTCATTTAAATAATTACATGTCATGTCATTCAATTGTTATAACTACTCAGGTAGTGCGCACAAAAATCTCTTCAATAGTGTAGAAGCACCCTCTCAATAAGAATGCTTTTAATTTTCTACAAAATACCTTATAATTTGTGATACTTTTTAGGTCAGGGGGCAGTTTGTTAAAAATTTTGACAGCCTGATATTTTGTGCTGTGCTGCGCTACTTTGAGTTTCGGGAAGAAACTTTGTCTTAAGTTTTTAGTTCGCGTTTGTAGGCGCAAATCTTGTTCTCCGATAGACTCGTATTTTAAAATATTTCTAACTAAATCAGTAAGCAACACGAGTACATACAAGCAAGGAACTGTTAGAATGCCCAATTCCAGGAAGTGATCTCTACAAGATATCCATTGAGGAATGCGTACAATGGTACGGATGGCCCTTTTTTGAACAACCAAAGCTTTGTTAAGGTTGTACTTAAAGCTATTTCCCCAGAGTCTGATACTGTACCTAAGCTTAGATTCTACTAAAGCATAGTATATTACTTTAAGTTGTTCTATAGTGAGTTCGTCCCTCAGGCTTCTCAGAGCATAACAGGCTGAAGAAATGGAATGCTCAACGGCATCCAGCTCCTCTTTCCATTTCAGGCCTGCATCAATACGTACCCCAAGAAATTTAACACTATCAACTACATCTATCATAACATTATTTATAACTACATTAAGCTTGTCAGATTTCTTAGAATTGAGTTCAAATAACATAATTTTGGTTTTGTCAGTATTTAAACGCAAGTTATTAATGTTGAACCAATTTTGGAAAGCCGTTAATGCATTTGTCGTCAGCTCGATAAGCTCGGACATACTGTTTGCAGCAACAATCGCACTAGTATCATCTGCAAACACGGTCACTCGGCATCCGGGAATTGTGTTACAAATATAGTTGTCTAAGTCATTTGTAAATAGGATAAATAGAATAGGACCCAGAATTGATCCCTGTGGGACCCCTCTCTTTATTGTAACAAACTTAGAACTAACGGAACCTTCAATATTATTATCAACGCTTTTTAGCTCTACAAATTGCTTCCGATTGCTAAGGTAACTGTTCAGGAAATGATAAGATTTACCCTTAAAACCATAAAAATCAAATTTCCGCATAAGTATTTTATGGTCTACCAAATCAAACGCGGAGCTAAGGTCCAGAAATAGACCCGCTACTCTTTTTTACAATGGAGGTCCGACACCACGTCTCCTACGAGAGACTCAATGGCATCTGTAGTCCCTTTTTTTCCTGAAAACCAAATTGCTTAGAATTGATAATGCGTCTTTTAAATGTTTCAAGATTCGGGACTTCATTAGTTTCTCGAAAATTTTCGATAGTACCGGTAGGAGCGATATTGGCCGGTAATTTTTCGGATCACTTTTTGTACCCTTCTTATAAACAGGTATTACCCTGGCAACTTTTAGCTGGTCAGGAAATACCCCTGCATCGTAACATTTATTAAACGCACTGTTTGCACTGCACTGACACCATATTTGGTACGATCTCACAAGAGGCTTAACACCTTTGCACCATGTCGCTTCAACGTCATATTTGAACTGTCATACTAAATTGCCAACGACGAAGTCCCAAAGTCTCAAGCTATGAGGCCGACTGTACTATCATTCCTATGTCATAAAATCTCATTTATTACCCCCCCCCCCCCCCCCCCAACACCTCTAAATTGCCAACGGGTGCAAGCGACGAAGTCCCAAAGTGTCAAGCTACTTATGAGGCCGGCTGTGCTATCATTCCTATGTCACAAAATCTCATTTATTAACCCCCACTTATTATTATGAGATTATTACCCATCACCACCTGAGTATCTAATAATTGACACATACTGCCCATTCTTGTGAATTGTTAATTATTAAGTTGACGACCTGTTTAGCCTAGTTGGTAGTGACAATGCCTCCGAAGCTAGAGGTCCGGGTTCGAATCCCGGCCAGGGCATTATTTGTGCATTTCGTACGGATTTTGTTATTGGGTCTTGGATGTTCTCTATGTATTTAAATATGTATTTATCTATATAAGTATGTATATCGTCGTCTAGTACCCATAGTACAAGCTTTGCTTGGTTTGAGACTAGGTCGATTTGTGTAAGATTGTCCCCAATTTTTTTTTTAAGTATATATGTAGTGAATAATGCTTTCCCATCGGCTACACTTGGAACGTGAACTAGACCCGAAGTGGCTATCAATGATAGTATTAAACGATTGACATGTCATCATCATCACATCTGTTAATGAGAAACTTTATTACTTAATGTCAAATGTTTGAATGAAAACTCGTAGTATTTTGCCATTCGACGCGACAGATATTAAACTATTACGGTGATTGACACTTCTTCGGGTATACTCGAGTATTTCTAATTCTAATGGATTCACTACATATGTACTTGTGGCTCTGTGTACTGCAGCCCTCGCGATTTTCGTTTTCGACTTATTTTTCCAAACACAAAATTTACAAAAACCTTAACGACAAAATAATCACAGAAACCAGTTGAGAAATGTGACCTGTAGAGGAGAACATCCTAAAATTCTCCGGAAACATATCTTATTATTTATGCAGCTGACTGTATTGACATACTTTCGTCTGTAGCGTCCATTGTGCCTGTTGCCTCCAATGGTACTTATTTTTCTCATCGAAGTCCCTTTTTGTGGTACCTGAAAAAAAATACACATTTTAAAGAGGTTTTGAATAATAAGAATGAATAAACAAATTACTATAAAAAACAAAACACTACACAAAACGTAGTCAAGTGTGTAGACGAACTGCATGCGTTTAAATAATAATAAATATACTAAATAAATAAAAAATAAATATTGGGGGACAATCTTACACAAATCGACATAGTCCCAAACTTAACAAATCTTGTACTATGTACCCATAGACGACGATATACATACTTATATAGATAAATACATATAAAACATCCAAGACCCAGGAACAAATATCCGTGCTAAATGCACAAATAATGCCCTGGCCGGGATTCGAACCCGGGACTAGCTTCGGAGGCAGTGTCAGTACCTACTAGGCTAAACAGGCCGTCTTATATAATAATAAACGAATTTACGAATATATGAGTATGAGTATGAATATGAGTATATGTTTTATTTTATTTAAGTTGATTACCATTGCATTATTTGCCTTTTGTGATGAAGTGTTTAATGTTAATCACCACGATGTTACACTTACATTTAGCGGGGAACTTTTTAAAGTCCTTCAGACGAGGTCAAAACAACCATATCGTATAAAAATAACAAATGCAGAATCTGTCGATTTAATGACATCGTAAACAAATTAACGTTTCAAACATGAGTCACAGTATACCGTGCCAAGTCCAGAGGGCCTACTCCGAACTTCGTATCGCGCCGTCCCAATCCGTCATATAGTGTGTATAACACGAGAGTGAAAGGGACGGCACGACACGAAGTTCGATTTTCGAAGTTTGGAGTAGGCCCTCAGTACGAGTGCTGTCTCGTGCTTGGTCATAGAGTTCCTTATACATTCGCCCGTGCCAGCTTCATTGCGTCTGTACGCCGCACTGGTCGGCAAACGGTGAGAACTACCGATCAAAATCGTGTAGCAAACCGAATGTCAATAATTGACAACTTTTCATTTTTTTAAGCAGGCTTTTTTCCGATGAATTCAAATCTATACTAATATTTTAAAGCTGAAGAGTATGTTTGTTTGTTTGTTTGAACGCGCTAATCTCAGGAACTACTAGTACGAATTGAAAAAATATTTTTTTTAGTTCATTTATCTTTGGTGTTGATAACAAAAAGTTTTACATTATTTACGAAATTCATGGTCACTGTACAATCAGAATACTTCAGTCAAGTGATACGTGTGTCAAATTGAATGTCACCTGAGTCCGATTACTTTTGAAATATCGTATCTCACTCAATGTGACAATTTACTTTCTTCGTAATTAACGTGCTGTCATAACAGTTAAGAGGTTTAATCTTTATAAACCAATCGTTGTAGGGTGACCATGATAGTAGAGAATTAAACTTTCACTTAACAAAAATTAAAATACAGGAAAAAGGTTTGGGTGTTTCACTTAAATACAATGGTGAACGATTCATTGCCATTTACTATGTATGTAGTGTTGGTACTGCTCACGTCTCCTGAATCACCCTGTATAACATCTAACGCTGCAACCAAAAGGAGCTAAGAAAGCGAAGACTGTATTTAGTTGGAATAGGTTACAGTACAGCATCGTGGCCCAGCGGTGCCAGCGTACCGTGTGCGGTATGTGAGGTTAAACAAAGTCGACTGGGTTCAACTCTTGGACGGGTGACGGCTTTGAGTGGTTTACTAACTAAGCGCTCTCCTGTTTTTGAAGGCACACTAAACCGTTATTCCCGGCTGCTGTCTGTGACTGCAGCCGTTAAGCCAAGTTAGGGACCTTCGGGCAGCTATGGGCTTGAAAACTTCTAACAGTCAAGTTGTCCGCACACTTATCAAGCCTAAGCCCAAAAAGGGCTAGTTTCCAGAGTTGGAAGATCAGCCGGCAGTCGCTTCCGTAAAAAGCGGACCCCGGGTATCCTTCAGGTTGCTACTGTACTAGGAGAAGGTTAGGATGATGATGATGATGATCCTCACACCTTAGAACCTAAATGGTTACGTACGGTACGGTTTGAGAGGACCTCCCTCGGACGCTCCGGTTGTGGAATGAGCTCTCTGCCGAGGTTTTCCCTAGGGACTACAATACGGGATTCTTCGAGAAAAGAGTGTAAAAAAATTTAAAGGGTCGGCAACGCGCAGTTTACACCCCTGGAGTTGCAGGCGTCCATAGGCTGCGGTGACCGCTTACCATCAGGCGGGCCGTACGCTTGTTTGCCACCGCCGTGGTATAAAAAAATATATGTTCCAGCATCAGCTCAGGTGTGACCTTCGACACGATTTGGCATCGGCGCGGTGAACTGTGAGTCGTTCTTAATGTTCTTGAAGACAATGGGCATTATTTAGGTTGTATTAATTGTTGAGTCATTAAGAGTGCGCAGTGATGAAAATTTTTAATAAGTTACCACAATGTATACAAGAGCTACCTTTAAATAGATTCAAGCATAAGTTATTCAAGTTTTTAACTGAAAAAAATTACTACAGTGTGAAAGATTTCCTGTATAAAGATATAGATCAATAATGTTTGAAATATTTGCATGCTAGTATTATAGTACAAAATAGCAGAATGAGCTACCTATTGTCACATACCACCTAAGGACACTGATGTAACTACTTATTCTTTGCAAAATAAAAAAATCTATATATCTACGCTCGGTTCTCCATACAAACGTATTTATGCTCTCATTTTAAAACGCCATGCTAGAATAACATGAAACTTTGTATACACGATGGGATCCGGCATATCTAGGTCGGAACATAGTTTTTGTTGCTTGAAATTATAATGGAGAAAAAATACAGCGATTATTAAGGTTTTCATACAAGCCGTAAAAAACTCAAAAAACCGCTGTATTTTTTTTCTTTTACAATTTCTAGCAACGGAAATTAATATCCGACCTAGATATGCCGGATCCCATTGTGTATACAAATTTTCATGTTATTCGAGCATGGCTTTTTAAAATGAGAGGGTAAACACGATTGTATAGAGAACCGAGCCATACCGAGTGTACTGCGCCCTCTTAACTCATTTGTCATTCATATAATGGAAGTTAGTTAATTATCCAACAATTTCATGTTAATTTTGTGTTAGTTACGTGATAATTGCCTAACTGAGAGATTTACAATGTAAATATGATTAATTAAAGCAGCTGTTGAAAATGTATAAAAACATAATAATTGATTGTTTATAATTCGAATTTGATTTCTGCAAAAAAGTGACTAGGAAAATAGTGTTAGGAAATATATAAAAGTATGTCGTCATCCATTAAAGTCCAATATATAAAAGTAAGTTTTTCGGGAAAGGTCAGATGGTAGTGTCTTTCGTAAAACTAATGCCTACTCCAAATTTGTGATTAGGTGCCAAAGCCGACCCGGTGCTTTCGACAAAAAAACAATTTAATTATCAAACTTGCTCACAAAATTTCACGAGAATCCGTTGAGAAATGTGAATCGTAGAAAATAATGAAGACATATTATGTGACTGATGATGATGATAATATGTCAATGATAAATAGGTATTTGTGGACAATCTTACACAAATCTACCTAGTCCCAAACTAAATAGTGCTTGTAGTCTGGCTGGGTAATTGTCTACGATATACCTATACAGACTTATATAGATACATCCAAGACTCATAGGCGCATAAAATTTGCAAAACCTGGACATAATTCGATAACTGTAATTTTCTTTTTCTATGATTTAAAGTATTGTTAGTTAAACTTAAAATAAAAAGAATTAAACATATTAGGGCTCCGCGTCAATGTTAAAAAACAAAATTTTTTACACATTTTGATTTCGTAAGAACACATTAACACATTTTAATTTGGTAAAGAACTTTGTAAAAGTACCTGTATTATGATATGAAAAAATATCATTTAATCAATTATCGTGAATATTTTATATTTAATATGGTTCTTATAGTACTAATAAAATGTTAACGGCATCAATTAAACACTTTTGACGTAGTTATGTGCATAGAGAGGCCGTTTAATTTTTAATAATTTATCACCATATTTGCAGATCTCCAAAGTCACAAAGTCACAAATATAAGTAATTTTTGGAAAATCAATAAATACCTACGTCAAAAGTGTTTAATTGATGGCGACAACATTTTTATTAGTAACACAAAAAATATTAGTTTTTTTTTAACATTGACGCGGAGCCTTAAAATGTTTAATTATTTTTATTTTAACTATAACTAAAAATACTTTTAATCATAAAAAAAGAAAATTACAGTTATCGAATTATGTCCAGGTTTTGCTAATTTTATGCGCCTATCAGGAATCATCTTTCGTGCTCTTTTTAGGGTTCTGTACCAAAAGGGTAAAAACGGGACCCTATTACTAAGACTTCGCTGTCCGTCCGTCCGTCAATCTGTCACCAGGCTGTATCTCAAGAACCGTAATAGAAGCTTGTAGCTGTATCTCAAGAACCGTAAAAAGCTCTAGATTTGGTATGGTATTATAGCTAATTATATATTTAATTCGAATATCATATTACCAGGCTACTCGGTTGGTGGAAAAGTAGTACCAGGCGACGTCTAAGGTGCGTGAAAATTTTATAGAATTCTATACTTTTCATTTCGGTGGACCTTCAAATTATGTGTGCAAAAAGACAGGCGCAAATATTTAGTCGAGCACCCCACCAGGTCACGACGAACGCACGGTATTTGTTCAGAGGTTGTTATAAAAGGAGAAACGTACATTGTGATATGGTACGGAAAATGATTTGATCTAGTAAATGAGATGACACTGGTATACCTAGAACCTTCATATTCTACGTAAAATGAGCCTAACGAGTCAACATGAGTGCGCGCATAAAACTGGTAAATTGATGTCAATCCAATACGTCCACTCAAATAGCCTCCGCATAGTGTATAACCAAAGTTTGCAATGAGCACGTAATGATCGCATTACTTTACAAGGTCAAGGTCACAAATGCAGTTTTCTAAACGCTCGGGTTACGTGACGTTATGTCCGAAAGTGCACAGGTCAAGGGCACGCCTGTTTTTGTCAGAAACTGGGGCGAACGATAATAAAATACACATTATATTATTAGATCCGATTGATTAGACTGTACGTAATAATGATATCGCGTGTTTTGTTTCGTTTGTTTTGTTTATGATTTGCGAATAGAAGATAGACAACCTATCTTCTATTCGCAAAAATAGCTAAGTAATAGGTAAAGTCAATCACAACTTGAACTTTGCCTCCAATGAATTTACGTAATTTTGAACTAAATTAGATGTTTTATGATTTGGTACTAAACTTTCATGGAGTAATATCTTCTTCAGCATAGTTGTATCCACTGCTGGACATATATCTCTGTCATGGATTTCGACAACGTTCTGTGTGTCTAGTATGCGGCGCGGTACGGAGTTGTCATTTGAATATGGATTGTAACTTATTGTGTAAAAGGTACAATTTCCTTTGACTCTATTAAAGCTTGAAACGCACAAGGCGTGGTGCAGAGTCATTGGGAAGCGGAGGCGGTTTTGCGGTAAAGCGAACGCGGTCCGGGGCAAGTCGTGCCAAAAAACTGCGCGGTATTCGGTAGCGCGATAAGAGCGGAGGCGGCGTGTGTGACATATGAAGCAGTAATCCCCAGTCGACAGTTTCGGAAAGATCAAAAATGCAAAACCGCCTCCGCCCCGCATCGCACCGCGCCTGCGCCGATCTCCGGCGATTTACGGCGGTCAGTTTAAAATGTTCAGATGGACCTACCCTTACTTTTGAAGTCTTTTTAATGTCTTTCAACCTACTAGCAAGTAATCTACCCGCTACGGTTCCACGCCCAAATTATTCGTTTAAATACCTACCTAAATCTTAAGTAATCATAGTAATATCATATTTAATTTAAGTAAACGCATTGGAGACGCGTTTTTTTTAATTGTCTTTATCTACAAATATATTTTTTGAGTAAGAGTAAAATCATTTCTTCACTACTCCACACGACAAACTACAAAAATAGCCCTTTAGGGCGGATTATCCCTTCACTGTCCGCGCCAAATTAATAAGAGAAAAGATATCTAAGTGTCTTTATGTTTTCTTTTTTTTTTATCTGTGCGCTATTCATTATTCCGCGTTTTTATCCTTAACTTTCTTTCCGTTTTAGGGACATTTTTGTAATACCTTATGTAACGTAAATGAAACATGGAGTCCTCGATAACACATGGTTTCAAAATCTAGCCCACAAGCAAGAACATAACCGTCAAGAGGATACCGATGATGCGGTACCTCAATTTCGCAAACCACAAATGTAGACGCAAATGTTGATCTTGAATTGGCTTCTATAGTAATGACAGGCATTGTCCCATGTAAACAGACGCTCACCGTTTAAATGATCTGTGGATATGAAAGATATCTGAATTAAGTAAAATCTGATATTTTATAAATTGGCGTTCGTACGTGGATTGTGGCCAATAAGAGAGTGACAGCTATACGTAAGTCCGCATATATGTCAAGTAAATTTCATATATGGCGCTGTAGGGGGTATAGTAGGAGGCACAGCAGCGCTCTGGTTATTCAGTTCTCGTTTGTGGGAAAGAGGTTCGACCTCAATCAATAAATTAAGCTGTTAGTGGGGTACAGCGGGACGTCATCTCGCTAATATTTAGAGCAGCCTACTTGGGGATGTATCTGCATATAACACCACTACTTGATCTTTAGGTACCTACAGTTAATGAATTCAATTCCCTACCCATTCCGCAAAATCATAATGGTCGTGTAAGGTACGGTTTCGGAGGAATTTTATCCCTCGGACGGTACGCTCCGATTGTGGATGAGCTCCCTACCGAGGTTTTCCCAACCGACTACAGTATGGGGTTCTTCAAGAAAAGAGTGTATAAATTCTCAAACGGTCGGCAACGCGCATGTGACACCCCTAGGAGTTGCAGGCGTCTATAGGCTGCGGTGACCGCTTACCATCAGGCGGGCCGTACGCTTTCTTGCAACCGACGTGTTATTAAAAAAAATGTTTATTTGAATACAGTTTGTCAGAACTACCAACATTAAATGGGTCACCAATAAAATCCTTGACTGTACAGTGTACGTGGTATTCGACGCAGTCATGATAGCACCACTACTCGCTCGTGGGGTACGTGGTCTCATGTTTCTACTCGTAGTGGTGAGTTATTAGGTCCCCAGAGCTCCCGATGATGGGCTGTGTTAAGAGTGAGGGATCTTGTTTGTGATTATTTTGACATCGCAAGCGTCCATAGGATGTATCTGCTTACCATTATGCAGGCCGTAAACTGGTTTACCAATGTCGTTGTATAAGAAATACCAAAAATTTGCTGTAGGAGGCGCAGCGGTGCATTGGTGTCTCAGTTCTCGTTTGTGAGACAAGAATGCTCGAAGTCTTGCCCATCGTTACTTTGATGAGATTCGATATAAATTTAACAAACAAAAACCGCCTTTAACCGAGTTAAGTTATTCGTCCATTTATCGTGCACATACTTAATGCAAATTTAAGACTTATATGGTTTTCTCATGGATACCATTGTTAGAACTGGGCCAATTAATATGGGACCACACAGATAGCACCAGCTTTCAAAAAAAAAAACTATCAACAACATCGGTTCACTCAGTCGAAAGTTCTGAGGTAACAAACAAAAAAAAACCGGCCAAGTGCGAGTCGGACTCGCGCACGAAGGGTTCCGTACCAGAAAAAACGCCAACAACTACTCTGTTGTATGAGAGCCCTCCTTAATTATTATTATATTTGATTTTAGTATTTGTTGTTGTAGCCACAATAAAAATACATAATCTGTGCAAATTTCAACTGTCTGGCTATTACGGTTCTTGAGATCTAGCTCGGCGAGTGGTAACCATGAAAAAGGGATAAACTATCACGTTTTTTGTATAATTTTTATTATTATTTTGTTTTTAGTATTTTTTGTTATAGCGGCAACAGAAATACACAATTGAAATTTCAACTGTCTAGCTATTACGGTTCTTGAGATACAGCCTGGTGACAGACGGACGGACGGACGGACAGCGAAGTCTTAGTAATAGGGTCCCGTTTTTACCCTTTGGGTACGGAACCCTAAAAAAACAGTCGAATTGAGAGCCTCCTCCTTTTTTGAAGTCAGTTAAAAATAAGTAGCTCTCAGATAATTACAGTACCTTGTTAATTGGCGTCTCGCAAACATCTGTTCATGTCATAGGAAGGCCACAAGCATGCTTTGAACTGCAATGATTGATATCACAGTAACGATGCAATTACATGTAACAAATAACAGGAGTGTTCACTAAATAAACCGTACTCCATTGTAATAAGGTTAACGTTGTCGATATTAGGTATATATTTGATTGAAGACTACTTAAGCCAAGCAGTAGGCCACGTGACTTGCGATCATAAACTAGGTTATAAAAAAAACGTTTGTACTTACGACATATCACTTTATATTTAAAAGTAGCTTTTCATTGAAGGGCAATATCATGAGTTGGTACCTAATGATTATTGATTAGACAGAGGTAGCAACTTTAGTACGAAATTATAACATGTAACCTTATTTAGGTACATTTCGATAATTTATTCATTAAAAACGAATGAATATTATTTTGTTATCGAATAGTAACTAAATATGAACTATCGCTTCATAACCTCGCTCACGTCTGTTGATGTAGAGAGGTTAGTTAGTTGGTCGTTCTCTATCTACGTGGATTGTCAATGTTAAACGCAATCGACTGAAACTATAAAGCATAGAAAAAGTGATGGTAAATTACTATAAAAATAAGATTCATTATGTTCATAGATTTTTTTATACCACGTCGGTGGCAAACAAGCCCGCCTGATGGTAAGCGGTCACCGCAGCCTAATGGACGCCTGCAACTCCAGGGGTGTCACATGCGCGTTGCCGACCCTCTAACAATTTTAACATTCCTTTTTTGAAGAATTCCATACTGGGAAAACCTCGCTACCGCTTGGGAAAATCTCGGCAGCGCTCATCCCACAATCGGAGCGTCCGAGGGAAGAAATTCCTCTGAGACCGTGCCATACGCGAACATTTAGGTTCTAAGGTGTGAATAGATTAATGTGAGATTAATCCAAGTGGGTAATCATTTATTTATGTACAACGAAAATATATACACGAATACTTAACCAAAATAATATAAAGAAAATTAAAACTAACTTAAATCTAAAACGGGCCCTTGAGGCATTGTACCGAGGATGCTGGCGGCATTTCCTCGCTGTATCGCAATGCTGATACGTTGAGCGAGGAAACCGCCAGCTCTTCGGTCATCAGTTACGTCAACCAAACGCTTCGCAATTTCTGCAAAAAAAGTTAGTTCTTATGTTCTACGTCATAGCGACAAAAATTTCTATACCTGTTCCCGTTCATTCATCATGAGAAAACCAGTGTATTTCCTACCAGGTCTATTTTTCCTCTGGATTCAAAGGTCTGATGGCGGTCGCTTTCACGGATCTAAGGATTAACCGCTAAGGCTCCATTAAGATAGGTACAAACAGAAAAACAATAGGAAAACGCTACGAGGATTATTAAGAGAATTCTAATTATACGCCACTAATTTCCTATTAAAAATAAGCCAAGAATTCCTTTTATTGTTTGTGAAATCAAAAACGGTTTGCAACAGGCCGCAATGGAATTGAGTTGATTAATATTTTATCTTAATTAATCTCTAAATTTCAAAGGTTTCCTTTAATACCCTTATTTGAAGAAAATTTAATAATCCTAAAAGTATTTTTCGTTGTGTACTTACCAGCGGTATTACTAATCGTTCCTGGATCGCATCCCTAAAATATTTATAACGTTGAAGTCTTCTTTCTCAAGGGCCCATTTTAGATTTAAGAAATTTTAATTTTCTTTATATTATTTTGGTTAAGTATTCTTCTATATAATTTCGTTGTACATAAAAAAAAGGCACAGAGAAAGCTTTCATGTCGGTCATGTTTCGAGCAGCCCAACCAGGAATCTTTATTTGTCCACTTAAAGCAAGACACAATTTAAAGAAACTACCTCAACTTTACAGAAGAGCACAACCGTTATAACACCACTGCTTGCTCTGTAGGTTTGTTTTTCTGCATTGTGGAACTACTAGGGCAGTCTACCTGGGGAAGTGTCTCTTATCTTACTAAAGAAAAGATATAGTCAGAATAATAAAACCTGTCTCTTTAGGTACTTTTTTTTAATACCACGTCGGTGGCAAACAAGCGTACGGCCCGTCCGATGGTAAGCGGTCACCGCAGCCTATGGACGCCTGCAACTCCAGCGGTGTCACATGCGCGTTGCCGACCTTTTAACAATGTATAAAACTTCTTCCTTTCTTGAAGAATCCCATACTGTAGTTCCTCGGGAAAACCTCGGCAGGGAGCTCATTCCACAACCGGAGCGTCCAAGGGAGGAAGTTCCTCTGAAACCGTACTGTACGCGACCATTTAGGTTCTAAGGTGTGAGGATGAATGCCCTGCCGACGGCGAGCAGTGCGATCATAGAAAACAGCCGTGGGCATCATATCGAACAGTTCTTCGGAGTACAAACCATTATATGACTGTCGGCCTATTTAGCCTAGTTGGTAGTGTCACTGCCTCCGAAGCTAGAGGTCCCGGGTTCGAATCCCGGTAAGGGCATTTATTTCTGTGGTTAACAGAGACATTTGGTCCTGTGACTTGGATGTTTTCTATGTATTTAAGTATATATCTATTAAATATATTGTCGTAGTACCCATAACACAAGCCTTATTGAGCTTACTATGGGACTAGTTCGATTTGTGTAAAAATTGTCCCCTAATATTTATTTATTATTATTTATTTATTATTATATGAAACCCATTATAAAAGCGATAGAACACGCACAAGGAAGCAAAATTTCTCCTTAAACGTAACCGTTCAATATCGCTCGTGCTGAGTTTGGGATCGTCCACAATTTGCACAGCACTTTTCGTGTTGTATTTCTGGTGGTGAGTAAAGTCACCAGAGCTCCCGGGATGCGCTGTATTGAAGGTGTGGAACTTACATTTGTCGGTAGCTCAGAATCGGTCAGCAGCTGTTAATTTGTCGCTGGAGTCGCAAACGGAACAAATAGAGGACACGGTTTCTGCTTGCTATGATGTGGGCTGTGGGGTTGTTTGTCATCGTAGAAGTATAAAAAAAACTGCGAAATATCACGGCTCAAGTAAGAGTTGATCGTGTGACACATTTATCACTACAATTCAGTAATTTTGATACTCAAGAACATTTGCCGACACCAAAATAAAACAATGAACTCGAGAACAATTCATGTGAACCAATATCGTTTTTAAATGAACACATCGATCATTGTCCTAATATTCCCATTATCTTATTATGGAAGTTCGGTGAAATTACGCCAAAACAAGGAGTGTGAAAAAAGTTACGATAGGAATTCGTAAATTAAAAATAACCGATTTTCATCAACGAACCCGAAATATTACTGGTAGTTATGAAAATGAAACATAAATTTTATATTTAAGGTTCAAATTTCCACAGCTGGTCTTCAACTTGTGCTGAAAGTGCAATACTCCGTAATGTAAGGGACATTTTTATTTTGAATTATTGTTGAATTACCATGGATTTCTGGCCTATTATGCCTACATTTTTACGTATTTTTGTATTTATCTGTTCTAAATTCAATTAATATAAATAATAAATGTATATAATATTAGCTTTAAAATATTTTTGAGTGCCTAATTTTACAGTTACTTTATCGTTCTATTAAAAGTAAAATCATTCAATTCAAGGGACTTGAGCTCATACACGTTTAGAGCGATTTTATTAAAATAAATTATCTTAAAACATATCATTGACGACGTTGACAAATCTAAACCTACACCAGTCCTCACACGCCTGTTGAAACAGTTCATGATAATCATGATACACAACTATAAGGACAGTCAAGCCTGTCCGCGATCATCGCCAGGAGGCGTATGATGGTTGCCATTTTATCACTTATCATCGTGCATAAGAGATTCGTCACGTTCTGACAAGTATGTAGGTGCGAGAGTGACGGGCGTCTTATCCACGACGATAAGTGATAAAATGGCAACCATTATACGCCCGCAGGACGGTTTTAGTACTGAATTGCATGCGCTAGACTGGTCTGGTCGTCCCTGAGGACGCAGGACGCAGCCTTGCTCACATAAAATCATCATCTGTAGGTATTAAGCTTTTTTTTTTAAAAAGGAACAGCTTCATACAAAATTTAATTTAGTTCAGTTTGTTCGTTTGTTGACCTAAATAAATGAAGAAAAAAAACCGGCCAAGTGCGAGTCGGACACGCGCACGAAGGGTTCCGTACAGCATGATCTATAAAAAGAGTCCGACTCGCACTTGGCAAGTTTTTAATATTTGTTGTTATAACGGCAACAGAAATACATAATCTGTGCAAATTTCAACTGTTTAGCTGTTACGGTTCTTGAGCTCTAGCTCGGCGAGTGGTAGCCATGAAAAAGGGCTAAAATATCACGTTTTTTGTATGGGAGCCCCCCCTTAATTATTATTATTGTTTTGTTTTTAGTATTTGTTGTTATAGCGGCAACAGAAATACACAATCTGTGAAAATTTCAACTGTTTAGATATTACGGTTCTTGAGATACAGCCTGGAGACAGACGGACGGACGGACAGACGAACGGACAGCGAACTCTTAGTAATAGGGTCCCGTTTTTACCCTTTGGGTACGGAACCCCAAAAAACAACCGCAGTCACGGAAGGTACACCAAACATTTATGTTTTCTTTAATTTTAACTTAAAATCATCAAACAATTAAGTTGTTATGAAAAAAGTAGGTTTTTTTTATCAAGAACACATCGCTTAATCGCATGACATATAATTAAGTTTGAATAGCGTTATTCATTCACGTACTATATCGTGTATATCGTTGTCTAGTACCCATAGTACAAGCGTTGCTTAGTTTAGGACTAGGTCGATTTGTGTAAAATTGTCCTCCAATATTTATTTATTTTATTTATATCCAGTTGGACTAGACCATCTTGAATTGTTTTACATATATTATGATCTCGTAGGATGTACATAGACTTGAGTTAAGCTCAGCCTATGAAATTATACAAAGGTATTTCGCTCCAAATACCGTTACTTTAGATAAACTACCGTTGTTGCAAGGTGATCGACTACGCTTTACTTAAATTCAAGTAAGACTGGTTTTCGATTAAAGCCATTAAAGAAAGCAAACAGGCCCATTTTTACCAACGCTGTGTTATAAAGAATTTATCAAAACAGTATTGTAAGCCATTAAAGAAAGCAAACAGGCCCATTTTTACCAACGCTGTGTTATAAATACACCTGTGTGGCAAACATCCCAGTGCTCGACAAGTTAACAGTGAATTCTTGACTGTTTTTAGGGTTCCGTACCTCGAAAAGAAAATACGGAACCATTATAGGATCACTTTGTTGTCCGTCCATCCCTCTGTCTGTCAAGGTCAAGACCCTTTTTCTCACTAACGCGTGGAGGTATCAAGCTGGAATATAAATATCAAATACTCAGGTCTACTGTCCCTTGCAGCTATGAAAAAATCAAACTTCTAAGTCAACACAATCAAAAGATACAGCCGTTTATGCCGCAAATTTTCGACACTCGCAAGGGAATCAAAACCTACAGGGTATATACTGAACTCAGAATCTTGAAATTTGGTACGAAGCAACGTCTTTTTGCTCAGATAAAAGAAAAATTGCGAAAGCCGTAATTTTTTAGGTACATCATATAATAATAGCTATTTACGATACAAGGGTTGTAAAACAAACTAAATGCCGATATCGCAGATGTTTGAGGCCCGAGCCGCAGGCGAGGGTCATAAATATGCGAGAGAGGACTTTATGTTGTACGACCCGTGTTTTGTACACAATTTTACGTCACCACTTGGCCAGAAAGAGGGTTTTCCGGACGCAGGCAAGGTGTTGTGTAAAAATATTTTTATGGAACCCTCGGTGCGCGAGTCTGACTCACACTTGGCCGGTTTTTATTATCATTTATTTCCTTGTATCAATCTTCATCATCATCATTTTCAGCCTGTAATCGTCCATAGGCGTCTTCAAGTACCCCATTCGTCCCGGACCTGAGCCAATTTTATCCACAGAAGTGCAGTATCTACTAGTGTAAAATTTTACTCGTGTGTTAATAGTGTCCATCAGTTTAATTGTAAGTTGTGACACTGCAACTTTGTTGTTATCACCGCATTAGCAGATCGTGCGGGCGCTTATTTATATGATTGATTACGCACAAGTTTAAGTATAGTACATACATATACAAGTGCAGAAATTAGGAAAAACGCAACGAGTGGTGATAAATTTAAATCGACACGAGTTGCGAATTACCTATTCGCACGTGTATCGTACAACGTTTTACAGTAGATATGGCTCTTTAAAGTTTCGACATATGCACGAAATATGCGTAAATTAGCGCACTCGTGCGGTAAAGTAGCACCATATGTACTGTAAAATATATTACACTTGACCAAACAGCAAACTTGTGACTCTGTGAGCTGTAGATCTCACAATATTTTTTTTACAAACTTCTAAAAACAGACTCTAATGTAAAAATATATATAATAATCTAATCTGCTCATAAAATTTCACGAGAATCGGTTGAGAAATATCACCTGCAGAGGAAGAACAGTCAGATATTTCAAAGCATTTTGCCAAAGCTAAAAATCGGAGACATTCGTTTCACTCGGTCAAATAAGGATAGTTTGTAATAACAGAAAAAGCGAAAAGCATGTCCTTGCCAAGTTTGTACATTACATTCAGTACATAGTTTAGTTACACAAGAAGGGAATTGTAAAAAAATCTTATTTTATTTCTTTCTTTTATTGTAAATTATTGTTATTTGTTATTTTGTTAATTATTGTTCTATTTTCTATTATATTTAGTGTGTATATGTTAAATGTGTGCGCTGCCTGTGATCTCATTGATGGTCCCAACGGAAGACCAGCGCTGGTTGCAATGCCAGCTTCATGCAGAGTTGGGACCCTTTCGTTACATATTTTTCTTTTGTTTGTTTTACGTAATGAATAAATGTTTTTCTCACTTTCTTACTTACTTACTTATAATAATAATAATAATTGTATGGAATTTATTTTCGAATGGTGAGATCTTCGAGAAGACAAGTACGGTTGCCAATTTGTTGCACTTTTAGTACCAGCCAGGGGTCACGTGTAGGGTAACGGTGGTTACTCCGTACGGACGTGGTGCAACATCGGCCCCTTTATAAAAAAAAACTTATTAGTGATGCCAACAATTGGATTCGTCTAAATCGGAGGACCCTTAAAAGAGGCTTAATGGGCCCGATTGCGTTATTTGACGTTTATGAATCATACTTTTTCATAACAACGCTACGGGCTCAGTATTAACACTGTTTAAACTTTTTTCCTATAAGTAGTTTTGTTGTTGATGATGTTGTACTACTAACTACCTATAGTCACCTAAAAAATCTTAAACTATCTATACCCTGTCTAAGATAACGAGCTAGTATAGGGACCTCTTTTTCGCACTATTGTATGCAGATAAAAGGGACAAAAAAGGGCAGTGGGCGTAAACATTAGCATCCCGCTCGCAGGCTCGGCTTCCATGCAGTCGCACGGATTATTTATTTTTAAAATTCTAATGATTTTTATGATTTGTGTTTAAAATATTAAAGAAGTAACTTTTTTAATATAAACACATCATAACTTTATAAAAAACAATCAAGCAAAAAATACAAATTAATTATAAGATGAATAGAAGTAACTTCACTTATAGCTTGTCGTGCGGATAATTGTCAGATGATTGTGGGAGTTAATGAGGAATTCTATTACATAAGACATCAATTGTAGATATATTTAGGTAAGTAGGCACTTGCCAACTTAAGTATAGTCAGCATCAAAAGTAGCTTACGCATGTGAAGGTGTCAAAAGCTCTTATTCCCTTGTAATCTACGTACATCAAGACAAACCTACACGGTTTCGTGATTTACTTTATATAAGCAATTGTATGTAATTATAGCATGATTAAATAAAGTAAAAAAATAAAGACTATTGAACTTTTCAAATACGTAGCTACTATTAATGCTGACTGTACACTAGGTACACTGATACAATACAATCCAAATACCCTTTATTGCATGAAACAGTTACAATCAGAAACAAAACAGTAACAAAGAGCGTTTATTCCCAGTAGTCCCGTGGAAGGAGTTCCATGGCGGAACTAGTGAAACTTTTTTTCCCAATAGTTCCGTTCCCAATGTTCAGTTGTGGCGCTTCGCCGGCCGCTGCCGCGGCACGCTCGCTTCGCTCGCTCGGCTCGCGCGTTGTAGGGTCACAGTTCTACTAACACTCCTCCTCGCTTCGCTCGTCGTCGTACCTAACTACCACTCTGTACCGTTGACGGAACTATTGAGAAAAAAAGTCTCACTAGTTCCACCACGGAACTACTTCCACGGGACTACTGGGAATGAACTACAAAGAGGTAGACAACAGGCGATCTTATCGCTAAAGAACGATCTCTTTCAGGCAACCTTTGGGTAGGAAAAAAATAAAATAATACACAGTATGTAAGCAGGAGGTGGTGTGAAACAGATACACAATTCTTTTCTACTCCAGCTTTACCTATACCCAACACCGTCCTGCGCATGTTATCGGACAGGCTAGACTGCGTCTACATGTCACACTGTGAGGGACTGCATTCCCCTACTAGTGTGATACTGTGATGAATTAATGATCATAATAATAATAATGAATGATAATTGTCTATTTCCAAGTACTAACAATAATTTTAATTTTATTTTCTCTCTTCACCTCGTACTAACATAATATGTGTCCATAGTTACACGAAATAAATGATTTTTATTTTATTTTTTATTTTTTATAATCTGCCCATTAAATGACTGACAACATTATTAAAACAAGTCATTACTATATGATTGGTGGGAGAATCAAAATTAATTTCCAGACATTATTATACAACTGTGCTTTGTAGGGTTCCGTAGTCAACTAGGAATCCTTATAGTTTCGCCATGTTCGTCTGTCTGTGCGAGGCTTTGCTCTGTGATTGTTAGTGCTAGAAAGCTGCAATGTGGCATACATATATAAAGCAACAATAACTGACAAAGTGTTAAAAAAATTAAGAGGTACCCAACCCTACACGTGAAATGGGGATGTTTTTGTTATTCAACCCTATGGTGTGGGGTATTGTTAGATAGGTTTCAAAATGAGTACAGGTCTTCATCAAACATTTTTTTATAAAAAGAATATTTTCGAAAATAAAACACAAAAAAAAAATTGTCCCTCCTCCCTTTAACTTTTGAACTGTGGGTCCAAACCCACTAAGATATAAATATGGTAACTATTCTCTGTAGTAGGTATACCTTATTATTTATAATTTACAATTATTATTTACAAAAATCATTTTCCGTTATGACTCTAATATAAGTATTCAATTTATTGAAAATCCTATCCTTCTTTAGTTTAATATGTCATCAGTTACAACATACGAAAAACATTTCCACGACTTAAATCAAAATTTACATTATGCTCATAAAATGTCTTCTGGCACGTGCAGCTAGTGTATGAAGAAGTCTCATTAGAGACTAATCAAAATGTAAATAGATCATTAGGCAACAGCACAAATATACGCCTATTTACAAAAATATCGTTTAGATATAAACGCTGCCCAAAATATTTCTAATTTGGGGAACGGTTTTGGCCCCGCCAATAAAGGCATAATGTCACTTTATCGCCTAAATATCTCGAGGAGTTTCCTCTTATATTTATTTATGGAATAAATATCAATAGATATTTGAGTTGAAAAGTAAATCTATATACTAAAATAATCAAGTCATTTGGCGTTTGCGGAATGCGTATCATGGTTATGTGGCATCTGTAATGCGCTGTGGTGAATCCACTTTGGGGAAAATTCACAGACGCTGATTATTTTACGATCCAATAAATGCACCAGCATGTAATGTAAGTAAGTAATCAAGACTACCATGACTACATACTATGTGCTATCCTTACAATTAGGTAAAAGTATTTTACACTACATAATAATATGGTGCTACTTTACCGCACGAGTGCGGTAATCAGCAGATTACGTGCATATGTCGAAACTTTAAAGAGCCATATGTACTGTAAAACGTTGAACGATACACGTGCGAACAGGTAATTCGCAACTCGTGTCTATTTAAAACACTCCCTTCGGTCGTGTTTCAATTTATCACCACTCGTTACGAATTTCCTGTTATCTGCACTTGTATCGTAATGTACTATTATTGACACAAGTGTTAAGAACAATTACGAAGTACGGTATTTTTCATGACGTGCATGAAAGTTGTAAGACAAATACGAGTCGTTCTTTGTTTAAAAGGGACCTTGAATTTGTGTTAGTATCTGATGTTGATACATATCAAGAAAAAAATATTTTTTAAATTGACTCCCCTCTAAGCTCGTACGGATGTTTGTTAAAAGTGCTTGTCTCAGCGGGAAAGTAGAGGTCGATCTAAAGAAGTACAGTCAAGGAAATTAATTTGTGTGTGACCCACCTAAAGTTGTCAGTCCTGTCAAACTGTATGTATAGAAATTTAAATAAAGTTTGCAAAATGGGTAGGGAATTAAATTACTTGACTGCACTTTGAAATATACAGTCCATATTATGCTACGCGGTGACCGCTTACCACCAGGCAGGCCGTAGAATCGTTGGTCACCAACGTGGTTTAAAATATAATGCTGACAGTTTGTACACTACTTATGCTAGGCAGAACTTATGTTTTGTGTTAGTTATAGTACCCAGTACTTTTGAATCTTGATCACTTTGCCATCTTTTAGACACATAGGTACTTATAAATCAGAAACCAAACATAGTTAAGTGTTTAAATAATTGTTTGTAAATTTATAACAAATTTTCATCAATCACAAATATCAGATCAGTCAAGCATCAGCTTTATGGTCTTAAAAACTTTAGATTAAATTTAGAGATTTGTCAATTATTAGGTAGGTACACGAAACAATATAATATAACACATACTCACCACTATTCTGGCGCAAACTACGTCCATTTGTAAAAACAACACAAAAACAAACCACAACTGTCCGAACCAAAAACTGCGCCCGCGCCATGTTCGAATTTCAAAATAACGTCCTTCAAACTCTAGCGCATCACTCACTTACACACGCACTACTAAACAGCGTACTATTTCTGTGCAACTCTTTTTGTGTAATTTTTTTATTTATTTGACAAGGTAAGTGCACTAGTGTCGGCCCGACGGTTTCCATGGCACTACAGAGAGTGTTGAGTTCGTAACACTTAAAAGTGCAACGAGACGTATTACGGATTGCATGGAGTGGTCATTGTCATGTGAATTTCTAATTATGTTTGTATTGGCTGCCCTTGGGAGTAAATGGTGGATGGAAAGTGTAATTTGTTTAATTTGCCATTGAGTTAAATGATTTGAATAAGTGCATGGACGTGTCGTAATTTTTTTTTTGCAATTAAAATAAGGTGCTTTTCCTCCATTTACTTCTCCGATGTGTTTTTCCGTCTTTATTAAAGATTCCCACTTCAAAATTATTAAAAAGGAAATACATAAAGGGCCGAACTATGAAAAGCCAACCCAAGAACAAACCCTCCCCAACCCAAGAACTCTATACTTAAACTATTGGTCATTAAAAATAATGTTTTTTTAATTTAAAAACAATGCTGAGCGATCTTTGACATGTCATAACTTACCCATGATTAACTATTTAAATAGATGCGGTAATTTTATATGGCATTGATTTTAATTTCCGAAAACAAAATTGCCAGCCTTTTGTGTATCTACTTCAAAATGCGTGAGGAGACTACGTTAAGACAGATGAGACTCAGAGCAAAAAACCTTATGTACAAACCAACGAGCAGCAAAGCCATTTATGAACGCAATGTTTCAAATATGTGCATTGAAATTTTTAATCATTTACCCGAGGACATTAGATCTCTTCAGGAAGAAGCCTTTAAAGTCAAACTGAGCAGATGGTTATTGGAGAAGTGCTTCTATGAAGTGAGACTTTTTCTCGGCAAATATTAATTAAATATAAAATATATTGAAATGACCATGCTTAATGCAGATACTTATATGTGTTGTAATTAAGTAAAATTAATATTAATGTATTGCAATGTATAATATTTGCACGCCTGTGATGGGCTGAATACTAGAGACAAATAATTATGTAACATCCAGTGAAAAACGGTATTCGTAGCAAAAAAACAATTTTGATTTGATTTGATTTATAAAATTCAACAAAATTACTTTGTAATACAAAAGCCAGACATATTACCTTGAAGTATTGTAAACCTTGGCAAGGCAGATTAATAGTCCTTATTCTAGTGGTCAGATTAAAAATTTGATAAAATTGAAGTCATAAATACCTAGATAATGTGGCTTTTATAACAATGCAATTTTTTTTTATTATTAAAAATGGGGTTGTTCTTGGCCAGTATCTAGCCAGTGGCAAAGATGAGGCCGACGATGAAGCGAGCTCACCCAGAAGATGCCTATTCACTTGTCAATAAGTCGATCTAAGGATAATCTGTATTTAATATATTAGTATTATTACACGACCACTTTGGTTTAGTTGGTAGTGACCCTGCCTTCGAAGCCGGAGGTCCCGGGTTCGAATCCCGGTCAGGGCAGTATTTGTGTAATTATCACGTATATATATTTGGTCTTGGATGTTTTCTATGTATATAAGTATGTATTTATCTATATAAATATGTATATTGTCGTCTGGTACCCATAGTAAAAGTTTTGCTTAGTTTGGGATTAGGTCGATTTGTGTAAGATTGTCTATTTGTTTATTTATTGAGAGAGAGATTGTTAGAGAATATTTATTTATTTATTACCTACTTTTTAAATGAAAAAAATGTTGAATAAAATGGGATTGAATAGGACACAAACATAAAACACAGTAAGTAATAACTTAAAAATAATTCTGAGCTCAACGGCAACTCTACGCCTCTGTCCCATTGATCACGTCACGTTCAATATTTAATTTCATTAATATAACTCACAATATCACTGTCTCTGAGCCCTTGAGATTGTTCTCTTTTCGACTAACTTGTTTTTAATTTGAATGATCTTAGGTATCACTACTCGTAACTAAACTAGTTAAGTATATAAACTTAGGATGATTTCCGGGATAAATGTGTGAGAGTGAGGAGCATCTTTTTCTAGCTGATGACACTTGGAAATGAAATGAAATGAAAATGAGATGAAAGTTTATTCACAGGAACATATGGTACATATACATTAGATCTTATAAACAATAATTAGGTCTTTGTCCAGGGAGGAGGAGATCAGCATTCGCATCCAAAATACCTTGCGGTGCAGTGCAGCCTTGCACAAGGTCTTGGCGTCCAGGCTTCTCAGCAGGAATACAAAACTGCGGATATATAAGACGGTCATTAGACCTATCCTTATGTATGGTTGTGAGGATGCGTAAGAACGCGGAGGTTGAGGAGTTGGCCGAACCCAACATCATACGCGAAATAAAGTCCCACAGACTTCGCTGGTTCGGCCACCTACAAAGAATGGGAGAGGATCGCGCCGTCAAGAGAGCATACCTGAGTCGAACAACTGGTCGCCGCCCTGTCGGGCGACCCAGGTATCGCTGGGAAGACACAGTGGAGGCGGATCTGCGTCATATGCAGGTCAAAGATTGGCAAGCAGTGGTGCAGGATCGGGATAAGTGGCGTGCTCTCGTTTCGGAGGCCAAGACCCGTTTTGGGTCACTGAGCTAAGATAGTTAGTTGGTTAGGTCCTTGATATGTTCAGCCGTTAGGCATGAAAAAAATATTTTGGGTTTAAGTTAGTTCTTAAGCTACAGTTTCTTTTCATCTTAGTACATGACATCAAAATTTCATTTACATTGTGAAATAGCATGCTTTTAGTACAAATTTAGATTAAGAGACACGATGTCAAGTCACGATTATTACTAAATTAGCATCATTATTCATGGCCGATGGCCGTTGGGGCGGAAAGGTTCTCGAGTGGCGACCACGTACCGGAAGGCGTAGCGTGGGCAGGCCCCCCACACGGTGGACTGATGACCTGGTGAAGGTCGCGGGTGTCCGCTGGATGCGGGTGGCGCAGGACCGGTCACTGTGGAAGTCTTTGGGGGAGGCCTATGTCCAGCAGTGGACGTCTTTCGGCTGACATGATGATGATGATGATGATGATGATCATTATTCATTACATATAGTTAATAATAAATTTAATCGAGATGTGATTATATATTATATTTATTTATTTAAGAAACAAACAGACTTTTACAAACAGGTTTATATATACAAGTATTACTAATTAATAAGTGAATGTCATTCGAGTTGCAATTATTAAAATACGTCAAATTAATAAATAAATGTCAAACTGAATAGAATAATATGGATCATTACAATTAAATCAAAACTAACGTCTAAAAAATTCTTCGACACTGTAAAAGTTGGCCTCGCATAACATATTTTTCAATTTATATTTAAATTCAGAATTTGAGTGTTTTGAGTGACGCCGGAAGTTTATACACATGTCATATGCACTTTTTTCCTTAATTTTGAATTGTGTTGGTATTGTCTTAAAGATCTATTTGATACATTATTCATGGGAGGGAATAAGTCTAGGTTCTGTTTTATAAATACTGCTGCCTTATAAAGGTACAGGCTAGGAAGTGAGGATCATTAAATCAATTAGGTTTATATATTAAATGCGCCTACATGTTACTTTATCACCTGCTATGTCTCTATTTTCACCTTTGTGTCGTGTATAAATTTTTTTTTTACATACATACATAATAACGGCGGCGATAAATTTTCTCTATTCTTCATCCATCGGCTAAGGCTCTGCAATTGCAATCTGCAAAGCAATAGGCAGGCCACATTTTGACCATTATCGTACGTGGTATAAAAATAAATCATTATTCTTCGAACACAGTTTCTCACTAGAAAAGGGTCTTATGAAATATTGTTAATTAAAATATAATTTCATTGCTTCATTTAGTGTTAATAGTTTTTCGGAAGACCTCAGAGAGTTTGGCTGTGTTTCCAGTTCCATCTGACTTAAGCATAAAAGCGTAATACACACTCATCCATTGTATTAAATATAATGAAACGGGTCACTCACGTCTTTAAGGTCGAATAAGAGCCATCCATTGTAGTATCTAATAGGATATATCGGCGCTCATTTTAATAGTATTTTATTATACAAGCGTTACACAATGAGAGCTTCTGACGAGTACCGTGTTTAGGCCACGAGGCTTGCCAAGTGGTCTAAATAAGGTACCTATGAAGTTCTAAGAGCTAATTGTGTAACTTGTTTACTTTTTCTACGCTTCAACCGAATAAAAAACTAGTTAGCTATTACTATCTAGATTTATTATCAATATTTTAAACCATTTATATAATTGTCTAAATGACTGTAATTTGTTATGTGAGCCAAATAAATCATAATAGCCTTTATTGCCGAAACTAAAACAGTATTAAGTACATTTAATTTATAAACAATTTACTTTTAACTAACTCATCGGATTGTCTGGATTAATATTCAGCGTGTCTTCTGACACATAGGCCTTTCCTAGCTGTTTCCATTCCAGCTAAATAAATAAATAAAAATAAATATTAAGAATCCAAATCCGCCGAAACGAAGTGCATGCCCGACGGGTCAGCGTTCGTTAATATCTTTTGTTCTATGTCTGCGGTGGCACGTCAATTCATTGGTCAATTTCATTAAAATTCAGTAACGGTGACACGTCATTGGTCATATTCTTTATAGTTTATTAAAGTATTTTCTTATGAGTTCTTATAGTTCAGTCGTAGGCTACATAGAGAAATGAATATGATTTTAATTTGATCTACGAAGTCTTAATTCAAACATTAAAGTCAGCGAGTAGTGTATACATTGGTTTTACTATACTTACCTATTTATACAGTATAACATAACGTAGGCATATTTTTACGGTCAGGGTCACAATTCGAATGAGCTTAGGGAGAGCTCGTGATATAGCTAAAGTGATATGGCCATAATATCACTATAGCCACTTTACTCCAACTTTGGTAATGTATATCAGAGACATCTAGTGACATGTTAAAACACTCAAGACAATGTTTAAGTCTTGAGAATGGAACTTCATGTTTGAAGCGAACATTGAGGAGCATAGAGTTCACTGGCAAAATCATAGATGGCGTGGTTCTCAATTTACACCTTTATCAGTAGTATAAATTAAATCTCTGCATATTTTATTTAATTAACCCCAATACGTAAAAAACGCCTTTGCTATTTAATTGAGATTGTTTTTTTTAAGTATCCAACCTATTCTTAGCCGACTATACAAAAAAGGAGGAGGTTCTCATTTCGGATTTTCTTTTTTCGTGTGTTACCTCAGAACTCCGTCGTCATATATGATTTATGTACCGATTTTGAAACTTACTTTTCTTTTAGAAAGCATCTGCTTCGAGGTTGGTCCCGTTGTTACCAGAATCTAGTTTTAATGATGGGTTCTATGATGAACTGAGGGAACTCCTCAAAAATTCAAGGAAAGCATATACCGATTTTAGTATTTTCGGTAACAAACCAAGCATTTAAATTCAAAAAGTAGCATATGGTGAATTGTAACTGATGAATAAGACCACGGGTGGCCTTCCAAAACTACAAAGTGTTTCATGGGTGGCGCTAAGATATCTCGATCAAGATAGTGAACCGACTATGACGAACTTAATTTAAATGGTCCTGATGTAATGTTACCATCAACCTGAATCCTGATGATTGAAGGTAGGTAACGGAACTATGTAATAAAAGAGCGTATCTTAGCCATGTTTGGGCTTATTGGAATTGTCATGAGATACATTAAGCAATGATTGGGGGAGGAAAACTGCAATGAAAATAAACATGGTGGTGAAACCGGTTTTTATTACACAGTCAAAAATATTTTCCGGTCAAGGGCCGATTGTTGTTATTTCAGTATATATTTATCAAAATTTGCACTTTATTCATTCAGTTATGTTATGCCCTCGACCCGGGTATGTCCTTAAACTACGACCAAGACCACCGGGGAATGGGCAGCAGCATTCCTAGAGTGCGGTGGAGATACTGCGATCGCCAACCCGCATGCCAAGCGTGGCGATTATGGCATTTACCCCCCATGAAATTGGGGGAGGCCTATGTCCAGCAGTGGACGTCCTAGGGCTGATATGGTGGTGATGGTGGTGTTATGCCCAGGACATTATAAAATAACGGCTACTTGTAATTTATACAACTGTCAGTTTTTATTGCATTATTTAAATTGCAATACTTCTGTTGGGTTTCATATCCTGTTCATACCATATAAAAATAATTATGAATGAGTGAATAGGCATCTTCTGGATAAGCTCGCTTCATCGTCGGCCTCATGTTTGCCCCCTGGCTAGATGCTGGCCAAGAGCAATCCCATTTTTAATAAAAAGAAGAACGAAAAGAGTAAAATAATCTTCTTGTTAACATTTTTAATTCGGTGTTTAAGTATCGCAGGGTGATTGCAAAAGACTTTTATTAAACAATTATATACATATTTACTATAAATGTTTTAACAAATTTGCTATTGATTGAGACCTAACTTGCTGTTCTATTGATAGTCGTTCACTTAGAACTAGTATTATTTTACTACTTAAAAATTATTATGATTTCACAAATACTATAAAGTTCTACACAAAAACGGAGGAACTATTTACAAAAGAATATTAAAGTACTAAACAGCCAATTTTGATCCCCACGGTAATGTTTTAGACCCACAGAAGAACGAAAAAATGATAGCTTATTAATTATTCAAATACTGTTCGTATATTATAACTAAAAAAACTAAAATACTGAAAACCAAACAAAGAACATACAGAAAAGCAGGATGATTGTGTAACTGTTCAAACGAGCGTTATAGCAATGCCATGTCGACTTTAACTTTTAGCTTCAAAAAAATAACAGAGGGCGTTTCAAAAGTTACGTATTTTTAGTTAACCTGCAGAAAAAATTATAGAATAACGACGACAGGTAAAGTTTATGAAAGAACTTAAAGAGATTTATAGTTTGATTTCCTATCATGACTGGTAATGTGAGGGGATCTTGCACGTACTCGTAATAGTTATAGTTGCTGCATTCCGATCAAAATGATCGACTTAAACCTGAGTCAATTTATGGTGGAACTAAGCTTCCTAAGGTAGCCGTACCTTGGTTAGGTCATACTAAGGTATGGCACATAAGACACTAAGGGTGAACATCCACTCTGTAACTATACCGGAGATCTCTTTTTTTCTCCTCTTTTTATTGATCAACATATCTAGTCATACGTTTTGACTTGTTCATAATCAGTGGAATACTTAATCGACCATATTGAGCTTAAAATACAGCAACTATGCTAGACAATCAGGAATGATATTAAACTATAATAAATACCTAAAACTAACAATCACAGCCAATATACTTGACACCAAGGTCACTAAACTAAGTCTATGGTTCACGGCGCTAGACGGATAGAGCCGTCCGAACCGCGTCTTCGACCTGCAGTTCTCGTGCTGGTCTTCGGAGAGGCACATGGCGAAGGCCATGAGGTGAGGTACGACGTTCTGCTCGTAGCTGGCAGTGAAGAGGTGCTGCCAGGGTCCCAGGGCATAGACTGCGACGTCTTCACCTCCGTGGGTCTCGGAGTCTAATGGGACTAGACCGGGGTACGCGTAGCTTACGTCACCTGAAACATTTGAAGTTACTTTTTAGTTGGTTTAGAAGTTTGTTTAAGCATGAGATTTGTCAAAAAACAGAAATATAGTAATGGTTTCTCTTTAAAAGAATTTCAACGCTCATATTAAAGTCTTACAGCAATTACAAACATTTATTTTATAACGGGATGGGTTGTAAGACATCGGACACGGTGGGGGATTTTAAAATGATATATTATGTACGTCATATCGAGGCTGTTGAGTAGTGCGATTAATATGACAAACACGTGATGACAGGGTTTTATGACTTTAAAAAACTCATAATCCCATGACCTATCATAAATTACTCAAGTTAAAATATTCAGGTGCACCGGCTATTACAAGTATCTATTGCTTGGCATGAATCAAGTCCAGTAAACAATTCTTTGAATCAGTACAATAGGGTGATTGTTTAATTAAACTGTTTTCATTCAACATTGCTCATGAGATAATAAAACCCCAAAACTTACGTGCCATAAATGCCTGATGCAAAGTCACGTCCACCCTCGTACCGTCTTCTCCAATCGACTTTCCCTTCCCATTGGCATAACTAATGGTTGTATACGGTTTCCCATCAGCACCATTAGACGTGTCTACTGTCCCCAAGATATCGTTACCCCTGGAGGGGTACCCAGCTACCGTCATGGTGTGAGCGTGGTCTGAGGTGACGATGATTAGAGTTTCTTCAGGGTTGGTTAGATTCTTAGCTTTCTTGACGGCTTTAGCGTATTCCACGGTTTCGTCGAGAGCGAGATGTGCGAGGCTATCGTGGTGAGCATGATCTATTCTGCCACCTGGAAATATCAAAATTATTTATTTATTTATCGTATGTCATTTATTTTCGATCCGTGAGATCTTCGAGAAGACTAGTACGGTTGCCAGTTTGTTGCACTTTTAGCACCACCGAGGGTTCACGTGTGGGGTAATGGCGGGTACTTCCTACGGACGTGGTGCACGGCTGTCGTAGAGAGCAGCCGGGATCAAAGGCTTTACGTGCCTTCCAAATCATTCAAAGCGTTCACTCATCCAAAAACTGACCTAGGCCCTCAATGCTTAACCACGCATATCGCACGCGGTACGCGGGCGCCGCTGCGCCACGAGCGCTCATATCAAAATTATATTATAAATTAGAATGGTTCGTGTTATAGCTTGTCTCAACTGTCAAATTCAGCCAATGCTCCAATTGATCTTAGCCGTTTTGAATCCCAGTGGCCAACGAACCAGTAGCTTACTCGTAGTTACTTCACTTATCGGAAATACATTAGGATTATATTCAATGTTATATTTGAAAGGTGCGTATTTTTCGTCGATATTCTGTAACGCACGTTCAAAAACTTACGCCATTGCCCTTCGTTTACGTTTCCTGCATTTCGGGTTTATAATAAAATCTTTCAACACAATCCTATATAACGACGTGCATTTTAATCTATAGAAATTATCCTTATTGACACCGGAGTAATCGTGAAATAATTCTGAGTCAATTAGCTTCCTCTATTAAATATAGGAAATGAGCTCACCTTCTACAAAGAGGAAGTATCCTTTAGGGCTTCTGCTTAGCATTTTGATGGCTACCTCTACCATTTCCTCAAGAGAAGGCTGGTTGGAGGCCTTCAAGTGGTATGACATGTGGTCGTCTTGGAATAGGCCAAGCAGGTATTCTGGGAGATCGTCTGAGTTGAATACCTATAATAGAATTTGATGTTATTTATTTACACTAGTACGGTGGCAAACGAGCGTATGGCCTGCCTGTTAAAGGAAGGGAAGGGAGCAAAGGGAGGGGGGGGGATGATGATCTTCTACCAGCTACCGTAGCTAGTGCTCTGACACCTTAGTATAGTCGAGTTTAGAAATACATATGTACGTTCCCAAAGGTCCGAACATATCTGAGAAACCTTAAAAATAAGGCCATATTCACATCATTGATCACTTTGATATTGCAGGTTTTATCAAACTCGTACATCTCAATGGATATTATTAAGTGTGGGAAAAATGGGCATTGTATCACATAATGCCCACTAATCTTGAGATCTTAAGTATATTCCACTTTAGTAAGTTCTAATAATGGATTTTGGGGTAATTTAGTGTCAGTAAAAAGATAACAGTAACAAGTTAAACCAACAATCTTACTATGAATTATCACCTCACCATCTATCGATCATCTTCTAAAACCCGAAGGTCCCCCGGTCCTATTCACCAACCTGAGATTCGATCATGAAAGCATCTGTCATAATACAACCATACAACCTGCAGCATCTCATTCATAAAGAAAGAACACTAGCCTCATTTTGTCAATTTACCACCACCATTGTGAACAGCCTAAAAAGTTCAACGGAACCTAGTCCTATCCCTTTTTGACGACTTGTTTAGCCTAGTTGGTAGTGACTCTGCCTCCGAAGCTAGAGGTCCCGAGTTCGAATCCCGGCCAGGGCATTTATTTGTGCATTTTTCACGGATATTTGTTCTTGGGTCTTGGATGTTTTCTATGTATTTAAGTATGTATTTATCTATATATGTATGTATATCGTCGTCTAGTACCCATAGTACAAGCTTTGCTTAGTTTGGGACTAGGTCGATTTGTGTAAGATTGTCCCCTAAATATTATTATCTACTTTACACATATCATTTATTTTTCAACTTTCAGTCATTTCACTTATCATATCATTAATTGACGCTCAGAATCACTTAATTTAGTAAGATCATGTAATAAGGATTCGAGAATTAAGCCGCACGTACCCTTCGCGAGGACTGGATTGTTTTTTATGATCTATAAACTAGATGTTACAACTTTAGTACACTTATGGGGTCTTAAAATTACTTAGAGCTAGTTTCACTCTTGTATATCCTAAAAAAGTAGACACATCTGGTTTAGAGTACGTGCAGCATATAATGGTTATATACAAAATAATGGTTATACTAATTTATGATTGAATTTAGTGGTTAAGTAAGACATAACAAAAGTGTAAAATTGTGTTGAAACAAGAAAAACAAATAATAATAATAAATTAAATACAACGAAATCACTTAAAATAAGCTTGTTTAAGTTTTGATTTAACTGAGGCTAAGCCAGAGAATAAAATGACAATGCTGGACTTGACGCCGCTATAATTATCTAAATTCATCACAGTTTGAAAAAAAAAATGAATTAGTCCAAAATCCTAAATTATCTATATAATTAGGTACAGGTGAGATTGCGTTCAGGTCTTACATTCAATGATGACATAATAAACATTTATAGACTCCTGTATGACTTTGCAAAATTAAATTTGGACTTGAGGATTCATCAACCCTTCAAATGCCTAAGTCAGGGCGTCGCCGCCATAAGTCTGGGACGACATAATTAGGTGTGATTGTATACCTTCATGAGCTCGCTCCTATCGGTGACATATTGGTGCGTCGCGTTCTTCTCAATCTTGTCCATATGCCACATCTCCGTAAGATCCAGTCCATCCAAACGCCTGCCGGTACTGTTAACTAGGGGGTTCTGTATGTTTGGCAGGAGCTCGCGCCTACCACCGCCCATTATCACCTGAAAAAATAAAAAAAATATTAGAAAATGGACTGCCATTGTCACAGTGGCGACCAACCAATATTTCACTGAAGTTTTAAGCAGCAGTTCTATTTCTCAGCAGTTTAGTGAAAAAAGACGCGCTTGTTACTTATCTAGATATTATTTAATACAACCTTTCGATAAGTCTTTCTCATAAAATAATAGTATGCAGTATAACTCTATGTCACAATATCTTGTCTTTGTATTTAAAAGATAATAAAAATATATAGTTACGTATGTACAGAGTTGAACTTTGTAATTTGTATAGCATATTGATATTGATCCAAGTGAAAATGTACCACTTGCATCAATATATACTGACGTAGATTTGAATAAATATGCCACAGTGTGATACCATTTGTGGCACTTTTCAAGGCAACTCTTTTCTAATATAATAGCTTGTTTATTAAATTGGACGATTCGATGCACTTAGTCCTAATAATAACATTTTCTGCTCGCTAAATTAAATGCTCTCACATTGGCTCAAAGTCAATCGAGACGAATTTGGTTCAATTCTCTACGCTTCGTTCCAAAGTAAGGAATGACGTCTTTTCTTTACTGCTTTTCATAAGTCCTCGCAAAAACATGACTGGTAGCATGTAATTTTTCAGTTATGGTACTCATACGTCGGAATTTTGTAAAGAGTAATAAGTTATTGAATTACTTTAAAGCAAATTTTAAAAAGAATAAATTAGTTAACAATGTTGGCTTTTAGAATCTGCAAAGCTGATATAATTTTCAGTGTTGTTTAAACAACATTAAAAATTACAATGGTTAATACATCATTATCTAATGGCAATGTGTAAGGAATTCCGTTTTATTTTTTTAACTTAGATCCGTTTTTTAACCTCCAACGCCGAACGCAAGTGAGGTCTTATAAATAACGTTAACGTTTGTATCTGTTGCGTTTGCGTTTGTAGCGATGGTTCTTAGACATGTTTTATCAAAATCGGTGTAGCGGTTTCTGGCATATTGAACTATGAAATAAAAACGTCAGGGGTTATTTCAACTTTTTTAGCTGTCAGTTATTTACGACACTCCTAATGACGAAAACTGGCGTTCTATTACGTGTAGTGGTAACTTAGTGCGTAGTTAAGTTATGTACATCACAGAAAATAATATCACTTTTATCTTCATGTCATGTCATGTTATTCAATCATGAAAATACTTTGAAATCACCAATACATGTATTTTTTTAAATTTTGTCTTCTTGCTGGAAATCCTTCACATCAATTAATGTTAAATACATCATGGGTAGGCCCCCCCCCCCCCCAAGGTGGACTGATGACCTGACAGAGGTCGCGGGAGACCGGTCATTGTGGCACTCTTACAGGGGGGTCCGATGTCCAGCAGTGGACGTCCTTCGGCTGACATGATAATGATGATGATGACATGAAAATCTTAGAGGAAGTATTAAAAAATGTACATGAAGATGATGTAATTATTGCTGCTGCTCTATGCTGAATCTCTACAATACTGGCTGGCATTGTTCTGATTTTAAATCAAGAACTCTAGAAACTGTTTTAGAAGAAGATTGAAGATTTCAAGCAGTCGCCCTCGAGGATTTCCGTCGGGCTACGGAACTATTGTTCAGTCGACTACTAAGAAATATATACACTTTTTCACCACCTCCACCACCACCACCACCACCATCATCATCATCATCATCGTCATCATCATCGTCATCATCATCATATCAGCCGATGGACGTCCACTGTTGGACATGACCTCCCCTAAAGAGTGCCACAATGACCGATCCTGCGCCACCCGTATCCAGCGGACTCCCGCGACCTTTACCAGGTCACCAGTCCAACAAACTAAACTTACCTTAAACTTCCTTCCAGGGTTGTTCATCACCAGCTGGTGCGCGATATCGCGGCAGCCGAGCTGAAGGCACTCGTCGGGGACATCGGTATCAGACTCCCAGTTGCGCTCCGATGTATGTGCATACATGCCCGCTGGCGACGCGTGTGTCACCCGCGTCGTTGTTACTAAACCTGGAATAGAACATCAGTCCGTCAGACTCTAGATTCAATCGAAGTTTTTCTTATAAATTGACGGTATCAGATAAGCTTATAGCCTGCCCGAATGTAAGAAGGCGTAGGCTATGAAATTTCCTGTTTACACATTAAAGGAAAAGGCCGGCTCGTTTTCTATGACAGCAAACGCAACAGCCGGCGTATTTCTCTAGAAGAAAACGGGCCGACCCGGACACGGAACGGCCTACTGTGAATCATCCTTAATTAGAGATTAGTGCGAGTCCATACAAAATATACGTATAGATCACGCTCATATTGTATGAACTCGCACTAAACAATAATTAAAGTGTATACATTCCATAACACTTGCGACTCCAGAAGAATCAGAGGTATTTTAATTGATTTAAGGATTCGTTGTGTAGCTAAAATTAATCAGAATCAGAATATCGTTTATTTCTTCGTTTAATGTGTTTAGATAAGGGTCGTGGGTGGTGCAGGACCGGTCATTTTGGAAGTCTTTGGGGAGGCCTATGTCCAGCAGTTGACGTCCTTCGGCTGATATACAATATGATAAGATTATGTCCCTTGTCCCGTTCAGATCTCAGGGGTGTAACTGTTCGCTTAAGTCTACGTACGACCAGTGCAAGTATGGTGTGGACAACTAAAGATACAGGTGCCTCACTCTCAACACAGCGCATCCGCACATTATGTGTTGCAGGGAAGTAATTGATCTCTTTAGATTCTCCTCTCTTCGGGCATCTTCAGGAATGGGGCTGGCGGCAAAATAAGTTTCGGAAGAATATCTTGACCAAACTACGTAAGCGGATGGTATCTATTAGAGAAGAAGAAAAATATGCGACATTCTCTAGCAGAAACTGTACCTTTCGGTTACGCCAATAAGGCAGCATTTCCTTGCTGATGCAATGAAAAATCGTCCTTACCGTATAGATTTAATAATAATTCATTCAGCCGTTATTTACGTACAAGAGCCCACAAACTTGGTATGTTTCGAAAATATGTGTAGGTTTTTTTATCATGTAATATATACTTTGAATCAGCTCATCAAACCCTTAAGTTTACGACCACATGACAGGCTTATAAAACATGTTTAAATGCTATACAAAAAATGATGACGTCATAACTCTCTTCTACATTAAATCTCGATTTGCCTCCCCTTCCTAAATCTTTACTTAAGTTGTTAAGAAAAATCCAGCAAATGGACATCGCTCGATCACCAAACGCTGTAAATGGTATCGATAATTTAATCAATGACATGTCTATGCATAAGTTGTTGTTTCTTACTTAAAAAGTGCCGATCTTTAGACACGAGTCGTAATGAGTATCATAAATCCGTCATGGTACATTTATGGCAGACTTTGTTTTATGAACAATGCACGATTAAACTTCGTAAATGGAAGAGTAACAATAAAAAGGTTTATGAAACGCTTGACGTCACACCATAGCAAATTTTCAAGGCCTACTTTGAAATCGAATTTGTCGTCAAAATAGATCCATTGAAACGGATTGTTTCTTAATTTACTTTTTTTTAACCGATGAGATTAATGTGATTTTATGAATGAGGATATTATATATTCTGCTTATATGATCATGAAATACTCAGACTACAACAAAATAATAAAATAACTAAAAAAGCGGTCACGGGCGTGTCGGGCCACGTGCAATGTAGCTGTGTCCGTAGCTGTCCGCCCGTGAAATTATGTGGACTTAAAATGTCACTTATATTTAAGAAAGAAAGAAAGAAAATACATTATTTAACGTCGCACAAGAAATAAAAATACAAACACATAAAATAACATGACAAGACGTTAGTAAAAAGGATCCCAACTCAGCATGAAACACGGCAAGACTCAGCAAGCAGAGGCGCTGATTTTCGGTGAGGATTTACTACCTATATATTTGACACAACTAACAACATATTTGAGTAATCAATGGAAATTGTACGAGAGTTGTACATTTCTTAACCTCGGCTATTACTGGTTAACTAGTAATGTCTACTGCTAAGTATATATAATACTACTATGAATTTTTCACGTACCCAGTAGTAACTGGCAGAGAGGGAGGAGGGGACACTGGACTCAAGCTTAATATCACGTAAACGGATTCCTGGATCAAAAATATGGCGACAACACGATGGATTTTGAAAGAAATAATGTGGCATCCTCACTTTTTTTTTCAACATTTTATTATAGCGTTTTGTGGGCGTGATTGATATATATGTATACCTTTGCTAAATTACAACTTTCTATTAGTAACGGTTATTGAACTAAAACGCGAACAGACGGACGGATGGACATTGCGAAACTATAAGGCAGGGTTTCTTAAACTGTGGTCCACTGTGTCCTTTCGCAATAATCATATCTTATTTAGAATAAATTTTAAATATTTTTAAATTTTTAAGAATAGGTACATGCAATAATATCGACTTTCAGTTCCAAAGTTTCTTACTAATACCGGTAACTACTTTCGTTATATTTCTAAAGGGCCATATTTCATCATATTTAAATATGTTCCTTTTGTTAAAGTGCCTATTTAAAAAAGCAATCATGGTGTCCGCACCTTTAATAATAACGATATCTAGATGATTCAGTTCTACTGCAGTGATATCAATGTATCACACACAATCTAAGAAAGCAGAAATTATATTATGAACAAAATTAATGTCTTTCCTGCTTAGCATTATAATGAATAAATTAATTTACAAACATACTCCTATTGAAAATAAGTAATCGATGAATAAATCCCTCACTATATTGATCATTGTTTGCATATTTGTGGCTCGTGTACCTAGTTATCATCAATTTATCAGAAACTAATGATGAGAATTGTCAAAGTATTCACATGACTACTAGTAAAGGTGATTTAGTTACTATCCATAAATTGACATTGATATTGCCTTACTCAACATAAATTAATTTAACAAAACAAATGACATAATTTCTGCTAATGTTTGATAATTACAATCCTGATCGGGGCACTTATTTAAAAAAAAAGTCTTTAATTTGAAATTAACATTCAAAATAAAAACATTACTACAATAACCCTAATAGAAGGGGACGTCTTTACTCCCTCGGATGCTCTTATCGCACTATTATCCTAACAATCGTGTAATTACGCTATTCTGAAACCCTACCCTGAATTTCTATGGCATACCATAGAAGTTGTCATAACGGTAGACCTGCGGGGTAAAAACGCAATCTTATCGAATGTGTGTAACATAGATCTGTAATTTTGAACTGAGAACTATTTTTCATCTGCTGCAGGGTAATCACGGTGTTGACTGTCTTTTTAATGTCTAACTAAATGTCTAACTCTATACTAAATGATATGTAGATGTACCTATATCAGGCAACTACCTGACTTGGCGAGCGGGATCTATGTGTAGTATTTTGTTCTTTGACGTGTACTTACTGATGTCACGCATGTATAAGTATGCGCAGTAGTAATATTTATTTATTTATTTAAACTTAATTGCACAATACAAGAAATATGTACAAATGGCGGACTTAATGCCATAAGGCATTCTCTACCAGTCAACCATTGGGCTAAACAGAAACATCAGGTGCAGGCATTTAACTTTACAAGAGAACTTATTACAAATACATTAATATCACGCACAGAAGCAGCCACCACCACCATATCAGCCGAAGCACTTCTACTGCATGGATACAGGCCTCTCCCATGGCCAGGCCTTTTCATGGAGGTAAATATTCGCCACGCTTGGCATGTGGGTTGGCAATCTTAGTATCTCCACCGCACTCCAGGAATGCTGCTACCCATCCCCCGGTGGTCTTGGTCGTAGTTTTAGGACATACCCGGGTCCGTAGTTTTAGGACATACCCGCACAGAAGCCGGGCCGTACTAAATTCGTATCGCTCCACTGCTGCGCATTTCGCGCCAGTCAGAAATAAATTCATTTAAATGTAGGGCGTAGTAAATAGCGATACTGATTCGACTAACAGTTGACACTGACAGGTGACAGTTTTCTCATATCGCACCGCCTTCGCACCGACAAATCACGAAGTCTCCTTAGGCGCCTCCTGATTTGTCGATGCGGAGACGGTCCGACATGAAAGAACTCTTTGCTGTCAGTGTCAAAGGATACGAATGCAGTTCTGCCCCGCTTCTGCGCCTTGTATTACTACTGCAGAAACTGACAGTATTTCGTCAAGTGAGGAAATCTCACATCAGTAAACTCGCGTCAAAAAACAAAATAAGTACCTATCACATATTGCTCCTGCCCGCCAAGTCAGGCAGTGGCCTTAGGCGTAAGAAAACATTTTGTTTTGACAACTTGTGACATCGTGAACTTGATGTAACAAAAATGACTAATGATAATGACCCTATTTATCATTCAGGTAAAATCCATATGCGCATTAAAAGTAAAGAAGGTAAATAGGTATAAAACATACAGATTGAAATCAGTGTATCAACAGACATGCCAGTGACTCAGTCTGTTCGGAGATGGCATGCCGCACTGGGTGTCTATTGATACACAAAAGGCGAGGTCCCGGTTGATTGAGTGTCACGTTTGCGAGAGTTTATTTTGATATACCTGGCGTATCCTCTTATAAATCTATCAGAGGAATTAAGGAAGGAGTGGAAGAATGGGAATAGGAAATAAACCAAGATGTAATTTTGAATATTAATGTGCGACGTGCGACATGCATTAGTAGGGTAGTGCTACTACTTTCCACATGTTACAAAAGATATCACTAGTCTTCGTTTATTTTTGCCAAGTACTACTCGTCTAGGTGCGCTCGTGGCCTAGCGGCGCCGTATACCATGTGCGGTATGCGAGGTTAAGCAACGTCAACCGGGGTCAACTCTTGTACGGGTGACCGCTTTTAGTGGTTAGTAGCTGAGCGGTCCCGTGCTTTAGAAGGCAAGTTAAGCCGTTTGATCTCGGCTGTTGTCTATCACAGCAGTCGTTAAGTCAAGTTAGATACCTTCGGGTGGCTTGAGAACTTCTAACAGTCAAGTGGTCCACTCATCTGACAGCCCTAATCCCAATAAGGTCTATTTTGTGGAAGGTCATATGGCAGTCATTTCCGCACAAACTAGGATCATCCTTGATGATGCAAATGCACTGGGTAGTGCTAGGATAATGATGATTTTGAGTACTTGTCTAAATCGATCAATTCATATGTAGGTATGAAAGCAGGGCAGGGCAGGTAGGGTTGAAGGCAAGTACAGCCAGCAAATAGTTCCTTGCCGTAAGTAGGTCATCCTTTGCAATTCTCCACTTGAACTGCTTACACTATAATTAACTACACACAACGGTTTACTCTCAAACGCCAGCCTTTCACTACTAGTTACTCTTATGAAACGGATGTGATCAACGATCTATCACAATATTTTTTTAATTTTTCATCTTCATCAGTGGTTACTTACCAACATCCAACCCTTGCTCCAGGGCCCACTCGCCGATAGACGTAGCCCAGTTGCCTTTATGCAACTGTGGACTGCAGGCGCCTCTAGTCACGTTCCCATCCAGGCCGATCACGCCGTACTTAGTCTTCACTCCTGTCAGGTAAGAGGTGGCAGTGCATGCTGAGTCCGGGACTTGGGCATCGAGGCAGTACGTCTGAAAAGAATGAAAGAAGTCTGTTAGAGTTAATATCATCTCGTTCATATTTGGAACAGCCCAAACGGGAAAGTGAGCAAGGGAAATAGCACGTAGATCCTACGGTTGTTAGGGCGGACAGATTCTTGAGTGGCGACCATGTACCGAAAGGCGTAGCATGGGCAGACCCCCATAAGGTGGATTGATTAAGGTCACGGGAGTGGTTAAGGTCACGGGAGTGCACTGGACAGGCAGCGCAGGACCGGTTATTGTGGCACTCTTTGGGGGAGACCTATGTCCAGCAGTGAACATTCTTCAGCTGGTTTGATGATGATGATGAAATGGGAAAATATCTTCATCTGACACAAACCCACAGCCATAATAATACCACTACTTGCTCTTTTAGTATCTGGTGTTGCGTTCCTGGTGGTGAGTAAGGTCACCAGAGCTCCCGAGGATGCGCTGTGTACCTATAGTGAAAGACATGTGTCTAGCTGTCGAGCTAACGAATACTCAAAACAATAAAGATATAGCTACACACTAGTAATTATTTTGGAGTCTCAAGCATCCATTGGTCACGGTGTCTGCTTACAATCAGAAAGGTCGTAGGCTTGTTTGCTACCGTCGTTGTATAAAATTATCAATGTTATCATGATGTAGGTAAACTCAATGCGACTGTTATAGTATAAACGGAACTAAAAACTTGAAGTGTATTGATCTTGTCATTAAAAATCGTACGGAATTAGTAGTATCTTATTAAACTTGAAAGGTATACCTCAAGGTACTCGTGGTATATTGGGTATCACAACTATTTCTTTTGTACTATCGATGCGGATTACTTTCCTGCTCGGTAATTTTAATGCAGAGTCAGGATTTTTTCACACAAAACAGCACAGTACTATATCCACTCACTTGCTTCGGATTTTAAAAATATTAGTCTAAATTCCTTTTTTTTTTAAATATCATGCAAGTGGCAAACAAGCGTACGGCCTGAAGATTTATTTTGCAGTTACATACAGCCAATGGACGCTTACGACTCATGGGGTGTCGCATGCGCGTTGCCACAATCCATTTGGAGGTGTGCAATATAGGTAACTCTGGTTGCCTACATTGCATCCTGCAAGAGAGTGCCTATGTTTTATCCCTACCAGTTTTTAATTATTAATTTGTTAGTTACTAAATAAGCTACCTCTAAGAAACGCTATTCGTACAATAACTATATACGGTTAAATATTATTGTATGTTCTGACTACTTTAGTAAATTGTTTCAAATGTTCACGAAAACAAAACTATATACGCATTATGCACGTCTAATAGGTACAGTTTTTTAATAAATAGAACTCTAAACCTAAAATACTTAAATACAACATAACATGATTTTTCACTTTAAACTTTCGGCATTATTCAGTAAACCTATTTAAGTATACAGTTAAGTTTTAGATAAGCTAAAAGATTGCTAATAAAATCATTGTCATATCAATTTGCTTATGTCGAAATGAGGCATACTTTTGCAAGCCTTAACCTTGCATACCTTTGTTGCTTGATAATTAAGTGTGTAAAGCAAGATAATTTCCTTCCAGTTTCCTTCCTCTCATTGTCACATTGTAAAACGAATGTCACGCTGTCTCCACTGTTGTGTGGTTAACAATGTACATTTAGATTTGAAGAGGATGTGAGGTTCCGATGATTATTTAATAGGTTTTAATTTTAATTTCTTCATTTGTTTTTGTTCACTAGGTACCCGATTTAATTAAAATATTTTAGCGCGTCATCGATGTTCATGTTTAGGTACTAAAAAGTTTTGTAAAAAAAACAAATACCTAATAAACATCGATATAAAAATCGTAAACACTACTTTTCTAACTAAGGTAAACGTCCCAATGCTCGACGCCTTAATGCTTAATATATGTCAAAGTTGTCATAATGACAGAGGTGATCAATTGCTCTTGATTACCTCTGTCATTATGACATAAGATTGAAAGTGCCATGTATTGGATCAGTGTCTAGCACTGGGACATTTACCTTACAGCCGTTCAAAGGAATCAAATCATCCATAGAGCACGAAGCATCTTTAAAAAACTGGCAAGAAAAACAATTCTGTTAAATACGGAACACTACGGCAAGCGATTTTAATTAAATTTGTGTAATCATTTTATTGCTTAATGACTCGATTGGTATTGACAATAACTAACATTATATGTACAGTCAGTAATAAGATATTGTCAATAAAACACCAATAAGACAAGGTTGTCCAAAAATTCGCGCGGGAAATGGCAGTGACGTCAGACGACGTGCGGCCCTGCGCGGGAGTTCCTTGAACGTGACACACGCCGGCAGCCAGCCGCAACGGTAACGACACGTGACAACTAGGCATTGTTAAGATTTTTTTATGTCTGTCTTGATTTTTCGGAATATTTCATATGAATATATTTTAAAGACTAAGATTAGCAAATAATGAATATGTAAGTCTTGGACCTGCTGAAAATTATGACAAAAGTGTGCATCTGATGATATAACTATAAAATGTTTCAAGTACTATGTTCCCAAAAGAAAAGAGGTCACTGTTCTTACTTTACTTTTTCACTAGTTAATGCTTCACAACTGATTGCTTTCATTTTCCTAACCGCTAACTTTACACAGCTTCGCCTTTTATTACCAATATTTACAAAATAATCTGTTTTTGCATGTTTTTTCTCGTTGTTTAAATAGTTTATAATTAATGTATTTACAATGAAGCTCAAATATTTTACTGCTATCGGGAAGCGTAAGTGAAGTTGCATAATCGTAATAAATGGTTTATCTTTCTATAAACTGCTCTTGACCAACTAATAACAAAATTATTATTACGAAATTACCGTTATCAACACAACATAATTAAGGTGAATGGTCGATTATGAACGGATTATATAAAATGAAGATCAAAACAAAACAAGCGCAAACGATTTCAATACTCTTTGATTATTTTTGTGCCGGTCAAGCTTGTCATAGATCATTGGAATAAGTGCCTACTACTAGACTACTTTAGAGTTTGAATTCAATTGTTTTAGAAGTTGTTTAAAAAGTGTCATTTGTTGTGTAAGCAGTGATCCGAGACGAGTTAACTGTAATAATGATAAAAACTGCAACAGAGAGGGTTTTTGCGTAATTGTTTTTTGGCAAGAGATTCCTAATAGGCCGACCATTTAATTACTGTTTTTTTTCTTAGGGGTATTATGTTTATTCAGATGCAGTCAAACCAATACGTCAAGCATCAAGGACGATTTACATAAGTACTTTATGTTTATAATTAAGGGGGTTACTCCTTATTCATTAACGTCCATCCAATTTTAATTAAAATACAGCAAAAATTCGTTTGTCCTAATTTGTCACTTTGACTTTTATGAAAGGGACGAAGCAAATTTTTATTTACATAGGTTTGTTAATTTTTATAATTATTCGGGTGAGTATTTACATATATTTCAATTCTTGATTCTGTAGCTGTGAGACACATAGCAATTTGATTTCTGTGCCACTTCATACCATGTATCAGTGAAAAGCAATTATGAAAGCTGCTAGAGAATATTGTTGTCAGTGTGGCACAGAAATCAACTTGGTTGACTGTACATTATTTTTTCTATGAAACATCACATACAATTTAAGACTGACTCAAAAGATTTATAGGAATTTTATCTAGTATTTTAAAGCGAGCAATTGGTCTATAGTTATTGATTGATTTATTTTGGGGCTTTTGACGACGGCTGAGAACGGCTCTGACGATTTCAGTTGAATTTACAGTTCAGGGGTTTAGGGAAGCAAAAAATTGATCTACCTATGTCTCGGGAAAACTGGTATTCTCCGGGAAATCACGAAGGTTGCCGAGCAAAAGTCGAACGCCTAGGTCAGTAATATTTTCTACTTGTTCATGTATTAATACTGTAAAGTTTAAATTAGGTTAGCCCTATCCCAGCGTGTTTTCTATACAAGTTATAACATAAATAGGCAGTTGTTTCGTTTTTAATGAGCTAAATAAGGAAAATTTTATATTATAAAACTAAAACTAATTGTAAGCTTCACAAAAAATATCAAATTATCGGGGAACTGTACCTAAGCCGTGATCTGCAATGAGCTATGTACCTATTGATGGTCAATCGGTTCAGTTTTTACCAGAATATGACACAAAGCTTATATAATTGACTGTACTCAGTATCGGTTTCCTTATTTTTTGGTTACCGAGCCGGAAGAGATATACAGTTTAAACACGTTTAATGAATTAAAGTGATTTCCTATTGGGGTTTTGTTGACAAATATGGGCATATCTATATCAATTCAAGGATTCGAACGTACGTCAATTGACTGATAGCCAAATCAGCAACTTTTTGTGAAAACATCAAAAAAGCTTTGTTACTTATGTTATGAATTTTGTATGGACATGCCACAGGTGACGTCCGTCTTAAAAAAAGCTTTTTAAAAATGTTAAAATAGCAAAAATAAGTTGGAGCGTGATGTTTTATGATTATTTTCGTGAGCTTTATTTATTTTATTTTAATTTATTAATAGAAAAGAAATACAGGCAAACAAATCCTTTGATTTGTGTTCCTTTGAACACACATCAAGGTGGTATATAGGTCGGAATGGTGATTATTGACTGTGGGAAACGGAGGTCTCCGTTTCAGCTACGGCAAAAATACTGGCGCATGTCAGGCAAATTTCCGGATTATCGGCTGTTTTCCTCTAGGTCGCATTTCTCAACCGATTCTCTTGAAATTTTGTTAGCAGGTTTAATAATTATATATTTTTTAATGAGTCACTTGTTTGAAACAACGAAATCGAAAAAAAAAATTTAGCTCACAGAACCACTCTAGAGTTTAATGTAAGAATAATTCAAATTTAATTTTAAACGGAGTAAGCCATAGAGTATAGAGTACATTTGCAGACGTGAATTCTCAGGACATGAATTAATTATAAAATATTTTTGCAGGACGAAATAATTTTGGAGTCGTTTTCACGACCTAGGGTTCGTCTTTCTATTTTAAAAAGGTTTCCCATCAATTTAATGATAATTTCGCGGAAAAACGAGTAAATGCTTGTAAAGCGACGTTGTTTGGTAGTTCCTATACCTCTAGCTTCTTTTTCGCTTTTTCGCATCTGAATGTGTTCTTTACTTTAATACAGACAATCTAAGGAACAAGCGCGGTAAATACATTCAATGTATAAGAATTTAACCAGTCAATAAAGGTTTTTTAGTTAGAGTCTAAATACTCTACACAGACAGATAGAGACTGATTTTTCACTAAACCCTAAAAAGGAATATCCTTAATAAGCTAGGGCAAGGGCTATCCTTATTTAAATATCGATATTATATTTCAAAGAAATTCCACATATTTTTTTGTATTCCTACTCAGGTAAATTAAATCTACCTCTAGTTAGCCACGTTTTCATTTTATTTCTCTTAACCAAAATGTGAACGAGTGACAATGGCGGCAGAAGAACCGTACGCGATTGTTGCTCGCTATTTAAATAGATATAAGATTTTTATATGTTTTTTGGATAAATAAATTATCATTAATGCGAGGCAAGTCAGCATGCGGAGTTTCGAATTCTATTTCTGGCTGTGTTTAATTATTAATTAAGTAGTTCGAAACTTTGACTTGTGAATCTACTTAATGGTTACACGATTTCATAAACTTTTTTCGATAAAAATGGTACAGAACATCCTACAAATCGGTTTAAACATACAATCTGTAAGTTAATCTCAAACAATACATTAACTTACCCTAGCCAATCCAGTAACAGGAAACCTCTCAAACTCCAACACATTTTCTTCTCCCAGACCGCTATTCAGCTGTCCGCCGAACGTCCTAGCGGCCATCACAGTCGCCAGAGACATCCCGTCACCAACAAACAGTATTCCGTTTTGAGCCTTATTAGTATTCAATGTTTCCTTTAGCTTGGCTCTGATGGTGGTCTTCGCTGACTTCTTCCAGTAGGACCCGTGTTTTTCTTCTGCTGGTATATAAGCTGGGTTCATGATGGTGTCGAGAATCTTTTTGGGTTTTGGTGTGGCGCCATCTTGGACTGTAGACAATTAAAAGTATGTAGGTGACATGATTGATAATTGGGTTTTTGGTTAAATATGAATTCTATACCTTTTGTTTTTTTTGCATTTTTCCATCAAACCACTCATTTTTGTGTAAGTACATTTTTATGTAGAATTTTTAATGAAACCCCGTGTAGTGCCGTGTTAGAATAACACCATCCACTTTCTTCCCTTAGGTGTCGTAGGAGTTGAGATGGGAACCTGATTTGCTAGCAACATGTCTTCAAGGTAAGAGTGAATAGGTATCTTCTGGGTGAGCGTGTTCCATCTTAGACTTTGTCTTAAGAGGGCGCAGTACGCTCGGTTCTCCATACAAACGTATTTAGGCTCTCATTTTAAAACGCCATGCTAGAATAACATGAAACTTTGTGTACACAATGGGATCCGGCATTTCTAGGCCGGAAATTAGTTTCTGTTGCTCGAAATTGTAAAAGAAAAAAAAAAAAGCGGTTTTTTTGAGTTTTTTACGGCTTGTATGAAAACCTTAATAATCGCTGTATTTTTTCTCAATTATAATTTCAAGCAACAGAAACTAATTTCCGACCTAGATATGCCGGATCCCATTGTGTATACAAAGTTTCATGTTATTCTAGCATGGCGTTTTAAAATGAGAGCCTAAATACATTTGTATGGAGATCCGAGCGTACTGCGCACTCTTAACTTTGCATCAGGTTTGGATGGCGTTTGACCTTAGTCTAGGTCAAACGCCATCCAAATCCCATTTACAATAAAAAAAAACTTGTCACTGCAATATCACATTTTCTCCATCTATAAACCTACAATTGGTAAAATTGGCACTGAAATTAGTTTTCGTGTGCTCTGCACCCGTTTTGGGAATATAGGCACGGGCCTACGTGTAGTTGATTAAAATGATATGAAAAAATATTGTAATACCAAAATACCATCTAAATAGGTATTAGAAAAGTTTCAAAGCCGATACAACAACGGCAGTGGATGACAGTTTACCTGCAAAATTTGATTAGGTACATGTTTAACAATTTATTTAGACAATAACTTTTCAGTATATTTACATAACTTTTTACTTATTGCAATTTATTTATAATTGCAGTTTTACAGAGATATATTTCATCTTTTTTCAAATACTATTTAGTTGTTCCAATATTAACAATTATTTTTACCATATCGTTCGTACTCAATTTCCAAAAACTTAATGAGCTCGGAAAAGAAATATTTATAGAGTTTTTTTTTGTCTCGAATAGTTTTCAGTTCGTAAACAGGCTTACAGCCTTCTTAATGGCAAGCAGACACCGTACTATAATGACACCGAATTAAATTGAGGATTCGCTGTGTTGACATTATGCAAGTCCCTAACCCTCGCGGCAAAACCGCCCATCCTCCGCAGCTCGGGTGACCTTACTCGTCACCAAGAACACAACACCGCAAACAGAGAGCTAAAGACTTGAATGACCTTAACCCAATATTTTTATCGTATTTTGTTATCTGGTTTATAATTGTGAAATAAATAAAGATTAATCACACAAACTTCATTTGTGTAGATATTAGATATCAACTGTCTTTATTGAGTTTTTGTTTTATGATGGACTTACTAGCGATTGGCCCTAGTTTCACCTAGCTAGTGATGGAAAGCGATGACAAGGCCTTAGATATTGCTCACTGGTATTAATTATTTCTTGTATTTTAAAAGATATTTCTACACACAAAAGTGTTTCTTTTAATTTTCCCTGCTAATATGACCACTGCATTTTCTTGACTTATCAAAGTAGTAAAATTATAAAAGTTAGAATAGTAGACGTCATCGTATTCAAGGAAAAAATGATAATTTAGCAATTATCACATTTAATAAATCTCCTTTCTCACGAGCCATCTTGGGCATAAGTAGGTTAACCTTTGCCTACCAATTACTAACAATAACAGAGGAGTTACAGTTAGAACAATTAACATTATCCAAGTCTAAGAAATTATTTTCCGTGACTCTCAGATTGCAGCGTCCGAATTGGGATAAAATTAATAAATCTGGGTAGTTCCAAAACCTTTAGGATATAAGATAGTTACTTACGTTAAACATTGCTTTAAATATCAACTTTGTGAGACTTTTAGTTGTAGGTACTAGAAATAGTTGAGGACGTTATACAGTTTTGTATAATCAGTTTCAATATATTCTTATGCTTTCAGCGCTCTTAAATCGCGTCCTTTGAACTGCTCGTAAGTTTTGAGATTATAAAAATTGTTTTTATTTTTTACTTCACCCTGGGGAAAATAAAAATAATAATAAAGTGGTAAACTTTTAAAAACATACCAAGGGGCTTTATTAAGTAGACTTTACGTATTGAAATAGATTCGATATGAAGCGAGCGAGAGTGTATAATAACCAGAGCATGGAAATGCTGTGCTATTTTTATGTCATTATTGAGACACCCTGGAAATAAATATTAAAACAAAACAAAAATTGAATTTATGAATCAATATTTATGATTTCCCTTTGCAAAATATTTACCGTGATACAATTTAATTTATTAGAGTCTGACTCGTGCACCGGGAGTTCCGTAAAAATATTTTTATTATATGATGTAACTAAAAATTACGGTTACGGTTTTCGCAATTTTTCCTTATCTGTGCTATAAGACGTCAAATTTCAAGATTCTGAGTTCACGGGAAGTACCCTGTAGGTTTTGATTCCCTTGCGAGTGTCGAAAATTTGCGGAAATTTGCAGCATAAACGGCTGTATTTTTGAATACGTTAGAAGTTTTAATTTTTCACAGCTCTAAGGAGGAGACAGTAGACTTGAGTATTTGATATAAATTCCAGCTTGATACTCCACGTTTCTGAGAAAAAGGGTCTTGACAGACAGACAGACCGATGGACAACAAAGTGATCCTATAAGGATTCGACTTTTTCTTTCGAGGTACGGGACCCCAAAAATGTCGGCGTTTTACACTTTTTTTATAGTTTAATGACCGAAATTACAGAGCAACTAATCCAGAAACACAATAGGGCGAAGCTTTAAGCTCCTAGATGAAGCCTAAACAAATCTGGAATTTGTTGAAGTTAGGGTCGGGTAGAGCTAGGCCGTGTAGATTCAGAAACTTGGCTCTTCATGAGATCTGATATCTTTTTCACAAGGCAAACCTTATGTGGTCGTCTCGGCAACATTTTACAAGAAATGTTTTTGGTGGGATATTTCATTAGTAATTCCCGAAATCTGGTAATTGTACAGTGTGCACAGCAAAGTCATTAGACGCGCACCTTTCTATACGGATAAATAAATATATAATACATAACAAGGGACAATTTTTTACACAAATCTAACTAGTCCCATAATAAGTTCAATAAGGCTTGTTTTATGGGTACTAGACGACTATATATTTATTAGATATGTAAATAAATACAAAGAGAACATCCAAGTCTCAGGAACAAATGGGATGAGCACATGCTGACTGTACAAATCAAATTCCAAATAAAAACTCTAACAATGTCGAATGAAAATCACTGTCAGGTGGACTTTACGTTATCAAAACGTGATGCTACGTAAACTAACAGTCATGACAGTGACGTTTAATTGTAATGGTCCAGTGCACAATGACTACATTACTGCATGCCAACTAAGAGTACTTGCTGTGGCTTCATTATCAGTGCTATTAAGTTAGAATAAGCGAAATTAAATGTACTAACAGGATAACAACATTGTATGTAGTTTACAATTAAATCTACCGGAAAAATAATACATCACGTAGAGTTATACTTTTACCCGCTCGCCAGTTTTGAGTGAGTACGGCGCCAATTTCTTTAGCAAGCTCTCAGTTTCATTTATTCAAAGTAAAGGCAAATTTCAGATACATGTGACATACTTATTTGATTCGTCTTAATTGTTAAGGTTGGGCTGGGGGTGGTTTTTAACCGGAATTATTGTTTCAAATATTTTGTATCCTTACTTATTTATCCACTACAAAATAAGTAATGCAATAATACTCGTTTTTAGGTGGATTGTTATGGAATGGTTAAGACTTACGTAACTATTAAATTATGTAATTGTTTATTTTGCTCATGGGCAGATTTCTGTCACGTTTATATCTATTACAAAACTGCAGTCGATATTAATCAATTTTATCAAAGTCACGTTACGTCTGTCTAATAAAAAGTTAGTTTTGATAATATACCTATGATCGTAACATCTTAACACATTGTTATGTAATTAGCTTAATTACAATATATTTTGTTTAGTATTTAATTGATATATCTTAGCGAAAAAAAAACGTTTATTTTTTACATAAGCTGAAATACAAGTACCTACTATAACCATGATCATCATAGGTTTAGGTTTAAAGACATTTATTGTCATATAAGATATACATCACTTCCATGAGAACATGGTTATTACACAAAAATATGTATTTACTTGGTCGTTGTCACCGCAACAATGCAAAATCATATTTAAGGTAGACAACACATGCAGTAAAATAAAATAATGAAAAATAACAAAGATCATCCTTGTGTTATCCCAGTAAATATGCCCGGGGTCCGCTACCTAATCCATCCACCACCACCACCACCACCACCACCACCATATCAGCCAAAGAACGTCCACTGCTGGACATAGGCCTCCCCCATATTCACGGGGGGTATATGCCATAATCGCCACGCTTGGCATGCGGGTTGGCGATCGCAGTATCTCCACCGCACTCCAGGGATGCTGCTGCCCATCCCCCGGTGCTCTTGGTCGTAGTTTTAGGACATACCCGGGTCCACCTTAATTAGGTCACCTGGCCTATTCCTGGTGATCGTGCGATGCCAGTTTACGACCTCTTGGAAGGCTGAGCTAAAAAGCTGGCACCTAATCCATACTTAAAAGAATTGTTGACGGGTGTAACGCGGACTTTATTACCGACGTTTTGTTTACACCGGTCATCTTGCAAAGCTAAAGAAATAATTTTCGCCTAAGACCCGTAAACCAATTTTTTAAGTACATATGTATGTGTAAAAAGCGCAGGAGTTCATAGTGTTATAGTTTTATCATTACTTATATTCACGTGGTTCGGCTTTATAATTTTAATTATTTGGTGTAATTTTAACGTGAAATCACTCATTATATTTGTATTATAAATTATGTTTATTATTATATCGGATATAAATATTGTCTACCGGATATAAAAGCCTTTACTCTTCTTCATAAACTAACTATACGGCCTAAATTTACAGTAGGTATCGAAATACCTCTGCACATATGCACTTTTTGGTCTATTTTGTTTCTTGATAATAAGGCAAATGTTGTAGCTGGAGACTGATCCAGTACTTGACATTTTCAATGTTATGACAAAATAACCATTAAATTGACAAAATTAAAGTCCAGATGGCGCTCCATAGAGCAAAAAAAAATTAAAAATACAAACTGTGTGCATTATTACGATGTCAATTTTAGGATTAACAGAGATTTCAAACATTGGATCTTTAACCTTATTTTTAATTATATTCTTGTACGGTGTAAATACGTATGTATATACAGGTGAATATAAGACTTGTAATCACCTGTCACCATTCTTGTTCCAGATTTGGCACGTTAGTATAAACGTAACTGCATTGGATCACAAGCGTTAAGCCACGTTTAACAACTTCAAAGAAATCAGTGCTAACTCTTACCACATGGGGTTAAGGGCCAAATTGCTTTGTGTTTAAATTATAGTGGGGTCACTAGTAAACGGTGATTCCGTAGACATGCTCAATTGAGTTAATGGACTCTGGACATAACCGCCGGAATTATGATGTCTTGGATTTCTATTTAAAGTGTTCATAACATAGTTTGCTTAATTAGTTTCAAAAATTAGATTTATTATCGTATGGCATTTAAAAAACTTCCATGTTTGTACGATTTCGTTTAAATTTAAAATTACACTTGCACTTATTGAACAGGTCTTGTCGGTACAACGTAAATCTCTGTGATGTTTACCTTTTTATAAAGTTTAAAAAAACAGTTGTTGCTTTATAATTTGTTATTTTAATGCACCGAGCGTCTGGTCTACTCATACTCAGTTACTACTGTTTCAAATTAAGTTATACCAGATGTCGCGGGTTCGAATCCTGCTCGATGCACAATTTTTTTACCTTTAATTTGACATTTAGATTTTTTGTTAGCAGCGTAAATGCTTAATACAAAATAAGTGACTAATATTTATTTAAATATTTGGAGAATATTTTCACTCTTTCACCAAATTATTTATAAAAAAATAACATTAACTACACATCTAACTACATAATCCATTCCATTACGCTGAATAAATTATTGTTTATGTATTTTATTTTTTTCCGCGATCTTATTGTAATAATTATATTTTTAAACATTACAAAATCACACACCACTTCACACCAAAAACAAAACACATTTTCACACACATACCTGCGCACACGACGATGGCTTGAGCCAATAGCAGCAGCGGAACTCGCGCCATCACTGTCGACCGTGCGTGCGCGGCGGGCGATATCAACTGCGCTTCTGTAATGTGAAAAGGCTCTAAGAGGTTGCATAAGTGGCTAGGGGATTAACGGATTGAACATTGTTGACACGTGCAGGTTTAATTATGGTGTATTGTCGTAATTAAAATGGATTGTCAATTAAATCTGACGCTGAATGGGCCAAGAAACATATTTACGTAATATGAGTTTAAGTCTTTGGAGTCTTTTCATAGTGAACACGTTCAAAAACAGCCTATTAAAGGCTTATTTTGGCGCCGGCCTACTTATCCGACTTATAAGTTGTAAGATCGGTACATAATTATATGAACCTAAACCATTAAATATACTATTGCTTATAGGAAAGACGTTTAATTTTTGTTCCATTTCGATCAGAATATGACAAGTTTCTATACTCGGTCAATATTTAAAATTGTTGTCGGTACTGAAAACGAACATGAAGAAAACAAAAATGTTACTACCTTAAAACAGAACGCACACCATTCACTAATAGTTATCAACAACATACCTAATAATACACCAACTACATAGATATAAATATTTAGGTAGCCTGATTACAAAAGATTCCAGATGTACACCAGACACTGTTGCAAGAGTGGCCATGGCAAAAAAAGCATTCAACCAGAACTCTTAAAATCGAATTGGTCACGTGAGAGCAAAAGTTGTTCAATAAAGTGTATACGTACATCTGAAGATTCTGAAGAGACCAAGACAGAATGAGAGAGTAAAGTGCAGCAGTTGGACCGAGAGGATAATAAATGAGGAGTTATTATGTAGAGTAAATGAAAAGAGAACGATCATAAACACTGTTGAGAACTGTGAACACAGAAGAGGGAAAATGATTGGACATTTCGTAAGGCACGACAACTTCAATGGAAGGAATATTAAAGGCCAAGGCGTAGTTATATGGACCAAAATATAAAAGAAACGGTTGGTGTCCTATTATATCATATACTAGCTGTTGCCCGCGACTTCGTCCGCGTCTTCGCAGCGTGATGTTAAATAGCCTAGAGCCTTTCTCGATAAACGGACTATCCAACACAAAAAGATTTTTTCAATTCGAACCAGTAGTTCCTGAGATTAGCGCATTCAAACAAACAAACTCTATAGCTTTATAATATTAGTATAGATGTAAAAGGAAGTCAAAAGGTTGTCATACGAAAGAGAGAGATAGAAAATATTCCACCGACAAAAGGACAGCTTATAAATTTGATAATGCTTAATGAAAACTGTAGACGTGAGAAGGATGCTGGTATATTTACAACATACGAACAATAAGGCTGGATTGCACCGACTTACGATCACAGGCTGATGAACGTTACATATGGCGGCGGCAGCTGTCATCCCATAGAAACTTGTCAAACTTTCCATACATTGAAATTTTAACGAATACAGCTTACGATTACAGAGGGTTTGGTGCAACCCAGCCTAAAAGTTTAATTGTGTAATCTAGTTCTTATAATCATTACATTGACAATCAAAATTGCATCATACATAGACCAGAGCATAAAAGTCGTTTTTTTTTGTAATCAATGGTTATGGGTTTAGGTGCAGTGCATCCACTTCAATTGTTCCATCCTGCACAAAAGTTAAAGGTTTCTAGATCAAACGTATTTTTATGGTCATATAACTATATAACCAGGTCCTCTATGAGTTTAAATTAAAACCTTCAAAGTAGTAAATGTGAGAGGAAAAGTTGTGTTTACTTGACATGAGTTTCTAGTCTACCGCTGTTGCCGGCAGAATATGCGAAACTAAGTAATAATACTCTACTAACTAAAATTGAACCAAATTATTGGAGATAAACCATTAGTTGATTGCAAATAAGATGTTTTTATCGCATAAAATTGTAAAATAGGAAAGAACGTTTATGCGAATTAGAAGTATTACAGAAATAAGGCTTAATAGACCTAGAAATGCCCACAGGAAAGGAGCGAAACTAAATTTCCGATAAAACTGGTGACGAAGCAAAAAAAAACATCCTATGAGATTATTATAACATAAGCTGGATATACAACATTGATTTCGACTATTCCGAGAATTTTGGCATTAAGAACTGGTAGTTGTTGTTAATAGTGAGGTGATAGAGGGAACGCTCGTGGCCCAGTGGCACCCGCGTACTGCGTGCGGTATGCGAGGTTAAGCAATGTCGGGCGAGGTCAGTCCTTGGATGGGTGACCGCTTTGAGTGGTTACTAACTGAGCGCTCCCGTGCTTTGGAAGGTATGTTAAGCCGTTGATCTCGGTTGCTGTCTATGATAGTAATCGTTAAGCCAAGTTAGAGGCCTCAGGGCGGCTTGAGAACTTCTAACAGTCAAGTTGCCCACTCACTTGACAAGCCTATTCCCAATAAGGTCGGTTTCCCCCTCGGGTTGGAAGGTCAGATGGCAGTCGCTTCCGTAAAAACTAGTGCCTACGTCAATTCTTGGGATTAGGTAGCGGACCCCAGGCATTCTTCAGGATGCAACTGTACTGGGAATAACGCTAGGAGGATGATGAGTTGTTGTTAATAGTACGTAGAAAGATATATTTACAGTGAGCAGTAATGACCTATTAGGGTAACACGTCGTTTGATTGCATGAATATATACCTAGGAATTAAAATTATGAACCTCTCGTTTTAAATCTCGAAATTCGATTTTGATATCGTCAATTGTACAGTCAACGTCAACTGACGATGACTGTACATACGCGGTGTAGTGGGTCGATTCTTCATGGGGTCAGGGTCAAAATACTATACAAATAATACTGGAATATTTGACAGCTTTTTCGGCGCCAGTTAAAACTTTAATCAGTTCATTTAACACTTTTAAGTGTAACTCACATTAGTAATACTTAAAGAACCAATTATCATTATAAAGGCGCTGACATGTTTGTTTACTAGTGGCATTTTAAGAATATTTGAATATAATAGATTGTGCAATGTATATGTGCACTTTATATTTCATAACCTAGTTAGCTTAATAGTAACACGACACGTGGTAATGGCCTGTCTCCTACACAATAAATATTTTATGTATGTTGGTTGATGTTTTTTGATCTTAGAGCTTTCGCCTTTTTTCTTGTAATATAAGTATTCGTGTTGTGAGTTTGTCATACAAGAAAAATATTCTTTTACATTTTGTATGAAACCGCTACAACTAGTATTAAATGGCATGTTTAATGTTGAATTAACACACATCACAGGGATGTTCTTCCAGTGAAAGCATCGTTCAACTTGGTGGTCTATACATGTTACTAGGTGACGTCGGCTTGGACTTAACTACCCTAACTTACTAAATTTCAAATATCACTACATAGTATAAAACAAAGTCGCTTCCCGCTGTCTGTTCCTATGTATGCTTAAATCTTTTAAACCACGCAACAGATTTTGATGTGGTTTTTTTTCAATAGATAGAATGATTCAAGTGAAAGATTTATATGTATAAGTATAATACATGCATTATATAGTGGAAAAACTCTGATACGAGGGGAGGTACAAATATTCGCAGAATGAAGTAGAAGGAGGTAAAATGATACAAAACCTCTTTGCTTATCTGGTATGAGAACTCTGTAGATAAATAAAAAATCAATGTCAATTCAAAACCGTCTTTTGTTTTAAAGATATCGCCCTTCAAACAAAATATTTCGGAGTAAACGTGTTATGGAGCAAATTGAATATCGTGCCGTGATAAAATTTCTATCGAAGCCAGGAAAACCTCCGCAACTTATAGTTAATGAAATGACAACCGTCTACGGGGACCAGTGCCCTGCTAAAACCATGATTTACAAGTGGCATGGCCTCTTCAAACATGGCAGAGAGTCAATGGAAGACGACCCTCGCCCAGGACGGCCGATCGAAGTCACATCGTCGGATATCGTTAAAAAAGTTGAACAACTCGTACTAGAAGATGCTTGACTTAAAAAGAAACAATTAGCTGCATTAGTTGGTGTTTCAAATTCAACTATTTTGAGGAATTTTGATTTTGATCCTACATGACCATGTTGGCATGACAAAAGTGAGTGCTAGGTGGGTACCGAGAATGCTCAAACCGCAGCAGATGATACAACGCGTTGAAACATCGAAGCAATTTTTGAATCTGTGCGGTGACAATCCTACCCACATATTGGAACGAATTGTGACTGGAGACGAGACTTGGGTTCATCATTTTGAACCTGAGTCGCAACAAGAGTCCATGCAGTGGCATAAAAAGGGTGCACCTCCAAAGAACTTCAGGGTATTAGAATCGGCCGGAAAGGTGAAGGCTACCATTTTTTGGGATTCTAAAGGTATTCTCATGATCGACTACAAGGACAAGGGTGTTGCCATAACTGGGACATATTATGCAATGCTATTGGGAAGACTACGTGAAGCCATTAAAGAAAAAAGGCGGGGAAAACTGTCAAAGGGTGTGTTGCTATTGCACGACAATGCACCGGTTCACAAGAGCCATGTTGCGACTATTATTTGTTCCCAAATATAAAAAAAGAACTACGAGGAAAAAATGTTGTGACGATGAAGAAGTGAAGGAGGCTATTTCGGATCATTTTGAGAGCAATGATAAAAAATATTTTTTGATGGTTTACATAAATTAATTACTTAGTCGATCTGAAAAATGCATTAAACTCGAGGAAAAATATATTGAAAAAGAAAAATACTTCGATTGTTTTATTTAATTTGCAAATACTTCATTCCGCGAATATTTGTACATCCCCTCGTAATTTTAGAGGTTTCTAATTTGATGTCGTAAATAAACACATTTTTTGCGCTTTCGTTGCAAACATAGGCTGAACCTTACGAGATAGATCAAAATAATGAACTACAGTATTGTATACCTTCATAAGGTCTACGAAAAAGTTCTCGATAATATATGATATCTCTAAGGGATAACCCACAATAACCATTTTTTGTCCTTTACTTTTTACGAGAAATATTGGCTTAATTACGAAGTGATTTTAAGCAATACAGCATTAATCCTTATCCAATTACGTACCAAATACATTGTGCATTTAAAATAGATCAATCTGACTTCTTTACAGCATGTAATTTAAATGAATATTTTCGAAGATATTACAAATCGGTCGGTTTGTATATAAAGAGACATTCTGTTAATTTTTATTTTAATCAGCATTGCAACCGTGCGAAGCCAGGGCGGGTCGCTAATAATTAATAATGCCATATCAAGAGAGTGCTCCTTCAGTCAAACTGTTGCTACGGTTTTGTGGGGCAATCTTGATGCTTGAGTTACCTACTATGGCGGTTATAATTAAATAAGTAATGGCGTAGGGATGTGACGACCCCATCGCCCACTGGATTTCCAGTGCAGTCAGTCAATGTAGGGCAGCTTGTGGCGAGCTGTTAGGGAGCAGCGACACTATGTACCTGAGTGCTCCTGGGGGTGTCCTGTGGGTTGGTTGTCTGAACAGCCCCCGCCTCTGGCTTACCTTAACCGGCTGTCCAGAGTAGAGTCGCCAGAGCTGTTGCTTGCGGTGGATTTGGTCACCTAAGTGGCGAGTTGGCTATATGTTTAAAGTCCAGTGCCACCTCTCTACCCCCAGCCCTCTGCACCGGTGTTGCCCTTAGGCCATTTCTTAATGTCGCTATTTATAGGGGCCCATCTAGCAGAGGGCGAGTCACCACCACACCACACCACAGAGTACATATGTATATTGAATGTATATTATTATATATTATATTATATTATTATATATTATAATGTATATTATTTATATTGAAGTTTAGGCATTTACGACGGCTACAAAAATATTATGATTCACTTTTAGTTTATGCCTACTCACAAAATGAATTAATATTAAATACAGCTATTACGGGATATCGTATCGATTCTTGGTCATTAGTAAAGATCGCAATTCTTATAATACTTACCCTAATTCATATTAAACGAAAAATTAAGTGACTACCTAATTACACAGTGATTCAATGATGTGTAGATTAATTAATTGAATTAAGTACAGGATTTTAGGCAACATTTTAATGTTATCCCGTTGCATGATGGCCGTGTGACCTATTTCGTGTTTTTTTTAATACCATGTCGGTGGCAAACAAGCGTATGGCTCGCTTCGTGGTAGCCCTATTTTGTCTCGATGATATCACGATCCCTGTCTTAGAAGTTATACTTAATTATTATTTTATGAATTGATATTATAAAATATAGGTATCATGAAGCATCTTGGTTCATGTGCTGCCTTTTACGTCAGCGTGGTATATCCAAAACCAATAAGTGGGGATAGAAATCGTGTTAGCCGTTCAAAAAGTGACTTTACTCTTCAAGCAAGAAGTTTCAAATCCTGATGGCGGTTTTTTAAAAGTCGAACATTTTTAATATTTTCAGTAATACGAGTACTGATTAATACTACTTAATTTTTTAAAGTTTCTATGTAACTAACAAATATGGATTCTTTGAGTTTGAATTAAATGGTTTTTATTTTTATTTATACCTACTCGTACTTTCGTATGTTATAAGAACCATTAGGTTAAAATATTACGTGTAAGACTAAACATATTTACAATTTCACGGGAACATTTCCAAGTAGACGTCAAACGGTATACCTACCCCGATATATGTAGAAGGAAATACAAATTCGAACTCTCAAAAAATAAGTACCTAATCATTATTTATTACAAAATGGAAAACACCCAGGATATCACACCGGAAACAATCGAATGGAGTCAAGACGACACTTTAAGGAGCAACAAGGTGAACAAAAGATCCGAATGGCGGACAAGGTCAGTGAGAGAGGGCAGAGCACTGGGCCAATTTTAATCAAAGGTTAACTGAAGATAATATGTATATAATATGCAATAAGCTTACGTCACTTTTTTGTAAAAAGTTTTAACGGGCTGTTTTCTGATTCTAACGTCGCCACTTTACATACTTACTTACATAAAGCACTTTACATAAATACTTTATTCGGGATCGAAATTGTTTTATTACTCCCATAGAATTCTAAATCTAAATGAAATAATGTTGATTGAATTTCCCTTGACCTTTATATTTTGTTGTTCTCTCTCCTTCTCTAGTAATCTAATATTTTACCTAGAGAGTTTAAAAAATATTTAAGTGTAAATTTATATAACTCTTGTTTGAATATAAATAATCTTGCTCCATAATATAATAAATATTGGCCTTGTTTAGTTTCGGATTCGGATAAAGATCAATTTAAATATAGTCTTAAATATGTGTAGGTATGCTAACTAAGGGATACTTGTGTTTTGTAAGGGATACTTGTGTTTTCTATGGGATAAGTTATAATTTGATCCACAAAACTAGTTACCTAATATAATTAGGCAATTACGTAAGAAAGGGACATTTCATAGGAAGCGGACAGTAAATATAAAGCGGCGAATCACCTAATTGTCCTACATTACCGTAAATGCCGGGTATTATGTACTACACAATGGCATGTGAACAGAACTGTTTCAGTATCTGTGCGGCGGTAGACGTGATAAATCTGATGGGTATCAGATAAGTAGGATAGAGTATCTAATTTAAATAGGATGTAAACGGATACGAATGTTGTTAGCAGTTGAATCAGACTGTTATAAATGCAAGGATTAATGCTCGAAACGTACAGCGCAGGCGCAGCGCGATACGGGGCAGAGGCGGACGAGGCGGTTTTGCATTCACACACGCCACCTCTAGCGAATATCACGTGGATTTTTGCTGCAACATACCGCGGACCGCGTTTGCCGTACTTTACAAAACCGCCTCCGTCTCGCAACGATACTGCGCTACGCTCTGTGCGTTTCAAGCTTAACTGGCGTGATAGTAAAGAAATATCGAGCCCCGTGTATCCCGGGCATAGAATACGGCTACGGTATCCCCTGCTTCTAGTACAAGGCGACTAGATGGGTTCCTCGGGGTCGAAGACGATCGCAACGGGGGGCGGGATCGTCCATGGAAACAGGTGCTAGGACCCATAGTGGTGTGACTCTAGGGCGGCACTGGTGCGTTACGTAGGAGATCCCAGAGACGTCCGAAATGAGTTGAGGACAGTGGCGTGCCTAGGGTTGCAGAGAAGGGCAAGCCGAGGGATACATTTTTGTATTTTTTCACACACAATATCAATAAATATATCTTCTACCTTGATACATTGCCATGTTATATTACCATACTAGTAAATCTTCACTGTTCATTATCACTTAGGTACTGGTGTGGCGTAGACAGGACAGACCAACAAAACACACTGAAAGCGTGCTATTACTAGATAAAATTGTACAGATATATCAGCAATCGCATCGATCTTTGAAATTGTCGTTTATGTGACTTGCTTATCTGAGAAATACTCAAGTCAGGCGTAGGTTTCGGTGAAAAAATAAGTTGCTTTTTTGTGCAAAGTTTAGCGTGCCTACCTTTTCTGCGCCTATAACTTGTGTACATTTTAAATCGTCACACGGAACGTCTTCATCCATCGTCACTTTCCACTTTGATAAACTTTTTAATACAAAACACTATCCGCTCAAACAAATTGTTCAGTTTCAAGTAATGTATAATTGTAATCAATGAAGTTAGCATCACAATCCACCTAGTCATGAACACGCACGCGCGAAATTCGCATTTGACTAACATCTGTTGATAACTTCACGTCGAAAGCCGGGCTTCTAGTCACAAACTATTTGCTAGATCTAGCTATAGATACGTATCTCTCGTTTTGTAGCAGTTTTCATAGATAAGAAAGAGAAAATAGATATCAGCATTAAAGCCCGCTTGCAAGCCCGCGCGTGCGAGCGAGATGACTAGCCCGTGTCTCAACTCTATCGTAAACAGCTCATTTGGCGCGGCAGTAGCGCCACTTACTTGCTACGGTCGAATTTGGTACTACTACCCCGCCCAAGATGAATAGAGTATACAGATCAGGCGCCGCCGCGCGGATTTTAAGTTAGTTAGAAATGGAAAAATAATTTAATCGTACATATATTTGGTTTTTGCTAATTTTAGTAACGCAAGCCAGGCTTTTGGGCTTTTAAGACCGTACCGCCACTGGTTGAGGAGGACTATCGGTGGGTTTTAGACGGTACAAATCTGATATATCCTCTGCGCTGTCCCCGCGGTGCGGAGGTATCCATAAGGGATTTTCTCCCCGTACCAAAAAAGGATTCATAGCGAACTCTACGGGCGCGCCTGACAATTTATCACTTATCGTCGTGGATAAGAACGTGACGAATATCTTATCCACGACAATAAGTGATAAAATGGCAACCATCATACGCCTCCTGGACGAATCGCAACAAAACAGGCTACATAATTAATGTATATTATCTTTATAAAAAAAAAATAAGACCGTGAAGTTCGAAAATGTATGCGCTAAGTGTTAGCGTATGAAATGCTTGACGTTTTTTACTTCGTTTTTTTTATTAAGTTTCTTCACACATGTCATGTGTCGCACGACACAAGATGAGATTAAAGAGGGATCAAATTGTAGGCCTCGCAAATATACTTTTACTCATGTCAGTTTTTAAGAAAAGCTGTTTATGTGTACTTATTTCAAGATAACGTCTTTCTAATTCAAATATTTGTTCTTGAAAAGAAGGATTTCCTTAACTACTATTGTTTACCTACTACCACACACACAAAAATGATACGTGGAAGTAAGAACACAACCTTATGGACGATTCACACCAAACGGCCGGAGTCGGCGTGCACGCCACCAGAGTCAAAGGAATTAGAACTCTCCATACAGAAGCTACACTTCGTATTCAAACGGCAGCGGCAGAGCCGGCGGCAGCAGACCACGTGCCCGCAACCCATTCAAATATGAAATCTAACTTCTATATGGAGGGTTCGAATTCCTTCGACTCTAGTGGGGTGCGCGCCGACTCCAGCCGCTCGGTGCGATCGTCCATTACTTATACATAAAGTTTGGATTTTTGTCACACATGAATGGATACAAACAGGGTAGTCCTGCATAAAAACCCAAAAATCAGTAGAGAAGAAACCACGTGAAATTGCCGGTTTTGTAAGAATACCTATGAATATCTGTTCTTACTGCCACTTGTTTTTTGAAATATATAGGAATGTTTTAAAGAATATTAGTAGATGATTTAGAAAAATACGATTAGGATGTCCCTGTACATATAGCACTATACATACATACGAAAGAGGCCGAACAGGTACTATGTACTCGCAAATTTTGCAATTTTTTTATCTAAATTAAAATAAATGAGAACTAAGACTGTTTTACAACAAAGTATACTGATTAACTGAAACTTGACTTGGAATGCCCTTTCACTACACCCTATATGTAGCCCCTTACCATACGTGTAATTATGTAAATTAGTTATAAAGCAACGTAATTTATCTTGATTTTCCTTTTAGCTGTTAGATGCACCGCCTACAATTTTTCTGCTTTGCCTTAAGGTTGACTGGTAGAGAATGCCATATGGCATTAAGTCCGCCTTTTGTACGATAAGGTTTCTTTAGTGCAATAAAGATTAAATAAATAAAAAATACGTCTATCTGACCCGCACAATTATCTACACCAATTAAAACTTGTGTTTTCTCAATTTTTATTCTTATATTTTTCCTTTTAATTATTAGAAAAACAATGAGAAAAACAGCTAAATAAAATGAAAGTTAACTAATTAAAAAAAAAGAACAATATTGATAAGGTCTCCTAAATCGGGACCTTGCGGAAGGGTTGCCATAAGACTGGCTGCATTTCCCCTTTGGATGGCTATGCCGATCCGCTGGGCAAGAAACAATCCAGCCATAATGGTCCCCTAACTCTTTAATACAATTATAAGTACTCACCGAAGTTTAAGTAAATATTTCACTTAATTTGGATATCGAGTAGAACTTAGATATGTGCACGTGCAATAACGTTAATAAGTAGACGTTGCAAAGAATAGAACTAAACTACATTAGCAGTCTGCAAACAGCCCCTCTTTTACTTATATAAACCCCCTCATAAAGCTCACTAACCACACTGCACATCGTCATGATTCCTAGTCTTTAATATTTCCTATAGGGAGAATTCTACTGGTATTTTGCCTTTCATGAATTCATGGGACTTACGTGACTAATGATTTGTGTTGCAGCAAGTTACAGTCTTTGGAATATTTCCGTGCTGCCATGAAAGTTATATTCGGCATGATTCCTAGTCTTTAACGATTCCTATTAGTAACCTAGTGGTTATTGTGACCCTTGGATTCATTAATTCTTAAGAACCGATGACCGCTCATTTTCTTCATACGGAGTTTCAGTCTTGGGGCATTTTCATAATTCGAGCGATTGACCGCTTTTATCCTAAAGGATCCCAGGGTCCACTTTAGGACCTGATCCCAATATTTGGCACAGGCACTAGTTTTGCAAAAGCGACTGCCATCTGACCTTATAAACCTAGAGTAAACAATTAGACCTAGTTGGGACTTGGGATGGGACTAGTTTCCTCAGGATGTTTTTCTTGACCGAAAAGCTTCGATAGGATATCAAATGTATTGATCACTTCTGTCAATATTACATTATGATTGAAAGTGCCATGTATCGCTTCAGTGTCGAGCGCCGGACATTAATCTTATTTCGTAGGTATATTTTTGAAAATAAAAGGTATATTCTTCAAAAAGATAATGGTTTAATTGAAATCCTATTGCCTTACCCCATTACGAAGTATCGTTGTATTAATTTGGATATACCCTTTGGATAAATTCATGGGAATCAATGACCGCTCAGTATCGTCATACTTAATATGTAGTTATTGTAATATTTCCAGAGCTCAGAAAATCCCTTTGAAATTCATATGAAAGGGACAGATCATTGACCTGTCCTTGGTAAAATACTCCATTGCGTTAAACATAAGATGACAAATGCTTTTATTGAATTCAATGAGTGCAACAAATGATAAGAGGAAATTATTGTGCTAAGTTTTAAGGTGACTCATGAATTAACATTATTTCCTCTAGTATGTCCTTTATTACAAAATGTGCCCTTAATGTACGTAATCAGTAATCATATGGTATAAATTTCAAATTAAAAGGAAAAATGTAATGCTCCGAGCAGGATTCGAACCTGCGACATCTGGCATACGCGGCCAATCGCTCTAGCCTCTGAGCTATCGGAACAACCAAGCTCGTGCACGAAATCCTTCACTAGTTCCCTCTTACAACGCCTTAGGGAGGCGGAGCATTAAAATTTAAATTTTTCTCTTTAATTTGAAATTTGGAATTTTCGTTAGCAGCTTTATTGCTTAATACAAAATTAATCATATTGTATAGTCGAAAAAGCTGGATGATTGTCACTTTTGAAGTCAAAATTGACAGGTGAAAAGTACAAAATTAACTAATATTCAGTTATGGTAGGTGAAAAACATTTATTTATTTATTGAGTTAGCATCAAAAATTTGATTTCTCGATTGTATCTATGACCAAGTATGGAAACACTTTTCGCCTTCATACGGGTATACGGTACTTTCCTGTAATCGTATTATTTGAAGTCGACTGTACAAAAAACCGGACCTAATTAAGTCACAAAGTAAAGTAGGTAGTGGTTTCCTGAAAACCGTTTATCGACGGAAGACATAATATGTGGAGTGGTTAAACCCGTTTATAAACGAAGACCGAAGGTTTGTGTCTGTATTTTCAGAAGATTTTATGGTAATTAGACACCACCACCACCACCACCATATTAGCCGAAGGACGACTATTGCTCGACATAGGCCTCCCCCAACTTCATGGGGGATAAATGCCATAATAGAATAGAATAGAATAGAAACCAATTTATTGCAAACCACAAAAGAACGGCACATTACAATTAAAATGTTAGTAGGAACGACAGCAAAATAACTAACTTAACTTAAAATATTTAACCTACTTAAAATAAGTGAACCATTACAAACAGCATTGGTGCTGCTACAGTGGCCGCAAATGGACACCACTCAGCATAATGCTTTGACATTTATTAGTAAAATGTCATAGCGCTGGTCTTCCGTGGAGCCCAGGGCTGTAAGAATAGATCTGAATAGCGAAGAGTGACAGACAAGGAACCACATACTTAAGATTCGTAATAAATGTAAAGATAAAGAGATGATTATAAGGAGTCAAGCAGAATAAAGAATAAGTGTGAGTATGAGGCATAGGGCACGCATATTAATGAAAATAATATTAATAACTTAAATAATATTAATGTTTATACAAATATATAGATTTCGCCACACTTGGCCTGCGCGTTGGCGATTATGGTATTAATTAGACACATGTTGCTGAAATTAACATTTGTGAGATAATAGCCCATTTAAATGACGACCTAACAATTTTATTTGTCTATATTTTAGTTTTATTACTTAGTTTTCAGGGTTCCGTACCCAAAGGGTAAAACGGGACCCTATTACTCAGACTCCGCTGTCCATCCGTCCGTCTGTCTGTCTGTCCATCTGTCACGGCTGTATCTCATGAACAGTGATGGTTAGACAGTTGAACTTTTGATAGTTAGACAGATGATGTATTTCTGTTGCAGTTATAACAACAAATAATAAAAACAAAATAAAAGAAATATTTAAAGGAGCTTACATACAAAAAAACTTTTAAAAAGTTGCTCGTTACGTTCATCAGGCGCTGGGTCTCAAAATGTAAGGGAAAACCGACATCTACCTGCGCCAGCCTCAGGCTTCTTTTAACGGCACAAATGTCTTTTGTGAAATCGTGTGAATTGTGAAATCGTCAGTAACGAAGCGCCGTCCCATACTAAATTAATTTTGTACTAAACAGCAACGACTGCTAATAGAAATTTTTCAAATTAAACGGTTTTTTTAATGTGTTCCAAGCAGAAACTGACATCCTGGCATGAGCCAGAATCGTTTTACCCTACAACTTGAAATTTGAATTTTTTGTTAGCAGGTTTTACTGAGTAATGATCGTGTGACACTTATTTTCAAACCGTGAAATCTTCGAGAAGAGAGTACGATTGCCAGTTTGTTGCACTTTTAGCACCACCCAAGAGTCACGTGTAGGGTACTCCCTACGAACGTGGTGCAACTTGGATTCCCCTTATCAAATGAGTGGGCAACTTGACTGCTAGAAGTTCTCAAGCCGCCCGAAGGCCTCTAACTTGGCTTAATACAAAATTAGCATACCTATTAACATCGATCATATAAAAGTGTCAGTTTATTGAGATTTATTATTTTCGCCAGACAATACAATTCTTGTTACAAGTATGTTGAAAAATAACCATAACAATTCAAGTCAGGATTCGCTACGGTAAAACTGGCTATTGACATAAACAATCCAAATAAAGGATCGAGCGCTGTGCGTCAAAATAAATATTAATAAACGAACCAATTGATAAAATAAAATATCTACGAGTAAATACGAAAAGATTACAGAAAAATGATAGTATAACGAAGTACTAATACGTCGACTAAGTAGTGGACTTGTTTAATAGTACATTACTACAGCGGCCGGGACGAAAGGGGTTGCCGGCCGAAGACATATAGAGGTCTGAGGCGAGCAAGTCCATATTTCCCGCCGAGGTATGTATAGATAGATAGATAGATACAAACTTTATTTAACCACAACACAAAAAAAAATATTTTTAAAGCTAAACAATGAAAAGAGACAAAAGAGTGAAAATACAAAGAGATAAATAAATAAATAAAAAATAAATAAATATTGGGGGACAATCTTACACAAATCGACCTAGTCCCAAACTAAGCAAAGCTTGTACTATGGGTACTAGACGACGATATACATACTTATATAGATAAATACATACTTAAATACATAGAAAACATCCAAGACCCAAGAACAAATATCCGTGATAAATGCACAAATAAATGCCCTAGCCGGGATTCGAACCCGGGACCTCTAGCTTCGGAGGCAGAGTCACTACCAACTAGGCTAAACAGGTCGCCAAAATAGAAACAATTTCCAAGAAACATTATTCGACTTAAAGCTAGCATTTTTAAAGAGCAATCTGAACAAGAGCCATGTGTTGCGGTAGCGTCAGAACCTTTAAAACTAAAAACTAGTGCCGGTTCGAACGACCAGTGCAATGCTGTGTCAAATGTATTTCTGGATACTACTATGCATGAGGTGTCAATATCGCTATGTAAAATTTTCATATGTGTATTATCATTTACTTTCGTGCGAATATTATATATATAAATAATCACGTAAAAACTATGGTGTTAGATTTAAGAGTTTAGGTATCTTCCTTTTAAGTATTTAACAAATATTGTCGTAGTTGTAGTTTGAAATTATTTTTGCTTTGTAAGGCTCTGATTGGTGGAGGTATATTATTCCAGCACTTTGTTGCTCGGTACCTAAAACTCCCCCGAAAGGTGGCAGTACGATGTCTCGGAACCTGCAGCTGCAGAGTACGTATAGTGCTTTTCTCAAACATGCAGTGAAATAAGCAACAAAAATAATCAAAGTTTTATTTTTAATACGCATAGTGGCAGAATGTCATGATACCTGTGCCACAAATTTACGTGGAATGGAAATTAAAAAAGAGGACTTTGCCTGCCTAGGCATGCAAGTTTTGTATGAAATTCCATTAACGACCTCTTGTCCTAACCGCACGTGAAACGTCATATTTCGCAGCCTATTATAAGGAACATAACATCAATATTTCATTGCATGTTTGAGAAAATTCTTTATATTTAAATTCTTAAATACTAGAAGTCTTTAGCCTGGTTGTGAGTGTCCCTGCCTATGAAGCTTGTGATCCTAGATACCAGATCATTTATGTATTTGTGTGATGAGCACGAAAATGTTCCTGGGTGTTTCTATGTATTTTAAATATCTGTTTATCTTTTTAATTATCAATCAGCATCAAAACTAGCTACGCATTTAAAACAATACTTTAGTCTTTATTATAATGGAATAAAGAGTTTTTGACCCCTTCATAATATGCGTAGCTACTTTTGATGCTGACTGTACTTATATCGTTACCTAGTACAAATAGTGCAAGCTTTGCTTAATTTGGGGCTAGGTCGATTTGTGTAAGAAGTTCCATAAATATTTATTATTGATTAATCACTAGCTTTTGCCCGCGACTTTGTACACGTAGACTTCGAAATACGCGTACTTAGATCTCGTTATCGGCATTGAGAAATCATCATCATCCTAGCGTTATTCCCAGTATAGTTGCATCCTGCCTGGGGTCCGCTACCAAATACCAAGTTGGCGTAGGCACTAGTTTTTACGAAGGCGACTGCCATTTGATCTTCCTACCCAAGGGGGGAAACGACCTTATTGGGATTAAGCTTGTCAAGTGAGTGGGCAACTTGACTGTTAGAAGTTCTTAAGCCGCCCGAAGGCCTCTAACTTGGCTTAACGACTGCTATCACCATAGAGAAATAATTGTAATAAATATATTGTTAATTGAGGTGTGCAATAAAGAGATTTTGTATTGTATTGTATTGTTTGAGGCGTAAGTTTAATTATTGCTCTCCCATACAATCTTCCACCCTCCTTCTCAACCCCTTAATGAATGTCTCAGCTATAAGTATAAAATTTTTGGTTAAAAAAAATCACCATTCAAACTCTGGGACCTTTCAGAAGGTAAATTTTCAAAAGGCTGGAATTCCTCTTATACTTTAGTGCTGCTTAGTTAAGCCTATGTATATGGCTAAACTTGAAATAAGACTAGATCCGAAGTGGCTATCAATTATCGTATTAAGTGATTGACAATTTCATGTCTGTCAATGTCACAGACATCAGAGAAAAACAGACTCGCGTATATAATTAAATTTTTCATATAGTTGTCTCGTTAAATCCTCATGGTGCACCAATTTTGGTGGGTGGTGCGACAGATAGTACGATCATTTTCGGCTGTTAACAAAATGTCTCTATTTGAAAGCACACCAGGATGTTAAATCCCATATAAACTTAACACACCACAACCAACAGGAAGACCTGTCAGATGGCACTTGTTTGTCTCTCAAAAATTTTTTTTTCATTTTTTTATTTTAACCAAAATATTTTCATCTTAAGCGTTTAAAATATCTGCCAAACTGCACAGCAGTTTGTCGGCAGAAAACCCAGTTACCCTCCACCACTTACTTACCACTTACCACATACTCCATCTGATTTGTGCATTAGTGAGAATAGATCAGATGTACAGAAATCGTTCAACTTAAATGAGCGGATCTGCTTTTCTCTGATGTCTGTGGTAAATGTGAAATTTTATAAGTCAATGTTTCACCCGTTTTTATATGGAAACTGTCAAAATTTGATAAATGACATTTGAAATTTTCCATATAAAATGGGTCAGGTGTGAGGTGACAGGTGAGGACGAGTCGGGTTGTGAATAACGGAACATTTAGATAAGACATTGAATTACACCTGCGGGATACTTCCGTACAAATATTGACAGTTTGGATAAACTAGCAAGCGTTCGAGACGTTACACAATTAACTTGTTGGTATGTGGAAAGATGTGTCACTATGTGTACCGCGCTAGAATGTACTTTTCCTCTGAGAATAAAATAGGGATAATTGGTGACTCGTGTTGAAATTTGTTGCTGTATGAGTTGTTGTTGTTAGTGTAGTTGCATGAATGGAAAAAGGCGATTATCAAAATCACATGACCGCCAAACATGACAAACAGATGGATTTAACTCCTGAATTATATCTTAGCCAAATTGGACTTTTTAACAAAACCTTAAAGTTTATCTCACGGTACCAAAAGAGAAATTGTAAACAGCCAATTGGTAAGAAAATATATGTACTTTTAAAAATATAGAAAAATTATCAACGCATTTTATTAGTCATCACGACGGACCTACGTAATGACAATGACAAAAACAGTCATCACAGAAAACAGTGCATAAAGAGAGTAGTTTATGTACCCAGTCTCATTCGTGTCAGTTTCATAAACCGGTGACAATATGAGATTATTAACTAATTGTGGTAATCAACAGTCGTTAAAAAATTATTTTGTTAATTTAGGCTCAGCTTTAAGACCCGGCCTGAGACAATATTTTTCCCCATTTACACATGTTGGGCTCAGCAACCAGTGCTTCCATTTTCACATTCTTTCTAACCTTAACACTGTGGGTTGCCAAAGTATAGTAGTAATGAATAAAATCGATCTATCAAATCGCGGAATGTAACAATCTATGAAAATTTGCACGCGACTTTTACACGTATTTAAATGCTAATTTACGGTACACAGTGGCGTAACAAAAAATCTAAATATATGAAACTTACGGTATGTAATGTAAATACTGGTTGGCAAGTGGAGGTGTGGCGGCCGTGGCGGGCACCAGCGGCGATGTGTAGTCTACATAGATAGGAGAGTATGCGATAATATAAATCCACAGGCTGTTTATATGATGTGTACAAAATTAATATGTATATAAGTATGCTTGGTGTTCACTGGCCTATTAACTGTTTGCCTAATTTCAGTTTATCTAACAACTTTTCCGATTATGTATTTTTTGTCTAAATTTTTATAATTTACATTTTTTTAGTAATTGTTTTTTCGAAATACGTTTATCCTAAATGATTTTCATAACTCTTTTCTTGTTGGCCATTTAAAAATAGTTTAGTTGATTATTTTAACTAATCATTATATAGTCGAGTAACTTTTTATTTAGATTTTAATATCTAATACTGAATTATCATAATTATTTACTTGTTAAAAGTACTTATTATACAAAAGAAGCTTACCGACAAAATTTCGCCGAATGGTGTACTCATTACCCACAGGCTGTATGTAGGGTTTATTATCATATTATTATTTCGATTGGTTGTTATTATTTCTACAGTATGTCATAACTTGCTGGTGGGGCAAAACTTTTGCCTTATATCATGAAAAAGAGCAGGAGCCTCGCTAAAGCGTTTATTCAAAACCTACATTAGTTTCTGGCGAGAGGTGAGAGCCTGGGTGAAGGGCGGGAATGTATTCCCGAAACTAATGTAGGTTTAAAAAGTGTTAACAGGGAATAGAATAAATAAAATTGGGCAACATGTATGTGACAAAATATTATTATGTCAGTCAAATAGTACCTATACGAAATAAGATTTTATGAACTAAAATCAGGTTGCTGTTAGAATAAGGAACAGTAAAATTATAAGTGAGCAATAATGTCAAATAATTTTAGTTTAACTAAAATTAGGACAAAAGTTGTTAGGCCAAATAGGGGTAAACCGTATTTCGATCCATTATCATTTGTAGTGTGGATGCAATAGTTTGCGACTTAATTGTTAACAACGGCCTAATTTATTTTTCTGACGCAGTAATTTTAAATTTAATTCAACAACATCTTCAAACAATTATTAAAAATAGTACGTACTAAAATACTATTTCTGAAAGGTTAACTTGTATTATGTTTGAATTCTTGGTGATTTAATTTCACAGCCTAGGCTGGATTAGATCTTATAAAATATGACGCCTTAAATTCTCCTATAAGCATGATAAATAATATAATAAATAAATAAATTATAAATAATACTGCTCTTAGAAGATAATGTTGTTGAACATCCGTATAACGCCACGCAGGCCCATCGTGGGTGCCGCCGATCGGTCGGAGAACCGTACTTAAGCCAATTGCACACGTACCTATAATCAGTAAAAATATGTATGTATGTAAAATTCTTTATTGTACATGAGTAAAACATAACAATAAAACAGTAATTACAAGAACAGTTGACATATGTACAAAGGCGAGCTTATCCCTATAAGGGATTTCTTCCAGCTAACCTTTAATTATATTAAATATAGTTTTTTTTTTTAAAGTTAACTTTTCTTCATTACTTTTCCAACGCGTAGGCGACGTCAATAATAAGATTTTAGGTCAATAAGAACTTAAATATCAGTGTATTTTTTTCAAACTCGAGTCTCTTCATGAACTCTCTACTACAGTTAGCATTTTCGACCTTATGTACGAGTAATAAAGTCCTAGAATGTAAACATGTTTATGATGCTGACTGTACAATATGAGGCTATTTTCTTTTTACGGCTTTGTCCTCTATTGCTATACAAACCTAGTTTATGTTTACGGGATGATCGTCCTTGGCGCATTTCGGAGGGTTCTCCAAACTCAACGCATTAGTGCCACAACGCGCCACACCTCTGTGCCTATAAATAAATATTAGGTGAAAATGTTTACACAAATCAAACTAGTCCCATAGTAAGCTCAATAAGGCTTATGTTATGGGTACTAGACTACGATATATTTAATAGATATATACTTTAATACATAGAAAACATCAAATTCTTAGGAACAAATGTTTCTGTACACCACAGAAACAAAATGGGTCCGGGGATTCGAACCCGGGACCTCTAGCTTCGGAGGCAGTGTCACTACCAACTAGGCTAAATAGGCCGACAGACTATTTTTTCCATGGACTTTTGCAACCACCAACTGCGACCGTCTATTACGACATAAGTCTGTCAGTCTATCCGGCTGTCCATTTGTCTGTCGGTGGCTTACCTGAGTGATTGAGAAATTTATTCTTACTGACTATTGCTTTGTCTAATTCTTCTCAATAAGCCTGACATAAGATTTAGGTTCTAAGTTGTCTGTTTTCTGACTTATAGTTGTGGGGCTAAATGTTTATTGCATTCTAATATTCATTAAGTTTTGTAAGGTACAGTCAGCATCAAAAGTAGCTACGCATATGAACAGCTCAAAAGCCTTTATTATAAGGGAACAAGAGATTTGACGCCTTCATATACGTAGTTACATTTGATACTGACTGTACATATGTCGGGACCGCTATAAGTGGCAATATTTCAAGGACCCAAGTTAGTTTCCAATTTTCTTGACGGATAGAATATTCCTCTTGGAAAATGCTAATAGACATAGCCTTATAAAAAACGCCAAAAATGTACTGTGCCGTGGCTCCCATTTACTCATTTCAACGTTGTAAAATATACTCGACTTAGGCTCGGTGTCATAATAATCTTATTTATTTATTCATATATATATAGTACATATAAGCTTACAGTATTAAAACCAAGACACTCACATGTTACATACACAAAACATTTACATGAAAAGGAAACTATGCTAACACAAATATCAATAAAGGAAACTATACTAACACAAATATTACAACATTAACAACACACAATAATACAATTAAATACTTAGACTATTATTTATAAATGTACATATCTGCCTGTAAAATGTACCTGGCGAGTCATGAAAGACGTCGGCAGGTGTCTTCATAGCCAACTGATTTAAGAGTGAGAGTGCTCGATTGGTGGGAGCGTTGTTAGCCCTCCTCGTACGTTATGACGGTAAGTTAAGTGTGTCAAAAAATGTAAAGTTACCAAAATTTTGTCTGATATTTGGTCTAAAAGATCTTTATGTTCTCTTTCTTCCTGTTCTGGATTAATTTTATTGTTAGAACTTATACTCTCTAACAATATTAAATTTAATTATTTTAATTTAGACGCTTAGAGACCATTTACATCTCTAAGGACTTTGAAATAATTGTTATTGATCGTATTTGGACGCTCAGAGACCATATACATCTCTGAGATATTAAATTAATTTTATATACTTTTTGTTTATTCGGACACAGATCGTATTCAATACGTCCTTAATATTGTTTGTTGTACATTTATTTTCATTAAATTGTTAATCAGTATATTTTTTAATCATTATTATTAAGTAAGACTGTCAGTTTTTTTAATTGAATTCACGCTTTGACATGTAAAAGTGCCCTTGTGGCCTATTAGCAGAATAAATATTTGATTTTGATTGATTTTGATTTTATAGAACCCGGCCTCTTACTTATTCACATTGTGTGTAATCAGCTTTACTCGCTTGTATGACGCACACATGTTACCACAGTTACTTAATTCGGTTGTTTGTATCAGACAGTGTGGTCTTAATCATTTATCTGAACAGATAATAATTACTCAAGTGTGAGGCTATGAGGTCTTTTAATCTTAACATTATTGAGTTACTTATCAAAATAACTCGACGACCTGTTTAGCCTAGTTGGTAGTGACTGACGACCTGTTTAGCCTAGTTGGTAGTGACTCTGCCTCCGAAGCTAGAGGTCCCGGGTTCGAATCCCGGCCAAGGCATTATATTTGTGCATTTTTCACGGATATTTGTTCTTGGGTCTTGGATGTTTTCTATGTATTTAAGTATGTATTTATATATATAAGTATGTATATCGTCGTCTAGTACCCATAGTACAAGCTTTGCTTAGTTTGGGACTAGGTCGATTTGTGTAAGATTGTCCCCCAATATTATTTATTTATTTATATTACACAATACTAAATTAATAGTAATAATCATGTCTCACTCTACTGATTCAGATAGATATGCCGGAACTTACAGTCTTTCCTGCTTATTGTACAGAGCGGTTAAAAGGGGCATCGGAATGTGGTTTCATCATGGCGGGTATCACACATCACAAAGCTGGGGCCAGACCATCATATCTTCCAAATAACGACCACAGGGTAGGCGGCCGAAATCGTCTTTCGAAGTAAAGTGAGTAATACTCCAGTCCAGTGCGTTGATAATGAGGTTCTTGGGTCCTCCCATGATATATAATGGAGTGAAGTTAATAGAAATGGGTACAACATAACCAATCATATTCGATGGCTGGGTACTATGGCCTTTATAAGTAACCACAGAGGCCACCCATCCGAAATTTGACCTCAGCCGTCGCATACCGCATGCGGTACACGGGCGCCGCTGGACCACGATAACTCCAGGTTTCGTCATCATCATCAGCCAATGTACGTCCCACGGCTGGGCAAAGGCCTCCTCTTATAGATGATTGGGCACAGGAATTAGTCCCCACGCTGGCTTAGATAAGTGTGGAATGGGGACTTCACATACACCTTTGAATTTCTCCGCTGATGTATGCATTCTCATGAACTGTTTTATTCAGGTAGAGATAGTTGAAGCGCTCGTGGCCCAGCAGTGGCGCCCGCGTACCGCGTGCGGTATGCGAGGTAAAGCAACGTGAGCCCAGGTCAGTTCTTAGATGGGTGACCGCTTTAAATGGTTACTAACTGAACGCTCCCGTGTTTTGGGAGGCACGTTAAGGCGTTGATCCCGGCTGTTGGCTATGGTAGCAGTCGTTAAGCCAAGTTAGATGCCTTGGGGCGGCTTGAGAACTTCTAACAGTCAAGTTGCCCATTCACTTGACATAGGGTGGTCGAAGTTGCACCACCTCCGAGGAAGTACCCACCGTTATCCTATACTAGCTTTTGCCCGCGACTTCGTCCGCGTATAATTAGTTCTCGCCTTAGAATGATTTGTTTTCCCATACAATCTTTCTCAAGCTCAGGTGGACACCAGGAACTTAGGGGTGACATGTTGGAGAAGGAAAGCCACGAATAGATCGGACTGAAGATATTTGCTTGACCAGGCTACCCTAGGGCCCACCCGCGGCTATAACGCCTCAGATGACGATTGTGATACAATATTTCACCCTTCTTTAAGAAACCCCCCTTAAGAAATTATTACAGTCAATATGACATTCCCTAGAAATCTTATTAATAATAAGTGCTTATTTCGGAATATCAAATGTACCGATTCTAGACGAAAGAATTTCATCAAAAACATTGGATGTACATTGTATACAATGATAAAAGTCTCGCTACGCAGTTCTGCTGTAAAACGTTATACCAACAGAGCGAGTTCTTCATGTAAGGCTGACGGCCGAAGGCCTGAAGCAGAGAGGCGAGACACGCGAAGCTGAAGGCCGAGCCTCCCAACAGAGTAGATTCTTTATGTAAGGCTGATGACTGAAAAGCCGAAGGAGAGTGGCAAGGCATGCGAGGCCGAAGGCCGAGCTATGTCGTCGCCGAAGACCCAGTTGCCATATTAATGAGGGTAAATTATACTCCATTCGTTCGTTTTCACGTGATGCCTAGACATATAAACAGACAGACAAACAGACACAAATTCTTAAAACTATTGAAACGATTTCTGTTATCGATTCTAAGTATCCCCTGCCAACTTTTTTCGAATATCTTCCATGTACAGACTTTCGACCCTCTTCTAAGTGTACATCTAAGATGCTCCAACTGTCTATGCTGACGATTGGGCTGCCCAGCTCAAGTGATCTCTTATATCAAACAGTTTATATGGTGTGAAAGGTCAACAAATACGTAAGTAATAACGCACGACAAAATTAAATGGTACACCGATGATACAAAGTGTGCATTGAAACAGCTGTTTTTGTATTTAAGCATATGAATAAAAACAATGCCAAAGTATCGCAAATGCATTTTGATGTACACGCAAAGTAGAACTTATTGCGAAAATGTTGTGCTCAAAAATAGCGTCAACAATCTGAAGGAATTATGATACTTCGGTTTTGACATAATGAATCGTCAACTTGTTTACAATTCTGCTATGCTTTAAGTTAAATTTCTTGACACGCTGTTATTTATACTCCCAATTGGCTGAAACTTAAATCGTATAATGGCGTATGAGGATTAAACCACCCCGTTTCATAGACCTTACTTGCATCCCCGATTTAATATCCCTTTGATGGAAGATCATCGGGACAAAAAGTACACTTATAATATATATAAGTGAATCCAGATTATATACTATTAGCATACAAATCTTCTTAATCTGTTCAGCCGTTTTTGCGTAATTCAGTGACAAACGTCCAAACATCCAAACTTTCGCATTTATACTCGTAATATTAAGTAGTGGGATTATGATAAAAAGTGAGTGCGCATGAAGTGAACGGCAAAAGTAACATTGTAATTGCATGTTTTTATATAGGATTATAAAGTTATATATGTAGTTTTTGAATCTAGAAAACGGGACTGAAATTTGGGTTTAGAGTCAGTCAGTCAGGGAATAAATCATAATAGTGTTCAAAATTTGAAGAGACCGTGATGGCTGGCGCGCACACTGGGCAGCGCCGCGGCGCAGCGCTTGTGTTTACTTTTTTTTTCAATTTCTATCTTAAGATTTCACAAATTTGAATGAGGATGATTTTCCTTTGTCGTCAAGTATATGCTTACCTATTTTTATACCTGTAACTCATGGATTATAGTAGTTCCGATACATAATTCAACCCCTCTTTTTACCCCCTTTTAACCCATACTTGCACAATTTTTATAGCTTAAAACCTGATCGGGTATTTACTCGACAGATTGGTAAAGTTTTCATTAAAATCCGTTCAGCCGTTTTCACGTTATGCGCGTTCATATAAACAGACAAACAGATAAACAGATAAACAGACGACCAGACAAAAATTCTAAAAAACTGTAGGAACGTGTTTTGTTATCGATTCTAAGTATCCCCAGCCAACTTTTTTTCGAATATCTTCCATGTACAGACTTTCGGCCCTCTTCAGCTTTATTATATGTATAGATGTTACCCCTGGTTTTAATACCTATTTGTGTGGAAGAAACCAAGCTGTTCAAATGGATATTTATAATAAAATCAATAAAACTGTGGAACAAGTATTATCTGATTATAGGGAGGTAGTTTTTGGTGTACCTCAAGGAAGCGTGCTTGGTCCACTTTTATTCTTAATTTACTTGAACGATTTTCTTTGTATAGCAAATAAGAAATGTGTGCTATTTGCCGACGATGCCACAGTATTTTTTTCATGTGATCGGCCATTAGAATTTTTACAAAAGGATATTGAAGTAGTTTTATGCAGAATTATAAACTGGCTCTCAACGCTAAATCTCAAACTGAACCTGGAAAAAACTAAGCTTATATAATTTAGAAATTATAATACCTCTCCAAGTCCTTTAAGCATTTCGGAAGCAGGTAACACTATAGAGGAAGTAAGCAGTATAAAATTTTTAGGCGTATATGTAGACTCGCATTTTAATTGGAAAACTCACGTAGAACAGATAAATAAGAAAATATCTAGAAACTGCTACGCCTTATCTATATTATCAGAAACTTGTTCTGAAAGCATAGTCATTAATTCCTATTATGGTAACGTCTATTCATTACTAACATACGGTATCATCTTTTGGGGTAATTCAGTGGACGTAAATATAACATTTATACTTCAGAAAAAGTGTTTGAGGACTATGTATCGTATGAATTACAGGGCTTCCCTTCGCAAAGTTTTCCGTGAAAAGCGGTTTTTGACGCTGGCGGGAATTTATATTCTCGAAGTATGTTTGTTTGTCAAAAATCAACCAAACTATTTTACGACATGGGTATCTACGAAGATTAATGTAAGAGCGCAGTACAAACACAACATTCGATTACCAAAAGCTAGTACCTCCATATACGCTAAAAGTACATTTGTGATGGCAATTAAAGTATACAATCACCTCCCGACTGGCATTAAATGTTTAGCAGGTAATATATTTAAAAATAAGTTAAAAAATTGGCTTATCGATAAGGCATTTTATAGCCTAAACGAGTTCTTCGAATGTGAGAATTATTAATTTAGAAGTAGTGTAATTATACGGATTATATCGCTCTAGTTTTTAAGCTAAGTATGAGTATATTGCACGCCCGATAAGGTATCTGTTGAAACTATTAGTCTTAAAATTGTAACCACCCTTATTATGTACACAGTTATGCAATAAATCTTTCTTATTTTTATTCTTATTCTGGATGGTGCTGAAAATGCAACAAACTGGCAACCGTACTGTCTTCTTGATTGCCATACGATAGAACAACGGTATGCAATATAAAGTATTTGTATTGTAGCTTGGCGTGCATGGAAGCAAGCACGCAGATACTCGAAAGACTTCAAGCAAATTGTGATAATAAGCGAAAAACAAAAACAGACCTCATAATTTGTTAATTTTCCTTGCAAAAAAAGGTATGAAATAATGTATTTCGAATTCTTAGTTTCATCATTCCAGTTGTAAACATGTACAGTTGTAGTACATGTGTAGGTGCCTTTCAACTGCTAAAGAGGATGCGAGTCATTTTGCCAGTACCGCCATTGTATTGTGATACGTTCACGAAGGTATTTTTAATTTAAGGTCAAGAAACTTAAACTAAATTAGGAAACAAAAGTATCAATAAAAATCGGCCAAGAGCATATCGGGATCGGACCATGCTCAGTGTAGGGTTCCATAGTTGCCCAATGAATAAGTTCATTGGGCAACTATGGAACCCTACAATACATAATTAAATACATAGAAAACATCCAAGACCCAAGAACAAATATCCGTGCGAAAATGCACAAATAATGCCCTGACCGGGATTCGAACCCGGGACCTTTAGCTTCGGAGGCAGTGTCACTACCAACTAGGCTAAACAGGCCGTCAAATAAATGGATTCATGGAATTTCTCTAGATGTCATCTGGACGTTTACAAACCTAATATTTCTTTATTTCTGTTCTCTTGTGAATCGCATCTTTTATTGCTTTCCTGACTTGGCATACTTCTATTTTTCTCCTCAGCTGTTAATCACGAGTAAATATATAAATTCAATTATTTATTGTGTATTTACCAATGTTACGGAAATATGCCTGTTTGATTTATTACAAGGAAAAATTAGTAGTAATAATAGTCCTATGGCATGGCATTTATTTTCGAACCGTGAGATCTTCGAGAAGGCAAATACGGTTGCCAGTTTGTTGCACTTCTAGCACCACCAAGGGGTCCCGTTTAGGGTAACTGTGGGTACTCCCTACGGACGTGGTGCAACTTCGACCCCCCTTGTCAAGTGAGTGGGCAACTTGACTGTTAGAAGTTCTCAAACCGCCCAAAGGCCTCTAACTTGGCTTAACGACTGCTGTCGTAGACAGCAGCCGGGGTCAACGGCTTAACGTGCCTTCCAAAGCACGGGAGCGCTCAGTTAGTAACCACTCAAAGCGGTCACCCATTCGAGAACCGACCTGCGCCCATGTTGCGTGCCTTGCCGTGGGCCAGCGGCGCCTGCGTACCGCGTGCGGTATGCGTCGTCAAGCAACGTCGGCCTAGGTCAACTCTCGGATGGGTGACCGCTTTGAGTGGTTACTAACTGAGCGCTCCCGTGCTTTGGAAAGCACGTTAAGCCGTTGACCCCGGCTGCTGTATATGACAGCAGTCGTTAAGTTAGAGGCCTTCGGGCAGCTTGAGAACTTCTAACAGTCAAATTACCCACTCACTTGACTAATCCCAATAAGGTCTTGTTTCCCCCTTGCGCTGGGAGTAAAAACTGGTGCCTACGAAAATTCTTTAGATTAGCTAGCTGAACCCGGGCATTATTCAGGATGCAACTGTACTAGGATAACGCTAGGAGGATGATGATGATGATGATGATGTTTAAATATTTTTAAGCACCTTGTATGCTTCGATATATCTGACGGCGGCTTTACCTATATTTCATAACGCGATATGACTGTCAGGTCATGAATTTCTCTAATGATCTAATTCAGTTAAGTAAAAAAAGTGAAATCGTTATTTAAAACGTGTAATATACAAAGCCTACTGTTGTGTAATCGGCCCAAATTATCGGATCTATCGAGGGTTAGGTTACGACACTCGTTTTCGAACCTTTAGTATGTACAAACCTGGTAGAATCATAGATATTTGATAACATAACAAAAAAAACCGCGCTGTAGTTTCGCAGAAGTGTGGAATTAATAATAAAAATGGCATGAATAAACATTTTTTTTTTATTATTATACGAATACCGCCTTGTCATTCTGACGGAGGAAGATGATTTTTGTTAAACAAGCGAGCGAAGCGAACAAAGTGATATGCATCATCATCATCATCATCATTTCAGCCGAATGACGTCCACTGCTGGACATAGGCCTCCCCCAAAGACTTCCACAATGACCGGTCCTGCGCCACCCGCATCCAGCGGACACCCGCGACCCTTACCAGGTCATCAGTCCACCGTGTGGGGGGCCTGCCCACGCTACGCCTTCCGGTACGTGGTCGCCACTCGAGAACCTTCCCGCCCCAACGGCCATCGGTTCTGCGTGCTATGTGCCCCGCCCACTGCCACTTAAGTTTAGCACGCAAGTGATATGCATGTAATTATATTTTTGTATGAATTTCAAATTAAAGGGATTTTTTTTTACTCCGAGCAAGATTCGAGCCTGAGACATCTGGCATACGCGGCCAATGGCTCTAGCCACTGAGCTACCGGAACAATCAAGCTCAGGTACGAAATACTTCTTCAGTACGTGTTCATTAATAAAATACTGATTCCTTAGAATTTCGTTATTCACTCCGCTTCTCGTCGTCCGATCAACTCGTCCACGAATTTTCCCGGCCTCTGCAATAAGATCAGAAGAACAAGAGCCGGAAATCCAGAAATCTGGAAATCCAGACATACGAAAGCTATTTTACCGAAGCTGAAAAGGAGACCTTCACTCGGTCAACATGGGTGTTCAGGGCGAATTCTGTCACAATTGGGTATTTGCCACGTATTAAAAATTATAACATAGGTGCTACTCTATGGACAGTAAATTATAAAAAATATCATCATGTCAGCCGAAAGACGTCCACTGCTGGACATAGGCCTCCCCCAAAGACTTCCACAATGACCGGTCCTGCGCCACCCGCATCCAACGGACACCCGCGACCTACACCAGGTCATCGGTCCACCGTGTGGGGGGCCTGTCCACGCTACGCCTTCCGGTACGTGGTCGCCACTCGAGAACCTTTCCGCCCCAACGGCCATCGGTTCTACGTGCTATGTGCCCCGCCCACTGCCACTTAAGTTTAGCAATTCGGAGGGCTATATCGGTCACTTTGGTTCTGCTGCGGATGGCCTCATTCCTGATGCGATCACGCAGAGAAACTCCTAACATAGCTCTCTCCATTGCCCTTTGGGTGACTTTGAGCCTTCTTATGAGGCCCATAGTAAGCGACCACGTTTCAGTACCATATGTCATCACTGGCAACACACACTGGTCAAAGACTTTCGACTTGAGATACTGCGGAATATTGGACGAAAAGATGTGCCGTAGCTTCCCGAACGCTGCCCAGCCGAGTCGGATTCGACGATTAACCTCTTTCTCGAAGTTGGACCTACCTACCTGGACAGTCAGTCCTAGGTATATGTAATCGTCTACAACTTCGACCGTAAAGTGTCCGATTGTTACGGGAGTTGGTGCGACATGGGCATTTGACATGATCTTCGTCTTGTCCATGTTCATCCTTAGACCAACTCACTCGGAGGCTTTACTGAGGTCATTGAGCATTGTACTTAAATCTTCCATGGTCTCAGCCAAGACTACTATATCGTCAGCAAACCGAAGGTGAGTGAGGTACTCGCCATTTATGTTGATGCCTAGCCTTCTCCAGTCCAGAGTCTTGAAAACATCCTCCAGTGCAGCGGAGAACAGTTTAGGAGAAATAACATCTCCTTGCCTGACTCCCCGCTCCAATGAGTAGGCTTCGAGCTCTGGTCCTGGAGTTGGACTGACATAGTGGCGTTCTCGTACAAACACTTCAGCACTTCGATATAGCGGTAGTCCACTTGGCACCGCTGGAGAGATTGTAGTACAGCCCAGGTTTCGATCGAATCGAAGGCTTTCTCGTAGTCCACGAACGCTAAACAGAGGGGCAGGTTATACTCCTCAGTCTTCTGTATAACCTGACGGAGCGTATGGATGTGGTCTACGGTGCTAAAGCCTCTTCGGAAACCGGCTTGTTCGGGAGGCTGGAAGTCATCTAGCCTGCGTGCGAGACGGTTCGTAATGACTCTTGAAAACAGCTTATAGACATGGCTCAGAATTGAGATGGGTCGGTAGTTCTTCAGTAAGGAGTTTTCACCCTTTTTGAAGAACAGGACCACCACACCTCTGTTCCATGCCTTTGGAGTTTTCCCTTCCAGTAAGACGGAATTGAACAACTTCTGAAGGGCCCTAAAGGACCGGTTTTCCACCCGCCTTCAGGAGTTCCGCTGTAATTCCGTCTTCACCGGGTGCTTTATTGTTCTTAAGCTGTTTAAGAGCCATTCTAATCTCATACAGGCTGATGTCCGGGATATCTTCGGTATAGTGCCGGGTTAATCTAGCTCTTCGGTCTTTCGCCAGACCAACTTCGGGTCTGCTAGTTGACGTGTATTGCTGTCCATAAAAGCATTCTATCTCTTTCAGAAGCTCGGGTTTGGATGAAACGATTCTACCGTCTTCAGTTTTTAATTTGGCGAGCTGGCTCTGCCCAATAGACAGATCTCTCGAGAACACTTAAGAGCCCTTATTCTGCTCGATGGCCTCTTCAATACGATTTGTATTGAATTGGCGCAGATCGCGGGTAAGGGACTTGGAGATCCGTTTATTGAGCTGCCTGTATAATGTCGCATCGGCTGAAGACTGCAGAATCATTTCATTCCTTTCCTCGATGAGCCTCTGAGTGGAAATAGAAAGCCTTTTGGCTCTGTGAGTCCGTTGGGCCTTAAAGAACTTAGACCCAATGCTATGGACAGCTTCCACAAACCCGTCATTGAATTAGTCCACGTCGCCGCCTAGACAATCAAATATTAGTATACATACTAATATTATAAAGCCGAAGAGTTTGTTTGTTTGTTTGTTTAAACGTGCTAATCTCAGGAACTACTGGTTCGAATTGAAAAATTCTTTTTGTGTTGGGTAGTCCATTTATCGAGGAAGGCTGTAGGCTATACAACATCACACTGTGACTCATAGGAGCGAAGACGCGGTTGAAGTCGCGGGCAACCGCTAGTCATAAAAATATGTGTAACCTCAAAAATTCTGAAAATAAAGGTTTTTTTTCTGTATCGTCCATAAGTCAAATAAAAGGTACTTACCAATAGAATCCGAACCTAAAAATTGTGAATAAATTGTATGACTATATTTATGTATCTTAACGCAGTATGTCACGACAAAAACAGCAACATATTTATTTTTCTATACAACGGTTGGTTCGATTGAGTGTGACGTCATAACCAAATGTCAATTTGAAGGAGCCGTTACATTTTCCATTGGGGCGACAGCATCGACTTAGGTTTGTCCCTCCTTCATGTTTGTATTTTATTGTGATCTATTTGTGTAGGTTGGTCCCGCATAGATTGTCGGCCTGTTTAGCCTAGTTGGTAGTGTCACTGCCTCCGAAGCTAGAGGTCCCGGGTTCGAATCCCGGTAAGGGCATTTGTTTCTATGGTGAGCAGTGTAATTTTTTCCTGACACTTGGATGTTGTCTATGTATTTAAATAAATAAATATTGGGGGACAATCTTACCCAAATCGACCTAGTCCCTAACTAAGCAAAGCTTGTAGTATGGGTACTAGGCGACGATATACATACTTATATAGATAAATATATACTTAAATACATAGAGAACATCCAAGACCCAAAAACAAAATCCCGGATTCGAACCCGGGACCTCTAGCTTCGGAGGCAGTGTCACTACTACTACTACTAGGCTAAACAGGTCGTCAAGTAAGTATATATCTTTTAAATATATCATCGTCTAGTACCCATAACACAAGCTTTTATGAGCTTACTATGGGACTAGATCGATTTGTGTAAAAAATTGACCCTAATATTTAGATATTTGATCGTCTGTAAACACACTGGGTTCGAATGCCACTTAAAAACAGTCATACCATATTCTGTCATAAGAATCCGAAAATTAGGTTCTCTGCTGCTGCATTCATTGGCTGACCACGCTATGTTATTATCTGATCTCAATAGTTAATGAAACTGATATCACCATATGTAGGCCTATATCTCGAGATAGTTTGCGTTATTCAAAATTATTTAACACAGTGAATACCATAATTAACTATGGTATTTGTCAATATGAAGCGTGCGACCTCAATAGAGCCTTGCATGCAAAATATTTTGCGACAATGACCTAGCTTCGTGAGTTCTTTAAAGGTTTTATAAAGTCTTGTTATACATACAAGTGTCCAGCTTATTACTTGCCTTATTTTTACTTTATTTTTTATACTCATTCAGCAGCCGAGAGACGAGACGCATTGTTCTTGGACGAGTAAACACTTACACCTGTCAACAGGGTGACATCTAATTTATTATACAGAATAAAATAAGGTGAAATCAGCCATGATTCTTAACAATCTTTACTATTTATTTATTGCTTCAGGCAACAAAAGGCCCATATTAACATTCAAGTATACCTTAGAGACTAACATACATATCAATACAAAATATTCTTTAAAACTAAAACATTACTTAGGCGACGTAACAGCGTGACCCTGTTGCGTCGTCAACTTTGGTATAGGACTCGGTAGGTTTCCCGAAAACCGACACCCTTCGGCCAGAAATCAGCACACGCGATGGTCCCCTGCAGCGGCCGCGGCACGCGCACCACAAACGAGCTGAAGTGCACGTAGTGGCGCGAATGCAGCTGGAATGGAACTCTTTCAGCGAGTAGCCGGTCTACTGACGAACATACTACGCCGTGTCATGTCATCGGTCGGTACAGTCAGCATCAAAAGTAGCTACGCATATGAACAGGTCAAAAGCTCTTATTCCCATGTAATAAAGACTTTTACACCACACTTTGCCAAAAAGCGCGTTGTTCCGCACGCTGCGCGTCCGGAAAAACCCACTTTTTGGCCAAGTGGTGACGTAAAATTGTGTACAAAACACGGGTCGTAAAACAGAAAGCCCTCTCTCGCATATTTATGACCCTCGCCTGCGGCTCGGGCCTCAAACTTCTCCGATATCGGCCTTTCTTTGTTTTACAACCCTTGTACTATTAACATTGTTTACAAAGTAAAACACTTGTGAATATAAAGCATAAGCCATTAACTCTGGCGGAGTGTTTATCAACATGTTTTTATCAGTGTGGTCGAGACGTGCCTTCGTTAGACAATGTTTTTTTTTATCTCGGCTGCGATAGTGTGGAGACGGCTCCTTTCAGTTTAAAAACGAGTACGTACATAAACTAAATATACCTAAAATGCTCTTTTACCGAATATTATGATCTTGTATTAAAGTTTTCAAACATGTAACAACGAATATGAATTTAATTTTACCGTCTATTCTATCATACTGACCAGAGCTGCATTGGCTGTCAGTTTTTTTATTTTAGGTAGAATAACATATTTTTTATTGTTGCAGCAAGTCAGTTGTCATCGCATATTTACTGTTTTTTTTATTGAATCATTTATTAGACATGATGATTTTCATATTATTCTTTCTATTTAACATTTCCGATTATTTAAAGGTTCAACCGAAACGAGGTTCAAAATACGCTGACACCATAGTAATGCAGCAACATATATTTATGACATAACATAATGGGTGACCGTATGTTACGCGACGCTTTAGCTCCGGAGATTAAAAGATTAATCCTTAGATTTGTATAGTTCATGTTAGAAATTACTATATGTAGCTATACCTATATTTATCAGACGCCCCTCATATTGGCTGTCATTCTAATTCGAACACCAAGTACATACAAGCGAGTCCGCCGCCATACTTAGTTGACCGCTGTCATATCACAGCCGCATGTCCCGTGGTTGTCACGCGTATTGTGTCGCCAGACACCGCTCTGACTGAATAAAAAAAAAACATTTTTTTACTTCAAAACAAGATACTAACACCAAAACGGGAGCCACTCAGTATAACAGACATTGTCTGTTTAAATAAATTAAATAATGTTATGAAAATAACGACATCGCAAGTAAAGCCATGATGTCCACCTCTATAATAATAAATGAGTCCGCCACCATACTTAGTTGACGACTGTCACATCGCAGGCGCATGTCCCGTGCCCGTCTCGTGTGGTGTGTCGCCAGACGCCGCTCTGATTGGCCGCCATTCCCCGCGCACGTGCCGTATGACGTCACGCGTCACGATAGGCAAGCCAGGCATTCTTTATAATGTGTAATGATAAGTTTATTATAATGAAGATTTAAATTAGAGTGATAATGTCGGTTTATTAGGTTATTAACAGTATATCATTTGTATAGAGGTTCCCTTGCCTTTTTTATACAAAGTCTGAGGCAAACAAGCATAAAGTGTTTTTATTGTAAAAGACAGTTGTTATTTCATTGCAAATATTGGCTCTAAAACGTAAACTTAGATTAAGATAGTTGCTGTCATTTGCCTCAGGCCACTTTAAAAAAAAGCGTCCAAGTGCGTGTCGGACCACGCGCAATGTATAGGTATGTGTTCCGTAGTTTTCCATCCGTTACGTTAACTTACATTTACTACCTAATTCCACATAACTACTCGTTATTTGCTTATACAAGTACATTTCTTAAGTTCATCTATTACTCGCTAACTAGAAGTGACGTATTAGCAGTGTTAGTTTTCTTTATAAATTCATTATATACTACTATCATGGTTTTTTTAGGGTTCCATACCCAAAGGGTAAAAACGGGACCTTATTACTAAGACTTCGCTGTCTGTACGTCCGTCTGTCTATCATCAGGCTTTATCTCAAGAACCGCGATAGTTAGACAGTTGAAATTTTCACAGATGATGTATTTCTGTTGCCGCTATAACAACAAATATTAAAAACCTGCCGAGTGCGAATGCTCTTTGACGTTTTTATTGATAATGGTACGGAACCCTTCGTGCGCGAGTCCGACTCACACTTGGCCAGTTTCTTTAATATACTCTGTCCCAAGCACAACATAGAGCAGCATTGCACTAGAAACCAGGCAGTAAATATATTTAATAAGCTTCCCATTAACTTAAAAATGATTACAAACGGTCTCTTGTTCTATTAATAAATGTTGAATTGAATTGAAATTGAATTGGCACAAGGGCTTGGACTTTTCAAATCATTGTAAGAAAAAAAAATGTTGAAAAAACCATTTTATCGTGTTAAATAACATTAATTAAGTACAATTCATTAAAATATACTTGAGTAGGTACACTATAATTAATTACTAATCTAAATTTTAACCAAACAGAACTTCTTACGGTTTTCGAGGAGGTATTACAAATAGTCTAGTCATATAACTTTAATGATTTCACAATCCGCTGTGTTGTTGGTGTCTGTTTAGGCAGACCTTATACTTGTTTGCCACCGTCCTAGTATAAAAATACGGAATCCTGAAACTGTTAACAGTCGTAATTGTTAGACAAACCATAAGTAGGTAATTTAAATAACGGAATTCCATTGTCCGTGTGGACATTTACATGACTTATTTTTTTCCCTTATCTCTTTACCTGTTTATACTCAACAAGTAGGTACATAACATCTACGTACCTATTTCTACACAACTAATCGTCCACGAGCCAGGTACGAATTTCGTTTCACCTTCTCTTTGGCAGTAATTTGTAAAATAATCTTATTTTTTCTTACAAATAAATTAGAACTACTTACTTAACAAATTAGCGCATCATAACTTCGCCAAACGCTAATACAGTTTGATGGCGAAATCAACACTTTTTAAATATTTGCCTGCTAAATATGTTAGTAAAATTAAATAACCAATTCAGGTTTCAGTTTTTTTTTCAGAGAACAGGATCATGAAGCTCCTGGAAGTCAGCTGCGGTTCCGTGGGTGGGATGAGCAATGGTAGCCTCCGACGCACGAAGCACAACGTCGTCGGCGTCGTTTGTCTTATTTCTGTAGGGCCAGAGCTCTTAGCTCCACTTGCACTGGAAGCACTTGACGACCTAGTCACCATCTTTGTAACACTGTTGCCTTCTTTTGTACATGTTCTGACCAGAATCTCGTTAGCCTCTCGAGCATTAAGCTCATCCATCGTTTTACCAAACAGTATTTTAAATGCCATCTTCGCCTCGTCTGATATACAGTCTGGCAACAGTGTTATTCTTTTGAGTGGTTTTCACCTTTGACATTGGGTTATAATATGGACCTTGTTCATCCACCATGTCCAGAGCTTTTCTTATATGAATCCCACACTTGTTCATTGCATACAAAAATATAACGGGCACCCCTTTGGAGAAATGTGCTAATCAGAGAGCTGAGCTGTGTGCTTTGGAGAGTATGTCATCAGCTGGGTCGTTCTTCTTTTTTACCGACAATGAAACTGCGTTTCTATCATTTTCGAGTTTTTGAATTATCGAAAATGTGAATATATTATTTTTAAAGTTATATCTTTTAATGATAAGGAGTTAAAGTTTATTGTGCTAACAAAAAAAAATATTTCTCTTTCTAGTAGTTTTGTTTGAAAAAAAATGTGACAGAGTGGTTCTTTTCATCGAAGACCTCATTACGAATAAGCACTCTGTCACAATATTTTAGGGAAAAAAATAATCAGATTATCACAATAAATAATGTAATAAGACTGATAGTAAAATGAGGGACAGGCTATTGTTGGTAAAAAAAAAACACAACCCAACTGCCTTTGAAATTATTAACATAACAATATTAAAATATCAATGTTCATGTTTTCTAATAATCTGATTTATTTATTTATTTAATATTCTTTTTTTCGGATCAGTTACATCCATATATGTTGTTAGTACAAGTAGCGTTTGACTTAAGATTATGTTAGTATTAAGTATTTATTTCTAAAACTATTATTAAATTAAAAGTATTGCGGTAATTTATTTGAACACTGGACACATGCTGATGTGCATTCGTGTCCAGTGTTCAAAAAAGGATCCGTCCACCCTTCCAGCTACAATATATAGCCAGCAAACTATTGCTGTTTGTAAGACGGCGCATCAGGGATGCTGTTCTTTTGCGCATTATAGCCTGGAACGAGTCTATATTTCCCTGGACAAGCATTCCTGATGCGCTGCAATGCCGTGGCAGTCCCATCAGTGCCCTATATCCATTATGGTACTGGACTCGTCGATTTAACCTCAAATATTTAATTATGACTCAAATATTTATTAAGCAGGTTGGAAGACATTCAATTCAAATTCAATTCAAACATTTATTTGTCCAACATAGGTCTAATCTAAGGTTTTACATTTTGATTCTGTATCACTATGTGGTGCCTTGGGGCATACAAATATTTTTGTGACATGTATTTGCATGCAGCATGCTATATAAACAAGACAAGAACACATATATGTGTCTTTTTTCTAGCACAAGGTGGTTGCGCGTCTAAGGGTTGTAGCAGTTTAATGGTCGCGTACGGTTTCAGAGGAATTAATTTCCTCCCTCGAACGCTCCGACTATGGAATGAGCTCCCTGCCGAGGTTTTCCCAAGAGACTACAGTATGGGGTTCTTCAAGAAAGGAGTACATATTTTTAAAAGGGTCAGCAATGCGCATACGACACCCCTGGAGTTGCAGGCGTCCTTAGGCTGCGCTGACCGCTTACCATCATGCTTGTTTGCCACCGTCGTGGTATAAAATAAAACATTATTTTGTAGAACATTTTTGAGTCCACATTTCGGGCGTAAATACAAATATTCTTTATGGCACACCTCACATATCTATATACATATAATAAAGCTGTCTATACATATAATAAAGCTGAAGAGGGTCGAAAGTCTGTACATGGAAGATATTAGAAAAAAAGTTGGCTGGGGATACTTAGAATCGATAACAGAACACGTTCCAACAGTTTTTAGAATTTTAGTCTGTTAGTCTGTTTATCTGTTTGTCTGTTTATATGAACGCGCATCACGTGAAAACGGCTGAACGGATTTGGATGAAAACTTTACTAATCTGTCGAATAAATACCCGGTCAGGTATTAGGCTATAAAAATTGTTTAGATTGGGGTTAAAAGGGGGTAAAAAGAGGGGTTGAATTTTGTTTGGGAACTCCTTTAATCCATGAGTTACAGGTATGAAAATTGGTAATTATATACTTGACGACAAAGAAAAAACAACCTCATTCAAAATTTGTGAAATGTTAAGATAGAAACGGAAAAAAAAGTAAACGCAAGCGCTGCGCTGCGGCGCTGCCCAGTGTGCGCGCCAGCCACCACGGTCTTTTCAAAACATGGAATTACAATGTTACTTTGGCCGTTCACTTCATGTGCACTCACTTTATACCATAATCTCACTAGTTAATACTATAAATGCGAAAGTTTATATTTTTGGATGTTTGTCACTGAATCACGCAAAAACGGCTGGACAGATTAAGATGATTTGTATGCTAATAGTATATCTATCTGGATTCACTTATATACATATATTATAAGCGTACTTTTTGTCCCGATGATCTTCCATCAAAGGGATATTAAATCGGGGATGCAAGTAAGGTCCATGAAACGGGGTGGTTTAATCCTCATACGCCATTCTACGATTTAAGTTTCAGCCAATTGGGAGTATAACAGCGTGTCAAGAAATTTAACTTAAAGCATAGCAGAATTGTAAACAAGTTGACGATTCATTATATCAAAACCGAAGTATCATAATTCCTTCAGATTGTTGACGCTATTTTTGAGCACAACATTTTCGCAATTAGTTCTACTTTGCATGTACATCAAAATGCATTTGCGATACTTTGGCATTGTTTCTATTCATATGCGTAAATACAAAAACAGCTGTTTTAATGCACACTTTGTATTGTCGGTGTACCATTTAATTTTGTCGTGCGTTATTTTTAACGTAATTGTTGACCCTTCACACCATAAAAACTGTTTGATACTCGTATAAGAGATCACTTGAGCTAGGCAGCCCAATCGTCAGCATAGACAGTTGGAGCATCTTATAGGTGTACACTTAGAAGAGAGTCGAAAGTCTGTACATAGAAGATATTCGAAAAAAAGTTAGCTTGGGATACTTAGAATCGATAACAGAAATCGTTTCAACAGATTTAAGAATTTGTGTGTTGTCTGTTTATATGTCTAGGCATCAGGTGAAAACGAACGAATGGAGTATAATTTACCCTCATTAATATGGCAACTGGGTCTTCGGCGACGACATAGCTCGGCCTTCGGTCTCGCATGCCTTGCCACTCTCCTTCGGCTTTTCAGTCATCAGCCTTACATAAAGAATCTACTCTGTTGGGAGGCTCGGCCTTCAGCCTCGCGTGTCTCGCCTCTCTGCTTCAGGCCTTCGGCCGTCAGCCTTACATGAAGAACTCGCTCTGTTGGTATAACGTTTTACAGCAGAACTGCGTAGCGAGACTTTTATCATTGTATACAATGTACATCCAATGTTTTTGATGAAATTCTTTCGTCTAGAATCGGTACATTTGATATTCCGAAATAAGCACTTATTATTAATAAGATTTCTAGGGAATGTCATATTGACTGTAATCATTTCTTAAGGGGGGTTTCTTAAAGAAGGGTGAAATATTGTATCACAATCGTCATCTGAGGCGTTATAGCCGCGGGTGGGCCCTAGGGTAGCCTGGTCAAGCAAATATCTTCAGTCCGATCTATTCGTGGCTTTCCTTTTCCAACATGTCACCCCTAAGTTCCTGGTGTCCACCTGAGCTTGAGAAAGATTGTATGGGAAAACAAATCATTCTAAGGCGAGAACGAGTTCTACGCGGACGAAGTCGCGGGCAAAAGCTAGTTTATTAATAAAACACAGGCTGTTAGGCACATGAACCGTCAATTTTTTTTGGTGTGCTGGTTGGGTGATTTCTAACCTTTCCACCCTTGGACCCTGGGTTCTAAGAGTTTACCTAAATTACCCAAAATCTGACCTTCGAAGCCCCATAACTTTTTTGTGTATGCTTTTACATACATAACTAAATTTTGACGGTTCATATGCCGAACACGCTGTATAAGAGTTAACACAAGGAGACAGAGGTTAAACAACAGGCCAAATATCACGATAACATCTTTATTTCCGACTAAGTATTGCCTGTGACTTCTTTATCGCGTTAAAAGAAATAATTGCCATTGTATTATTTTAGGCGCGTGCATCGTTTTGCTAAACTTTACAATCGAATTCGTTTAATGGTTTAAGCGTGAAAAGTTACGCAGACAGAAAGAGTTACTTTCATATAGAATGTGCATATCCACGCATTTGAATGGTGAAAATCACCTGTTTACTTAAAATCTTTGCACAGACTGTTAATTTTATAGGCATTGTAAAAACGGATCTATCTCATGTGTAAGTGTCTAACAAATAAAAGTCATGTTGTCTTGTCTGAGTAAATAAGTTAGGAGAGTAGCTACAAGGTTTTTTTATTATATTAAAAAATATGTGAGGTACTTATTTCTATGTACACTTTACCAGATTTTTATGTGATATATAGTAAGGTAGGTATACTCTGTAGTGTGTTTGAACTCAATGCGGATTGTAACTGTTTGTAACCAAGTAACAATCCTAGTAGTTTTTCTAATTTGTTACTTAAACTTGGCTTAGTGTGGCTTAGGATTGCCGGGGCGGGAAGGGCTTAGTAACCGTGGACTTGTCATCCACGGTGAAGCTAAGAGGCACCCAGGGCATGTTTGGGCTGCCGGCTGGCCCGAGGAGGGCGCTCCCAGCGGGCTTGGCTTAGCCCGCTGAGGATGCGTTGAGGTGGTGCCGCAGAAGAAAAGGAGTGCTGGTATTACGGTTCGCCGTTCTCCCTATCTTCTGTGACCGAGGCGGGATCGCAGGGGGAGAGGCGTGTTGGTATTTCGGTGCACCACTCTTCCTACCCCCTGCGAACTTGGCGGGGCCGTTCCGCGGAAACGGCGTTGGTGGGGCCGCAGAGGAAGAGAAATGCGGCGGAATGGAAAAAGGAGGCGGATGGGGGATTTTTAGTGGGTATACCGTGGGTCTCATCAGCCTAGACGGGAGTCTCACATAACCACTCAGGTCACTCACTGCACCCGGGTGGTATGCGTAAAGCATTCTCTAAACAAAAAAGATGGCTTAGGATAAAAGAAACAATGTGACCATTTAAATGTCGATTTTATTAAAATCTTTTTGTCTCATACGAAGCTTGTATATTCATCTAGTTACATTGAATACCTAACTTGCATATAACTTAACTTCCGTACATAGGTAGATATAACGTAACATTATGTTGTCAATACATTCATGACGCAAGCGAACCTGCTTTCTTAACACACAGATGGATACAACTATTTCGATATATTTTACATTTTCCAACATTTTTTTATCACGACACCCCATTTACATACATATAAATATAAACACTTACCATCAGGCGATTCGTCTGCTCGTTTACCTTATACATATTTCATAAAAAAATCTCAAATTAAGGTAATGTTGTTTTTATATACCGGTTAAGATTCAATTATATTTTGTGAGTAACATGTTTTGAATAAATTATATATAGAGGTACATACATATACTTTTATTGTAGTCATAAAATTGTATAAATAATTCTGCTAGTGACTAAATACTTATATATGTTGATAATTTTCAAGTAATGGTTCAGTTATATTGATTTAAATAACTTATTTGTCTTTTTTATAAGTTAAAATTATTTCTCTGATGCTTAAATAATTTTACTAAAAAAATATAGATCACTTAAAACTTCACGTCTATATTTTTGTTATGTGTAAATATATGTAATTTGCTTAAATAATTTTACATTAATCGGTTATTGCTTATTGATATGCGAAGTTAAACAGTTAATTTAGAGTTTTAAATAATTATACTTTATTGTCTCAGATAATTTGGTAACAGAAATAAATTTTGTATAAAAGATATTTTTTTAGAAAACACAAGGAAAATAGTGTAACAATTTCTTCTTATTTAATAATTAGTAAATAATTAATTAAAAGTTTTTATTCTTAAATTTCGTACCAAAAGCTCATTCCCAATTCTTTACTCTCAGTAATAGAACTAACAAAAGATAAAATATCAATGCTGTTCAGATATTTTTTAAGAATTTACTCAACCGTTGATGTAAAATTCTAATCACATGAAAACTTAGTCTATACAAATATGAACAAAAGTTAAAACTATTTTACAGTACATATGATGCTACGTTACCGCACGAGTGCGGTAATCAGCAGACTACGTGCATATGTCAAAATTTTAAAGAGCCATATGTACTGTAAAACGTTGTACGATACACGTGCGAATAGCTAATTCGTAACTCGTGTCGATTTAAAATACTCCCTTCGGTCGTGTTTTAATTTATCACCACTCGTTGCGAATTTCCTGTTCTCTGCACTTGTATCGTAATGTACTATTAATAAAGCTGAATAATACAGCATTACCTGTTTTATATAATAGACGTCACTCTATCCAAACGTGTCGTAGTTGAGTAGAAAATTAAATCATTTTCAGTTGATACCTCATGAGTCCACTTCAAGAACCTGTATATAAGTATAGTCTACATTTTTCTCAATGTCGTTGCCCTCATCTCTGGCTGCCAGGTGGCATCCTTATTATAAGGGAATAGAGTTCAACTCAAATTTAAAAGCAAGCGAATGGTAAGGCATTTAACAACCAATTCATACACATACAAGAGGCACAACGCAACACATATAATATCCAATTATGTCATGATAAATACATAATTTAAATTGAAACTTTTGCGATCGTATTCCGTTTTACAGAATCTAATCTTGTATCAGTACATATCATGAATCTCTAGTACACAATTTATCATCACCAAAGACACGAAGAGCACAACAACGTAAAATATTAAAAAATATATACAAAATCCAATTTAGCCACACAAACTCACCAAATAGCATGCAATGTAATTAATATAAACTTATAAAATATGTAAATTATTAGTATTTTCTCCGGAAAATTGAAGTTAGGTACACTACATTGCGATTAAACGACAGTAGCGTGGATTCACATAAAATGTAATCCTACGTGAAATTTAAACTCCTATAGACAACGCAGAAATGAGAAAAGCTGAAGAACTGTGTCAAAGATTAAGAATTCGTGCGTCTTGCACCAAAGAGGTCACGTGAAAAAAGTGACTTAATGGCACAAAACGGAATTTAAGAACGTGATCTCGTGCCTTCCCTACATTAATGACCCTGAAAAGATGACACAAAATGGAATCTTAAATCATATATAATATAGGATATTATAGAGAAAAACCACACAAACATAAATTCTACTTTAAAATGCCTTATAGTCTTTAAGAGCTTAGCAAAAAGTAGAAATCTTGTTACAATAAAAGTACCCTTTCATGTGCCTATATAAATTTGGTAAAATTCCTCTATTTTAGGACTGAATAAAATCTTAGCTTTAATCACTAGTCTTTTTTGTATTATAAATATATTTCTTCGATTCCTCGTAACATTAATGAACTCTGTTTACATTTGGCTCATCATTTCAGTCAACCCACATTTTGGAAGACTTATGAAAGCCTTAGTGCTGTCCAGAAAGAACCAACCTCTAGTATCGTTTTGATTAGTGTTTGATCGAAGAATGCTTGTCTTAGGCAATATCGCATGAACAATTTGATTTATCAAATTTGCCATTCCTGCAGATTAAGGGGCAATTAACATTGCTTCGTCTCCATTACAAAGTGACACTATTTTGTCGCTAATATTATTTTTATAGCACTTGCTGTTTTTGCAAGCTACCTATGCTGTGTCCTTATTATCATTTTTAGGCAGATAATGGTTCATTTTTACTCACACTTTTACGACTGTATGCCAAACTTAAAGCAATACCGAAAGGATCTTCCTGGATAGCATTTTTTGTCGACACATACACTTCTAAAACTACACAAAGTCACACAACGTGTATACGTACGGATGCTAGAGTATCTATTTTATCGTGTAGATAGGTACTATGGTTTTGGTACACTTACAAAAAATTGTCGGCACAACCGATTTTTGTTAACAGCTATTTTAATTTTATTTCTACCTAATGAATCTATGAATTCAATGTTCGTTATAACTATAATGTAATTTACATTGATGGTTAAGGTTAATTTAGTTGTTTTACTATCTATTGTTAATTTTAGATAATTAGTTATATCCATAAGGATGAGTGTGCCGTTACAAGTTACTTAGCAGTGTGTTAATTTATTATCAGACTTGTTTTTGTTACTAAAATAACCAATAACAGCATTTCTAATAAAATTATACTCACCAAACATGAAACGATCTGGACTAGACTAGCAGTCTTTAAAACATTTCGTTAACTCACAGCATCTACAATTAGCTAATTAGCTATTTTTAATTAACTAAGTAACTTGCGACGACCAGCTTATTCAATTCACAAATCTAGCTTCCTGCAAAATTGAGAGAAAAGTCTATTTTTTCCTCCAATTTTTCTGTAGCTGCAAACATTTCACACATCTAAACATTAAGTACGTATACACTGCCACTAAGCGCGATCTAAAGTAACGGTTAATGATTATTTAACTTTTAACACTGGTTGTTTATCGTTAACGTTGTTAACACTGTTTTTATATGCCGTCCTGTTTATATAAGAGTTTCTTTCCCACCATGTTTGTATAGGTCCCCGTAAGGGTTTTGGTTGCTCTGGGTACTTTGGGTGCCCTTACGGGGGACGGTTGATCGAGGCGGAGGGTCTCTGGTCGGCGTTTGCTCTGCATACTAGTTTTTCGACGTCAATATTGTCACGAACTCTGAAAATGAAAGAAAAACTCATTTAGTTCCTTTTTTTTCATAATTAATACCTGTACTGCAAGATAAAAGTTTTATTTAAAAAAGTAATACTGTTTTAAAATAGTATTACTTAACAAAAATACTGCGTTCAGTAGATGTGCATTTAAATAGTCCTCCTGGTTTTAAAAATAACACAGAGGAGCTTTTGATATCTCATAGGCTGTTTTTTTACGAACAGCCACTGTTCTGTAGTAGGTATCTCTCGGGACGTCAGGCACATGAAGATTCTATTGACAATTCGCTTACCATCAACAACACATGCTTACTACGAACCTTACCACCATCTTACAAGATCGTTCATTACTTACTTACTATATCATTGTCTATTAAAAATGATTACTAAAGCAACAGCTACCACTGTGTTTTTGCGAAGTCATTTTCCCAGCGTTGAATGAGTAAAATTTTTATGTTTCATTGAAAAATACTCGGTTTGTGTGGAGGTTGAACGCCTCGACAATCGCATTACTCGTACACCACTTGCAACAAAGGTTGCAATCTCACCATCTTAGTTGACCATTACGTCACGATCCAAATCAGCCTCGCGGATGATGTACTTAGTCCACCTCCTCTTCGCTGAACCGTATATTTCCGACTTCATATAACCTGGACTTTTTTAAGGCTCGAGTGAATGCATCTTCTGGGTGAGCTCACTTCATCTTCGGCCTCATCTTTGCCCCCTGGCTAGATGCTGGCCAAGAGCAATCCCATTTTTAATGTAAAGAAAAAAAAAACCGTTCCCCGAGGACAGACAGTTAGGACATCACGCGACGAAGATTCACAGAGGACATAACACCCTCAAGCCTCAATGAATAAGAGTTTATATATGGTGCAGAAAGACAGTTTCACCAACGTTGATCATGCCGTCACCTCTTCTTCATTAACCCACTCCCCGAGTTTGGTCATCACGGGGCAAAATTCCACAGGTTAATTTCACCCTTCTGTGCGAAACTTACGTAGGTACAACTCGTGAGACCGATATGGAAGCGAGCGCCAACAATGTATTCGCAATGTAATTGTGATGTCCAATTGTCCATTGAGTGAATCGCCCCTCGGAGGTGCCGAGTTTAGCTAAAGCGGCAAGAAGAACAGGCCCTTTTTTTTACGTTGAGTCAGTGAGGACGGGTATGACGGACTAACCGCGGCTAGAGAGACTTTGACTACCGTCTAAAGCCACCGATGAATTCCGGCTCGGTCTTATATTGGAGCGCCGCAGGATCGCTCTTGGCATTCAACCGCATACGTCCCGGCGGGCGGCCCACCGGCTAGTAGGCCGCAGACATTATGAGGCGAGCGCCCCCAGTCTTATGGAACGTTGCTTACAGGGTATGCCTCGACTCCCTGTCGAACTGACCTGGATACTGGATAAGGGCACAAACGAAAAAATATAAAAAGACCTCACCATCGTAGTTGACCATGCCATCACCATCCAAGTCAGCCTCGCGGATCATGTCGTCCACCTCCTCTTCGCTGAGCCGCTCGCCAAGGTTGGTCATCACGTGGCGAAGCTCCACAGATGAAATTAGACCGTCGTTGTTTTTGTCGAATACCCTGAAACGTATGGAAGGTGGTTTTTTTATTTTGGTAGTACGAGTAATTGGGAATAACCGTTTCGGAAATTATTATATTATTAAGGTAGATTCGCTGACATTTTTAGTATGGAAAAAGATATTAAATAGTTGCGTCTTCACGGCCAAAATCGTTGCGTCATTACCCCGCCGGTCCCTATTTTTAATATATTCACTTTTAGTTTTGTTCGTTATAGACGATCTGACATATCCACATTTTTTTCTTTTTCTCGTAGTAAAAATCCACTATTTTATTTATTTATTTATTTAAAATATTAATAAACAAATTAGCACTAACAGTTAATCAAACCTTACGTGCCAATTGATAAACTATTATATACTTATATATTATGCATTTACGTGTCGGCCTAAATGTTAACACTTATTAAACACACAAAACAATACACTCAGATAATTTAAAAATAAAAAACAATACTAATAATTAATCTCAGAAGAATATGTCACATGTTTTAAAATAATAAGAATGTCAGGAATACAAGATTATATGGTACAAAAATTACTTGTAAAAACTCTCAGTCAATGGAGCTTTGAGCCACAATGGCTTCAAGAAAGCGACTTGATGCTGTCATGAAGGTTGCCTCAGGGGTGAAAAAGATATCCAGGCCGGTATCACTGGCCAAGATGTCGTTCATAAGCCTTAATGCTTGGTGTAGAGGGGAAGAAGCGAGCGCACGCGTCCTGGTAGGTGGAACTGCAAAAAAGTTGAGCCGGCGGGGGCGTAGCTGCTTGGCAGAGAGGCGAGGGACCCGTATTGGGACCCAAGCCAAAAACTGGGGATTGGTTATCTGGCCTCGAAGGAGTTGGAGAAAATATTTAATTAAATAGATATTTCTCCGAGCCTCAAGTGACGTGTAACGGACCATGCCTAGCAGGAAGAGAAACGGATAACGGAAGGGATAGTAACCGTAAGTCTTCTTGTACAAGAAGCGTAAGAACGACTTCTGCACTCTCTCCAGAAGGAGTTTGTAATGTTGCTCATGAGGATTCCAAATTAATGCATTATGTTCCAATTTGCTGCGCACGTATGCATTAAATAAGATGCTAATTGCGTGTTGACTGGTGAATAACTTAGCCTGGCGGATAACAAATCCAAGACACTTTCTGGCCTCATTACAAACCCTGGTTATGTGTTGGTTAAATGTTAGGTGAGGATCAAACCAAGTCCCCAGATCCTTGACTTCGGTAACCCGCTCCAGCGGCCTGCCTTGGACTGAGTATGCAGAGACGATAGGTTGACGAGCGCGCGTATAGGTCACGAACGAACACTTATCCTCATTAAGGGAGATACTATTATTTAGAGCCCAGGTACAAACAGCATCGATGTCATGTTGCAGGGAGACCACGTCAGACGGGCCACTAATAGGAAGTGCTAACTTTAAGTCGTTCGCAAATAAGAGGCAGGTCGAGCTTTTACAACCGCTGGGAGGTCGTTGATGAGGATCAAAAATAACAGAGGTCCAAGATTACTACCCTGTCCAATCCCAGAAGTGACCATGAATGGGCGCGACTTAGCTGTTTCGTACTGCACAAACTGGTACCGATTTGAAAGGTAGCTGGCTAAGAATTCGAGCATGCTAATGGAGAACCCGGCCATGGATAGTTTCCTAAGTAAAACATCGCAGTCCACTCTGTCAAATGCTTTTCGAAAATCGAAGTAAGCAACGTCAACTTGCTTTTTTTCGTCCAGTTTATTACTTATTAGCGTGACAATATTAAGTAGGTTCGATGTTGTTGACCGTTTTGGGAGAAACCCATGTTGCTCATCACAAAACCATCCCAAAAGCTGGTTATAAAGTCTAGTGTATATTATTGATTCGAAAATCTTCGCAAAAACTGACAGTACTGCTATAGGCCTATACTTAGAGACATCAGACTTAGGTCCGGTTTTATGGATTGGGAGAACTTTTGAGGTTTTCCAAACCAAAGGATAGGTTTTACTCTTCAAAGCCAAATTACATAGGTACACCAAAGGTTGTACAAATACCTCGCGACAGTCCGTGATAATATATTGCGGTATCCCATCTGGTCCCTGTGTGGGCTTTGGGCGCAAGCGGTTGATAGCTATGCGAACATCGGCTTCACTAACGAAATCGATAGCAATGTGGCGATCACTAGAACCCAACACCTCAGCTGAAGCCGCCGAACAAGCGGCCTCAACGTCCAGGGCGGGAGCGTCATGGAGGAACATATGTTTAAAAAAGTCAGCAAACGAGTCTGCAACCTCTTGTGCTGACATATTGCCAAATGTGGCAGGCTGGTTAAAACCACGACGGCGTTTGATATATGACCAAAAAGAAGAAGGGTCATTTATTATGTTTGCCTGCAGGTTCTGGACGAAATTCCGCATATCTGCCTCCGACTGACAGTTGGTCATTCTTCGATAATAGAAAAAAATGCGTAGTATAAATTATTACCAGTCTGTTTAAATAATTTATGATAGATTTTTTTTAGTGTGATTAACTGGACGAGTTCGGGCGTAAACCACTCGGGGTACTGCTGATTTTGATTATATTTACGAGGTTTTCTTGACGGTACACATTCGGCAAGTATATCATTCAAAATACCATAGAAATAGTCGGCACAGCCATCAACATCATCAATATTATGGAGTAGGGACCAGTCAGCACTCGCAAGCTTTTGGTAGAGAAGAGGAAAATTAGCTTTACGGTAATTTCTGTCTGTTGTATTGGTGGCTGGTTGGTTATGAGTAATATTGGAGAGCGAAGTATTGAATATTGTGAGACAAGACAATTCAATGTCCAAGGGGGCATGATGCTTCTCAAACGAGACCAAACTTGAATCGGCCTGAGTCACCCTGACCTGAGCAATCCCCTGATCAGACAGCACCAAGTCTAACAATCGATTAAGACTATTCCGAATACAATTTTGCTGAGATAGGTTACACTTTTACACCAATTCATGGACTCTTAAAGTTAGGCCCCGATCATTATCCTCATCCTTCCAGCGTCGCATGCTGGGGGGCCCTTTGGCGTGTAATCCCACCATTAGGCAGCTTTTAAGAAAGTAATTGCCATTTTTTAAACATAGTGATTCGAACCTCCAGATTAAAATTCGCGTGCCATATCATTCGGTTACAGTGGCTTCTTTAAAAGTCGCCGCTTGTATTAGGAGCGCACATTTGCCTAGCGCATCGTAATAGGAGTAGCAAATCGAGGGTCAAAGAAACTGGATGATTATAAAAATGAGTAGAGTAATATTTGCTTGGTTTTAATACTCCACAGTATTACGTTTGTGTCTAATATATTACGCCATAAAATTAGCCAAAAAATACCTGAAAGCCTCTCTAAGCTCGTCCTCGCCGTCAGCGCCGCGCATCTTTTTGGACATCATCTGCAAAAACTCGTTAAATTCGATGGTGCCGTTGCCGTCTTGGTCCACTTCTTTCACCATGTCCCGAAGCTCAGTCTCTGTAATTTTAGTTTTAAATATATTGGTATAACTCAGGAGTTACAACTTGGGTCAAAACGACGGGTGTATAAGTTTACACTACTTATACTTATCGAGCAATAAAACTTTTTTTAAATTAAGGATAAAAGGTGACAAGGTGAAAGGTGAATGGATTGTAGATAATAAAAACTAAATTCATGTGATAATCATCATTATGACCCTGTGCTTTCTCTCTGTTAGTTGGGCACTGGGCAGTGGCCTCCTCTTACTGAAAGAGACTGAGTATCTACAACTTTTTGTTTAATAATTCAATTTATTTGAATTACAATCGAATTTTAACTGTAACATAACTTAAACATTGTACATTTTAGTAATGGGCATTTCAATCAAACTTTAAAAAACGAATTACGATAAATGAGTAGCTTAAACTTTTGCTAATACAGGTAAAACTATTTAAATGTACATAATATATTCTCTTTCAAGTAGCTTCTTATTTATCATTGTATAATTCTCAAGAATAGATTAGTTACATTGAAGTGCCCGATAGTAACGTTAAGTGTATTTTACTTTCATTAGGTAGTATTGTTGAAGTGGATAAAGCAGTGAGAGGATTATCAGCTTAAAGTGAAAATGATAACGAATACGCGCAAATGTTCAAACATGTTTAAATGGTTCTAAAAGCCAATGTACTGTACTGTATTTTCCATATCAGACATAAGTTGGCTCCAACTGTATTTAAGGAAAAGAGTCTAAAATACCAATAAACTCTTGTAAATATAATATGACTCTGTAAGGATTGTGACTTAGTAAAATCGACAACAGGAGAAGAAATCCACCGACATTTATTTAGGTTAACATAAAAAATAAATTTTATACATAATGCCTAAGCTGATGCCTGTTTTATATTTAACTGATTACATTAAAGTATTCTTGTATTATATATTTTCTTAGTGCACAAATAAATGAATACATAATTGTATAGATTGATAAGAATAAGCTTCAATCTGTTGAAATATAGCAAACGGTAACGGTAAATCATCGCTTTTCTCGTCTAATGTAAAGTATAAAAATAGCTCATCGATATTTTGCCACAACAATTTCCCGGTATCCCCCTGTTATGCAGACATAATTTTTGCCAAATCTAGTTAACAGTTCTCGTAATATAGAAATTAATTCATATTTCATCATCATCATCATCCTAGCGTTATTCCCAGTACAGTTGCATCCTGAAGGATGCCTGGGGTCTACTTCCTAATCCCAAGAATTGTTAATTTCATTTTTCACCGATAGATATTAAGTAAGTAGAATTGTTAATACGAGAATTATAGTCAGAATTAATAATAACCGAATATTGCTTACCCCTCATAAAATTGGGGGAGTCCAGCAGTGAATGTCCTTGGGCCGATATGGTGGTGGTGGAATATTGCTTGTTCAACATAACAATTAGTTATTAGATTTCTTAGTTCTGTTCTTGTATTATGTTTTTAATTAATATGGAGACTATCTATCTAATTTACCGATAAATATCTGTTATTAAAACAGAAAAACAAGGATTTTCCGTATCTACCCTGGGTTAGGTCCATTTGTTAAAATGAAATTATGGGTAACATTTTCTGCCAATTGAAAATGTAATATACAAAATTTGTCTGCAAAACAATGATAAACCCAGTTTTCCATATACCTGTCAGGCAAACCCTTTATTTCGTGCTTTCATGGGCCAAAACAAAAGACAAAACCGTTTGGGCGATCATTTTACATACAATACGAGTCCATTCTAGTCCTGTCGACTTTTTTCCTTATAACGTTGAAAAGACAACGTTATTATATTCATTAGTAGGTTGCTTTTTGAAAAACGCAATTAAATGAGATAAGAGGTCGACGAAGCAAACGGGTACTATTGGCCAGACCCAAATATAATATGATTTGGGGAAATAAATGATAAATAAAGCTTTCCTTGAGAGGTTTATTTAAATTACGGACAGCGGCATATTGAAAGGACCGATATTACGATGTTCAGGGATACGGAAACCATCTAAAAATTTCAAATGCGGAATATTGGATATTTTTAGTCACTCAACCTTTTTGGTCATTGATTTAATCTTTACAGTCGCAAAATGAGTTTTGGGGTAGGTATGTTCTTATTACTATTTGATTATGATAAATCAAGACACGCGGCAGCGTGTCCAGCCAAGTTCACCCCATGAACTGGCTGACAGCAGCCGTGTGTTATTTTACACAAACCGTTTGGAGCCACTTTTGACCCCCCAATAACTCCAAACCTAACAAACGTAAAAAAAAAATTTGGTACATGTATTAAGATTCTTTTAAACAACTAAAATAATTATTGTGATATTAAATTCCAAAAAACGGCGTTTTTACCAAGCATCGCATATTCTTAATATTGAACTTGGCTCCCTTTTTCATATTTAAGTTTTTAATGGGATATTTCATTCTTCGCTATCAATAGGTCAAGTTTTAGTAGGCTGTTTGTAATTTGTTTATAATATTTTTAGTCCATTAATATTTCAATTAAGCAGGGAGATGTTGGGACAACGAAAAATATTGGCCAGATATTTCTAGAGACAGTAATCAGTGGAAATTCGTGGTTGAATTGTGTCCAAGAGTCAGACATTTCAACAGAGTAATAATGAACGGAAACGTAAGACTTTTCATTCTATCAAATTGTGTATTGGAACGAACATTTAAGTTATATATTTAAATATAAATTAAATAAAAAAAAGACCAAAATGTTTTAAACCTACCCGGTTTTGCCACAAAACACCTAAAACTCTTGTTATAAGGAACATTTTAGCCTTAAAGTTGAGTTAGCAATTACTGGCCAGGACCCGGAGCCGGTCCCTGCGGCATTCTAAAAGCTTAAAATTAAGGATAAAAGGTGACAAGGTGAAAGGTGAATGGATTGTAGATAATAAAAACTAAATTCATGTGATAATCATCATTATGACCCTGTGCTTTCTCTCTGTTAGTTGGGCACTGGGCAGTGGCCTCCTCTTACTGAAAGAGACTGAGTATCTACAACTTTTTGTTTAATAATTCAATTTATTTGAATTACAATCGAATTTTAACTGTAACATAACTTAAACATTGTACATTTTAGTAATGGGCATTTCAATCAAACTTTAAAAAACGAATTACGATAAATGAGTAGCTTAAACTTTTGCTAATACAGGTAAAACTATTTAAATGTACATAATATATTCTCTTTCAAGTAGCTTCTTATTTATCATTGTATAATTCTCAAGAATAGATTAGTTACATTGAAGTGCCCGATAGTAACGTTAAGTGTATTTTACTTTCATTAGGTAGTATTGTTGAAGTGGATAAAGCAGTGAGAGGATTATCAGCTTAAAGTGAAAATGATAACGAATACGCGCAAATGTTCAAACATGTTTAAATGGTTCTAAAAGCCAATGTACTGTACTGTATTTTCCATATCAGACATAAGTTGGCTCCAACTGTATTTAAGGAAAAGAGTCTAAAATACCAATAAACTCTTGTAAATATAATATGACTCTGTAAGGATTGTGACTTAGTAAAATCGACAACAGGAGAAGAAATCCACCGACATTTATTTAGGTTAACATAAAAAATAAATTTTATACATAATGCCTAAGCTGATGCCTGTTTTATATTTAACTGATTACATTAAAGTATTCTTGTATTATATATTTTCTTAGTGCACAAATAAATGAATACATAATTGTATAGATTGATAAGAATAAGCTTCAATCTGTTGAAATATAGCAAACGGTAACGGTAAATCATCGCTTTTCTCGTCTAATGTAAAGTATAAAAATAGCTCATCGATATTTTGCCACAACAATTTCCCGGTATCCCCCTGTTATGCAGACATAATTTTTGCCAAATCTAGTTAACAGTTCTCGTAATATAGAAATTAATTCATATTTCATCATCATCATCATCCTAGCGTTATTCCCAGTACAGTTGCATCCTGAAGGATGCCTGGGGTCTACTTCCTAATCCCAAGAATTGTTAATTTCATTTTTCACCGATAGATATTAAGTAAGTAGAATTGTTAATACGAGAATTATAGTCAGAATTAATAATAACCGAATATTGCTTACCCCTCATAAAATTGGGGGAGTCCAGCAGTGAATGTCCTTGGGCCGATATGGTGGTGGTGGAATATTGCTTGTTCAACATAACAATTAGTTATTAGATTTCTTAGTTCTGTTCTTGTATTATGTTTTTAATTAATATGGAGACTATCTATCTAATTTACCGATAAATATCTGTTATTAAAACAGAAAAACAAGGATTTTCCGTATCTACCCTGGGTTAGGTCCATTTGTTAAAATGAAATTATGGGTAACATTTTCTGCCAATTGAAAATGTAATATACAAAATTTGTCTGCAAAACAATGATAAACCCAGTTTTCCATATACCTGTCAGGCAAACCCTTTATTTCGTGCTTTCATGGGCCAAAACAAAAGACAAAACCGTTTGGGCGATCATTTTACATACAATACGAGTCCATTCTAGTCCTGTCGACTTTTTTCCTTATAACGTTGAAAAGACAACGTTATTATATTCATTAGTAGGTTGCTTTTTGAAAAACGCAATTAAATGAGATAAGAGGTCGACGAAGCAAACGGGTACTATTGGCCAGACCCAAATATAATATGATTTGGGGAAATAAATGATAAATAAAGCTTTCCTTGAGAGGTTTATTTAAATTACGGACAGCGGCATATTGAAAGGACCGATATTACGATGTTCAGGGATACGGAAACCATCTAAAAATTTCAAATGCGGAATATTGGATATTTTTAGTCACTCAACCTTTTTGGTCATTGATTTAATCTTTACAGTCGCAAAATGAGTTTTGGGGTAGGTATGTTCTTATTACTATTTGATTATGATAAATCAAGACACGCGGCAGCGTGTCCAGCCAAGTTCACCCCATGAACTGGCTGACAGCAGCCGTGTGTTATTTTACACAAACCGTTTGGAGCCACTTTTGACCCCCCAATAACTCCAAACCTAACAAACGTAAAAAAAAAATTTGGTACATGTATTAAGATTCTTTTAAACAACTAAAATAATTATTGTGATATTAAATTCCAAAAAACGGCGTTTTTACCAAGCATCGCATATTCTTAATATTGAACTTGGCTCCCTTTTTCATATTTAAGTTTTTAATGGGATATTTCATTCTTCGCTATCAATAGGTCAAGTTTTAGTAGGCTGTTTGTAATTTGTTTATAATATTTTTAGTCCATTAATATTTCAATTAAGCAGGGAGATGTTGGGACAACGAAAAATATTGGCCAGATATTTCTAGAGACAGTAATCAGTGGAAATTCGTGGTTGAATTGTGTCCAAGAGTCAGACATTTCAACAGAGTAATAATGAACGGAAACGTAAGACTTTTCATTCTATCAAATTGTGTATTGGAACGAACATTTAAGTTATATATTTAAATATAAATTAAATAAAAAAAAGACCAAAATGTTTTAAACCTACCCGGTTTTGCCACAAAACACCTAAAACTCTTGTTATAAGGAACATTTTAGCCTTGAAGTTGAGTTAGCAATTACTGGCCAGGACCCGGAGCCGGTCCCTGCGGCATTCTAGGAACAAAATGAGTTCGCATTACATAAGTAGGGTCTGTTTCACCGTCACTTAACTTTGTAAATGTTTTGTTTACAACAGAGTTTCATCAATAAGTACAGGTAATAACAAAAAAGGTCCATGAAACGTTTATTTATATATTATAGATAAAAAAAATGAAATGACTCAATAAGACAAAATTGAAAAGTTTATGAACAATCATGTGGTCACGTACAAGAATATCCATATAAATATATAAATTAGGACTCAATTCCAGAATGCGATTTGATGTTAATTTTTTTGGCTATACACTTGAGTATGTGAAAAGCTATGTTTTGATAAGATATTAATATGTAGGAATGGTATGAGAAAATGTTTCGGACTATAAGTAATGCTTTGAGAATAGACCTATATTCAAACATACTATTCATGAATTTTCAAAGGCATTTATATTCTGCATACGAGTAGGTAGTACATCTTTATTATGTGCAATGATTTTATACCCCAAATAAAATGTTTAGGAAAATACCTACATATACATTTCCATAAAACCGCAAGTATGATATATTTTGACAGAACGTTTCGAATTATTCTGGCCGCTCTTAAAATTCATGAAATCACATTCATCGTGGGTACGCAAATTGAAATGTCTACCTTCTGTTTGTTTTCATTTATATTCAAGTGAATATCCTCAAAGACCGCAAAGACTTAAATAATTCATCATATATTTCTGTTACATCATGTATATGAGGGATTTAATAAGAATTTGGATCTTAAATAAGCAAGGGATTCAATAAATATGATAATTTTGGGAAGAAAATGTTAAATAATTGAATGAAGCTTGAAGGACGAAAATAAAAGGGGTTAAAAGGATTCGGGTTTTTCTTGAGCCTGAATAGGATTGAGGCTTGCTCCGTTAAGCCCAAGACTTGTTAGGAAGATATCCCTATATTTGTTATAACATATATCTTAGCGAACAAGATGTGCAAAAATATCTAAACACAACGTTTATATCATCAAGACGTTAGAGCCAGTACAACACATGCTTAGTATAATCATCTCTTGGTGTAGGTATTAACTTTGGTATTTAGAAAATTTACAAAAAAGGATTGATATTTCTTTCTGGTTGTTTTCTCTTTTAGTTTATTTACCGTTGCAGCTTTCTGACCCAATTTTAGTCACAAAATCCTGTGGCACAATTCAAAAATTATTAATTAATACGAACTAAACATGTAAAAATTATAAGTCTACGTTGTTTTCTCTTTTAGTTTATTTACCGTTGCAGCTTTCTGACCCAATTTTAGTCACAAAATCCTGTGGCACAATTCAAAAATTATTAATTAATACGAACTAAACATGTAAAAATTATAAGTCTACGTTTTTTTTTGCCGATGGGTCCACTACCTCCTTCGTATTGAAAATAACAGTATTTATTTATTTATTTATTAACGAAGGAGATTACACGGAAACATACAAAGGAAGTAAACAATCTAGGTAAACATTTTGAATACAGTTGATTTCTTAAACTAATCTCACTGAGAACTCAATTTACCAATAGAAATTGTAATGTAACAATAGCAAGTTTATTATTAAAAAAAAAAAAAAACAAATTGCAACGCACTTACAACCCGTCTGGTGTTGCGAGTGTCCATGGGCGGCGCTAATCGCTTACCATCAGGCGATTCGTCTGCTCGTTTGCCTCCTACGTATGTCATAAAAAAAAAGTTTAGTAGACAATACTGTCCTATCGCTCATTCGAAAAAACTTTGCAATTATGCTGCCGTCATCATTGTTAGTATCACAAATATCACAATATAAGTAGAAATTTCAACATCGGCATGCATCGGCGCCGTGGCTTAGTTGGTTAAAGCGCCTGTCTAGTAAACAGGAGATCGTGAGTTCGAATCTCGCCGGGGCCTTATGGTTAAACTTTTTAGTGTTTTAGCTTTTTAGTGTTTAAATAGCTGCTAATACACGGGGTACAGTCGATCACCTGAACGAATGTCTGATATAAGGCGCGCAAAAATATTGGATTAATTTCTTTATATACGTTAGTAGTAGCAATTAGCGCGAGTTTGAAATTTATTCGCGTTTTTTAAATCAGTTATTATTACAGAGATAATTTGGATATCCCGTTAAAAATAAAAAAAAATGTTTATAGCAGATATATAGCGAGGTTTATTATTATTACTGTTTTTTCACCATAGTCGGTACCGGTATTAAAATATGACACGGACCTATATATAAAATTATAAAAAAAACGTTCACATAAATAAGAATCGCTGACATGTTTATTAACATTCTCAGAGTTGTATAATTTTGTCCGTCGCATTTTGATATATATTCGTTTTTTTTCAGTTTGTTAGATTTTAGGATAACTAGGTTTTAGGGGAAAAAATATGGATTAGTAAAAATAACCCTAAAAACTATGTGGTTATAAGGGTTATTTTTACCAATCCATATTTATTTTGTAGGTGGCATAAATTGGCGATTATAGTAAATAATATTACAGTACCTAAATAAATAAACAATGCGTTATTTTCCATAAAATCTCAGGAAACAAAATCGCACAGACACACGAGTGATCCTGTAAGGGATCCGTTTGTTCAATTTGAGGCACGGAACATAAAAAATCGATCATGTTACGATACTCATTATCGAGTATCGCATTAAGTATTTTGCTATTTCGATTAACAAGGTATGTGAATTGTTTTCGTTTGTAACCAAACATTTATCTCTGTATTTAAAGAAACATTTCAGAAGTCATTGTGTGTAACAAAAATAGACATGTTAATATTAGCGTTTGAGTTGGCAAGAGTTCTGGACATCATTTTCTGCTATAATTTGGACGTTAAACCCTGCTACACTGTAATTGTCTTGTTTGTTTAAAAAACTAACCCAGAAACCAGAATAACTCTGCTGTTTTGTAAGTGTAGTACAAAATAGTACAAAACATTTTTAATATTCTGGAATTATTATTATCGTATAGTACACAAGTATTCATATATCAGCCAAAGGACGTCCACTGCTGGACATAGGCCTCCCCCAAATTCACAGGGGGTATATGCCATAATCGCCACGCTTGGCATGCGGGTTGGCGATCGCAGTATTTCCACCGCACTCCACGGATGCTGCTGCCCATCCCCCGGTGGTCTTGGTCGTAGTTTTAGGACATACCCGGGTCCAGTATTATCATAGTACAGTATAATAGTATAACAGTAGGAGTGTAGGTATTAGATAATCAGTCGGTAGATTACATTTCGTCTATTAAGCTAAAAAACATTTAACTGTTACAGAAAAAACATTCCGATCAAATTTAATGGTGTCTTAAATAGTAAAATATTTTGCTCATTCGGAGATAATCTGAAAGTGTGAACTACTTGTAGATACGTTTACAGCAGTATAAATTCCTATTTTGACAGATAAAGAGATGCAAACTGTACAACTTCTGCATATCAATATCGCGGTTTTTCACCGCAAAGGCCAGGGAAACTCAGAACTACTAATAGATACATACATACAAAGCCTGATTCAAGTTGGAAAATAGGTGTATATTGTATAAGAATTGCTGGAATAATATTCCTTTTATTAAGCTGGGAGCACCCAATTGTACTTTCTAAAACATAAAAATAGCAGGTTCAGAAATGTACTGACAGAAGGACCACCACAGAACTATATAGTTCTGTGAGGACCATGGGTAACTTTGTATAGAGTCTGGTCCTAAAACCAACAAAACTGAGAGTTAGGTCATTACTCATTAGATAGGTATTTAAATCAACTTCATTTCGTTCTACGGGCGCCAATTTGAATTCCACCGCAGAACTGAAATATTCATTTACATATTAGTACTCGTGAAAGTGAATAAGAGCTAATAGTAGATTAAAAGTGTTTAATTACCTAACTCTCAGATTTGTTGGTTATAGATAGGACCATTTTTACGCATGTTTCTTTGAAAATAAACTTGAGCCTCGAACTTATTGATCTCTGTACTCGTAAAGGTGTACCTTACACCTCGATAGGGCCTTTCGAGCAGATCCTTCCACATATCTTTACTATCCTACCTTGCACCCTGCTAAGGTGTGGGGACATATTAAACTTCCACTGGTTTATGACAATAAGAACTAAGTACGACGGCGAACTGAGAGCGACGGCATACAAGACGTCAAAACTCCATTCTACTCTTTCTAATTAATACAGAAAGAGTGAGACATGAATAGAAGAGCAGCGCGTGACGCAACTTAGCAAAAATTTTTGCTAGCCCACTTCAAGAATTTCAAATGCGCTACCAACTCCCCCCATTGACTTGAGGATTAATTCTGTCGATAGCTATACACACATGTAGGTCCCTAATTCTCATCACAGTGGATCCTCAGGAGCTCTGACGGCCTTACTGATGAGTAGGGTCGGTTGGACTGTTGTGTTCCTGGTGATGACCAGGAACACAACACCACATACCAAAAGAGCAGGTAGTAGTGTTATGGCTCGCAGGTCGCTGTGCCCTATCTCTCTTCAAACAAGTCTTACCTGAAGGTCTCTGGCCAAGGGAGCGCATCACAACTCCCAGTTCTGCCATGGTGATCGTACCGTCTTCATCCTTGTCAAACAACATGAAGGCTTCTTTGAACTCTGGAATCAGAAAGGTTAAATATATAAGCAACTTTAAGAGGCCTTTACTACACACACATATAGAACTTGGAACCGATGGCCGTTGGGGCGGAAAGGTTCTCGAGTGGCGACCACGTACTGGAAGGCAGGCTGGCCCCTCACTCGGTGGACTGATGACCTGATAAAAGTCGCGGGTGTCCGCTGGATGCGGGTGGCGCAGTACCGGTCATTATGGAAGTCTTTGGGGGAGGCTTAATATGTGCAGCGGTGGACGTCCTTCGGCTGTCATGATGATGATGATGACTAAACACTGGAAGTTCCGCGCGCAATCGAAACTATCTTCCTTTAATTATAAAGAAAAACCTCAATTATTAAATTGGGGTTTTTTATTGAATGGTCATTATCCGTTTTCAAAATATTCATATTTCAAAAATAATGAGATTTTTTTTCTGTTCTTAGTAAGTTTTTGTTGGAAAATATTAGATAAATGACAACGACTTCGGTACAAATGTTTATGCATTATATGTGAGCCCGACATAAATGCAATCAAGGCAAATCACTAGACAGGTAATTTGGCTACCCTATAGGTATGATTTTGTGTAAAAATTCGAATTGTGAAGATAACGTATGTGGTGAGTAGCTGTTGTGACAAATTGCGATTGTGAAAAATCGCGAATACTTAGGACGTAACGCTTTTGTGTAACCCCTAGCGTTATCCGTTTACGCTGATTAGTCAGTTACAAACGTGGAGTTCTAACACCACTCCTATACCTAAACAGTTTAGCTATGATTAGTTATTTACGGGGACAGCTTATCGTTTCAACGGCATACTAGTCAGTGGCAAGCCCAGGCCACTCCTCTGCTAGTCACAGGGACGTCCGATGTATGTTGATGTAACATAAACTAAATTGTACAGGGATGTAAATATGTATTAAGGTTATACACAGGCTTAGGTTCGCTTATTTCCTTTGGACATTTCTAAAGTCAAGCGCTTTAAAGCCCTTTTTTATGCCATGTCGGTGGCAAACTAGCGTACGGTCCTAATGGTAACTAAACTTTTGCCCGCGACTGAGGGGATGTTTCCGGAATCAAAACTATTCTATGTCATTCCCTGTGGCTCAAACTATATACATACCAAATTTCACTCAAATTGGTACAACGGTTTAAAAATGCGTGAAGAGGTAACAGACAGATAGTTACTTTCTCATTTATAATATTTTTGGTTATTATGTAACAGAGATTTTATGTAAAAATATAGTATATAAAATCCTCTCACACATATAAAAACTTGTTAATAAAAAAATGAACTTTTTTTTTCAAAAATCTCTGAGTGCAGCTTTATTGCTTTCCTTTCAGCAAATTCAGCTATCTAAACGTTTTAAGGTAGTTCTTCTCCCGGGTATATAATTTTTTCCACCTGTATATACAACCTACAGAGCTCACTTTTATTTTTTAATATAGAGCGCGACATGTACGCGCTTATGATTTTTAATTTAGTATTTCAAAGTCAGAGTGACAGTGATGTGTCTGAGGGTCTAAGTCCCTTATGTCCCATTGGTAAAACACTGAAGGTACTAGAAAAAAAACCCGGTAGGTACATTTGTTTGATCAGGATGTCGTGGCCTGAAAGCCAGCGGGCACTGCATTAGCAAATTGGTACGGCATGTGACACAATGCATACAATTCATTAGCTTTGACAAACTACTGGGCTGTGGAATGAAAACATCGAACGCTAACACAGCGTTAATTTGTTTAATTATGCAGAAGTACTTTATGGTTCGAAATTATCGTTTCACATTCACTATTCTAGTATTATTACCTAACCGTAATTAGAATGGCATTAGAGGTGACAGGTTTGTCTAATAAATCGTCAAAAGTTTTTTTTACTTGTCTAAACCTGCAACACTTGTCAAATGGCCAGTCGTTATTGTTCAATGCTAAACACCGCAGTATTGTCCGATTGGACTTCTAACTTGTAGCTTTGTGTAACGGTCCTCCGGTCACAATATCTGTGCAATTCGCCGTGTGACGTCGTATTGGCTATGTGCACGTCTGAAACGTCAAACGTCAAAGGTCCCGAGACAATGTCAAAACTCAGAGATGTCAAATAATGACACATGAATATTTTATTTACTTTAGTAAACGAGAAAGACCCCGGATTGGAAATTTTACTGAAATAAATAAGAGAATAAATAAATAAGTACATACAAACGAAAGGAATCGTAGGAAACCGTTAAGAAACCAATAGAAAACGTGAAAGTAAATTTGACAGTGGTCCCCGGTAAGTACACATTTCTGCCATGGTCTGCGCTACGATCGCCTAGCTTACCCCCACCACCTACTTCGCACATAGCCAATAGGTACGCAGGGTACGGTCCGTGCGGGCTTCGTCGAATTCCGGAATGGTGCATAGATTTTGAGACCGAGTGGTATAGGAAACATTATTAGTTAGGAAATGTTTTCAAGTTTGTATATACTGCGTTATGTTATAAGCTGATTGGCTAATACGCTGATGCAAATTCCGTTTTTACGTTACTGTTTTGGATCAGTGTTATACTAAAATATCGATCGCAATATCAATACGTAGCCATTCAATTCTATTAGAACATAACTAGTAGTTTCATTAAAATATAACGTACCTGCCACTTGCTCTTCCGTAAGGCCATACTCGGACTGCAAAAAAACAAAAACACAATCAGTTCCAACTTCACACACGAAAATAGAAAGAAAATAATGTAAAACACCCACAGAAATTTGTCTCAAAGCTAAGTCACTAGTCAGTCGCCGCAATCTCCTATATTCTTTATTGTACACATCGTCCGTTGCTGCTGTTTTAGCCATTTCCACTTATTTCACCAACACATAAACATAACAGATATATTTTCACACACGAACAATTTTTTACCCGCTCCAAAACTTTTATCGCCGAAACTTTTGCCAATATCGAAGAAAAACTTTCACATTTCAATTCCCTTTTAGAACCTTTTTTTTGTAACAAATTCGGCGCCTAAAGTCTGCTTTTTACTTATTTTACGGCACTTTATTCTTGATAAAATGGAACACGCTTTACTTTTTAAATTCAAAGATCGAACGATATCGAACTGCCCGGTTGACACGCGCGAGACATTGTCAGTGTGATTATAGAGCGTATTCTATATTTAAATCTGAATTTTGCGCGCTATAATGATCTGACACTAGATGGTTCGTTCCATAATGTGTTATAGAATATTCGTTATAATTTTTTTTGCGATGGAAGAACGTGACTTGTTTTGAAATAATGGATGGTGGAATTATACTAAGACATTATGCATTTAATAGATAACAGAACCATGTAGATAGGTATGCAATAATGATAGCATGCGCCTCTTTTTAGAGAAAAGGCATGTTTATGAGATAGACGAACGTGATGATACTGGCCAGATTATTAATGTAGGAAACGGTCTTGAGAAGAATGAAAATGTTTAGTGGCTAGTAGATTATAATATATATAATATTAATAACGAAATCTAGGATGCACGTCATGCAACATTATACAAGACTAAAGTACAATTTTTTTTATTGTCATCTTTATTTAAATTATTATTATTATTTATGACACCTATCCGCAACTGAATACCTAGACGTATGGTAAAAATAAATAGTTAACAAAACAATAACATAATTAGCTACCGACAAAGTGGGCAGGCAGGTAGACATAAAATGCGTCTTGGTATCCGAAACAAGAGTACACCACTTTGCTCGGTCATGCACAATTTTTCACCAGCTTGCACCGGTTCCGAGCTCACGCAGATTCGCGTCCACTTAATTCTTCCAGCGATACTTGGGGCGACCTACAGGACGCCGACCGGATTTGCTATGATATCTCTCGAGGTGGCCAACTAAATCCTGACCATTAATAAAACTGCGGTCAATGTGGATGCACCATGCATATTTCCTCGATGTTGGCAAGCCGTTGCATTGAGTTTTGGCGGGAAAATTATTGACTCATCAAACACGACTGCTGTAAACAGTGACGTAACTTGACATTTTGTTGATATCTTATTTCATTTGGCTAGGTGAGAGGTGCGCACTATTTAAATGCACGTAGGTAAACAAATAATTTATATTATTATGTCATAGTGGAATTTTTGTTAGCTACTTTTACGCATTCGAAAGCATGAGTACTTTTTATAATTATAATGTTTTGTGGAGAAAAGAGCTGCGTTGAATTTTTATTCTTAGATAAATATGTTATAAACAATAAAATGTTTAATTATCCAATTTATTATTTTAATTAATAGGTAAAAAGTAAATAAGTGTAACACGGTTAACACAAATTAGGTTATATTATAATTATTGATGATATATATTCGCATACCTTTGATATCAGCAAAAGCGTAGTTATAATAAGAATAGTAAAAAAACACGTATGCATTTTTTCTAACATAAAAGCAAAGTACTTACCATAAAGAAAAATAAGCAATTCATTATTTTCGTACGATCAAGTGCCAGTCACAACGCCATCTATTGTAAAACTAATGAACTAGGCAAGTGGTCTGTGAAAGTCATCTTGCAAGAGTTTGGTGCAAAATTTGTGATAGATTTAATAGATGGCGCTGCTTGTAGATATGTATTATCCTGGCGTTATCCCAGTACAGTTGGATCCAGAAGGATCATTCTCCTACCTTATCCCAAGAATTGGCGTAGATACTAGTTTTTAAATGAACCATCTCATTATTCAGAATTTTTTGAAATTGATGTTGTTGAACCCTGAAATGCGAGGTACCTATTTATGTATATCATAAAACTATTTTTAAATTTGATGCACCTCTCCGAGTATACATTATATATATGTGTGAGGTCCTGTGTAATTAGATGTTAGTTTAAGATTAGTTTTATTCTAGGTGAGTCCTATCTTCATTTAATCATACGATAATAATTTCGATTATAAATGGTGAATGAAATACACGCGATATGCGTAATTTTTCGTAAGCTGGATGTAAAAGGCACTTAACACGTTTAAAAAAAATACTAATATAATTACTTGTGTTGCGAACTTATAAGTTCGCATAATACTATAGGTAACAACTATCTTTTTTTTTATTGGGGGACAATCTTACACAAATCGACCTAGTCCCAAACTAAGCAAAGCTTGTACTATGGGTACTAGACAACGATATACATACTTATATAGATAAATACACACCTAAATACATAGAAAACATCCAAGACCCAAGAACAAATATCCGTGAAAAATGCACAAATAAATGCCCTGGCCGGGATTGGAACCCGGGACCTCTAGCTTCGGAGGCAGAGTCACTACCAACTAGGCTAAACAGGTCGTCATCTATTTTTCAATTGTCTAATAACAAATATATTGTGTCCTTTTTTACTAACAAAAATATGAATTTTATCTGAAATAAATGTAATTCATTCATTAGTTCATTACTGTATTTTAATAATTTATTTTTAATTAATTAATATAATTAGATCAAATTAGCAGAAATCTTCGTTAATATTTAGGCTTTTGATAAAGTCAAGAAGAACAAAATTTTATGCTATTATGCCGAAATTGTCCCGTATATACGATGGCGACGAAGAGAAAATGTCACGATACGTGAAAACTAATAAGGAATCTTACGCTGGCCACACAATGTGTGCCGCATATTGTACAACCCTCCAGTAATCAACCCAGCGCAATATGTTTACGCCTGCCTACATATTTGCCCCTCTGTGGTCAGGGGGATAGTTTTACTCATGATGCCATACGGTTGATTTCAAACGGTCCAGAAAATCATTAATGAAAAAAAAACATTATAGACAATTAAGCACTGTAGCCATGCGGTAAGACACCCGATTTTTAATCATGTGGTCGTGGGTTCGAAGATAAGATACGATAATATTTATTTCTGAGAATATGGTACAGTGTTGGTAAGTAGACTGTGTTAGTTCAACATATTCTACCGAAAATCGACGTAATCGACGTAAAAAAAACTTGTAGAAAATATCATTCATATTTAACAGTAGCTTTTCGGTGAAAGAAAACATTGTGCAAACCAATCTAATTCCAACAAGGTTTAGTGTTCCCTGTGAGTTGGTCGGTCATACACTCGCAATCAAAAAATTCGGATCATCCTGAATGTAATAATATAAGGATTTTTTATAGTTACATAATATACTACCTATTACCAACCACCCCCCAACCCAACTATACCCAGCTATATAAGTAATTCCCAAGAATCCTATCATAAAAATATCAATAACCAAAAATGACGTTTATTGCGATATCTCGCTACTATAACGTTGTTTTTTTCATGAGCAAGATTTATGTAATAATATAAGGTTATTTATATATACATAATATACTATTACCAACCCCTCTCTATGCCGCCTCCGGGCGAGGCCACGGGAACGCCGTAGGCACACTTCCGCAAAAAACAACCACCCCCCAACCCAACTATACCCAACTATATAAGTAATTTCCAAGAATCCTATCATAAAAATATCAATAACCAAAAATGACGTTTATTGCGATATCTCGCTACGATAACGTTGTTGTTTTCATGGGTTTTTATGAGCAAGATTTAAACCTAGTACCGGTATTTTTTTTACTGTTATTTTTGCAGTTTAAATGTTAAATTAAATAAAGATTATTGACAGGATTAAAAAAAACTGTACAAACTTGTACTACTTTAGGAATAGATATATGACGGTATTTTACCGACCCTTATTCTTTGTCCGCGAGTGTATATCGTCGATTGACAACCAAAACTATATCGTTAAATAAATAAATAAATAAATAAAAACTCACTAGGTACGTAACAAAAGGGTGAATTGCAAAAACATTGCGCATACATAGTTAAGGACTTAATTATAATAATAATAATAATCGATCTGTCATCACGGACAGGACTATTGTAGCCAACAAGCCTGATATCGTGCTGACAGATCGATTGAAGCGCCAGGCAATACCCGTTGACATCACCATCCCCCATGACGAGAACCTCGTGAAGGCTCAGAAAGACAAATCCAGCAAGTACCTAGACCTGGCACACGAGGTAACCGCAATGTGGGATGTTGATTCAACGATCATTGTCCCGATAGTCGTCTCTGCGAACGGTCTAATAGCGAAGAGTCTCGACCAACATCTCAAGAGACTCTCGTTAGATGGCTGGGTCAAGGGTCAAATACAGAAGGTGGTACTCCTAGACACGGCGCGGATAGTCCGGAGGTTCCTCTCTCTGTCGCCCTAACCACCGGTAGCTTAGGCCCGCCTCGCTGCCAGCGGCACTCTAGGTTAGGTTTTTTATAATGCTTTTATATGTTGTACGTGTAGTTTTATATTTTACATTTGATAAATTTTATGTAAAAAATCTAACCTAAGAAAAAGAAAGAAATAAGGTAAATAATAATAATATCTTGCTAACGGTGAGTACTTGCACAAACATAACTTGGTAGCCAAGATTATTCACCAGCAGCTGTACGGTCTTGTGGACTTCGAAGTGCCGTACTATAAGTACCCACCCGCGCCAGTTCTCGAAAATGGTCGTGCCACGCTCTATTGGGATCGATCTGTCATCACGGATAGGACTATTATAGCCAACAAAACTGATATCGTGCTGACAGATCGATTGAAGCGCCAGGCAGTGCTCGTCGACATCACCGTCCCCCATGATGAGAACCTCGTGAAGGCCGAGAAGGACAAGGCTAGCAAGTACCTAGACCTAGCACACGAGATAACCGCCATGTGGGATGTTGATTCGACGATCATTGTCCCGATAGTCGTCTCTGCGAACGGTCTAATTGCGAAAAGTCTCGACCAACATCTCAAGAGACTCTCGTTAGATGCCTGGGTCAAGGGTCAAATACAGAAGGTGGTACTCCTGGACACGGCGCGGATAGTCCGGAGGTTCCTCTCTCTGTCACCCTAACCACCGGTAGCTTAGGCTCGCCTCGCTGCCGGCGGCACCCTAGGTTAGGTTTTATTATAATGCTTTTATAATTTGTATGTATATTTTTATATTTTACTTGTATACATTTACTGTAAAAAATCTAACCTAAGCAAAAGAAATAAATAAGGTGAATAATAATAATAAATATGCTTTATTGCACCACACATGAGAAAAATGTTACATAAAAATCTACATAATTAGTAATAGTAGCAACAGGCGGTCTTATCGCTTAAAGCGATCTCTTACAGACAACCTTTGGGTAGCAGGAAAAGTTGTCAAAAGAAAATTTATGAACAGGTAGTGCAAGAGTACAAGAGGAAGAGTCATACATACATCTCACAAAAAATATTAAATAAATACAAATTAACATAATATATGTATATAGATTTATATATAAAAAATACATACTTATATAAATATATATAATAAAAGGCAACTTAAGGGAGCGACAGGTAATATACGACGGTAAAGCATTCCATAGCCGAACAGCCCGAAAGGTGAACGAGTTGTTATAAAATTTTGTGGATGAATTATACCTACATTTTAACTGCTCACAAAATTTCACGAGATCGGTTGAGAAATGCGACCTGTAGAGGAGAACAACCGGACATCCAGACATACGACATCATTTTTGCCGAAGCTGAAGCGGAGACCTTCAATTCACTCGGTCGAAAATAATGCTCGTATATCTCATCATCGCTTTAGTACTGAGAGAAGGTTTCTGAGTATAAGTAATAATAGATATGTGACTTTTGGTTGTCACCCGACAATATTCCAGTCGCTTTCGTTAATTAGTGCCTGCGCCAGATATTACTAATAGGTGCTAATACCGACCCCGGGCTTACTTAGTATACAAACACTAGGAAGAAACGAACTACATGCCTAAAAGATACTTCTTCGTTATACCTAAATAAGTACCCTCAAATACTATAAATGAGTTTCTGACTTTCGGTACAGGGACAATTCGACATCAGAAAGCTGTCAGCTGTCAGTTTCAACTGTCAGTCGAGTATCGCTTCTTTAAGGACCAGCCACACCGCTGCTTAAAACAAACTGACGCACCGTGAACGTGGTGACGTGCCTCATGCGTGACGTTTTTTACTTATAAGTTTCTCCCTCTCGTTTACTGCGATTCCGTACCGTCACCGTATTTTGACCACCGGTGTGGCCCAACCTTTACTGTGCGCCTACGTTAAAATGAGTTATTCCCGACTGGCGCTGCGTGCGCGGAAGCGGGGCGATAAAATGCCTGGCTTTCGCGCATCATATTACTATACTGCGCAAATGTAATAATACTGATAGTATACCGTCAAGTGTAGAAATCAGTGAAACATCAGTAAGCTCACGTCAAAAAACAAAATAAGTACCACTTATTGATCCCGCCCCACCAAGGCAGGAAGCCTTTCCTTCCATTATCGGAAATATTCGTTTAATTTTTTAACCAAAGTGCAGGGCGGTGCTATTTTAACGGCGGCAGTTAACGGTCCTTCGCCTTTCTCTAATCACTTACTTTTACGGTTTGCTTCTTCGTCGGAGTTTCATTTTGCGAGCTTTCATGCCTTTTTTAAAATTTTATTAATATTCCAATGTTTAATATTTCGCAAGAATTGTTTATGGGAAAGTTGCAAAAAATTGTACATAACGTACTGTCAGCGTTTTGCTGAAGCAAAACATCGCGAGGAATCCTATGTACATACCTATATCTGCGAAGATATTCTGTGTATGTGAAGTCTCCTAACCACACTGACTATTGTCCGATTCCTCTCAACAATGGAAGGAGGCATGCACCAAACAGTGGGACGTAGAAATGCTGATGACGAACTCCCAAAATATTCCAAGCCCCGTCATGAATTTTACAAACTAACTAGTAACCAAAAAAGATTGAGGGGCATTTTACGAAAAACCTAAGTGAAGCCCAGTATTTTAAACATTCCCGGACACTTAATGCAAACTAAACCAAGCACGGAACTCGAACCTCTTAATCTGACTGACATCTAATTGGGACACATACTGAAGAGTTCTGAGTGAATTGCAAAAAAAATACAATATGGTTATGTTATGTCTACATTTTAATTAAATTTCTTTGTGTTACGAAAAATAGACAATTTATGTATGGGTAACTTTCGCAACCCACAGGAATCCAATACAATACAATATACTTTACTTTATTTAAGTATATCTATATAATTATTAAAAAAAAAAATATATATATATATACTACTTACTAGACTTATAAATAAAACCACTTATATATAGAAAACCCCATCCAGCTCACTTTACTGAACACCTCAAAAAAGAATTATATATAGAAACAGCATCAAGACACAAGCAGAGGTAAACAACAGGCGGTCTTATCGCTAGAAGAGCGATTTCTGAATCAATTAAAATGTAAGCGTAACTAAGTCCTTCCTTATGTTTTTTTTTTGTTATTCACCCTTCTGTGTGCAGTTAAGTATTTATCATTAGACTGAATAGTTAACACTGGCCAACCAAGAACAACAAACATCAGGAATTCATAACATACCTACCCATAGCTGATTTCGATAGTTCTGTAAACAACCAAACTGCAGACATGATGGAGTGGCCGTATATCAATTTTATCGCATCCGCCGCGAGGCCATATAACATCTGAAGTTTCGGATCATAATAAATTAGCCACAATGACAAGAGACCACAACAATTTAAGGGCGGTGTCTAACAGCCCGGCGACTTAGCGCGCATTGCGGAGCGGCAAGAGTTTTATCTGTTCATTGCTCGGTCGAAACGCGCAACAAATTGCGATTAGTTGGGATCATACGCAATGTATTATGAAAACTGCTGCCGCTGCGGCCCTCGCTCTTCCCTCGCTCGAAGACTTGACTTCAAAGCTTCGAAACGCACAGAGCGGGCGCGGCGCGGTGCGGGGCGGAGGCGGTTTTTTTAAACTGTCAATAGTGTCGATTACTGCTTCATATGTCACACTACGTCGCCTGCGCTCCGCTATCACGCGCAGTTTTTTGATGCGACGTCCCCCGGGTCGCGTTCGCAATACCGCAAAACCGCCTACGCCCCGCAACGACGCTGCGCCGCGCTCGGCGCGTTTCAAGCTTGAATGTGGAAAATTCATATTACTCATATGACGTGATTCTCTCTGATGCACTCTAACGTTTGACAAAGTAACCGCAACGATGATTCTGATCTAACCGTACCAAATGGATGAAGCCGACATTATTCTGTCGCGACGATACGTCACGTTTCACGAGGATGGAGTACCTAGGCATGAGCCTAAAGATTAAGTATCTGAAAGTAGAGCTTAAGAGTTACTGGCTACGCAATTTGTATAATTTACATGCGTTTCCAACTACAACTTCTCAAAGGCATTTTGATTTCCATTTATTCTGACTAACGCACTATGCGTTTACGCATGTTCACGGTGTGCGTGAACGCGGCCTAAGGTTGCGCGTCGAATGTCACGCACGCTGAACCTCTACTCATTTGAGATTTTATTTATGGCAACTGCTGGAGACGAGTTCAGTTCCCTCACTCTCCGCGCGCATCCTAAGGCATGTTACGCATCCTAAGGAGCTCTGGCAACCCTAATCAGCACCGTTTATGTCACCGCATATCTACGTATCAAGTACGTACCTAATATATGCTTGAAACGCTCAGAGGGCGGCACAGCGTCGTTGCGTAATGGAGGTAGATTTGTGGTAAAGCGAACGCGGTCCGGGGGTCGTCGCACTAAAAAACCGCGCGGAAAAGCGGAGCGGAGGCGGCGTGTGTGATACATGACGTAGTAATCGACTATCAACAGTCGTCAGTTTGGAAAGATCAAAAATTCAAAATCCGCCCGCCCTCGCCCGCTCTGTGCGCATCGAGCTTTAGTGATATTATGGCTGTGATCGTTTATAAGGCTCATGCCTGACCTGGCTGGAGGGATCGGTATGTGGTATTTTGTTCTTTGTCGTCAGTATGTTTGCGTCTTTATGTGAGCGTGTTGGTATCTTGTTTTTGATGTCGCACAGATATCCTCACAAGGTGAGATACTGTCAGTATTAGGTTTATTTGCGCAATAATAATATAATGCGTGGACGCCAGCCGGTAGTGCATTTGTATCGCCGTGCTTCGGGCATCCCGCGCCAGGCGGGCATTTATCTAAAAGGACGCGCGCAGTAAAGAAGTAGTACGCAATCGACTGACAGAAGACACTCACAGCTGACAGTTTCCTCGCCTCAGCACCGACAAGTCAGGAATTCGTCTAAGTTGAGGATATAATTACTATTGTACTGTACTATCCCATTTGTGCTGTTCCAAATATCAGCGTAAAAGGTAAAGGTGGCGGGAGTCCGCTGGATGCGGGTTGTGCAGGACCGATCATTGTGGCACTCTTTTGGGAAGGCCTATGTCCAGCAGTGATCATCCTTCGGCTGATTCATATCAGCGTCACGACACTTGGCTGTCCCATACTCTAATCATTTGAATTAGTAGCATGACTCGTAAAAGGTGGCTAAAACAGTGTCGTAATGTAATCATTAGAATCATTAACCCGTTTCGTGCGCAGTCGTCCTAACGGCCGCAGATTAAAACGTCTAAAAACGTTTTATTCCGCGGATCATGTCGTCATTGTCATAAAACTATTTCCATTCGGACCCGTTTCATAGCCACCGTACTGACATACATTTTTCAATTTAAACAAGAGAATGAATGAAATAAACGAATGTTCGGTGTATTACACACAGACTCTAAATGTCAAGATAATACCTAAGGCTCTGTGTAGAATGTAGATAATTAAGAAAGTGTTAGCTACTTCTGCTGCAGACTATATCTATGTATATGTTTTTTTGGCACATAATGATTACGATAAGATATTTTACTTACTGTTGTTTAGGTACCTCTGCCTGTCTCTAACTATGCTGTTTCTGAAAATTTTTCAATTCTTTGAGGTGGGCAATAAATAATTTTTTTTCGCTCTTTAGCGATAAGACCGCCTGTTGTCTACCTCTACCTACTAACATGTTGCTGTTTTCTTTCTGATTGTAGCTAATTTATTTGTGTGAGCTGTGCAATAAAGAGTATTTGTATTGTATTGTAATATTCGTATTGTACTTTTTAACCACTAACATACCGTCTGTTAAAGTGGCGAACATCCTGACTACAAAAATGGTGTAAGAGCGACTATCGGGTCGGCTCAAGTCGAAAACATCATGACTTCGTTTTTGTAGTTAAAGTTGCGAGTTTTAAAGGTTTAGGAATATACACCAATCTGAGTTAAAACGTCAAATAAATCGATTTATCTAATCTGTATTTAATGTGCGTTTCTTCCTTTTTTTGTATCTGCGTGTCTTTTGTTTCGTGCAATGAATGAATGTCGTCTTTCTTTATTTCTTTATATTGGAATAAAGGCTATTCTTGTTTGTCCTCAAAACTAGGCTCCACAGCAAACGCAAAAGTTAAAATACTCCAACTTCTTTAAATCGTTTGCGGCGCCATTACAGTTGGCTGCAGTCGTTAAAAATCGATTTAGCGGTTTCCTTTATAAATGGGACGCATCGCATGCTGGAAAGAGGGTTATAATTGAAGGGAAAGGGGTCAATTGGGCCATTTTACCCGATTCTGTTATCAAAATTCAGGTTACAATAATTTAGAAGAGTATTTTCCATAATTAAAAATGTTTGACTGTACAGGAAAACCATTTTTAAAATGTACATCCATTTTATAGTATTTTGAAGTCACAAAATACTATAAGATGGATACCTTTTGCGCCTATTCTGACGTCAGTGTGAGTGAAAAATCCATGGAGCGGCGTTCAGTCCAAAATCGATTTAGCTCTACGAGTATATTATAACTAAGTCTCATTAGTTTTGGCCATCTATGATTTTGGTGAGATGCTTACGTATTACTATGCAGTATAAAAAAAAATTACCATTGAAGAATGTTGTAACCGCCAGAATGACAGAGTGTATGCAAAAAACAGTCAAGAAGCGAGTGTAGCTGTTCCGAGAGTGCAACGAGGCCATCATCCCTCTTATGTCATGATTTGGTTAGGTGTGTCATACTCAGGGTTAACACAGGTCCATTTCTGTGAAAAAGGTGTCAAAACTGGGGCTAAAGTTTACCAGGAAACCGTTCTGGAACCAATAGTGAAGCGTTTAAGCCACTCTCTATTTCAAAACCAGCCCTGGGTCTTTCAACAAGACATAGCCCCTGCACATAAGGCAAAAACAACTCAAGCCTGGTTTCGAAGCAACAAAATTGACTTCATTGCCCACGAAGACTGGCCCTCCTCCAGCCCGGACCTCAAACCCCTATTTTTTTTTTTTTTTTTTTTTACCTGGGGAAATGCCTTTACGCATCCCGCCTAGCCGGGGAACTAGGACAGGTATGACGGACTCCCGGGAATCGCCCGGACTACCGTCTAAAACCACCAGGGTATGCCCATCACACAGCATTAGTGGCGGTGACACGGGATCGCCAAGGCACACAACCGCGAACACCGCCTGCTGCGACAGGCGAAGCTGTCCCCTCTCGGTAGAGGCTTGCGCCCCCCACCCGACGGCAAGCGTGCAGGGCGACACCACACACCGACCAAAGGACCTCCACGCCAGGAGAGAGTGAAAAACCCCGGATTCACTCCCTCAGGTCCCCTTGTAACTTTTTATAGAGGTTGTCTCCCTCGCAGCCACCACCCGGCCCCGGCCTGACGGTGACAGCCCCCGCTCCCGACTATAGCGGCCCTCTGCCGAAGTCAGGGTTACGGGTCCGTAATTCTTTATACAGGCATACGGCATGGCCTGTCCCTCTCGCCGCACCTGGGGAGTCATGCGACTCCCTGATGCGGAACCCCCCATCCCCCCATTGGTCGCATCTGGAGTGTCCTCCGCTAAACAGAGGAACACCCAGAGCGACCCCGTCTCCGGGTTATTGGTAGCACCGGTAAGCGATCCCTCCGAAGATGAATCACTTACCGTTGCCTCCAGGGCGCACCGGCCAGAACCCTTCCCCTTCCCCCAGACCCGCGAGGGTCCAGGGGAACTGGAAGAGCCCAGACACTCTTGGAGGTTACCCGACTAGCGCCCCGGACCTCAACCCCCTGGATTATGCTATATGGCAGGTTATTGAGGAGAAAGCCTTTGCTAAACCCCACACAAATCTTGACTCCCTCAAGCGGGCCATAGTCAAGACAGTGACGGAATTAGATATGACAACCGTGCGTGCCGCTATTGATGACTGGCCTCGTCGTCTGAAGACCTGTGTTCAGGCCCAAGGAGGCCATTTTGAATGAAATTGACAAATGTAAATCCTGATTGTGTGTACTTCATTTTAATATATAATTTATTTAACTTTCGTTAATATATTTTATGTAGATAAGGATTATTACAGTAACATAACTTAGTAACCAACTAGGTAGTATGGCAATTGGCCACTTTCAGTATTTAACAGTAACATACTAGTTTACTGCGGTATTGGCGCATTTTGCTTGTACGTCGAGTTCATAAATTATGAGCAAATCGAAGCCTTCAAAAATAAATGTACATAGTAACGTACAAATACATCTGAACGGATTTATTAGTCGAAAATATATACACGTGTCATCCGTCATATTCATCTGCGCAAGCCTCTCAATAATATTTAAGCAACTGAAAAAGAATAAATATCTGTACTATCATTTTTACAAAATTATTTAAACAAGTGGAAGCACATAATAACTATTGACACAAGGGTTATTTTCAAATATTTGTAAACAGGTAGTGGCACATAAATATATGTACTCACGTTTTCCAATTTGTTGTGAACAAGTAGGAGCTCATAAATATCTGTACATTTTGAATTTTCACAAATGACAATCACCGAAAAGAGTATCATACTGTCATATGATACATTTGTCTCTTTCAGTTTGAGTGGCACGTCATAGAACTGTCATTAATCTGCCTGCTGCTTCTTTTACTATTTTGTGTTTTAAACTCGGTTTAAAAGAGATTTGATATCAACATTTATTACTGGCTTCTGAATATTTTTCTTTTTTCTGTCAGTTTTGTTCAGATTTTTATGAGTTTCTACTTGTTCACATAATTTTGGCAAACTTTATTGCAGAATTTGATATTTAAGTGAAATGTTTTATATGTGCAGATATTTATGAACTCCTGCTTGTTCACAAAGAATGGAATACGTTACTATATATTTATGTGCCACTGTCTGTTTTTAAATATTTGAAAAGAACCTTTGTCTCAATAGTCATGTGCTTCCACTCGTTTAAATAATTTCGTAAAAATCGTAGTACAGATATGTATTATGTTTCAGTTGCTAAAATATTATTGAGAGGCTTGCTCAGATGAATATGACGGATGACACGTGTATATATTTTCGAATGATCAATCTGTTTAGATGTATTTGTACGTTATAATGTACATTTATTTTTGAAGGCTTGGATTTGCTCATATATGTATGAACTCGACTGTATCAGCGAAAACCTTAAATGTATAAAATGGGTAGTTTTTTGTTAAATAAAGGCCTATATACCACGACTTAGAAATTATATTTGTCTTCCATAAGGACACCTATGCCCTAAACTTCTCTACTTCACATATATGTCCAGAAATAATTAGTTTTCCTGTGCTCTGCCTACCCCTTTTTGGAATATAGGCGTGAGTTTATGTATGTATGTACATAATATGTTGTAAATAATGATTTTCCATTGGCTTAACTCGGAATACAATTAGACCAGAAGAAGTGTCAATTAATTGCCTTATTATTTACCATTAGTTATGTTAAATGGCAAACTACACTGGCCTGCAAAAGAAGCTATAACACTCATAAACGTGACTTGAACAAAAATTGTTATACTTACCTTCTTTTGCAGGCCAATGTACTACCAGTTTTCATTTTAGCATTTGGCGTTGACAAATAAAGTTTCACATTAACAGACATTAACTTATTAATCGTTTTATACGATAGTTGATAGCCACTTCGGGTCTAGTTGGATTCTGAGTTTAGCCGATGGGAAACAATTATCAATGGGCGGAGCGCGTCGCGTTTTATACCCACCGCTTGCAAACCCCGGGATAATCAGTCAGGCGAGGGCCGTCGCGGCGCGAGCGCGTGTGTCGTGTCGCGATCCGCCTCCGCCGCCGACTTGAATAACGACGAACCGCGCGTAAATAACTCCTATTCATAATGTGGATGTCTTTACAGAGAATCAAATACAAACAGGTCACTAATTGTATATAAACTTTGTTATTGTAAAAGGCAATCATATTTATTTGCAATTCAAGTCATTTTTACATTTATAAAAAAAAAAAAAATTTTTTTTACTCCTATTTATTCCGTGGTTTATAAACCCACGACTAAATTGTTAATGAATTATTTGTAGCCTCTCTTGTACCTTCTTATGTAAGTAAATGCAGGACATTACCAAATAATTTGTACCTTTCTAATATAAAAGAACGTATCCTCATAAGAAAACTACGGCACTTACGTCGTTTTGTGTAAGGAGGAGACTTCCGGTGATAACGTGACCTTTTTGGGCTATACTCAATGGCTATACTGTACAAAATAATCTTCTATAAAAGGGGGTATGAAACCCTAAAAAGAGCATCTTAATAGAACCGTAGGAGATCAGTTTTATTATTGGTGTTATTCATAATGACACTGACATACCTACATGTGAAGTAATATGTACTTATGAATGTATTCATGGAGTGACAACCCCAACGCTACACGTGCCGCGTATGAATGAATACAAGTTATGCGATAGACAGAGATACAGAGAGTAGGTACGTTTCTTATGCCTAAACGCCGTTTTTGTTAGGAAGTGAAATTTCTGTATGTACTCTTACTTATTCTGTGCTATTATGGCAAGAGCACGAACTAGAGCTAAATGAAAATTGACTGATGTTGTATTGAAACTAAACTAAACACTGTTGTTTTATTTAATAACTTGTTATTGCTTTACCAATTAAAAAGAGAATATATATGTATACTACCGTCAGAAAGTTTAGGACCAAACACAATTTTTAGTTTTCATAAATTATTACGCAAACCAAACACGGCAAAAAGTTTGCAATGGGCTATTTCTCACAAGGATTGGACTTTTGCAAACTGGTTGAGAGTAATATGGACAGATGAATGAAAATTGAGTGGATAATCAATCCATGTTGATTATTTGCATATTTTGTGTTTGGTCTTTAACTTTCTGACGGTAGTGTATAGTTGATTACGACGACTGACAAGATATATTATATGTCTACGATTACTGTAAAACTACAATATTTCCTATCTCCTTGCGGACTCTCTCTATGCAGAGTTTCTATAGTGATGGTATTGATCGGCGTCAGGTTTATAGGTACTTTGTCAATGCTGTACTTTAATGGTCATGGTTAAAAGGCAAATTCCGTCTTCGTGGAAGACTGCCCTCGTAAACCCGGCGCCTAAAAAGGGCGATAGATCAGACCCATCGAATTACAGGCCTATCGCTATTACCTCCCTTCTCTCCAAGCTGATGGAGCGTGTCATCAACACAAAGCTCCTAAGATACCTAGAGGAACACGATCTGATCAGCAACCGTCAGTACGGTTTTCGTCACGGTCGTTCAACTGGTGACCTCCTAGTGTAGCTTACACACCGGTGGGCCTCAGCCATTGAGAGTCAGGGAGAGGCGTTAGCAGCCAGCTTAGACATAGCGAAGGCGTTCGATCGGGTCTGGCACCGAGGTCTTCTATCGAAACTACCAACTGCCCGAGGGTTTGTGCAGATAGATCGCCAGCTTTCTGTCCGGCAGACGCATTAAAGCCGTAGTAGACGGCAGTTGCTCCGAAAGCATGGACATTAACGCCGGCGTCCCACAAAGTTCCGTGCTATTCCCGACGCTGTTTTTGCTGCATATAAATGACATGCTATCTATTGATAGCATCCATTGTTATGCGGGTGACAGCACTGGGGATGCTTACTATACGAGCCGTGCCCACATTCCTCGTGCCTCTGTGTTAGAGAGTCGCGAACAACTTGTATCCAAAATCGAAAGCACTCTAGTCAGAGTTTCTGAGTGGGGCCAGGATAATCTGGTCCAGTTCAACCCCACCAAGACACAAGTATGTGCGTTCACCGCTAAGAAAACCCCATTCACTGTGGCCCCACGGTTTCAGGACACAACCCTCTCCATCTCAGAGAGTATTGGGATCCTTGGTGTCGACATTTCCAGAGACGTACAATTTCGAAGCCAGTTATGGCAATACAGAACAAAACACAAAAACATAATAACACATAAAACAGCCACGAAATGGCCCCAAATCAGCATGTGCTAGCCACAGGCTAGCGCTGGTCTTCCTCTGGAGCCAAATGACAGCACGATAGACAAAACACAAAAAATAGATATACATAATCAGTAATACAAATAATATTATTAAGCTATTATACATACTTATACGAGAAAATTAAAAAAGAATCTAAATAAAACGTACAAATAAAAATTAGAGCGAAGCGGGACTTCACCCCGGGACAGATACTTATATTATATAAGTCGCAAGTTCATCCCCACATGGAGTATTGCTGTCACCTCTGGGCGGGAGCACCTGGATACCAGCTTGGGCCTTTTGACTCGCTTCAGAGACGTGCTGTGCGAATCGTGGACGATCCCAAACTCACAAGCGATATTGAACCGTTAAGTTTAAGGAGAAACTTTGCCTCCTTGTGCGTGTTCTATCGCTTGTATAATGGGTTGTGCTCCGAAGAACTGTTCGATATGATGCCCACGGCCGCTTTCTATCATCGCACTGCTCGCCGTCGGCAGGGCATTCATCCTCACACCTTAGAAACTAAATGGTCGCGTACGGTACGGTTTCAGAGGAACTTCCTCCCTCGGACGCTCCGGTTGTGGAATGAGCTCCCTGCCGAGGTTTTCCCAAGGAACTACAGTATGGGATTCTTCAAGAAAAGAGAGTAAAAAATTTTAAAGGGTCGGCATAGCGCATGTGACACCCCTGGAGTTGCAGGCGTCCATAGACTACGGTGACCGCTTACCATCAGGCGGGCCGTACGCCCGTTTGCCACCGACGTGGTATAAAAAAAAAACTAATTTTGTAATAGGTAAGCAGCGTTACGCCTGAAAGGGAAAATTCTAAATTTCAAGTTAAAGGGATTTCTTTTTTTAAACTCGAAATAGGAACGAATCTGCGACATTCTGGCATACGCGGCCAATTGCTCTAGCCAACTGAGACCTTACTACCTGTACGCATCCCTAAGGCTTTGTAAGGTGGATATAGTAAAGGATATCGTGCCTGAGCCTGATTTTTCCAATAGCTGAGTTGGCTAGAGCGATTGGCCGCATATGGCATAATGTCTTAAGTTCGAATCCTACTTGAGCATTTTTATATATATTTGTTTATAGACGTTACAGCTTAAAACAAAATTAGTCTTATGCTTATGACGATCAAAGGACAGCGTCGACACAGAGTACTTTGACGCCAACGCCGTCGCTGGAAATACTCAGCATAGAAAGTCCGTTTTTCAATTTTTCCTTTTAACTTAATACGTGTAGGACTCACCAGATTGATTGTAACAATGAGCTCGTACTGCTGGTGCTTATGGCCCTTCTTCTTCTTGCCCTGCGGAGTTTTGACGGCGGCGGCGGCGGCGGCCTGCTTCGGCGGTGCGGTCTTTGCGGTTCCCTTCTGCGCCGACGGCTTTACCGGAGTTTTGGGACCTCCTGCGAAAACCATTGAAGAGTTAAAAAATCGACATCAGCATCATCTGTCTATTGTCAGGACAAATAACAGGCTGAACGTAAAGCATTACCTGCTACAAGAAACGAATTCTTCTAGTTAGGTAATGGTAGGGTAGCCTTTGATGCTAAATGTGGTTTTACTCGAGCATCGTATGGGACCTATTGAATTTTAAAGATTAGATGGTAGAAAGAAAAAAAGGCTATATGATGTGTGGAGTTTTCTTCTTTGGGACGCTCTGGATATGGAATGAGTTCTCTGCCGAGGTTTTCCCGAGCGATCACAGTATGGGGTTCTGGCGTTCTTCGATAAAAGAAGTGTATAAAAAAAGGAACAAGGAAAGAAAGGAAGGAAGGAAGCGGGAAAGGAGTGTTGCAGGCGTCCATAGGCTGCGGTGACAGCTTACCACCAGGCGGGCCGTACGGCTTGGCCGTCTGCGGTTGTTCTCTCTGCGACTAGAATTGGTTTTATATCTAGAGAGGTTAGACCTGACATACTGACACGCTGCCAATATGTAGACGGAAGGTAGCGTTAAAATTTTGTGGTTGGTAAATAGTTCCCTAACTGGGTGGTCGTGGGGTTTCCTAGATATTATCCGCAGCGCCCGCTTTTGAATTTTGAATACCTTGTCCCGACTCGCAGCCAAATAGGCCTTTCTTAGGTTACGAGCTGCCGATAGGGTCGGCGCAAGCCTGGACAAAGCAAAACACGCCGACGAAAGCGAATTGCACAACTGATCAATATGAGGGGACCACGTAAGTCCAGAGTCAATTAAGTAACCAAGATACTTAGTTTGGTTAACTTGTGGGACTTTAATATTGTTTATTTTAATATTTAGTTGTTTTATCTCTGTATGCCTTAACCTGAAGTGCACATTGTTTGTTTTGTCCAGGTTGAGGATCATTCCATTTGCGGAGAACCACTTATCTATGTTTATCATTGTTTTACTCAATTTTGATGTTAGATCATCAATGCTTTCTGCGTTTACTATGATACATGTATCGTCGGCATAGATTACATATTTAGGCTCCAATGATGCAGACGTAATATCGTTGATAAGCATGGGAAATAGATTATTCCCATGCTTGAGCCCTGGGGTACAGTGCAGCTACCAACTGGTTCTAGCATAGACTTTACATTTTGGACACAAGTACTTTGTTTTCGATCTTTATTCACACAGTTAGTGTTAAGAAGAGGTTCTAATACGTATTATCTTTGAATTTGTATCGAACACTCATCCCTGTCAATTCTTTTACTGTCAAATATATTTTCATTACAAACAGACTAATGTATGATTTATTCTGTTTTAATATGGTAGCAGAGCGTAAAAACAATATTTAATGTGCTAAACTGGATTTTGTGGCCGATTTAAAAGTGCGCAACCTATCAAGAAGTTAGAAAAATGAATTCTAATATAAGATATGAGATTGGGCGCTTAGAAGGCAGTACCAACTGGCAGACGTGGAAATATAAAATTTCCCTGCTCTTGCGGAGCACACCAGGTACGCTAGACATAATCCACGGAAAAGTAACAAAGCCAGAGCCACCGGCGGCAACGGCGTTACCAGCAGTTGTATTGGAATATAAGACGGAACTGGATAAATACCAAAGTCTTGACAGTCATGCCTTGCTTATTCTTACGACGAACATGACCGAAGAAACATTGCACAAGGTTATGCGGTGCAATACGTCAAGTGAAATGTGGACAGAGTTGCATCGTCTTTACGATGGAGCAAAAAAAGATCGAAGCTATGAACTTTGCATGCGATTTTTCCGCTTTCAAAAGACTGAAGATCACGATATGGCTACTCACATTTCGACGCTAAAAAACATCTGGTATGAGTTAAATAAGGAAATTGAAGGAAATGACCTCCCGGAAATGCTTTTAATTTGCAAAATCTTGGATACACTTCCAGATCAATATTTTAATTTCAAATCGAGCTGGCTGTTAATGAATAAGAGCGATCGAAACATCGAAAACTTGACGACACAGTTGTGCGCTCATGAAAGGGCTTTAACAAGTGGAAATAAAGAGGCCGTTGTTGAAGAAGCTCTAGTATTGAGATCGAAAGATAAAAGTAAGAATAAAGACAAGAATAGGAAATGTAATTACTGTGGACAGCTTGGGCATAGAGTAAAAACCTGCCTGAAGTGGATAGCTGATGGGAGACCACCCAAACCCACGCCAAATAAGCAAAGTACATCTAACGTCAACATGAACCTAATGGCAATTGTAAATAATGTAGAAGACATCGATCATGACAGCTGGTATGTCGACAATGGTGCAACTAGCCATGTTACAAATCGAGGAGATTTATTTAAAACTTTTGAGTACTTCTCTACGTCGCACACAATTACAACTGCAAACGGTACAGCAATTCAGGCCGTTGGAAAGGGAACCCTGGATATTGAAGCTGACGTTCATGATACAAAGGAGATTATTACCCTTAACGACGTGTGGTACGTACCATCTATTAAAAAGAACCTGTTTTCGGTGCTGTCAGCTCAGGACAAATTAACGAACACTGTTTTTGAATCCCGAACCCAAAAATGTATAATGAAGTATGAAGGCGGACGACATCTACTGATTGGAGTGCGAACTAAAAATGGAGGACTGTATAAGTTAAACGTCAAAAACATTAAAGGCTCTCATGAAATCAATCATATAGATATATCTGACCAAATGCAATTATATCATGAGAGGTTGGGACACCAAAATAAGTCTCATGTTAAGAAGGTTGTCGAGAGAGAGCTTGGCATAAAGCTGAAATTAGACAGTGAACTCTGCGAAGGATGTGTATTTGGTAAAGCCCATCGACTCAAATTTGGCACCAGGGAACGTGCGTCACAACCTGGTGAACTAATACACACTGACGTATGTGGCCCATTCAAGAATTCTTACTCCAAATTGAGATATTATGTCCTTTTTAAAGATGACTTCACAAAATATCGTCAGATCTATTTTCTTAAAGAGAAGGCAGAAGTCTATGAAAAACTTGAACAAATGTTGGCAGAGTCTAAAGCTACTGGACATGTTGTGAAAGAGATTTTAAGCGATAATGGCGGAGAATTCGACAATGCTAAATTTCGGGAAATATTGCATAAGAACGGAGTGCGCCAAAGACTAACTATGCCTTACACACCGGAACAAAATGGGTGCTGTGAGCGCGATAACAAGACAATTGTAGAGTCAGCAAGGGCTATGATGCATGCGCATGAGGAAATGCCGCAAGGCTTATGGGCTGAACTTGTCAATACCGCTGCTTACATTTTGAACCGGACTGGGCCAACACAGCAAGGAAAGTCACCTTATGAACTCTGGTTTGGTAAAAAACCCAACATAAAGCACTTGAGAATTATCGGGAGCACCTGTTACGCCCACATCCCAAAATGCAATAGAAAGAAAATGGATAAGAAAGCTGTGAAAGGTGTCTTAATCGGATATGACAATGATGATGGATATAGAATTTGGTGCAAAGAAAACAGTACACTCATACGATCTAGAGATGTAACGTTTCAGGAGAGAACTTTTTCACCACGTAATGAAATCACTTTACAACCTCCTTACCTGGATCCAGTCGCATCGACGTCAGCTATAGAACGTCCTACTGTTACTGAGAATGTAGATGCCGATGACAGTTCGAGTGTTGAAAATGATTTCGACAGATCTATTGAATCGGAACGAGAGATGGAGATGGAACCTGAAAGTGATGAGTATTTATCTGCACAGGAGATAGAAATTGAACGACTCAAAACACTCAGAAACAGAACAAAGCTCAAAACTCCTTCCAGATACAATGATTTTGTTATGACCGTGTATAAAGATGACGAAGTTAATCCTGAGCCTAGAACATTTAAAGAAGCTATGAACAGTACTGACAAAGAGAAATGGATTAAAGCTATGAATGAAGAACTAAATTCACTTCAGGAGAATGACACGTGGGAAATGGTTGATCTACCACCTAACCGTAAAGCCATTCCATGTAAGTGGATTTACAAGATAAAGACGAACCCGGACGGTAGTATCGAAAGGTACAAGGCTAGACTTGTCGTAAAGGGATTTTCGCAGAAAAAGGGCCTTGATTACTACGAGACGTTCAGCCCGGTTGCTAAGACAAGCACCATTAGAGCTCTCTTGAGTACTGCAGCAAATGAAAATATGACACTAGGACAATTTGACGTGTCTACAGCATTTTTGTACGGAACTCTCACTGAAGAGATCTTTATGAAACCTCCTGAAGGATATGAGATGGGATCAAAGGTGTGCAAACTTAAGAAAAGCCTTTATGGGCTAAAACAGGCACCGAGATGTTGGAACACCTGTATAACGGATTATATTGTCCAAATTGGCTTTGAGCAAAGTTCTGCGGATCCATGCTTATTCATCAGAAAGAGAGGGGATAAGAAAGCTATAATTGCCCTATATGTAGATGACGGATTGGTGGCTGCGACTGATGAAAATGAGTTGGACAGTATTTACACAGAACTGAGACAAAAATTTAAAGTCACAACCAAGCCCGCATCTTATTTTCTCGGAATAGAGATAAGAACCTGTAATGACGGATCTATCACAATAGACCAGAAGGCGTATGCAAGAAAGTTACTGCAACGCTTTGGAATGGTTAACTGCAAGCCAGCACCAACGCCGATTGTGAAGTATCCCCAAACAGAAAAAATAACGGACAGTGATGAACAATTTCCATATCGCGAGGCAGTTGGTGCTCTGTCCTATTTAATGGTTGGAACAAGACCAGACATAGCATTCGCTGTGGGGGTTGTGTCTAGAACATTACAAAGTCCGAGCCATGAAGACGTAGTAAGAGTCAAAAGAATATTTCGGTACATACAAGGGACTCTCAACTACGGCATCACATATAATGGTAAGTGTAAAGACATCATTATGTACACAGATGCAGATCACGGCGGTGACCCCACTACAGGAAGATCGACATCTGGCATGGTTTGCCTGTACTCAGGTGGCGCCATCTCCTGGCGGAGCACACGACAGAAAACTGTGGCACTCTCGTCGACCGAAGCCGAGATTTCACGAGCAGCTTCACTCGCCGCTACAGCGATTGAAGCTGCTCGTGAAGTCTTGTGGCTGAAGAAAATTATCAACGACATGGCTACAGACATCACAAAAGTGGAGTTGTTTGTTGATAACGAGTCAGCATTGAAGCTTAGCAAGAATCCGATTGAAAACCACCATCAGACTAAGCACATGCATGTCAAAAGGAGACACTTCTTTTTAAGAGAATGTATTCTGAATAACAATTTAGTGGCCACCAAAGTTGCTTCGACGGAAAACTTAGCTGACATGCTGACTAAGCCTCTATACAAACCAAGGCTAATCTATTTAACTGGCATGATGAGCCTCCAGTAAAAGAGGGGAGGGAATGTTAAGAAGAGGTTCTAATACGTATTATCTTTGAATTTGTATCGAACACTCATCCCTGTCAATTCTTTTACTGTCAAATATATTTTCATTACAAACAGACTAATGTATGATTTATTCTGTTTTAATAGTTAGTACGTTTTAGTTTTTTGTAGGTAGTTTAGGTTAGGTTAGTTTATGTTCCTAGCTTTTATTACTACCCAAAAAAGCCTTCACCGGTGGGCCAACTGGTCTACAGGTAAAAAAAAAAAATTAAAAATCCAGTCACTCGAGCGCGTCAGATATTGTTAATGTATACGCCCCACGTGACTCTCATTCAAGCACTGTTCAATATGATTGCCACATGCAAGCACACCAGCGAAAATAACCGAGTCAGCGTATGCTCATACATGATGGACATGTATAGTAGTGCTACATGTATGAGCATATTCTCTTAATTACCTTTTTGGCTCGTCGGCGTTGCTTTTTGCCCCGCTGCGTTCTTTTGGTTGACGTGCCCGCTGCCGTCCGCGGGTTTGTTCCGTGCCTGCAGACAAAATGACACATTTAAAACATTGTTTGCTTTTTTACTTCAAACGAATGCTGAAGTCGAACCACAACCGATACATAATCATGTGATGTAAGTGGGGCGGTACTCTAGTGGTTTTACTATTAACTACTAAAATACTACATTTATACTACTTTCATAAATTATTTTTATCGCGTAACATTACTTATATTATTTAAATGTAAATAAATAGATTACGTGTTAGACCCGTGTACGAATATTTTAAGAATGTGTACAAAGCGCGAGAGTTTAAAGTGTTATACGTCTAGGATAATGGATTCAATTTTGAAGATAATACCTTCTTACAGTAAGATTTACTAGTATGACCTAACCAACCTAAATCTCAATGTGTGCTGAAACTAGATAAATACAAACTTGTATTGACTACATCTGTTTGCTTCGGCATTCAATACGTCAAGGCGGGTCGTCCAGGAAATTGGAGGCGACGTTGTAAGATAAGACGGCTACAATATTCACAAGTACTCTCTAGTGTTTCAGTGTCACCACTCATACCTACTATTATTATTATTACTAGTATATTAACTCTGCTATCTGCTCGGCCAAATTCGTGGTCAGCAAAAGCGTGCGGCTGCTCAGAACGCGGGTTTTTTCCTTAAAAAAACTAAGCAATACGGACGGAACATAAAGGAATCTTTATACTTTTACCGTGTCTGTCTATTCGCCCGTCTATCCGCCTGTCTATCCGCGGCTTAGCTCAACCGTTGCCAGAAATCTGTAATTTGGCATAGGTATACGTCGTATCAATTACGCTAACAAAACGGTAGATTTCTTTTTAGGGTAATAGGGTAGGGTATTTCACGTCAAGTGAAGCTGCAAGTTTTTTTCTTGCAAAACCCAATGTGTGTGGTATTTTAATGAATGTGGGTTTTTCTAAACATTTTTTGGTTCAGGAATCAGTTTGCGTGATATTAAACATTAAAGTTTTTTTTTCAGTTAAGTTCATTTTTAGTTTGTAAAGGTAGGTATACTTGATGAGACATCTTGACCCCATTGTTCATACCGACGACTTGCAATCAGAGGTCAAGTTTGACCTGGTTATGTGGCGAATCAGTTAGCGTACCTAGTGAGTATTAGTTTGCGCAGCTGGCGGAAGCGGCGGATGAATCGAACTCGATCACAGGCCGAATCGACATTTCCAAGCTAACATGGCGAAATAATGAAAACCAATTTCAACACTATCCTGAAATGATGAATATGTTATTTGTAAGCACGGGTATGTCCTAGGACCCGGGTATGTCCTAAAACTACGACCAAGACCACCGGGGAATGGGCAGCAGCATTCCTTGAGTGCGGTGGAGATACTGCGATCGCCAACCCGCATGCCAAGCGTGGCGATTATGGCATTTACCCCCCATGAAATTGGGGGAGGCCTATGTCCAGCAGTGGACGTCCTAGGGCTGATATGGTGGAAGCACGGCTAACGAAAATAATTGTAATATTGTATAATTATAAATTTCTTTTTTGTTTGTTGTAAAATCTTGTATTAAATCCATTCTAATGCATTACTTAAGAAATCATAATATAACCTCACCTTGTACTCGACATTGAGAGCCATATATATATATATATATATATGTTCTAGTAGGAAACCTTGACATGTAATATCGATAATTATGAATAAATTAATATGAATATGAATATGACAATTTGTATAAAATCAAAATTACGCGTAATTTGTCATAGTAGGTAAATAATTCAATTTTGTAAAATAATGTGTTCACCTGTGTGTGTATGTGTGTGTTGGGCTGCATAATGTGCATAAGCCCCCCACATACTTTTATGCCAAAGACTATTGTAACCTTACCTTATGTACCCTGTTCGTGTCCCGTGTAATAAATAAATTAAATTAAATATGTAAGTTTTACTTTTTTTATACAATTTTCTTGGGCTTTAAACTGCTTCTGGTTAGAAATATTGAGAATTTAATGAAATTGCATACCTACCTATATATTAGGTACTTACCCATTTAGCCTAGTTGGTAGTGACTCTGCCTCCGAAGCTAGAGGTCCCGGGTTCGAATCCCGGCCAGGGCATTTATTTGTGCATTTTTCACGGATATTTGTTCTTGGGTCTTGGATGTTTTCTATGTATTTAAGTATGTATTTATCTATATAAGTATGTATATCGTTGTCTAGTACCCATAGTACAAGCTTTGCTTAGTTTTGGACTAGGTCGATTTGTGTAAGATTGTCCCCTAATATTATTATTATTATTATTATTTATTATTATATATAATACCTATTACCTATAGAATCAAACTAAGGGAGGTATACCACTCATCCAATATCTTTGTCCAATATACATTTGATCAAAGAAATTGGCTGATTTCATCCAACTTGGATGGGACTCCGACATTTGATCAAAGATTCTGATGACAGTTAAATCAATATGGCTACGCATGAAAAAGAATAAAACTTGGACAAAGATATTGGATGAGTGGAATGGGCCTCCGTCAAAGAATTTTGATCAAAGATTTGACAAAGATATTGGATGAGTAGAATATCACCCCGTATTAAACACATCCAATATCTTTGATCAAAGAAGTTGGATGATTTCATCCAACTTGGATGGGACCCCGACAGTTACTGATGACAGTTAAATCAATATGGCTACGCATGAAAAAGAATAAAACTTGGACAAAGATATTGGATGAGTGGAATGGGCCTCCGTCAAAGAACTTTGATCAAAGATTTGACAAAGATATTGGACGAGTGGAATACCACCCTAACGTCGATCGAATGTAATATCCAACAGAGAAAAATGGAGTGGGCTCCGTCTTACTTTGCTTCTATGGCGGAAAACCGCAAACCTTATATGGGTTATTAATTTATGCTACACCTTTTTGGGAAATGACTTCGCTCTTCCTCGCCTTTTATTACCCACACGTAGACATCTGTAATTTTCTGTAACCGTATATTGGCCACGATTGTATTAAAACAAACCTAACAAGTAGATTCTGTTATAATCACTTACTTATTTTCTTTACCAGCCTAAAATAATCTTATGCAAATTTCTCATAACATGACAATCTCGAATAGGTACCAAAGCATTCTCAACATCGAACATAGTTGGAAAATCTATTCGACCAAAGCCCAAAACTATGCAAAGCTTGTAAAAATATTTCAAGATGGGCACGCGAGCTTCGGCCCAAAAGTATGTGAACTAATCGGAAAGCAAATATGTTTTGTAATATCAGCTTTTGCCCACGAAACTGCTTTAGCGTAGCACTCGTTATTTCCTCAGAGAGATAATCGCTATTAAAATATAGTAGGCGCAGATTTATTGCACCACCATACAAACTTTATTTCCCCTTTTCACCCCCATATTAAGTAATGAATTATGGGATAAAAACACTATTATCTGTCCTTCCACGTGTCTCAAATTACCTCCATGCAAAATGTCAACTAAAACCGTTCAGCGGTTTAACCGTGAACAGGCAACAAACAGATAGAGTTGACTTTTGTATATAATATTAGTTTGGATTCCTGTAATGTCTTAATTTTGTCACTAACATATTATTCAGAAAATGTTGTCTCAATCTGGAATTGTTATAGGTTTTTTTATTTGTCGCCAAGTTATTAGAACCTCGTGTGGTGTTGGGTTAGAAAAGAACCAGGCGCGGAACAGAGTGGGGCAGGGGATGGGACAACAGCGGAATTGACCCCAACCCCCGAAGCGGTCCTAGGAGCCTAAAGAATTAAGAAATATTCCCGTCCGCAAGATAAAGTCTGACTGACTGACTGGAATACCAGTCAGTCAGTCAACAATAGCTCACCCCGGAATAAAATCCTGAATCCGCGACTGATTCCCATCCCTTTTCATTCCGTAGATGTCGTAAGAGACGGCTATATGAAATTAGGGTTAAAATGTGTTATGAGCGGTGAACTTATCACTGTAATATCACATTTTCCCTGTCCATAAATCTACAATTTCTAAAAGCTGCACCAAAAATTAAACTTCATGTGTTCTGCCTACCACAGAATACAGACGGGAGCTTATGTTATGTATATATGTTTAGTTAAGACTCCAGGGTATATATTTTTTAATACAATAAAGTTAATTCACCACAGCAGTTAAAATACATTAAAGTTAAAAAATTCAGCGCCTGTAAAACGAATAGTCCAAAAGTTTCCCTCCCTCGGGGCCTAATTGGAGCCATCAGGATCCCGGCAAGTATAAAATTGCATCATTCATCAAAAGAAATCACTTTTATACGTTTCTGTCTTTGACCGCCATTACTGCGCAGCACACATATTTTTTCAGTCAGTGAATTTAATAACTGAGGTAAGCATAGGTGAGATAAGGTGAACACTGGACAAAGACGAAAACTTCAGGGATAGTAAAGTTAAGGGATACTTTTTTTCCCCCACCTCACCTTTCATACCTGATTATAGTACTACCTTCAAGACTTTATGGTATTGCCAATCAAAAAAGTGAATCTAATAAAACAAGAAAAGATGAAAGAGAAAGAAATTACAAACGCAATAACAAAGACATAATTTTGACGTGATAACGTCTTTAAAATCGTTTTAGTCGGGTGACATGTTCAGAAACTTGTGTCACACCAAAACCTCACGAGCGCGATCGCAGGTATAAGTGAAGTGCAAGTGAAGTAAGACGTTATCACGTAAACATCTCGATCGTAAACCTATTTATATATTGATTTTGTCTTGGCAATTTCTTAAAAAAAAAGAGAAAAAGATGGTAGTTAATTTTAATTACCCATCAGTACCACCAAAAATATCGAAGAATTGGGTACTAGTTTTTATATTGAAATAAATAAAATAAATACATAAATATTAGGGGACATTTTTTTTACACAAACCAAACTAGTCCCATAGTAAGCTCAATAAGGCTTGAACTTGAGGCTTTTATGGAAGCGACTGCTGCCATCTGACCTCCAACCTAAGAGACAACTCGATCTTCTCGGAATTATTAGGCTTGTCATGGGAGTTGGCAACTTGACTGTTGCTTAACTTGGCTTAAATGACAGCAGTCGATCATTGAAAATTTATTTTAATTCAGTTTAACAGAACTAAAGTGACTGATATAGCCCTTCGAAACGCTAAACTTAAGTGGCAGTGGGCGGGGCACATAGCACGTAGAACCGATGGCCGTTGGGGCGGAAAGGTTGAGTGGCGACCACGTACCGGAAGGCGCAGCGTGGGCAGGCCCCCCACACGGTGGACTGATGACCTGGTAAGGGTCGCGGGTGTCCGCTGGATGCGGGTGGCGCAGGACCGGTCACTGTAGAAGTCTTTTGGGGAGGCCTATATCCAGCAGTAAACGTCATTCGGCTGACATGATGAAGTTTAACAAAAAAAACAGTTTACTGTGCACCGAAAATGATGAAAAATGCAGTAGTCCTCCAACGTAATGAGCGCAGTCTTTTCGCATTTTAATCCTTTAGTGGAGTGAGACAGCGAATAGGGCTGCTATTAAACTAATGATTATTGCCGTAGTTATAAGCATTTGCTGCTAAAATCTTTTTCTCAACCAGCGTCCCGAAATTTATAATACCCACTAGTACAATAATCACATTTATGCCCATAAGTCATGAATCATGATTTTATAAACACTGAATTACGTTTTATTGTTTTCTTTTTTCAAATGCCAATTGTCTATTATTATGTGAAATTGTCAGAAAAAGACCAACTACATAATTTTAAAGTCAATTAGTCAAAATAGGTTTCATGATTGTTTTTAAATTAAGCAAGTAGATGTAAGTAAAACTTACTCAAGATACAAATATGGTGCGATAGCTCTCATCAGTGTCATGCCATACAGAACACCAACCAAACTGCCCATACCTACCATGTGAGCTATTTGAAATAAAACAACCAGATTTAATTCACTATATCGATTATCAAGGTGGTCAATTAGATGTCTTGATAAACGCCGTAAACAGAACATTCATGTCATTTGCACGGGTAGCATTAAAGTATGGTTTACTTTAGAGAAAAAAAAACCGGAGATGAAATGATTCCTTAAGCCCGTAGTTTGATGACACAAAACTAATGTCATATTTATGTTTAACATGAAGATAGTATGATACAAACACTACAAGAATCCACTGTTATAGTCACGACGCTATAAAACTTCACAAAACTCTATGAAACTCCACATGCCAACTGACCACTTCAAATAAAGACGCTGAATAACAACCCGCGTAAACATTTCCACTTTTAAAAACAAAACGATCTTAATTTTAACGGCACTGTAACAGATTCACCCATTAAAAATGAAGCAGCCTAAGTACACGGCGTTATCATTGAAAATTCAACCGTGATGTTGCGTTATAAGGTTTAATTTTGTAGTATTTTTTGTTTCACTTGATGATGTTTTATTTTTACGCGGGATGTAGTGGTTGTAGAGTCGTTAGAGTAGCCTCCTAGAAACTAACTATAATGTACGCTCGCTGAAATTGTCGCGCGCTGTGACTTTGTAATGTGGTCTTATTACCGTTAGTGTACTATCTGGTACTAAAGTTGCAGTCGGGAATATTACATTACTGCAGAGGCCGTGACAAAACGAGTCCTGCAATAAAAAATACAAAACGTCCAAAAATAGCAAAGCATCACGACAAATAACGGAAATTAAATAAAAAAACACGAAAAATGCTACAAAAAACAAGCACCATTTAAAAAATCACGAAAGAACTAAAAATACCAAAAAAACACGTAATAACTAAAAAATATACCAAAAAACATGGAAAAACAAGAAAAAGGTCAAATAGTACAAAAAAAATACAAATATCTTTTAAATGGTCCAAATATATCAAAAAACACAAAAAATGATATAAAATAAATAAAAAATTAAAAAACTAAAAAAATACATTTAAATACTCGAAAAATTCGAAAAAAAACAACCAAATACAAAAATACAAGAACGATAAAAAAATACCAATTTACATAACAAATTAAAAATATATATACAAAATCGTGGCGGTTGGCTCTATGTAATATTTCCTTTATCGGTTGATTTTAGTAATCAAATTAAAAAAGTTAGAGCCGCGTCCAATAATGTTTGTTTGGAGAATGTATGCTCCATACATTCTCCAAACATACATTATTAGTAGGGAGCCATAAACAGGTTACTTCATGTCCTCTTTTCGTGACATTAATGCATACATTTAGGCGCATGTTTGGAAAATTATTAATACGTACCTACATAATTAGAGCGGTTTTAAAATGTAGTTATGACTTTAGGACTTAATCGGTGTAGTTATAAAATGAATTACGCAATGTTTTTTTTTACTTATTCCACACGCAGGTTTTAACCTAAAGTTACATTTTGCAACTAACAATTTTGTAGGGATCCAATCTCAGTATTAGTTTCTTGTTCACATAACAGTAAGGAACGCTTGCGATTAACATGATTATCGTTTGAATACTCTTATCTGTTGCTGATATCAGCTAATTTTATGACAAAAAATAGTTGATACTAATATTAATTATTATTATTTCTTTATTTCATAATGATTACAGAAATATACCTAGTTATTTACATTTCAGTGGCTTGCAGGAAAATTAATACCTGCACCCTGCTGCTGCTTCCTCTACATTACGCTTTACGGGAATCGAAATCGTTTTATATTATTAATAATAAGTATCCCCCTCCCCATGAACTTGGGGGAGGCCTGTGTCCAGCAGTAGATGTCCTTAGGCTGATATAGTGGTGGTACTGGCATAAGACTAGTATCTATTAATATCATAAAGTTGGTACCTATTAATTAATATATTTTATATAAAATTTTAATATCCACCACCACCACCACCATATCAGCCCTAGGACGTCCACTGCTGGACATAGGCCTCCCCCAATTTCATGGGGGGTAAATGCCATAATCGCCACGCTTGGCATGCGGGTTGGCGATCGCAGTATCTCCACCGCATTTAAGGAATGCTGCTGCCCATTCCCCGGTGGTCTTGGTTGTAGTTTTAGGACATACCCGGGTCCAAATTTTAATATATTACCGTTAATTTCACAGACCTACACCTAATTGACGACCTGTTTAGCCTAGTTGGTAGTGACTCTGCCTCCGAAGCTAGAGGTCCCGGGTTCGAATCCCGACCAGGGCATTTATTTGTGCATTTTTCACGGATATTTGTTCTTGGGTCTTGGATGTTTTCTATGTATTTAATTTTGTATTTATCTATATAAGTATGTATATCGTCATCTAGTACCCATAGTACAAGCTTTGCTTAGTTTGGGACTAGGTCGATTTGTGTAAGATTGTCCCCCAATATACAAAAAAAAATAAGTGTACAAAAATGCGGCAAATCAAGCCTTACATTCGCCAAACAAAATTTGTCCAATGAATTCAACACAAGTTAACAAAGTTTGCATGTCAAACTGTCAGAGGCAGGCTAAAGTGCGGCGTCGTTATGAAAATCAGGCATGACGGCTCTGTGGCAAAGTTTAAGGTGTACTTTACATTTCGTGTTTCGATATAAAGTACATTAAAGTACATTTATTTTAATTTTATTTAGTATTAGTTTTTAGTTTTAATTTAGTTTTAATTTAGGTCTATAAAAAAAGTACATGAATAATGATAGTTTTAAATCCTTGCCAATTAAGGGTCTTCGCAAGCTCGACTGAACTCGATTCTCCATACAAACGTTGTTTTGTTCTTATTTTAAAACGCCTTGCTGAAATAACATGATGTATTGTAAACACAATGGAATCTACCATATCTACGCCGGCAATTAGTTTCTGTTGCTAGATATAGACAAAAAACACAGCGATTTTTTGAGTTTTTAGGTCTTGTATGAAACCTCAATAATCGTTGTATTCTTTCTCCATTATAATTTCAAGCAGTATAAACTAATTTCCGGCCTAGATATGCGGAATCTGGCATTGTGTATACAAAGTGTCGTGTTATTCCAGAATGCCGTTTTAAAATGACAGTGAAACTGCGTTTGTATAGAGAACCGAGCTTCCTGCGGACTCTTGTGTTAATGTGAATAAATGATGTAAGTTTGCAAAGCAATGATTACGGCTGACACACATGCATACAGGGTGTTTTTATTGAATTCCGTTAATTCCCAGGGTACAATCCTGAGATGCAATAAAGTAATCTTCTCCAAGACACTAGTACCCCAATTCGATTTGGAAGAAATTCAAGAATTCATTCAAAGTCAAAGTCAAAATATTCTTTATTCAAATAGGCCTAGCAACAAGCACTTTCGAATCGTCAGTTGTAACATGTATTCACATATATATTAATTAATTATTTAGAGCAATTTATTGATGCTATTATTATTCTTTAAAATAAATATTGTATTGTTGTAAACATGTCAAAGTAAGAAATTATTTTGTAGTAAAATTCACAATAGGATCGTCAAAACATAAATAATAATAATAATAATAAATATATAAAAAAATCTAGACAGTTTCTAGAATAAAATGAAAATATAAAAAAATAATAATTCGTTAATTAACACGCCTAGTATAATATAATAGATCCTTAACAATGTTGACATGCGTGTCGTTCGAATTCCGTATTGTCATACTTGACATTAACTTTTGCTTAACTCCACTTTAACTCTTAAGGCCGTTTTTCATTCACCCTTGGCGATATACCTAATCAATTATTTTGTATGAAAATGAAAAAAAAATCTCAGCTAGTAACCACTAACAACAGTAACCCATTAACGTCAATAACATACCGCACGCGGTATGCGGCCACTGCTATGCCATGAAAACTCGATATACCTACCATAAAACAACAAATAATTATATACTTTTCTTTTAATATTTAAAAAGATAATTAATGTTAGAAATTACTCCAAACCATAACGATGCCAGTGTACTTAATTATAGGCTTGATAACCATAAACATTATGTGGGTATTTTCAAATAAAATATATTTATTTGTTTATTTACAATGTTTCCGTGCAAATAATCACAATGCGAGCATGCGTCAGGTTATATTTTATTGGGCTACGGAAGGTAAATGTATTAACCAATTGAATTTACAATATTTATGGGCTTTCGGGGGGCAAAAACTTTGAGCTCGGTCGCTCTGTGGCTCAACCTGCGTGGTAGATTTCGCATTCCAAATTGATATGAAAGACGCGCGAATATAAAATTATTAATTATTATGAGGCGTTTGAATATAAAATGATTTTACAATTAATTTGTGATTCACCACGCATACCTATGTATGATAATCTTTTAGGATTAGGAAATGATTGATTGAGGATTGCCATTAGAAATTGCGCAGCACACATAAATACTGAAATACTAACCAGAGTTTATTATTCCAGGATTAATCTTGATAGCGCGATTCAGAAAACGACGCAAACGGTACAGCGCCATCTAACGAGTAATTCGAACAATCTAAGGATAATAGCTACGCGGATCAACATTTTAACAACGAATTGAGTCGCAAAACGTAAGCAACAGCTTAATCCAAATATATTTATGGTTATGCAGAAAAATATTCGATGGTCAATTTAAATATAAATATCATCGGGTTTTGAAATCAATTTCGTATTCTGCATGCGTTGCCGGTGAATTCAGGAAAAGGAAATACTTTGTCTGATTCAATTCTTTCAGTACCCAATTTGTATTCGCATATCATTTACAAAATGGCGGGTCCAATGTTCGAATAAAGTATGAGAGAAGTATTAACAAATTTTAAAAATAACAGATTATGTTTTAAAGGATGGTTCTAGCTGTTGATTCATGTTGAAAATGTATAAAATACAGGTACACCCCAAAAGACAAACAAACAATGTTAAACTCCAGATCATGCTGAAAACGATAATCCTTTGAGTGCACATGACTCGTATGTGCATCATGCCGATGCACCAGACTATATTACTTATGGCAGCTGCATGCTACAACATAACATGTCGGCCTGTTTAGCCTAGTTGGTAGTGCCACTGCCTCCGAAGCTAGAGGTCCCGGGTTCGAATCCCGGTAAGGGCATTTGTTTCTGTGGTGATCAGAGACATTTGTTCCTGGGACTTGGATGTTTCCTAAATATTTAAGTATAAAATATATCATCATATATAGTATTAAATATATCATCGTCTAGTACCCATAACACAAGCCTTATTGAGCTTACTATGGGACTAGTTCGATTTGTGTAAAAATTGTCCCATAATTTTTATTTATTTATTTATTATTTATTTATTTATTAACATTTCTGAGGAAAAGGAAAACTTTGGACTACCAAGTTGTCTGTTAATAAACATATTTTTTTTAAGGTCCCTGAACTCGGGTCTGTCTCAAACAATAGAAGGTAAGTAAGTAGAAGGTACACGATGATGATAAACTATATTTTTTAAAGCCTAGACCCTAGCAATGTTTTTGGTACTTGTAATTTAACTCCGAAGTCTAAGGCAAAGATTTACATAACATTTTACGATAATTTTGTTGACACATGCCATTTAATCTTGAATGAAACTCATTAGGCGGCAAACAACTGAACTTGGCCCAAGTCTATTCTATTATTAAGATCCATTCCAAAGTTATTTACTTAGAGAAAATGTTTGAGACTTACTTTGCTTCGTAAGATTGAATATCCTTGGTAAGATTTTAACTTTTGTTTTAAGTCACCAATAGAAATATATTGTTACGAGCGTGGGAACGAGATAGATATAGGATTGAGTTACGGGAGTTTTCTATATAAAAAAAGAGTTAAAATACCTCTGTAGCATGACTAAAGATTTATTCAGCGACTTAGATACACTGGTAAAATTAACTGAGTTTCCCGCGTACTAATATGACTCAATTGACACTCACAAGTTCACCGAGTCCGTGCCTATTAGTACGTGACACAGCTTATAACTTTACTAATACTTTGCACTGTATCACTTCTCTTTAACTCCACTTTAATAACTCTATTCCATAATCTCTAAGTCTACACATATTCCGATCCTCCACTTAACTTATTCCACACCGAACTGCCTTGTACCGGAGAGTTGGTCCCCTAATATACCCCTTTCCTAAAATGGTCGACGATAATTTCGATATTCATTTCATTACTCCTTTGTTCAGAGTAGCGTGGGCTATTCCAGAAACTTGTGTTGTAACGACGATTCTCGAATATTCTAATCCTATACATTTTCCTATAAATATTCCTAAGTAGGTACCGAATCTTCCATTCAGTTACTTATTCTAGAACTTTCAATGCTACTCTTCGTAATGATGAAAATGTTATCATTAAACCGTGCTGACGTATTTCTATGCCAACCAAACTGTTACAAACCCCCGTCGCAACAATATAACTCTAATAACGCTGCTACCCGTAATTGGAAGCATCAGTTCTTACTCTGAATATGAAGTGACTCTCCTAAAATTTTTTGCTCCGTACAGCACGAATGCAAAAATTCATCATAATTTTTTAAAATTAAATTCACTAAGCTTAGAATATTAAAGGCTTCTTTAATCGCTTACACAGTAGGTAACAGTGTAAATTTATTTTAACCCTATCAGTCCGCATGATGCGCATGTGAATCAACCGCTTGCAGAGGATTTCTACAGCATTAATTTTACACCGTTTTAGTCAAAAAACAATAAAAAAACCGGATTCAAATATAATCCTGCAAATAGACCTTATGCAGTTATGAGAGCTCTTTGAGATGTCAGAGATATCATTAAAGCTTGAAACGCACAGAGCGCGAGAGGCGGTTATGCAGCACGGCTAGCACAAGACGGCGCGCGAGCTATATCGCGCGCGAGATAGACTATCCGTCTCTTTCCGTGTGTACCCATTATAAAGAGACGTATAGTCTATCTCGCGCGCGATATAGCTCGCGCGCTGTCTTGTGCTAGCCGTGCTGTAAAGTGAACGCAGTCCGGGGGACGTCGCACCAAAAAACAGCGCGGGATAGCGGAGCGGAGGCGCCGTGTGTGACACTTGAAGCAGTAACTGACAGTCATGAAATGACTGGATGAAAATTGCACGAAAGTTTGCTTTGCCAAGTATATCTCTTAAGTTCGGCTATTACCCGTGGACTAAGTATGATAATTATCCTTTTAAATTCATTACATACGAGTATACTACTACCATAGTTTTTTTTTACAAATCGACTACCCAGCGTTTAGCTGGCAAAGAGACACAGACATGACTTCAACAAATTTTCACTTTAAAAATTAACGATATATACAACCTACAACTCAGAAAAGTTGAAAGCCCCCGACATTTTCATTTCAAAGCTCAATATCTCAAAAACGGCTGAACAGATTTTCATCAAACATGGCTAAGAACACTCGGGATAAAATTATCTATGACACAAAAAAAAACTAAATGAAAACACACACACAGACACACACTTTCAACCTATAACACCCCTCTCTTTGCGTTAAATTACAGCTTTCAAGCAGCGGACAGACAGACGGACATGGCGAAACTATAAGGGTTCCTTGTTTACTACGGAACCCTACAAACGGGGTATTTACCCCGCTGTGGTGTATGGGTAGACCACAACTAAAACTCGTAGCACGTCAGTTTATCCTTAAAACAGAATATAGTTCAATAACACGTGACTCCAATCGAGTCCAGATGAGGAATTCCTCAGAAAAAGCAACTGTTTTCCAAGGAATGCTGCTTGACAGGCATTCCAGAACATATTCAAAATATGTAGAATTGTATACATTATGGTACTAGTTCCACATGGCCAGTCTCATAATGTATCAACCTCTACACTACCTATATATTACAGTCCGATAGTGCAGTATCTGGTTCCGGTTAGTCCATACACACGATAACGGATGTAATAGCTAGTAGGAGGTCAATTACTGACTATCGCTTCTGATCCTACTAACTTTTCAATTTGTTTCGTGGACTCGTTTCATAATCATATCAAGCACGCGAAACATTACTTTTGAGATACGAAACCCGACGAAAGACCAAAACCAGCACAGATTATTTTCATTGCATTAATGTCTCTAAGATAGACAACAATAGTTATTTGCTGAACAAGAGAGCAAAGTAAATTTTTGCTGCGAGTGTTGACGTTGAGTCCCTAGCAAGCGAAAGATCCTATTAATTAAAAAATTAGAATCTTGAGCGTAGCGAAGGACTCAAAGACACGAGATGCAAATATCTTTGCTCTCGTGTGATACATACAACTTTTAACCTCAGCGGCGAGAACATATAACGCATAGGAATAGTGATAGAGAGAATGAAGTTACTTAAACTAACCTACAATATGAAAAATTAAAAAGTTAGTTTTTTTCACGCTCGCAGCAAAATTGCATTTTGCTCACTGGTTTCAAGCCGGAAAAGGCGTTTTCACGCTCGCAGCAAAATTGCATGGTTTCACGCAACAGAACCACCATTTTCGAGCCGCTGAGGTGAAAAGAATATTAACCTTAGTACAGACGTAGTAAATAACGCTTTCCCATCGGAATACGACAAAACCAGAAGTAGCTTTTAATTATCGTATTAAATGATTGACACGTTCATGTCTGTTAGTGTGAAACTTTATCGGTCAATGTGAAATGTACATGGAAACTGTTAGTATTTTGCCATTTGATACTACAGATGTTAATTGTTAAATAATATGGTAATTGATTGAGACTTCTTCAAGTCAAGTCATATTCAAAGTAAAGCTGACGGGAAAGCATTATTCACTACCCCCCTTATTCATAAAACTTAATAAACCTCTGTTAACTAAAATTTGTTTTGTCCCTTTCTCACAAACATAAATGTCAAAGTGACAGATAAGGACAAAGCAACTTTAGCGGCTTGTTAATTAATATGGGCTTGATTGACGTTTATGAATAAGGGGATACATCTGTACTTAACTAATTAGACTATGCCTGGCTGCGTATATGTTAAATGATGTAACAATTCCTATTAAATTGTGTATGTTATTCATTAAAACTTTATTGCACAGTAACAAGTTACAGATACAAAAGGCGAACTTAATGCCATAAGGCATTCTCTACCAGTCAACCTATGTTGTGTTGTTGTTCTTTACATAAGGTTCAAGCTAATTTAATTGTTGCATTAAAGGAGTTACGTGGTGCAAGCTATTTCACTACATTGTAAGGTTTAGAATTACTGTTCAAAACGGGGTATTCACCATGTATACATTAACCCCCTTATTCATAAACGTCCATCAAGCCTCTATCAGTTAACAAGCCGCTAAAGTTGGTTTGTCCTTATCTGTCACTTTGACATTTATGTTTGTGAGAAAGGGACAAAACGGAGCGTTCGTGGCCCAGCGGCGCCCGCGAACCGCGTGCGGTAAGCGAGGTTAAGCAATGTGGGCGCAGGTCAGTTCTTGGATGGGTGACCGCTTTGAGTGGTTACTAACTGAGCGCTCCCGTGCTTTGGAAGGCAAGTTAAGCCATTGATCCCGGCTGTTGTCTATGACAGCAGTCGTTAAGCCAAGTTAAGAGGCCTTCGGGCGGCTTGAGAACTTCTATCAGTCAAGTTGCCCACTCACTTGACAAAGGGGGGTCGAAGTTGCACCACGTCCGTAGGGAGTACCCACCGTTACCCTACACGTGACCCCTGGGTGGTGCTAAAAGTGCAACAAAACTGGCAACCGTACTTGTCTTTTCGAAGATCTCACGGTTCGAAAATAAATGCCATACGATTATTATTATTATTATTTATTATTAGGGACAAAACAACTTTTAGTTAACAGAGGTTTGTTAAGTTTTATGAATAAGGGGGTAGATGTTTACATTGATTGAGTTCCCGATATTTTGGCGCTGTTGCAAGCACCATTTTCAAGGATTAACTGACGTGCTGCGAGTATTATTAATTCAGTATTACTGGTTTTAGTAATTCTTCTGTTAATGACCATGTTAGCTTGAAATCTTATATTGTAACGTTTGTTCTTCGCTTCGTTATCCACTCTCAAAACAGCGCGTCCTCGGGAGCTCTGGCCAACTTATTCAACACAGCAACAACAGTACGTAATCATACTCGTACTTATTTATTTAAAAAAAATAAGTATAAGAATAGGCTCACTGTTGAGGAGAGTGAGAGGCAGCAGCAACAGCCTCCTGAGGGTGTTGGCGGAGCGGTTTGATTGCCCGGTCACTAAATATTGGGTGGAAGTGGCAATCGGCAGGGCCAAATAGATGTTAAGTACTTAAATTTACAGTAATATCGACTAACATAGTACTAAGACACTTTTGTTACTAACCTGCTAGGGATCAAAATGGTCTGAAATAAATAATTTTGTTTTTTTTTTTTTTTTTGCAATGGTCATACCATTACACGTCAAAGTTAATGCACACAATTATGTCCTCTATTAACACTCTCACCGCCATACGGTCCGCCGACGGGTCGTAACTTTTCGAGCAAGGCACGCCAAATATGTACTGCGCTGAGTGAGCTTGGCGGGCCGTGCGGGTCGCCGGCGTGCCGTAACTTTCGCGCCAATTTTTGGTAATTTTACGTCAATTATTGATAGTATTCAAAATTAAATCTAATTCGTGACGCCACACTAGTAATTACATCATTAGGCCGCCGGCCGCATGCATGGCTTGCTGCACTACTCATGCGATTTTTGAAAATTTTGCATGTCGTGTTTGCCTATTGATTTTTACATTATGTCGGACTCTGAAGAAGATCCCGAATACCAACCATCTTCGGATGAAACCTCAGACAGCGTGGATAGTGATTGTTATGAAAGTACGTCGTCGACAAGCATAGAAATACCTACATCGGATCAAATCAACGGCGGTAAGTTGCGCGATCTCAAAGGGTGTCGAAAAAAGTGTTCTTGGAATATACCTAAAAATTCACCAATACTACATTCAAAGAAAATATTTACCGTGACTTGGTGGGCCTTAACAAAAAAGCAGTCAAAGTCAAGGCCCTCAAAATAGCACCCAACACTAATTTGTAAAATCCCCGCTGGTTGACCTTGGAATCAGGATAGTCAGACGAAGATGCATTCATTGCTATGAAAAGAAGAGAGAAGAGGGTATGTGAAGTGTGAACGCTTGTAGTAACAAAAAAAGTGAATATAGTATGTTTAGTTTTCCCGTCCTACCCCAGCGTATGCTCCGAATGCTTTGCCAACATTCATAAAGCCATAGTCAAGCAATAAATTATATTTTTAAGTAAATAAAACACAATTAACCTCTCCTTAAGTTGATTTTTTGTCATTTATTTAACCTTTCATAAGTCCCACAAATTTGGTGATTACAGACTTACTTTTTTTTAAATTGTAAATAAAGCATCCCAGTTGCCACCTAGTAGTCTCATTTGTCTTTACCAGCAGGCCACGTACTACAAGATTGGTATAATAAAATTGCGAGGTCGTAGCGCACGGCCTGCTAATCAAAACAGACAGTGAGCCCGCCGGCCGCCCGTGTGGCCTGCTGCACTCATCGTAGCCCTTTCTCCGCGGCCTGCTCGTGTAGATATAAATGCGTCCGCCAGCGGCCCGTATGTTGGACTCGAAAATTATATATACGGGTGGCGGTGAGAGTGTTAAAACTTTGATGGACACTATTCCAGACACAATAGAAATAACAATAGAAGTACGCCTATAGGCGTCTACTGTCCATCAATGCATTAATTAAATTTTACAACCAACAGTAAGAAGTGATGTTTTCAAATAATCTCATAATCTGTACAGGCTTTTTCTTTTGCGCTAGCTAGGCGCTTAGGCTTTTACGCTAAATTATAATATCCTCAGTATTGTTTGTCTCATCGCAGGACGTTAGTACTCCGGGGAAATTAACCCATCAGACCTTAATGGCACTCTCGCCTCGCGGGCAGACCTTTTATTAATATTATAAACGACTGTTCAATTAAAATTTGATTTAACTCTCGCTATATTGTCATTAAGGGATAATTTGAAAACTCGTGTGTCTAACAAATTTAATACAGTAGATGTGCCTATGTATTAGGAGGATAAGCATCAAATAATTTTTAAGTAGCTTGTCCTTGGTTCGCCCACGTTTTATACAAAAATCGGCCACTAGCATGTCGGGCCATGCTCAGTGTAGGGTTCCGTGGTTGCCTAATGAACTTACTTAAAAAAACAATAACAAGCAAAAGGGAATACCTTCGTAGCGTTTTATACGTCTCTTACTAAGAAGGGAAGACTTTTTACGATAAGTCAAAAACAGCTCAACTGATGTCCCCTATAGTTTTCACTGAAAGTCTATATTAAGTTTTACTTTCATTATTTTTGGACCCGCAGTTCAAAAATTAGAGGGGGAGGGCACAATTTTTGTTTCTTTTGAAGTGAATATTTCCGTAAACATTCACTTTATCAAAAAGTATTTGATGAAGACCTCTATTTATTTTGAAAGACCTATCCGACAACACACCACACCATAAAGTTGAAGAAAAAAAATGTCATCCCCACTTTACGTGTAGGGGAGGTACCATTTTTTTAGATTTTATTTTACGACTTTTCAGTTTTATGGATTTCTATATCCATACCAAATTGCAGCTTTCTAGTACTAACAGTAACAGAGCAAAGCATCGGACAGACAGATAGACAGACAGACAGACAGACGGACATGGCGAAACGATAAGGGTTCCTAGTTGACTACGGAACCCTAAAAACCATATATATTATACCTAATACTTACTTAAAGGAATACGTATGAAGGTTCATTTTAAATGTTGGTAAAAAACTGTTACTGAGCGTTACACATAAACTACGAGTATATCCGTTTATAATAAGTAAAGTACCTACTCTGCGGAAAGATAATTCACCCGGAAAAGTCACTTTGCCGTACCCGTTTCCGCCCACAAAAACCCCTAGCAAATGTCAATCGCATCGAAATCTTTAAAGTTATGTGTGTGACCACTGATGGTAAAGCCCAAGCTACTCGTAGTAAAATTATCAGCTTGAAACATTCTTTTAACTTGAGGTCTCCCGAAAACGCCTGAGTGATTTTGCTTTAATGATTTCAAATCCTTATTTTATCTATTGTTCTATTTTCATAATAGGTATTATTTGAATGACGTAGACGTTCAAAGAACCCAAAAAAGAAATATTGGGCTCAAGCTAGAGTCCAATTTCCTTTATAGAAAACTTTACAGTATACATTAAGGAAACGGTTTCAAGCATTCCCGTGGGACACAATTATTTCCGTTATTTTCCACACAAAGAAACAACGCAAAGTGGCGCAATCTGATTACACATAACCCTATTAGAGGCTTCAGTGACACGCCTTCTCAATCGTTATAATGTTATTTATACGCTTTTATACGGGATTGTTCTTAAATTGGATAAAGGAATGTAATACGGAGATTATGGATCCATTAATAATTGTGGGTGACAAATAAATAATGAAGCATTTGTGTGATCTTTGAGGAAACAATAAAGGATGAGAATGATTAAATACGTAATGTGATTGCGTAAAATAAATCAAAATAAAATGCATGTTAGTCGTCATGAAATCGGATCCCCTTGTACTGATGAATTACTTAGTTATTGGTGTTCATAAAAACTTTGTATGCATTGCTTAATTCTTGATGAGAAGAAATATTTGCATCGACATATTCTCTATTTCCCAATGATTATGAGCTATTTATAGAATAACTACTTTTCAATTTCAGTTATTGCACTATACTACCACATTACAAGCATGCGTCTTCCAGAAGATAGTACAAACACATCGTGTAGGTGTTTATTGTGGTCCGTTGTCAGCCAGGTTTAAATTCCGAACGCCCTCCAAAATCTCCAGTTCTATAACGGACTCCGTGCGCTGGACGGCACTTGTTTTCGAGCGTCGCGCGTTCCAAAATCAAATTTTAAAATGGTGCGTTATATTTTGTTTTTAATAAAAATAGTTCGAAAGTGAATTATGTTCTTATTTATCACGAATTAAAGCCAAAATTTGTAGAATAGGTAATGTGAACTTTGTGATGCTTAATGAAATGTTGTATTTTATTTGCAGCAAACGCCGCAACTGGATGATGAACAAATGGGGAGTGAGTAATTATTGATTTGTATTTCGAATAATTCACAGTAATAGAAAGTGAAGTACTTTTATTTAGTTAACGAATGAATTGAGTTTAGCTACATTTATAACTTTTGATTTTTAGAAAGACATGTTATCTAAATACACAAGATAATCCAAATACTTTTTCTTCCATATACTTTGTCAGTGTTACTTATTTTAGGTAACAAACCATAAACTGTTTTTTCAATGAGTTTTTTTTATTCAGTTATTTAATTTTTAGATAGGTATTTGAAATATAAAGCTCATCTTCCACGCGGTCAAATGACGAGTTGATATTTTAATAAATATTTGAAATTTAATTACAAAAAACCGGCCAATTGCGAGTTGGACACCCGCACGAAGGGTTCCGTACCAGAAAAAAAAACGCCAACAACTACTCTGTTGTATGGGAGCCCCCCTTAATTATTATTATTATTTTGATTTTAGTATTTGTTGTTGTAGCCACAACAAAAATACATAATCTGTGCAAATTTCAACTGTCTAGCTATTACGGTTCTTAAGATCTAGCTCGGCGAGTGGTAGCCATGAAAAAGGGCTTTTCGCTGTATCTCATGAACCGTAATAGCAAGGAGGTTAAAATTTTCACAGATGTTGTATTTTTACTGCCACAATAATAACAAACAGGTATTATTTCTGATGCGGAACCCTTCGTGCGATAGTCCTACTCGCACTTGGCCGGTTTTTTTAAATAATGATCCATTCTTACAAAAAACTGATTTTCGCTAAAGAGTCCTCGGCTAGGTGAAGACCACAGCAAATTAAGTTAATATTAGTGAGCGAGCGAGACAAAATTTGAAAGACTCGCTTTAATAATTGTATTACTTAACAGCTAACGCACATGCGTAAACTAATAAAACAAACCATTAAAATAAACATTAGTCCTCTGAATAAGAAACTTTGTAATAATTCAAAGGCGTATTAAAACGCGCAGTAAAACGTAATCGTAAACATACATAAAGCGTTGCGAAAGAGTAAAAGCGTTCATCGAGGTAATTTTTTAGGGTTCTGTACCCAAAGGGTAAAAATGGGACCCTACCACAAATACTTCGCTGTCCGTCCGTCCGTCCGTCTGTCACCAGGCTGTATCTCAAGAACCGTAATAGCTAGACAGTTGAAATTTTCACAGATTGTGTATTTCTGTTGCCGCTATAACAACAAATACTAAAAACAAAATAATAATAATAATTAAGGGGGGCTCCCATACAAAAAACGTGATATTTTAGCCCTTTTTCATGGCTACCACTCGCCGAGCTAGATCTCAAGAACCGTAATAGCTAGACAGTTGAAATTTGCACAGATTATGTATTTTTATTGTGGCTACAACAACAAATACTAAAATCAAAATAATAATAATAATTAAGGGGGGCTTTCGTACAACAGAGTAGTTTTTGGGTTTTTTTTCTGGTACGGAACGCTTGGTGCGTGAGTCCGACTCGCACTTGGACGTTTTTTTTTTAATCTTAGGTACATAAAAAAAGTAATACATTCATCAGTAAGGTGATTTCAAGTTACGTCTTGTGTAACTACTAGTACATATATTGTCGAATGTTATGAAATCTATCCGGAACGAAATTATTCGTCAGAGAACCAAGGTTACCGACATAGCTCAGCGAATTAGCAAGCTGGACGGCTAGCACAAGACGGCGCACGACCTATATCGCGCGCGAGATAGGCTATCCGTCTCTTTCCGTGTGTACTGTCAGCATCAAAAGTAGCTACGCAAATGAAGGCGTCAAAGTTCTTATTCCCTTACAATAAAGACTTTTGAACTTTTCAAATGCGTAGCAACTTTTGATACTGACTGTACTCATTAGATAGAGATTGGTAGTCTATCTCGCGTGCTGAAGTGTCAGTGGGAAGATCATATACAGGGTGATTCGGGAGACGTGAGCAAGATCAACACTACGGATTCAGCAGATCATAACTATCATAAGCTACTGCTTCGTGCCACTATTAGTGAAATTAACTTTCATTTATCTTTGGTGTTGAAAACAAAGTGTTTTAAATTATTTACGAAATTCATGGTCATTCTACAATCAGAATACTTCAGTCAAGTGATACGTGTCAAATTGAATGTCATCTGAGTCCGATTACTTTTGAAATATAGTATCTCAGTCAATGTAACAATTTATTTTCTTCGTAATCAAAGTGCTGTCATAACAGTTAGGGGTTTAATCTTTATAAACCAGTTGTTGTAGGGTGACCTTGATTGTAGAGAATTAAACTTTAACTTAACAAAACTTAAAATATAGGAAAAAGGTATGGATGTTTCACTTAAATACAATGGTGAACGATTCATTGCCATTTACTATGTATGTAGTGTTGGTCCTCCTCACGTCTCCTGAATCACCCTGTATTTCGCAGAACCGATGGCCGATGGGGCAGACTGGTTTTTGAGTGGAGACCGCATGTCGGCAAACGTAGTGCGGGGTGCCCTGTAACTAGGTAGGGTGACATTCGTAAGGCAGGAGGCAGAAGGGATAATATAAGCTGAAGACAGAGCTCAGTGGCGTGCCATGGGAGAGGCTTATGTCCAGCAGTGGACTGACGCAGGTTGATGATGATGAAGATGAAAATCTGGCTGTGCTTATGTTGGAACTTATAATAGCCTGTAGGAGCGTTCGTGGCCCAGCGGCGCCCACGTACCGCGTGCGCTATGCGAGGTTAAGCAACGTAGGCGCAGGTCGGTTCTCGGATGGGTGACCGCTTTGAGTGGTTACTAACTGAGCGCTCCCGTGGTTTGGAAGGCACGTTAAACCGTTAATCCCGGGTGCTGTCTACGACAGCAGTCGTTAAGCCAAGTTAGAGGCCTTCGGGCGGCTTGAGATCTTCTAACAGTCAAGTTGCCCACTCACTTGACAAGGGGTTCGAAGTTGCACCACGTCCGTAGGGAGTACCCACCGTTACCCTACACGTGACCCCTGGGTGGTGCTAAAAGTGCAACAAACTGGCAACTGTACTTGTCTTCTCGAAGATCTCACGGTTCGAAAATAAATGCCATGCGATTATTATTATTATATTATAGCCTCAGTGGTTAATACGGCGAAAGCGTGCTTGGTTAAGGGGCGGTTCGGGTGCGATATCATATAGTAAGCTTAGTCGGTTACAAGTAAAAACCTTAAGAAAAGGACCTGTTGTATGTATTGTAGTTGCGACGTTTTTGAATACACATTTGTTTTGTTTGTGTTACACATTTTAAATATGTAAGGTCTATTCGAACAAATCACAACTACATACAACAGGTCCCTTTATTAAGTTTTTTTACCTACATATATATTCCTACTCTTTACTGCGCACCCACATTTAAATGAGTGCTGCCTGCAAATGTAATACTGACAGTAAGCCGATTAGCAAGGAAATCTATATGAAGTCAGGATGCTGTCGGGAAAGTAGAAAATACCGCATACATGTTGAGCATCATCAAGTCAGACAGGAAGTAGCCATTCGTTTATTCTGAAAGCGCATACGAAAGCGGGCGCGTTAAATAAATCGAAATGCGAAACTTAAGAGTGCGCAGTGCGTTCGGTTCTCCATATGGAGAAAAAATACAACGATTATTAAGGTTTTCATACCAGCCGTAAAAAGCTCGCAAAACCGCTGTAATTTTTTTTCTTTTACAATTTCTAACAACAAAAACTGATTTCCGACCTAGGTATGCCGGATCCCATTGTGTATACAAAGTTTCATGTTATTCTAGCATGGCGTTTTAAAATGAGAGCATAAATACGTTTGTATGGAGAACCGAGCGTACTGCGCCCTCTTAAGTCCCTGGTCGTTCAATAGTTCGTTTTAACATCGTACACCAATTTGCTGTGTTTAAATTACTTGAAGCCCTGTTTTCACCTGGGGATTCGAGTTGCGAGCTAATTAGCTAGTCAATCTTAGTTTTACGCGAACTTCGATTGGTAAACAAGTGGACTGCAACCTCGTTTCGTAATTGAGGGGGCTAATTTCAACCTATTATGATAACAGCGTTCGTGCAATACTTGTTATTGCCTTGAAAAAAAATTAAAGTGCAGGCTTAATCTTCTTTCTCCCATATAAACTTTCGCTCCCATTTTAAGGGGGCTTAAGCAGCTTTTCCGGGATGCAAACTATTCTATGTTCTTACCAGGGTCCCAAAATATCTCTGAATCCGTTCATTAGTTTAAGCGTGAAAAAGTAAATTTTCTCAAACATGCAATGAAATACTGACGTTATGTTCCTTATAATAGGCTGCTAAGTATGATGTTTCAGGTGCGGCTAGGGCAAGAGGTCGTTAATGGGATTACATACAAATCTTGCAGGCCTAGGCTGGCAAAGTCCTCTTTTTTAATTTCCATTCCACATAAATTTGGGGCACAGGCATCATGACATTCTGCCACTATGAGTATTAAAAATAAAACTTTGATTTTTTTGTTGTTTATTTCATTGCATGTTTGAGAAAAGCACTATACATACCTCGGCGGGAAATATGGGGTTGCCCGCTTTAGACCTATCCGACCTCGCGTCGCTCGGCCGTCTATAGGTCTTCGGCCGGCAACCCCTTTCGTCCCGGCCTCTGTAGTAATGTACTATTACTAGACAAACAGAGTTTTTGTTTTGTTTGTGTTGCACATTTTAAATATGGAATGTCTATTCGAACACGCTACGTACAACTACATTACAACTGATCATTTTCTTTAGTTATTTACGTATACTTTCGCATTTATTATACATACTTATTAGTAGAACATAAACATACAACATAAAACGCTCGTGTTATAATTTTTTACAGTTTAAAACACGTTTATAAGAACCGAGATCTCGTTTCACTAGGTCAATAATATATTATTGTCATATAAATATATCCAACAAAGTGACATTAAGTAAAAAAAAACACTTTGAGAGTGAATACATATTTAAAGTGAAACTGAAGCAGTTAGAAGCAATAAATAAAAGTTATTTCGCGAATTGCTAAACCGCACAAGAGCTACTGCTTTATTTATGCCCTGGGGCACCTTTCCACTCGTTTCAACGGCAGTGACATCGCGATCGTATGACCACTTTTGTGTAAAATTACGATATTACCGGTGATTTGACGACCTGTTTAGCCTAGTTGGTAGTGACTCTGCCTCCGAAGCTAGAGGTCCCGGGTTCGAATCCCGGCCAGGGCATTTATTTGTGCATTTTTCACGGATATTTGTTCTTGGGTCTTGGATGTTTTCTATGTATTTAAGTATGTATTTATCTATATAAGTATGTATATCGTCGTCTAGTACCCATAGCACTAGCTTTGCTTAGTTTGGGACTAGGTCGATTTGTGTAAGATTGTCCCCCAATATTATTATTATTATTATACTAGCTTTTGCCCGCGACTTCGTCCGCGTATAATTCGTTCTCGCCTTAGAATGATTTGTTTTCCCATACAATCTTTCTAAAGCTCAGGTGGACACCAGAACTTAGGGGTGACATGTTGGAGAAGGAAAGCCACGAATAGATCGGACTGGAGATATTTGCTTGACCAAGCTAGCCTAATAGGGCCACCCGCGGCTATAACGCCTCAGATGATGATGATGATACAATCTTTGACCCTTCTTTACACCCCCTTAAGAAATGATGACAGTCAATATAACAATCCCTAGAAATCCTATTGTCAAAACGAATGATTAAGTGCTTATTTCGGAATATCAAATGTACCGATTCTAGAATCTCGTCAAAAACATTACATGTACATTGTACAATGTACAAACAATTTTTTTTTCGAATATCTTCCATGTACAGACTTTCGACCCTCTTCTAAGTGTACATCTAAGATGCTCCAACTGTCTATGCTGACGATTGGGCTGCCCAGCTCAAGTGATCTCTTTTTTTTTTATTAAAAATGGGATTGCTCTTTGCCAGCATCTAGCCAGGAGGCAAAGATGAGGCCGACGATGAAGCGAGCTCACCCAGAAGCTCTTATATCAAACAGTTTTTATTGTGTGAAGGGTCAACAATTACGTAAAAAATAACGCACGATAAGACTAAATGGTACACCGACGATACAAAGTGTGCATTGAAACAGCTGTTTTGTATTTAAGCATATGAATAAAAACAATGCCAAAGTATCGCGAATGCATTTTGATGTACACGCAAAGTAGAACTTATTGCGAAAAGGTTGTGAATAGCGTCAACAATCAGAAGGAATTATGATACTTCGGTTTTGACATAATGAATCGTCAACTTGTTTACTATTCTGCTATGCTTTAAGTTAAATTTCTTGACACGCTGTTATACTCCCAATTGGCTGAAACTTAAATCGTAGAATGGCGTATGGGGATTAAACCACCCCGTTTCATAGACCTTACTTGCATCCCCGATCCCACTCGGCCAACAGTTCTACGTGAGATATGCCCCGTCCACTGCCACTTAAGTTTAGCGGTTCGGAGGGCTATGTCGGTTACTTTGGTTCTACTGCGGATGGCCTCATTTCTGATACGATCACGCAGAGATACTCCCAGCACAGCCATCTCCATTGCTCTTTGGGTGAATTTGAGCCTTCTTATGAGGCCCGTAGTAAGCAACCACGTTTCAGTGCCATATGTCATCACTGGCAGCACACACTGGTCAAAGACCCTCGTCTTGAGACACCGCGGAATATTGGACGAAAAGATGTGCCGTAGCTTCCCGAACGCAGCCCAGCCGAGTTGGATTCGACGATTAACCCCTTTCTCGAAGTTGGACCTACCTAACTGGACAGTCTGTCCTAGGTATAATATATAATCATCTACAACTTCAATTAAAAGTGTCCGATTGTAACGGGAGTTGGTGCTACGTGCTCGTGCTTTCAAAACAAATGATTAAGCTTATTTCAGAATATCAAATGTACCGATTCTATACGAATAAATCCCGTAAAATATTACATGTACAATGATAAAAGTCTCGCAGTTCTTCCGTCCTAACAGAGCGGGCTCTTCATGTAAGTATGAGGGCCGAAAGGAGGAAGCAGAGTGGCAAAACATGCAAGGCGGAAGGCCGAGAATTCACACAGAGCGGGCTTCTTATGTAAGGTTGAGGGCCGAAGACTCGAAACAGGGAGGCGAGACACGCGAGGCCGAAGGCCGAGCTTCCCAACAGAGTAGATTATTTACGTAAATTTTATTACTAACGGGCCGAAATGGAGTGGCAAGGCATGCGAGGCCCAAGGCCGAGCATTCAAATAGAGCGGGATCCTTATATAAGGCTCAAGGCCCGGAGCCGTGTGACACGCACGCGAGGCCCAAGGCCGAGCGTCCCAACAGAGCGGGCTCCTTATGTAGGGCCGAAAGCCTGAAGCAGAGTGGCAATGCAAGCGAGGCCTAAGGCCGAGAGTCCCAACAGAGCGGGCTCCTTATGTAGGCAGGCCTGATGCAGAGGGGCAAGGCATGCGAGTGTAAAGGCAGATCATTCACACAGAGTGGGCTCCTCATGCCGATCATTCACACATAGTGGCAAGATAGCCAACAGAGCGGGACCCTCATGTAAGGCTGAGGACCGAAGGCCCAAAGCGGCAATGCACGTGAGGCTGAAGGCCGAGAGTAACACTGCCTAGACATATAAACCGATAGACAAACAGACACGAATTCTTAAAACTTTTGAAATGTGTTCTGTTTTGATGCCAAGGGCCCTCCAATCGCTCCATTGATTTATCCAATATCTTCAATGTACAGATTTTCGACCCTCTACAGCTGTATTATATGTATACGGATAAGCATAGATCCAGGGGCCTTTCAACTCGAAGTACGAATTTTTCTTATAATATTTTAACTTGTTTGTACCAGATGTCACTTGGTGCTATCTCTATCGCACTTGTATATTGAAGTGACAGGGATGCAGCGGTCGTGCGGTTAGTTCTTACTAAATACACAACGACGCTACGATCTATGTGGAGTATTTCACTGGTATCTCCATCTCAATATATATATTGTACTTTGTGCATAGATCTAAGGTGCTTCAACCGTCAATGTTGACGATTTGGCTGCCCAGCCCAAGTGATCTCTTATATCAAACAGTTATTGTAGTCTGAAGGGTGAATTACGTATAAAATAATACACGACAAAATTAAAATGTACACCGACGATACAAAGACTGCATTGAAGCAGCTGTTTTTGTATTTAAGCATATGAAGACAAACAATTCCAAAGTATCGCAAATTTATTTTGATTTACACGCAATAATAGACCTAATTGCTAAATGGTCATGCTCAAAAATAGCGTCATCAATCAGAAGGAATTATGATATTTCAGCTTTGACATATCGAAACGTCAGCTTGTTTACAATACGTCAAATTCTGCTATGGCTTAAGTTAAATTTATTGACACGCCGTTATACTACCAATGGGCTGAAACTTAAAGCTTAGAATGGCGTATGAGGATTTAAATCACCAGATTCATAGACCATATTTGCACCCCCGATTTCATCCCTTTGAGGGTGATTATCGGGACAAAAAGTATACTATAAGTGAATCCAGATTATATACTGCTTAGTATACAAAAACTCACCTTGATCTGTTCAGCCGTTTTTGCGTGAATGAGTAACAAACATCTAAACTTTCGCATTTATAATATTACATAGTGGGATTACAAAGTTATATATGTAGTTTTTGAATCTAGAAAACGGTACTGAAATTGGGGTTTAGAGTCACAGTTAATTAATGGAATAAATCATAATAGTGTTCAGAATTTGAAGAGACCGTGGTGGCTGGCGCGCACACTGGGCAGCGCCGCGGTGTAGCGCTTGCGTTTACTTTTTTTTCAGTTTCTATCTTAAGATTGCACTAATTTTGAATGAGGATGTTTTTCCTTTGTCGTCAAGTATATGCTTACTAATTTACATTCCTGTAACTCATGGATTATAGGAGTTCCCATACAAAATTCAACCCCTCTTTTTACCCCTTTTAAACCCAAATTTGCACAATTTTTATAGCCTAAAACCTGACCGGGTATTTACTCGACAGATTAGTAAAGTTTTCATCAAAATCTGTTTAGCCGTTTTCACGTGATGCGCGTTCATATAAACAGACAAACAGATAAACAGATAAACAGACAAACAGACAAAAATTCTAAAAACTGTTGGAACGTGTTCTGTTATCAATTCTAAGTATCCCCAGCCAATTTTTTTTTCGAATATCTTCCATGTACAGACTTTCGACCCTCTTCAGCTTTATTATATGTATAGATGTCTTTTCCGCTCACGGGACAATGGTGTCCCGGACCTTTGGAAGGCGTGCGCGGAGCCGAAGTACCGAGGTACCGAAGTACCAACCGAGTACCACATAGCCAACACGTAGAGGCCCTTTTGACAATTTAATGAAATGCAAGGGGTACACCGAGCGGATGCTGTCCCTGCCCGTGTCATGGGAGGCACACAGAGACAGCACCCGCCAGGGTGTACAGGAACTATTGCTGGTTGATGGAATCTAAATGAACCGGGCTATTGGGTGAATATGATGGACTAATGGCTGGGCTATTGAGTGAGACAACTGATGTCTGCCTAATAAAACTGTCTCACATTTTTATCTCATTATTATTATTATTAATTACTTAAATTTGCTATTCTATAATACCAACAATATTACTGTGCATAATATATGTAATACCGACATGATTATAAGTAGGTACTGACATGTAAGGGGATCTAGGGAATATGTTGTATGCTGTCAGTCTATCATAATGAAAAAATATTCTCATCGAGTTTCATCGTAATAAAACGAAGCAGCTTCGTGTAGTACAAAATAATCAGTCACAGTTGTAGTTTTAATTTTTTCTGAAGAAGAAGATACTACTGGCAGCTTTTTTGAGCTGTCCTACACTCAACGTTTTCAATTTTGGTTCCGTTACTCTCGTAATTATATTGAGTTACAAAAATAAATAAGTAAACAAAGTAATAAGTATCCACATAATATAATTGACAGTTGTATCACCGATATAATCCGCTGCTTTTTCAGTACGCAACACTGAAATTATCAAACAACCAACAGACCAAGAAACAACTGTACAAATTAAATGCAAGACCACGTTCAGACACATCAGATATCGCACGTTTTGCCAATTCACAATCATAGGTACACGTTGTACGCGTGTTTTGCACGGTCTGGAATTGGGATCACAATGCAAGTTTAACTTTATTACCATAAAGTTAGCGTCCAATTTGTAATAACCGGAGACCCGGTGTTCATGTTACGTTTCAGGGTGGGAAAAGGTAGAAGCAATTATTTTCGCTGCGAATGTTTGGGATTTGCAATTTATTTTCTAAACTGTTTTGATGTTAGAAGCGGACAGAGTTTAGGACTTTTTATTCGTCAATCCATCCTGAATTCTGATAGAACGCGGTGAAACAACAAAAAGTTGAAAAATGCACTGGAGCAAAAATTGCAGACAAAGCAACGGAACACCGGTATTTTAAACTGACTCCAAAAAAGGAGGAGGTTCTCAATTCAACTGTTCTATTTTTTTATGTTTGTTACCCGAGAACAGAACTTTCGACGGGGTAAACCGATTTTGATGATTCTATTTTTATTTGAAAGCTGGTGCTTCCCGTGTGGTCCAGTTCTGACAATGGCATCAATGAAAAGCCATATAAGTCTTAAATTTGCATTAAGTATGTGCATGACAAATGGACAAATAACTCGGTTGAAGACGGTTATTTTTTGTTGAAATATTCAATTATTTTCATACAAATTCATCGGTATATTACTTTTTATTCCATGTTTTATGCCTATCCTAACACATCAGCGGTGATACAGAAATTCAAATTTGACGTATCATAGAAACGTCGTAAGTTGGGGAAGACCACTTAGTGGTTTAGTTTGTAGTAACCCTGTCTACGAAGCCTGTGGTCATCCTTACGTTTTCCCTTCTTCTCTTCTCTTTATCCTCTTCCTCTATCTTTCTCCTTCAATACTGTTTTCTATTCACTCTCTTTTCTTCTTGGTTTCGACTCGGCCCTAAAGGACGGATCGAGACCGTCCAACACGATTAAGTAACTGGCTTCTTAGGAGGCCAAACTTTAATCTATAAGTATAAAATAGGGGAACCATGGGCGGGATTTTGTAGGTATGACAACTGGAAGAGCGCCTCTGGCGGCTTTTGGTGGTAACTCTTTGCTGTCATACAAATTGAGACTGAACGCGTAGGAGTTCGTTTGTGTTTATGTTTCGAAAAAAATATATACTAGAGGTACAGGATCTGCTTTTGCGCCTAAAAAGACGTAGCGTGGCGTAGCGTTTAGTTCATTCCCAGTAGTCCCGTAGAAGAAGTTCCGCGGCTGGACTAGTGATACTTTTTTCCCAATAGTTCCGTCAACGGTATAAAGGGGTAGTTAGGTACAACGACGAGCGAAGCAAGGAGGAGTGTTAGTAGAACCGCGTCTCTACAGCGCCACAACCGTACATTGGGAATAAACATAGCATTTTAAGGAAGCGAGTGCCACCTCATCCTCCACTACGGAGTGAAAACTAGACCTCGTTGCGATTAGACCGCACCTTACAAAGTTTTTCTTCACCGAAAAGTTACTTTTAAAATGTAATGAGTCAATATTTTGGTCCTGCGCCACCCGCATTCAGGATCGGTCATTGTGGCACTCTTTCGCGGAGGCCTATGTCCGGCACTGGACGTGCTTCGGCCTCCATCGGCCATCGCCATCGGTCCACCGTGTGGGGGACCTGCCCACGCTACGCCTTCCGGTACGCAAGTCCATTAGCAATAACGGAGAAGTATTTCTGTGTCCATTTGCTCCAATCAGCTAACCCATTGCCTGCGTTTCTACCACAAATGAAGTGCACATGTGCACTTTACGACGCATAAAGACGCGGAGAGCTAATGAATGTCGCCATTCCCGTAACTAACGGTCTCTGGTCTGGTAATGACCCGCCCCAGTATTTAGAGCTTCCTGAAAACATTATGCAGAATAGATAAACCAGTAGTGGTATTAGTTTATGTGATGAGTACAAAGATTTGTTTCTGAGGCTTGGATGTTTTCTATGTACGTATATAAGTATAATTTCCAACCGAAAATGAAAAATTGATCACCCCGGCGGGATTTGAGCCCGCGACCTCTGGAATCCGTCCATCGCTCTTTCCAACTGAGCTACCGCGGGTTATCCCGAGGCAATGAAACTTTCAATCAGTTCACTCTTTTTAATTAAGCCTTAGGGAGACTAGTAGACATCTACCTTCAAAGTTGCTAACTTCTCCCCCGCCCGATGTGATAAATTATTCATTTTCGGTTGGAAATTATAATTCCGCTAAGTGGACGTTTCCAGTTGTAAAAATATTTACACATATAAGTATATCTATTAAATTTACAGGGTGTTCGGCGAATGGATGGACATGCGTATACCTATAGCGGATAGATGAGGTCATCTGCTACGTTAGATTTTATTAAAGAAATTTTTATTTTCTATATACTCTGTTTTCAAATAACTGAATTTGTAATATCCTGGAATTAGCCTAGATTTAAATAAGATAAAAAAATTGTCCATTTTATAATTTTTAATACTCTGTTTTTAAGATTTAAAATCCCAATTACTTAAAAAAAACATATAAAACGGATAACATTTTTATTTTATTTAAAACTAGACTAATTCTAGAATATTACGAATTCAGTTATTTGAAAACAAAGTGTTTGAAAAATTAAAAATTCTTTAAAAAACCTTGCCCAAGTAATTTTTTTGAGCTTAACCACGTAGCAGATGAGCTCAACTAAGTATATCCGCTATATATTATACGTATGTTCTTCCATCTGCCGAACATCCTGTATAGTCGTCAGCAGTTAATGTCACTTTGAACATAATAACTGACATGGATAGGCCGGGGTCGTTAAAAATAAAACAAAACATATGCTGAAAACAGACTTGAGCTGACTTTCATTTTTATAGTAAAGTATCTTATTTTTTTCTATGTTCGATATTTTCAATGGATTTCGTTTAACGTTTTAACATTGATTATCCACTTATGTAAAGAGAAATACCTCTCCACATCAACATACATGTGTGTTGTAAAGCCATAGTTCATTGGTATAATTCGATAACTCTCGAAAATGAAGCCATTTTTAGGGTTCCGTAGTCAACTAGGAACCCTTATAGTTTCGCCATGTCTGTCCGTCCGTCCGTCCGCGGATAATCTCAGTGACCGTTAGCACTAGAAAGCTGAAATTTGGTACTAATATGTATATCAATTACGCCGACAAAGTAGTAAAATAAAAAGTGGAAAAAAATATTTTATTAGGGTACCTCCCCTATACGTAAAGTGGGGAGTGATTATTTTTTTCATTTTAACCCTAACGTGTGATATATTGTTAGATAGGTATTTAAAAATAAATAGGGGTTTACTAAAATCATTTTTTGATAATGTTAATATTTTCGGAAATAATCGCTCCAGAAGTAAAAAAAAATGTGTCCCCCCCCCCCTCTAACTTTTGAACCATAAGTTTTAAAAATATGAAAAAAATCTCAAAAGTAGAACTTTATAAAAACTTTGTAGGAAAATTATTTTGAACTTGATAGGTTGAATAGTTTTTGAAAAAATTACAAAAACTACGGAACCCTACACTGAGCGTGGCCCGACACGCTCTTGGCCGGTTTTAATGTATAAATTATACACGGAATTAAAATTAAGTGACATCCATGTTACACTTTCATTCTAAAATTGCTAGACCCGTGTCTGATAATTTCTCATGATTAAGAACCCAGACCTGTCTGGTAAAATATCGATATTCGACCTTAAAGACGTGACCCGTTTCATTACATTAATAAGTTTGAGTTTTTTCAGTCATATATTTAATTGTCCATGATTGTTCTAACAAATTATCTCATGTTATGAAAACTATCCTATCCTACACACGTACATACATAAACTTTAAATAACTTTGCATGGACAAGCGGATACACTAGTTTGAACTGTTTCAAAATAAAAGTATTAAGTCTGTCGGAATAAGTTAAAAGAACAGTCTTGGTTTCTTTTTAAATCTAGGCCGATCTAGATCTAAAACGTTGCAAAGTTGAGCGCTGACACCGCAAATCAATGCGAGGGCGGCCACTAAAAAGGGGATACTGGTACTGGAAGTCACCCAATGACTTGTAGGCCTTTCTCCTCAAGAAACGGTCCATTTTGACCATAGTATACTTTGTCTTGTTGCAAGAAGGTTCAGTTAACTATGCCATCGATGGAACATTCCGGTTTTGACAAAACAATCGCAGATACTTATCTAAACAGTTTTGAGACTAAACAAGGTTTTTTAATTGAGAAATGATAAACCAGTACACAGAAAAACTGAATGTGCGACTAAAATACTAACTCTCCGAATTATTCGCTCATGGAGTATTCGCACAGTTAGTATTTCAGTCAGTACGTTTTAGTTTTTTGTAGGTTAGGTTAGTTTATGTACGGAGCTTTTATTACTACCCTTTTTAAATCCTACTGCAGAACCGCTAACGTTTCAAGTAAGGCTCAATCTTATTGTTTTGTTAGGTACACTCTCGGATTTAGGTATTTTGAAATCTCCAATTGAAACATATTCAAACAAGCGTTGGGATCTAAGGTTAGGTCAAATCAACAGTATTTTTTCCTTACTAGCTTGGTCGTACGTATGAAAAGTTATGGGTTATAATCGACTTGCAGAACTCATGTTTACAGTTTAGAGTCAGTTACGGCCTAATGACAGTTTACCAGTAATATTAATAGTCTTCACAAAAGTCGTGACTTACTTCCTGACTTGGTGAGGTGAAATGTTACGGTATTTTCTACTTTACCGAGATCTTACTGATGAAGTCTAGATATACTCACTCACCAATTTACTGACAGTGTTACATTTGCGCAGTGCCTAGTACCAGTCTGCGTGGAGTCGAAGCAGATTTGACACTGCATTCGTACCGCGCCGCTTCCGCTCCAATAATGAAGCATTCATTTTAATGTAGGGGACGCAGTAAATAATCTGTACTTACCCGACACACAGTTGATAATGATATCTGGCTACACACTAATACCGCACCGACAAATACGGAAGTAATCAAACTGAACATTGTCTCTCTGAAATTAACTCAATACTGGCAAATACGCTTTGCTAATATCAGTAAAAGACATCATTAAAAAAAATGCGGAAGTAGCCTAGCGTCACATACGAAATTGCGTGATAATATCATCATTATGTTTTGTTTATAAAGGGATGTGCACACAAAAAACCCCCCCGGATTTTTCAATTTGCTTACGGCTTATAAGGGACCAACCCTCATTTTCATCAACAAACCCATTTTACTTACCTTGTGCACGTAACTCATTTTAAGCCATAACCACGTTGTGCGTCACAAGAGAAAACACGATGTTAAAAACAAAGCCAATTTCGTTTATATAGAAACTTTTTATTAAATAGACTTTAAGACAGATATAAAGGTCAAACTGAGTAGTAATTTCAAGCATTCTGATACTAATTAACTATCATTTTATTTTCTCTAATAAAACATAGAGTTAAGACAGTGACATGGTTATGTTTTCCTATAATATTTATTATCAGTTATCACTGTTATTAATGATTGTTCTAAAAACAAAATGAATGAATCGAGAACATTTAGTACCACCGCGTAGGCATTTTAATTTGGTTACCGCGTGAAATTCCGGCAGCAATTTAGTTCAAGCTGTTTGACCTACACTCCGAAATTATTAAATACAACAGCAACTTTTTAATTTAAAGGTTAATTAGGTTTTAAACAGTCCGATAAATAGCCTAGAATTCAAATTTGTTTGCATATATTTAAATTTAATTTACATATTGTCTGTGGGTAGACACAGCTAACTTGGCTTGTTGTTCTTCAGGAACAATATTATAAAGTACACCAAAGGTAAACCAGAGGAAATCGAGTTTTAGTTCAGTATGGGCCTCATGAGAAGGTTCAAAGTCACCCAAAGGGCAATGGAGAGAGCTATGTTGGGAGTTTCTCTGCGTGATCGCATCAGGAATGAGGCCATCCGCAGCAGAACCAAAGTGACCGATATAGCCTTCCGAATCGCTAAACTTAAGTGGCAGTGGGCGGGGCACATAGCACGTAGAACCGATGGCTGTTGGGGCGGAAAGGTCCTCGAGTGGCGACCACGTACCGGAAGGCGTAGCGTGGGCAGGCCCCCCACACGGTGGACTAATGATCTAGTGAAGGTCGCAGGTGTCCGCTGGATGTGGGTGGCGCAGGACCGGTCATTGTGGAAGTCTTTGGGGGAGGCCTATGTCCAGCAGTGGACGTCTTTCGGCTGACATGATGATGATGATGATGATGGGTGGCATCCATCCATCCAGTCTATCCAGTGTCACCCAAACGGGGCGAGCGGGGTCTCCCGTCAATGGGCCCCGACTGTCACCCACAGCAGAGCTGTCTCCACTGAATACTGTTATGTATGACTGTTCGCGACATGGCGGCTGGATCAATTTAGTGAAAAGTGGAACTACCCAAAAATGAAAACCTAAGTGCGTGGTTACTACCATGCAATGACAGGTATACTATGATCTGAATAGATATCACCAATCTAAAGGGCACGAAATGTCAGAAACGTTTTTTTAATAACAGATAAAATTTGTAATTTATGATCACGAAAAATTAATTCTTATGAAATAAAATTACAAATGATGTATTGTATCAAATTTAACAAGGTTATTGCTAAAGGTGTTAGTGAAACTACATAATAATGAACAATTTAGTAGGCAACTCATAATAGAACGACTTTCTAGCGAGATGATATGCACTGGTACCGCTGTGTAGGCATTTTAATTTGGCCAGTGTTTGAAATTCCGATGGCTTACTTCTCCAAGCTCGTATTTCACACTTCGTTTCTTTGTAATAATAACTTTGCTCCGTAAAAGCTAAAGCTCAATTTAACAAACACATTTAAGAGACAAATGAGCTCTTCGAAATATTCGAAATTTCGACAGAGATTTAGTTTAAACAGTTAGCTTACAATGGAAGTTTCATACAAATGGAACATCTAACCCGAACGAAGCTTCAACTTTGAGTGACGTTTGCTTTTATGTCTAAGTAGTTTAAAGTTTCACCGTCAGTAGGCACATTAAAACTAATATAATAAAGGGAATACGAAAACTTTTCTACTATCTTTATACATAGCTTTGTTCATAATACTTAGTTTCCACGTTCTGTCTGGACGTCATTCAGTTCGTTGTTAGTTTCATCCAGAGGGGCAATTGTGTAACTTTTTGAATGAGCGTTCTGACAAATCAGGTCATTTTCCTTTACAAGAAATGACATTAAAATTTATCTGCCAAGCGACACGATCGCCTTTTTCGCATCATAATTGCGATTAGTATGTTAGATAGCCTGACGTACAGTACAGCCAAGTGAAAGAATACAACCTTTCCAAGGTATTTAAATTTGAAGACTTCCTTGTAAAAGGTTTCTCTTACGCGTTTCGTTTGGTACGACTGTTTTTGTTTCAGACCGATCAAAGTGGCGTGCTCTTGTGTCAGGAGTCAAGACAATTTTTTTCGTCGTGCCAGTCCAGTTAATGGCAGTTAGTTAGTTAGTAAACAACTTACTCAAATATATGTCTCATTGCTCTTATGCCGACGAATTAAGGTTTCGTTACATATTTAGGATGACCGATGACCGCTGGACAATACGCTTAATATCGTTGGCAGGACCAACAGGTACCAGACAACGCGGCAGACCCGTGTCGAGATTAGCCGACAACATTACCCAAGTAGGAGGCAAAGATTGGATGAAAAACGCCAAAGATAGAGAGCACTGGTCATCACTAGAGGAGGCCTTTACCTTCACAGGAGGGGTTCTTGCTGAATAGAATGCTAAAAAATAAAATAAAAATATTATAATAGATAACCCGAACAAAAGAAGAAACAAGCTACTATTTTAAAATGTTATATTTATTTTTGTAATTTGCAAGAAATAAAAGGGCTTTTTTATTGTTTTTTATTTACATATTTATGAGAATTTCGTTAATAATAATTCGATACATGTTTTGCACTTGACGTACATAAGAAACGTTACGTAATCGAACACTTTTAATGCCAGAAACCCGCTATGCGGGCGCTCGACTCTTAGACGCTTTCCTCTACATACTGTTTTTCGCATGTCATTGCGGCCACAAATATACTTGTAGCACTACAAAATCGTTAGCAGTGAATATGTGAAGTAAAGGATGATTCACAGTAGACCGTTCCGTTTCCGGGCCGGCCCGTTTTCTATGACAACAAACGCAACGGCCGGCGTATTTCTCTAGAAGAAAACGGGCCGGCTCGGACACGGAAGGGCCTACTGTGAATCTTCCTTTACCCGCGATATTTTAATGTCAACCAGCCATCGAGCTGGTGCTTTATTTGCCTATTATTGTACCACCATCATCACCATATCAGCCGAAGGACGTCCCCTGCTGGACATAGGTCTCCCCCAAAGAGTGTCACAATCCTGCACCACCCGCATCCATCGGACTCCCGCGACCTTTTACCAGGTCATCAGTCCACCTTGTGATGCATGTACAAGCCGTCGGTAACATCTGCAAACCTGGCTGGGATCAATTTGTTTCCAGCCAAGTTCGCAGATATTTCAGACTTGTTGTACCTACCCGCGCTGCGCTTTCTAGCTCGTGGTCACCACTCGAGAACCGTTTCCACCCCAACAGCCATGGCTTCTACCAAACCCCGCCCAATGCCAAATAAGTTTTGCGATTCGTATTATTGCATAGGTTTCCTCAAATATAAAACTACTATTTGCTCTGCAAGTATGGGGTGTTAAGTTGTAGTGTATAAATTGGTTTTAGTATTGGTTTTTGTTTATGGCATTTACCCCCCATGAAATTGGGGGAGGCCTATGTCCAGCAGTGGACGTCCTAGGGCTGATATGGTGGTGGTGGTGGTGGTATACATTTATGTTTTTTCAAGTACTATATACTTTTCTTTGTCTACAGTGCTCCGACGGGCCTTCAGCATGTTCGACTCGAGCAAACAAGGCCGAATCGAAAAGGAAAAGGTGCGCACGATCCTCAACACTATGGTGCACAGCTACGATGACCAACGGCTCGACCAGATGTTGGAAACTGAAGACGTCGACGGTATGTTGATGTTGAGATGTTGCCTTATAAGCAAGTACAGAGTTGCAGGCGTCTTTAACCTCCTGACGACCGGCGTCCTACTCATAGTACATAGGTCCCAATTAAGTATTGACTCTTTGTCAATTTGACAGAGTATAATATTCCGGCAAATTTTGATTCCCAGTCGTCAGGAGGATATGGTGTGGTTACCGTTTACCATCCAGGCGGGTCGTACGCTGGTTTGCCACTGACGTGGTATTCATAAAATTATCCTTAAACGATTTTCGCTATTTTTAATTTGGAACCTTCTTTAATTCCATGAAGTTGAGTACTGTTAAGCGATCATCATCATTATATCAGCCGATGGACGTCCACTGCAGGACATAGGCTTCCCCTAAAGAGTGCCACAAAGACCGGTCCTGCGCCATTCGCATCCATCGGACTCCCGCAACCTTTACCAGATCATCAGTCCACCTCGTGGGGACCCACCCACGTTGCGCCTTCCAGTACGTGGTCGCCGCTCGAGAACTTTTCCGCCCCAACGTCCATCGGTTCGCAACCTGCATGCCAAGCGTGGCGATTATGGCATATACCCCCCGTGAATTTGGGGGAGGCCTATGTCCAGCAGTGGACGTCCTTTGGCTGATATGGCGGTGGTGGTGGTGGTCCATCGGTTCTTCGTGCAATGTGCCTCGCTCACTGCCACTTAAGCTTGAAACGTACAGAGCGCGGCGCGGCGTCATTGCAGAGCGGAGGGAGTTTTGCATTTTTGATCTTTCCATAACTGTCGACTGTCGATAGTGTCGATTACTGCTTCATATGTCATACGCGCCGCCTCTGCTCCGCTATCTCGGGCGGTTTTTTGGTGCGATGTCTACCGGATCGCGTTTGCTTTACCGCATAACCGCCTCCGCCCCCCAACGGTCTGTTCTTTTCAAGCTTCAGTGACTACTACTCATCAGTAGGAGTATAGCGAGTAATTAGGTACAGTACCTCGCTAATCAACTACGTAGGCGGTTAGACGTAAAACACAACATAAGACTCAGTAGAATTTATAAATAGTTAGTAAAGGACCGTTAACACCAAAACCACTAACCATACAAGTTTATTGCACGTTTCGTCTCCAATTTAACTTAAAGCGTGATGAGAAACACGATGTTTAAAAATAAATTTGTCGTACGGAGTGCCCTCTTGGATTCAAAAGGTCTTGATCGCCTCTGTAAAATGAATAAACAACCAGAGACTAGTTAATTATACAAGGTGGAAAATTATTTCTGGGCTCTGGAGGCAACCTTAATACGGTGAGGTAGCACAAATTGCTGAAAGGAGACATTTTTTGTTCCTCCTAAGAAATAAAACTGCATCCACAGATTTTTGAAAAAAATTACATACAGCAAAACAAAACATTTGTCATTTTTGACAAAAAAATGTTTGATGTTATTTGATGACAATCGAACCTATTTCTATCAAGGAACAACAACTTCTTAGAGACCGACCTATTCTAGGATACAAGAGAGGCCACAAAATAAAAAAAGAACTTCTTCAATTACGAGTAGTATTGCAAAAATACCTGATCAGTTAGTGACAATAGCTAAAAGTGGCACTGAACATAAATTTCTTCTGCTCTGCCTACCGCTTTTTGGAATAAAGGCGTGAGTTTATGTATGTACAAGAACATTAAAACAAACAAAAAAATAATAATATATTGGGCAAAGGGTTTCCAGTCTCAGCGTGTGCCGGGCCGAGGTACCCGGCGCTGGTTTTCAGACCGGTCCCATACTAAGAAGGTCGGAGGGTAGCATAATATACAATAACGATTACAATGATAACTTCTGTGCTCGCAATTAAAGATATAGGTGTGTAGAACTGATAGGTGTATAGAACGCTTGAAAACTACAAAAACAAAACGCTGCAGACGCGGCTAGCCGAATTCACACAATGGGCGATGATGACCCATCACCCAGAACGCAGCCCAGCAACCTGGCAAACACACCGGACGCAAACATAGTTTACAATTTCCGAACGTACCCAACCCGACGCTGTCAACCAACGAATTTAATATGGCCGACCTTTTGTCATAAAATTAACACTTTTTAATGCAAAATACGCGACTATCCGAATTTTGTGGATACATATGTTCAACTCGAAATCGTCATTTTTATACGTTCTTCAATTTGAGACAGGTCTCGTTCGGGTCTACCGTACCCCTGCACGAAATTATTAATATAGATATATGGTAGTGACCCTGCCTACGAAGTTGGTGGTCCCGGGTTCGAATCTATTTAGGAATAGGTCGATTTGTGTAAGATAATTCACAATAATTTATTATTATTATCATCAGACTATATACATCCCATTGCTTGACACAGACATCCTCTCATTCCACTATAATCTTACTAAATTCCGGGCTGCGATGTCGACTAGTCATTAGTTAAGTTTCTCGATTAGAGACCTCTTTAATGACTTTAGTTAAATATCTAACGAGATGGAGATCAAACCAAACCCAAGTTGATTTCAGTCGTTATTAAGTTTTGTTAATAGGGGGTTGACCTTTCGTATAATATGTTGATTGAATAAGGAAAGCCTCCTAACGTTTGAAACCTTGACTCAATAGTGTTGACACCTATCGATTCGCTCTATTGTTATGAATTAAGATTGAAAGTTTCAGTGTTGCTGCTCTGGCACGTTTACCGTAGTGAGATATTTTGTAATGTGTCTTTACCTCGCTGCTGTGGAAAGAACTCCCCGCCAAATAGATGGAGGCAAACAAAAAGGACGCCGGACTAATGACCTGGTAAATAACTGATGACCTGGGAAAGGACTGATGACCTGGTAAAGGACTGATAACCTGGTATAGGTCGCAGGAGTCCGCTGGATGCGGGTGGCGCAGGACCGGTCATTGTGGCACTCTTTAGGGGAGGCCTACGTCCAGCAATGGACGTCCATCGGCTGATATGATGATGATGATTATGATGAAACAAAAAAGTGGAACTATGGCAAGGACAACAAATACGAGTATATATCTGTGTCGATATTATTCAATTAAAACGTACAGAGCGCGGCACAGCGTCGTTGCGGGGTGGAGGCGATTTTGCGGTAAAGCGAACGCGGTCCGGGGCACGTCACACCAAAAAACCGCGCGGTATTCGATAGCGGGGTAGAGCGCAGGCGGCGTGTATGACATATATGAAGCAGTAATCGACAGTCGACAGTTTCGGAAAGATCAAAAATATAAAACCGCCTCCGCCCCGCACCGCGCCGCGCCCGCTCTGTGCGTTCAGCTTTAGTATGTGACCATCTCGCTCGGTTGTAGTATTATTAATATTATTTAACATCTACTCTGGGGTAATACTCGGATGCTTCAAATATCGGGTATTGTCATGAGAGACTTTTACTTTAACACTACAAAACTAAGTTTTCTGCCGAACCGCAGGCGGGTAAACTTTTCACCGCTTTTCTCTACATAATCTTCAGGCGGGCCGCAAGCTTGTCTCCTACCGTCATTTTGTAAAAAAACTTCACAAAATAATGTCACTCATCAGCGTTCGAATTATCTCAGTACGTCACGTCTCACTGACAGAAGTGAGATGTAAATTAGCGGAACCTCGTCACGGGACGCGAGATTGACTCTTTGGCGTTAAATTGAGACGGAAGCGCGCTGAACGCGAGGGGAATTTCATATGTTTTCGCTAATTATCTTGGAGCTTCTAATTATGAGAAGAAAATGGTTACGTATGACGAAGATTTAAATAAATTATGAATTTAAATTAACGCATAAGAAGCTTGTGTCCTCAAGCAAATATGTAGTATCGTATTTATTTTTCTTTTCCCCCGCAAAGTGACTTAGACCGATTATTACCAATTTAACCTTAGGCTCAAGTCTCATCGAACTCGTTAGATCCGTTTTCGAGAACCCGTTTACAAATAAATAATGTGTACTTACGGTCAACGAATTTGATTTCTTGACCACTCAACATCAGCTTGCTTGCTTGCAGCTTGTTGCCTTGTCACAGTGACAATTAAGGTACGCAGTGGCCCAGAAATCAAACTGGTTGACTATGCAGTCAAGGACAAATCTGTGACCTACTTAATGTTAAAGGTTGAGAGTCGTGTCATACTGTATAGCTATTCAAAGAAATATATTGCAAAATGGGTCCCAAATTAAAAAGCTTCAGCGTACTAAAACCAACTAGGTACCTATAACCAATTATTTTGGTATTAGAATCACCTATGTAATAACTAGGTATTTTGTTTTTCTTCATTCATTTGTTTTTTTTTTGGTTTTTCTTGAGCCTTAGGAGACACGAAGACCCTTAGGAGAAGAATAATAGTTCAAGTCTTCTAAAATACTAGTTTAAGAGCATAATTGGATGATTTTCATTTTTAGAGTTAATTGATATCCTTACCGGCCCAAAAGTTAAGTGAAAGTTAAGGAAAACTGAGTGCATTTAAAACTTTTTGTTAACCCCGGTTTACAGTAAACGTAAGCCCCTAAATGTTTAAATTGTTAAAACCAAAAATAATAAAAGTCTTTAACAATCATTGCCCGGTAAGGACAAATTAAGAAAACATTAAATTTCAGGATGAGAATCACCCAATTATTCCATTTTCTAGTTTAAAGTGCAACAAACGCTTTTCGTGATGCAATTAAATAAAATTTATTTTCCAGGATACTTACTAATTACATAGAACTTTCACAAAAAGGCAATTAACGATCCTATGACATGGTTCTACGTCTCAGGGAGCAGTATCGTTGTAATTAGACGCCCAGACGCTTTTGCTGCTATTTACGACTATTATATTTTCACAAATAGGTGTAACTGAATAGGAAAGCTATGGCTGTTACGACGTTTTTTCCAAGAAGGGTGATATTAGAAGTGTTAACATGAAACAAACGAATTTCAACTTTAAACTGTTGGCAATATGACGCAATTTATATTTCAACTGGAATTGGATTGTATACTTTCGGGACGTAGTACCTCTATTGTTCATTGTTTTCAAAAGTGAACTCTATTTGACGTTCCATAAAGTTCATAACTTATTGAAATGTCGATGGAAGCGTGATATTGTGATGGAAATGCGAATGTTGTAGCGTGATTTGTAACATTGATTAATATGGAGATATGTTGAGTTGCTGTTTGACCCTCTTCATGGTTGGGTAGGATTCATGTTTAAAGACGGGATTTTTGGCTTTCGAAATCCAATGGTTCAAAATACTTAAAATTTAATGTTGATGTTCGTAAAGTTGTGTTAGATTACGAAATCGCTAAAAGAAATTAAGGAAAAGTTTAATTTTTATTTTTTATACCTCGTCGATGGCAAACAAGCGTATGATGGTACGCGGTCAGTGCAGTCTATGGACGCCTGCAACTAACTCCAGGGGTGTAATATGCGCGTTGCCGACCCTTTCAAAATTTATACACTCCTTTCTTGAACCACTGTAGTCCCTCGGGAAAACCTCGGCAAGAAAAACCTCGGCGCTCATTCCACAACCGGACCGTCCGAGAGAGTGAATTCCTCTGAAACCGTACTGTACGCGGAGATTTAGGTTTGACATCGGTATACCCAAATGATGACACCTACTTAAGTGTTCAACTCAAGTGCATTGGGTTAGTGTCGAGCACTGGGACATAGATAGATAGAAGTTACGTATTTATATATAAACGATTACAAAAAATCAGTACAGAAAATGCGCCAAATTGGAATGATCAGTTTGACGGCGCGTCGCGCTCAAATTACATCTTAATAGGTATAAAGATATATGCCTATGATATTAAACTTCAATGAATCAGATCTAGATAAGTAGAGTATACTTTTCGATTTTGAACATCATTTAAGTAGATTTAACAAAAATCTGTTACATGTAAAAACATTAAGCTAAAATCAATCGATCAATGTAATCGGTTACATGTATCGGTTGTATGGTAAAGGTAAGCATTCACAGGCCCGCATCGCACGCATCGGACGCATCGCACGCAACGGATTCTAGTATCCTTCGTGTAGAAAGTCACACGAGTGCGTCCACTGACGTACAAGTGCGGATCAGTCCGACGCGTACGATGCGGGCCTGTGGACGCTCAGCTTAAAGGTCTCTTACGGCTCGGCAAAGCGTGAGTGACGCCTCTAGTGTTGCAGGTGGGCTGTCAGCTTGTTTGCCGCCGACGTGGTATTAAAAAACCCCAAAAGTCCTAAAAAATTAAGATAAAATTTTTTTGAGATCTAAATCTTGATAAACTTTGCTTTAGCTCAATGTTCAGTGGGAGCAAAAACTATCAAATAAATGTTGGTGATAGTAAATAAAACTGTTAGTATATGTAGAGTAGGATGTCCTTCCTTTATGACCGGGCCACACTGCTTCGTGCGCACAGCTCTTTAGCTATAGCGGTCTAAAGGCCTTTTAAAAGGACATTCATCTTGAGTAGTATTTGTGCATTTGTTTTATTTTGTTAAATTTAAAACTAAAACACTTAAACATATTTTATAAAGTTGACTAGCTGCTTCCCGTGTCTTCGTGCTCATATTATAGAATATATCCTGTGTAAAGATGCTTAAGCTACATCAATGAAAAGTATTTGAAATTAAGAGGAAAACAAATCGCATGAACCATCACGTTTTTCATATATGTTAGATTTAATTATCAATATAATTAAATCTAACATCTGTTTTATGATGAGTGGCTAGATAAAAACTAATAGAATGAAATGATTATTCATGCGCTCCTCATTACAGGGCACCTACGGAAAATTCGTCTAAAGCTCAATACAAAGTTCCATAAACAAACGTCTGACTGGACCTATAAGGACCTATATGTAGTGTCACAGTGATTTAGTTCATACTGTTATGCTGCGTAACTGTTTTAATAAATAAATAAATAATACACACATATAATATAAACTAGTAAACTAGTACATAAAATAAGCAACCAAAGTATTAAAAAATGGACCAAATAACCGATATTGTGGAAAGAGTAAGGGCATTAAAATGGAATTGGGCAGGCAACATATTATGTCGTATGAAAGAAAATAAACGGACAAAAAAACATTCAATTGACCCCAAGAGGTGGCACCAGATCGCGAGGACATCAAAGAATAAGATGGGCGGATTATTTTAAACAGAAATGTGGTGTGGAGCATACTGGATGAGCAAAGCCAGAGACATAAAGTTTTGGAAAGAGATGGGGAGGCCTACGTAACGCCAAAGAGGCGACTACTACAGATTTTTAACTGTAAATATTTAATTTAGTTAATAGAATGTCATTAGTTATGTAGTAGAATAAACGGCTTTTTTATTTTTTTTATTTATTTTACATATAATCACGCCTGTTTCCCAGAGAGTTAGGCAGAGATCACGGATTTCCATATAACATCATTTAACCTATAACTTGGGTAAAAGGATACGAGTATGTAAAGTGAAGTCCTGATAGGTCACGATTGTATTCATTTGTCTGGATCTTTCTTTTCATAGAATAAAACTATAGCTACCCCCCTCTAGTGCATACCTGACCAGATTAGATACTTAGAGATAGCTATTCAGCTACTTTACAAGTGGTGAATGCAAACCTGGATTGAAATTACTGAAATTAGGCTCAGCCATTTCTCCAATAGCTTTGACTGTTTGTGCAAAAGCAATATCAGGTTAGGAGAACGTGAATGCTAATTGCTTTTACAACCAGCTGTTTGCATATAGGTTTTGAAACACTTAAGTAAGCCAGAAAGAGGTCAGGTTCGGTTGCACCAAGTCGTCTATAATCATAAGTAGTGTTGTAAGGGTGGTTACACTTTTGTTGAAGAAAACAGCGTATGTGGTTAAGTGACGAAAGTTTATTCAAGACAGGTACACTGATTAGCACTATACTGTTCAGGAAACAGCAGGCGTTTCGAAAGAGACACCGTACTGCGACCCAAGTAGTTCCCTAATGCACAAACGCGTTGGAAGGTGTTCAATGGCTTGAATGCAGCCAACCAAATACGTAACGTAGAACGCCTAACACAAGGCCACAAGACAACAAATTATATTTTACAGCTCGGTAGTCATCATTCTACGTCGACAAGTCGTTAGCGCGTTCTATCTCGACGCCAGCGCCATCTCTTGGCGAATTGGGTTCCTACAGTGTTAGTTATTTATTTATCTGATTCAGGCAACAAAGACCTTACAGACTATCATGCTTATCATCTGATTGTTTGGAAAAGTTGTTGAAAAGTAAGTTGGTGCAACTCACCCTCATCATAAATTTTTGAACTCGGCATTCTTTGTCTAGGCCTAATTGAGCGTCCCATTGCCGAGTAAAGAAAAGAGTCCTCTTTCTTATGTACTACTGCCAATTCTTATTAGAAGAATCTCGTATTTCTTGGCAATTGGCTGCTAACTACGGACTACATGAAAATGTAAAAACATTTAAATACTTTCTAAAATTTATCATCATAATTTCGCTCACTGGAGGGAATTAGCCTCCTGTAAGATAATAAATGAAAGGCAAAGTCGTAGTATTTTCTGCATTTTCTTTCCAAAATAAAATATAATCGTCATGATGCAGAAGTATCGTTAATACTCTGCTTTTATCAAAATATTACTGTAAAAAGCCAATTTTCTATTACAGACGTAAACCATACTATACACCATATAAAGGACATAATTATGTTCTTTAGGGAGGTGATAGCGGATATGGAAAATAAAGCCTGCGCTTAAAATACTCTAATAGCAATTATTTCTCTAGGGCCAAGAAAAACGCAGTTAAAGGCTAGCATAACATAATATTCCAGCAGACACGTTTCAAATGCGATTCCATTTTGTAAACTCCCCAACGCTCACCTCAATCAGCTGCGATTTCCCTAAGACACGTTCTAAAACCATTCCAAATGCTAAATCGTGTCGAGCATGCAATATAGGATGTCGGGCCCACAGCGTCTCCCTCACTGTGGCACTTATGTGCAAGTGATTTGTATTGTATGACTAATGCTATCATTACCGAGTTTAGTTGTATCGTACCTATATAATATGAACGTAGTTTCAGACTCTGAATTTATGTGCGAAATCGACCAAGGAAAACAGCAGGACTTACATTACAAAAAATGTGTTAACTGTAGCTAAATGTTGCTATAGATAAGAAGACGTTTCTACAGGAAAATAGTAGCTCGAGGAAAACGGAGCTGCTTTTTTCAGTAACCATTATGTTTGTGGAAATGGTTCTTTGCTGCGGGTATGAATACAAGACCGAATTTGTTGTTGCCACTAGTTTGTTATTATTATTTAATATTCATTAAAGACTGGCCAAGTGCCCAGTGATTCACCCTAGTCTTTTTTGATTTTATTCGACAAGATTTTAAAATTTTACAGTTATGCCTCAAATTTTATTTATATATCGAACCCTTAATAAAGGGACGACATTATGGGACGGGCCAAAAGTATTATAAACAAAATTGATTGCACAGTTCTAATCGAGCACTAAGATCTAAACCTATTCTTCAATGTCTTCTTAATTCAGAAACCCAGCAATCAGCCGCACTCTCACTTTAGAGCCAGATAACGACCAGTTTACCGGATTAACTGCTCCTATATTCACAACTTGTTTCATCTTGCCACAACGTCCACCCCTTGACACAAGTATCAGTAATAATAACGCGTAACCACAGGTCCGACTTAGGCTGGTTCCCCTGAGGTGAGTGGAGTAAAATGTTGTGAATGACAGCCCTGCTATGCCAATCCCGCTTCTGACTAATTTTATTGCCGTACTCAGTCTTACAATAGTCTTAAAACTTTACATTTCCACCGGCCTTGCGACATAAAAAGACAGTATGTCTGTGTCTTTATGATCGCTGGAGCAAGTGCAAACCCTGAAATTGTAATAGTGTTTTTTTTTTTATTTTGACGTAAAACTTGACACTAACATAAAATCGTGTTTTGAATACTTTCCTAAGGTAAAAAAAGTGTTAATAAATATTGTGCTATAGCTGTAATGATTATTGGAATTTTTTACTTCATTTATTGTTTTTATAAACGTTTAGCTTTTTACTCACTTATATCTACTACGTTGTTGTTAAGTTATTAACAACATTTCAAAACACTCATTGGTGTGGAAATACATCATCATTTCAGCCGAATGACGTCCACTGCTGGACATAGGCCTCCCCCAAAGACTTCCACAATGACCGGTCCTGCGCCACCCGCATCCAGCGGACACCCGCGACCCTTACCAGGTCATCAGTCCACCGTGTGGGGGGCCTGCCCACGCTACGCCTTCCGGTACGTGGTCGCCACTCGAGAACCTTCCCGCCCCAACGGCCATCGGTTCTGCGTTGTATGTGCCCCGCCCACTGCCACTTAAGTTTAGTGATTCGAAGGGCTATATCGGTCACTTTGGTTCTGCTGCGGATGGCCTCATTTCTCGGCATCGACCAGGTAACCTTCCTCAGCCAAACCATTGAAAACCATGCGGATTTAAGGCTTTTCTACACACATACGAAACTCACATGCTAGTTTCATTACATTGCGGACTGCCGTGGTACAATGAGTTCAATCGATCTGTTAAACCGCGCAATGCATTTAAACTCGCATACGGTTTTATTATGTATTCCGGCATCAAGATATACTTGTTTTGTTAGGGGTGAGTGCTGAGGTGAGATGAAACTATTTGTGAATAGCAATACACATGTATTCGCATTGTGATAACCTAGTTGAGAGTATTTTCTAGAAATTCGCATCGTTTTGTCAGTTTTGTGAGCTCGTTTGTCAGCGCGGCTTTATATTTTACAGTTGCCGAGTAAATACGTTGGGAATAACTTTATTGCGTTATCTGAATACCTAAATATTTTAAACATACTCATGGAAAGAACAGTTTCAAGTCTTCTTAAATTATGTTTATCTCCACTTGGCATATTTGGTGCGGCACAATGAGGAAGTACTTCCACCATACAGAAGATAGCTGCCATAATAAACACGACAACTTGTTCTTTAGGTGCAGAAGGGAAGTAGCTATGCGGGCCTAGTGCTCAAAATTAGCTACACACAGACTTTAATATCAAAGGCTCTGTGTGGATCATATTGAACTTATGTTGCTTGGCTACTTCTTCTGCTGACTGTGTGTAGTGTTTTGTTCCTGGTGGTAAGGAAGGTCGCAAGAGCGGACGTGGATTAGCTTTGTAAATGGATATGAAGTATGATTTGTCTTTAGCTGTCAACATAAGGTATCTTCTAATCACTAAAGTGCTAGTAACGCACAGGTGACTTCTCTGCCTAGCTAATATGATCGGGTCTAGAGGTCAGGCATACAGCATTTGTCCCTTTCACGCTTACATACTTGCTAGTAAGGGATGTATGCTAAATGCTCTACAAAAACGTGATCTAACTAGGCTAGAGTCCATAATCTACAGTGTCTGCTTACTCTCAGAAGGCTGTATGTTTTTTTGCCACCGACGAGGTATTAAAAAACCGGCCAAGTGTGCACTTCGTACATTTAGATTTCCGTAGCAAATTATCAATATATTGGTAAATATCAGTGTAATATACGAAATTATAAACATTATCACCAAATTTTAAGTTAATATGTCAATGCGAAGTAAAAAAAATGCAATGCGAAGTATTCAGAGCATTATTTTGTAAATAAAACCTAATATCTCTAATAAAACCAGTGTTCAAAAAGGGTGATGACATGGACCCTTGTAATTACGGACCAATTGCTTTGCTACCGTCCATATCAAAAATATACGAAAGAGCAATGTGTGACCGGCTCTATCGATTCCTTGAACACAATAAAGTGCTCCATACAAACCAATACGGCTTTAGAAAAGACCGCTCCACAACTCTTGCTGTAACAAATTATATGCAGACAGTCTTAACTATTTTAAATAAGAAAAAACATGCAGTTGGGCTCCTCCTAGATTTAACTAAAGCTTACGATAGGGTATGTCACAAAATCTTACTTAACAAGATGTACTACTCAGGGGTTAGGGGTATCGTACATGACTGGTTTAAGTCCTACCTACAAAACCGTACCCAACATGTTCAGATTACCTATCACAACCCGACCACAAATGAGATAGTGCAAAAATTCTCAGAAAGACGTGATTTAAAAGGCTCGATACCTCAGGGTAGCGTACTAGGATGCGCCCTGTTTTTAATATATATCAACGATCTTCCAAAAACGGTTGACATCTACAACATTTTATTTGCAGATGATATTTCATTATTATTTGAAATTAGTAAAGGTGAAAATCAAAATGATATTATAAAAAGTACCCTCTGTAAAGTTAATAACTGGCTAAACGTACAAAATTTACAAATAAATCTTAAAAAAACTAAACTATTACAATTCTATCATAGACAAAACAACCCATTAAATTTAAACATTGTAACGAATAATACCAAAATAGAAGAAGTAGATAATTTTAATCTGCTAGGAATAACTTTAGACAGTAGTATAAATTGGAAGAAACACATAGAAATAACAAAAACAAAAATTTCTAGCTTTCTATACGCACTTTATAACCTCCGCAAAACAACAGACCTGAAAACTGCGCTGTCGGCCTATCACGCGTTTGCACACTCGCGGCTCAGCTACGGCATCATGCTTTGGGGAAACAGCACAAATGCTCACGAACTGTTTGTGATGCAAAAAAAGTGTGTACGGATCATGGTTCGTATACAATGCCCGGAGAGCTGCAAACCCCACTTTAAAAGCCTCGGAATCCTACCACTACCGTGCCAGTATATTTTGGCGTTGGCCCTTTACGCGTGGAAAAACAAGCACTTATTTAAAGAACCCCAAAGTACCAGAAACAAATATCAGATTCTTCTCCCACCCGCTAATTTAAAAATGCTATCCAATAGCCCACAATACACTGCAATCAAGACATATAATAAACTACCTAATACTTTAAAAGCACTGGACAGTTATGAAATGTATTATAAGCAGCTAAAGTTACTATTACTACAAAAGTGCTATTATTCGTTGAATGAATTTTGGACTGACAATCTTAAAGAAATTAAATAACTTTAATCTTGGTATTTATTTTTAAATTTATCCATAAATAACAAAAATAATTATAAATTACAGATTACTTAAGTAAAATAAAATAAAAAATTATTGAAATGAATAATACTACTTAATGCATGGAAATTGTATCAATTGAATCTAATTAATGTTTAATGTTGGTATGCTTACACCTTAGCTATGAAATGTAATTATACGAGTAGTTAGTTGAAGACGTTTTAGTAGATTGCTATGGCTGAAAGGATACATGTTGAATTAAATTTAATAATCACTTTTGCCATAATGTAATTAGGTATATTTAGTTGTAGACGTTGAAGTACATTGCTATGCCCGAAAGGGTACATGTTGAAACAAATTGTATTATGACACCAATGTAAACACATGTATTTATGCAATAAATTATATGAATATGAATATGAATATGAATAAAAAAATGCTGTCACCAAAGTCAGATTCTCATTCCTTTGTTTTTCTACTCGTAAATAATTATAATCACGTTTGGCAAACGTGAGCTTGGTTGGAATAAATTCTGCTCATTCCATAATTTGTCATGCTCTTATTCTTTAATGATATGTATATGTTTGCACATCATTGCCTATTCTTTACAGTAATAACGACATCAATTTTCTAAAAAGAAAGGAATTTTATACACCGACAATTTTGCCGGCCTTGTCAAAATAAAGTTAATGACACATTTAGCGCTCGCCGTCGTAAATCCTCTAAACTAGACGTCGCTTCTAGGTTTTCCTGCGTTGTTTATAGCATAACGTACGAGAGGAGTTAATGAGTTTCGTGCTTACGCAAATTAACATGTATCTTTAATGTCTTCATGAAGTAAAAGGACACTTTGGATCCTGGGTTTAGGTAAAAAGGGTAATATCGCTAAATTTGGTAAATACTTCACTGGCTTCACTTTCAACATTTTCGTATTCGTATGCACTTAAATGATAGTGTAGTTTTTCGCTTTGAAGCGAAAACCTGCGGTCAATAAAGTCCGAGTTCTTGGTAGCGGCAATGATTAGATTTCCGTGGCAATTGTTTTTAACTTGCCTTATATTCGATTTGTGTTCGTAAAGATTAGAACATTTGGAATGTCCTAATAATAGGTCGTACTTACAAGACTAAATAAATATAGTAGGGACATTTTACACCTTCAACACTTCCGCTTCAAAAAGGAATTAACTATGTAAATGTAAATAAACAACAGTATGTACCTAAATCAACGAAAACCTAACACTAGAACCCGTTATAGTATGAGTGTATAGGAGTGTCGTGGCACACATCTGGTTCATAGCAGAAAAGTATTTAAAGTTTGGTTGGTTGTTGTTTTTAGTTTGTTTTTCGTTGGTTTAAAAATAAGTAGTATATTATAAATGGAATAAATCCTCTGATGCTCTGAGGGAAATCGTAGAATAAAACAAAACTTTGCGAACCAACGTATCGCAGACTCCAAATTAATTTACCACAATCTTCGAGTACGTAGTACCCCTCAGATTAAACAAATGCTCCCTTGTCATATTAACATTTGAAATTACAACCGTAATCAGTCCCAAGTTTCGTGTAACCGAGTTAGAGTGCCGCGGTTCTAAGTGGCTAACAAGACCCGACGTGTCGTAATGGCTGCTAAGTTGACGTGCGAAGTTTTAGGTTTAAGTATTCGTGATATTCCTGTGGCTGTAATTTTAATATTGTATGTGAAGGTTATATAATTCGAGATTGAATTGGAACATCTGAATAATTATTTGATTATAATAATTAACTTAGGAAATGTTTAACATTGGGCGGCTCTATTGATAAGTATAAAACTTGTATAAATTCATGAATAAAAAAACTTATTAGTGCAATTTGTTAGGTATTTAAAAGTTAAGTATATTTTCTTTATAGAAGAAAAATGCATAAATGCATGTAGTTAAATGCATCTTCATGAAAATATCTATCGAAATCATCTGTTATTACTTGTAATAATCCAGCATGGAAATGGTACCTACAATTGGAAGCACCATCCGTTTTATGAAAACTTGACACTTTGTTCTATTTCAATATTATCCTGCATACAAATGAAAAAGGTATAATGTAAATAGTGTTTAGTCTCATAATAATTATTGGAAAATAATATGTCACATAGACTAAACACGTAAGTATAGACATTACCTATATACCTCTAGTTTTAATACAAAACAATACAAATCCCACGAATCATAAAATAATCTCAGCAACACAACCACCACCACCATATCAGCCGGAGGACGTCCACTGCTGGACACAGACCTCCCCCAATTTCATGGGGGGTAAATGCCATAATCGCCACGCTTGGCATGCGGGTTGGCGATCGCAGCATCTCCACCGCACTCCAGGGATGCTGCTGATTACACTCTTATTTATGTGCTGCTGCCCATCCCCCGGTGGTCTTGGTCGTAGTTTTAGGACATACCCGGGTCAAATGGGCAGCAACACAACAGTGTAAACAGAAAAGACTGAATCGTAGTTCAAGCGACAAACTTTCATTGTGTCAGCAAACACAAAACATAGCGCCGTATCTAAGTACAAGGTGATTTGAATAAATTAGGGCTAATGTCCTACTCGTAGAACAAAGAGATTCACGCATGTGCATTGAGTCCGAATTTCGCCCGTATTTCAGATTGACTATTTACTTTCTGAATCTCGAATCTAAATCTTGCTAAATTGCAAAAGCAACCATGTTATATATACCGTTAAGTTCATATTGCCAAATAACATAATTAGAAATGTGAGGTTTAGTAGTGAGGTCACAAATTGTCCCGTTCATTATCTGTATGTGTGGTTGGCTGGTTAGCTATGCCTATTCATTAACGGGGTTTGAGCATTTGCGGTGAAATCTACTGACTAAATTTTAAATTAAATAATGACATGTACTCGTATATCAACTTACAACAAACAGCTAAATGTACATACACTAAGGCAACTTTCTGACTTGTCGTGGAGGGATCGGTATGTGGTATTTTCTTCTTTGACGTAAGCTTATTGATGTCGCACAAGTTTCCTCATTTGACAGGATACTAAGTATTACATTTGCGCAGTAGTATACTGCATCCGTATTACCCCCAGTCCAGAATAAGTAATAGTACGCCCAGTTCCGGATTAAGACACTCTTGTATCCATAAGTAACCTAGTATCGGTCTTGTTTTGGTGCCATTTATGGTGCCCCCCAAGACGTGATGCCCTAAGCACTTGCTGATGGGCTAATCCAGCATTGATTGCCCCGCTCCCGTGTCAGTCAGATTCAGATTGCACTCATTTAAATGAACATAGGAAAATCAAAGTCAAAATATTCTTTATTCAAATAGGCCTAGCAACAAGCACTTTCAAATCGAAGGAAGCGGTCAGAAATTCGCCTATGACAGATAAAACATTTATACAGAATGATTCAGGAGACGTGAGCAGGACCAACACTACATACAAAGTAAATGGCAATGAATCGTTCGCAATTGTATTTAAGTGAAACGCCCATACCTTTTCCCTGTATTTTAATTTTTGTTAAGTTTAAGTTACATCTCTACAATCATGGTCACCCTACAACAACTGGCTTATAAAGATTAAACTTCTAACTGTTATGACAGCACTTTGATTACGAAGAAAGTAAATTGTCACATTGAGTGAGATACGATATTTCAAAAGTAATCGGACTTAGATGACATTCAATTTGACACGTATCACTTGACTGAAGTATTCTGATTGTAGAGTGACCATGAATTTCGTAAATAATTTAAAACATTTTGTTCTCAACACCAAAGATAAATGAACGTTAATTTCACTAATAGTGGCACGAAGCAGTAGCTTATGAATCCGTAGTGTTGATCTTGCTCACGTCTCCCGAATCACCCTATATATAGTGTTACTAGCATTTGCCCGCGGCTTCGCCCGCGTACTAAGCGAAATTTTTAACCGTCTACAAAAAACAGGTTCGTATGTTTGTCCACGATTATCTCGCGTTTGGCTGAACCGATTTAGATGCGGTCTCCAGAAAAGTAGTTGTTACATTCTGGGGTTTCGCTATACGAAGTTTGGTGATTGTGATTCATTAACAGATGAACATATAAAAAGTTAGTATACATTCTGAGAACCGGCAAACTGTTGAATTTCATTTGATTTTGGCAAAAATAAGGATCGAAGACTATTATCATACATTTCCGAGAGGCCGAAGGGGAAAGGGCCGATGAAATAAAAGCATATCTGAAATGTCTCTTAGTAAAAGTATCTGTGTACTACAGTAACACCAATAGGTCTGTAAACGACCTAACAGCGCGCAGCGGCCATAAACTCTGGTCCTTTGAAGTACAGAAATACGGCTAATTCAATATCATGTGTAACATTTATTTTTCCTACAATTAAATTTATTAGGTAGGTTTTGCCAGTTACCATTGGAGCATCCAAAAAGAAAATTTGGCCTCACTTCCATCGCACTCCTTACTGTCAGTCCGTCTGTTACAACCAAGTTGCTTTTACTGGACCTATTGAATTGCAATTTGGCACAAACTATCAAGAATTTAGAGCGCTCGTGGCCCAACGGCACCCGCCTACCGCGTGCGGTGTGCGAGGTTAAGCAATGTGGGCGCAGGTCAGTTCTTGGATGGGTGACCGCTTTGAGTGGTTACTAACTGACTCTCGTGCTTTGAAAGGCACGCTAAGCCGTTGATCCCGGCTGCAATCGTTAAGCCAAGTTAGAGGCCTTCGAGCGGCTTGCGAACTTCTAACAGTCAAGTTGCCCACTCACTTGACAAAGGGGGGTCGAAGTTGCACCGCGTCCGTAGGGAGTACCCACCGTTACCATACACAGAACCTAAAAGTGCTAAAAGTGCAACAAAAACTGGCAACCGTACTAGTCTTCTCGAAAATCTCACGGTTCGTAAATAAATGCCATACGATTAAAAAAGAATTGAAGGTTGATTTAAATGGAAAAAATATCGAAACCTCTATGTCGTTTTTAAAAGCAAATCCATAGATACCCCACACGCCCATATAGTAATATTAAACTTTTTTGCATATAGGTATGAATGGAGTGCTAAATTTTACCTCAGATTCGCATTAAGAGACCTCTCGGATGCTCAGATATCGATTTTGAACGAAATCGGGAAGAAAAAAAAAGAAAATCAATATGGCCGCCACTTTCACAAATTTTACCCCGGATTCGTATTAGGAGATCTCTAGGACGCTCAGATATCGATTTTGAACGAAATCGGGTTGGAAATGAAAAAAATCAATATGGCTGCCACTTTTTCCAAATTTTACCTCGGATTCATATTAAGAGACCTCTCGGACGCTCAGATATCGATTTTGAACGAAATCGGGACGGAAATGAAGAAAATCAATATGCCGCCACTTTTTCCAAATTTTACGTCGGATTCGTATCAAGAATTCTCTCGGACGCTCAGATATCGATTTTGAACTAAATCTGGACGGAAATGATAAAAATGAATATGGCCGCCACTTTTTCTATTTTATACCTCGGATTCGTATTACGAGACCTCTCAGACGCTCAGATATCGATTTTGAACACAATCGGGACGAAAATGAAGAAAATCAATATGGCCGCCACTTTTTTCAAATTTTACCTCAAATTCGTATTAGGGGACCTCTAGGACGCTCAGATATCGATTTTGAACGAAATCGGGTTGGAAATAAATAAAATCAATATGGCTGCCACTTTTTCCAAATTTTACCTCGGATTCATATTAAGAGACCTCTCGGACGCTCAGATATCGATTTTGAACGAAATCGGGACGGAAATGAAGAAAATCAATAAGCCGCCACTTTTTCCAAATTTTACCTCGGATTCGTATTAAGAATTCTCTCGGACGCTCAGATATCGATTTTGAACGAAATCTGGACGGAAATGATAAAAATGAATATGGCCGCCACTTTTTCTATTTTATACCTCGGATTCGTATTACGAGACCTCTCGGACGCTCAGATATCGATTTTGAACACAATCGGGACGAAAATGAAGAAAATCAATATGGCCGCCACTTTTTTCAAATTTTACCTCAAATTCGTATTAGGGGACCTCTCGGACGCTCAGATATCGATTTTGAACGAAATCGGGACGACAATGAAGAAAATCAATATGCCGCCACTTTTTCCAAATTTTACCTCGGATTCGTATTAAGAATTCTCTCGGACGCTCAGATATCGATTTTGAACGAAATCTAGACGGAAATGATAAAAATGAATATGGCCGCCACTTTTTCTAAATTAAATACCTCGGATTCGTATTACGAGACCTCTCGGACGCTCAGATATCGATTTTGAACGAAATCGGGATGAAAAAAAAGAAAATCAATATGGCCGCCACTTTCACAAATTTTACCTCGGATTCGTATTAAGAGACCTCTCGGACACTCAGATATCGATTTTGAACGAATTTGGGACGAAAATGAAGAAAATCAATATGGCCGCCACTTTCACAAATTTTACCTCGGATTCGTATTAAGAGACCTCTCGGACGCTCGGATATCGATTTTGATCGAAATCGGGACGAAAAAAAAAAGAATTCAATGACTGCGACTTTTTCCACATTTTACCTCGGAGTCGTATTAGGGACCTCTCGGGCGCTCAGATATCGATTTTGAACGAAATCGGGACGAAAAAAAAGAAAATCAATATGGCCGCCACTTTCACAAATTTTACCTCAGATTCGTATTAAGAGACCTCTCGGACACTCAGATATCGATTTTTAAACGAAATCGGGACGAAAATGAAGAAAATCAATATGGCCGCCACTTTCACAAATTTTACCTCGGATTCGTATTAAGAGACCTCTCGGACGCTCAGATGTCGATTTTGGTCGAAATCGGGACGAAAAAAAAAAGAAAATCAATGACAGCGACTTTTTCCACATTTTACCTCGGAGTCGTATTAGGGACCTCTCGGACGCTCAGATATCGATTTTGAACGAAATCGGGACGGAAATGAAGAAAATTAATATGGCCGTTACTTTATTCAAAGTTTAGGTACCTCGGATTCCTATTAAGAGTCCTCTCGGACGCTCAAATATCGATTTATGTCGAAATCGTATCGGACGGCACTGATTAATAAAACCATCTACAATACATAGAATCAAAAAAGGTCGTATCTTCATAGGGAACTCACGGCACTTCATGCACCTTTCGACCTTATAAGGAACTTACATGCCAAATTTGCTATCTCTCGAACCACCAGTTTGCGCTGTGCGGTGATATGTCAGTCTCTCAGTCAGTCAGTTATTTCTTGATATTTGGCACAATTTTTGAAAAGTTTTCATGACCACAATATTAAATTTCAAAACCTATGCCATTTTCGTAATTAACGTCCCAAAAAACCATAAAAACGACACCCATATTAATATTTAGACATTTCATCCCCCTCGGACCCCAACAGAGGGGATGGTATTTCACGTCCTCCAGTGGGATTTTAAAATCATTGTTGTTTTCGTAATCAGCGACCCAATAAACCATGGAAACAACACCCATATCGATTTTCAGAATTTGTCACCAGATTTCCTCCTTTTAGGGGTTGATTTCTCAAAAAACCTGAAACACATGTTTACTCATTTATCGTTAGAAATACTCCTGTGAAGTTTCGAATAAAATAATCCAGCTAATCTTGATTCCCGATACAATCTTCGGACCCCCATTTCACCCCCTTAGGCGTTGAATTTTGAAAAATCCTTTCTTAATGCACCTCAAGACCTTATATGGAACCTACATACTAAATTTGGAATCTCTAGAAGCACCAGTTTGCGCTGTGCGGTGATATGTCAGTCACTCAGTCAGTCAGTTATTTCTTGAAATTTGGCACAAATTTTCAAAAATTTTCATTTCCACAATATTAAATTACAAATCCGATGCCATTTTCGTAATTAACGTCCCAAAAAACCATAAAAACGACACCCATATTAATATTTAGACATTTCATCCCCCTCGCACCCCAACAGAGGGGAGGGTATTTCACGTCCTCCACGTGAGATTTTAAAATCATTGTTGTTTTCGTTATCAGCGACCCGGTATATCATAAAAACAATACCCATGTCGATTTTCAGAATTTGTCACCAGATTTCCCCCTTTTAGGGGTTGATTTCTCAAAAAACCTGAAACACGTATTTACTCATTTATCGTTAGAAATACTCCTGTGAAGTTTCGAATAAAATAGTCCAACTAATCTTGTTTCCCCATACAAACTTCGGACCCCCATTTCACCCCCTTAGGGATTGAATTTTGAAAAACCCTTTCTTAGTGCACCCCTAGACCTTATAAGGAACCTACGTGCCAAATTTGGAATCTCTAGGACCAGCGGTTTGGGCTGTGCGTTGATATGTCAGTCAGTCAGTCAGTCAGTCAGTCAGTCAGTCAGTCAGTCAGTCAGTCAGTTTCTTCTTTTATATATTTAGATTGAACGAACTAAAATGGTTCAAGCCGTCTAGTGGTTCAAGCAAGCGACTGTCAAGCGATGCCAGCGGACGGAAATTCGAATCCCGGCTTGTACCAATGAGGTTTTTGGAAGTTATATACGGAATATCATTTGATATATTGATTGTTAACTTTTCTGTAATGTAATGAATGAAAATGTAATGAACATGATCGCAATAAATATATGAATATAAATATATGAATGAATATTCTATGAAGGAAAACATCGTGGGGACTACTGTCTGTTTTGTCTCATATAAAGGGGCCCTGTGCCCAGCAGTGGGACGTATTCAAATTGACGATGACATAATTAAAAAAAGTTACGTGGCAGATCGAACGTGAAATAGAAATGCAAGCGAGAGGCGAAAATAATGAATTTGTGACATATTATATTACATATGGTACTCGTATATTTCAACATTGAGAACATTGAACCTACCGAGGGTAGGTACTGCATAAAATTTTACAGTACATATGGTGCTACATTACCGCACGAGTGCGGTAATCAGCAGATTACGTGCATATCTCGAAACTTTAAAGAGCCATATGTACTGTAAAACGTTGTACGATACACGTGCGAACAGGTAATTCGCAACTCGTGTCGATTTAAAACACTCCCTTCGGTCGTGTTTCAATTTATCAGCACTCGTTGCGAATTCCCTGTTCTCTGCACATGTATCGTAATGTACTATTACAGTACATATGGTGCTAGATTACCGCACGAGTGCGATAATCAGCAGATTACGTGCATATGTCGAAACTTTAAACTCTTTAAAGAGCCATATGTACTGTAAAACGTTGTACGATACACGTGCGAACAGCTAATTCGCAACTCGTGTCGATTTAAAACACTCCCTTCGGTCGTGTTTCAATTTATCACCACTCGTTGCGAATTTCCTGTTCTCTGCACTTGTATCGTAATGTACTATAATTGATTTTTATTACATAATACATATAAAGAAACAGGGTTGATATACTGAATATGTCAAAAAATCAGTTTAAAACATATCTCTGTAAACAAAGATCAAATGTGTCATAAGTCATAATCTCCAAGTTTAATGTTAAATTTAAGTTTGCTTTTCTGCCTTGGTATATTATAGTGTTCCTAGCCTTCTCGCAAGTAACCTTACAGCTAACTTTAGATTTAGTGTGTGGATTAAGTGTAGACGTACCTATTTAAATAGTTTTTACTATGTTTTATGCATGCCGTGTTTGCCTGTAATTGGGTGAATACTCTGGCAGTAGTTCATTATCTGTTGTAAATAAGATTTTTTATTGTATTACATCTGTTGGCAAACCTTAATAAATATTGATACAAAAATTGGAGGGCTACGTTGAGCAGTGGACGGGGTATGGCTGATGATGATGATGATTCATTTATTAAGGTTGAGATTACTTTGTCAATTTTTGAAGGCTTCAGGTAGATAAAAGGAAAATTATAAATTAAAAACGCTACGGGGGCCTTTTTAATAATTGCGATTTTTGACCTGAACATCCACGTCCTAAAATGCTTGTAATAAATTATTTACATTCCTACATTCATTTATTAAATATTTACGTATAAAATAAAATAGGTTTACAACAACCGTTAAGAGCCAAGTGAAAGTACTTATAAAAGTTTAACGAATTACCTCACTCAGCAACAATACTCATAATAGCTTGAATCAGCCAACTCTAGCAAGTCTATTTTAGCTGCCTCATGTTCTATTCAGCGGCACAATTACTATCACTTCTATTCCAATGACAGTTACAACGGTCCACTAATCGTGAAAACAATAGTTTCGGAATGGCTGTGACAATTCCATTCATAAATTATCATATTGATTGCGTTAGAGCGCGCTTCAATTGGATTGGTAGTAATTATTGATTGAGAATTCAATTTTAAAGTTACATAGGTATTAAATATCGCAACAACAATTTTCTTTTATTGTCCTGATATGAAATATTTAAATCTCACCTGTGCTGATATAGGAATTTGGCACATACCTATACAAATGCGTTCTTGTTCTAGATAAAGTACAGAAAAAGGTGATGTGAATCAATAGGACCCAATTGAAGGTGTACATTTAAAAAAACAACCTTTCCAGGTTGTCTTATCTTTCCATCTCACCTTCTACCCCTAGCAACTGATCCTTAACGTGTCACAAGTTTCAACAGCTTTTAAGCCTAATTCACAACAGTTACCTACAAATCTCTTGGCTCTAACCAGAATAAGGTATACATCCGTTTACGCGTAGTTGTTACAAATTTCGGGGTCAAGATACACTAGTAGTTATGGTGGAGGTTGAGGAAACTCGTGAATAACATAGCAGGGTCCTAACAACACGATAAACTAGTCGGACACGACGCTAATGGAAAAATCGATGGCGTTGGTCCTTTGCACGCGTTTTTAACACGACTCTACCGTTTTTACTTATATAGTGTGATATGCCATTTAAAAAGTACATTTAGGCGATGTTAAAAGTTTGTTAGCACGAAGCAAAGGTTCGTTTGATGCACGTTGTCAAATAATTTTGCACAGACATAAAAGAGGCAGCCCAAAGCGTGATATGAAAATCTTTTTGGGTTTAAAAAAAACCTCTTTAGCTAATGTTTTAAGAAGTGTATCCTGGTTGTGTTAGTCATATTGAAAACTGAAAAAATTAATATATTGCTACTAAAAGTAGATTTTTTTTAAATGATATTTTAATGTTTCAGGCAGTGGCAAATTGAACTTCGACTCGTTTGTGCGAGTGGCCACCCACTTCCTAGACGAGGACGACGAGGCATTGCAGAAAGAGCTAAAAGAGGCGTTTAGGCTGTACGACAAAGAAGGTAACTGCAGCGCTACCACGAAAATGTGTGGTTATACCCCGTTTCGCAGAAAAATGATTCTCGAATGTATGTTTTGTGTATGTTTGTGGTTGGTGAGGGGGTGGTACAATATGAGCAAACTGTCAGCTGCCAATGTGAACTGTCAGTCGAGTCAGAGTCAGTACCACTTTTTACTGCGTACCTACATTTAAATGAGTGCTTCCTTCCTGGCGCGGAATGGGGCGACACGCATGCAGTACTGCCTTGCTTCCGCGCATGATATTAGTGCGCAAACGTAACAGAGACAGTATCTCGTTTAGTGCGGAAATCTCTGTGACATCAGTAAACTCAAGTCCAAGAACAAAATACCACATACTGATCCCGCCCCGCCAAGTCAGGAAGTCGCCTTAGCTGTTATAATAGGGACAAAATGTTGATACAACATTCCACCTACGTCTTGAAACGCACAGAGCACGGTGCAGCGTCGTTGTGGTGCGAGGCGGTTTTTCGGTAAAGCAAACGCAAAGCAAGAAGCACACACCAAAAAACCATTCCAACCAAGCGGTATTCTGTAGCGCGGTAGAGCGGAGGCGACGTGTATGACATATGAAGCAGTGATCGACAGTCGACAGTTCCGGAAAGATAAAAACGCAAAACCGCCTCCACCCCGCACCGCGCCGCGCCCGCGCTGTGCGTTTCGAGCTTTATTGCGCATTGTACGAGTAGTATGCTAATGCGTAACTACAGCTAATGTAGCAACTGCACGCATGCGCACACAGCAGTGTGCCCCGGCTTAAAAGCTGGAAAAACACAGAGCACGGGGGCGGGTCTTTCCGAAACTGTAGACTGTCCATTACTGCTTCATATGTCAAACATTCCGTCTCCGCTCTACCGCGCTACTGAAAACCGCGCAGTTTTCTGGTGCGACGTGCCCCGAAACGCTTTTGTACCTATAATCATACATTGTCAATTACATTCATTTATTATTGCAAAACTGCCTCCGCCCCGCAACGAAGCCGCGCCGTGTTCTGTGCGTGTTCAAGTTTAAATGTTAATTACTTTAGCCAATTACTGATCCATTTTCAAAGCAGAACTAGAAATATTTTAAGACGGAGCCTTTGGTTAAGTGTCACATTAGACTAATTGGCCTACGAGCTCAAACGGATTCATAAACTAAGAAGCCTAAAAAAGAAATGTATTTATAAAAACGTGACAAAAAACACAAGGTTTCTTAATGAATAGCTCAAAGACCAACATAGATAATTAAATTAAGAAACACTAGCATTTCTACTCATTTAAAATTGGGTTTACTGTTGCTTAGGTGCTCTACTGTTTTACCTACTACTAGTACTACTATTACTATTTTACTATTAATAGTAAGCTAGAGTAGGTACAACCATTTTTTAAACGAACTACCTACGTAGGTTCTTTGTCGTTAGCTGTAAGTGAAAAACTAGTATAGTATACCACAAAAAGATGTACATATTTGTACACTTTTTCACCTTAAGGATGATTCACAGTAGACCGTTCCGTGTCCGGGCCGGCCCGTTTTCTTTGACAGCAAAAAAAAAACAGTTTTATGTATTGCGCCTATATGCTTACGACAAATGTGAGTGACTATCCACTGGAGAGGCATTCAGTTTAAGACGCTAACAAGACCTTAATTGGCTTTCTTAACCAGTTTTTCAACAGAAAACACTTAATTGGTGAAGTGAAAAAGAGAAGAGAAGAGGCCTATGTCTAGCAGTGGACGTCGATCGGCCGACGATGATAATGATGATGATGAAAAATATATACTGTGTGCAAACCTGCTCACAAAATTTCACGAAAATCGATTGAGAACCTCGACCTGTAGAGGAGAACATCCGGAAATCCGGACATATTACAAAAAGTAATTACATAAAGTATTACATAAAGTATTTTTGCCGAAGCTGAGGAGGAAACGGAGACCTTCGTTTCACTCAGTCAATAATTTCAAGTATAATTATACTTTGTTTTATTTTTCCGCTTTTTTAATCGTTTGTCATCCGCCATGCGATTTTAAGCAAAAATAAAGCATGAAGCGGGAAAATTTGCGGCGTGCTATCTTTGAAACGGGATAAGCTACTGAAATTAGTGAATTTAGTATAATACTATTCTCTGATATTCAAGGGAAATGAAGAACGTGCGCGTAAATGACCGTTAACATTCTAATCTTTAAGGCGCAGGGTAGGGCAAGCCATTCTCCATACAAAGGTTGTGAAAGTTTTTTGCGTTAGTTTTGGCACTACAGCATTTAATTTTATTTTTTGTTGGTACATATTGGATATACGCAGAACTTGATGTTGAAATTTTGCATTATTTCAAAAAGTATTAATAAAAAAATACAAAAAAATAAATAAAATTAAAAAAGAAAAACATGAAGGCATAGCTAACAAAAAAATAAGCATATGGACCAAAAATAGTAATTGGAGTGCAAACACAAACCAAGAAAAACTTGCACAAAGTTTGTATTGAAAGAGCTTGCCCACCCCTTCGCCTTAAACAAGACTAATTAATTAATTTAAGTAAAAAAACCCAACTGCGTTTCTGTGTAATTTGGAATTTGGCGCCAAAAATCCGCCACATTGTTTTTTTTTTTGTTTATATACCTAGTGTCACTCTCACAGTAAATACCTTTCTAACGATACCTGTCAAGCTACACTCCATCGAGCTGTTCAGGCCACAGAGCGTGCCAAACAATTATACATATCTATACATGCTCTCAAACAACGTAACCCTCCTTCTGGCGCAGTCGTGTAAAAAATGATATATAAAGTGCGAACTGTGAAATATTCTCGTTGCTTTCTGCGGTCTCAATTGTAAGCCCCATTGTAGTCATTCCATAATATCACGTAATGACACGAGCAATATTGATATGGAATGAGGTCAAAACATTTACAAATCGCCAAATAGCACAACTAGGTCATGGGGACGCATGAAAATTTATGAGTTCTTAGTTACAACTTATGGGCAATGAATAGAAAGGACCCTTAAGCTGGAGTAATGAGGCGCGTCCTGTTATCCCTTTCTCGGGTTATGGTAATGAGAGAGAGGTAACGATACGAGATAAGGGAATGTCGTATCATGATTATCGAGAGCTGGATAGGCAGAGTTTTACATTATAAAATAAAACATGGAACATGGAAAAGGGAATCATAATGAAATTACAATATAATTTTTTGAATCAATTTTTATTTGCCGAGAATACAGTCTTTTTTTTGGTTTCATGTATTCAGCCATGTAAAGCGTGCGAATATTTTATACATTATGTAAATAATTATTGGAATTAACCATTAGAATTTGAAATTATAAAATTAAAAATAAAATAAAATGTCTAATAATTAATTACCAATATAAAATATAAATATACATAAATGCCATAAGACTATTATTATTATTACTGCCAAATAATAATAATAATTTACACTCTAAATCCAAAATATATATAGTGAACAAAATATGTATACACGATTTTTATATAAAAAGGAATAAAGAACATATTTGAAGAACATTTTAACACCTCTAAAAACGTCCATATATTTACGGCTACACGGGAAATACACAGTAACAGCATCGTTTGGCGTGATTCCAAACGGCCGACTGCTTTGAGTGCGATTATCGATGGAAATTCATTTTACTGGTTGTCAGGAATTGAAAAATGAATATTCATGCATTTGGCTGCAAAACAATTAAGGTGAGGTATGTTCACACTGTAACCAAAAAATGCAGAACAAAAGCTAGACCCCGCTATTGGCGGTGCAAATTGGTAGCTGTCAAGTTCTAAGGGATGGGTAAAAATTATTTTGAAATACTAGAGGTATGTCGATAATTATAGCTATATGTCGATATTTTTTCCTTACCATAATGAGAGTCTAAGACTGCAATTAAACGTGTTTATTTTATACATCAGGACTATATAATTAAGACAAGAGACTAAGAAGTTTATTTATTATTATTTATAGGGGAGGAGCACTGCTTATCCTATAGTTTCAGGTATAATACCTATTTAGGGAGTAGAGTTCTACTTTAAGGAAACTTTGTAAAAGATATTTTTGTATAAATAAATTAAATTAAATTAATTAAATTTGTACATAAAGGTTTACACGTTGAAAATAATATTAATAAGGAATGTAATGCGTGGGTTTTTCATATGTGGTTAGACTGGCCCCTACACTAGGCTAAGCCTGTCTCGTAGGTAATTACAAAGTAAATATATTTTTTGTTAAATATTTTTCATTTTTATAAATAAAAATGTTCAATTATTCATCATTACTAACAAATTATCGTTACCTATATCTTCATAGCACAAACCATTCACAAATTAATTAAATAATTTATAAATTTCACTTTTATTTCCCCCAAGGGATGTCGTATTCTTAATTAACGATCACTTTTTTTCAGTAGTTTTCTCTTCAGTAATCTAGTGATATAACTGAGCCCTATTCTTTTTTAGAAATATATGTCACGTAATATATAAACAACATTTTTTTCTCAGTTAAAGGGCACTAGACTTCGTCTTCTGTTGCAAAAAAAACATTTTAAGAAGGAAAATGACTTGCTACTTCAACAGAAATAATGGATAAAATACATTTGGTGTAATTTTGTAACATATTCTTATTTACTTACATCTGTCATTAGACACTTTTGCCCTCTAATAAACTTTGCTTAATTTGTATAGATTGTTATGTATCACTTTCCGCATTTTTAAATAATTAAGATTTCCTGTTTGATGCAATCGCAATAGTGATTTTTTTAAACCTCGAGTATGACATCTAAAGATTCTTTTAAACAAAGTTTTGAATCCTCTAGCTTTCTTATTGAAATATATAAAACTCTTAATACAAATGGTATACATATAAAACTAACTGTACAGAAAAAGCAAGAGAATCGACATCGACATCATAAATATTTTTACCCATCCCTAAGAACTTGACAGCTACCAATTTGCACCGCCGATAGCGGGGTCTAGTTATAGCTAAGGAAGGGCGGGATAAATAAATAAGTAATGGTCGTTGACCCCTTATTTGATGACCAAAGTAAAACATGGATATGATAATATAATTATTTTAGTATACAAATGTAAGCCACATTCTGCCATGACTAGGAGAATAAGGCAGCTTACCAATGTGGCAACGGCACGGTTAGTTTACTTTGCTTATTTTAATAGTATAATTACTTATGGTCTTATCTTGTGGGGATCAGCTGCTGATATTGAAACTGTTTTTATTTTGCAAAAAAGGGCTATCCGGGCAATTTATAACTTGGGGTCGCATGACTCATTAAGAGAATTTTTCAAAGAAAAAGATATTCTAACCATGCCGTCCCTATACGTATTTGAAATAATAATGTATGTTAGGAAGAATTTGTGCAATTTCCCAACGAACGCTGATAAACCAATAGCCACCAGAAACACTGGGAAACTGAAAATAACCTTCTATAGACTAGTAAAGGCGAAAAAGTCGTTCTTGGGAAATTGTATTAAATTCTACAATAAAATTCCAAAACACGTTACTGAACTTAGCAATTCTAAATTCAAATCTGTAGTAAAACAAACACTTATTTCAAAAGCATATTATAAGGTAAACGATTACATCATGGACAGGGATGTTAGGCAGTGAGTGTCCTGCACGGCTAATCTATCGCGAAAATAGGTTTTCTACTGTAGCTTGTTATTTTTGTAGTAACTGAGACTGTAATTTTATATTTAACTATACAATGTATATTGTTTTGAAAAAATGACACCTCGCCGAGTTTCTTACGCCGGTTCTTCTCGTGGCAGAGGTTTATTTTTCCGAACCGGTGGTAGTTTATTGACGTTCATAGGTGCATGTAATATGCCTAATTTGAAGAATAAACTACTTTTACTTTTTTTACTTTTTTTACTTTTTTACTTTTGACGAAAATGAGACATGAATTGATTGTGTCACCCAATCTTTAGATCTTGTCATAATGTTGATAAATGGATAATTTTATCTAGTTTGTGTGAGGAAACGAGTGAGGTATGTAGGTGTTAAAACCAAATTTACGTAGTTGTATTAGTTTGGTTCGTTCAGCCTTGTTAGGACAACGAATTTACGATTAATTTCATAAATGACTTTGTATATTTACTTCATAGTATACTGGGACAACAGCTAAATGAGAAGAGTCACTGTATTTAAGCTGTGTTTAAAGTGCTATCAAATGCATTTCATTCCTTTCTCACAAACGTAAGTGACAGAGACATAATATTTTAACGGAATTTTTGTTAAAAAATAGTTTTATGAACTTTTATTAATCAGGGCATTCAGGTTCTAATTGGTACAATCGACTAGAAAAAGATTTATCAACCTTTTTACGTTATTACATTGTATTTTTAGTCGACTGTACAATATATTAGGGCTTTGTCAACTTATGAGGAGAACTTTTCAAATTGAGCGTTTAAAAAACCGATAATGTTATGTTTCTTTTTGTCAACCTGAATTTATAGTGTGCAGTTTATATGTCATTTTGTAAATGCAATTTGGGTGTTAAGTTAGAAAGAGTAAAACTGTATTATTTAATTAATACTTTTTTCGCAATTGCCGTTGTTTCAATTAATAGTCATATTCCAATACAATAAGATTAAAAACAGCAGTACAGCTCCCACGCATGCTGAAATGCTTTCATTGAAAAAAAGACATTACGTCTTTCAAATTATAACCTTATTTAAAGGGCTCCATACGTTTTCCATTGATTTTGGACAAGTTTTGAGTTGATATCCCTCCGTCAAAACGAAAGATATATTTATGGCACCAACGATTTTCGGTTCTTCAATCCTTTATCTACATTTTCAAGAGCCGAATTCGGAAAAAGTGAATACTTATAACTGTTTCTTATTGATGTCTCTCAAAACGTAAGAGAGATTTTTATTTTTAACTCATTTTCAGAAAAAATACGACCAATATATTGGCCTAAAATTGCCGAAGATTTCTGCCGTATATCTCGAAAACAGTGAGTTTTGAAGGAAATATGAGATACTATTTCGGTAAACCTCGTTGTTGTTAATACAATAAGCCATAAAAAACACGAGAAAACCGAGAGTTAGAGATCGAAGGTCATTGGGACATAAGAGCCCCTTAATTTCTGTAACTCAAAAGTTCAAAATGATAGACGACATTGAGATAAGGATAAATAAAACAAAAAACATAATATATTTAAAAAGTATATAGTTAAAAGTTTTGAACCATACAGAATTTAATAGATGCCGTTGTGACTTAAAACTTACCCATATAAATTGTAAAAAAATCGTGTCACAAAGGAAAAACTATGGACCCAAAAATTTTATATCTCCCCAAAAGCGTCTGACCTCTTAAAGATGACTCACAGTAGGCTGTTCCGTGTCCGGGCCGACCCGTTTTCTTCTAGAGAAATAAGCCGGCCGTTGCGTTTGCTGTCATAGAAAAAGGTCCGGCCCGGACACGGAACGGTCTACTGTGAATCATCCTTTAATTTGAATAGCTACTTCTGAAGCCGACTGTACAAGCCGCTATTTAATAATCATCATTTTTTTATCTTTATTAGCACGAGCATCGGCGATGTGACACATGATACCTGGCTGAAAGCAATAAAATAAAAATAATAGCAACAAATCATGACCGCCAATAACCGCGACTTGAGCTTCTTGGCACGTTTTACGAGGTACAATTTTCTCCCAATTTGGCCAAGCTATGAAATTATCAAATTGGTGACCAAGTGCGGTTATGAGTCTAGTTTACGACTTGATCCCGAAAAAGTTCAAAATTTTCTTCGTACATTTTCATTGATGTCAAGATGTTTTATACGTTTACGATGTTTTATCATTGGGGCGGAAAGGTTCTCAAGTCGCGACGTGAGCTGACCCCCCCCCCCCCCAAGGTGGACTGATGAACTGGTAAAGGACGCGAGAGTCCGCTGGATGCGGGCGGCGTAGGACCCCGTCCTGCGGTTGATATGATGAAGATTATTATTATTGATACGATGTGATCATCGATCAAAAGATTAAATTCTGGACAAACTATCTCCGCAATTACCGATTTTGTGTCCAAGGTCACATTTCCCGCGATCTTGTTCAAAAAGTGCGTACCTAGTTTTTTATTTATTACGACGGTACAAACAAAAGCGGACACCGTAGCCTATGGACACATGCGACTCCAGAACAATCTTAAGCACACAGCAAACTCTTTTTTATTTGAGGATTCGTTGTATAGTTTGTATTGACAGCTATAACTGCTTTTCTACGAGTAATATAATCATATATTGACAACAATAAACTAAATATGTAAAGTATAAAAATGGTTTATTACCTCTGTACCTATAAAGGCGAATTTTCTTGGAAATCAAAATGTAAGATGAGCTATAATATTCAAATTCATATGTAAAATTTCGTGAACTTAATCATGCATAAACCTTTTGATATATATTTTAAATATTGGCTTTTGCACTTTAACTTTGAATGTCACCATTTTTCGCAAGGTTAGTAAAATACGAGTACGTACGTATCAAATACCTTTTGCGCTTAACTGTCTATAGGTACGTACATTGAGCCAAAAAAACGTTTTACCACTTTTATACCTTTACATGCAAACAATCTAGTCCAAGGTTAGAAAGGCAGACCAATTTCTTGCCTGTCTGTACTTGATGCGACTTCCTGACTTGGCGGGGCAGGATCGATATGTGGTAGGCTTTTTGTTACTTCACGTGAGCTTACTAATGTGATATTTCGTCAATTCAAAAAAAAATCATAATTCTTTATTTCTTTAACAACTAAAGCGTGTCACACAATGGAGCCGCCTGCGTCCGCGGTCAATAGTAAATTTGACAACCAATGACAAGTTTACTATTGCCCGCGCGGCCTAGGCCGCGCCAGTTTGTGACAGGCTTAATACAAATCTTATAGTGACCAGCGTCTCCTTTTTTTTATTAAAAATGGGATTGCTCTTGGCCAGCATCTAGCCAGGGGGCAAAGATGAGGCCGGCGATGAAGCGAGCTCACCCAGAAGATGCCTATTCACTCGTGCCTTAAAAAGGTCCAGGTTATATGAACTCGGTAATACAGACGCAAAATAACCTCTGCCAGGAACCTGTGTCACTTTACGAAATACTGTCAGTATTAAATTTTGTGCAGTAGTATTACCATGCGCAAAAGTGGAGCAGTACTGCATTCGTAATATTCGTATCGGTTGACACTGACAGCTGACAGTTTTCCCATATCGTATCGTCCAGTCGAGGAGTATGATCGTTCAGTCGAGGTTCAATTTTACTTTAAATTACAAGAGTGAGTGTTACATGTATACAAAGCTCTCAGCCCATTCCGCTACATGCATTAATGCAATTGCATTCAAGCAAGAACATATTGTACTTCGTGAAGAGATTTATGCCCGAACAAAACATTTACGGGAAATATTTTTGAAAGTTTACGTTAGCGAAATGAAATATGTGTAGTCTGTGTCATCTTTTGCATTATACATACAGGGTGTGGCCTGTAATAGGAGCAATAAATTTAAAGGATGCTTCCTTAGAGCATCTGCAGTAGCCTCTTGTGTCCAAAAAAAAAACGTGGCGACCACGTACCGGAAGGCGTGGCGTGGGTAGGCCCCCCACAAGCTGGACTGATGACCTGGTAACGGTCGCGGGTGTCCGCTGGATGCGGGTGGCGCAGGACCGGTCATTGTGGAAGTCTTTGGGGGAGGCCTATGTCCATGTCCAGCGGGGGACGTCATTCGGCTGAATGATGATGATGTAGGTCATAATGTAGAGTACATTACGCATTTAAGATGGTAAATTTTCCTTGTGCTCGAGTGACAAATATCTATGTAAAATCAATATTTATTGTAATTAGAGATGGATCATTTATTTTTTTCAAGACGGCTATTTGCCAGGCTAATTTAATGATATATTTTCCATATTTATTTCGTTTTGTGTGTGTAATTATATTTTCCTAGTTATAAATGGGTTGTAAAAAAACGGCCAAGTGCTTGTCAGGCCACGCGTAGTGTAAGGTCCCGTAGTTGTACGCCCGTTACATCATGAGGACTTAAAAGTTTCCAAATTTACGAGATATTTACTATGTGTTTGACACAACTCACCTGCCTGTGTGCCGCTGTGTGTGTGCTGCTGTGTGTGCTCAACGGCCTGTTTAGCCTAGTTAGTACTGACACTGCCACCGAAGCTAGAGATCCCGAGTTCGAATCCCGGTCAGGGCATTATTTGTGCATTTAGCACGGATATTTGCTCTTGGGTCTTGGATGTTTTCTATGTATCTAAGTATGTATTTATCTATATAAGTATGTATACGATCGTCTAGTACCCATAGTACAAGCTTTGCTTAGTTTGGGACTACGTCGATTTGTGTAAGATTGTCCCCCAATATATATATATATAACTAACAGGTACATTTCTTAAGTTCGGCTAGTACTTGTTAATTAGTAATGTCTACTTTGCTGTTATATTTTTTCTTTCAAGTTCATTATATATACTACTATCAAGATTTTTTCACATACTCAAACTTCAAACTTCAAAACATTTATTGCCACAAAAAAAAAAATTATGCTAGGACATAACTTAATATATAATATAACAATTACCGCTCTGTACGAGTAGCAATAGGTCTCAGTCTCAGCATGTGCTGAGCAGAAAGCCCAGCGCTGGTTTTCAGACTGAGCCTTTAAGTTGTGTCGGTCACAAGCAAACACAATAGGTAGTGCTTATATCTAGGTGTCACTATTTTTACAATAATACTCGTAATACACGATAGATAAGATTATTTTTAAAAACAAAATGTCAGTAGGTACATGTACAAAAAGAAACAAGGAGAAAAATAAAATAAAAAAAAGAACAACATAAATAAAAATCAGTAAAGTGTTGAGTATGTGTGTGTGTGTGTGTGTGTGAGTGTGTGTGTGTGTGGTGAGAGAGAAAGAGAGATAGAGGTCGTTTGGAGAGCTTAAAACTTGCCCTGCATGTCTAATAGATGTTTCTGGACTAACCGCTTGAACTTTGCAAGGGGCATTGGTTCTCGCAGGGGTGGGGGCAGATCGTTCCAGACTCTCGTACTCTCTCGTACTCGCACCCATTAGCAACCGTTTAGCTGGCAGGGGCACTTGACTCTAACAAACATTATCACTTAAATCTTAATACATATCCGCAAATGCCCTTATAACTTTTTAAATAAGCTATTTAACGATACCCAACACCATGAGATTTTCAAATAAATTAGCATCCCCGTTTTTCGTGTAGGGGAGGTATTAACCTTTTTTCCAAGATTTTATTGTAACGTTTAAAAAAATATGATTAAAGTGTATACATCTTTCCTTTCTAGTGGTAACAGTTACTGAGCTAAGCTGCAGACTGACGCACTGACGGTCATGGCGAAACTATAAGGGTTCCTTGTTTACTACGGAACCTTGAAAACCTAACTGAAGACGAAATTCAAATAAAGGGAATAATAATATTAACCATTTACCATATACATATAATAACCCTATTCAATAAACCTGACTCGGTTCTGTCAATAAAAGTTTTTTTTTTTTCTAAAACAATCGGCAGTCAAAAATCAGCCCTTGACCTTTTTTATTATCCTTCACTCCATAGAGCCTCAACATGTCTTTTATTCTGATCCCGAGTTGACGTATCGCAACCGTTTCAATATCTTTGTTTTCCATAACGTCCCACATTTTACTACTCCGGCAGAATGCTTTGTTTTCACTTCTATATCGTCCCTTTTTACTGCAACCAACGAGGGATAGTAATTGCTATGTTTTTCGAACAAGAAAAAACGTTGTATGATAATGTTTTTCTTTTATTAAAGTGGTTGCTGCCGGGAAAACATTACCTTTCTCGTCGTTTGTCCCGTCAAATTATGTAACATTTTATTACACGTAGCGTGAGTTTTGTTTATTCTTGGGGCCCGTGTATTGGGATGTACATTATATGACTATTTTACGTCAGACACAGTCACGTAATGCTACTGTATCACATGACGATACTAAAGAACTCTTTTTAATTATTTAACGTTCAAGATATTCGACTTTGCGACATTTTTTTTTTGACCGCTTTGAGTGGTTACTAACTGAGCGCTCTCGTGCTTTGGAAGGCACGTTAAGCCGTTGATCCCGGCTACTGTCTACGACAGCAGTCGTTAAGCCAAGTTAGAGGCCTTCGGGCGGCTTGGGAACTTCTAGCAGTCAAGTTGCCCACTCACTTGACAAAGGGGGGTCGAAGTTGCACTACGTCCGTAGGGAGTACCCACCGTTACCCTACACGTGACCCCTGGGTGGTGCTAAAAGTGCAACAAAAACTGGCAAGCGTACTTGTCTTCTCGAAGATCTCACGGTTCGTAAATAAATGCCATGCGATAAAAAAAAACATATTAGTAACAAATAAAGATACAAACTAATGTATAGAGTAATAAAACTACTTGCAAATTTAAAGGGACCAAAACTAACTAAAATACTTAATTATAAACTAAAACCGTTGTCTTAATTTGGCCCGTAGAAAAAGATAAACCAGAAAATTATACTTTACTAGTTGAATGTGAAGGTTTCGGTTGATAATAAATTGTACGCGGCATCACAAGAAACGAAACGCCGTGTAGAGGAGATGAGAGAAGATCCACAGGTTAAGAGAGCATATTTTGTCGGTCGCTCCAAGCATCGCTAGAAGGATTTTGGTTGAAGCGTATCTGTGTGAGCTCGGAGCAAGTGCAAGCTGGCAAGTAATTGCGCAGGACCAAGCAAAGTGGTATGCTCTAGTGTCCAAGGCCAAAACTCATTTTGAGTCGTCATGCTAGTACAGTTACAGTTGGTTGCCAGAAGTTATAAATTATAACTTAGTTGATTGGAGTATTCATTGTCGAAGAAATGCGATGCTCAGATCCCGCATTGCGACAGACTTTTATAGGATATCAAGTTATAAATGGCAGTGATATCTTTACTCCGGCTTGGAGCAAAAATAACGACAACAGTGACAAGTTGCAATGCGAGTTTTCATGGTAAACATTTCCGTTTATACTTGAATATATCATACAACTACTTCACTAGTTTCAAGCATTGTATCATTTTACTTTGTTAATGTATAAGTAGGTACACTAGTTCTTTCGTTCTAAATCAATACATCTTACGTTCTAAATCAATACATCTTACGTAGATCTTATCTTTAGTCTCCTTTTCATCGTTGCCCGTTTGCTTTCGTCGTAGGAGGGTGCCATCTAAACTTCCTACTTATAAGGGAAACTAGACTTGGTTGGGTTCAGCCAGATTATGTGAGTGGGCAACATGTCGTCAATGTTTTCAAGCCGTCCTAAAGTAACTTAACGAACTGTATCATTAAAATCAAAAGGCTACCAAAATGTTAAAAACATTAGCAGACATCCAAACTTCAGCGGGCCTGTGATGGTTGCGATTTTATCATTTATCGTCGTGGATGAGACATTTGTCATTCGTTCTGACAAGTATGCGAGTGCGAAAGTGACGGGCGTCTTATCCACGACGATAAGTGATAAAATAGCAAACATGCTACTCCAGGGCAAACAAATACGCGTTCCTGACTGTTTAAAAATGTGTACCCTTCTTCCTTGAAGAACCCCATACTGTAGGCCCTCAGAAAAAACATTGCAAAATGATAAATCGTTGATGCAAGCCGCAATAATGTAATGTAATTAGATATTATGTAAATTTGTTACAGGCAACGGCTACATCCCAACGTCGAGTCTACGCGAAATCCTGGCCGCTCTGGACGACCAGCTTACCCCGGACCAGCTAAATGAGATGATCGCGGAGATTGATACTGATGACTCCGGAACTGTGGACTTCGATGGTGAGTTTACTAATTACCTCAATAATTTCCTCATCGAGTTTTCCATCACACAAACATATCATCAGCCTATATACGTCCCACTGGCTGGGTAATGGTCTTCCCTCATAGAAAAGAGGGAACTGCTAGCCCAGTGAAGTCTGAAAACTTAACACACACTTGAATTTAATGATTATTCCCACTAGACCGTTTCGTTTCCGGACCGGGCCGAGACCGGGTTGCTTTTTTTTAAATTAAAAATGGGATTGCTCTTGGCCAGCATCTAGCTAGGGGGCAAAGACGAGGCCGACGATGAAGCGAGCTCACCCAGAAGATGCCTGTTCACTCGCTCCTCCGAGCCTCGGCTGAAGCAACAGCGGCCGTCAAATGTTTGTTTTTTCCGAGCTTCACCGGGCCCGGAGCCGGCCGGCCAACATCTTGCTGTTATGGACAACGGGCCGGCTCGGACACGGAATGGTTTTCTGTGAATCATCCATTATTCGCAGATGTTCGCAGGCTTCCTCACGATGCAAAACATAATGTGAGCACTGTGAGCAGCATTGTTTTATGTTGTAGTTTGTGTTTCGTTTTTGTGAATACGACGCAGATGTTCATTTATTTGTGTAGTTTTTAAGTCTTGTATGCCATTTGCCACCAGTTTATTAATTAGCGTTGTATCTAATGAGGCATTGTATTCACATAGTACTTTTGTATATTTTAGCAAGTTGTACTCGTACTTATTGTTTATGTTTGTGTATATTTTCCGGGATAGCGACGTGACGATGACGCCTCCATGTCATAATAAAAATAATTCCGCTGGCGCTAGTTGCTACAGACCCTACAGACGTAGCTATATCTGTCAATTTTATGGTCGCGTTCACGATTCTCGTGAACTTTTTATTTGTACGTTTTATTTAGATTCATTTTTTTCTCGTATATGTTAATAGCTTAATAATATTATTTGTATTACTGATTTTTTATATCTAATTTTTGTGTTTTGTCTATCGTGCTGTCACTTGGCCCCAGAGGAGGACCAGCGCTAGCCTGTGGCTAGCACATGCTGATCTGTATTTTTACCACGAACAAATGTATTTCTATTTCTTTCTATTGTATGGTTTACTAGAACGTCAAGGCGCTATCGAAATTTTTCTCGACTTAAAACATATGCTGACCAGCTCTTTAGCCTAGTTAGTAGTACCTATCTACGAAACCGGTGTTCCTGGGTTCGAATCCCGGCAATGGCATTTATTTATGTAAAGAGCAGGAACAATATTTTTTCCTGGGTATTGGATGTTTTCAGAGAGGAAAACTAGATCTATTGGGATTAGATTTTTAGAGACACTTACGATGTTTTTACCGGAAAGCGGTTAAATATCAAATGGTTACATATGGTTCTTTTTTTTAAACCCAGTGATATGTAACCTAGAGGTCAAATTATCACCAGCGCTGCCGATCTATTTTGCTAATATAAGCGCTTCATACATTTCGTGTCGTCTTTGATATTAAGTAACTATGTAGTTAGGTACAGAAATAAAATTGATTTATACTCTCAGCATTTCCGCACTGAAAATTAATGTCGGGAATTAAAGCCTACTCTGCACAGTAGTATTGTTTTGTTTCTGTAAGCCTATTAAGAAAATGAAGAAGCCTGAAGCCTGTGAATTAATGCGAACCGGTTCATGCTGTTGACTGGTCTGAATAATCAAAGATTAATTAAAGCTTTGCTATGTGTTGTTTTAAAAATGTTAATAAGGTAGGTTTAGGTATTTACATACGTGATTATTTATTTATGTTTTTATTAATTTCTCCGTAAAATCAACTACAGAATGTCTAAAACTTCACGCAACTTGGCAAATACGTTTGTACATTTGTATGTATCCATTTTCAACAGGACGGTTTGAGATTTAGATAATATAATATATGCGACTTTGAAATAAAGGATAATTTTGTACCGGTACCTAACTAAAATTATATAAATAGATCAGTTATTTTTTAATGTTCCAACATGGTAACCTACATTTGCAAAGGATTAAAAGATCCCTTTTAAAAGAATCTTTAGAAGCCATTTCGTTAAATCTTCCGAAAATTCCGAATTTATCTCAGCTTTAGTTCAGACTGTAAATTTCGAGATTTTAATGACTCCATTCATAACCCCACTTACACTCACCGCAAACGCTATTGTTTTGTTTCTTTCAGCCCAAGAGGCTTATGATGAATAATTTAAGTGGGGTTTGAGAATTAATTCGCGCCCTGATTGCAGAGTTCATGGAGATGATGACTGGTGATTAACGTGACTGATGGCTGGGACATACGAACCGGCGGTTTGGACGGCTACACTGCGATAAAAGGGAAGAAAACTATGTATACGCCATAGGTGAGAAACTTAAGTGAAGCCGCTCTTGCAGGTAGTTTTAGACTGTTTGAATAGGCATTTGTTTTGTTTGTGTTGGAAAACTTAAATATCTACCCCCTTATTCATAAAACTTAACAAACATCTGTTAATTAAAAGTTGTTTTGTTCCTTTCTCACAAACATAAATGCCAAAGTGACAGATAAGGACAAACCAACTTTAGCGGCTTGTTAACAAGAAGAGGCTTTATGGACGTTTATGAATAAGGGGGGTAATGTATATTCGAACACGCCACAACTACAATTATACAAGAGGGGATTTGCTTAAGTAACTTACAAAAGGAAAATCTTAAAAAAGTATAGATAAGAAATGGACGCATTTTAGCAATAATACACATTATTAACGGTTTTCAATTTTTTGCGTAGGGTAATTAACATTTTTAACTTCAGATTTTATTACATAATTTTGTGTAAGTATATTCCTACGTAGAGTTCATATTGTGTATTAGTTGAAAATACAAATAAATCCTGTTTAAATTAAGAGAAATACTGACAACGGTTGTTTCAAATTGTAAGTACGGAGAAATGTGGTGTTAAAAAAGACGAAATAAAATGTTGAGAAAATTATATAACTATTGTATACTCAACAATTGTATATTAGTTTAACATATTTTAATTTTTTTCACTAAAACAATATCATAATTATTAATTATCATTGTGTAAGTATAGTCAGATCCTCTTTTAATAATACTTATTTATGAGCCACTGAAAAAAAAACGCTGTTCCGTATGTTTCTATTCTCAAACAGACATCTAGTCATTAACATAAGTAGCCGTTTTTATTTGTCTCTGGTAATAAATTCGTGCTGTAAATCCTAATTAATATAATAAAGTATTACTTGAAATTTTACTTTATTTTTCCAAATTTCCCTGCTTTTAGTAAAAGTGGAGTAAGAGAAACAACAAAATAAAATAATACTCTTACTTTAATTGACCGACTGAAACGAAGGTATTCGCTTCAGCTTCAGTAAAAATGCTTTCATTTGTCCGGATTTTCGACTGTTTTCCTATACATGGGTTTGATAATTATAAAGAATTATTATCGAGAAAGATCGAGGAAGTATTTGGAAAATTTGAAATTTGAATAATTTTTAAGAAAAAAAAACCGACTTCAATGGGAGAGGCCGGTAAAAGATTATTATACTTAGATGGTGCACTCTTAGATAGATATACAATAAAATAAAAATGGCTTTAATGTATGTTTATAATGGTAGAAGACTAAGTACCCTCAATTCCTCATGGAATCATGAAAAAACCTTGCTTGCTTGACAAACAAAACGAAGAGAACAAATCGCCAAACGTGAACTACGCGTCTTTGAAGAGTTCCGTTCTGATCATCATCAGCAGTTCCACTTCATCAAATGTCATTTTTATGAATGAAAATGCTTGATTAGTTCATGAAAATACTAAAATCTCTATTTGTGTGCCTTTCACATTTGAGGAGTTCCCTCGATTCCTAATGGATCCCATCATCAGAACTAGAGCATGACAAAAATCAATCGTGAAAATAGAACTTGCTTAACAAACACAGCTAGAAGGACAAATCGCCAAACGTGAAATTTTCGTCGTTGAAGAGTTCTGTTCTGATCATCATCAGCAGTTCCACTTCATCAAATCTCACATTTTTGTATGATAATGCTCCATTTGTTGATAAAAAATATGTAGCATTGAACTCGCAACGCCAATAAAACAGCTTATTAATCAATCATTTAGAGAAGGAACATTCCCCGAATTACTAAAAGTCTCTAAAATTAAACCTATCCTAAAACCTGGAGGAAATTCAACAGACCCAAACCAATATAGGCCTATTGCACTACTTCCCGCCATTTCTAAGCTATTTGAGAAAGCGATGTCAAATCGACTTTATATTTTTTTTGAAAAATACGATATCCTAGATAAATATCAATTCGGTTTCAGAAAACGACATTCTACGACCCTTGCTGTATACCACTACATTCAAGAAATCCTTAATCAACTAAATTCCAAAAAATATGGCGTAGGGTTACTCCTGGACATGTCCAAAGCCTACGACAGGGTGTCCCACAATATCCTACTCAATAAATTGTTTGGCATGGGTAGGGTATCCGCGGTCTCCCTTACGAATGGTTTAAATCTTACCTTCAAAACCGCAAACAGTATGTCCAAATTGATTGGCTCGACAAAAAATCCGGAGAAATTAAAGAAATAACCTCGGAAATGCGTTGCACTACGTGTTCGATTCCACGGGGAAGTGTGACGGGCTGTATTCTGTTTCTTGCGTACATCAACGATTTACCGAAAATAATAGACGCAACTTGTATAATGTTTGCGGATGATGTGTCTATACTTTTAAATTGTAGTAGTAGCGCGGAATGCATTGGACGCTTGCGACAAGTATCTGTAACTGTCACTAAATGGCTCGCAGACCATAATTTAGTTATAAACCTCAAAAAAACCAAAATAATTCAGTTCAAACCAATACAAAAGAAGCCTTTACAAATGTCCTTGAAAATTAATACAGATGAAATCGAAGAAGTAAGTGAATTTAAATTGTTAGGCATAAAAATAGATTCGGCACTAAACTGGAAATCGCATGTACTCGTACAAAACATCAAGTCAAAATTATCAACTTTCATATATGCTCTAAGTATCCTTAAAATAAATAGCAACCTAGAAACTGCTTTATCAGCTTACTTTGCTTTCGCACACGCATGGCTCCATTATGGAGTGATACTTTGGGGGACAAGTACGGACGCTCACCAGCTCTTTGTGATGCAGAAAAAATGTATCCGCATCTTAACAAATACAAAAGTCCCAAATAGCTGCCGTCCACATTTTACACAACTTAAAATTCTCACGTTACCCTCAATGTATATTATGGAAGCAGCACTTTTTGTCAGAAACAATTCACACTTATTTACAAAGAAGGTAGTCAAATCGCAAAGACGGAAGCATGAGAATAAATTAGAACTACCAGTGACCAAATTAGCGATGTACAAAAATGGTCCTTATTACCGTTGCATAATGGTAGCAAATAAAATACCAATGTATATAAGAGAGGAAAAAAATTACGAAATATTTAAACAAGAATTAAAAAAATTATTAATTGAAAGATGCTATTATTCAATAGAGGAGTTCATAAATGATACGTCACTGTCAAATTGAAATTGTATTATGTAACATTTCTATTATTTTAATCTCGGATCTTGTATACTATATTAATGTTATATTATAAATACTACTTAAATTGTAAATTGCTGTGCCCTAACAGGGTTCATGTCTCGAACCAAATTTTATTGTAAGACCTAATGTACGACATGATTATTATGCAATAAATGAATTATGAATTATGAAAAACACAAAAATCACTATATGTTTGCCTTTAAGATTTGAGGAGTTCCCTCAATTCCTCATGGATCCCATCATCAAAAATCGACCATGACAAAAATTAATCGTGAAAATATAAGTAGAACTTGCTTAACAAACGCAGCTCGGAGGACAAATCGCCAAACGTGAACTTTTCGTCGTTGAAAAGTTCTGTCTGATCATCATCAGCAGTTCCACTTCATCCCATGTCACATTTTTGGATGAAAAAGCTTGACTTGTTGATAAAAACACAAAAATCACTATATGTTAGCCTTGAAGATTTAAGGAGTTCCCTCAATTTCCCATGGATACCATCATCAGAACTGCGTTTTGACAAAAACGGGACCAACTTGGATATATATACTGTAATGTTGTTGGCTGTCAGACTTTGACGGCTGTCAAACCTGAGTGTCACTGTCACACCGTTCGAGTCGAATATTTTAACTCGGCGGATGTAGCTACTGGACTTTCTTTCCTTTCATTATTATTAAATGTTATAATCAAGAAGAAAAGTCTTTATTGTTGGACAAGTGTATGTAAAGTAAAAAATAAATAAATAAAAAATAAGGAGGTGGCAGAAGGTCCTTGCTCAAACTCCTGTGTGTTGTGGCTCAGTTTGCTCAGTTTTATTAGAAAAAAAAGAAATATTACAATACTTACAATCAAAAAAAGAATTTTCCAAATCGGTTAAGAAATGACGGAGTTATGGACTAACAAACATTAAAAAAAAAAAACATACAACCGAATTGATATGATAACCTCCTCTTTTGAAATTTTGAAGTCGGTTAAATATAAATTCGCGAGGTTGATTAGCTCACAGAGTGTACACACTAGTGTACTAAGTTTTCACAGTATACTGAAACTATTAGAATTTTAAAACGGACTTAAGTTTAAAATTAACTACAGTATGGGATTCTTCAAGAAAAGAGTGTATATTTTTGTAAAGGGCTGGCAACGCGCATGTGACACCCTGGAATTGCAGGTGACCTATACTTATCATCAGGCGGGCCATACGCTTGTTTGCCACCAACGTGGTATATTTTTTTAAAGACCTTTGCTGTATAGGGGTACTTTTCAACTTGATTCAGAGAAAGTAGCCTAAGAGTTGATTCAATAATTCCCAGTAATTTTGAATGTTGCATTTTTAATTCACGCACCAACACCAAACTACTAACTACATTGAACAAGTGCTTTCCACCCCGTCTACAAAGACAAGAAAAGTGATTCATGGAAAACACCCCGTATATCATTAAGGCCTTTACACACAAAGAGACAGCTCGAGTGATACGTCTTAATTATAGTACAAGAACCGTACTTCATGTGGTACGGCAGGTAACATGTGAGAAAGTTCTACTTGGTACTTTTTCCTAATTGGCTACTTGGATGGTACCATTCGAACCAGTTTATAGAGAGGATAAAAAGTCTCTATAGGACTAAATAAAATTAGAACAAAACAAAAGCCAAAAATTTGGGACAAATGTAGCTCGCCGCTAACGGCTCCTACAAAATGAATATTATATTTTGACGTCACATTATGCGAAAATGATTATGTTACAAAAAAATATGTTCACCTGCCTTTGTTTGGTATAATAAGTAAATTGTTGCTTTGGTCGTGAAAAACTGAGTTTAGGTATGTACAGTCAGCTGCAGAGAAATCTGACCCTCCCTGCAAACAAACTTCTATTATACGCCAGTTTCGAAGGTCACGTTTCTCTGCAGCTTAGTGTACATGTCGTGTATTTTTTTAATAGGATTCTATTGGTCTCTTTTTATTTACTCTTACTATGGTATCGGGAGCCTTGCTAAGGAGATTAACGAAACGAGCAGGTGATCCGAACCAACATTTATTCCAGACTGACAAATAAGACATAATTTTCGATATACCCACCTTCGGAAAACAGTATCATAAAATACCCCAAAATTTCACATATATTACACCTCACCACTTAAATTATGCTTAGGTAACCAGTTGTAGTTACCTAAGCATATACTTAACTAATTAAAATAGGTCAGTAAAAACATTTTCTTAATATAACAAAGGATCACCGTAGTGTTCAACAGGCCTTATGTTCCGTCGGGGTCTTTGTACTAACGGAGGGTCGGAAGGCATCGGTGGCGGTGGAGGGGCGTGGGTGTTGTCCATCGAACCGGGCCAAGATAAAACCGATACTGGCGCGCGCGATCTAACCTGGTCTACATGCCTCCTAAATTTGGATGATAAATCATTTTCCTTTACCACTACCACGATCCTGGAACCTATCAGATTATCTACCTTTCCCCTCAGCCATTTCTCCCCCGAGCCATAATCTCTAAACCACACGAGGTCTCCTACCCTGAACGTCCTATCTGTTCCCCCTGCACTCTGCACCTGCCGGCGCCGTGCTGCCGCCACGTTCTGCTCGAGTTGGCGGCCCGGCCGCAGCATGTCCAGACGACAACGCAATGCTCGCCTTTGCAGTAACATAGCTGGTGACTGGCCGGTGGTACTGTGAGGAGTATTCCTGTACGCCATTAAATATTCCTGAAGGGCTTTCTCCACGTTCGCATGTTCCCTAAAGGCTTTTTTAAGGGCCCTTTTACACAATTTCACCGCCGTTTCGGCGGCTCCGTTTGATGCCGGATGGTAAGCCGGTGTGAATGTATGTGTAATACCGTAATATCGCATGAAAGCATCCACCTCGCGGCATGTAAACGGAGGCCCGTTGTCTGATACGACCTGCTTGGGTAAGCCAAAACGCGCAAATGTCTCCCTTAAAACCTTCACAACTGCCGCCCCTGTGGTGTTAGCCATCAGGAATGCTTCTATCCACTTAGAAGACGCATCTATTAATATTAGAAAGGTTTTTCCGTGCCATGGCCCTAAAAAATCAATGTGCAAGCGCGTCCACATCTCCGCTGGGTATTCCCAGGGGCGGAGGATGGCGCGCGGCGGCGCCGGCGCTTCTGCCGCACACGTGCCGCATCCCGTACAACATCGCTCGATGTCCGCATCGATGCCGGGCCACCATACATAACTCCTAGCGATTGCTTTCATTTTTACGATACCTAAATGGCCGACATGTAATTCCTGAAGTATTTGTTCCCTAAGCGCTGCGGGGATAATAATTCTATAGCCCCACATGATGCACCCCGATTCTAAATACAATTCGTTTCGCCTAACAAAGTAGGGTTGTAAATCCGTGCTCGAGATGTGCGAAGGCCAGCCGGACTGTAAGTATAATACAATTTTGCGCAAGAAGGTATCGTTCTTTATTTCCTCGCAAACTTGTTCATGGGTAATAGGTAAAAAATCATCAACATAATTAATATACGTACAACCCGGCTGCTTCTCCCTAACTTCCCCTCGGTGCGGTAACCTTGACAATGCATCGGCTCCGTTTTGATTGGTTCTAACATACTGTATGTCATAGTCGTAACCTGATAATATCACCGCCCACCTTTGCATTCTCGAAGCCGCCATTACCGGTATACCCGCTTTAGGGCCGAAAATAGAAACTAGTGGCTTATGATCCGTCTTTAGAAGAAATTTGCGCCCATATAAATATTGGTGAAATTTCTTTACGCCATGAATGATAGCCAACGCCTCGCGATCTATTTGTGAGTACCCACGTTCCGCCGTATTAAGTACTCGCGACGCGTATGCAATCGGTCTTTCGGTTCCGTCCGGCATTATATGGGAAATGACACTGGCTACCCCTACACTACTTGCGTCTGTCGTAAGTATCACTGGCAACCCTGGGGAATAATGAGCTAGCACCGTACTACTGGTCAATAACTTTTTAACCTCGCAAAATACTCTGCTACACTCCTCAGACCACTCGAACTTGACCCCTTTCCTTAATAGTGTATAAAGAGGTGCCAGAGTTGTACTAATATCTTTTATAAACTTAGCGTAATACATTACCATTCCCAAGAAAGATCGCAGCTCGGTAACGCAAGTGGGAGTTGGTACCTGTTCGATAGCCCTTACTTTGTCTGGGTTTGTATGGATTCCCTCTTTATCTACTACATACCCTAAGTAAGTCACAGACTTGGCAAAGAATGTACATTTTTCTGTTTTAACCTTTAACCCAAACTTTTGTAATCTCCCCAACACTTTGTGTAGCGTCTCTATATGTTCTTGATCATTTTTCCCTGTTAAAATAACGTCGTCTAAGAATACGCCTACCATGGGTAGATCCGCAAACATCTGTTCCAGCTTACGCTGGAACAGCCCTGGTGAAGATGACAGGCCATAAATTAACCTATTGTACCTAAATAACCCTCGGTGAGTGTTAATAACTGTATACTGTCTAGAACGCTCATCTAAAACGAACTGGGCATATGCTTGCGATAAGTCGATTTTGGTAAACTTATCCCCTCCATTAATTTTGGCTAATAAGTCCTCTACCCTTGGTAACGGAAAACGATCTACCTCGAGGCATTTATTAAGCGTTGACTTAAAGTCTCCACATACCCTTATAGTTCCATCCGCCTTAACCACGGGTACTATCGGAGTGGCCCAGTCCGAGGTGTCCACTGGCGTGATGACACCGTCGCGCACCAGCTGATCCAACGCGCGCTCCACCGGCTCGCGCAGTGCGTACGCCAGGGGCCGCGCTCGCAGGAACACGGGCTGGGCGTCCTCGCGCACCCGCAAGCTCACCTCACCCCCCGTGTACCGACCGAGCCCCTCCGAAAATACTTCACTGTATCTGGAATTAAGTTCCTTTAAATTAAACGGTGTAGTGACCTTCAACGTGTGACATGACAATTCTTTCCATTTGATACCTAACTCATGTAACCATTGTCTGCCTAGCAGAGGCGTCTTGCCCTTATCTACTACGTACAATTCCAACGGTTTACTTATACTATTATAGGTAACATTTACATATATTTTCCCCATAGGCTGTCTCTTCTCCCCTGTATAATAACTCATAATTAAATCACTAGTATATAAAGGCAAATGAGTAAACAATTTAACATATAAGTCTCGACTGATACATGCAATTGCACTGCCCGTGTCCACTTCCATAGTGACTAACTTCCCATCTAAACTGACCGGCAACATAAACGGCTTATATTGATGAATACTATTCACATTAAAAACATTAAATGGTACCTCATCACTAAAGTCGCTGCTCGCTTCTTCTTGTACTTCGTTGTTGTGCGTACCCGTGTCCCTGCGCAGTCTCGGGCACATCTTCTTCAGATGCCCCGGCTGATTGCATACGCGGCATACATAATTGGCGAATTTACAACTCGACGAATCATGTGAACGTCCACAAACGCTACATTCGGAGGCGGACGGTGTACGGCGGTATTCCCGTGCCGCGGGCCACGAGCACCGCGGCGCTGGCGGCCGTCCCCCGCTATTGTCCGCCGGCCGCGCCGCCCTGTTACTAGCCGGCTGGTGTGATGCCATTGCTTTCTTGCCGTTGCCGCGCCACGATTGCGCAGATACCGCATGGCATCCACTGGACGTACTCGCGGCGGGCTCGTAGTCCTTTGTATGACCTTCCACTGCCGCCGCGTTCATCTGCGCCGCTTCCATCGCTACCGCCACCTGCCGCGCTCGGTCGAATGAAATGTTGTCTTCAGTAAACAACCGTTGACGTATTGTTTCATCCCGAAGCCCACACGCGAGTTGATCCCTCAAATTTTCCTTCAGACTAGTCTCGAACGCACAATACTTCGCCATCTTTTTAAGTTCCGCCACGAAATCAGCAACCGATTCACCCGGCTTTTGTTTCCTGTTACGAAACCTGTATCGCTCGGCTAGTACGCTCGGCTTCGGTTGCAAATGGCCGCTCATCACTGTAACTAGTTCCGGAAATTTCTTGCTTGCAGGTTTGTCGGGCGTACACAGCGTTACCAGGAGTTCATAGGCCTGATTCCCCATCACTGTAATCAATGTAGGTACTTTGTGCTCCTCCTTTGTCTCGTTGACCACGAAATATTGCTCCAACCGTTCCACGTATGTCGACCAGTTGTCCGTTTCGACATTAAACGGTTCCAGCTTCCCGATCGTCATCTTGTCGTTATGAGTCACACTTTAAAATGTTGCGTAAGTCCGATTTCGTCGCCAATATGGTATCGGGAGCCTTGCTAAGGAGATTAACGAAACGAGCAGGTGATCCGAACCAACATTTATTCCAGACTGACAAATAAGACATAATTTTCGATATACCCACCTTCGGAAAACAGTATCATAAAATACCCCAAAATTTCACATATATTACACTTACATCCAGGAGTAAATAAAAAGAGACCATTAAACATTATGTTCACGGTTTCGTAATTTAAGTTTGACATCTTTTTATTATGATTTTGAGAAACTTTAATTGCACCGTGGTCAAAATAGAAATTATAATATAATAATAATAATATAATAATATTGGGGGACAATCTTACACAAATCGACCTAGTCCCAAACTAAGCAAAGCTTGTACTATGGGTACTAGACGACGATCTACATACTTGTATAGATAAATACATACTTAAATACATAGAAAACATCCAAGACCCATGAACAAATATCCGTGAAAAATGCACAAATAAATGCCCTGGCCGGGATTCGAACCCGGGACCTCTAGCTTCGGAGGCAGAATCACTACCAACTAGGCTAAACAGGTCGTCGTAATAATTTTCAAAGAAACTGAAAAAAATTGTGAATATTATTCACCAAAACGTATTTAGAAGAGTGAAGTGCTTGAACGATTCGTCCCCACGAGGGATTCCCACAACAGCTTAGTTGGTTTAGAGCAATGTACAGTATGTAGAAATCACGGGTTGAAATCATGGCATTTATTTTTTACTTGAATGGATGATATTATAATTTCGTTCGCGGACGTTCCCGCTTGATAAAAAAAAACACATTTAACTTCGTACTTACGCCATGAAAGAGAATGGGTGCATGGATGCTTTCTCATGGACTAAAAGCTATTCCAGTACTAATTAGTAAAGTCCACATCTTAATCTGGCTGTCTGAGTTAGTGCCAGATTATTATATCATATTACATATATATCTTTCGGTATAAAATTCTATGATAACCTTTCATGTAAAATGCATTATACAGCCCAGGCTTAGTTAAACCCAGGATATTCCAACGGGTACCAGCGGGAGCAAACCGCGTCTGAAGCTTACTGCGATGCTAGCGCAAACACCACACAGCTTTGACTCAAAGAGCTTTAGAAACTTCGCTCTCCATAGACGAGTAATTTCTTTTATCAACAGTATTTTGCTTTGCTTTTTTTAGCTGTCTGATGTAAATTGTGTTGTGTTTTAGTATAGTACGGTGAAAACCTTGGACCGAATAGGATTTTAAAAACTTGTTACATAAATGTGCCGTATGGTAGCTACTTGTTTTTTGATATAACTGCTGTCACTGCTGATGCAAAAGAACAGTAATCATTGAACAATAAGATGCATACTCGACCCTGCATGACCCAGACCATGCTACTGTAGTGAGACACATTAGGGCAGCATCTGCCTTCTTGCTATCGATTAGGCACTTCTTGCTCCTAATAGATTTGATTAATTTGTAAGTAAAAAAAAATTGCTACAATAGCGACGCCGATGCTCAAATGATAATGCCCCTGCTCTAGTCCCCTATTTCTAATCAGGTAGAGTTTCTATATTATGACTACAGTAGCTTGAAGCATGGGTGACACCCGGAACTGTGGGTATCACCTACTGGCCGGGGAACGTCACTATTCGATGGTGCTTCGCGTCGATGGTCGACGAGGGCGGATGAGGGGTGTAGTTCTCGGGTGTCACCCGTAGCGGATCTCCCCCTTCACAATCTATGCTAAGAAGTTTTTTAACCGACATCAAGATAAGTAGGAGGTTCTCAATTTCTCGGGATTTTTTTGAGTAGTTACATTACATAGACATTTTTTATACACACAATTTATAATTCTTTTACTAACGATACAAAAGCAGATTGGACTCACTTCTCACTTTAGTTATGTATTGTTTTAGGTTTATGATTTTATTCATAGAATCAACAATTAATGGCGCCACAGTGCACCCTATCATTTCAACAAATGAAACGAGACAATATTCGAATTAATGCAAATTAATGAGATTATTGAGTTTCAAATTAAATTATAAATTAGAGGAAAGATAATACATCTGTATAATACAGATACGGTCCAGTTGGTATATAACAGAGCTGATGAACCTCAATGGTAAAGAAAGTAGGTATTGGCTGGTAAGAAAAGCTATGATAAGAAGAATCGTAACGTCATATGTCAGTGTTAAAAATAGACTTTCACGCAAGCAGATTTTAAATACAAATGTTACTATAAAATACGTTATTCCGTCATAATTATATTCTATAAAGTGAACCATCAGAGCTGAAGGGGAGCGCTCCTTTAACGATGCGGCGATCAGCAGCTGGTAAGTTAGTCTTTCCTTTTTCTACAGTATTGAAGTTCCCTGGCAGAACCCGGGAACATATAAGAAGACATTTATATATCTATTGTTAAAAAAAAAGTTTGTCGTAAAAGCTTGAAACGCACAGAGCGTGTCGCAGCGTCGTTGCGGCGGGGGGGGGGGGGAGGGAGGCGGTAAAGCGGGATAGCGGAACGGAGGTGGCGTGTGTGACATATGATATGAAGCAGTAATCGACACTATTGACCGTCGACAGAGTCGGAAAGATCAAAAATGCAAATCCGCCTCCGCCCCGCACCGCGCCGCCACCACTCTGTACATTTCAACATTGACTCAAACATTTAGGTTACTATCAACCACATTTCCTTCTCACTGCAATTTCACTACCATTTCAAAAAAAAACAAAGAAGTTATCGTACACGATCGCCGCCACAAATCAGCAAAGTTCCTTTAACCGGCCAAATAGAAAAGTTGGTGATATCCCCCGCTCACAAAGAATTACCAAACAAAAACAGCCGAACTGCCGAACAAATACTGCCAATCTTCGAAGATAAAATCTCCAAGTTCTAAGTCAAGATTGGCAAGTAGGTTTGTAGGTCACAGGACTATTTACATGAATCCGGGCGTGAGATATTATATATCCGCGATTCAAATTATTTTATGGCCTCATAAATTTCAAATAAAGCGGTTTATGCGGACCTTTTTTCGGTGTTATAAATGATGCTAAGCGCTTGGTGGCGTGATTTTATGAAAATTTTATCGAGTTTTGGACCGGACTTTTAGGTACGTAGCTACTTTAAGCTTCGTTGAGGGGCGGAGGCGGTTTTGCGGTAAAGTGAACGCGATCCGGGGCACATCGCACCAAAAAACCATGCAGGCGGTATTCGGTAGCGCGGTAGAACGGAGGCAGCGTGTGTGACATCACCACCACCAACACCATATCAGCCCTAGGACGTCCACTGCTGGACATAGGCCTCCCCCAATTTCATGGGGGGTAAATGCCATAATCGCCACGCTTGGCATGCGGGTTGGCGATCGCAGTATCTCCACCGCACTCTAGGAATGCTGCTGCCCATTCCCCGGTGGTCTTGGTCGTAGTTTAAGGACATACCCAGGTCCGTGACATATAAAGCAGTAATCGACAGTCGACAGTTTCGGAAAGGTCAAAAATGCAAAGCCGCCTCCGCCCTGCGACCCTCTGTGCCTTTCGAGTTTTAGATCAGATAGGTCCGTAGGTATCTATCATCATTATGTATTTTCGAGCTAAGCTCTTGTCAGTGGAGCAACCTCCATGTATTTATTTTCTCATCCTATCTTTTAACAGCCTGATACGACACGACGTTCACTTTCCTTAATTTGGCCCATATGTATAAGTATGTATGTTCTTCTTGGTCTCCCTTTCTTCCGCATTCCTTCTACTATCCCTTTCACAATAATTTTGATATGTTCATCGTATCATAAAAGATGTCCAAGCATCTTTCCTCTTCTCTTTTAATGGTCCCTAACAGGGACCTCCTTTCTTCGACAGTGCTAGGGATTTCCTAGTTAGAATTTAAAAAAATAATAATATGAACGGTACCTGTTCTATCGCCTATTTAAATAAAACGCTGGCCCTTGCTGCAATATCACCATCTTCATCGTAAATATCGGGTTACTGAATAATGAAGCATTGGTTTACTAACCTAGTTTTTCACTCTTAACCAGAAGGTTAACTGATCAAAGTCAAACATTTAAACGATGTAGCTAAGGCCAGTTAATGTTATTTGCAATTTAATTAATAATTTAGTAGACTGTATACAATCGTGTACCCATGGTTATAACTTCAAGCAGTTTTGGTTAAGGTCGGCTCTAGGAAAACTACTAAATAATCATAACTGACAATGAAGTACGCTCAAGCGAAAATGGAAATAATATTCTTCTTAAAAAATAATTAGAACCTGGCGAAGACTGGTGAGTCAGATAAAAATTACGAACTCTTCAACAACTTCTTCCACTCAAGGAAACCTATTAAATGCCACTTTCAGTTCAGCTATTGGATTTCCTCCCAAATTGTGCTGAAATTCAATAAGGGCCATTAAAAACTGGAACAATATAGTTCGACCCAGATTTGCGCTAGCCTTTGTACAAGTATTCTGTACCAGTTATAAAATACATTACTAAATTTACTCTATAGCTGTGGCATTTGACGGCCTGTTTAGCTTAGTTGGTAGGCCCCGGGTTCGAATCCCAGCCAGGGCATTTTTTGTGTATTTAGCACGGATATTTGTTCCTGGGTCTTGGATGTTTTCTATGTATTCATCTATATAAGTATGTATATCGTCGTCTAGTACCCATAGTATAAGCTTTGCTTAGTTTGGGACTAGGTCGATTCGTGTAAGATTGTCCCCCAATATTTTATATTTATTTATTTTGTTTCGCAAGGAACATTCTAGGGCAGTGCTCTATTTTAATAGTTAACATGCTCATTGGTTATGTTTCGTACACATAAGAGGTAAGAGTATTTTTCTACGTATAGTCTACAAAATAAACAAAGAAAATGTTGAAATTGTCAACTCATTTGTAATGCCAGCAGGAAACATTTCAATGGAATGAATTTTAAACTTCAACGTCCTTCAAAGATGACAAGCCAGACATCGTCGTGTTTCAATTTCAATACTTAATCCTCTACACGTCCCATTTTCTCGGCCTATGTTCATTGGCTTTATATTTGAGGAGTTTTCAAATCCGGTTATTCCAGCGTCCGTGGTTTTTTCAAAGTGAACCTTGATATTTATTACTTAAGGCTGACATTACAAGTAGTATATTTAGGGTCAATAAGTCCTTTTGAACGTATTCTCTTCTCTCGGAAAATATCATGTGGACAGTTCAGCCGGCTTTTGTTTTCGCCCATTGTATACCCAATTATAAATATATGGGATAATCCGGCTAACCAGATTGCTTGTTTAGATAGAATTGATTGTTTGTGTTGGCCGCTGAACGGAGACGGGGATCTGTTGGCCTTGACGTAGATGTTTTATTAATACCACGATGGTGGCAAACAGGCGTAAGGTACATCTGATGGTAAGCTGGGATTCTTTAAGAGAAGAGTGTATAAATTTTTAAAGGGTCGGCAACGCGCATGTGACAACCCTGGAGTTGCAGGAGTCCATAGGCTGCGGTGACCGCTTACCATCAGGCGGGCCGTATGCTTGTTTGCCACCGACGTGGTATAAAAAAAGAAAGCTGACACTGTTGCCTATGCACGTTAGTGACTCCAGCGAAGAGACACTAACTAGTTGCCATCCTTTGATTAATTTGAGAAGCAGTTGATTTTCTAATGGAGGTAGGTACGGGTATCTTAATTATTGTCAAGTCGACTGAAACGGGATTTTCATACTATTTAGCAACTTTGTAATGCAATTTAGGCATGTCGCCACCGTTAATTTGGATTGGATGTTTGTTTCAAAACGTCGGTAATTTAACCCCAGTCACGTCCGTTAAAATCTTTTTGTGAGATGGCAGGTGCGGGCGCCATATTTAACGTTTACCGGTCAGTACAGTAATACTTAAATCCAGCAGATTAATCACGTAACTTTTCGAACGTGCGACATTTAGAATTAATAAAAGTAAAGTAAAACAGTAAAAGTAGTTTATTCTTCAAATTAGGCATATTACATGCACCTATGAACGTCAATAAACTACAACCGGTTCGGAAAAATATACCTCTGCCACGAGAAGAACCGGCGTAAGAAACTCGGCGAGGTGTCATTTTTTCAAAACAATATACATTGTATAGTTAAATATAAAATTACAGTGTCAGCTACTACAAAATAACTGAAATAACAATGCTACAGTAGAAAACATATTTTCGCGTTAGATTACCCGTGCAGGACGCTATCACTGCCAAACATCCCTATCCATGATGTAATCGTTTATCTTATAATATGCTCTTGAAATAAGTGCTCGTTTTACAATAGATTCGAATTTAGAATTGCTACGTTCAGTAATGTGTTTAAGAATTTTATTGTAGAATTTGATACAATTTCCCAAGAACGACTTTTTCGCCTTTACTAGTCTGTAGAAGGTTATTTTCAGTTTCCCAGTATTTCTCGTGGCTATTGGTTTATCAGCGTTCGTTGGAAAATTGCCCAAATTCTTCCTAACATACATTATTATTTCAAATATGTATAGGGACGGCAGGGTAAGAATATCTATTTCTTTAAGAAAATCTCTTAATGAGTCGCGCGACCCCAAGTTGTAGATTGCTCGGATAGCCCTTTTTTGCAAAATAAAAACAGTTTCAATATCTGAAGCTGATCCCCATTTAGATTAACCGGACGGACACTCAAAAATGTTGAGTCATTACCGCGCAGCTTCTTAATAGTATTCGGCTTTCTATAGCTATCACACTGACAGCATATTTGTCGCCAAAAATGAAACTCAACGAGTGACCTTATGAAACTTGAAGCACCGCGTAATATGTAACCGATCCGCTATCCGTCCTACTTTTACAATTGTCGGCCTGTTTAGCCTAGTTGAAAGTGCCACTGCCTCGGAAGCTATAGGTCCCGGGTTCAAATCCCAGTAAGAGCATTTGTTTCTGTTGTGAGCAGAGACATTTGTTCCTGAGACTTGGATGTATTCTAAGTATTTAAGTATAATCTATTAAATATATCGTCGTTTAGTACCCATAACACAAGCCTTATCGAGCTTACTATGGGACTGGTTCAATTTGTGTAAAAAATTGTTCCCTAATATTTACATTTACAATTGTAAATGTAGACAAGTCATAACATAGACTTGCAAGTATCCCCAACTCATTCAATGCCACGACTCCCCGCTATTGTCCCTAAACTGGAGTACTAGCAGACTTCTTCTTCTTTCTTCTTCTGTTCGAAGTTCCGCAAAATTGTCAGTACATTCACTTTACACTTTCTTGTTCTAGTGTTCAATGAGTGCAGGGCAGACAAGTTCTAGTGACATATAACTTCTTTTCAACAAAGCTTATTTCAGCCTTAGGCGATTTCTTGTCTTGGCGGTGCGGGATCGATATAAGGTAGGTATTTTGTTCTTTGACATGAGCTTACTGATGTCAAATTTCCTCACTTGACGAGATACTGTCAGTATTACGTTTGCGCAGTAGTGATACCATGCGCAGAAGGGGACAGTACTACATATGTATCGGTTGACACTGACCGCTGGCAGTTTTCTCATATCGCACCGTCTCCGCACCGAAAAATCAGGAAGTAACTTAACTTCATGATATTTACGTCTTCGTCAATTGTATAAGACATAATAAAACCACTTATAAAATCCGCAGAGAGATTGGCCAGCGTCCAGGCGCGGTTACGAGGGAAAGGGCGATCAATAGGGTCAATTGTGCCCCCTGACGCAGGACCTAGGTGCTCATTTTCAACAATTACAAAATAATATCGCCCTGCGTGATAGAGCCCCTTCTCCTGATTGCTCCCTTCTTTGAAAAAATATTCACGCCTGCGGACGTCTGTGGAAGTTGGATCATGAGGGGCCCTTGTTCCAGCTTATTCCTGGTGCAAAGGCCTGTCATGTGATTCAACACGGGAACGCGGTGAGCGTGTTTGGATACTTTTATGCCTGGAATGGCACCAGGTAACTTAACTATGACTAGGCAATGTTTTTGTATCTGTATTAGACTTTTTTACTCAGAACAGTCAGAACAGAACAGACGGTCTACTTAGAGAAACATTACATTAAAAAAATAAATCAATTCTATTCTATTGGAATAGCTAATATCGTTTCGCGATAAAAAGTACAATGTTAGAATGGGGTTCGGTGATATTCCGTTATAGTTCATAACTACATCCTAAAACAATACGTTAAACCATATTTGTTGCAGTTAAAACAATTCTATTCTATTGTAATAGTTTGTATCGTCTCGCGATAAAGTACAATGTTAGAATTGGGTTCGGTGGTACAGGTACAACAGGTGGTTATATTCCGTTATAGTTCATAACTACATCCTAAAACAATACGTTAAACCATATTTATTGCGGTTCAATCGTCGTGTGTTTAATAAATCGTCTTAATTGTTAATGTAAATTAAGGTAATATTACCGCATAATTGTTCATTACTACTTACCTTTTATAATACATAGAGCTTAGGCATATCCAGAATATTGATAGATTTTTTGCATTATCCGCACAGTGTTCAAAAAGTCATCACTTACCATTAAATGTTTACCCCAAAATACAATACCTGTAGTAAATTATTCTGCTTATGTGCGTGGTAACAACGCCTGCGAACACTATTATTCATGTTGAATGTTGATGTATCTGTAAGAATTGTCTATGCTAGAACTATATGAAGAGGTCTCTAAAGTATTCGTGTGGAGTGCCTGTGGGTCCCGATATTTTGACAGCTTACAAAAGCAAAATTTATGTTCTATCTTTACATACAAATTACATTAAAAATTTACTAGATGGCAGCAAATAATGTTGTAACAAAGGATTTCGTACTATATTAAAATTTAAGCTATTTTATAAAAAACTGTACTTACACTGACTTCATTTCTCGGAAGCTTGAAATTTGTTAATCTCTACTTAGGAAAACCCTATTTATTCTAATAGGAAAAAAGCGTCCAAATCCATTCTGTTACTTTTCCATAGTAGACGCTTGTATGAAAGTAACGGAATGGAAACTTAAAACTTGTACAAATTTTTAGGGACACTTCCTATTACTATGAATAGGGTTTTCGATTCTGAGTGTGATAACCTTAAATTTCAACATTCTGAATAATATACTCAGTGGACAACTTTAAATAACATTCCCCATCTTGAATTTTGTATTTAGGAATCCTTGCTTCATGATTTAAAACAAAAACAGGAATCCTAGTAGCATGTATGCTTTATGACCTGATGCCATGACCTAGTATTGTTTTGTAAGCTATCAAAATAACCAGCAGTTTGAATCGTGTAGGTACTTTACCTGTAGTTCTACAGCCGATGATGATGGTGAATCTACAGCTATAACAAACTACAAATCGTGGATGGTTCATGGCAGAATTTTGGCGATGGTTTTTATTTCATTTCAAATTAGTTTTATCATCATCATCCTCCTAGCGTTATTCCCAGTACAGTTGCATCCTGAAGAATGCCTGGGGTCCGCTTCCTAATCCCAAGAATTAGCGTAGGCACTAGTTTTTACGAAAGCGACTGCCATCTGACCTTCCAACCCGAGGGGGAAACCAGACCTTATTGGGATTAGGCTTAACAAGTGAGTGGGCAACTTGACTGTTAGAAGTTCTCAAGCCGCCCGGAGGCCTCTAACTTGGCTTAACGACTGCTATCATAGACAGCAACCGGGATCAACGGCTTAACGTGCCTTCGAAAGCACGGGAGGGCTCAGTTAGTAACCACTCAAAGCGGTCACCCATCCAAGGACTGACCTCGCCCGACATTGCTTAACCTCGCATACCGCACGCGGTACGCGGGCTTCGCTGGGCCACGAGCGCTCCTATTTTATTTCAAATTAGTTTTATGTCTGTATTAATTCAAAATCTAACTGAACCTCAATAGATTAATAATAGATTCATTATTCTCTAAATGAAAAAAGTGTACCCATTTTTTTATTTCTCTTTTTCATACATTTAATATGAACCATCACATAGTAGAAATAATGTTACATATCATACAATAATATTACAAAAAAATCTAAATGTAACAATACTTACAGATCATGATTATGAGCAGAAAGGACCAAAAATTTCCAAATACCTACTGACAATAAAGTACAGTACACGTTTGAGTGAAAACGACCTTAAATGTGAATAAAAACCATCGCCGCCCAAAACAATGAAAATCACAAACTCATCAATGTGATGATCAGGCATGAACAAGCTCTAGCGATTGCCTTTACCTGACTTACACTCCTAAAGCTACTGGTGCTAGCGCTCCGAGCCTGCAAGAAGAAACATCCGTTCCGATACACTAGCAAACACAGCTTGACTTGTACCCCAGTCAACGAGGCTCTCCGACTAACCCAACATCCCTCTATCAGCATTTTGTCCAGAATTATAAAGCAGAGAAATCGAGTCCAGAAAGTCAATTACGTCATTTTCAAAATTAACTTAGGCAGATAATATAAATAATATAAAATTACAGTGATATGACTGGGTAGTCATGAGGTCATTACGTTACTGTCATATCAACTGGGCACATTAAGGCCGCATTCATGCACAGACTACTACATGTCGTGCGGCATGAGAGGCGACTATGACATTTCCCGCTTCCCAGATGCCGGTCATAATCGCATGGCTGATCTCGTGGCGTATGAAAAAAAGATAGGCGGAGCATTACGAACGACCCAATGAAGTCGTTTTTTATCCACGACTAATAAGTAAGCCTACGCTCACGCACATGTTACAAACTAAAACATGTACAAAACTCTTAAACACGTGTCGCAATAATGTCAAGATCACATTTCTCGAGTTCCGTGCATGATTTACTTTGTATTTGTGTGCGTGAGAATGTGCTTTCTTATTGGCGTGGTTTTAAAAATCTGCATCACTAGGTTGTTCGAAATACTCCGTCTATTTCTTGGTCTGAACGGGTTAAATAACTATTCGATGTGACAGCAACGTTATGTAAAGGTTATAATATCACTGCTAAATCTCCCAATTTGTATCTAGCTCATGAGCCATCATTAATTGTGTACGACTCAGTTCTTTAAACCCAGTCTTATAGTCACGGTTATCACAACAAAGGATAAGATGAAGTAACCGTCACTTTTTTAAAATTAATGTCACAAAATTAAGGGTGCTTTATTTTGTCAATATCACATAAGAAGTTTTCTATTTGTGTTCTCGCTCTGCTCTAAAATGCTGCAAAATTGGATGGATAGTGGATTGTTGAAGTCACCTGTTCGTTGATTGGACTATCACGACCAATAAGATTGGCATGCTTGATACTGGCTCCTTGGATGGTAATAGAAAACGGCCAAAATGCCTAATCAAGTCTTTGGTTACTTGATAGGTTTACTTAGGATCATAGTTCTTAGCATTATTTTTTTATTGTTCTTAGTCTTGAAGCAATTGCATTTAGTTAAATTTAGTTATCGCTTTTTTTCATCAAGATTTAATATTACTCTCAAAAAAAAGTGTTAAATTTATAGATAGAAAATTTACCATTAGAAGCTGATTGAATTACCATTCACAAAAAACAATTATTCTACAAACTCTCATTTTATAATCAAATGCAAAACAATTCCCTATTTCATTGCAAATTCTCTGAAGTGATTACCAAGTCTGCAAATTCCGTAATATCATTATCTCCAGAAGTACCTTATCGATCGACCGGTCTTGAATTGACTTCAATTAACTTATAAACTTCAGAAATACCGTCTACTTCAATAGCCGTTCTTAATTAAGGATCGGCAAATGCAATTGCTTGTAGAGCTCTGCCTCTGAACAGAAAGAATTTCAGTCATTGACTTGTCTCTTTGCCTCTGTCACATGCGCATATAAATAATGCGGTCACGTTTACACAACAGCCTCCAGCAAGCGTGACGGGAAATATTACTGCGCGCGTGCGACAGAGACACAATGTGGTGTGTCAGTATCCAATTTTTTTTTCTGTTCACGACTGGAGTTTAGTGCCATCCAAGTTGGTCTTGTGCAATTAGTGCCAGAATAGAAGAAGGAGGGATAGTACGTGCAGCACACAACCTTGTTGGTCGGTAACACAGAACAGTAAGTATATGCACATATATTTTTGGAGCCAAGTTTGAAAAACATCGACACTTTAATATTCTTCTCGTATTGAAATTTGGATGATTTTATTGCGTTAAATTGCGTATTACCATCGTGTTAACACCCAAGACGTTAATCTAGATTATATTGCTTATGATTTAATAGAATGAAGAGGTCGTAGGGCTCTTCATCAATAAATCAATAGTGATGATGAAATAAACACGCACGTCTATTTTACGTCAATACTTGAAGATTTCAAAATTAGCTCCAATGCATAGAACAAATATTAATTGCAAGCATTTATTCATTGTGTAAATAGGAATTTGAAAACGGTGTTGATTTGTAGTCAAATCTCCAAAAAAGCAAGATAGAAGATTGCAACCAACACTTTAAGTAGCTCTCTACAAACACGACAGCCAATAAATTAAACCACATCAACACAATTCCTGAAAGAAATGTTCTTGAAAGGACCAGTTTCAATTAAGAAGTTGGGTTTATTAAATATGTAAAGAGCACTTAAACGTAACATTTAAAGCACTTGCCAAGACATTCAGCAACATTGATTATTTACATTGAAGATAGATTGCGTTCAAGAGTATATATAGGGAGCTGATGTCGGTATGCAAGTGTTGCGTTAAAGTTTTGTGTGGTAGTAGTGGCAAGTCGTGTGTTTTCTTCTGACTGCTTCACATCCTGCAAGAATCTGAAAAAGCAACTTCCACAATTAAGCTAGGCTATCAGAACTTTTCATTAAAGTTTTTTCAATTGTCACGAGTCAAAGAGCCAATGTGTACACGTTGTGCCACACAGTTGTGATAAACCCACAGCCATGATAAAACAACTCCTAAGTCACGTCTCCTGCGATATTGTCTTTATTCCTCTACCAGTGTATCGTAGAATGCTTGTAAATGACAAATGACAAAGAAATATACAAAAACGCTGTAAAAGGCCTACCACTAAACGAAAACGAAGTTCGTTTGAGTATCTTCCTCTCTGTTGCACTTGCATATTCGAGCTTCAAAGAGAGATATACACGAACGAAATTTATTTTCAATTCGCGGTAGTCCCTCTAAACGCCTTGTATCGGGATGTGTATGACTACAGCGATATTAAAACGAAAAGGGACTTTGATATCCCTGTCATTCGGATTTTGATAAAACAGGGACATGAAAGTGGAAACGTCGGCTACTATGAAATATCGCCGAAGGAACACCATACTAGGCATTGCCATCTCAACGAATTATACAAAATCGGAAACACATCTGTCACAGTGACCTCCGTCACAATCCTTTAGTCGGACTCCATTATAATTTCCAACCTCATCGTAGCAATATTTCTCGAAACCTTTATTCGCACTTTTATTAATATTTTATGTGGGTCGCCTGTTACAAGGTCGTAACTGTCCCTTTTTGTTACATCGCGATGTATGCCGGAAATCGTTGTTTAGTGTATACGTGAATAATATCCGGGACACGCTACGTGGAGGCTACACCGATATGGGGGATCGTAAATTCCTGTAACTTTCACTGACGACTAAACTACAACGTAAGACCTACTCGCATACAACATGTGGCCACATTTGAGCTTTTTACTCACACTTTTTGGAACTACAAAGAACATGAGTACGCAATACCGTAAGGCTACCCATAGTTACATATATTATATCATATTTGATGCCCTTGTATGGGGATGACAGCTGTTAAACAGTGTCTCGTTAACTATAGTCTTATCTCAATTTTTTTTGCGTTTTGAAACTCTAAATTATTAACAAACGTAGTTGCATCAGATGCTTTTGACAAAGTCACGAGCATAATCTTGTCAGAACAACAGTTTGCGTCATAGTTAGAAATAAAGTACCTTAAAACGTCCCAATATTTCAAACCTTATTGCCAAATGGTTGACATCTATTGTTCGCCTCTGACAAGCACTGGGATTTAAGTTCAATCTATCCGTAATAAACAAAATTATATGAACATTTGGAGTACTTGTAAAAATTTATCCAAGTTGAGACGTTAAATCACTACAAATTTTCAAACACAATGTTATGCAATACGATTGCTTTCGTTTGTCGTTTATCGCTATCAAAAGTAGACAGCTGCGTGTTACCGAGTGCGACCATGTTGTAGGTATATCGATAAATTTACCGTTTACCGATTATCCAGCTCTTACCGACTGACTATCATAGCCACCTGAAAAAGCTACTTTAAATCCACATCTTAAGCTTCAAACACTGTGTACAGAAAAATACATCAAAACACCATTATAAGAGGCGTTACGTAGCTTCAAATCTCTCTCGGTACATTTATTCGATAAGGAAACGGCACACAAGCGTAAAAAGACATGTGAAGTGGATACATGGACAATAACGCCCCGCCCGTGATTCGAGCCCGGGGATTAGAAAACTGTTATATAACTGTGTAAAGGCACGGTCAGCAGCCGAAATGCTGAACGGAGCTTTCAAAATCGGTGCAGGATCAAATTCTATTTACTATTTTATTGAGTTGTGACCATTTTCTGTGATTTATATATGGACTGAAGAAATAACTTTTTTTCATAATAGTTAAGAGCATAGATGACAAATTTTGATACCTGAAGTGTATAGCATAGGGTTATTCCCAGCTGATAAACGATCATTATCACGAACCCTTCTATGGTAACAAATGAGAACTGCTTGGGAAAATTATCATCAAATCATAAGTGGTAACAACTTTGGTTACTTTTAAAGTACCAAAGATATTAAGAAAATAATTTTGAAATGAATCTGCGTATGACCCAGATTTCATTATACTATGATAGGTTTGTTTACAACTCGAAATGCTGAGTATGTTTGTGATATCTACTCGTATAACTATAAGAATATCACCTCGCTCCAACATAATCGAAATCGTTCTTTTCGCTAGTCTACCGTCCTAGGGGACTGTAAATTTTACCAATTTATTTCGCATTGTCACGCCGTCACTGTTGATAACACAGGGACTGCGATACTGTTTTGTTATTTTGCCAGTGTGATTTTTATACCAGTTATAAGTAAATCCATATTACAAAACGAATGCGAATTTTACATAGTAGACATTCGTTCAATTTCTATGTATTGCTCCTGTTGATTACGTCAGATATATGAGCGGAGAAACTGAAGGGGCCTTGGTGCCGTTGGTTTCACTTGAATAATATAATAAAACTGTAGCTAAATATATTTTAACACTATACTACCCAACTTTGTTTTATCCTATGAAAAAACTGTCGCACTCTGTAACTGCCAGGCCATATGCGCGGATTGCGGCGTGGAAAGCTTTTTACATCTGTTCATTGCGCGGTCAAGACGCGCAACACACTGCAGTTAGTTGGGATCACATCCAATTTATTAGGAAACCGCTGCCGCCGCCGCTCGAAATCGTGGCCAGGCCGAAATGCATTGCTCTTATTAACATACTAAGATTGTTTTAATTAATATCAAAATGACATTATAAAAGTTTTCTTTGTGTGTCCGCAAAGCATAACAATATAAACTTTGGTTTTTGTTACGCTGGCGTTAGGACACCGTACCAGAAGAAAATACTAATGTGTAACCTTTTAGTTGTATTAATTACTTACCTATTTAGGTACTTATTTGATACTAATACGATTCACAGGTAAAAAAAGATCACCTAAGAAATATTTCTCACAAGGTTCAAATTTTGTAGAGTTGAAGTGTGTACCTCAAGTAGGCGGTCTCGCAATCTAAGGCGACTTCTTGATTTGTCGTTGCAGATGCGGTACGATATGATATAACTACAACTTAGAAAAGTGGAAAAACCCCCGACATTTTTATTTCAAAGCTATATATCTCAAAAACGGCTGAACAGATTTTCATAAAACATGGCTAAGAACACTCGACACAAAATTATCTATGACAAAAATGAAATTAAACGAAAATCGGATCATTAAAAAAAAGAACCTTTTTTGTCGTCGGGGGTTAAAAACCTGTCCGTCCAGTTTGTACCGCTTTTGACTGCGCCCCTACATTTTAAGGCGACTTCCTGGCTTGGTGGGGCGAAATCTATATCTTGTCCCAGAGATGTTCTCACTTGACAAGATACTGTCAGTCTTGCGTTTGCACAGTAGTAATATCATGCGCAGAAGCGGGGCAGTACTGCATTCGTATCGGTTGACACTGACAGCTGACAGATTTCTCATGTCGTACCGCGTCCGCATCGACAAATCAGGAAAATGCCTAAAACAGTCAGGAAACACCCATTTAAATGAGTTTCATTTTTTGGTTTCATTTCTCACGCAGGACCAACCCAAAGCGAGAAAATAGGTGGCTCCAAGACTTTACCAAGTTAATAGTACAGGCAACCGAACAAAACGCTCAAGATCGAATATCGAAGAGAACAGTGATAAGGGTCGCGGGTCCAGTCATGAGAGTATCGTTAAGGAGAGCAATCAACTAGAACAATATACCAGTATTTTGAAAGAATGTAAAGAGCATAGTAAACGGATTATCTCGTCTAAACAAATAGCTACATAAAGAATACTACAAAGGTTCTATTTTGGAGGAGGAAACAGTGGAGAAGCGGACCCAGAATTTGTATGCACGAGACATTTATTCTGTTCATAAAGACGAATCTAATTTCCCGCTTGATAAGGCAACCCAACCTTTTCCAATCTTCGTTCGTCCTCAGAGGCGTTCGGCGATTGACGAATGGATGTTGATTGTTTCATTTCTCACGTCAACGGAGACAGATATATTCGAAATGCTGGGCTTTCGACGGTATTCTCTCCAATATTGATTTCATTTCTAGGAAATTGAGTGACAGAATAACATTTACAACGCGATAATAATGAAAAGAAAATATTTTTTGTGAACACGTAACGTTTTTTAGGGTTCCGTACCTCGAAAGAAAAAACTGAACCCTTATAAAATCACTTTATTTTTTAAATTAAAAATTAAATTAATGAAACATTGCAGACTCGCACAGCGTGACTACAATGTTACATTTAAATTGCTTTATTTGTCGAGTACCAATTTTTTTTAAAAGTACTAACAGCAATAGAAAAGATGGTACAGGTCGTAAACAGCCAATCCTGTTGGAAAAGCGACGTTTTTGTACGTGTCTGAAATAATTTGCGGTTTTCGGTGAAACGATACGATCCCGTTTCAAAAAATAAACGGCGGGAGAGCATGAGCATTTTCACGTTTTAAGGTTATGATACTTATTTTTATCAGAACCGAATTCCAATTTAGTCTTTTTTCCCCATTTTTCAGAAAACCACTACATTAGCCTCGGCTGGAATGGCAATTGCAGGCCTCGTATTATTTAAACGGACTCCCAAGGTCGTCTAGACGACTATTACTCAGCCTGCAATTGCTTCCTTCCAGGCCTAGACAATAATGTACTATTAATACACCGATAGAAATGTATTGCAAAAATGAAGGTTGGTTTAACATATATTTGTACTTGGTACTATTACAGACAAGATTAACTACTCAATGCTATCTTTCAGCGACCGGTCAAAACTGTGAAACGTCTCTTTGCCTCAAAGTTACATTAACAAAGTCCTCGCGAACTGGGCAATCAATCCTTTTTTTAATTTGTTCGTAATTGTTCCGTATATGTGTTATTAATTATTATGTGAAATTTATATATTAAGGGCGCGATTTTGGGGCAAGAACTTTGGTTCGAAAGTACACTCAATTCGTCAGTCAGCGGCGATTAGTGACTGTTTACGTTGTCAGTATCGCTTGTTTCGAGTGTAAGAAATGTGAGTCCAAAATGTTAGGACGGGCATCCTTTATTTGAAATCATTGATCAAAACTCGATTGAGCCGCTCACTAGGATTACACAGCGGATTACACACGTAACAGCTGGCAACTGGGTTGCGGAATCAGGTCACGTGTCCAGGAAACCGGTGCCCGGCCCGGTGACCGTTGGTGACCCGGCGCAAGTATTAGAAAATTGAATTTTATTTGCGTTTTACGGGGCGTGAGAGTGGTTCAAGCAGAGTTCAGACTTACTGGATCACGTCAAAGCAAGATTGTTATGATTCTTGCAATAGCTACAGGTAGGTAAGTAGGTTAAGCTTCATGTATTGTTTTCTCGGTGACCCATAACGGGTGTTTGTATTGTATTGTACAATCACGTACTATTGTACGTAGAGGTCTTCAAGTCGCAAGTGAACTGGGAGGTCATTACACAACGTTTACGAGCGCGTAATATGGTTCTTAATGTCATTTTGCACACAAAAAATTTCAATTAGATCTAGTAACTTTACGTACTAATAATGACATTTAGAAATATCTTACACCTGCACGAAAACGTTGGGTGAATAGTGATTACGGCAGGGGTGTTATTTACAAACCGACTCGCCCTCATCTCACCTCACACCCTGTGAACCGTCAAAATTTGACAGTTTCCATATAAAAACGTGTGAGGTGACGGGTGAGGACGAGTCGGTTTGTGAATAATAAAATCTATTGTAACCACCATGTTTTATGCAAATAAACAATTATGAATTATAAGAACGCTGGTATCTTCTAGGCATGTTACGCCCTAGATCGTAAAACTATCATCGCTTAAAATAGGCGAAAAGACGGACATACGCTAGCCTATCCATAATTAAAAAAAAACCTCTTGACACCAGCGATTTTTTATGCTCTGTCAACCTTCTTTCAGGAATAAGCTGTGAGTATATGTATGTTATACACAGGCCTGTAACATTTGCAAATAATTAAACGGTAGATTACTAAGCATACCAGCAATTATTATCAAGTGGTGGAAAAATAATTATCTTATAATAAAAGAGAAGTATTTGATTAATGTTTTAGAGTAATAGTATTAGATAACTCTTTATTTTAAAAATAAAATAAAACCATACAAAATACCATAAAAATAAAAGTTAAAATGATGAGGACTCATTACTTGATGCTACTTTTGAATCTGAATTGAATGACGTGCTGTGATTTCGTGGTGTCAAGATCCATTACTGTAAGGTTCTAATTTTACATCGAAATAAGTATCTCTGAACTGAAGAAATGAATAAAATATTTAGGTCAAAGGGGTTACCGTGTATATAATATTCGCTCCTGTTACAGGCCTAAACCTGTATGCTCTTTTACAAGTACTTTGTCAAATACTGCACAAATTACTCAGTCCTATAAATTAATCGATACAAAAACCTAGTGTACCACATGGTCCGGATAAGTTGTCTACCCGACCTCTTGTTACGCGTTGGACCAATTTCCGGCCAGCCCTACTTCCGGCCGGGCTGCGTGCGACACGAAATTATGTTTACTTGCCAGGATTTCCCCACTTACTGAAAATACTTAGCTTAGGGCTACTGTAAAATAATGAAACTATTACTATTTATTTATTTCATTAATTCAGGCAACAAAGAGTATTTAACTACATGATTTAAGGTTTACTGAGTCCAAAATCGCAGGAAAACATACGAAGTGAACCTTTTTTTTAAACACTGTAAGGCTCAAATCCCTTTCTATACGTGTATAATGTATTATGTATAATTATTGAAATTTAAAAAAAGTAATTCTTACTGGATTGTGTAATATAAAAAAAAACGTTTGTCTTCTTTTATTTACAGTGCCTTACACACTACATTTTTTAAAAGTCACATCTGCCACTTGTAAAAGTAAAGCGTTTAGTCTATGGCATTTTAAAAAGCTTGCATTATGTACGATTATATGTCTCGTTACTAATATTCCCATTTCCGCATTAGCAAAACAGCAAAGCCTACACACGTGACATCTATTTCGGCAGATCCTTTAAGCCTGCCATCGCTACCACCGTCATTACACCCATTGTTTTCATGCATATTCATAATGGATTAACCCAACTAACTGCGAACTATTAACTTGTTACAGCTCACGCCTAAATTACGATGTGGGACTTTAGTTGTTCAACGAAAATGGAGCAAAACTGATTTTAAATTGACGTATTGTACAAAAAAATTGGTTGTTTGTAAAGTAGGTTTACGATCGAGATGTTTACGTGATAACGTCTTACTTCACTGGCACTTCACTTATACCTGCGATCGCGCTCGTGAGGTTTTGGTGTGACACAAGTTTCTGAACATGTCACCCGACTAAAACGATTTTAAAGACGTTATCACGTCAAAAATCGTGCATAATTTCTGAAGTAACGATTTTATGTGAACAATTCTTCTGATTGGTCCTAAAAGGAGTCTAAGGCTAGGTTGCACCAAACCGCCTGTAATCGTAAGCTGTGTTCGTTAAAATTTCAATGTATGGAAAGTTTGTCAAGTTTCTATGGGATGACAGCACTGCTGCCGGCGCCATATTTAACGTTGATCACTTGATCAGTCTGTGATCGTAAGTCGGTGCAAACCAGCCTGAATCGTCTGATTTATTAAATGTTATGAAAATATTTAAGGAATTATTTAAAAAAAAAGTTATTCATAGACTACATAAACGTGATATATTATTGGGCGGTATACAATACATTGTCGCAATACTCACAAACTCACATAGTGAAACAAGAAGAGCGACGTTCATTTTAAAACTGAATTGACTCTGTATTAATACGAAGATACCTGCATTAAAGAGAGCGCACTGAGGTGTTATTGACAAACTGACTCGTCGTTACCTCTCACCTCTCTCGTTTTTATATGGAAACTATCAAAATTTGACAAGTGGCATTTGACAAGTTTCATATGAAAACGAAGTAAGCGACCGATATAGCCCTTCGAATCGCTAAACTTAAGTGGCAGTGGGCTGGGCACATAGCACGTAGAACCGATGGCCGTTGGGGCGGAAAGGTTCTCGAGTGGCGACCACGTACCAGAAGGCGTAGCGTGGGCAGGCCCCCACACGGTGAACTGATGACCTGGTAAGGGTCGCGGGTGTCCGCTGGATGGGGGTGGCGCAGGACCGGTCATTGTGGAAGTATTTGGGGGAGGCCTATGTCCAGCAGTGGACGTCATTCAGCTGACATGATGAATTGATAATGATATCAGAACGGGTGAGTTGTGAGCTCACAGGTGAGAACGGGTCGGTTTGTGATTAAGAGGTCTGCAACTCTGCACTCTGCACGTATTTCTAACAAAAAAAAATCTTGACGACACAACATTTATCAAAAACTGCTTTGTTCTTCAACTTCTGTCAAATTTATTCTTCGGTCAGTTCTAAGTTCTAACTTAGATACGTAATAATACAAAAACTAAGTTTTTAAGCGACTAGCTAGCTCCGATTTCCTCTAAAAAAAAAATTGCCGCCTTTTTTTTCCAAAATGTGTAGGCAAAGCACAATAATTATGACTTTAGCCACTCAGTAGTTCCATGTTTTGAGATGGACCGAGATACTTTCCATTTACTAACATTTACTAACGACGGCCTGTTTAGCCTTACTGTTTAGGTAGTAACTTTGCCCCCGAAGCTAGAGGTCCCGGGTTCGAATCCCGGCCAGGGCATTATTTGTGCATTTATCACGGATATTTGTTCTTGGGTCAAAGGTGTTTTCTATGTATTTAAGTATGTATTTATGTATAGTATTTAAGTATGTATATCGTCATCAGCTTTGCTTAGTTTGGGACAAGGTCGATTTGTGTAAGATTGTCCCCCAATATTTAAAAATATACTACCACATGTATATTTGAGGAGTGTCTTTTCAAAAGGGTTTATTTTTTCTGTAACTCTACTTCTAAATTGGACCTTAAGTTTTCATAAGCAAGGTACACTTTAGAAGTATCGCTAAGACAAAAATAAGCCCTTTTGAAAAGACACTCCTCATTTGTTATGATTTCTATGAATAATACAGAGCTTTCTTCTTATTAGTAGGGAACTGTGCTCTGCAAAATGTACTTGCAAAAAGGAATTAAAATACTTAATAATGTAGATTTTTTCCCATGACCAATCATCATCATCATCATCATGTCAGCCGAAAGACGTCCACTGCTGGACATAGGCCTCCCCTAAAGACTTCCACCACAGACCAATATACCAATTAAAATCTTTTATAATCAAGAACAAGAGATTCAGTATTAATATACACCAAAATATTTTTTTATTAATAAGGTTTAATGAACACCTAACTTGTCTGCCGAACTATTTATGTTTAAGTACGAGTAGGTACATAGATCTCCTCTTTTAGTTCACCATACGAAAGATCACTATCAACTGCGACGTTAAAACCAGTGATTTTTAAACTTCAAAAGTGGCCCGTAGTGTACTTGAACATTTTGGACCTACATATTTTACATATATTTAGGACAAATAATCTGCCATTAATATATAACAACCAAGGAAATCAAAAGATGGATAGCCAACAGTTGGAGAAAATACTGGTCACCAAAAGAATTGATGAAATGCACCGACCTCAGCATAAGTACGAAAAGAAAAGTATTTAACACCTGTGTCTTGCCTTGCCTTAGCTATGGCTGCGAAACTTGGTCACTCTCAATATACGATAGAGATATGCTTGAGCACTGTCAAAAAGCAATAGAGAGAAGCATGCTGGGAATCTAAAGATAAGACAGAAACAGAAATATAGTAATCAGAGAAAAAACAGGCATAACAGATGTACTCGTGAAGATATATCAACTGAAACGGAGATGGTCAGGACACATGCTAGAAGCAAACAAGAAAAATGGAGCAAAAATTGTGACACATTGGTTTCCTAGAGACGGTAAAAGGAGTAGAAGAAGACAATACAAGAGATGGGAAGATCAACTCAAACTGACTGCTGGTCCGAACTGGAGAAGAGTCACAAATGATAGACAAAAATGGAAGGAGTTAGAGGAGGCCTTTGCCAGGAGGCACACTGAACTTATGTCTCTGACATACTATAATAAAGGTAGAAAAAAAAACACAACATAAATAAATAAAGAAAAAAAATATTAAAGAAAAAGAAAGAAAAATACACCTTGAAATGTCAATGTTCAGGATAAAGGACTTATATAGATAGATTTTACACCCTAAATAAGTGACACTGAAAATTATTTGACCAAGGTTGGCATTACTTTTTTACTCCTTGTAACCTCAGAAATGCATGGTTATAATCTGTCGGCTTACTCGTTCCCACTATAAGTCAATGCCTCAAACTAACAAAACTCACAAGTAAACACATATTATAACTAAATTAAACGGGAAACTAGGCGGCACTCATTAAATCGAGAAACTCGTTTAACTTTATAATGATTTTCAGCGAGCGATAGGGACTTAGCGCGGGCGCGTGTTACACCAAACTTGTGTAAGTCGCGATTTAAATTTCAATTTGGTCCAAGCCAGAATTCAGTTGCTAATATGATGAAGTTATAATATTGTGTTATTTGTAAGTTGAAATACATGTTTATGTAAACGCCCAAGACTTCGATAAATGCAAATGTGACATGTGGCATATAGTATAAGTAGGTATTATTTAAAAGATTTCTTTGTAACATGTCGACTGTCAGTATGCACAGCAAACTTGGCATTGACAGGTTATCATCCAAAATAGTAAGAAGTCAAATTGAATAATATATATTTTTAAAGTTCTAATCAAACGTACCTAATGCGATTGAGAATTTAATGTATGCGTATAGGTGCTAAGCTCAATAACTCTAGAATTTAGGAATCTACAATGCCACTTTGCTGTATTTTATCGCACATAAGCGCGACGATTGATTTTCGAAATGACTGATTGTTGAGTTTGTTTCGGCGTTTTTTCTGCATACTAGTATACTTTTTCAGAAACGCTAGTTAATTTTGAATTAGAAAATTTTCTAAAAGTGCCATTGCGACCTACATGTAACATCTAGACTATATTATATACATCCCACTAGACCACAGAATAAGTAATAGTCTGGGCACAGGCCACCTATCATTAAGATGAGGAGGCCTACTTCTCGTCTACTTGCAACATAAAGTTCTTTTAATTTGTATTTGTATTTAATTAAATGTGCATAATTATCCTCAGAATGTCACGGGTGATTAACAACAGTCAAGGTTGTAAAATAGAGGCCAGTTCAAGCTTTCTCATAATATTTATTACGCCGACGTGTGAGGGAAAGCCTTTTTATCCGTCGCCCACGGCAGCCTTAATGAGCGATTTCCGAACGCGCCCAACTAATGAACACGCACAAAGAGCTCCGTATTCATAGATGTCGTTCCAACCCTTAATTAGATTCGACCCGCGCTTGAATTGGTATCAAATATAATTAAAATGTGACATCATTAAATTATAGAGCGGAACTATTGGCGGGAAATATTTTGCTGCTGGTTCTAATAAACAATTGTGGATTGCGAATAACTTATTGGCCATTAGGCAATATTTAGGAACAGGTTAGTTACCTAAAGTTTCAAATACATTCATCATCCCCAAGCCGCGTTCGGCCACAGTGACTGTTTTCACTCTTGAGAGCGTCGCTGATGTCCTCTCTGGTGACTGACTTAGCCAAACGTACGTAAGGTTGATCTAAAGTATTTTTTTTTGTAAATCAGTGTTTTTATGGTTTTTAGTATGGATGATAATGTTTAGAAGAACCTATATGTAATGTACGTTCAGAAACGTCATCACCCTGCAGGCAATCAAATATCTCCGATTGATTTATTTTTCAACCAGAATCGTTTGGACATTATCTGCAAATCTTGAATACCTCGTTTGTTTATTTAGACTCGCAAGTAAGGTTCATGTTCAAGGAGAACCTACTATTCAGTCACAATATCTGTGCACCTAACTGTGTAACGTCATTATGACATGGTGCTCGTGACCCTGGAGGATGCGCAGGTATTATGACATTTGTGACGGGATATGTAGTTCAGGGTCTACAATGTTTTTTTTAAATCCACCGTATCATGTATCATCATCATATCCTGTTAGAGTATTATTAGTATTTGTTCATATTTATCTAAAGAACTGCACAACTATAACAAGCATTGTTTGTTAGTGTTTGTATCAAACACAACTTGAAAAGGTTACACATTAGTGTTATACTACGTTTAAATTATACTATTTGTACATTTTTTAAATCTTATCCTAGGTATCCTAGGAATACTTTTATAGAAATATTATCCAACTTAAGTGACGGTCATCAGCCTTTTTAATTTCATTTGAAGATATTGTTTGTTACAATCAACATCAAGAAGATAGTATCAGCCAAATAACCAAATAATATCGCAACACATCCTTTCGCCTACAGTAATAAAGGTGGGACACGATATATTCGTTTAAGTTGGCTGTTTCTAACTACGAGTATTATGATACTGGCCGTAGGTAGGTTATTTTATCTAAAGGTGTTCCGTGCATCGCGGCCGATCTTAGCCGCGCGCGCGGCGATCGTAGTCGATCGACTGCGTGCGTATGACGCGCGCGGCTGATGCGACAGTTAGACAGTGTATGAAAATGTATGGACGGACGCGTGCGCCCAGTCCGCCATATATTTTCATATACTGACTAATTGTCGCATCAGCCGTAACACCTTCAGATTTTTATAAGTATCAGCCTAGCTAGCACGATATACCGTCACGAAGCAGCCGCCGCTAGCCGCAGCCGTAGCTAGGCAGCGGGTTTATATAAAGTTGATTATTTTTCAAATTTTAATGCTGGCCATACACGATTAAGTTTGCCATCAAGTATGCAGTGCGCTTGAAGCAGCGTCCGGTAAATTTGACGTCTATCAATGTGCATGATAAATCTACTAATGATAGCCATGCACCATCAAGTTTACCGGTAGTTTCAAGCGCGTTTTAAAGTTGACGGTTAACTTGACCGTATATGGCCAGCATTAAGCTCAGGGCTTGCTGGGGTGTTATTCACAAACCAACTCGTCCTCACCTACCACTTCAAACCTTACCCGTTTTTATATAGAACTTGTCAAAATTTGACAAAGGACATTTGACAGTTTCCATATTAAAACGGGTGAGGTGTGGGGTGACAGATGAGGACGAGTAGGTTTATGAATAAGAGGAGGAATAAGAGGTTAGTGCTGACGCATAGGCGAATCAATACGCGCGATCTCCGTCGCTACCTCCCATAGTTACCTAGCTAGCCCCTATACCACAAAGTCTACGATTCGACATAATCAAAGAATTTTCCATAGAAAAAGTTGTCAATTTTATACGCTTGTAAAGTTTTGTGGTATACATAGACCCTGATACCTTGCGCGTGTTTTCACGCAGAACGACGCCTATGCGTAAATACGGCCTTAGGCTGAAATGTCAACGAGCCGCCAGAAGTTTAGTCAGTCTGGACAAAATACACCACTGGGATAAGTGGCCTCTTAGAAAATAAATCGAAACCTACAGATATTATACAACTAATGAGATCTTACATAACACGCAACTAACTAAAACAAGTGCGTTACATGGTATGTAACTGAAGTAAGTATTTATAGATTTCGATATATTTTACAAAAAAGCGCTCTCATTCTAGTGGCGCATTTGCCCCAACTGACTCTTTAAATAACGTAATAAATTGAATGTCAAATACCTTGCTTCTGTTTCTGGGGTCTCTGAAGTCTTCCTTCGACGCCTTCCGCCTTTTGTCTTTCAGTATCATTCGAGCTGCTGCAAACGCCATTTTGAATTTGAGTAACGCTCGTCTCTCTCGTTCCACTCTTGGTACCGAATTTCTCTCTCTCACTTGGTACACTTTAGATTTAATCACAGACTTTATTTTAAAATTGACGTATTAAGTGCTACAATGTCTATCACTATTTAACTTGACAATGTCCACTTTTAACACTAAAACTTAACAATTATTGCCTTTTTCGTTGATTTCTTTAAAGGTAACACTTTTTTACTTTAATTAACAAATGTATATCACTTCACGTTTTTAATTGAACGAATTATTATAATCACTAACACTGTAAAGAAAAATATCTGATTGGTTTCTTCTGTGGATAGTAGTTAACCCTCTGGTATAAATATTTCCTTGTATTTATTTTCAATCCCTATTTTACAATTCAATATTAGATTATATCATTTCAGTGATGGAATCATTTTTTCAATGATGTAAGCATCACTTCAGTGAGCGCTTTTAAACAATTCGGTGGGTTATAAAAAGCAAAGTCAAATACTTATCTCCGTAGCTGTTTATGGTACGAACGGGTCGTTTAAAGTCATTGACTGCAGTAGGCATCATGTAGCCACTAGATGTCAATTTACGCCAAAAATCAACGAAATACTTGAATTCAAATTAACTCACCAAAGTGATAAAAATAAGTTTTCTTGAAATCCACCCATTATAATTATATTCTATCTAAGCTCTAGAGAATAAGATCAAAATATTTTTCTAGAAAAGCATTCAAATTCTTCAGGCGTAAGTAGCAACGCCTGAAAACTCATCTCATGCTCAGTTTAATTCAAAATTTAATTTGTATTCTAATACAAGCAAACAAATAATTAGATAATATTTATATTAATGTTTGAGAAAATAAAAGCGGAGCTACAGGAGAACTTCTTTCAAAAGATCATTGTAACGTTGTCATCTATATTAAGAAAATTACAAAAAGACCGCTGTATTATAGAAATGAAAACGTTGACTCCTTATAAGCTAGACTGTCTTATGAAAACAAGAAACGGACGAAGAAAATTGGCAATAATAAGGTTTTTGTAATTATACGTAACTCGAGTTTTTGATGTAATCGTGATTGCTGGTTTCGTTCTTAGTGTTGAAATATAATTATAATGTTACCCTTATTTATTTCATTTAATACAACTTAGTACCCTTGTCTTAGTCAATTAATAGCTAAGACAAAACTTTTAATGAATACCAAAATTTTATAGTTTTTTTTGCTTTCTTGCTAAAGCTAAAAATACAAAATTTTAATTAGTTTTATGTAGATATCGATGTTGGTCATTTGACAAAAATCTCATTTCCTAGTGTGAAATTAACCGAACTACAAATACTAAATAGCATTGAAGATGAAATAAGTATAAAAAGTAAAAAAAAAAACGTGTACTTATTATTAGGCTCTGTAGAAATGTCACTATCTTAAATTTAAAAACCTTGTCCTTCGCGTACTGACGCTGGTCGCGTAACCGACGTAATCACTCTATCCTCTCTACTTTTAAAACTTGCCATCGTTGTATGTTCGAGTCAAATCTTGTAACTTAATTTTAAAGCAGTTATCTTCGTGTGATACTTACTGGCCGGGTCATAACGCTGGATGAGCTTGTGATTACGATGAATAATTAGTACCTTTCATGTACTATTTTGTACCTGGGTGGAAATTAATTGTACCTCTATAGTTTGCCAGTTTGCTATTTTATTTCACCAGGCGCTGCAACGTTAAAATGTTTGATGTGCCGTAAAAAGGGTTTGTACGGTCCTTTTTTTAAAAAAAAGTGTTTATTTTTGGGTACATAATAGGTACATATTTTTCATATACAAACCGTATCTTGAAATTGCGGATATCATCGGATCCGGGAGCTATCCGGCTGGAAAGTATACTTCCCAGCCGGGCCACCTTCAATGACCTATAACTGGCAAACTATAGAGGTACAATTAATTTCCACCCAGGTACAAAATAGTACATAAAAGGTACTAATTATTCATCGTAATCACAAGCTCATCCAGCGTTATGACCCGGCCAGTAAGTATCACACGTTATCTTCAACTGATTGAGCTGAAATTTGGCATACTTCTGAAGTTCGGTGACTGCAATATTATGGTACCACCGAGCTGGTCTGCCAATGGCGCCAAAAGGTGGCCATAGTAACTCCTAAACTAGACAAGATAAACCCGTCGTGTTTGGGCTCATTAGAATCCGCTAAACAAGCAGTTGACGACAATGGAAAAAATGAATAGTGGGCTATAAAAACTTGTAGCTATCAATTTTTTTTGACAAACTTTTTTACTACATTTTTTTTAAATATGGAACGTTTGTATGTTCGGTTCAAATCTTGTAACTGAACTTTAAAGCAGTCATCCCCAACCGGTTGATCTGAAATTTGACATATGAGTACTTTTATGTAAGTTCAGTGACAATACAATATTATGGTGAATCACCGATCTGGTTTGATGGTAGAGACAAGCAGGTGATGACTTTGGAAAAAAGGTACAGTCGGCAACAAAAGCTTTAAATTAAAAGTGCCGTTGTATTAACAGTGTCGAGCACTGGGTCATTTACGTTAGCAATACATTATTATATCTATCCATCTATCTATCTATCCACGTCAATAATAAGATCCTAACTTTCAGGGATCCCTATCCACTTTAAAAAACTTTAATCCTTGAACAAATGATTTAATTCGAATTCTCAATGGTCCCTCAGACGAGACAGTGGGAGCCCTACATTTACTCAAGCCCTAGAGCGTGTCACAAAGCCGACGAGCCTCCTCTAAGGGCTCTTAACCTTAGCAATATTCACGGATCCAATCTGAACCTTGTTCACTGAGGGATAAGCCATATTATCTAGTGACGGCATAAATAATTGTAAGAAAAATATATGTTCCAAGCGTTAGGTTTGTTAAACAAATATATTGAAGTCTCTCGCAGCGTAAACGGAAGGACGCTTAAGCGGTTCATAGAGAGTCGAGAGGTGGGGGTGTATATGCTCTAAGGGATGATTTATTATTGATCTATCTATATTTAAACAGACCATAGATATGTATATGAAACAGACCGATAAACGGACAGTGTCGCACTTATCTTCCTGTTTTACCTTGTTCCTTTTTTTGGCCTTTATCTATACTTGAGCAGTATTTATCTGGCTTTTTCAGGATCCGCTATCGTCCATTGCTTTTATCCACTTTGTTCGACCCAAAACATCAGTTGCACTGAGTCCATTTTCCATGTAACTATTAGCTATTGGTATTGACATTATTCCTCATACCATTTTTAATATAACTCTATTATTTTGTTGTCTAGTTTAGTATCCAGCTCATACGAGTATAATTATCCACCGACAAACAGTTAAATATTATGGAGAATCGATACCAATACAAACAGGCACTCAGTTCACGCTAACGCTTAACCTCTAATCGATACTGGCTCTTGTATGCACTAGTCTACCACCTCCACTAATGCGCTTAGCACATCCTCTATAATTATAGCAGTAACGTTCAGTTTTGCATAGCCGATAGTAATCGTGAGATAGTGTTAATCGATAAACCGTTAAAACAACATGTTTCCAATACCCTTGTTATTAACTTTAATGCCTGCGCTTCAGAAAAATGTTTATTGGTCTGTCTAGAAAAAATAAACAGGATACGAAGGTGTGGGTACTCATTATTTCATATTAAATTAAAGGGAAACTCGAGAATTTATTCTTCGTGCGAGACTGTAATCACTGGTTTTGAATACACTGGGGTAATCGCATTTAACCTAGTGAGCTATCGAAGCCGTTGCTCGATTCGATAAATTCCTCAACCTTCCCCTTATGATGAAGACTGAGGCTTCTTAAAGGGCATCACTGGTTCAAATCCAGCTCGAAGCAATTAATTTCAAATTTCTTCTTTAATTTAAAATATTAGTTTCGTTAGCAGTCACTGCTGCTTTTCATATTGTCAGTGCTACATATACTATTATCAATATAACTCACTCTGCTTTATCACAGTGAAATAAGGACTCGTTAGATCTCCATTCTTAAAGGAACATATCTGCCAAAATAAAGCGTGCTTAAATATCTGACACGACTGTATTTGTAGGGCCATTAGACGTATCAAAAAAAATTGCCGCCTTTGGTTAGGCAGATATTTATGCTGGTGGCTGAACCTTTAGGCAATAATTTTTAATCAGTGTTATTCATGTCGCTGTTCATGAACGCTGAAGTTCTGATGTTGTTATCCGATGGACTATATGGTCATACGAATTCAGCGAAGCCAAATTCAATTAAGATATCATATACCAAATATCTGTATCATAATTTTAACACACCACTAGACTAGATTGCCATGAGTTGCTTATTGCATATAAACTAAAGGAAACTTTCCGACGCAAATGTGATTGGTAAACGTAAGCGTAAAATTTGGATTTAATTTGTAGACATCATAGGTATGTAAATAGTCTATACGCAGCTTCTCATATGCTCCCAGCCAATTGTATACGAGTATGAGAGCGACAATGAGTCAAACCGGACTTGTATCATCACTCATATGAAATATTTTTTTTTGTTGAGTGGTTATTTTATATGGCCATGAAGAGTACATACTCGTAAAGTTGTGATATTGATTCCTAGCCAAGGGAAGACCATTGACATCAGGGGGGTTCAAATAACGATAAGAGACAAGACGCACATCTGGTTAATAAACCAACATTACGACATGGTTAATACCAGTGTTATATCTCCCAAAAATAGGAAATAGAGCAAGTTAAAGCCTTATATTTCAATCAATACTTGCATGAAATGTCTTTGTTCAAGTAATTGCACAGAATCAAAGTAAACAATGTCGATGGTAGTCCATGGAAAATCAATAGCAACCAGCGTATAAATAATATTTTGTGTCGAGAATGTTAGTTCGTGCCTTACCTTGAGTTCAGTTATGCATTAGAAATGTAAACATACAAAAAAAACTTTAAAAAGTAATACTTTTTTTCTCCCTCCTCATACACCACCACCACCACACCACGTCCACCATACACCACGATGCAAAAAAAAGAAGAAAGGATGACAAAAAATTTAAAAGGGAGAAAACGTTTTTAAATATTCATTAGAGTCGGCAACGCGAGTGCGTAATCGTTAACCAATAGGCGGGTCTGGGCTCATTTGCCACTAGACGTCGAACCCAATTACCATGATATAATGTCCCCACGTCATGACATAATGGTATCATTTTTAAAACTCGAGAAGTATGGTAGACCCACAACGTTGTACTAGGAATAAAAGAGTAGGAATAATTTCACTAAACTAAATTTCAAACGTTTAGATATGTACTTTTGTGCCAAATATCAGACAAGTTTGTTGGCAATCATTGTTAAAGTAATTCCAAACTCATCCAAAAATACTCGTAAAGTTATCTAATTAACTAAAATATTTTACAGCAAGGAGCGCTTCGCATTCCAAATGGCATCTGAGTGAACACACGCGCTCCGAAATGATTCCTTTTGATGAATGATTTCTTTTTATCAAGTGGATCGTATGCTCCAAAAAGCCGATGGGTTTTTTCCCTAGTATTTTATAATATTATATTATTTATTACTTTGTTAAGAAAAAATAGAATAGTAAGAGCGTGTGGCAAATGTATGTAAATACAATAAATCTTGTAAAAAAATGTTTATGTTAGTTTATTAAACGTAAAACCAATAGGCACTTAAGTGGCTAAGAAAACAAACCAAATAGTTTTATTCAGTGTCAAGTACAACTAGGACAAGTAATTGAGCGGAAACGTCTGGAGAACGTGTACCTTCGGCCAGCCAGTAAAAATCATAATTATGAGCGTGAATTACACCGTACACTTATTTCCTTGTTTCTTGTATTCTATTTATACGGATTTCAGTTATGTTTTGTCTTTCCTGAGGACTTTGGAGTATTGCATAAATTAAGGAGAGCCCATTATGCCATACACGAAATATCAGTAAGTAAATACACATTTTATGGTTTACAGTCTGTTATTAAAAAAAAAGTAAACTTAAGTAGATTTCCTTAATCTATTGCGAATGCAGAGTGACTTCAAGTAAATATAAAAGTAATTGTTAGCAAGCTTTCATCAACGTTTATAATTCTCAAATTAACTGTTTTATTCGCTCGACAGATTCAATTTAATAACGTATTAATTTATTTTATTTAAATATTTTAACAGTCTCACTCTAATTAAGATGCAAGCTCTGTTCCCTTGTTATTTTCTTAACTTATCTTATAATAACATTTTCTCAAAATTTATATTAACTAGTTAATTAAAGTTTAACTGTATGCCTATCTAGTGAACTGAGAGGTCTCGTAAGTTTTTAATCAACTTATATTAATATACCGTCGAGAATGTAAAAGATTTCTTGGAAATCAACACTAAAGTTTGGTTTCCAAAACTTGGTTTGGGAGTTTAACAGATTGACGTCCTTTTGTTATACAAGTTGGTGCTTTTTTCGTACAATGTAAGCAAAATTACCTAGTTAGTAGTGGCGTGCACGTACTAAACATGAAAAATATTTATAAGCTTAATTATTTGTGATCTTTGACGAGGAACTTGTAATTATAATAATAATAAATAAACTAACATGATGTAATTATTATTGCAGCCGAGATACAATATGTCTATTATAATATAAATCCCTCGCATTAACGAACTCTGGGCTGTCGGCTTATTTTGAATGTAGCTCCGCAAATGGTAAATAAATGCAAATTAGTTACCAATATCAAATAAATGGTCATTTGAATCCATTGAGTCTAGAATTTCATTTTACGAAGTGTGATCTCACAGATTAGTTTTAGGTAGGTGTTTTTTTTCTTTTGATACGATTAAGTATTTTTTCCTGAGCTTGGGCTATCGTTTTCATTATAATCTCAAATCAAATAACACAATCAAAAACCTATTAAATAACTAAAGGGAAAATTCAATATTTACTACATTCGAAACAGAAATGGCGGTTGGAAGCAACAAACAGAAATACCTCCACGGAATAAATATATTTTACCGGCTCAAAGTGTTGTGTAAAAACGCTTACGGTGGTACGGACATGTTCAAAGACCATATGGTGAAGCTTGCGCTAGCCTTACCCACAGCGAAACGTTCTCGTGGAAGACCACCCGCCACATGGTTAACGACGATCGAAAAAGAAACTCATTTAGATAAGGACGTAGCACAAAATCGTGCTAAATGGAAAATGCGGACTAAGATGGCCGACTTCAACTAAATGCGACCCTGGTGTAGAAAGAAGTTTCAAGTGCTGTGTAACGGTATTTTCAGCAAGATACGTAAGATAACTTATTTCTTATCTTCCCTGGCGTTACGCAGAGCACCGCAGCGGCGTCGCCAGCGAGTCTAGCTAGCTGGCTATCTTGGCGTGGCGCCAGTGCAACCATTTATTAACTGCATTGATGGATGTAGTGAACTTCAGTGATATCGCGGTTGAACACGTTTGACGTGGACGTGTTGAGATATAGTCTCATTGCATAAATAAATAGGTAATTAATTTTTACCTACAGTTGAAGGTAATCCATTTCAAGTTTTTACCGCTTTTTGGGAATTGCACAATTAAATAAGAAAAACCGGCCAAGTGCGAGCCGGACTCGCGCACGAAGGGTTCTGTACCAGAAAAAAAAACGCCAACAACTACTCTGTTGTAAGGGAGCCCCCCTTAATTATTATTACTATTTTGATTTTAGTAATTGTTGTTATAGCGTCAACAGAAATACACAATCTGTGAAAATTTCAACTGTTTAGCTATTACGGTTCTTGAGATACAGCCTGGTGACAGACGGACGGACGGACGGACAGCGAAGTCTTAGTAATAGGGTCCCGTTTTTACCCTTTGGGTACGGAACCCTAAAAAAGTTACTAATTAAGTAACGCAGATTAGTTACCACTATGGTTTGGTTGTCAACCTCATCACAGACTATCAACTATTCTCCCATATTTCCAAATTTCTTGACTACATTACGAGTATTGACCATGGAAAAAAATACAACGTGTATTTATTATACAGGATGTGGCCTGTAATAGGAGCAAAAAAATAAACAGTACACTATTGAGCTCTCCAGCAATTATTTCCAAATGATTTTAATTGAAAAAAAAGTTTTTTTTTAATTTATTTTTTCGTAAATGTAGCTTATATGTACTTTTTTACTATACTGGAGTGATATTAATAACAATTTATTCAAAAAACACTAAAAATTTATATATTTTTTTTTAAATCCCAAAAATATTCTTTTAAACCAAAAATGCGACAACGATTATGAGTCATAACTTGAAGCAACCTCAAAATCAGCATTAACTGCCGCGCTATAATCTCTGGGTGCCAAGATCCATTACTTGGAGGTCATAACTTTAGATCAAAATTTCTCCCAATTGAAAAAAGATAAAAAAAATTTGACACAAGAGGTTACTGCAGATGCTCTAAGGAAGCGTCCTTTAAATTTATTGCTCCTATTACAGGCCACATCCTGTACATATAAATATACGCCCTAATAAACATACTTTTACATGTTTTATTAAACAAGTAGAAGAAATAATTCAGCCCGCAATTTTAATTTGACATTGCCACGTGACAAGACTAGATCGCTCTTGTCACGTGTCAATTTACTATCCCAATACGCTGCTAACAAAAAAAAATGCTCTCATAATTAACACTACACTTAAAATGTGTTGCTATCATAGCACTTGCTTGTGGCAATTTGAGGCTATGTCAAAAACTCAGCTGTAGAAGTCACGAAAAAGCAAACAACTCTTTATACCAATGAAGAAGCCAGTAAGTGGCATGTCCATTCGTCTTCCGGCCATTCAGACGGCGCAAATGCGAGTGCCAATTAGGAAAATGGCCTCTATTTTTAGACCAGGCCTTTGAGACTATTCTAAAGGTTTTAATTTGATGGCTTACGATAAATTCAATAGACTTCGGTGGAATGAATGAAAAGATTCTAATCGAGAGGTACCCATTAAATTTTCTCTCTTATTAAGGGGAAGTAATGTACATTAATAATTACGAAAATGCGTAAGTATTCTGTCTATAAGTTTGGTTGTTGTTATTGTTAATTTTGTGTTTAATGCATACGTTTTGTGGTTTATTAACAATTTTGTGGTCCATTTTTGCCTTTTTAGCTCAGCCAACTCAAACGATACAAAATCAAATTATAATTACGGTATTTACTTCATGTAAGATTTCTTAAAGCAAATATGAATATAAAGTTTATTCGACTAGAAGAGGTAGTTCCTAAAGGGTGCTGCATCTCTTTCTCACGTGCGCGAAAAACACAAATGTGTTTCTAAGTCTTCTTCAACATTGGCCAGTGCGGAGTCGGTACGATATCAGTAAGCTGCCACTGTCAGCCGAGTCGGTACAGATTCTTTAGTGTTTACTGAGTGGGATGCACGATAACAAGGCAGTACGAATGCAGTACCGTACAGCCCCGCCTCCTCGCAGTATGTTACTATTGTGCACATATAATAACTGCAAGTAAACTGGATAAGCCAGGAAATCTGGACGACATCAGTAAGATCTCGGTAAAGCAGAAAATACCGCATACAGCTCCCACCCCGCGGAGTCAGGCAGGTGTGCCTTAGATGTGTATGTGTGTGTATTTAAGTATACAGGGTGGAAAGTATTTATCGGCCGCGCAGGGAAACTATCTTAAAACGTAGTCTAGGGTACAAGAGAGGTCACAAATTAGAAAAAATATTTTTTATACGACTGGTATGAAAAAATTAAATATCCGTGAATTCAGTTTTACTGCTTGGGATAAAATAAAAGGATATTTTTTGCTATTCAGCAAATTGAGCCATCTCAACGTTTTAAGATAGTTCCCCTCCGGGTCCATAAATAATTTCCACCCTGTATATCACTACCAACCAGGCTAAACAGGCCAACAAAATAAGTGCCTTCTGACTGATGCAGGCGAAACAAATGATTTACTCGCCCGCTTCTATCTACAGATATATTTTTTTATTTTATTTTTATACCTCGTCGGTGGCAAACAAGCGTACGGCCCGCCTGATGGTAATCGGTCACCGCAGCCTATGGACGCCTGCAACTCCTAGGGGTGTCACATGTGCGTTGCCGACCCTTTAAGAATTTATACACCCTTAAGATTTTATTATTTAAGAATTTATTTTAATCAGCCTAGCACGTATTTATATAAAAAAAATGAATAATAAGGTAAAAACTGTGCTAATAAATGTTTTAACCACCTGGCAATCCTAGCTCCCGGTCTATTGCAGTCCCAGCTGGGCTGTCAGACGTTGAAATATTACAATTCCGAACATTTTCCTGCTCGTTTTTAGGAATACGTCAATCAAGGTAACCTCAGGGAACGGTAACTTTTACCATACCGGTAATTCTAGTATAAATAGTTATATATTTTTTGGCTTTCGTCAAATAAGATTTAGGTAAAATCTTAAGTAGAAAATACGGTGGTCTAGTGGTTCAAGCATGCGGCTGTCAAGCGGCGGTCGTAGGTTCTGATCCCGGCACATACTAATAAGTTTTTTGGAACTTATGTACCTACATAATAACATTTGATATTTACCATTAGATTTTGAAGGAAATAGTGTGTGGAAACTCACATACAAATCTGTCGACAGATTTAAAGTATGTGAAGTCTCCAACTCGCGTTGCGGCAACGTGGGGTCTACTGCCCTAGCCCTCTCGTCAATCAAAGGAGGCCTAAGCCCACCATTGAGGCGTAGGTATATAAACTGATGATGAAGATCTCCAGTATTAGGGGGTGGGGGGGGGGATGTAAATGGAGTGATTATTATAACTTGTTTATTCTCCTTGAGTTGCTAAATTGCAATAATAAGTAATTATGAGTGTAACCGTCAAAATTAAAAAACAGATCTGGAAATATATACTACTAAAAATAAAACTTTTATTTTTTTGTTTTCTTGTTAATTATTGGATTACTTAATTGAATGACAATTACCCTAAATAAAAACAAAGCATATTTTTAATTCCATTAATTGCGAAGCCACGTTTCTGAGATGAAATAAAATTAGTAATCTTCTCTAAGTTCTTCTCTAGTATCTCAAATCATACCATTTCGAAGATATTCATAAATTAATTTTCGTTAATAAACACTCCTAGTATAGTATAAAAGATCCTTAACTATTAAATAATGTTGATTTTTAGGGTTCCGTACCCAAAGGGTAAAAACGGGACTCTATTACTAAGACTTCGCTGTCCGTCCGTCCGTCCGTGTGTGACCAGGCTGTATCTCAAGAACCGTAATAGCTAGACGGTTGAAATTTTCACAGATTGATTCCACCATTATCATACTTGACAATAGTTATTTGTTCAACAAGAGAGCAAAGTAGATTTTTGCTGTGAGTGTTGATGTTATGATATATGATATATTTATTAATTAAATATTCTGTATGAAAATTAAAAAATAAAGTTCAGAAATTGTGAAAAACTAAATATCCTATACTACGTCGTTTGTATGATACACGGCTATATAGTTGTCCGGCCGGCTTACGTTCCTGAAGGAACGGAAATCAATAAAACAACCTGTATATATTACTATTTAACATAATGTTTACATTACGATCAAAATACTTATTTTCTTTTGTGTATTATAAAATATAATATATTGTTGTTTATAAACTCGAATGGACATTTACTTGGCGAGTTTCATTCAAAGTGGCAGATAAAGCAATTTGGTTACCATACTTAACCATGCGTTATACGAGGGCTGCCTTTTAAGTTGTGTCGTTTGGAAAAACTAAAGACAATTTAAGTGTTAAATGGTATTTATTGTTTTTCAAAGTAATCACCGTGATATGTAATACACTTTTTCATTCGATCGAACCAATTTTCGAAACACTTATTCCAGTCCGCAGTCGGGGTCTCCAAAATGGCCGTTTTGTATGCCTCAACCGCTTTTTCAGGCATCTGGTACCGTTGACCACGAAGTCGTTGCTTGATTTTTGGAAAAGTAAATAAATCATTAGGGCTTAAGTCTGGACTGTACGGCGGGTGTTCCAGAATTTCGACGTTTTGCTCTTTTAAAAACGCAATTGTTTGCCGGGCGGTGTGCGAGCTCGCATTATCGTGGTGCAGTCTTATACGACGTCTTGGGTTATTTTTTCGAAACTCGCCGATGACTTCTGGTAAACAGACAGTGGTATACCAGTCAGCATTAACCGTTTTACGATCCTCGAGCACGATGTTGGCAACGTGGCCACTTTTCGCCACAAACGTGGCGACCATTTTTTTTCGAAGTGCTCCGTGAGCGTATTACTTTGGTCGGTTTTTTGGCTCATCTTGGAACATCCAAACAGTCGACTGCTGTTTAGAATCGTGATCGTAGGCATATATCCAAGATTCGTCACCACTGATAATGTCGTAAACATGTTTCGAGTTTCCTCGGTTGAATTGCCGCAGAGTTTTGCGACACAATCGTACGCGAGCCGTTTTTTGGTCTTCACTGAGTAAATGTGGTATCCAGCGTGAGATCAACTTTTTTACGCCTAAGTGATCATGCAAAATACTGTGAACACTGGTCCCTGAAATACTTAAGGAAGCTTCTATCTCACGGTATGTCGTATGGCGATCTTCGACGATCAGTTGCCGTACAGCATCAATGTTCTCCTGGGTGACGGCTGTTTTTGGTCGAACTTCACGATGTCTATCACCAAGACTAGAGCACCACGTTGAAATTCTAAATACCAGCGTTCCATAGTCCGGAGGCATCGTGCTTTATCATTGAAAACCGTAGTCAACTCTTCGAAGCACTGAAGTCACGTTAAGCCCCTTTTGAAGATGTAAAAAATTATCGCACCTAAATTTTCCTTCGAAATTTCCATTTTCACAACTGACTTGTCAACTTTGAACGAACGCTGTACTAAAAGGGTTGGGCCGATTTCGAGTCATTCTTTTGTTTTCTAATTCTAAATTGAAATATTTTAAGATGACTCTAGTTCTTTTTTATGCAATCACGGAGGTTTGCAAACGACAGAACTGAAAAGGCAGCCCTCGTAGGAATATCTACAAATGAATACCTATCGCCATTTTCCAAACCATTTTTGTTTTTTTTTGTTTTGTACCACGTCGTTGGCAAACAAGCGTACGGCCCGCCGCGGTCACCGCAGCCTATGGATGCCTGCAACTCCAGAGGCGTAACATGCGCGTTACCGAACCTTTAAAAATGTATACACTCCTTTCTTAAAAAATCCCATACTGTAGTTCCTCGGAAAAACCTCGGCAGGGAGCTCATTCCACAACCGGAGCGTCCATTTTTTGTGTAAAAGAGTTTTACTCATCAACATCATCCACAATGGATCCATACCCAAAACATTGATAGTATTACAATAAAACGGTCATTGAAAGCCAATACCGGTACTAAAACTCTGAACCGCAAATTCGAAATTCGAAAATAATATTCGGACTCATTCGATAGACCGTTGCGGTCGCTGCAATAACACGACCCCGAATAAAATTGAATCCTGGCGAGCAGAGATATAAATACACTGTCAGGCATGGATAAGAGTACCACCACATTTAATTGACGTCTCTGCAACATACTTATAATAAACTACGAGTATTTACAATAGTGATTACGCAACATTTTTGAGCGTGCGTTAGTAGTAGTGATAGTAGATTGACAAGTGCATAAAACAAGCCATTCAATACGAGAGAATTTATCGATCCGAGCCGCAGGCGAGCATCGATACAAAGTAGAGGATAAAATTGGTTTTATACACGAGTCGTACACTCTGCTTTTCACTTCGATTGCGAGAAAAATTAAACTAATATTGAATATAATTGAAGTTATGTTATGAAATTTATACTTATGTGCTCGTCGACAGCGAGTAAGGACGGCGCCGTGGCTCACCTGCCATACGCGCATACGCAGGCGCGCCGATGGCGGGTTCCACTTCATGCTCTAGAGCATAAAAATCGAATTTATGTCGCCTATGCAGTGCATAATGATGAACTGCAAAGTAAAAATGTAATTTTCCATTCTAAAAACATTAGTTAAATAGATCTACTTTTGAGTCGATCTATCTTTTGAGTAGCTTGCAAAGGAAGTTTGATACGTTACATACGTAACATCAACTATCAGAACTTAAGTATAGTCATGTAAATGAGGTTAAGGAGTGGAATTTTCTGCCGTAGTCTGTATTTCCAGATACATACAACCTGGGTCTCTTCAAGGCACACTGTCCATGAGAACAGCCTTAGCTCTCATTCCCGTAAGGACTCAATAATTATTCTTTTTATAGTGAGTCGTTCAGATGTAAGTAAGAACAAATGTTGAATTGGTTCCATAAAATCGGTTTTCACCTAGATGCCACGCGAAATTCATAGAGGATTGATACGTTTTTCTCATTAATATCTTCCTTATACACACAATGAAATACAAAACGTGTAATATATTACCCAACAAAGTAATACCCTCATCACAGTCACGGTATTATATCCAATTTGCCAATTTCCTTGTCCGCCAGTCTGTCGTAACAAAAACCAGTCCATTCTACGCTCGCTCATAAGCCTTATCTTATATTGGAGCGTAGATGCCAGTGACAGTCGGAACGGAATGTGAGACGGCCATCTTGGAAAGTGGACGGCAGTTTTATTAACTTGTCAACACAAAGTAGAATATAATATACATATACTGAGTTACCAGTTAAATACTCCACATAGATCGTAGCGCCGTTTTGTATTTAGGAAGAACTAGCCACACGACCGCTGCATCTCTGTCACTTCAATCTGCCACTGCGATAAAGATAGCACCCAGTGACATCTGGTAAAAACAAGTTAAACTAACATTTCCATAGAAAAGTTCGTACTTCGAGCTGACAAGCCCCTGCTTGTCACGTCGTAGATGTTACGTTATAGGAATTTACTCAAGCCTACGTTAGTTAGTTTCCTGGTGACCTAGACTTGTAATTTCGCGAATTCAGGTTTTTTAGGGTTCCGTAGTCAACTAGGAACCCTTATAGTTTCGCCATGTCCGTCTGTCTGTCTATCTGTCTGTCCGTCTGTCCGATGCTTTGCTCTGTGATTGTTAGTGCTAGAAAGCTGCAACTTGGTATGGATATATAAATCCATAAAAGTGAGAAAGTCATATAATAAAACCTAAAACAAAAAAAAATATTTTTTGCTTAAACCGTATAGTTTGGGGTCTTGTTGACATTTTATGATACAGTGAATATTTTCAGAAATATTCACTCCAACAGAAAAAAAATATATATCCCCCCCTCTAACTTTTGAACTATGAGTCCAAAAAATATAAAAAAAATCATAAAAGTAAAGCTTAATAAAGACTCTCAACGAAAACTATAGCGGACATAATCAGGTTAGCCGTTTTTGAGTTATCGTAAAAAGTCTTCCCTTATTAGTTAAAGACGCATGAAACGCTACGAAAGCACAGAATAAGTAATAGTACATAACGAAAGTGAACCCTTTTACACCACACCTTGCCAAAAAGCGTGTTTTTCCGCTTTATGGCCAAGTGGTGACGTAAAATTGTGTACAAAACACGGGTCGTAAAACAGAAAGTCCTCTCTCGCATATTTATGACCCTCGCCTGCGGCTCGGGCCTCAAACATCTGCGATATCGGCCTTTCTTCGTTTTACAACCATTGTATCGTAAATAGCTATTGCTTGTTAGTGATTAGTTTAGAGTAAGTTCATTGAACAACTACGGAACCCTACACTGAGCATGGCTCGATTTTTTTATTATTCAATTTAGCTGCACACGAGCTTTTCCAATCGAGACTAAATAAACGCACAGAGCGGGTGCGGCGCGGTGCGGGGCGAAGGCGGTTTTGCATTTTTCATCTTTCCAAAACCGTCGAATGTTGGTAGTGTCGATTACTGCTTCATACTTATGTCACACATGCCGCCTCCGTTCCGCTATCCCGCGCGGAATTTTGGTGCGACATCCCCCGGACCGCGTTTGCTTTACCGAAAAACCGCTTCCGCCACGCAACGACGCTGCATCGCGCTGTGTGCGTTTCTAGCTTTAAGTAATTCTGTAAGGCGTGACTGCTAGTGGTTCTTAATAATTTGCAAGACAATATATCATCATGCTTCGCTGACACTACTTATTTATTTCGTAATCGATAGAATCGAAGATAGGCTTAATGTAATGTATTTTCTGTAAAAGTGCGCCGCAGCTACGAATCTGTATAATAGCTTACTAATTATTATAATGTGTATGAAAATCCATGAATGAAAAACATGAGACTATGCTATACGCTTAATTCAAATTGTCACTTAACAATTTAACATTCGTGTTTGTAAGTAAGTAGCAAAAACCATTTTCACAAACAGATGCTTGTTAAGTTGTGCATAAGGCCATTCAATGTACAAAATAAAATGTTTTTTTTTCTGTGTAAAAATCGATATCAACATTTATAATATCAACAAAGTTCCATAGTCTCTAGTATAGTTGTATTATAATCTGAATCCTCAGCCAAGTTCCACTGTTATCTGCCCCATTGTGACTTGCCACGCCGGACTCCGATGTCCGACGTCTTAGAACCGTTTTATCTTGCACGTGACGGCTCTTCCGGTCTGGATGCTGTTCAACAATATGTAGCCAGTTAGCGTAGATTTAGTTCCTTTGTTATTAAACTGCAATGCCTTCTATTATATATAAGACTAATTTCAAAAACTTAATTTATGACGTACATTAGTGACGTAGATTAAGAATATTGAAAATGTGTTTACTTCATTATTTTATGTCATAAATAGTGACATTTTCATTTTTTCAAGCTTGAATTCACCCATTTCTGAGCACAGTACAAACAATTGTAAGTTGGATTTAATATTCTTGGGCTCATTTCCTGCCATTTCATCTTTCCTACCATCTAATTATGTACCGTCGCACCGCTCGCCGTCGGCAGGGCATTCATCCTCACACCTTAGAACCTAAATGGTCGCGTACGGTACGGTTTCACAGGAATTTCCTCCCTCGAATGCTTCGGTTGCGGAATGAGCTTCCTGCAGAGGTTTTCCCGAGGGACAACAGTATGTGGTTCTTCAAGAAAGGCTTGTTTAATTTTTTAAAGGGTTGACAACGCGCATGTCACACCCGTGGAGTTTCAGGCGTCCGTCGGCTGCGGTGACCCTTACCATCAGGTGGGTCGTGTATGCCATCGACGTGGTTTAAAAAAAAGGGATGGCAGCTGTTGGCGCCATAATAATGTTGATCAGTCTGTGATCGTAAGTAGATGCAACAATATTTGTTATGTAACAACAATATTATATTTGTTTATAATACCTACTTTTATAATTTTAATCGCTTAGGCTGCAGGATCTATTTTCTGCTTACTTCCTCTGCCATTGTGATTGCGACTTGCGCCCCACTGTCTCAATACGAGCTTTATCTGTGGCCTATTCTCTCCAAGTGAAACACAAGTCTTAATTCAAAGCTTAATAGATAATAATCATTTTAGAAATACTAAGGGTGGGGTTCAACAAACGTCCCTTCTCTTTTTCCTAGTTCCTTGCTGAGGATCGCGACCACAATGTAGTCATAAACCATGGGACCGCAGGGTGCATGCCGCCCCAACTGATTTCTTAATGTCGTCAGACAATCTTTGAGGTGCTCTACCTTAAGCACGCTTTCCATTTAACCCACCCTAAGTGACGTTGAATTTTGTATTATGCACACAAAGCAAAAATCGTGCACTTCACTTCAAAACTTAATGAAAACCTTTTTTTTTTGGGCTTAAGTTGGTTCTGATTCATTTAATTAACGCTGAAGTAAAACATAAGTCATACCATACTTACTAAATACTGTACCAGCGGATATTGTCCATGAACATAAAAAATCTATGTTTAAATACCGCCTAAAAAAGTACCTCATGGATGCTCTATAAAAGGTTAATTTGCCCTTTGTAGATCATTAATGAGTTACCACTTATCATTAGTTAAACTCTTATTTTAGCCCATAAGTACTGGATTATCTTGAGACTGAAACCAGACTCCACAGTCAAACTAAAAAAAAAATAGTTTTGTGGAGCTATGTAATATATTTCCGTTTGTAATTTACTATTAATAAATAAATAAATAATAATAATAAAAACACACGTTGAGACATTGATAACAACATAGCTACAACTTAAATATTAACATATTCAAAAATTAAACTAATACCTACATACTTAAGTTTTTTAAGCATGAAAACCTATATTACAACCCAAAGGTTGTCTGAAAGAGATAGCTCGTAAGCGATTAGACCGCCAGTTGTGTACCGTTATTTTATTCTTGTATTAACTTCGTTTTATATTCTTTTGCTGTACAATAAATAATATTTACAGTACATATGGTGCTATATTACCCCACGAGTGCGGTAATCAGTACATTACGTGCATACGTCGAAACTTTAAAGAGCCATATGTACTGTAAAACGTTGTACGATACACGTGCGAACAGGTAATTCGCAACTCGTGTCGATTTAAAACACTCCCTGCGGTCGTGTTTCAATTTATCACCACTCGTTGCGAATTTCCTGTTCTCTGCACTTGTATCGTAATGTACTATTGTATTGTATTGTTATTGGAGTTAACGTTTAAGTTCCTAATACTCGCGAAAACCTAAACGAAACAATTCAACAGCTTCTTGGAATTATGCACTTAAAATTAATTAGAACCGTGTCCAAATGAACTTTGGCGGTTGCGCGGAGCAGCTTGGTTAACTTCCGCTCCGAATTTACTGCCACAAAGTTCCGATTAGGAACTTGCCTCATTCGCTATTCCTGCTCTTCATGCTACATGCTTTAACTAATGGCACTTATGTGTTCGTGACCGATACTAATTATTATTGATAACTATGGATAGCAAATCGGTATCATAAAAGTCCGGGTCAGGGACAATATTCAATTAGTCTGAAACTTCTAGCGATTATTTTTGTAATGTTCTTCAAACAACTGCAATAAACGGTACCAAATTTCATTGTTCTTGATTATATACTGAATAGTAAGGTTGAATCACATTCTCATATTCAAAGTTTTTGTTTATCTATTTTTATGTCTACTGACGTAATTTAAAGTCGACAGTAAAAGTAGATGATCATTCCAATACCTTGCCACTTTCACTACTTTGACGCATTCCAACTGTCGCATTATTGTTATGACAGTGCGACAAATTACTAAAATGATCCACTAAATTTGGTATTGACTGTACCGTGCTGCTGCCCGAATTAACAGGTTACCTGCCTATAAATAAATAAATAATTGTGGACAACCTAGTCCCAAGCTAAGGAAAGCTTGTAGATACTATAGGTACTAGGCGACGACATACACAAAGTGGGCCCTGAAACAGGAGCAAATATGTATTTAAAAGGACGCTTCCTTAGGGCATATGTAGTTACACCCGGTGTACAATTTTTTGTTAAAAAAAATTCGTTTTGGACAAATAAAAAAAAATGTTTTTGCATAAAAATATTTTTCAATGATATTCTTGATATATTTTTTATATTAAATTGACTTTTTAATATAAATTGACATTAATGTGAATTCATAATAGTAATCAAAATACACATAAGCCATCTTTGAAGATAAAAAAAAATATTTTCCAACTGAGACCACTTGGAAATAATTGCTGGCCCCCTAAAAATAGTCCTCCGTTTGATTATTTGCTCCTGTTACAGGGCTCACCCTGTGTAATTACGTACATAAATTAATAATTAAATATGTACATAGAAGACATCCAAGACGGGAACATTTACTCAAATACATCACGCAAATAAATGCTCTGACCTGGATTCGAACCCCGGACCACTAGCTTCGTAGGCAGGCTAGAGTGGTCGTCAAATTGTGTTACGACATCGGCTCGGCACGGTGTGTATCCACCCTTTACTTTTACCGACCCAGCCCTTTGCTGCAATCAAATTGATTCCGTAATCCCTATCGATTTTATCAAGGGTCGCAATAAACGGAACGAGTTTTGCAGCGTGACCTGACCCGGTGATTTGTGAAAAACTTTGATTTGACTTGCAAAAATATGTAGATGTTAACTATAAGTCCTTTAGAGCCCTTGCCCATTGCCGTATGCTGATACATATAAATAAGGTCAATTAACCAGTTTAGTTTATATATATATATATATATTAACCAGTTTTAATGAGGGTTTTTTAAATAATTATTTTTTTTTTGCTTTATTTATTTTTTACACAAATCAAATTAGTCCCTTAGTGGACGTAGATATAGTAGACGACAATTATATATTTCCCGCCAGTTATATTTTATCCGCAGCAGAACCAAAGTGACCGATATAGCCCTTCGAATCGCTAAACTTAAGTGGCAGTGGGCGGGGCACATAGCACGTAGAACCGATGGCCGTTGGGGCGAAAAGGTTCTCGAGTGGTGACCACGTACCGGAAGGCGTTGCGTAGGCAGGCCCCGCACACGGTGGACTGATGACCTGGTAAGGGACGCGGGTGTCCGCTGGATGCGGGTGGCGCAGGACCGGTCACTGTGGAAGTCTTTGGGGAAGGCCTATGTCCAGCAGTGGACGTCATTCGGCTAACATGATGATGATGATGAATTATATATTTAGTAGATAGATACGTCCACCACCATATCAGCCGAAGGACGTCCACTGCTGGACATAGGCCTCCCCCAATTTCATGGGAGGTAAATGCCGTAATCGCCACGCTTAACATGCTGGTTGACGATCACAGTATCTCCACCGCACATATATACATACATACATACAGTACAGTAGTAGATACATACTTATATACATAAAATACATCCAAGTCTCAAGAACAAATGTGTACATATCAATACAAAAGTGCTTAAAAACACATTATTTTGGCGACGTAACAGCGTGACTCCGTTGCGTCGTCATCTCCGGTATAGAACTCGGTAGGTTGCCCCGAAACAATGATCTAAAAAGCCTACCTAAAAAATAATGGCTTCGGAAAAAAAAACTAACTTTTGTTTGCGAAACAAGAGTAATCTTAAACACTTTTTTACATGCGGAATCGTCCGCTTAGTTTTCAATTTTTACTCCCGTCGGTAATCATAATTTTTACTCCCGTTGGTAATTATAATTTTTACTCCCGTTGGTAATTATAATTTTTACTCCCGTTGATAACTATAATTTTTACTCCCGTCGGTAATTATAATTTTTACTCCCGTTGGTAATTATAATTTTTACTCCCGTTGGTAATTATAATTTTTACTCCTGTTGATAATCATATTTTTTACTCCCGTTGGTAATTATAATTTTTACTCCCGTTGGTAATTATAGTTTTTACTCCCGTTGGTAATTATAATTTCACTAAGCGGACAATTCCCCTTGTAAGAAAGTATCAATGTAATTTGAGACGCTGGTGCCGTTTCAGAAGTTGTAGCAAATTCGCGGTAGATGTTGCTACAAGTCTCTCTAAGGCTTAATTAGAAGAGTGAAGAGATTGACAGATTTGTCGCCACAAGGGATACCCGCAGTAGCTCAGTTGGTTAAGAGCGATGGACGGATTCCAGGGGTCCTACCAGGGACGATCAAATTTTACTTCGGTTGGAACCTGTAATCATAAGTTGTTATAACTCAGGCCTTGTTTATATTCAGCATGTACCAATCAAATGACTATTATGTCGCTTTAATTGCATCTCTATTGGCAAGTCATCATAGAATTTTAAACCTGAATAGCTTTCTTGGCAGATTTTTTTTATACCACGTCGGTGGCAAACAAGCGTACGGCCCGCCTGATGCTAAGCGGTCGCCGCTGCCTATGGACGCCTGCAACACCAGGGGTGTCAAATGCGCGACCCTTTAAAAAAGTATACACTCCTCTCTTGAAGAACCCCATACTGTAGTCCCTCGGGAAAACCTCGGCAGTGAGCTCATTCCACATCCGGAGCGTCCGAGGGAGAAATTCCTCCGAAACCGTAATAGCGTACGCGACCATTTAGTTTCTAAGGTGAATGCTCTGCCGACGGCGAGAATGAACGAGAATTCAAATATTGTTATTATCGCCCGACTCGATAGTGAATGTAATATTCCTTATATTATTATTATTTTATTATTATACATAAACCACCCGTTGCCAATAAAAAATTGTACATCTCTCTGTAGCCAACTGGCCTTTTGTATGAGCATAGCGAGCAGTATTTGGTAGTTTAAGCTCGAAACACACAGAGCGGGCGCGGCGCTCTGCGGGGCGGAGGCGGTTTTTAATTTTTGACTTTTCCGAAACTGTCGACTGTCGATAGTGTCGATTACTGCTTCATATGTCACACACGCCGCCTCCGCTCCGCTATGCTACGTGGTTTTTTAGTGCGACGTCCCCCGGACGGCGTTCGCTTTTCCGAAACACTCCGCCACGCAACGACGCTGCGCCTAGGGTTGCCATATGGAAAAATGAAATGTCCTGATAAAAATCCTGACATCACCTTAAAAGTCCTGACATTCCTTGTGACCGAGATTTGATGTAGCTTGAATAATGATGATGAAAAATGATAATAACATATTTTTTTTAATTTATTTTTTTAATTAGGTCATAACACCTGACACCTGCCAAGTCCGGTCGCAATCCTGGCAAAGAGTCAAAAATCCTGACATGTCAGGATAAATGCTGACATATGGCAACCCTATGCGCCGCGCTCTGTGCGTTTCAAGCTATGAGCACAAGGGTGACGCAAAAAGTAATACTTCTTTTACATAGTGGCTATAATTACTATCTACCGTCTACCAACCTCGGTTAGAGACGAATTTTGTGTTGTTTGTCATCCTAACCTCATTGTGAGAATTATTTATTTACCTAATAAAGGGTACTTACTCGTATTATAACATTCTAGTACATAATTTTTAAGAAAAAAAACCGACTTCAATGGGGGAGTCCGGTGAAAGATCATTAATCTTAGATGGTGCACTCTTAGATTCCATACAATAAAATGCAAAAATGGCTATAAGTATGTTTATAATGGTAGAAGACTAAGTACCCTCAATTCCTCATGAAATCATGGAAAAACCTTGCTTGCTTGACAAACAAAACGAAGAGAACAAATCGCCAAACGTGAACTACGCGTCATTGAAGAGTTCCGTTCTGATCATCATCAGCAGTTCCACTTCATCAAATGTCACTTTTATGAATGAAAAGGCTAATTGATTAGTTCATGAAAATACTAAAATCACTATTGGTGTGCCTTTCACATTTGAGGAGTTTCCTCGATTCCTAATGGATCCCATCATCAGAACTCGAGCATGACAAAAATCAATCGTGAAAATAGAACTTGCTTAACAAACACCGCTAGAAGGACAAATCGCCAAACGTGAACTTTTCGTCGTTGAAGAGTTCTGTTCTGATCATCATCAGCAGTTCCACTTCATCCAATGTCACATTTTTGGATGCAAATGCTTGACTTGTTGATAAAAACACAAAAATCACTATATGTTTGCCTTAAAGATTTGAGGAGTTCCCTCAATTCCTAATGGATCCCATCATCAAAACTGCCTTTTGACAAAAACGGGACCAACTTGGATATATATACATACAATCAAAAAAAGAGTAACAAACATTAAAAAAAAAAAAACAAAAAAAAAAACATACAACCGAATTGATAACCTCCTCTTTTGAAATTTTGAAGTCGGTTAAAAAGGGTAAAACATTCTAGTAGCTCATTCATAATTCATGACGGACTGTTTTAATTCCCTTCATAACATTCATTAGGATTTTCATATCAATTTACAACTCTATGGGCACTGTTTGGTCGAGGTGAGCTTTTTTCTGTATTGACTCTTAATTCATTGTGTTTGTGGTTTGTAATGCTTATACTTCGGGTGAGGGTCGATTCTGCTGATTCGGTACATCGACAAATTTCAAAATTATATCGAAGTTGAATTCCAAAATGAATTCGACTGCATAAAAATACGATCGATCCACCTTTTTCTGTCATTAGTTGCCTTGGTGACACTTTTTAAAACTGTGATTTAAAAAATCCTGATTAAATACACCAAATGTTAGGCTTTGGTGACACTTTTAAGCCTATTTTATGGGCGATCTCAGAAGTCCATGTTCTAACATTTTTTAAAAACTGTCATAATATTTTCTCCTGGCTAACTGAACATAATTAAAACAAAAAATAGTTAGATTGACATATTTAATGTTAACTACTTTAGCGGAGTAGAATTATTATCATTTATTATGAATTAGAAAACATAATCCTTAAGGGAGAATTTTAAAATAATATAATTATTAGCAACACTTCTAGCTGACACTACTTCCTGTGTCCAATAACCGGGGAGGTAATGTACTCGTACCCTAATAGTACTCGTAGATCTGGCTCTACTTTCGACCTGAACTTTGTTGAGAGTGAGAGATCTGCACAACGAATCCTCAAGTCAATACTAGGTCGGTAACGTGCTTGTGATTCTTCTGGAGTCTCATGCGTTCATAGGATACGGTGTCTGCAGCTTACCATCAGGCAAACCGTAAATTAAAAAAGACAACCCATTGTCGCATCGGGGTCCAAGTTGTTTCCCTGCTGGATCTAATAATCAAATTTACTCAATAATGTTAAGTATTGGTGAAATCAAATAATGACGTACTTATAAAAGCACCAGCTAACCTAAAAAACTAAAACAAAGTAGGTTAAGGTAACTCCGGAAACCGTATGCAGCTACTTTCAAGAATTGACCTGAACAAACTAAAGTGAAGCTAAACCAAATACCCAATTAGGAAGTTTTATGTACTTTTAAATGGTACTAAGTACATTCTGTTAAGCGCTATATTTGTTCACAACAACCGTTCGTGGCCTGGTTTTAATTGGCAATTACTGGAACACCGAATGCCGAAGGTCTACCGGCTGCATAACGGCTTAATAGACTCTGTGTTTGATGTGTTTTGGTTCTTCAATACAGCATCTACGTATGTCCCAGTAGTGGTTTGCCCTTAGCTGAGAGCTCTCCATGTTGCCGTGGAACTGTTTAGTGCCATCTAGTGAAACCATGTTTTTAATAAATTACAATAACCTATTACCAACCCTTTGACCAATTTGGCTCTTGATTTTTATCTCAATAACACGCCCCGCTGTCATCATGTCTCATAATAATACCCTGTCATTATTACCTTGTTGGTGCTCCAGACCGTCTCTAAACGTGACCGGTATTCATTGAAATTCTATAGAAACAAGATAAACTTTCTATGCCCTTGGGAAAGTTTATCAAGTTTCTATAGGATTTTAATTTCCGTACACTCAGGAAAGTTACTGTTACATTACCTTTTAAAAATCAGAACTTATATGTCCAAATACGCGTTTTAACACTCTTATAGTGCCAGAAACCTGCTAGGCGAGCGCTCGTCTTGTAGGCGCTTCCTTCTACATACGGTTTTTCGCATATTTTCTGCTACGAAGTAATTCGCAGGGAAACTGTTCAAAGTCATTACCTTGCTAATCTCAGATTGAATATTGAATTCTTTTTGGGAACAATGGACAAGAAACTACCTCTTAGTTCTAGCTATTCTCCTTAGAAACCTTTTCGCATTCTGGTCCGGGCTGGAGCGAAGTTCGGGCGCGGCGATTGTTTAACACTCTCTAAGTACGGGACAGGACAAACACGCCGAGTTGGAATACAAATAAGCTCTTAAGAAGTCGGTAAAGGATTTCGTAAATTTCGTTGAACTTAGTATGGTATATGGCTGCCGGCTGTAGTGGCATCTTGAAAAAAAAAAGTAACTAAGTTACATTATATTACTAATATTATATTATATTATTATATTACTAATTGTTATGTAATTAGGTATAAGTAAGCATTATACTTAAATACTAAGGAGCCTGCAGAAACGATATTTTTATACTGAAAATGTTTTATCAAATAAACTACATCTAGGAGCATTTAAAGCAAAATGCTAAGCTTGGCAAAGTGATCGTGATCATCACATCAGGTGTGGTGACAGGCTTCGCAATCCGTAGCCAGTCCTGACGTATTTACGCCATATATGAAATAAAAGTTTTTTCGTATGGTAGCTCTTCTCTTATATTCGTCGAATAAATCATCGAGTGCAGTTTTAACTTGATCGATACAACGAGCTAGTGGCCTGCTTAGACTTTGCTTTGAGTAAAAAAAAGAGGGGCACCGTGGTGTACGCGATTAAACAAGCCAGTAAGGGTAAGCATGTATAAATATACCATCTAATCGTTTTCACATTCCCCATGTGGTGTCTGGTTAGAATATCACCACCCCTCTCTCCATGGATATTGTAAAAGTCTACTATGGAAACTAGGTTGAACAGTAAATATATAATAACATGTTCCTAATGTAAAAAAACGTGATATATTACATTAAGAAAATGTAACAATGTTGTGTATTGTTGGGAATACAAACGTAATTTTATGTACCTATGTACATATGTCACATGAAGTATTCCTTTAACAGCACGTGCAATTCATCCTAGGCACGAACAAAATAATTGCCGCTTAAACTCCTACAATCCGCGAAAAATACTCGGTGGAGGCATAAATTCTCTTTTTTCGGCATGAAAAATGCACTAAGCGGTTATCGGGCGGTCCCATGCACCGGGCGGTATGATTTGTTGAGTTCGTGCCTCATCCGGGCTTTGCGGATAGCGTTCCTATTATTTTATTTTTGCCGGTATTGCCAGCGTCGGCTAAACATCTGCTTCGTCGCTATTAAGAGCGTGACTTGGAAAACTACCGTTCTTTGAAACGCTGTACTAACCAGATACATGTTGCGAGAGAAACCTACCCCTGGTACTTATTTTACAGGTTACAATTTCCAGCTTCTTATTTTGTGAGTGGATTATCTTAAGCAGACCATTGACAGAGCCCAGTTACAAATAAGTTACCCTTTGACCTATACTCCTCCCACAATTCTTAACCTTTTGATAACTGAATCTTGTAGGTGTATTTAGGCAAGCTAAAACCATTCTAAAAACTCAACATATTAATCGTCATCAACTTGGCCCGTAAAGATATTCGCCAAGCGTTTTCTTCAAACATATGAGAATCCATTTCCATTAACTAAATTCTCGACGCCATTAAAAAGTTTCTCCTCTCGTGGGTCAATGGACGGTAATATAGTAATTTCGAGTTACGGGCTATAAATGGCCCTTCCCTTAGTTAGGCGATAGGCCGGAAATGGCTTTGTGGAGTCTTTATTGTCAGTCTTTGTAAAAGACATAACAAGGATTCCTCACGAATAAAAACTGGATTAGAAAAAATCGTAAGACGGATTTTTGCACGTGCACGCCAAGTGCCACATATTCATGGGCAATGAAAAAATTGTAAATGAAAATGAAAAATATTCAATATGTTTAACATTAGTTTTATAACACGTAGGTATAAGTTTGGGCTCCCTTTAAGTGAACATAGGTACCCCTGCCATTATGTCGGTCTTATCAATATCTGGAAAGATTGTATGGAGGAGTTGACTGTTGTTACTCAAGTATTTTTTATTGATTAAACTCTTGCACGCAAGAACTGGGTCTGAACGCATATTTTTGGATTTGAAAGATATCTTTTTACTTTTTTAAGCAATATTTCATTTAACTCTATTTCCGATGTTTTACTGTTTGTTACGCCGGCCATGTTAATAATCTTTCCATGGAACTAATTTTAGAGATTAATTAAAAATAGGTAACATAATTTTAGTGGTGCTTTAATTGTATTTCATAAGTTCTATCTTTTTGTATATAAGTTCTATTCTGTTCCTTTTTGTAACTTTAATTCTCATCTCTGATTAGTTAATTAATTAAATGGAAAAGTTAACGGTTCATTAAATTCCAACTTATTCCGGATTATTAGCATAATTTGAAAATGCTTCGACTCGCGAATGTTAATTAGAGCGTCAGACGTTTGTTCGTAAACAGAAAACTGGTATTAAAATTTAATTCTGCGGGAATTAGAATGTATGTCAAGCAATTGTTTACGCCGAGAAGAAATATCTTCTCGTTACAAAGTCGGGTCACATTTCGAAAAAGACAACTCAATGCGAACTAAATCCCCAAAGTGCTCAGGAACTGGGTCTGATATTCAGGCTTATTCCCTGACTTGGCAGAGTAGAATCGCTATTTTGTTTTTTACGAGACCTTACTGATGTCATCCAGATTTCCCTATTTTTCGGACAGTATTATGTATATTTGCGTGGGACTAAGATATTGCGCGAATACTGTGTGGATACAGTACTGCACCGCTTCAGAAGATCCTGCGCCAATCAGGAAGCGCTCATTTAAGAAAGAGACACACATACACACACAACACATTCACATATGTATATTTATTCGTGACAAATCTATACTAATATTATTAGCTGAAGAGTTGTTTGTTTGTTTGAGCGCGCTAATCTCAGGAACTACTGGTTCGAATTGAACAATTCTTTTTGTGTTGGGTAGTCCATTAATCGAGGATGGTTTTAGGCTATATAGCATCACGCTGCGTGCGACCAATAGGAGCGAAGACGCGGACGAATTCGCGGGCAACAGCTAGTACAAGATAATTTACAAACAGTGACATTACAATACCGCAATTTGCCACGATACGGTGTGACCGTACTCGGCGTAATACTGGCAGACCCAGCTGAACGCAAACATACACAAAATCACAAGAAATAAATTATACGATAAAACCATTAAATAATCATTTTTTTAAACATACAAACAAAAATAACATTCAGAACGATAACTAAGAATAACGCCTCATAATTGGCTCAAAAAGCCCGATTCCGGGCCGCACACGGACTTCGTATCCAGTTTGTGGCAACAAAACAAAACCGGTAGGTAAATACATTAAGTTGAATAGAGATTTAAATGTAAGGGCGCAGTAAACAGACTGTTCCGAAGAACTTATATTTAGGTCTGCCACTTTAACAAGACCAAGTTCTTTCAAAACCTTGCCAAATAAAATTGAAATTTATTTTGTAATAAAACAAGACTGTTTGTTTAATTCACCACAGATAAGCTAAAAACGAGCCCTAAAGAGATTATGATGAAATTCCGGAAATAATTCTTTAAGGAGGTAAAAAGGCCTGTGGAAGTTTGTATGCGAAAGCGATTTTAAAGACTGCGCCTAATATAATTTTATAGCAAATATTTCACTAAGGCGATAAACAGTTCTACACGAAGTCGCGGGAAAAAGCTAGTAGTAAGTGGTAAAAAACTATTAGTGGTCTGCGTATTTATGTTTAAATACTACATTAAGAAGCCGTACACAATGTGTCAAATTTGGAAATGTGGTAAGTGGTGATTTAAATAAATAAATAAATATTAGGGGACAATCTTAGACAAATCGACCTAGTCCCAAACTAAGCAACGCTTGTACTATGGGTACTAGACGACGATGTACATACTTCTATAGATAAATATAGTATACTTACATACATAGAGAACATCCAAGACCCAAGAACAAAATCCGTGCTAAATGCACAAATAATGCCCTGGCCGGGATTCGAAAAATTATGGAGTTCCACAAGGAAGTTCTACGTTATTCCTCATTTTCATAAATTTATTTATTCATTACACAGGAATTTTAGTATATTTATGAAATATACTAAAATTAATATATATATACAAAAGCTAGTTATATATATTTTTAAATACGTATATTTCGAGTTCACAGTTTGCGGCGAACCACTAGTTAAGTAAGTGGACTTGAACTCAATAGTAGATCGGTTAAACCTCATTTGCAAGTCTCTTTATGCATTATAGAACAGCTAACCTAAGCTGCACCTGATGGGGTATCGACTAATCTGAACCTGCCACGCGTGAGTTTGTTCAGAACGATTATTTCCGAGCTTGGCACAGTTATATGGTAGGTATAGTTCAGTTCGCAATTGGGAATGGATCCAAAATTGTAGCGTGTTTTCAACAACATTGAAAGCTATGGTTTTCGGGACATATTAGGGGTGAGGTGACTTCCTGCCTTGGCGGGGCGGGAGTATTATGCGATAGGTATTTTGTTCTTTGACGTGAGTTTACTGATGTGAGATTTCCTCATTTGACGAAATAATGTCAGTATTACGTTTGCGCAGTACTGCATTCGTATCGGATGACACTGACGACAGGTGTCAGTTTGCTTATATCGTACCGCCTCCGCATCGACAAATCAGGAAGTCACCTAAAGTGTGAAATTTTTGTTCAGTTATAGTTATAAATAAATAAATAAATATGAGGGGACAATTTTTACACTAGTCCCATAGTAAACTCAATAAAGGCTTATGTTATGGGTACTAGAAGACGATATATTTTATAGGCATATACTTAAATACATAGAAAACATCCAAGTCTCAGGACCAAATGTTTCTGCTCACAACAGAAACAAATGCCCTTACCGGCATTTTGGAGGCAGTGTGTATGTAGTTTATTTTTTGTTTGTACATACGTCTGCTAAGGAAGGTATTCTAAGAGGGAACTGTTTGAAAGATTTGGTGACTGACCATGATAGTTCTGATAGCTCAGTTGGCTAGAACGATGGACCGCGTATGCCAGGATACCTCAACTGGAAATCCTGCTCGGAGCACCAAATTTTGAAAGTTTTCCTTTACTTAAATTTGAAATGTAGTAAGGAGATTTTAAGGAATATTGCAGGAGCCTCCTTGTGTTTCAGTGAGTAAATTTCTGTGCATTGCGCCTCTATTCTTATGTGAGTTGTGAGCGGATCGTTGGAGGTACGTTTAATTTAAGATTGGTTTTACACTAATTACATTCAGTTTCTCTATCACTCGTTGACCGAGTGCAACGAAGGTCTCCGTTTCAGCTTCGACAAAAATACTTTCATATGTCCGGCTGGCTACTTCTGTTGCTGACTGTATTAACGAATGATATGGCCGAAAGGGTACCAACCTTACTCGACCTAAAATCATGTGATGACAGCGGTCCATTGAGACGGGTGCGAATCGGGGAGTCAATTTCAAAGTTATGTTTCGCATTCTTCTACGATTTTAACGCGTTTCGCGCAAGCCTGTAAGCGCAATTTAAGGTGATACTGGATTTGTATAGATCGCAAAGAAACCGGTTTCTATTTTTCGTGCACGAGCAAACGTGATGGAGCCAATTCTCTAAGTAAAGAGCGTTTTTGGACTAATTTCGCTCCAAAGCCGAATACGTGAAGTTTTATTCGTATTTTCTCCTATGAGATTTCAGATCATCATCATCATCATGTCAGCCAATTTACTGCTGGACATAGGCCTCCCCAAAAGACTTCCACAATGACCGGTCCTGCGCCAGCCGCATCCAGCGGACACCCACGACCCTTACCAGGACATCAGTCCACCGTGTGGGGGGGCTGCCCACGCTACACCTTCCGGTACGTGGTCGCCACTCGAGAACCTTTCCGCCCCAACTGCCATCGGTTCTACGTGCTATGCTATTTTAGATAGGTACATGGAAATACTCAATTTTCGACTTGATTGTGTCGATTAGTAATTTATCGTTTGAGTCTGACTCTCGAACCGAGGGTTCCCCGTTAATTCAGGAAAGATCTTAATAGCGTGATGAAGTAATTGGACGCCAGGGCTACAGCGCCATCTATCACCGCATTTTGTTACTAATTTGAGCTACTGAATAATGTTGGGGTTTCAAGGATAAATTCTCTATCACGTTAACCGTTTTAAATATATATTTTTTATTTTATTTTTGGAGAAGGTATAAGTAGTTTCAGCATTACCTCATAGGAGTTTACAAAACTAATATTATAGCGATTAAATAACAAACTTATTTTGGAAATGTTTTTGATTATAAAATTATACATATATAATCTTGACAGAGACATAAGGATTTTTTTTCTTGGTAAACTTCGGAGATAAGGGAAAGAGGGGGTATGTTTGTTTTCATTTTCCATCAACAATCAAAATTTATACCCCCAAAAAAACTGCCTCAGAATGCGCAATTCAAGGCTTTTAAATGACTTCCAACTTGACATAGTCGTAGTCTTTCTGCTATCAAGTTTTATATTCTATTGAGAAAATGTCAAACAATATTGTTTCAGCACGGCTAGCACAAGACGGCGCGCGAGCTATATCGCGCGTGAGATACAATCCGTCTCTTTCCTAGTGTACCAATTAGATAGCGTGAGATAGCTCGCGCGCCGTCTTGTGCTAGCCGTGCAGCTCTAATTAAAGAAACAATCATAGTCAAGAACAATATACCAGAAAATTAATCCTTACAGTTTTTTAACCTATTCAATGCCCGTGACGACTTAGACGTCGTACCTCTGCGTGTGATATCCGCTACGAGGCGGGAAAATGCTGCTACGCGCTACGGTGCTACAGGCGTAGTACACGGAGCGTTCATGGACTTGGACAAGTTAACACTTTCATTGCCGCCTACTGCAACGCGCTACGCTCACAGGCCGTAGCCATGTAGAGAAAAACTACGATAACATGGCCCGCCCCTTCAAAATTCAGAACGCTTCAATGTATTTGTGAAAGTATTTATCAAGCACCACCAAGACTTCCAACGCATGTGTACGTGCTGAGACAGCCGTCAAACAAACAAACACACTCTTTTGTGAGAGTGTGACTAAACACATTGAAATAGTAATTTGGAGGGGTGAGCCATGTTATCTCTATTCAGCGAGCTGAAGGTAAATACTTATGAAAGCTTCGCGACGATGCAATAATACACAAAGCGAGCTGATCCGATAATGGAGACAGAGGTCCGCCATAGCAACTCTTACCCCCTTATTCATAAAACTTGACAAACCTCTGTTAACTAAAAGTTGTTTTGTCCCTTACTCACAAACATAAATGTCAAATAAGGACAAAGCAACTTTAGCGGCTTGTTAACTAATAGAGACTTGATGGACGTTTATGAATAAGACGATTAAACTACACAAGATAAACCCGTCGTGTTTGGGCTAATTGGAACTCTCAATGAGTAGGTGATGACTGTGGAAAAAAGTACAGTCGGTAAGAGTACCAAAAATGATATTTTTTACACAAACTTTTTTCCAATTCAGCCCCTAGACGAAATGAAACGTATTGAAATCAAATTTAATTGTGAAACATAAGTGTCAGAATAACCACCGGTAACGAAGGATAGTGAGATTCAGAGTGCGGCGATGTGGAATAAGCTCTCAAAATTTTGTTCCCGACTATGAGTTTGTGTCCACTTCAGACGTCTAATCTTCTGTGCTATGTCACACGTTTTGGTTTTGGTTTGGTGACATAGAACAGAAGATTAGACATCTGAAGTGGAAGTAGGCAGGTCACAGTATAAGATACAAAGAAAAATGAGGCAAATCAGTAATGGAATGGTACCCAAGAAAAAGCCATAGAAGGAGAGGCAGACCACAAAAGGGAAAACTTGGAATAGAGTGGCGAAGAATAGAAGGGAGTGGAAAAGGCTAGTGGAGACCTTTGCCGAAGGGCAAACGGACATACAATGGAAGAGAAAGACGCAAATAGTAGAGTACTAAAACACATAAGTCCGAATAAAAGCCTATTAATAATAATAATAATAAGCCCGCGGGGACTGCTTGTGGCGAGCTGACGGTGAGTGGCGACACCGCACCTATCCCAGAGAAGATCCATGAAACCTAGCTTCGATGGTATGGACATTTAATGCGCCGAGAAGATGATCACCTAGATAAAATCGTCCTACAAATTGACTCAGGCAAACAACGTTTCCTACATTCCTATCCGTTGATACTGACAGCTGTCCAGCGATCCGTTGGCTCCACTCCACACGTCGCGACTTCGAACCGGTCGCTTTCCGATCGGCAATGAACATGTCTGGACTTCCGCAATCGCGTGAATTATATTTTGGCCGTACTTCTATGTAAACCTGTATTTTTGTGATGGAAATGGCACGTGGATACTTATTCATTGCTAGCTCAACATATCACGACATTGCACAGGTTGCATTCTGACCGGTAATGAACACGTCTGGACTTCCGCTGTGGCGTGATTTGTGTTTGAACTCCGGCTGTTGAGGAAACGGTGTTTTTGTAGAGGATGACACTTGGATTCTATTGGCATATCGTAAATATGAATTCAGTTTCCGTAGGTTAGATTAACACAAAGAGGTTTTAAACATTAAAATATCATTAAAAACGTAGCATTTTGACACGGGCCAGAGTAATGAAGATTGTACGTATGAACGCGATTGTACACTTTTCATAATTGTACAGTTTTTGCAAATTTTATGACATTTTTGTATACATATTCAAGACTACGTGTGTAACTGTACTTGCTTAAAATAAACATAACGTCTCACATACACATAAAAAGTATGTCAATTAACTATTTCCTTCGTTGTCTGAACTATAAAGTTTTCAAAAAAATATTGGACAACAGGCGGCTTATCATCAGAAAGTTGCCCGAAATATTGCCATTGTTTCTAATACGTATTTCAGACAACACGTCACTAACTACGCTTCACTGTAACATAATATAGCTAAGCACTCAAAAACCCCTTTCATTCGCTAATCAATTATCTTCCGATGCAAGCGATTTATGTAGCGATGAGTCAGCGAACCAGCTAACGATGACGGACGACCAGCGAGAAATGAACCCGCGGACACTCCGCTTGATTGATCGCATTACGCCGCGCGTTGTTACGTTAATGTACCAAAACGTAAATCATTACCTCGTCAAGTAAAATTGCAAACTATGATGGTAAACATGCAGTTTGTGCCACAACAAAAAAAAAGTAAAGTAATACAGTTGACATACGATTGCCGACCTGTTTAGCCTAGTTGGTAGTGAGTAGTGACACTGCCTCCGAAGGTAGAGGTCCCGGGTTCGAATCCCGTCCAGGGCATTATATGTGCATTTCGCACGGATCATGTTCTTGGGTCTAGGATGTTCTCTATGTATTTAAGTATGTAATTATCTATATAAGTATATATATCGTCGTCTAGTACCCATAGTGCAAGCTTTGCTTAGTTTGGGACTAGGTCGATTTGTGTAAGATTGTCCCCCAATATTCATTTAATAGTTTCTGAATAATAACAAAATTTGTGTCATTACCTGACCCACAAAAGTTATCGTGACATAACACTTGTCTTTGGTGAAGGTCTAGGGGGTCATTTTCATTGACAAACCCAACTACGCAGACCGTCTTAAGTACGTCGGCGTCATACTACACACCATGCATAATATATGGTGTAACGAACTACATATTTGACCACTTTGGCTGCTACATTGCTATATGACGCTGACTGTACTACATATTTAAATTTTACTAAAATGGTGGAAGAAGTACTTAGTTGAAGTCTAGGTATTTTTAAAATAACGTAAGTACGAAAAATAATCATTTTCTGTTGATTGACGGCCACTTTAGCCTATTCTGTTGTGGTCCCAGATTCGAATCCCGGCCAGTGCATTTATTTGTGTGATTAACACATATATTTGTTCCGGATTCTTAGATGTTTTCTATGTATTTAAGTATTTACTTATCTATATAAGTATGTTTTTCGTCGCCTAGTACCCACAGTAGCTTTGCTTAATTTGTAACTAGGTCGATTTGCGTACAGTTGTACACCAATCGAAAATGTATTTAATAATACTCCAATCGAAAATGAATTGAGTTGTTGATAACCCTCGCTTACGTCATCATGGTCCAGTATGTTTATAGGTAAAATTTTATGGCTAAAATGTCATCAGTAAGGCAGTAGATATTCTGTTGTAACTTCATTACCAATATGTAATTTTCTACCAGCGGTTTCGTTGAGTCGTTTATATATCGTTTTATATTTGTTATACATTTTTTTATTTTTTTAGCCATGTTTTTATATGATAGTTAACTTATTATTATACTCTTCTAGCTTTTTAATGTGTACCTGTTAAATGTTTTACGTATTTTGGGGCACAATTAAAATAAAGTATATGTTTGGCGCACCTTGTTTTAGGTGACCACGAGATCACGCACACGTAAATGCTGGTTGTACAATAATTAGCATAAAATTACTGTTAATTAAAGCTTAATTTCATTTAAAAATGGATTACTATTTTACATCTGACATGACATTTAAAAAAATATAGTAACATCAAACAGACAAGTTGCACTCTGGTTTCAGAACATTTTTTCGAACTACAAATACGAAATTAGTTTATTATTTTATTTAGTTATATTTTCTTTATTCCTATTGTTTCATTGTAAAATAAATCAATCAAGTCATATTTTTACAGACCCGAATAAAAGAGACTAATAGTTTATTGAAAAATATAAACATTTTTTGTAGGGTCCCTATTCCAAGGGTTCAAGTTCATAGGTCAATTAGAAGTTAAAAAAATATTCAGAATAAAATAGGTGTCAGACGACAGACAGACACGCAAGTGACAGCAATAGGGCTCTGTTTGGACCCTTCAAGTACGGAACCCTAAAAATAATCATTATTTAAAGTGAAAACCTGAAAGTTCGCAAGCGGTCCCCGGAATGAGACATTCGAAATAAAACGCAGGAAGCCACGAGGGCTTATCTGGCCCGGAACTGTGACAATGGCGCACGGTGACCCAGGGCACAGACAATATAAGAGTACAGAAGATGATCCTTTTCGCAGATAAATTACTATAGCAGAGCCGCTCTTAAAATCAGAAGATGAAGTTTCTTATCACAGATAAATTACTATAGCAGAGCCACTCTTAAAGAAAAAACTTAGTCGCCTAATTTCATGATTGTAGGTCTACGGGATGAGATTCCCTTGCAATTGGTAAAATCGTGACAAGCGGACAAACACACAATAAAGTGATCATATAAGGGTCTCTTATTCTATTTCAGCTACAGAATCCAAAATATAATAATAATTTTGAAATCATTCAAGATAAATATTAACTGATTATTACAAAATATATTCTACATCCCCAATTCCGTTTTGTTTTTATATGTATAAGACAAAAGAAGAAACGATAATAGGACTTTTTTTGTTCTGGGGTATAATTCGTTATGGATGCCTACGCACCGCAGAGACGGCGTGGAGGTTATGTCGCACTTGCACCGACTAAAAACCCCCTGATGGTCCTCCTCAACTGATTTTGGACGGCTCTGGGATCTCCTACGAAACACACTAGTGCCGCCCTAGAGTCCCATGTTTGTAGGTCCCACCCTCTATTTCCATGGACAATTGCAGCCCCCAATTGCGACCGTCTTCACACGTGGACAGGCAGGGGATACCGTAGCCTTATTTTATGCCAGTACCTACATATATGTTAGAGTTAAATTACTGTATTATAATGTTTTCTGTGGTCGGCCGGAACGTAAACTGGCCGCATTCTAAAGATTGTATGGAACAAAAGGATTTTCTGTTTCTTTGTACTTTATTAATAAAAATGTAAGTATAATCTTTTCGTACAAAAATAGGTAAAATTGAACTTTACAAAAAAATGCAAACTAATAATAAAACTAACTAATAGACCTGATGAGGCTAAGTGGTTTGGGCATCCGACTTTTTATTAGGTCCTCAAAACTGGGATGTTGTTCACAAGCAGACTCGTCCTCACCTCTGACATTTGACAGTTTCCATATAAGAACGGGTGAGGTGTGAGGTGAAGGATGAGGACGAGTCGGTTTGTAAGGTGAGGACGAATTTGTGAATAGAGGGCTGATTGTTACGTGAACAATCCCACAATAAAGGAATTAAACATTACACCCGAGTACGATGTAATTTTTGATGAAAGTATAGACAAGAGAATGGGTATTTGTATATTGCTTATAATTGTTGTAAATAAAATATTTAGATTTCAAAAAAAAAAGAGAATGGGTTTGATGGAGCCTTTTGAAACTTGAGAAATCTGCATACCACAAATCTGTGCAAAGTTTATACATAGTATATTATGACGCTCTGGTTGTGGAATGAGCCCCCTAGGTTTTCCCGAGGAATTACAGTATGGGATTCTTCAAGAAAAAAGTGTATTATTTTTAAAGGGTCGGCAACGCGCCTGTGACGCCCCAGGAGTTGCAGGCGTCCATAAGCTGCGGGGACTGCTTACCATCAGGCGGGCAGTACGCTTGTTTGCCACCGACGTGATATAAAAAAATGTTTTTTTTATAATCATCATCATCCTGGCCGATTCCGACCACGGCGACTGGGAAGAAAAAGAAACTGGCTATTGAGAGCGTCGCTGATGAGGTCTCAGATGACTGACACAGCCTATCTTCGCAGTGAATGTGCGAGCACACTCCCCACATGTCAGCTCCCCTCCGACATAATGTGAATGGCCACAGGAGGTCGGGCCTTTAATTCCTCACGCTTAGCGTCGAGTTCACTAAGCTTTCGTTTTTCGAAGGCTTACACATTAACCTTCACGGTATGCCTTCTTTTTAAAATACAAATGGGTCCAACAAGTTTTGAGACAAATGCATATCCCTCACTCTCAACAGATCGCATTCTCGGGAGCTCTGACCACCTTACTCACCACCAGTAAGACAACACCACTACAAAGGAAGTAAGGTCGGCCTGACAAGGGGCTGAACACCTTTGTACCTTGACGCTTTAACGTCATGTTTATATTATCATATTAAATGACTAACGGGTAAAAGCGACAAAGTCCCTAAGTGTCCAGCTACTTATGAGGCCGACATTGTTGTCATTAAGGCTACGGTTTTCTGTAAGGCTGACATCTTGAAAGGCAAATCGTGTGCTTAGCCTTTCAAGTGTACCGCTGAATCTCTTGGCAAAAGCAAGTTAAGAAACTCATTTATTCAAGTACTTATTTCAATAGCTCACGGCACGTGGCAGTTCTATATAATATATGTGCGTGATATAAAAGTGCAGTGTTAGCAAACCTAATAGGCTTAAATCGTATATAAATAAATTGCACTTCATGAGTAAAAAAACACACTCAAGATGGGATAAAAGCGTGACGTACTCTTGTTCTACAGAACAGAATATAAACGAGCAAAAGCAAAAATATACACACAAGACAGGTTCTGGCAAATCGTTTGTTGAACCCTATCTTATAATTCATACGAACATTAACAGCCTGTCCCAATATTCAATCAATATTTAGATTTGTCATAATGACGATAGAAAATCTGATTTATCTTTCATTATGTTACCCCAAACGTTTTTACAATAGAAACCGTAGAAATTAGTCCCCATTTACTAAAAATGTGGGATAGGATCAATCTATAATCTTAATTTAATAGGATCCGGCTGTAACATTACCATTTTCTTTACTGCGTAGGGTAAAATACTGAAAGCAAGGAGTGTCCCCATTTTACCTTACTAACAAGCGTCAAGATGTCTCCAACCATCGTCCATCATAGTAACGTCATCCGCTTAGTAGCTCAGTCACAATTATAGCACGGGGCCGTATTCAAGACGTTCTGTTGCTAGCACGTGATATCGCCAGTTTGATGACAATGTGACACATTAACTTACAAAATGTACTTAGTAGTAGTAAAGCTCTTTATTCATTATCCTCCTAGCATTTTTCGCGATTGTGTTCTAAAGGCGCGATTTGGCATCAAAACAAATTAGGGGATAGGATCGACTCCCCTTATTTCTTGCACTATAGTAGGTTGCACGGTCCCAGTTCTTAACTTAATTATAGATTATACTAACACCTAACGTAAGTCATACTAAAAACATATGAGTGTAATTTACTCGAAATAAATGTTTATTATTATAAAACTCAACAAAAAGAAGCGGGTTGTATCGAAGATACAACCATACATTTTATTAAGTGGATACTTCCAACGTTGCCTGCACATTTCTCTTCGTCACTAAATAGAATCCCATGTAAAACCCAAATATAAATTGTATATTCTTTAATAATTGGTTTATGATCACTGATACTGTCAATTTTATTTTATTGCCATGTTGCGTTAGTAACGGAACTAAAATTTAAAACATTGAGTGAAAAGCAGCTAACTCACACAAGACTGAGGCCTTTTTAAACCAATCGAAAAATAACGTACCTTTGTACCTAATCCGCTGCATGTAGTACTTACCAAAACTACGCAAAACTGAACCAACCTGTACTAAAGAGTGAATGAAAACAGTATGAAATATTGCCTTAGCAATGTCAAAAAAACACAATATCGGCTATCATAAAAGCGTTTCGAATATGGTCCCAATTTTAACGTAAAAGGTTTTCAGAACGTAATCATCTCCGCTGTATTGTTGTCAGATAATTATCCAGGCCGGCCGAAATTCGCACACAATTTCACAACTTAATTTTATCGAAATAAGATTGAGGTTCAAAAACAGGGTACGGTGGACTTATAATGTTTTGGCTTGAATGACATTATTGTTGGAGGACAGGGAGCAATAAAATGTTATTTGGGTACTTACCTACTGTTTGAGGTGTAAAGTCCAGGTTTTATGGTTACTGACTAATAATTTTCACAGTGTTTTTATAGCATCTATCAAAATTTAAAATTGCATTATTATTTTTGATCTCTATGGGATGTTTACACGTACGTCAGTAATTTTTATAATTCTGCTCATTTCCATAGCTCTTTTGGGTGACTAAGTATGAGCCTTCTTATGACGCCCATGGTAAGCGACCACGTTTCAGTGTCATAATGTCATCACTGGCAACACACACTGGTCAACGACTCTCGTCTTGAGGCGAAGTCTGTAATTGTTATAATTCTGCTAATTACTGATGTGATCACGCATAGAAACACCCAGCCTAGCAATGGAGAGGTCCATTGCTCTTTTGGGTGACAAAGTATGAGCCTTCTTATAACGCCCATAGTAAGCGACCACCTTTCAGTGCCATATGTCCTCATTGGCAACACACACTGGTCAACGACTCTCGTCTTGAGACGCTGCAGAATATTGGACGAAAAGATGACCGCAGTAGAATTAAAGTATTAGCCCTTCGGATCTTTAAACTAAAGTGGCAGAGGACTTGATTGCACGTACAGCCGATGGCCATCGGGGTGAAAATGTTCTCGAGTAGTGGAAGGCACAGCGTGGGCAAACCCTCCCACAAGGTGGACTGATGACTTGATGAAGGTCCCGGGAGTCCACTGGATGCGGGTGGCGCAGGGCCGGTCATTGTGGCACTCTTTAGGAGAGGCCTATGTCCAACAGTGGAAGTCCATCGGCTGATATGGTGATGATGAACCTTAATATGTGTAGGTATAGCACAAAGTGATTGTAATGTAAAATTAAAGAGATTAATCGAATGAAGACTAGGGTCTGTCCGCATCATTTCAAAAAAGGGGACATTGTCCCCATTCTAGACAAAGTGCCGTTAAAATTCATTATGTCTTTGTTCTGCCTCTGAAATTTATACTATTAAGCAAGGGACCGGTCATTGTGGAAATCTTTGGGGGAGGCCTATGTCCAGCAGTGGACGTCATTCGGCTGAAATGATGATGATGAATGATGAAGCAAGGGACGAAACAAAGTTTAGTTAAAGAAGTTTTGTTATTTTTTATGAATAGTGGTGCACGTCTTAAAAAATACCTTGTAAAGGTACTAATTAAGGAAATGACGGTACTTTAGCTCGCCTGATTAGAAAATCGTACATTAGACCCACAGGTGAATTTATTAAGTCAATTTCTATAAAAAAAAACAGAAGCCGGGATGCAATAAATGAGCGCGCGATACATCGCCGTCGTCGGTATCGCGGGCGAGGCCATTATTTAGGCGACTGCGGCCTTTAAAAACCGTTTTACTAATCGGGGGGACATAAATTCCTGTCCCAAAGGACTTTGGAATATGCGTCTCTCGCTGAGGCCTGGCTTGAGTGTTATTGTATCAATCAGATTATCTTTAAAATACTTAATCTCGGTATAAGAGTAGGGTACTAAAGTAACACCAATCTCAATATGTACGTCGTCCGATTTCTTTCCGCTCAAGCCTCTCGTACGTCGCAATACGCAAAAAGTCATACATTGAACAAATGTCTGCTCGGCGAGGTCGTTCATTTAAAAATTAGTTTTACAGGACAGCCACAAGGACCAGAAAATATTTTGCTTCGCCATATTTGAATACACAAACCAACAAATACGAGTACAGCCAAACAAATACTTCAGTACAAACGCTACAGTAAGTGAAATTTAATAAACGCTAAACGTTACGTTAGGGAAATGGTTCCGTTCTTGAAACAACTTATAAAGATTCACCACACGTTCTGGTGTCTCAACAAAGAGAAAAATTAGGTCAACTTAAACTTACTCGGAATGTAAAAATGGGGATTGTCAGCGTCTACTCGAACCAAGAGTAACTAACAATTTAAAAACGTTTTATTCACTAGTTTCTGGCATACAAGTCAGATAGTCTTCCTACTTTAGGATATTCTGTAGAAAGAGGATACTATAGGAGTATTAGCGTACCTATCACCAAAAGGGACGGATTTATGGTAACCTGACTAAATTTAGATTGTACATATGTACCATAGACTGATACATCCTTTAGCACGATCGTGTTAAGTATATGTGGTGACAGTAATGGCATTCATCGATGACGTTTCGATGACGGTCAGAAATATTACGGCGTTATACGCGATGAGGGACAGCAGATAAGTCAGTGCATCTCGCTCCCACGTGTGATATTATCTATGCTTAAATTTCTTTCACACAGCTTTGTATGTGTGTATTGCCGGCTCCAGTCTTATTTTTACTTCATGCGATGTTCTCATTATTAATTAAAAGTGTATTCGAATTGAAAGCACATATTAAGGTTGAAATAGGACTACAGTTTTCTACGACGCTTTAATCGTGTTCTCTTCATCTTTTTTACTGATCAAATGGTAATTATTTTCAATATATGATAATATTTACTGGTACTCAATTTGTAGTTGCAATACAAAAAATAGGCTTTGCTACTACAACCTACCTATTCGGAAACTTGCTTCTTGTAACTATTTGGAACCAGGAGGTCCTTATGTTTTCCCGAAAAATGGTGAAAAGTGTTATTTTATATAAGTGCAGTTGATGGTTCATAATACTGGGATGTCAATATTACCGCGGATTTAAAAATCGTTTCGATTTTTCATCAATATGTACCAATATACACGGGATACGTATTGTAATACGAATGTATCGCATGATAATAATCACTGTGTAACAGACCCCTACGGAAGATCAGCGCTGGCTGAAAAGCCTGCATATGTTGAATAGGTTCACTTTCGTGACTGCGTCTTTGTTTGTTGTCTATGCTTTTGTTTACTGTTAATATTTTGCTTGTTACGAGTAAATGTTTGAATCTGAATCTATGATTCTCGCTAGTATGCATAAGTTTATAGAAAATATAGTAGTGGAATTGCGCATCGAAACAAAACAACAATAGATGCCGTCTTATTCATTACTGTACTTTAATTGCATGTAGCTAGTGAAAGGTAATAATTAAATAAAGTAGTTTCATGGAAACGACTTTCAAGGATGATATATTATTGATCAAATACCGCTATTAATTCCTTATTTAAAATACGATTCAGTTCCGTAATATCAACGAAAGGCTTTTTAAGATGCAGCTCCGTAGATTTAATTGCTTCTCCTTAAGCTATAAAGCTATTTCATTTTCGTAGTAAGTTTTATACGGATTAAACCATAAAACCTCATGGGTCATTAAAAATATGATCGTAACTAATTGCATTTTTAGCGGCTCTACATTTGAACGTCGATATTACAAAATAAGTACTTACCTATTATAAAGACACAAAGGCTTTTCCATAAACATTGGTATCTAACTCGTGATTCTATTGCTACCTATCGTTTGTCTATTTAAAATAACAATAGTACATTGTTTAACGAGGGGCATAAGTGGAAAATAGCCAACGAGAGTCTTATCAGAAGCCCGACTCCGAAGGTGGATGGCTTTTGATGACTCGAGTTTGCTATTTTCTTACGTCCGAGGTAATCACAATGTTTTCATCACATTTGCGAGGAAATAAATAACTCCAGCACTAATCAAAATTGAAGAAATTGACAACTTCACCTCCAGTCAGTGCATGGCCGCCGAGAGGAGCGCGCAGCTTCAATATTGCAACCAATCACAAAGCAGTATTCTTTGCGGCGCATGGCCTACTAGATTTTGACAGCTTCAATATTTCAACCAATCACAGAACAGTATTCTTATGGAGCGCAGCCAACTAGATTTTACTCATAACTCCCATCCATAACTCCCCCGGGAGGTAAATCGGCTATAACTGCTCTATACGCCTGCGTACAATAAGACCCTTTACGAGCAAGTGTGATAAAAAATAATATAATGCAATGCAAGGGCGTTAGTGCACAAACAATTAACAACTTTTTCGAACGCTCTGTAATTGCAATAGACAAATTAGGCTGACAGTCCCAAAGTTGCAAGAAGTGTTTTGCGACAGATGTATTTCGTTTGAGTTCGTACTCGTTCTAGACGCTTCAACCAATCACGCTTACATTTTACATGTCGATAGGTTCATGACGATGGTTTAGATATAAAAGAAAATTGTAAAGAAAAGATTAATCACCGAAAAACTGAATAATAAAATCATACTCCCATTATGTTACCATATAAAAAACATTTTTTTACCATTCATGCTAGCTATGCCATATCATACAACTAACTATCAAGAAACTTGCGCCTCGTCATTGTCTAGGGACTCATAGGGACTTTGTTGTTTTTTTAAAGATAAAATAGAAGTGTTAGTAGGGTACATTTCTATTTATTTGCATGATCGTTTCTTTGTTGGACACGCACGCATTATAGTTCTTTCCAATAACAATAAACAATATAATGATTAATGAGCAGCTGCATAAACAGCCAGCGTTATCGTTATATCGCATAGTGATTATAACTTATTTCGCCGCATTGCACTGGATGCTAATTGCCCCCGCGCACGCGATGGCCTTCGCCTATTGTCGAAGATAATTCTAATAAACTTCCGCTCGGGTTCCGTAAACAAATATAACGAAGATATGCACAACAGACGTTTTTGAGAGAGATGCATATACCAAAACTGAGGTCTAAGGTAATAAATGAGCGAACCTTGGTAACGACTTCACTCAAGTCTGCAATGACACCCTGTCACTTTACAGATGAAAGATATGTGGACGTGATTCAACTTGAGAACCATTAAACTCGTATGAAATATATGTGTCTAAAAATACAGATCGAATATTATCTATCTATCTCCTGAAGTGAGGAAATCTCAGTGACAGTAAGCTTACGTTAACGAACAAAATACTCCCATTTCGAACCCGCCCCGCCCAGTCAAAAAGTCACCTAAGGCTACTTCCGTATTTGTCGATGTGGAGGCGGTAAGATATCAGAAAGCTGTCAGCCGTCAGTGTCATTTGTCATTCGAGTCTGTACTACCTATTCTTTCATGAACCCTGACCAGCGCGGGATTCTTAGGTACCTACGCGTATTAAATTACTCCAACGCTAACTTAATATTGATATTATATCGAAAAGTGAGAAAACATGTGCAACTTCAAAAAACTCACATCATAGTACAAAATATCCCATACCGATCCCACTCCGCCATCTGCAAATATGTTGTACTTGCATCACTAACAAAATTCCATGAACCACAAGAAGACAAGAAGATTAACTACTTATAACATATTTCTGAAGTAAATTAAGTCGACAGCGATTCCTCACGTCAGAAAATCACGTATTTTCATAAAGCCCGCGGGCGCTCTATAAGAGGGCACCAGCTTCAAGACTCATTACAACAACGCGACAACTCGCCTGGGCAGTCCAATGTAGTCAGACCTCTGATTACTCATAGCTGTTATGAATTTCGGGCTCAAGATATGTGGAGCGTCGAAATAGGTTATGGGAATAGCTTAGCAAGCCAGGCGTTGACGCCATTTCTCACTGCCGACGCCAACACGCAGTGCCTTAGCTTGAGTTATGATATTATTATTCGTAAATCGAAATATTTTATCGGATTTGGGGGAAATCTTGGCTTTAAGTTAAAATGCCATGAACGTTTTTTTATGACTGTTTTGATGGAACATCTGGGTTATGATAAGATTCATTAGAGCGTGCTTGCAATTTGCGAAGACGAAAAATGATAACGGTACTGCTTCTTAGTCGTTCCTTCATGATTGAGGATCGTATACAGGGTGTGGTCTGTAATAGGAGCAATAAATTTAAAGGAAGCTTCCTTAGAGCATCTGCAGTAACCTCTTGTGTCGAAAAAATTTTTTTTCTTTCAATTGGGAGAAATTTTGATCTAAAGTTATGACCTCCAAGTAATTGATCTTGGCACCCAGAGATTATAGCGCGGCAGTCAATGCTGATTTTGAGGTTGCTTCAAGTTATAACTCATAATCGTTGCCGCATTTTTGGTTTAAAAGATTATCTTTGGATGTTTTGAAATTTTATTTATAAATTTTCAGTGTTTTTTGAATATATTGTTATTAATATCACTCCAGTAGAGTAAAAAAGTACATATAAGCTACAATTGCGAAAAAAAAATCCAAAAAACTTTTTTTGGATTTTTGCTCCTATTACAGGTCACACCCTGTATAATCACGATGTCCTTCCATACGACGTGGTCAAGGGGCAACGGAAGCTGCTTTAAGCATAGAACCACAAGCCCTCTTGATGGTGTCAGACCTCCTTTTTCGAATTTCACCTCTTGTGCGTTTCTCCTTATTATTTAGCTAAATATGATTTTTCTTTCGAGGTGACACTGGTATAAATAATATGAATATACTTTAGTTATGGCTGATTTAGACAAAGGGAGCGAGTAGTAAGTAAACAAATCCAAATAGTAAATGATAATATATCCTTGGTTTGAAAACATCCTACTTACATTATTTAACTCTTTAGGAAAGTCGTTCGAGTCTCCATATTGGCATTTATCAGAAATTTGTCTTAAAAAATAACCAGAGCTTAGATCAAATGGTTTAATCCACGGTTAATTTCATCAGATCGCCATGAGTAAAATACTTAAAAATATTTAACTTTTCATGTTTTCTTTTTATTTTACTTAATGCACCCACTTTTACCAGTTTCTCTTTGGCCCTATGGTTGACTGGTAGAGAATGCCTCACGGCATTAAGTCCGCCTTTTGTATTAATATGTGCAATAAAGTGTAAATAAATAAATAAATCAGTACAACTGTATACATTAGGGCATTAAAATATATTATTGTAATATGCACGGTAATGCCTTGACAATAGGGTCATGTTTAGATGTTTGTGGGCGTCTTGTTCGCTCTGATCGGTGACTGGACCAGTAGGGTTTCATAAACTAAAGACTTGGTAGGTTATTCAACGTAACCTGGGCAACTAGTGGCTTGGAATTTAATGAATTGAAATTAAGTGAAATCGACCTGAAAAACGGTAAACAAAAGAAAACGAAAGCCCAGCCGACCCATTTAAAGGTACATGTGGCATGTAAATATTATTGAAAAGCCTCACGATTGCACAAACAACTAATTGGACACGCGAAACGAAAGTTCGTTTCGTGAATCACGATATTTCGTAGTTTCCCTTTATTCGTTCACCTATAGCGTGGCCGGTATTCAATATAGTTAATATAATATTGCGTTTACCCTGCATGTCATCGATATTTTGGCACAGTTATTCAAATTTGTTGTAAAGGGTCTTGAAACAGGAGCACGTGACTTCCTCCGATCCTGCACCGTTATCTACCATTTTTTAGAGTTCCGTACCGCGAAATGAAAAAACGGAACATTTATAGGATCACTTCGTTGTCCGTCCGTCTGTCTGTCTGTCAAGACCCTTTTTCTCAGGAACGCGTGGAGGTATCAAGATGGAATTTATATCAAATACTCAGGTTTACTGTCCCTTAGAGCTGTGAAAAAATAAAACTTCTATTCCGTTTATGCTGCAAATTTCCGCAAATATTCGACACTCGCAAGGGAATCAAAACCTACAGGGTACTTCCCGTGAACTCAGAATCTTGAAATTTGGTACGAAGCAACGTCTTATAGCACAGATTAAGGAAAATTTGCAAAAACCATAATTTTTTAGTTACATCATATAATAAAAATATTTTTTACGGAACCCTCGGTGCGCGAGTCCGACTCGCACTTGGCTGGTTTTATTTTTACTTAATACGAATATAAAATCTGCACAATGCTTCAGCAAGTCAGCTTTAAGCAAAAAAGTCAAGCTTCTTAGCTATAGCTGCGTAATTAAGCGACGTTTTTGAGCGTGCGTAAGTAGATCTAAATGTCATTTTTCATGGTAAAAATGACAGATTTACATATGCTACGTTCAAAAAGTTACGTGATTGCCCTGGTCGCCCGACTTGTTCACTACCATCCTATGTTAATATAATAGCTTTTATCCTTCCTTTTGTAATGAACATCACTGACATGTTAGTCTCAAAATTATGTTATTGAATACGTTTCGTAGGATAAGGGGATCATAAACTTCATAAATATTTCCTTGAAATAAGCAAATCTTTTCGGCACCGAAATTAATATCCTTTACATAATCATACTTCATGAAATTTGGACCTGTCCCAACTTTACGTTGCCGCTATCAACTTACATCCAATCAACTACAAGGACTTTTTCACTAGAAAAATATCATATTCCGCAACTAAGGCACAAATTCTGATGCAGTTGGATCGCTTCCAAGATACAAGCAATAAAACCAGCCACACGGAACCCTCAAATGGAGTATTTTAGACCACGTGGCAAGGAACACGAGGGTCGACATTTATTGGTCATGCTAAGGTAACCAGGTTGCCCCTGAAAACAAAACATTCTGCCAGGTTTAGTGTGACAAGGTTGCAAGATCACGAGGTTGTGTGTTAGCTGGCGTAGGTTTAGGGCTGTGTCGCGTTTAAAAGTGTCGTTAACACGAAGGAAGGAAAATTCCCCTAAAATTTGAGTGTGACTTGTTAGTGCTGTAGAAGTTATTAGTTATATATAAAGCCTTATAAAATTACTATTTTTACTCGTAAATCTCACGCAATTTCACTTCGTGCTTAAAACAATAAACACCGCACTGTTTTGTGTAGTTTTTTTTGATTTTTTAGATTAGTCCATAAAGTACTTACGAATATGAATAATTAATATGGGGGGCGGTATATTTCTAATGTTTAACTAAGAATTGAATATAGAATTGAATATATATAGGGGGACGATATGTAATATAGGAGGTATATTATTTTGCACTGTTTATATACATTAAAATGTATATATGTAATAACATTTTATTAGCTCATATATTTTAAAAAATTGCTATAATCTTGGTTTTATTTTAACATATAGAGCACATTCCCTACTTAGGTACTGAGATCTCACATGCTCACAGCAAAAAACCATATTGTATTTTTACAACCCCTACATTACCTGGGCTTATATATTTTAGCGTGATAACAGAACTAAATCGGTTGAGAAATAAATAAGTTTTTTGGTAGAAAGAAACCCAAGTATAAAACAATCATGAACCCTGTCGATTTTGTAACGTTTTGTACTGTACGTTAGGTACGTTAAGTTTTGTAAGAAAAAAAAATATTTAATCGTATGGCATTTATTTACGAACCGTGAGATCTTCGAGAAGGTTGCCAATTTTTAAGAAAAAGTACCAGTTGATTTGTCCTAGCGCTCATTTGAAAACTAACGCAATTATCACTCTGGTCCGGTTTCCATCCGCAATATTTGACAGAAGAGCCATGATAAAAGCAGTGACAAAGACATCAAGACTGCCAAATACGAATGGAAGACCAAAGGAGTTCGATTTGTCTAACGCGTGGGACAAATTACAGTAACCCATTTTATAATACGTGTAGAACAAATAAAACAAAATGGAGGAAAAACGTTCTTATTGTTCTGTTATAGTGATGGCTATTAAATGAGAATTAATCCCAACTGCAATAATTCCTGTGTTCAAAATCAAAATCTTGTAGACACACAGAAAAATATTCTAGGGGTGTAATTTTTACTTTGTACTGTTTGGACGGTACTTTACTGGTTGTAACAGGGTGCCGACTCTCGCTGTGCGTGCTTGACAGCGAGGCGACATGAAAGGCGATGGTCTTTTTCAGCGATGAGGTAATGTAATGTAATAAAACAGAAAGAGGCCACAGAGCGAACCCGCGAGAATGATCCTCTCGTGGTTCCATATCGCCGAAGACCTGGCGATAGAGTCAGTTGCAAAAATGTGTGTTCCATGCTGTCAATAAGATAACTAGAATCATATCATGGCTTTGTAAACGTTACACTTCCGTTTTTGACCTCATCAAAATCATCAGCCGAACAACATCAAAAGACGTCCACTGCCACAGGAATCGGTCAACGATGTTTAAAATCGTGCTAAAATACAGTTTTTAACAAGAAATAAAAGCGCGGTAAAATAAAAGTGTAAATTACACGTGCCGGCGTCCGTCTGAAATATTAATCCTTATCGGTCATCGAGGGCTAGTCAAAAAAGCTATAAAAGCTTTAAAAGTCCATTCACACGTGAGCTTTTGCTGTGCGACCGGAATAAAAGTGGATTTCAGTAATTTGCTCAGTTATTGCTCGTAATGGCGGAGGTGACAGAGTATTTAGTCGTAAATATCATGTAACTATTGTCAGAACGTAAGGGCGATTTCAAATATTTGACATTCCTAAAACACAACGTGAGGCCACGTATCAGTCATAAATGCTACCAAATCATGTACGTACTGCCGAATCTACCCTTTTACCTTTGACTTTATATATATACTTTATATATATTCAATAGATCATAAGCTACTGCTTCGTGCCACTATTAGTGAAATTAACGTTAATTTATCCTTGGTGTTGAAAATAAAATGTTTTAAATTATTTTCTAAATTCATGGTCACTCTACAATCAGAATACTTCAGCCAAGTGATACGTGTCAAATTGAATGTCATCAGAATCCGATTACTTTTCAAATATCGTATCTCACTCAATGTAACAATTTACTTTCTTCGTAATTAAAGTGCTGTCATAACAGTTAGAGGTTTAATCTTTATAAACCAGTTGTTGTAGGGTGACAATGATTGTAGAGAATTAAACTTTAACTTAAGAAAAATTAAAATACAGGAAAAAGTTATGGGTGTTTCACTTAAATACAATGGTGAACGATGCCATTGCCATTTACTATGTATATAGTGTTGGTCCTGCTCACGTCTCCTGAATCACCCTATATATATATAGCTTTTAATAGAATTCGCCAGAACAGCGTTCATTTTTCCATTCACATAACATTTTTCAAGCTTATCGCAACTCCATAACGTATGGAGCGATTTGGGTGCGGTTTTTTGATAAAGCAGCTTACTTTGCGACAAAGATCTTATGGCAAGGTGAAAATAGTTCCTGTACTCAGAGACTCATAAATTTATGTATAATACACATTTCAAGGCATAATGCTATCAAATAATCAATCTGGAACATACAGTAGCCCACAAATACTCATAATAACAAATACAAACGCCCTACCCCTGAGAAATACGTTGATTCCAGGTACTTAGAGGTAATAATAGAAAATCAAAATCTAAAAGACAAAAATTGTATTAAGTAAATGTCATTCAAAATTGCGTCAGTAACAAATTGTAAAATATTTACCAATACCAAAATACTAACTGCCAACAAAGATAACGGAAAAACTTTCAAAGAGCCTCAGACTGATTTAAAATTAACAAACTTTTACACGAAAACAATTTTGAACAGAAAGTTTCTTCGTAAACCTTTCATACCCTTTAAAATATGTGACAGTTCAATATGCCGAATGTTCGTACTCCTATTTTACGTATTTTAAGGTCGAAGCAATATTCCGAACTAGTACACACCTGGTCACCCGTTTATAGATTACGAGTAGAGGTGACATTTGGTGTGTATTTTTCTATCCACTACTGATACAGAGGTCACATGTCGTATTACGTTTGGAGGATAAAATTGCTGCAACATAACGTAAATGAAAAGGTTATGAAGATATCGTGCCTAATAACATTTCAAGTGGGGTCATCTCCCATGTGGGTTATATACAGTTGAAAAAACAAAACATTTAAGAAAGAACTCCTCCCCTGTTTTAGTATACTATTAGAGGGGACAGTTTTTCCATATACGTAAGTCAAATTGTAATAAATGAAAAGACAGCTATTCCTTTCGTAAACTAATCCCGGTCTTGTAACAGACAACAGTTAACGGCGTATGCGCATGTAAGTTACGGTTTTATTTACGCGGATTATGACCCTAACCAAAAATTAGGTTTAATTAGCCCTTAACTTTACCAACCCTCCTAGCCTATCACTACCTCCTAGCCTACATGTACTCTACGACACTTTGGAAATGCAGTCGCGTGTGTACAATGTGTGTACATAGACACACATGCATTTAAAGCAATTATTTCACGGTTACTTCATTAAAGGATATGTTTTAGAAATGCAATTGGCCCGTTGGCGCGCCTCCAAATCACTTTATTAGGTGAGCACAGGCTGCACAATTTAATGGGTGTTAAGTATCATATTATTGTGGATTTGTTGGTGGTGGAACTGTAATAAACATTGACGTTGTTGTGTTTATGGACGAAGTAATTTCTTAAGATTTATAGCCACAATGTGGTCCGACAAGCTGAGAAACACGAAGTTAGTAAGTAGAACCGAGTTATCATTATAGACCATCAACACCCATATCAGCCGAAGGAGGACGTCCACTGCTGGACAGCCCCCCCCCCCCCCCCTTAATTCCACGGGGGATGTGTGCCTTAATCGCCACGCTTGGGCATGCGGGTTGGCGATCGCAGTATCTCCACCGCACTCCAAGGATGCTGCTGCCCATCCCCCGGTGGTCTTGGTCGTAGTTTCAGGACATACGCGGGTCATTATAGACCGAGCAAGGTTAAATATGGTGTTGGTAGGTCTCATCCCATAGAAACTTGTCAAACTTTCCATACAATTCTATTTTCACGGATTTAATCAAGTGCAAAAATATTGGTGTATATAAGTAACTTACTCAAAATGCACAGCCATGTCGGCGAATTAAAATATCTGTACATAATTATGGGAGGAACAATTTGATATTTTTGCACTTTACCTACCTAATCTGAAGTGCCGGTACTTTATAAAAAGACACATCAGAGAAGTGCAAAGCAAAGCAGGCCGTGCCTTTCAATGCGTCAAACCACAAAGTCTGCCCCGAAGCGACACCAGCAGAAAAGAGAACTGACCAAATATACGTCGCTGCCCCGACGATGTTTTCGGATAGTGCAAAATTCAGCTAAAAGGAATGAGATTATTATACTTTTTTTCTTATTCAGATGAATGAAAACCCACTTTTTTAGTTTTGTTAGGTGGCTTTTGCCCACGGCTTTATTTGCGTATACTAAGTGTATTTTTCTTTATATGTTTCTGGTTTCTTGAAATTATATTTTTTTATATTTCCTAAAAGCAAGTAAGTTAAAAAAAATTAGGAGGGGAAGTAACTCCAATTAATACGGGGTTTTGCCTGAAACCACCACCTTATCAGCCGAAGGACGTCCACTGCTGGACATAGGCCACCCCCAATTTCATGGGGGGTAAATGCCTGAAACCAATAAAACAAAACTGAAAGACTGACAGTAAATGTTGTCAAAAAGGGTAATTTGCCTCAACCGCATTCATCTTACAAACTTCTGTTGAAACTAAGATATTTTTCGTTGGCAACCCTAGTGTGGTGTCATCAATAATTTATAAGTTGCCGTTGATTGATACAGTCAAGTGCGCTAGGGCTGCCGAGTGCTCCATTATGAAACTAGGTTAAGTTGCTTAGCCAGGAGATTCAGCACTTTTTACGTTATACTTGACACTATTTTTCAAGATCAACTTGATGCCAAAGCTCTGCTCCATTGATGGCCAATATTCATTTGAAAAAGTGTGTAAAGTATTCCTCTAAAAAGCCCTATGCTTGTCTTCCACCGTCGCCGTCTTTGTATAAAAAAGAAAAAAAAAATTGTCAGAATTTCAACCTATAATATTTTCATTAAACGCCTGTTTTTACCAACTAAGCTATCGTGGGACTCACTCGTAAAGACGAATAAACTTAATGATACCTTTGTTAAAATAGCTCGGTATGCAAGTTTATACGATTATCTCCATTAAAAATTACACACATATTTACAAACGTTACACTGTAGTAATTTAGGCTACTTTTGATGTGCAACTTCTATGTAATATTTTCTACATTCGCGACAGCATACTACTATTACTATTTATTGACTAGGTTTTCTTAATCATGACTTGATTGTCAGTATTAAATTTGTGCAGTCGTATCTCTATTTTACATATTGCGCAAAAGCCACGCTGTCCGCACCAATTTGGAGGCCCTCATTTAAATGTAGGCGTGCGGTAAAGAATCAGTACAGACTCAACTGACAGTTGAGCCTGACAACTGACCGCTTACTGATATCGCACTGACCCCACACCGCCATATGGAAGACAAGCCACAGTAACAGGCAGTATAACTACAATCTGCAATATCGAAGGTTTCTTACATAGTTCAATAACTGTAATTACCACCAGCTGGCCGAAAGCCTGCATCTTTAATGAGGGTGCAACGGTCACTGAGGGCCGAAACTCACAAAAGAAACCGCTTAAAACGACCTGTTTGTTGACCCTTAAACACACCTAATAGGTCTGAATTGATAGGTCAAAGTACATTGGTGATTTTATAGCGGCTGCAAACTGGTTTGTGAATAGGGAGATATATTAATGAACGGTGTGAACGCTTCACAGAACCGATTGATGCGGATCAATTGAAGTTTAATAACCAATTACTTTTCATTAATTACAATATAAACTACTTGCTTTTCATGCATGAATGTACGTGCGTACCGTCATGTCAATTTAAATTACATCGTTACATGAATACAAAAATATGAAGTTAAGGTTTCAAAGGGGATAATATAAAAAAAGATATTAATACTTTGCAAAGGGTTAGGCGATATTCTCCAAAAACAAATGTAATGTCTGTCTTAAAAAACCAGAATAACATTAAAACGAAACAAAAGCGATATCCAAGTGATGTCCCATTCTCTCAATTAAGGTAAATAGAATCGCGGTTCTTGTATCTAATCACCACGTCAATGGCGGCTTAAGTTGAAGATAAACAACTTTTTCTCAACAGATTTAATCTAATACTATGGACATTTGGAATAACGGATTCTAAATTCACTTGAAATTCATGCTTCGGTTACAGAAAAACTGAACATTCAGCAAGTACAAATAGGTGGCATTAGTCAGGACTACGCTAAATTTGCAAAATCGGTACGATTCAGCCAAAGCCGTGACGGAAATTACTCTCGATCTGACTCGCGGACGAACGTGAGTGATTTTAACGCATATATTTTATATCCCATGTTATTGCCTGCCTTTACTTTTTAGATGCTCATATTTCTTGTAAAAAAGTAATCCGACGGGATACGAGTCTTGCAATAAAGAGGGCCCGATTTCAAATGACAAATTGATGATATCAAAATCAGGCTGGATGAAATAATGAATAAACTTGAACCAAACTAAACAAAGCTTTTATTCAATAGTATAAATAAGCGATGATCAACTTATAAGAATCAATTAATCCATTAATTACTGATCCATATGAGGTTTACTATTTATTCTACATATTATTCTTTGTCACAATTCGTACAATTTGTAATGTTGCATCTGGACTCTTCAGAAGTAAAAGCATTTTGCTCATATGTGCATTTGGTAAATTGTGTCGTAACCAATCGGCGGTTACATGATACTATCGTATCGGTGCAATAAAAAATTTAATCGCTGATATTTATTATTTTTACAACAATGTGTATCCGTCTTGTTATAGCAGAAACTGACGTACATCAACATCGAAGATATATCTTGTTTTCGGTCGGGAAATAGATTCGTGTTTTATTGAAAGTAGAAGTTTCCAGGAATAAGCACGTTGCGGTTCGTGCACTTTCCTAGAATCGAGAAATAGGTCAAAGAGATTCTGAAAACGGGCGAGAAATACGCTCATGGAGTATCGATTTTAACTTTCTCGATTTACACATTTTATTTCTACCTACAGAGGACATTATCGCAAATAAAAGCTTAATCTATTTTATGTCGCATATTTCAATTTGAAAGGTAGTCTTAGGGTCACAAGTAATGTATGCCAATAAACATGAGTGTGACAATTCTATTCAAGTCAACAATAAGACTATGTGTGGATCTGTAGAGAGTTTAGAAAAGTCGTGCAGCCAAATAATGAAATATTCCTACTTCGTACCAGGAGCCTAGGTAATAAAGATTAATGTTGCATAGTACGTTGCGTACAAAAGGTAGAAAGATGTTTCGTTAAAGCCTCATAATGAAAGTGTTATTATTTGACAAAAATTTATAAACAAATGCAAAATGGCATTTGGTACCACGAACGCCTACGCACAGTTGACAAACACCGTTATTTTCTTTAAGAAATGAGATTTTACTCGCCAAAGTTTCAGAACCCTTACAAAAAAGATGGCTCATTATTTTCGTCCCAAAATACGTCAAAGGGCACTAATTTTGCAACTTTGTTACAAGTTATTCCGAGCTTGTTTTTATTTATAAACCACTTTCGGTGACCACGGTCGCACTCTCGTTTTCAGCCAGTGAGTTGTGGCTGTATGCGAAAGAAAAATATTGTTCTTTTTGTTTTTCAAATGTTAAGTTTATTTATATTTACGTAACGCACGGTTAAATAAAATAGCTAAGTGGCAAAGCTGTTTTTACTTGACAGTCCCAAAAGAGTTATTGCCTAATATTTTTCGTATGCAGCTAAGATGCATGTGTATAAATAATATGTGTGGGTTTATTTACTATTTTGGCAGGCACTGAAGCCTAATCATGTTGATGGATTTTGGAGTTTCAGGTATCGTTACATGCGCTTTCGAGAACTCGAGATGATTATAAAATAAAATAAATATATAAGTAATAAATGTTTTATTGCCACAAGTTTAAAAAAAGTATACATACAAAAATAGTGGTAGTAGTAAATATATAGTGACAATTATACAAAATGTCACGTAGGTGGTTTTCAAGCTATAAGCTCGAGCTCGGTGCGGAGACGGTTTTTAATTTTTGATTTTTCCGAAACTGTCGACTGTCGATAGTGTTGATTACTTTTTCGTATGTCACACGTCGCCTCCGCTCCGCTATCCCGCGCGGTTTTTGGTGCGACGTCCCCCGGACGGCGTTTGCTTTACCGAAAAACCGCCTTCGCCTCGCTACGACGCTGCGCCGCGCTCAGTGCGTTTCAAGCTCTGTGTGTGTGTGTGTGTGTGTGTTTATTTATCTTTTTATCACACTTGTTTATTTAAAATTTTGTGAGCGTCAGGATGACAGGACCATGATAGATTTTTATATCGAGAGTAATTCCGAGTTTTAGTACATTTTTTGTACTATTTGGTACCTGACATCATAAAATTTGTACCTACCTCGCTAAAAAGTTCTTAAGAACTTTTTTTTGTAAGTCTTTATAAAATACTGAATATCATCCATTAAGGTACAAATTATGTACTGAATAATTACGAAAAGATGGATTCGGTATAACGCCTGCAACTTGGGGAACTAGACTTGTTCCTGTCAACCTGACGTCAGAATGGCTGACCACTTTATTTTCAATATTTCTGGATTTTTAGCGAGGTACAAATTTTATGATGGCGGGTACCAAATAGTACAAAAAAGGTACTAAAACTTGGAATTACTCTCGATGTAAAAATCTATCATGGTCCTGTCATCCTGACGCTCACAAAATTTTCACTACAAGATAGGTTTCTCTTTAGGTAGGTTGCACTCCTTGTGGTTAGGAAGATCACCAGAGCTCCCGAGGATGCGCTGTGTTGAGTGAGAGTGAGTGACCTCATATACGTAACGAATCAAGTCAATAGAGGCAACGAGCTTGTAATTCTCTTGTAGCCTATGGAAGGTTCCAGTGTCTCCTTTCCGTCAAGCATGCCGTAAGCTTATTTACCACCCTCATTGTATAAATTTTATACGAACGACGCATTTGTCTCGGTTGGCCGAAGAATTCCATTCAAATCCCATGCCCAGTTTATTTATTTAAAAATGTAATTGTACAAATGGCGGGCTTAATGCCAAATGGCATTCTCTACCAGCCCACCATTGGGCCAAACAGAGATTTATGAAAGGAGCAAAGAAAAAAGTTTGATAATATCTACTAAGAAAATGCGAAGACAAAATCAATATAAACACTGTAAATAAACATACATAAATACAAGATATATTTAGTTCTCGGACATATTGCCGGTTCTAGCGGTCGATAAAATGCAAAACAGCACTTACCGAACTTGCATCTACTATGTAAATAACGACCATTCCCGTTTCACTTGATTTGCAAGTGCAGAAACTTTGTGTAAGAAAGAAAGTCTGTTAAAAAGAGCTGTTGAAGAAAATCCTTTCTTTACTTAAGAAGCGGCGGGCACGATATAGAAGATGATGAGTTTACATAAAAGTTGCGGAAAAGTTTGTCTTTCCATGCAAACATGATTCTACATAATCTTATACCTACTTTATTTTACACTGCCATAAAAAAAACAACAACATATTAACGTAAACTCGGGGTAGGCAATTAGACTACTAAGCGAATAACAATTGACAATACGACTGCCAAAGAAATGTTCTTCTTAGAGAAAACCAACTGTATAGAACAGATATTCTGCAAGGGTTAAATAGATAAATAAATAAATAAACATTGGGGGACAGTCTTACACAAATCGACCTAGTCCCAATTTAAGAAAGGCTTGTACAATGGGTACTGGACGACGACTTACTTAAATACATAAGAAACATTCAAGACCCCGGAACAATATTTGTGGTAAATGCACAAATAATGCCCTGACCGGGATTTGAATCCGGGACCTCCGGCTTCGTAGACAGGGTCACCACCAACTAAGCCAAAGGGGTCGTCTGAGTGGACTTTGTTTGGCCTAAACCAATTATCATTTATTTAAAATAATTTTCAGCAATTCAAATCTTGTGGAACCATTTTTATGAAATATTAAATAAAAAGAACATATAAAAACATTTTCATTGCAGCAACATACAAAAATAATAAAATCCTTTTAGAACTCGTAGACAAAGGAAGCAAAATCCCGTTTCTTTGTCCTTAAGTCAATAAAGTTGTTGCCACATCGCTACCCCCAGCTACACTATCGTAGAAGTACGATAGTAGTAGATAGACGAACTTTAAAAGAGCCTAAGCGACGTAGAAATAGTAAGCAGTTAACAACACCGTTTACTATTTAGTATTATAGCAAAGCGAAAGTCGTATCTCCATATACTTTTTGTAGCAGTTAAAACCTTTGAACATTAAGTTTACGATTGAATGCAGTTAGTTGCCAATACAAATGCAAATGTTACCAGCGGCACTCAAATCAGCCATGGAAATAAACGACGATCGCTTGAGCTTGAGAGCTCAATATTTAAAAGATGAAATTAAACATGTAATTCTGCCATCGACACCTATTCCGATAGTCATAATCATTCATTTATTTGCTTCAAACACATAAAAAATGCATGCAAATACAATTTAAAATTGGTATACTAAAAGATAACAGTAATTATAATAACAAAAGACAAAACGAATAAAATTAATGTAAACAAAACCAGTTAAAGTAAATGGCAAATTAATTATAAAACATTAAATGTAATAATAATTAAACAAAATTAAAATAAATAAATGTCAATAACGTATCAGGTGTATTGGTCAAAACAGTTTACATAATATTCATTAATGGAGTAAAATGGACGGGTTAGAAAATATTATGTTACTTTCTTGTTAAGGGTATATAAGTTATTACTATTTTTTATGTCATCAGTAAGAAAATTATAAACTCTTATTGCAGTAAACTCTTGTCAAAAGTTGCATAATGTCATCATTCAGAAGTAACCTATTTCTCTGCCGAACATTATGGTTGTTAGCCATACCTTGCTGTAGGTATAGGTGTTTATTTGTGAAAACATAAACACAAATGCGGTACAGGTCAAGCGAAACTACCGTAAATATTTTATTTTTTATTATTTATAAATATACTGCGATGTGAGTCGGGAATGGCGCCACATCTCTCAATAATTCTCAAGGCTTTTTTTTGTTTTAATAGGATTGAGTTCACATTGATTCCATTTCCCCAGACCTCAATACAATACCGTATTATGCTCTCAAAATAGGAGAAATACATTGTTAATAAATGAAGCGGGAGAAAAGTCTCACATAACCCCCATCAGGTTTCTCACACCAGGGGATATGCGTTACGCATTTCCACTTTGATATAAAAAGCAGGTCCACTTTTAGTCAGTAATTTCTATAGATAACATTGTTTCCTTTTTAATTTATTTATACAATATTTGGATTTAACAGCATTACATATAAATAATATCAATGCACTATGAAATGAAAAATTAAACAAACGATAACACCAGAGTAACATAATAATATTAATTACTAATAATATTTACACTGAAGAAAATCGTGCATCCATTTTCTCACAGAACTTAAGAATTCATCACACACATCTATCCATCTACTAGGAAATATATCGCAGTTTGGTGCTGATTTAAGCAGCAAGTTTAGGAGGTGCAAAGCTCACAAGCGGGGATTTTCTGCAAGACATCGTCCTCGCAACCGGTGCCACTAGTAAAATGGAGACAACGAGGTCGAAAATTAGACAAGAAAAAATGACATTAGATTGAAAGCAATTTACTACCTAACAAAAATATAAAACTGAAAATATTACTACGCAAAATTCCCTACATATAAAAAAATCCTGTACAACTGTCGCTATAAAACTAGAACTGTCCCAAAAATATTGTGTGATAGTCGTAAGCAAGTTGGATATATGATATATTACCTTTCTGCATAATAGGTACTACTTTCATATTTGGTTGAGACTTTGAAAATAAATAGAACTAATAAATGTGTTTTATGTCATACCTTCGCCTCTGCCAGCCTATGAAATTGAGACACTATATCAATTTTATGTAGATTTCTAAACTGGCAATATTGGTAACCTTACTTAGGTTACTACTCCAAATAGAAAAAATGTTATAACCATTACGCGCAAGTACTACTTTTTTTTTTTTTTTTTTTTTATTGTGGGTAGGTGAACAAAACACAACATCACTGTTAAAGCTCTTTTATATTAAAATTAATAATATTGTTTATTTACAATATTTGACATCAATTATTTGATGTTCATTTAGTATTTTACCTACCTCAAGCAGTTTCCTACTTTTACTGGACAGTTTTCACTTGCATTGTTCACTCAAATTTATTCTTTGCAAAACTATGGCACAAGTGGGCGCTATCAAGGAATCCATTGCGGAGTTGGCAGAAATTTTCCACAACCGGATGGCAGAGCTGCAGCAAAACTTGGACCGGGCAGGGTCGGCAGGCTCAGGCAGTCCTGCAGCTTCGGATGTGGCGACAGATTTTAATGCCTTCAGAGCTTTCATCTTTAAATCTCTGGATAACCTACAGAAACAAGTGGAGCTAATCTCACGACAATTGGACGACATGGAGATGCGCTCTCGACGGAAAATGTTAGTGCTTCATGGAGTCAATAGACACGGTTCCGGCAATAATCCAGAAGATGTTACTAGTTTAGTGATAGAGAAGTTGCAGCCCATTAAGAGTGACATATGTGCCGCAGATATCCGACGGTGTCATAGACTGGGCAAGGCTCGAGGCAGCAAACCACAACCCATTCTAATCAAGTTTCGTGATCTAACAATACGCGACGAGTTGTGGTTTGGTAAGGCGGCTCTGAAGGGTTCCAGTGTCACGTTGGGTGAATTCTTGACGAAGCCTCGACATGATCTGTTTGTGGCCGCTCGGGAACGGTTTGGCGTTCGCAGCTGTTGGTCGTGGAACGGAGATGTATTTGTTCTGGACGCAGATGGAAAGCGGCATCGAGTTACCGGCGCGGCTCAGTTAATGGAAATTACGATTGCTTCGAATGTGCAAGTACCCACGGCGCCGGCGCAGGCCGCACAGCCGGTGAAGCAGCTCACTGCGAGGCCGAAGCGCGGTCAAAAACAATGAACCTGATCTTGTTAACATAAATGCAGGCTTCTTAATTTGGTCCGATAAATTGCTACTGCACCCTCTTAATTTAGGTGCATAGTATCGTTTTGTGTATACCCTCTTTTCTTATTCAGTGAACTGGTTCTATAATTATTGTTTTGTTTTTATTTCGTGCATGTGCAAAGCAAATTTTACTGACGTATGCCATTGTCAATGTCACTCAAATCAAAATTGGCACTCTATTAAGTGACAGGCAAGTCAGTGTTGCCATTATGTTAATTGCGTTTTGTTTCTACACAATCAATGTTTACATAAGCTGTCCTTTTGATTTGTTTTCTTTTTTTTCTGTTCATACTGCTGGCGGGTGGTGTTTTGATATTAATTCAAGTTTATAAGTATTTAATACTTTATTTATATATTTTATTTTATATTTGTAGTAATTATATGCATTTTATTTATATATAATGTCACAGCACAATAACAACACTGATATTTCTGATAGTGATCATTTTACTTCTTTTTCCTGTAGTGAGTCAAATGACGATAGTTTTCACAGCTTACCGCCATCCCTCCATGATACCTTAAATGCGCAATTTAGAGACGTTTCAAAAAATTTCAACATTGTTCATATAAATGCTCAAAGCATCCCGGCTCATTTCAATGACTTCTCTATATCTTTTGATTTGCAGAGTGTCCACGCAATTCTCGTTTCAGAATCCTGGCTTAAGCCTTGTTTACCATCAACTTCATACTCTCTGCCAGGGTTTACTCTAATTCGTAACGATCGTTCTCCTAGAGGTGGCGGTGGAGTTGCAATCTATCTTCGGTCGCATATCCCCTATTCTGTTGTCAGCATGTCCGCACAAACCCCTTCCTCTGACGCCGCAGAGTTTTTATTTCTAGATATAACTATTTCTCACACCCGATTGCTTCTTGGTGTATTTTACTCGCCTTCTCTCAATGTCAACTATTTCGCCTCTTTTGAGAAACTCCTAGAAGACCTTATGCCATCTTTCAGTCATCATATCATCATGGGTGATTTTAATACATGTCTCCTCAAAAATGATCGTCGGTCTAGATCTTTACAATCAATTGTAGCCGCATGTAACTTGAACATCCTTCCTTCACAGACCACACATCATTTTCCAAATTGTTCTCCGTCACTTTTAGATCTTACCCTGATTTCCTCCGTTTCTCATGTCGCCAAATATGGCCAATGCTCTGCGGACGCTTTCTCATATCATGATTTACTCTATCTGTCCTACAAAATCCGGCCTCCTAAGTTAAAACCCAAAATATTACTTCAGCGCAGTTTTGGTCGCATGGATGTGGAAAAGCTTCGTAATGATGCCTTGAAGGTTGATTGGAATGCTATCTCCAATGCAGGCACTGTAGATGAGCAAATCACACTTTTCAACTGTTTTCTGACCCAGTTATACGACGTGCATGCCCCAGTCCATCCAGTGAAGGTCAAACATCTTCCTGCTCCTTGGCTTACAAAAGAAATTAGGTTACTAATCGAAAAAAAGAATTTCGCTAGAACTCGATACAAAGGCGATCCTTCTGACAAAAATAAAACCCGGTATCACAGATTGCGCAGCCGATGCAGCACCATCTGCCGCGATGCACAAAGGCGCCATATTCACCAGTCTGTTGAGAATGGCGACCCCGCTAGAGTATGGAAGTTTCTAAAGTCACTCGGAGTTGGAAAGTCTCAGCAAAACTCCTGTTCCAATAACGTCGACATCGATTTATTAAATCATCATTTTTCCTTTTCCCCCACCTTCAGTGGTCCTGCTAAATCCAGGACCCTCGATTATCTTTCATCTCTTCCAACTCCGGACTGTACTCCATTCTGTCTTTCTCAATTTTCCGACAGTGATGTTAAGAGGAATATACTATCCATTACTTCTAATGCCGTAGGTGTCGACTGCGTAAGCCGTAATATGATCCTCCCCCTACTCGATCTCCTAGTTCCTATTATTACCAGCATCCTTAATTTTTCAGTTTCCTCTAGTGTGTTTCCTTCAATTTGGAAGGATGCTGATGTAATACCTCTTCCTAAGAAGCCCAATCCCTCAGCGTTCTCCGAGTACCGTCCTATTTCCATTCTTCCTTTCCTATCCAAAGTACTTGAACGATTAGTTTTTCAACAATTTACGTCTTTCCTTAATAGTAATGATCTCCTGAATCCTTATCAATCCGGTTTCCGTTCGGGTCATAGCACGGCAACTGCTCTCGTAAAAATTACGGATGATATACGGTCAGGTATGAATGTCCAGAAGTTGACGGTGTTAACGTTGCTAGATTTTACCAACGCTTTTGGCACCGTTGATTTTGACATCTTACTAGCGATACTGTGTTCCCTTAACATATCTCCTGCGGTTATTGATTGGTTTCGTAGTTATCTGACCGGCCGTCGGCAGCGTATAAAGGTGGATGCTTCCCGTTCTTCTTGGTGCAACATGTTGGCCGGTGTTCCGCAGGGCGGCGTGTTGTCTCCTCTATTATTTTCTATTTTTATCAACTCCATAACACATAAATTATTTTCATCTTATCACCTTTATGCCGACGACCTTCAAATTTACTCTCAAGGTGTACTTAGTGATCTCCCTTCAGTTATCTCCTCTACGAATAGTGACCTAGTGCGCATCTCAAACTGGAGTGAAAATTATGGGCTGACTGTTAACCCTGATAAGACTCAGGCTATCATTATTGGTAGTACTAAGATGGTCTCTAGAGTCGACTTCAGTAGTCTTCCACCTATTCAATTTAATGGCGTACTTATTCCATATTCTTCGCAAGTAAAAAACCTTGGGATTATCCTGGATCGCACTCTCTCTTGGGTTCCGCAGTTGAATGAAGTTAGCAGGAAAATGTTTGCTGCCGTAGGCTCTTTAAGAAGGCTTCGTAATTTTCTACCCATCGCCACAAAAACTGCGCTCGCTCAAACGTTACTGCTCCCAATCTTAGACTACGCTGACGTGTCCTATATCGATCTTTCACAGGAGCAACTGAACAAGCTTGAGAGAATCCAAAACGTTTGCATCAGGTTCATATTCGGGTTACGTAAATATGACCACGTATCTCATTTTCATTCTGAACTCAAGTGGCTTCCAATTCGACTAAAACGTAACTTTCATATACTATGTCTTCTTTATGGAATACTTTTTAATCCTGCAACTCCCCGCTATCTAAAGGAGCGTTTCAACTATCTTTCTTCTATAAGGTGCGCTAAAAATTTTCTTCTATCTGTTCCATCCTCCAGCTCCAAATTTTACAATAATTCCTTTACATTTCAGGCGGCTCGTCTGTGGAATTCTCTGCCTGTAGATATAAGATGTGCTAAATCCCTTTTAATCTTCAAAAATAAGTTAAAACTATACTACTTGTCACTGCGGTAGTTTCGCATTTCTCCCTCTTAGTGTGTGTTGTTTGAACAATTTTAGAGCTTCTATCTAGTTTGACTGTGTTGTTAGCATAAATTTCTATTTATTTTTGCGTATTTTTATGTATGTTTACATATCTATGTATATATGTATGTGTATGACTCTTTTATCTTTATTTATACCTAAAGACTTATAACATATTACGATGATTATTATTATTTGTTTGCCTACTCAATATTTTTTGCGTCAATTCCACTTCCCAAAGGTTGTCTGGAAGAGATTGCTCTTTAGCAATAAGACCGCCAATTGTCTACCGTTATTTAATTATTTAATTACTGTTTAACTGTTTTTGTTTTTGGTGAACAATAAAGAATAATTGTATTGTATTGTATTGTATTGTACTGCTCGAATACTGAGTAGATGTACTCGTACTAGTCAATTTCGAATGAATATTATATTTACACTTTGTTCAGTAGGATCCCAAAGTAATACTACTAATGTTTGGAAAAGCAATAATTCAATATAATATTTGAACGAACCAATATTCCTATATAAATTGTACAACGATCAGAACTAATTTTCCGCGTAAAATATTTATACCGTGATCCAGCAATCTACGCAGATGGTATTTCGCCATCTACTGGGCAATTCAACAAACCTATAAACATTGATGTTACGCTAAGTAAAATTATTACTTTATATATTATTCATCTCATAAATACAATCTATCCTTCTCAAGTAGGTAACACTGAAAAGTTTATTTACAAAACAATAGGAATCAAGGAAAATATAACTAAAAATAACACTTAATTTGGCATCCAAATAGATACTATTAAAACACTTTTGACAACGTCTCCTCTACCAAGAAAGTTTCTCGTGAAAAATGCAAAAGGGAAATTAATTTCATCATTCCTCACTCCACCATGATCGTTTGCACAGATTATATTAAAAAAACGGCTGAGAAAACAGAATTTTTCAATCAGCCCCTGGCCAAGTTTGGCGAGCTTTAATAACGACCAGCCTGGATGATATTAAAGTCCACATTGGTATTTGTCATCGTGTTACAGCTTCTTGGGAAGTTAGTGTCTTTTGTTTTAGGTATTTAATAAGTTTTAAGCACAGGAGTTGAAAATAAGAACATTTAACATAATTATCTTGAGATCAGACACCTATGATTAGTTGTTTGTTTTAAGTTGTCATTTGTAATTGTGAGATTGTTGTCACTGGCTGTAAAATATATTTACCTTATCTTTTTGTCCCGATACCGCTATTTAAAAATAACATTGCAGGTGGATGGCCGACCTTATGACTATTCTGAAGAGCTTGGAAAAATACTTAAGTTTATCACAACTTAAAATGTTTAAGATATATTAGAAATGAAATTTAAAAGACAAGGCAAAAACATTACAAGAGCCCTATTGGATATAATATAAATACGCCCAGTCAGCATCAAAAATATATATACGCACTTATTGACAAAAATATGTGAACATTACTTTATTGTAATTTTGGGAACCAACATATTTTCAGTACTTTTTATTTTCATTTATTTAGGTCAACAAACAATCGCTACAAGGTTGCTTAGTTGAGATATTAAAATTAAAATATAAAAACAAATATGTGCGAACCACACCGTTAACAACCAATTAACATACTTTGACTGTAATTTAATTAACTATTAGGTGAATAAAGGGTAATCGTAACCAAAAGTTACTAAAATTAGTCACATAAAAGAAATCAATCAAAAATCATACCGAAATCACTTATGATTTAGGGCGAGATACGGTCAAATGATGAAATGAATTTTGCATGAAAGCCGGGTGATACACTGCCTAATTAAATTCCTTTGGGATACAATTTCTAGGCAAATATTGAACGGGCGCCTTGTTTGGGCCGTAATTGGGCTGTCAAATCACTAAACTTGAGAGGTCGGTATTCAGATTTAAGTAAATAAATACATTATAGGATACAGGATTTATTAGTAAAACATAAGCATTTTACAAGTCAGGCTACAAAAAACTATCAATCTTGATGTTCCTATCACAAATAAATATCGTTATACACTACACATACTGCATCGGTCAATGGTCCTTTCGTATATGTATCATGAATTGAATAATAGGATTTCTTAGTGAGCAACAATGTGAGCTTGTTTTTAAATATAGTGTCACTTTCAGAGTCCCTTATATCAGCTGGTACTGAGTTATAAATATCCGGTCCCATGATGCGGAGCGACCTCCGTGACTTGACGAGCCGAAGCCTTGGAGCGAGCAGCAGGGGGCATCAGAAGTTGGTGCGGTAGTTTTATATAGGTGTATGTTCTTTCTAACGTACGTACAAGCTGTCAGTACATATATACAGAGTAAAGTCGAATTTGTATGTTTTGTAAACAAAGATTTTGCTGGGTGTTCGAAAGGTTTCCCGTCAATTATGCGAATGGCACGCTTTTGCATCCTAAACAGTCTGTCGCGGTCTGATTATTAGGAAATAAATTCAGGCACTAAATTCCATCCGCCGGTAGCGAGCAGCCCATGACCGGCCGTTGTGACAGTCTTTGAGGGAAACTTCAGCAGTGGACGTCTTTTGGCTGACAATGAGGATGATGAGTTTTTTGATGATGATGGCTATTGAAATAAAATGAAATAATTTTATCAACTAATGTCCCTAAATTCACCGGGGAACCACCCGGGGGGTTTCACCACCGGGGAATGGGCAGCAGCATTCCTAGAGTGCGGTGGAGATACTGCGATCGCCAACCCGCATGCCAAGCGTGGCGATTATTGCATTTACCCCCCATGAAATTGGGGGAGGCCTATGTCCAGCAGTGGACGTCCTAGGGCTGATATGGTGGTGGTGGTGGTGGTCCCTAAATTGAAATTACGTTACATATTTTTTATACCACGTCAGTGGCAATCAAGCAAGCGGTCATCGCAGCCTATGGACGCCTGCAACTCCAGGGGTGTCACATACACGTTGCCGACCCCTTAGAATTTTGTACACTCCTTATTATATCATTTTATTATTTTATGTTACTTTAATTTAGAATCGGTGCGGCCAGTAATGTGTATAGTCAGTAATGTAAAATTACAACGGATATAATTGGCATCTCATATTCCAGAGAACTAAAGCTCTTGATTCAGTTATGCATTTAAATAAAAATATTTCTATATATCAAATCACCTAGACTTACGACTATTTAGATCTACATTTCATTTACGAAGTTTATTTCTAATAGTCCAATTTAAACACCAAGCAAATACCGACTTCGCTCTTCAATTTGCAAATCGCGAAACTTGAGATCATTTGTAAACTTAATTTCGGTTTCCAACTCTTCGGATATCGAGCAATATTTAAATAGTTTCGAAATCCGTTAAAAAAAAGTTTGGTTTTCAGTTGTGTGTAATTTGCTCTGGAAATTGCACACAAGCCATTTAGGTTATTGAAAACCAGACGATAAATATGTGTTATTGAAATAGTTTCATTCAAGTCCCGCTTTGAGCGATCTCCTTGAAAATGCCTCGCCCTACATGCCTCGAGGTTGTCACAGACTAAATCTCAATACTAATATGTTACTGATAAATATAGATTTCTAATAATAGGTATCTCTGGCATATGATCACCACCACCATATCAGGCGAAGGACGCCCACTGCTGGACATAGGCCACCCCCCCTTTAAAAGTAGGTAAATGCCATAATCGCCACGCTTGGCAGGCACACCGGTCAAACTTAAACTAGCAATAATTAACGCAGTGCAGAGGTAATCAAAACGTATGAAATTGAAATCGGTTTTATATTGTCTTTTCCATGCCAAGCCTGGTAGAGTTAGAACAAGCAATTTCTACAAATAACTTTGAAAAAAACCTATTATATATCTATTCATTAAATTAAGTATCCCCATAGCATATTTGTAAATATGGTTTTCCTACACCCCCATCATGAATTCCTTATTAAGTGTTCGTAAACCATAAAACAATGCTCGCAATACGACAATTCTTATATGTGAGTAATATCAGTAACGTAATACGTATTACTCTATACACATGCCAATATCATAATGACATAATACCAATTTTAGAAATAAATTACAAAGTAATTGGAAAACGTTCGGAACCTAGTAAACATGATAGAGGATATCAAAATATGGTTGTAGCTAAAATTATTATGCAGAGATGCAATTGTGCATAATTTAAAATTAAACCCCTCGTTTGAACATGCCTTATTGATTTGATGCTCATCATTATGTGCCAGTAGCATTAAGTGCCATCACCATCACAATATCGATGTGAAATAAAAATTAACATACGAAGTACTTCCAATTCGATGAAAATTAGTAACCAGGTTATTATAATTAAAATCAACTGCCTCTATGATTGGATTAATAACTAAGTGTTACTTTGAATCACATTTTAATTTGCATCAACCAATTAAACCATTTCGAAACGATTATATAGGCGGGACAAAATTACATTATCAAATGAACGAACTAATAGTTGTTTGTCTTGTGACAGTCTGTCACAAGGTGACCTGAATAATTTCAGTACGGCAACTCTGTCCTCTAAAACGTAGGATAGACAAATTCTTTACCATTGTCTTTACTTTCTACTAGACTGCAAAATTAGAACATATTTTCCTGAGTAACAGACTAAGTGATCTTTTTAATATCATGACGGTGGCAAACAAGCGCACGGCCTGCTCCCGGCCTGTCCCCGTGTGTTTCAAAGGCTTGACTGACAACCAGTCAAAACTCCTTATAACGGAATCTGACAGTCAAAAGTACTTTTAACCAACCTCCTTGGGAAAAACTATTTTTGGCTGTTATTTTTAGTCAAAAGTGCTTTTGTCGAGTGCCTGCGGTCAAAAGTACTTTTGACTGATAGTAACAGTCACAATCACTATTAACCAATGATTTTCAGGTAAAACTACTTTTGACCAACATGCTTAGTCAAAAGTAGTTTTGCCTGTTTTTGTCGGTTAAAAGTTCTTATGACCAGTTCACACTGTTGACTGTAAAATATATAATAATGCAGCGGTGCGGCAAAATAAAATATCACCATCATGATCATCAGCCTACATACCCCCACTGGCGGGCACAGTATTGCTGACATAGACGAGATGGAACGGGGAGTTCCCCTTTAGTCCCTGTGCTGGTCCAACATAAAAAAATTCACTTACATTATCTGGTGAAGGAACTATACATTTCATAAAACTTGTAGGTAAAATTGTTGCCTATTATGAGTTTCTTGAATAACCTAGAAACAGGTTAACAAGTATGAGACGAACCATTTTATTGATATGAAGCATAATGATTATTTGTCAAAAAAATCAATATCACCTCCATAGCTTTCCTATTTCTTTCTTTCTTCTACCTTTACATTGTATGTACTGTACCGTTTCTATATACATTGTACATTCGTACAATGCAATTGTTATATTCGCTTTTGTACTCACGAGCGTTGTCATCGTATGAATAACAAATTTTGTCTCCATTATATTGCAATATTCTTCATAAATCTTGAGAAATCTCTTTTGATAACTTACCAAGCATAAACCCCGTTACGAAGAAAAGGAAACTTTAAAATAGGTCACCGGGAGAAAAGTGTGCTGTTTAAGCATGGCTGTAGGTATGTGTAAAACTAAATTGTTCTCTATCTAGTAACTAATAGACGACATTATTTACAAAGTGTTTTGGGAAAAGATCGTTTTCAAACGATAAAGCTATCGGCCTACTTTTAAGTTTCCAATAATGAGTATTTGTATTTACAACATAATCATCACCTGCTGAAAGATTATGAGTTCATATGCTACGTAGGCACGTGGTCATTTTTATATGAAACGAGTAATCGATAAACATTCAAATAATATTTCAAATTTCAATAACTTAAGAATGTAGACAAACGTACGTGTCGATATTATTGTTAATAATCTTTCGTTTTAACTTTTGTGTATAACTTTTAAGCAATGCATTAATTTTTGTAAATACTACTGTTAAGTTAGGAACTTAATACCTACCAAATTTATAATAACTGCTTGTATGACAATAAGAACCGTAATGGAAGACTGGTAATAGACAGGCACTTTTAAGATATCATCAGCTTATGAACATTGAATAGATTTTTTATTAAGTATGGTCAGCTGTCCAAGACCTAAGCGACTATATTCCAAACTCATTTGCATGGTTCATTTCAGCCGCTTTATTTAATATTTTATTTATTTATTTCATTGTCTGAATGAAATATAATTAAATAAGCAATCACGATTACATCATCGAGAAATATGTATGTCAATGATCATTTATTTTCCATCTCAGACGAGCATTCGTCTGTCAAATGCCGAACGCTGTAATCCAGCATCGAAAGGTGCGTAATCCCTTGAGCTACTGATGATTGAAAGCATTAACCAACTGCCTAAATCCCACGTGATTTAGTGGATAAATAATCCGCCTTTTCCCCACATAAATAAATCCACGCTGATAACCATTTCTTCCCTAGGGAGCGCTTTCGGCGACCAGTTAGCTCGCCTTACGTAAGCCCGTCGACGCTTATCTTAACTGCTTTCTATCTACATACTTACACCACCGATGAGCCGGCAGAACTACTAACAACCGAGAAACCTTTGATTTATCACTACCATTCAAAAACTATGCTAATAACACGATTATTGCTTCACGTTCGGATCAATTCCTTTTAAAGTTTACACTCGAAGAATGAAAGATAGTTCAGAGAAGCGGTAGGTAAACACGTGATTTTTTTCTGTATGGATGTTGCCAGCCAGGGTCGTGTTTTGTTTTGGGGGGGAGGTTGTAATGTTTACTTGCGAGAGGAAAGGCGTGCGGCCCGGCTGGGGACTGCCGGCGAAGTAATAGGTCCATGCTTTGCAATGCGCGCGCAAAAGGAGGTATCTAGTAGAACCTGCGTCGATTTTATTACGTAGGTGTAAGGTTGAGCATTTGCGGGTGCGTTGACTTTAATTAATCGGTAATCGGGGCGCGGATGGACTGCCGAGTGCTTTATTAGGGCTAGAATGGTCAATCGGAGGTTCCTTAATTGTTTTGTTTGAATTATTGGGCCGATTAGCCGAAGCTATTAACCCGATCGCTTTCCAATTTTGATTAGATCAGTCAATTCCGATTTGTATTCAATTTATCGACATGGTTTCTATACCGTTTCTTGTTATATGAACTAGCACCCTGTCACAATTTTAGAAATGTATATACAAATAGCAAAAAGTAATGCCATAAAGCATTCCCTTCCAGTCAACCATTATCTCCGTCTTTACTCTACAAATGCCAGAAAAAAAACAGAAAAATTAATTTCATGTGCTTATGCCTTCGCCGTTTGGTAATAAAAGCGTGAATGTATGTATGTTATCGACACCAATGCTTAGATATTTGCTGAAAGAATCCTTAGAAATGCAGTAGCTGGGATTTCTACTGCTTAGCATAATCCGGCGATCTGTCTGCGTGTCACAGCTGACTGCGACCCTGAAGTCGCATTGAGACAGTTGTGCTCATGATCCGGATTTTACGACATCGACGTCAGAAACTGGTTTCTTACAAAGTAAGTACGATAAGCTGCGAAAAAAATACAATCGGTTAAATTGCAATAATTTAACACGATTTGAGAAAGTGTAACATGAAAATGAAGACTGAATAAGCTAACTATACATATTAAGAATAACATACACTTACATAAATAAATATCAAAGAAACAGTAGCATCAACACAGCATCACGCAATAACTTAGACGTGGCATAATACATACGATAAATTGAACACATGCAGGGATTCCTTAATGAAATTGCAAAAAACAGTATGCGTGGCTATAACAGGGGCATTTAGAACCACGCCAACGGTGGTGCTAGAAGCACTACTAGACCTACTGCCGCTTCAGATAGTGGTTAATTCGGAAGCGCGCAAATCGCTTTGTAGACTGAGACTTCTTGGACTATGGAGCGATAGCAAGCCGAAGACTAAACACACAAACATGGAAACGGACAGTTTCTTATACAGAATAACAAACCTGGGATACAACAAAATGCAACCAAGGATGTGTTCCACAAGAACTTCACTACAAAAGTTCCCTCAAGGGCCGAATGGGCCAAGGTCTGGAACCACCAAGTATTGGTACTAAAGGCAACATATCAACTCAAGCGGCCCTCGAAGCGTTTACGGCACCGAGAGTGGACTTTAGACTAGTTTACAATGGCGTCATGGGTTTGGTAATGGCATCAAAGCTTGAAAGGCACAACAAGGTGCAACTAGTATGGATACCAGGGCACGAGGGCTTCATCGGCAATCGAAAAAAAGATGAGCTGGCGAGAATGAGATCTACAAGCTATTTTGTTAGCTCAGAACCGTTTGTAGGATTCTCGCAGAGAACCATAACATCGGCCTTAAAAGCTTACGCCAATACCAAACACCAACATGAGTGGAGAAATGAGACGGGCTAATGACTCTGAAATCTCTTCATGGAAGGACTCGACCCAACCTAGACCAAAAAGCTTTAATGAGAATTTAGCAGAAAACAGCTTAAAATTGTTTACTGGGGTGTTTAAAGATCACTTAGGGGTCAAAGGACTGTTAGCCAATATCGGACTATCAGACAATGTAACACTTGCTGTGTGAATGTCATGCCCTTGGCAGCAAAATAAAGAATGACTTTGGCAATGGTTACCCAGAAGCAAATGAATTCAGAGTATTGCCGCTGAGCTCCATCATCCGGTTTGTGGAAATGTTGGAGAGCAGCTTGAGTACGGTATAAAGGAGCCCCCCCTCCCCTTTCTTACCCACCCCATATCTTTTGTCACATTAGGGTGAACTGCATCCGCAAGGGCTCTTATCAAATAAATACGATAAGTATGAAGTGGTTAAGAACAAGAGCTGAGCTTATTTAAGGGTCTGCTCTGCAATATTATTTATAACCTACGATATCACTATCAGACCCGAAGCTATTAAACTAAATTGATCTTGTATATCAAGATCGGCTGTGGATGAGGCTATTTAAACTAGGAGATCAATAGTAAAATACGGATCCATAATTTCAGGTTTGTCAAAAGGGATCTCAGTAACATAATTATATCCCATTAAGCGCCGCATTTCTTGACAGTTAAATTCTAAATCAATAGTTTTGTCGCGCTAATGTAAAAATCAGTACTAAGCAAAAAAAACGGACAAGTGCGAATCGGACTCGCGCAAGAAGCGTTCCGTACTATTATATATACAACGTTAGACACTTTATTATAACCTCTTTTAATTTAATTTAAATAATAATATTTTTAATCAGTAATAAGAACGTTAAATAATATCAAGTAGAATTTTGGTCAAGTGAGAGTCGGGTGACAACAAAAAAATTAGTACATTTGGGCAACAATAAAATTAATACAGTCAACCCAGGAAAAAAAAGTTGTTCAAGAAGTTGTTGCTACCTCTTTTGAGTATAGTAGACTTCAAATGTTTTTTTTTTAATTTTATATTTGTCGAAAATGGCATCAAAACCAGAAACACTGAGACTACGCGTTGTACAGTTTACGATTTCAACATAAGCACCAGGTGGTCCATTTTAACAAGGAAAATGTGCCAATTTTTACTATTTACAGAATCCTAGCATCCTTGACTCGCTTGTAAAAGTAGCAGCGGTCGACCAGCGAAGATAATGACTAAGAGAAAGCTGGAGCTGCTCCACAGTACTTTTAACGATAACGATTCCATAAGCCAACGAATTGCCGGCAAAAAAATTAAATGTACTCAACCATACATCTATAGATCGTTAAAAAACATAGGTCTGGAATGCAGAAAGAAGATAAGGGCAGCAGAATACACTGATGAGCAAAAACCGATGGCTATGTCACAATGTCGCTGGATGACCCGCAATCACAAAGGAAAAACATTTATTTTGGAGGATGAAAGTTATTTTCTTTAAATAAAACCCATATTCCTGGAAATGATCGATACTATACCAGCGATGTTTCTACAACACCAGAGGACATAAAACACAAGTACAAGCACAAATTTGATCAAAAAGTTAAGCTATATGTGGCGATTTCTGAAAAAGGTACATCGAAACTGTGTGGTTTAGCAGTCTAATAAAAAGTGTACGAAAAGGAAAAAAAAATTTTTGGAAAAAATATTGATTGTTTTTATTCGTAAATATCATTCAGATGGACAATATGTTTTTTAACCTCACAAAGAATCTTCGCACTGCCAAAAAAACGATACAGTTCCTAGAGGCCAATAACATTCCATTTGTGCCAAAAACACGTAACCCCACAAATCTTCGACAATGTCGTCCGATTGAAGATTTTTTCGGTCATTTGAGCAGTTTGGTTTATAAAAATAATTGGAGAGCTGAAAATTGTGCCCAGATTATAAAAAAAATCAAGACATGTGTTCGAAAAATGGACATAAATGCCGTCCAACGGTCTTGTTCCAACATCATGTCCAGACCTCGACGAACAGCTGATCACGGGCCTTATTCAAATGTACACTAACGTTTTTGTAAATATTACTCTTCTATATATTCTACGATATAACTATTTTTTACTAACATCACAATAGTTTATTTTCAATACCTCCACAATGTATTCTCATTTTTTTGTCATCACCCGTTACTTTCCCCATACATTATAAGACCCAGCGCCAGATGACACAACGAGCAACTTTTAAAAGGTTTTTTTCTATGGGAGAGGAACCTTCATTCCGAGGTATATATATATACACAAGTAAAACGTTTAACTTTTTCAATAGGTTCACAGTGTAGTTAGACATATTTTGATGGAAACATGGATAAATATGAGCTATAGGTGACTATGGGTATTAGTGAGTGATATGTATGGACAGTGAATTAACAGGTACCTACTTGGTTTTATCGAAGTTGGGAACTATTCCATTGTAGTGAGACCACTTATTTGTGGCCTCGACTGTACCGTACAGACGACCTCATCAAAAGTTGTGCAATCACTCTGCGGTTCCAATCCATCTAAATCATCCTAACATCAAATCTCCATGCAATTTAAGCTTACCATTTAGAAAATAGCATACAAGTGTCGTAAGTAGCAATTCTGTTGTAGGAAAGTTCAGGAAATTGCCTCGTTGCCGGTCATTTGCAAATATCCGGCCAACAAAGTGCATCAAATTATATTTAACCTTTTCACCGCCACAGTAGATTCCGTAAGTTACGTCACACTATGCCAAAGTGTTTGTAGCAAGAGACTGAAAATGAACTTTAGTTGATTGCGTGTAAGTTGCCTTTACATCGACTTCATATGAAGTCATGGCGTGTAGGGCACTAAATGTACTTACTGATCAAGTCAATGGCGGCGAAAAGGTTAAGGGTCCGTATAGAGTTCGCCGCCCGGACAAGCCGGTTGCCGAAGAGGCTTTAGCACCGTAGACCACATCCTTACGCTCCGTCAGGTTATACAGAAGACTGAGGAGTATAACCAGCCCCTTAAGACTATCACTATATCGAAGTACTGAAGTGTTTGTAGGAGAACGGTCGGTTTGTAGGAAAATGTCAGTCCGACTTCAGGACCGGAACACGAAACCTATTTATAACTGTTCACCGGTGCATGATTAACCGACTTTAAAAAAGGAGGTGCCATTTTATGTATAGTTTTTATGTATATTCACCGATTTCTCTTTTTAGTGTCCTGAACCAAAATTCACACTTCCAATGACTAATGTCACACTTATAATTTTGTTAACCATATCATGAGCTGTAATTAATGCCGCTTGAACCGCGCCCCTGTTACCCTTCCTAAACTTGGCTTACATTTTCATCCGAAAAGGTCGGCGCGGTCACAACGCTGACTTTCATTTGTTTCTATTTAAGCTCGCCACTAGTCGCCACCTGCTTCGTTGAGTGCTAATACTTAGTCGAACTGTTACTTAGGCTGGGTTGCACCAACCCCTCTGTAATCGTAAGCTCTGTTCGTTAAAATTTGAATGTTTGGAAAGTTTGACAAGTTTCTATGGGATGACAGCTGCCGGCGCCATATTTAACGTTGATCAGTCTGTGATCGTAAGTCGGTGCAACCCAGCCTTAAAGAGTTTACATTTGGATGTGCAAACTTTTTAGGGCCGACTATCAATTGACATAAGTAGGTAGCTTCTAACACAATAATCGTAAGCAATGCTGATAGTAAAAAAATAGTTTTAAGAATGACAATTATAAAAAGTTTTTATGCTTTCATAGCCTAGCCAACCATTTACGTTGCACCGCGTCCGTAGGGAGTACCCACCGTTACCCTACACGTGACCCCTGGGTGGTGCTAAAAGTGCAAGAAAAACTGGCAACCGCTCTTGTCTTCTCGAAGATCTCACGGTTCGTAAATAAATGCCATACGATTAAATAATAATTGCCATACTTTATTTTGACGTTATAAACAGACGAACTATTAATGTTTCCTACATACATCTCTGAAGTACGTAGGTAATTAAAAGATGTATGTAGCATCAAAAACTGAAAACTCTCTTGTCCTAATTTAAGTTGTTAAGGCTGACTACAGACTCCTTTAATGGATAATCGGGAAAATATGAATGAATCTTTGGGTTACTGGCTATATTAATAAATTGTGTTGTAATGTTGTGTAGTATGTATGTTGTGTAGTGTGTTGTTGTTGTGTAGTATGTAATGTTGTGTAGTTATGTAAGTTTCATTGTATAATAATTTCAATTGTGTGCTTGACGTAATAAAGTTGTAGCAAAAAAAATACATTAAAAAAAATTTACGTTTCCTAGTTTTTTAATATACGTATCAATAAATATGATCTGAATCGACGCCGGCTTCGCTGCGCTGCAAAAACCGGAATTCCAATTATGAAATAATATTAATATCTTAATGTGGCATGTCACTGCGTGACGAGATAGATGATTCTATATAGCATGTCTTAATAACATATTTTTTAGCTACTCTATCTTATGCGAATAAATATTATTATTATTATTAATGACACTTTGTAACAAAAAAGAGGCTTTTTCACATTCCCCAAAGTGAATGTTAAAATAAATAAAGAAATGATATTGCAATGTCCTACAACTCATCAGAAATATTCTGTTTTTGTGGCATATATAAAGTGAGCAGTACCTATATTTTTTTGAGTAATATCAATATTATAGTAAAAGTACAAGACTTATTAAATATCTGAAGTATAGCTAAAAAAATATGTTATATCATTATAAATTCAGTAGTATTGCCCAAGTTGGAACAAAATTCAAACTTACGGAACAATATACCATATTCTAAAACATATAAATAACTATAAGAACTATGCACTTACCATGGTTTTGTTAACAAAATATAATTGTATGGGATAATTTAGTTACTTACTACGTGTTAAAGGAAGAAGTTGACCGATGTTGTCGAAAATACATACCTGAAAAAGAAAAAAAAATACGATAAAGAATAGGACCATTCAAGTCAAATGGTACGTAATAGAACATTTCTTTATTAGATTTAAAACACGTTACCAATTACAATTCGGCTTTGATTTAATTTCAATGTGTTTTGCGTAAATGCTCACCGAGACTGCAGGTATATTACTTTCGAAACGCTTTTGCATTTGTAGACACACGTACACGTTGATGTACACAGACACATGTATGTGCGTGTGTGTAAGGCTGGCTACAGAGGTCACAACTACAAATGCAAAAACGTTTCGAAAGTAATTTACCTGTATCCAGGTAGCACGAGCAGACAAACAATGGTGCTTCCAAATTAGATGCCAATACTTTCAGAGCTGCACAGTGTGTTATAAACCCCTTTTTTGTCTCACCCACTTTTTTTTCGAGAATCCTATAGTTTACACGATTCTAAGCAGCAGACTAAAACTCTCCCACGTCGATACGGCTTGTAGTTTTTTTGTAAAAAAATATCAAAGTTTGCTTATATTTAAAATTTAAAAATGAATGTGTAGTAATTATACCAATTAAATAGACATTAAATGCTCCATTTTTAATAACGTTTTTGTATATTTTCTGCCACTAGATAACGAGAAATTTCCTTTTTTCTCTTCTTCTGTTTTTATTTTTTTACTCTGGAGTTCCGCCGTAGTATCAAAGGAAACCAATACTAAACGATAGTTTACGCTTAGCTTTATCAACAGAAAAAAAATCAGCTGCTAATTCCGTGGAACTTAGAAGTTATAGATATATAGATAGTTGTCACTTCAAGTTTGATAATCCGGATCAGAATTTCGAGCGAAGTTGCGCAATCAACTATTTAGGTTTTAACAACTTACCGAAATGTAATCAGAAAAGGACGTAAGCGACATCAGCAAGAGGGTTCGGAAACCGGTTTCTTCTTCATACAAAAAACTGGTATGATTTTTCATTCTTTCCCCCCTATTTTCTATTTAAGATTACTTGGACGAGTCCTTAGAAGTAGGCTTAAGTATAAAACCAATTTTAAGTCTATGTTAGTTTTTGGAGAAAATTAGGAAAACAACCGTGCCACGTAATAACACCCAATGGTGATAACCCTTCAATAATTAAGACTTCTTTGATTATTGTATGAAACCTCTTTACTGTCACTTAATTGGTCACTTCAAGTATTTAGCCTCCAATGTGCAACTCACTTGACGCAAAGTGATACTGATAACTACCTTGTCAGGTAAATGTACAGGTGATTATGTTTGGGCAAAATTTTTAATAATTATTTTGTTCGAAAAACTAAAACAAAAATTCATATAAAAAGTTTCATTAATTCCTATTTAAAGTAAATTATTTTGATGTAATTAAACATCTCTTAAAGTATTGGCATCTAATTTGGAAGCATCTTACGAGTATATATTAGAATCAGATTGTAATGCATGAAGTATGTCTCTAATGGATCCACAGATCAAGAAAAACGCAGATCATCTTATTTCTTCAATGTCTAATTATAATTTAACTTAAAATCAATTTATTTCTTTCCACTTAACACATATGCCCCAGTTTAGCACTCGAAAAATATTACACTACCATGTTTTCTCACAGTGCCATCTAGCGAAGGGTAAACGAACTTCACTCTAACGTCGTGCACTCTCGTTTTCCCGGAAGCGAGCAAGGAAAGTGTTGGCCGTTTCCCTGTCGGCGAATAGATGGCGCTGTTATAAAGAAGCGAGTTGTTTTCGTATTTACGAGGAAAATTTTAATGAAGCGCAAGTTAAACGCGTGACTGGTTTTTGAATGAAATAAAGTTTTCATTGTTGAAAACCCTGTGGAATACAAATTACTTATGAGTGTCATGAGAAATTCTTGGAAAATACGAGCTTGTATATATCTAGTTACCTATATACAGATGTAGTGAATAATCCGTTCACATCGTGAAAATTAGGAATACGACTAGGACCGAAAAAGTATCAATAAAGGTGGAAATGCACAGAGCGGGCGCGGCGCGGAGGCGATTTTGCATTTGTGATCTTTCCGACACTATTGACTGTCATTACTGCTTCATATGTCACACACGCCGCCTCCGCTCTACCGTGCTACCGAATACTGAGCGGATTCTTTGGTGCGACGTCCCCCGGACCGCGTTCGCTTCACCAAAAAACCGCCTCCACCACGCAACGACGCTGCACCGCGCTCTGTGCGTTTCAAGCTTTAATTACCGTATTATTTAACATCTCCGTCATGTCAACTCATGTCAAATGGAAAAATACTACCAGTTTGCATTCTGACATTTGACGCTCACTAAGTTTGACAGTAACAAACATGAACCTGTCACTCATTTAATACGACAATAACGATTGATAGCCACTTTAGATCTAGTCTTATTCTATTTAATTAAACGCATTTACCTTCTCAATAAACTTGTACCATTACTAAGTAACGAATTCTCAAACGCGTTTACCTTCTCAATAAAAAATTATAATATGAATAGCGTGAAGCAGAAGACTTCTGATTTCATTATTGTCGCATCAACCACAAATTCAAAAAAGATTTTGTTCTCAATAAATTTTACTAATGTACAAAAAATACAATGTAAAATGTCAAAGTGATGGTCGGATTGTAACGCAATTTGAATTAAAATAAGGGTGTGAAATCAATATCCATTATAGATGTGCAAAGCGGAGTTTTCATATAAGTACTTCCCACAGACCATGCTATGCCAGTATAAACAACTACGGAGCCGTAACCCTGACTGCGGTAGAGGGCCGCTGTAGTCGAGAGCGGGGGTTGTCACCACAGAACTATATGGAGATATAGTTCTGTGGCTGTCACCGGCAGGCTGGGGCCGAGTGGTAGCTTCGAGGGAGAAAACCTCTATGCATTTTCTCAGATAAACAAAAGCTAGCTAACCATGTCTTCACATATTTTTTTTATTATTATTATTTTAGTGGTTAGTTAGGTTTAGTGGATGTTCTACCCACGGAATATAAAAACCAGTGGAAGTGGTGAGTGGGCGTTCCCGTGTCGCCAAACATGAGCTAATATTAGCTTACTTGTTGCACAGATTATTATCAGTCCCTTGGCAACCGCAAGCGGCGTTTCACATGAGTAAATAAGTATAATAAATCTGTTTTTATTTGTAAAATGCCTGATTGTCCCGTGAAAAGCTGTAGAAACAAAAGTTATATAAAAAATATGTCCCATGGAGGGATTTTCTATCATCGGTAAATATTATTTTAGAGTATAAGAGAAATAATTACATTATTAATTTCGAAGACAAAATTGGCGTCTGTAATCAAGCAGATATCTATTCTATTCCTCTGAGATTAAACTTCATAATCATGTGTGTTATTTCGCTATCCAGAACGTCAAATTTTGCTCCCGAGTTGCTACTCATAATTATAATCGATAAATTGATAATTCAAATTAAATATCATTTGAATATTGTCTCATACAACATCAAATTAATTATTATAATTATAGTTCTCCGAAAGATGCTTATACAAAAGAAATATGGATCAACACCACGGGGAGAAAGGATTGGTTTCCGCAACAGTATAACACAATTTGCTCGGAACATTTTTTTCGAGAAGATTTCAATTCCTACACAAAATGTCGTATGTTTTTTTTATACCACGTCGGTGGCAAACAAGCGCACGGCCCGCCTAATGGTAAGGGGTCTCCGCAGCCTATGGCCGCCTGCAACTCCAGGGGTGTCACATGCGCGTTGCTAACCCTTTCAAAATGTATACACTCCTTTCTTGTAGAATCCCATACTGTAGTTCCTCGGGAAAACCTCGGCAGGGAGCTCATTCCACAAACGGAGCATCCGTTAGAGAATGTTTCTCTGAAACCGTACCGTACGCGACCATTTAGGTTCTAAGGTGTCAGGATGAATGCTCTGCCGACTACGAGGAACGCCGTATCGCGCGTACTTACGCCCATGTAGCGTAAGTACTAACAATTTCATAATATACAGGGTGATTCGAGAGTCGTGAGCAAGATCAACACTACAGATTCAGTAGATCATAAGCTACTGCTTCGTACCACTATTAGTGAAATTAACGTTCATTTATCTTTGGCGTTGAAACAAAATGTTTATTATTATTTACGAAATTCATGGTCACTCTACAATCGGAACACTTCAGTCAAATGATACGTGTCAAATTGAATGTCATCCGAATCCGATTACTTTTGAAATATCGTATCTCACTCAATGTGACAATTTACTTTCTTCGTAATCAAAGTGCTGTCATAACAGTTAGAGGTTTAGGCTGGGTTGCACCGACTTACGATCACAGACTGATCAACGTTAAATATGGCGCCGGCAGCTGTCATCCCATAGAAACTTGTCAAACTTTCCATACATTGAAAATTTAACGAACTCAGCTTACGATTACAGACGGTTTGGTGCAACCCAGCCTAAATCTTTATAAACCAGTTGTTGTAGGGTGACCATGGTTGTAGAGAATTAAACTTTAACTTAATAAAAATTAAAATACAGGAAAAAGGTACAGGTGTTTCACTTAAATACAATGGTGAACGATTCATTGCTATTTACTATGTATGTAGTGTTGGTCCTGCTCACGTCTCCTGAATCACCTGTATAACCATTACATTGGTCTCTCCTATTCTCCATGGAAATACTTTATGACGTTCTACAATTTAATGCATAGCCAGGTAGGTATATACAACGTGCTTCGAAGTGTTTGCCTCGGCATATACTTACGCGAGATGCCGCTCAGAGTTTTGGCCGAGTCCTAAGTCGTAGTCCTAGTCGTGGCGAAATTTCCATTGCCAAGAGTATAAATACTTCTTTTTTAATTCTATTTTCTTTTATCATTACATTTTCGTACTTTAATCCTCATATGTTCTGCATCGGGAACCATCTTCCTAATCCTAGTTTAGCGAAGTCAGTTAAAAAGCTACCTATTTAGATTTGGAACTTTAAAATTAGTATAATTACTGATTTTACTCCGCTCCTAATGTTTAAGTAAGCTTAATAATTATTATTATCTATATTTTTATAGTATCCAAAATATTTGAATAATCTGATAGTTCATGTTGTTGTATTCGGATAATATTTCGGACGAATATTCCGATAATATGAGTATTCGGATTGCAAAGTTGCATTTAAGACAGTTCCCGCTCTGTGCCATTTGGCATTATCGAGTTACTTACGTAAATATGGTTGGTTAAATTGTAGTTAAAAATCATACCCCATCCTTATTTCTTAAGCCTACTAAGCGTATCTAAAAAGTCTTGTCACGATGCTTAATTCGAAATCGCATACCACCTTTTGGTTTCAATTGACCGCCTCAGCTAACCGACACCGGATGGCTGATCTGGTGGCAGATCTGGTGTCGAGTAGCCGAACTAACACGTCTTCTAGAACACGAGCAGCAAAGAATCACGCGGACGTAAGAAATATTTATTTTGCACTCTAATTTAGACCGTAAATAGTAGTCTTTTGAGTTGTTTTTCTTTATGAAATTTACTACCGCTAACAACGTTTTGCCACGGTACGTTTCAATCAATGAAAAGAGTTCTTTTATAGTTGTGAGTGTTGTGATTTAAGTATGGTTGTTTGCGTGCGGCGACAGTCGTTCTCTAGTACAATCGCTAGGATGACACTTCCTCTGGTTTTTATATTTCGTGGTTTTACCTACCCTTATAGTCGTTTGTGAATAAGGGAATTAGCATTGCAGGTAGTTCCATAGCTAATAATGAATACTCGTAAAAGATATTTGTAAACTTTTCCTGCTCCTCACCTTCACGTTATCTGGGTTCCATCCTGGCCTACTACGAACTTCGAAAATCAAACTTCGTATCGTGCCGTCCCTTTCCATCATATAGAGTATAACACGAGAATGAAAGGGACGGCACGACACGAAGTTCGATTATCGAAGTTCGGAGTAGGCGTTCTGAAAGAGTATCTACCTACAAGCAAGTCTCAAGATTGACGTAGGAACTAGCTATGCGAAAGCGAAAGCCAGAATAACTAGACTTTATTAGTTATTCTCAAACTTTTCCTCAACTAAAAGCAATTACGGAAAGAGTCAGCTTAAGGGAATGTTTCCGGGTAAGTACACTACAATTCGGCTTTCTCGCGGCTCTGCTCTTTAATTAAATCTACCCTTTTTTGTCTCATAAAATTATGTAGAAAGAGAATTGGGGTGTAAAAAAGGTATTTGAAGCTTACGGAGATTAGAGCGGTCTCTGTATCCAACAGTTTAAGTTTGGGTAATGCTTTTCTATTTTGAATACTACGTGTAACATACGTTGTGAAACTGTATAAAAAATTGATTGCACCCATAATTCTGAAGCCTTTTATACTGCGGGTTAACCTATTCCAAGAGAAAAAGTGTCTGCTGTTTCATGAGAATTGGCGTAGACACTAGTTTTTATGGAAAGTCTGCCACCAGACTTTCCAAACCAAGGGCGAAACTAGACCTTATTGCGATTAGGCTTGTCAAGTGAGTTGGTAACTTGACTGTTAGAAGTTCTTAAGCCGCCCAAAGGCCTCTAACTTGGCACGGTAAGCTGCCGCCAACGACAGTAGCTTAACGTGCCTTCCAAAGCACGGGAACGCTCAGTTAGTAACCACTCAAAGCGGTCACCGCACGCGGTACGCAGGTGCCGTTGGGCCACGAGCGTTCCGTAAGTCAATGTATGACCCTCGAAATTCATAAAAACAAAGTCAGACGTACGGTACCTATACCAATACAATAGTGAAGTGGTCGATAAGCTTCGTGAAGCTTGCTCAAGTGTTTTGATAGGACGTCTGGACTGACAGCAGAAGCATACCTACCATTTAGATATACCTAGTATTCCTAATAGTTCAGAACGGCCTAGTTTCATAGTGTGGCGTTATATATGCACTATTTGCTAATCAGCCACTTCAATATTTATGTCAAGATACGATGTTCTTTTATTAGATTGACAGTTGTCAATAGGGAAAAATGTCCTGTATGATTTTTATGTTTCTGTTCTAAGTTACTATATTATTGTCGATAAGAATATACTGCTATCAGTGATCTCCAGTATTTAATTCCTTCCTGCCGGCCGACCCTTGAACACTATCAATATAAACACGGGAGGCGTTGAACATCTCACGCCCCCCAAATTGGTGACCCGCTTCGTTTGAATCAATTCGGCTTGGACTGAGGTGAGACCAGCTTCGCGGCACGACGCCGATGGTTCCCGGCGTTTGGAACAACACCGCACCGAGCGTCGTCAACTGCTCGCGCATAATCTGGACACCCAAGTAAGGAGTTGCAATTTTCACTTATGACGTCTACCAACGGCCTACTTCGAACCGCCCCTGAAAATTGGGCCGGTCTGCTTCGTCAACGTATACATTGTGTTTTTTGGTCGATACGAAAATCCGAACTATACAGTGTGTTTCTTTAATACTCGCATTTTCACGAAAAATCTTAATTATACAGTGTGTTTTTTAATACTCGCATTTTCATAAAAAATCTGAACTATATATACAGTATCTTATTTTTGGACATTCAAGTAACTTACATGATTCTGGACATATTTTTGATACATTTTTGTGTTTAATTATTGTTAAATTTAATCCATGTTTTGTGTTTGGTGTTATTATTTGCGTTCTTTTAAATAGTTTTAAATACTTATGTGTAAAATATTGCCTTTTTATGCTGATTTGTACATTATTGTTGTTCGGCGCTGTCTGTAGTTTAATCGGATGCGCCAAAACGCCTATTGCGTGTAGCTTCGGTTGGGGCCCGCAACTAGTGCGGGCTTGCAGCCGAACGACGAAACGCGCGCAGCCGCTTTGAAGCGCGGTCTGCTGTAGGGGCGCGTAGCGTCGCAGTGGAGAGTTGTGCGAGAGTGACGGCGAGCTCTTCCGTCTCTCTCACACGGTAGTGGATCCAGGTGGTGAAGAAACAAAAAATGCACGGTGAAAGAGAAGGCTTGATGGTGAAGCTGGTGGCTTGAGTGAGACGGGTAGATGTTTCTTGCTTGGATCTTTGCGTGGAATGAGAACATTTTCGGCTTTTTTTTTTTTTTTTTTTTTTTTGACCTGACTGTGGCTTTATAGGCCGAGCCCATTAAAGCGATAGGAATACGCGGTGGGAGAGTTGCCTGGGGAAAATCCAGGGGAAAACCTCCGACACGACCGCGTGGGCGGTTTAAACACTGGAATACTCTAAGAGTTTGCGCTCCAGTGAGATTGGTTGAACGGTTTCAACCAAATCTGGGGTGTGAGTGGAATCGAGCTACTGGGAGTTTTGTCGCTGGTTCACTAAAACTAGCCTAGCTGAGAAGAGTCCAGCAAGAAACTCATCTAGGCCCGACCTGCGTCGGACTGACTCTACCCGGTATGCGGCGGTACCGGGACGAATAGGGACTATATGTGTCTGTGTTGTCGCGATCGCGCGGTGGACGTCCCCGCCGGCGGGAAAGCCTAAGTGTACGCGTCGTGTCTGAGTTGGACGCCGTAAGCGCAGCGTTCCACCTTTCGATGGACGCTGTGATTACGTCGTCCGGGTCCGTGAGTGTGTGCCTAGGACGCCGGACCGTGCGGCCCCTAATCAGTGATCGCCGAGTTACGACAGAGGGGGGAGGGATGGGAACGTAGTCGACAGCCTTCCTAACTAACGGATTCCTATGATGGGGAGCGTTGTCAAAATAACGCCTGGCAGTCTGCTTAAAGAAACCATACATGGTGCTAATCCCCATGTCGTGGTGCAGGCTGAGGTTCGACTGGTACCACGGGGCACCAGTCGCCCTGCGGAGAAAACGATTTTGAATGACCTGAAGCGGCTTGAGCGATGTCATAGGCACGTGAGCAAAAGCTACACTTGCATAAGACATGATTGGACGAACACAAGTTTTGTAAAGTGTCAGCTTATTTCTAAGTGACATTTTACTAAACTTGTTGATCATCGGCCCAAGCCTTCCTAGCACGAACAACGCACGGTTGCGTACCCTACGGATGTGGCTGCGGAAAGTCAGTTTCCTGTCGAGGGTCACTCCAAGATATTTGACCTCGTTGGCCCAGGGGATAGGCCGGTCAAACATTTGGATCGGAGCCACCCGCCTTTCTGTGCTAACGCAGTCAGAAGGGTGGAAGACTATTGCAGTGCTTTTTTCCGGATTGACTTCGATACGCCAAAGATTAAACCAACGACCAAGGTCGGTGATTGCCTCCTGGAGATATCGCCGGATAAAAGCGTACTTACAATGAGTCGTAAAGAGCGCGGTGTCGTCCGCGAACAAACCCAGATGCACTTTAGGGTGCCTGGGAATGTCATTCGTGAATAACGAGTACAGAGTGGGAGAGAGCACGGAGCCTTGCGGGACTCCGGCTCGGATGGGGTGTGGGTCCGAGTACGTTCCCTCTAGTCTGTAACGAAAGCTTCGATCCCTGAGAAAATCTCGTATTGTGAGTACGAGTCTGTCCGGCATGCCGAGCAGATATAACTTGTATATCAACCCGTTATGCCAAACTTTGTCGAAGGCTTTCGCCACGTCGAGAAAGATCGCACCGGTCTTGAGCCCCTGGAAACGAGAGAAACCGTCCAGCACGTGCTCCGTGACGCGGTGCACTTGTTGGACACACGAGTGCCCGGATCTAAAGCCGAACTGCTCGTCGATGATGACGTTATTCTCAGCCGTAAATCTGAGAATTCTAGTGAGTAGGATCCGCTCATATAGCTTTCCAAGGGAGCTAAGCAAGCTGATCGGCCTGTAAGAGGCAGGCGAAGTCCGGGGTTTGCCGGGCTTCGCTATCCCTATGACCGATGCACCTTTCCACGCGGCTGGGAAGTGAGCATTGGTCAGCGCGGCATTGAAGATGCCAACCAAAATGAGGAGGAGGGTTTCGGGGAGAAGTTTCAGGATACGATTGGATACACCATCCGCACCCGGAGCCTTCCTAACACGAAGACGCCTGACGAGGTCACTGACTTCCTTAACCGACACCGGTAAAACGGGTGAAGTTACGGGGAGACGCGATCTCCTGTCCACCTCGGAATCGACCCATCTAATATGGGCTTCGTCGGTGTGCAGGAGACTAGGCGAACATTGGGACTCTAAGCTACTCGCAAGGCATTCGGCTTTCTCACTATCCTCGAACGCAGGGGTAGGGTGATCCGGACGATCCAAGGGGGGTATAGTCCAACAGGTGTCTGATTTGAGAGATCTCGCTAGTTTCCAGTAAGCCAGATGACTAGGCGCGATCTCACCCATCAGATCCCTGAACGAGTTCTCCCGAAACTCGGCAATTCTCTGTTTGGACTCGTTGCACAAGTCCCTCAGGATTTGACGGTTTTCGGCAGAAGGGTGATTAGAGTAGGTCCTGATGGCACGATTTTTCCTAGTCACTAACTCTCTCAATTCCCTAGGTAGGGGTCGGTTTTGGATATCCTCCGCCGATACTTCCCTTGAGGCCTCACTTCGAACAGTGTTGAGGTAGTTAGTGAAAGAATCGATCGCTTGGTCGGTCTGTTCAGTAGTGGTTATATTGTCGGGGATGTCTCTAAGCAGGGGAGGGTCTGTCTGTAGGAGACCTGATTGTACCTTGTTCCAGTCCACGAGTGTTCTGGTACGAGGTGTACTATTGGGGTGAGGTCCTAGTCTCAAAAGGACTGGCCTATGGTCCGAGTCGAGTTCGTGTATCACTTCTATAGAACGCAGAGTTAACGCTACGTTCTTTAGAAGTGCTATGTCGAGTATGTCAGGTCGGTGCTCTACGTTATGAGGGAAATGGGTCGGTTCTAGGGGAGCGAGGAGATCGAAAGGGAGGCTGTCGATCAAAAGGTGATGAAGCCGATTGCCGTTGGGATTGGTTGCCGTGCAACCCCAGTTAATGTGCTTACTGTTTAGGTCCCCAGCCACGATGACCGAAGGACCTAGGGAGGCTAGCGAGTCGAGGTCGGTCTTAAGTAAGTCACGTTGAGGTGAAAGGTAGGTTGACGCAATCGATATCGGGGGGTGGCCCTCCATCGATATGCGGCAAACTGACACTTCCATATTTGTCAGGGGTGGGGGAGTAAGACTTATGCAATGTAAGCTACGTTTATAGAAAATGAGCGTGCCCCCGAATGGCCTACCATCTTGCCTATCATCTCTAATCTGATTGAATCCAGGGACGCGAAAGGCTCTAGTACCGGATCTGTAAAAGGTCTCTTGGACTAGGAATATATCTACTGAGTGATCGCGAAGGAAGTTTATCACCTCGTCCTTCATACCCCTCAAGCCATTGGCATTATAAATACCAATGGTAAGCGAAGTAGGTTTAAGCTTTAGGGCCGTACGATCCATACTAATAAGCACCGAGACCCTGACTGCCGAACTGAGCGGCGAAGTATTTCTGTGTCGCAGCACTTAGGTAAGCACTCAGACCGCTCGCCGCCTCCGCGGGGAGCATCTGAAGAACCTGCATAAGCGCAAAGTGGGGAGCTAGAGCGGGCCGGCCCGCTTGACTGGCGGCGGGCCCCCATGCAGGAGGGCACGCCTGGGATTGGGGTGCGGAAGGCACCGGGTGGGGGCCTACGGCCGCAGAGGGCGGCAGGTTCCTGGGGGCACCTAGTCCTACGGCCGGAAGGGCAGGGAAAGCTTGCGAAGTAAGTTGGGGAGCAGCCCGGCTCGATTTCTGCTTCTGCCCAGAGGGGGGTGAGGATTTTGGCTTTGCACCAGTATTGCGACTCTTTGGGCGACAAGGGCATCCCCCAAAGTTGGCAGTATGCCCATGGGGGAGCTTGCGTTGCAAACAGTTGCAGCACTGGACGCCAGCCGGGTCCTTACAACCCTTTGGACGGTTGCAATCCCGAGACGCGTGATCACCAGCGCACTTGACGCATCGGGGGGGAGAGAAACAGCCACGAGCGCTGTGGCCGAACCTCTGGCAGTTGTGACACTGCGAGATGTAGTTCCTCCTGTTCGGAGTCTCTACCCTAATTGAGATCTTAAGGACCTCTTTGAGAGCATGAACTGCCTTACGTTGGTCTGGGTCGGTGACTATGAGTACGATGTCGTACTTGCCCCTCGTCTTATGGTAGAGGCGATGAACTTCCCTGGTCGCGATCCCCTTGCTATTGAGATCCGCGAGTATCTCACCCTCCGGGATGTCCTTGTGGAGACCCCGGATGATGGCTCTGTAACCCTTCTCTTCGGCGGTCTGCCTCCGGTTGTAGGCCATTGACAGCTCGTCGAAGAGTCGGGTCAGGGCGCGATAGTCTTCGGGTCCCTGGACTGTTACGCGAAGCCCTTCCAAGGGCGGCTTCAGTGTGTCCGAACTGAGCACACGGATGCCCCGCTGTTTGACCATGGTCAGGGCAGTGGGCCACCTATGTGCGTCAATTAGGACACACGAGTCCGGCTTGTCGGGGTTGACTGCTGGGGTCGCAGTCGAACTGGGAGTCGAAGACCCGCCGTCCTTTGCCAGAGTGGCACTACGGGCCTGAGGGGCCTGCGCAGAAGGCGCAGGGACGACAGGAGTCCGCAGGGCTTTCTTCGCCGGCGAATCAGCCCTCGGAGACTTCGACCGCGCACGTTTTCCCTTGCGGCTGCCGCCTACGGATTCCCATGTGTCTGACATGTCCATCTCGTCGTTGTTGTAGAGTAAGTCGAGTACTTCAGTTTCCGTCATTATGTGCTTGGAGGGATTGAAGGAGCGAGAGCGGGGAGAGCGGGGGCGAGCGGCAGCACGTTCCTCCCGCGAGGAGGGTCGCCCCTTTGGGGAACGAGAACGTGGCTGCCGTATGCCTGAATCCGCTGCGGGACGGGCCTGAGGGGCCGGAGGGTTGACTTGGGCAGACGCGGCTGCCTTTACAGATTTTTTGCCCTTTTTGGGCGGAGTGGCCTTAGGGGCCTGGGACTGGAGCAATGGGATCACATCTGCCGGCGGCGGCAGCGGTGGTCCCATGACGGCCTTAGGGGCCGGGGTCGCCAGAGTGGCTACCGGAGTGGCCGGAGGGGCCTGGTGGTGCGAGTCAGGGATCGGGGGGGTGGAGGATCGCATGGGAGCCGCCTGGGCCGATTCAAGATCCTCACCGCTTCGAGCCGACTTAAGCCGTTGATTCTCAGCGGTCAGGCGATCGATTTCGGCCTGCATTGCCCGCATAGTTTCCTCCATCCTCTCGATCCTGGCTTGCATCTCCATCCTAATAATGTCGGTCACCGCCTAACACTACGCCTATTGGGAACCGAAAGGCTAACCTAAAGTCGTTGTCGAGTCCGGACTAGACAAGTTACGACTTGTCGAGTCCTGTCCACTTGTCCGCCGTGTCAGTGTCAGCTAAGTGTCCTACTCACGAAGGGAAGGAATCGGACTGTCCGCAATTACTGGGCTTCGTGGTGGTATCCACCCCACACTGCAACTTCGTTGGCACCGTTAGGATCCGTTGCAACGCAGCCACTGCGAGCGTGGTCTTTCAAAAGGACAGAGACCCGGGTCTGACTTGAGAAAGTCTTAACTAACGGGTAGCCACCAAGGTGTCTAGCCCACAGCCGATTGACAAGACTGCGACCACTACGAGCGTGGATTTCCAGAGGGGCCGAGACACGCGGGTCAGCTGGAGACTTAAGAAAGTCTTAACTAACACACCCGATGCTTCCACGTGGTAATTACGATAATCACCACGAGGGGGAGCGATAAGAGCGAGAGTCGGAGATAGAATTCAGGTCACAACAACAATAGAGCAAGAGCGCACGGAAAGCACGACCTCACTCGACCGCTGCCGTAACCGGAATGAAACGCGTCATTTTCGGCAGCAGTCTGTCATCTCACTCTCTCACCCCGAAGGGGCGAGTGAGGGGGAGGCCATGTCAGGGCTTGTATTTGCCCTCTTTGGCGGCTTTGGGTCGCGGCCCATTACAATGGGCCGGGCATTGGTAGCTTTATCTAGCTACATATTAAATATCTCTTTGGAGAGGGCAATTTGTCTAGCAATTTGCTCCTCTTTTGAAAGTTTCCTGAATTCCGCCATCCGGCGGGCTTCTTCTTCGGCTCTCTTCTGAGCTGACGCTGCACATGTGCATCGGATGGGTGTCGGTGATGGTTCCGCTGCCGGGTGTGGAGCAGAACTCTTCTCCTTCTCCTCTTCCGTCTGGCGAAGAGGGATAGTTGGCGTCGCGAGCGGGGCAGGCGCCGCTTCTTCCCTCTCGTGTTGTCCCGTTGGTGGGGGAGGGGGGATGGCCGCATCCGGGATTGGTGCGTCCTTCCTCTTCTTCACTTTGGGCTTCTTTTGGGTTTTGGCTGTCCTGTCTGGTGGAGGGGGGTTTGCCGGCGCCATGAGCGACGCCTGCGCTGTCTCCTCCACAACTGCGGTTTTCATTGAGGCCCTCGTCTCGGGGCCGGGCTTCAACGGGACCGTGCGTGCGCTGGTCCCCACCTTCTTGTTCCGGGCTTCTCGCCGGAACACCGGGCATTTGGTGGCGTTGGCGGTATGGGGACCGCCGCAGCTGGCGCAGGTGGCAGGCTGATCCCTAGGGACCGGGCACTGCTTCGCTGGGTGGGGGCCCGCGCAGCGTACGCACTTGAGCGGGCGGTGGCAGTTCGCTGAGTGGTGCCGGAAGCCCTGGCACCGGTGGCACTGAGCGGGGCCCTTTTTCCCCCTCCATGCCTCCATGCGCACGTCGGGGACGAACAGGAACTCCCGCAGTTTGTAGAGGCTTATGTGGTCTCTGGTGGGTCCGGCGATCTGCAGAAAGTAGAGGCAGCCGGGCCTGCCTCCTCTCGCATTGATTTGCCTGGCGTATTCGACCGGATGGCCGAGCGCCAGGCAGGCTGCCTTGATCTCGTCTAGAGGTGTGTCGGCCGGGAGGCCGCGGAGCGCCACCTTCATCCGCTTCTGCTCGTCCAGCTGATAAAGGTGCCACTCCACGGCGGCGCCGGACTTTTCAAGCTCCTCCAGTCGATGCTGCACTGCTCGATACTCCTTTTCGCTTCGCGGAGTGAAGCGGAGACCGCTGCCGAGCGCCTTACAACTTGGGGACTCCCCGAGGTCGCCCTTGATGGCCTCGAGGAGTTTGGCCCAGTTAGGTAAGACGGGGGCAACGATCGTCGGGTATTTCGTCTTCTTCTTAGGTTGCTGCTGTTGCTGTGGGGCTGCTGGTGCCGGGCTCCGACTAGAGGTCGGTTGGGCGGTGGCAGCCTTCGCAGCGAAGGTTGGCCTCCTCTGGCCTCCCACCGGGGTGTTAGGCGGGGCGGTCGGGGGAGGGGTCGCAGTCGTCGGTCCTGGGGCCGGTAATTTGGGCGGCTTCTTGGTGGGCGGCGTCTCCTTATTGCACGGGCGCTTGACCGTGCGGGCGGGGGAGGGCGGGCTTTCCCGCAGGCGCTTCTCCGGCCTAAGGACCGCCGGGTGGCGCCTCAGGAATTCAAGAAAAGCCCCGTCCTCCGGTAGCAGTTCGGTCTCCAGCCCAAAGATGTGGCTGGTGAGGCGGACGTAGGCGGCTATCCACGCCTTCAGGCCCACCGAAATTAGGCCCGAACCCATAACTTGGGCGGCCACAGCTGAGTCCAGTTGTAGCTGCTCCAAGGGGCCGGACTTCGCGGCGGGCGACACGGGCGAGAATAGCCGCAATGTCGGTGGTGGCAGCTCCGGGCTGGCGTCCGTGGGCTGCGGTGTCGGTGTGCGGGTAGCGGCGGTCTCGCCTGCTGCGGTGTAATCCGCGCGGGCAATTTCGCCGCTTTCCGCTGGCGAGTCGGTGGCCACGGATGTGGCGTCCATAGGCTGCGGTGTTGGTGGGCCGGCGCTGGCGAAGAAGTCGGGTGGGAAGATATCTCCCCACTCCGAACTACCTCCACTAGGCGGCGAGTGCGTCGGCGTTGTCAGGTACGACGCGGGTGCAGGTGCGGAATTGGTGGGTAGGTCGAGAACTGCACTTCTCGGCCTGCCCTCTTTTTTCGACTTCGGGGTGTGCATGGTGGTGCAGCGGGGGCGGGGGGCCAGCGACGCTAGCCGCCGTCGGTTAGTGTCCTTCACCGCATACCCTAGCCCGGGGCATCCGTTTGAGCGGGACCGGGATCGGGCAACGGTGAAAAACGACCGGCGGCGGGGTCTCAAGGAAAGGGGCTCTCCCCTCCGGCTAACTAGCCGGGCCGCTGTATCCAACTACTTTTCGTAAGAAAAGGTGTTTGGATGCGCGAAGTGGTGAATAGGCGTCCGAACTGGAGGTGCTCCTGGCGGCGAATCCGTCATTTTCGGCAAGTACATCCCCTCTTATATAGCGACCAACCTTACCGTAACGTGAGCCACTTTTATTTTCCAAAATCACAAGTTTTTTACATTGGTTTTTTCACTATCGATTTAGCTTAAATATTTATTTCTTAATTAAGTTTATTTTATACTGTATGACAAATTATGTTTTATTTATACAGAATTACGAGTGGATTAATAAAACATGTACCAAATGCGTGTTAGAAGAACCGCTTTGGAGTTATCCTTAATTAACTAACAAACTTGGCTAAGCTGTAATAAACTAGTGGCTTTATTTTTCGCCTGATACAAAAAATGGTGTTTACGATTATGTGTTACTTATGTTGTTGGTAAAGAACCTTTATGCAGAATTACGAATACAATAATATCTATTGGGTTAAAGCTATAATTAAATGAGTATGGCTAAGTGAATATAAACTAGGTAATGAATTCTGAGCTTTACATACAAAGTTGTGGTATGGAATCTATGCGAAAATATGTTTACGCTTAAAATCTTAATCTACGGTTGGCGCAGTGCCATTGTTGCAGAACTACTGTAAAAAGACAAGGTTGTATAAACTAATAGTGAATTAAGTTAAGAAAAGTGAATTTACAATGTGGACAACCTTGTTACCTTATATCAAAATGAATCCGTTCTTAAGATTTGTGCGGAGCCCACGTTGGGGCAAAGAACGACACGCCTAGCAGGGTAGGTGCGCCGTTGTAGGCCTCAACGAGGGACACGTAGTGGTCGGTCACCACCCGATTTAGTCTAGTCAGGTAAATCAGTTTCAATAACTAAATACGTGGGGCTATTCAAACACTTTATGTGTGACCCCTTGCGATACACCATTTCAAAAAAAAAGAAAATTATCCTAAGATAAGTTATTTGGGTTCGCAATTATAAATCGTCAAATCTGGTAGTTGAGTGGCAAGCATATTACTTAAACCAACTCTCTCATAAAGATGTTATTTAGTAAAATGACCTACTTGACATAAGTATGAAATTATTGTCGGAAGACAGCTATTCTGTATGGTAACAAAGAAAGGAACTTAACGTTTGCTTTTGCATCGAGTGGTGTTTGTTACTCGGCCGCAAGTCTACACTAAGTGCGGGCCTCTAGATATACCCCCGAGCAAAAGGAATTGACGTCTGCCTTAAACAATTGTGTTAGGATTCGCCGCTGTTTCGTTGTTGCTGACTGTTAGATGCCGAACGTATGCCACTCGCTACCTAGGTAATCACATCGCACAATAAATCTACTCGCGCCCGGATCGCATTTTCACACCTCTGCACCGCCGTTCCCGAACCGTCTAGCTGTTGCTGAGCCCGGCCTCCCACAAGCGGGTCTCACCGGGCGAAGTTTACGGCGAAAACGGCCAGGGAAGGTGGCGCCGTTGCGATCGCGCAGAAACCGCATCAGTACACCACCAGCTGTACCAAAATACCGCACCGATCTCAAAATCGGCACTCCAACGCCCCGCTCCCCCCGCCTTTGAGAAATCAAAGGTGGGGGTAGAGTAAGAAACCCCGGGGAGGATCTACCCCCGGGTTTCCAACCGCGGCAAAACATGCCGCCACCACATCCGTCGTCCTCCAAGGACCCCACGGCTCGGGCCCCATCACGGCCCAGGACCTTCCGCCGCAGCCGAGGACTCGGAGATGCGGCCAGCGCCGCCCGCGACCCGCGCGTCCAAAATGCGTTTCGCAACGTGCTGCGCGCATCAGTGGCGGCGCTCCGCCCACCGACGTCCACCACCCCGAGCACCCCGGGAACGCCCACCAGCGAAGGAGCTGGTGAGGCGCTATTCCCGAAACCAGCTGACCTCATTAACCAAATACTGGGGCAACTAGTCCCAGCCGCCCAACGGATTGCCGATTCCGCCGCCCCCCCGCGCGCCGCCTCCGCGCCCGCGCCCGCGCCCGCGCCTGCGCCCGTCGCCGCGCGCGACACGCCCGTCGCCGCGCGCGACACGCCCGCGCCCGCGCCCGCCGCCGCGCGCGTCGCGCCCGCGCCCGCGCCCGTCGCCGCGCGCAACACGCCCGCGCCTGCGCCCGCGCCCGCCGCCGCGCGCGTCGACCCCGCCGCGCCCACCACCGCCGAGTCCGCCGCCGCCGCGCGCGCCGCCGCCGCCGCGCGCTCTGCCACCGCCGTGGAAGGCCGTGCCCGCACCGCCTCCGGCTCCCGCCCCGCGGCTAAAACGGGCCCCGAGGCAAATTATGCCAAAGTCGCGAGTGGCCCGCCCAAGGCCCCCGCGCCATTACCGCAGCGCGCGCCCGTAGCGCAGCGCCCGAAAGCGGCCAAAACTACCGCGCCGCGACCGCCACCCGCCCTCGGAGCGGGCCAGGCCTCCGCCGCGCCCCGCAAGGCGCCCGGGCCCGCGAACGGCGCTGCACCGCGCGCAGCGGCGCCGACACTCGCAACAAGAGCGCCACTAGGAAGTGCCGCCCAGCCGCAACCCATCCGGCCCAAACTAATGAAGACTCCGCCGTTTGCCACCCACTCAACTACACCCATATCGCCGCCGCTTGTACAAACTCCTCTACAAGCGGCCTCTACCAGTGCCGCGCCGCCACCACTTTGGGGAAAGCGCAGGACAACATCACCGCCGGAGAGGCCCCAGGCCCAAAGTCTACCGCGCCTAGACCTATCCCCAATGGATATGGCGCAGGCGGAAGAGGAGGACGAAATGGAAGACCACCTCACACAAGAAGAGGGAGAAGTTGTAGAGGAGGAAGAACACACCGAAGCAGTGTCGGAAGCGGCACCGAAATCCGGCACCTCAACCCAGGCCCAGTCGCAGCGGCGAGAAAAACGCCCGCGACCACTCACCGTGGACCACTTCCCAAATTGGACGTACCACTACCAGCGGATGAAGGAAAAGCTGGGGCGCTTCCCAAATTCACGGCCCTACGGGAATGGAATCCGATTCCTTCCCGTAGACAACGAAGAATACCGGGCTGTGCAAAACTACCTCACAACCCTCCAAGAGGAGCTAGCCGCCCAGGGGGAGTCACTTTCCTGGCATGCCTACTCTCTGCCAGAGGAGATCCCCCTGAAGGTGTGTGTCAGGGGTCTCCCATCAAATACCGAGCCCGAACTCATAACAGAGGAGCTGAAGGAAATGGGCTTCGAGCCGCTCTACACGCGGCATGTAGACGCACGCGCCGGACGCCCAGGCTGCATATTCTACACGCAGCTGAAGAGGACCCCTGATACGATACCAGCCATCTATCAGGTGAGCGAGCTGCTGGGCATGACAGGAGTAGTCGTGGAGGCATGGCGCGGCAAGAAAGGGCCGGCGCAGTGCCACCGCTGCCAAGGGTTCCGCCATGCATCAACCGGCTGTCACCGCCCCATAAAGTGCGTCCGCTGCGCAGGACCGCACTTCGCGGGCCAGTGCGACCGCCCCAGAGACCAGCCGGGGACCTGCGCAAACTGCCAAGGCCCCCATACAGCGAACGACGTTGCGTGCCCTGTGTACCGACGAGAAGCTCGCAACAAGAAGGCCGGTACAGCACCCCTCACGTCACGCCGCGGGCAAACCATCGCCCAGCCAAACGTGGTAGGGGACACGGAGAATGCCGCCAACTCCCTGATGGCGAGAGCGAACGACGCGGTGCCCAGCCGCCGCCGCCAGAGGGGAAGGGGAAAGCGAATGAAGAAGGAGACACCTGCTGACCTGCCGCAGCCGCCGCCACCGGCTCCGGCAGAGAACACACACCAGCCACCTGCAACGGAGAGAAGCAGTGAAGCGCAACCCCCTCGCCCCCCTCGACCAAACCGAGGGCAAGGCGAACAGAGCCAGGAAAGAATCAGGGATCGAGTGATCGGCGAGTGCATCGCCATCCTCCAGAACGTCCTGAGCGCCATACAAACCGGAAAGAATCCTGTCCCCATTATCCTCAGGGGATTAGCCGACCTCTATCAAGATGGCTGATACGCTGAGGATAATGCACTGGAACGCGGGAGGCCTGGATCGGACTAGGAGGGCACTGCTAACCGCCGTCGTAAAGAGAGAGCGGATAGACGTAGCCTTGATCTCAGAGACCCACCTGAAGACCACGGACCGCTTGAAAATATCAGGCTACGTCATCTACCGACAAGACGAGATCTCTCCTCAGGGGTACGCCTACCGGGGACTGGCAGTGCTCGTCGGCAGACGAGTGGTGCACCAGCCCCTACCGCCCCTGACGAACCTAGTGGCAGCCTACGCCCTCGGAGTGGAGGTCCACGCCGGTGGCAAAGACATGCGCATCTTTGCCCTCTACCGCCCACCCGGACCCGCCTTTGCCGAAAACGACATCATTGCCCCACCATCATTGCCGGCGACTTTAACGCAAAGCACCCGGCATGGAACTCGTCCAGGACCTGCCCCACAGGACGTCTACTGTTGGATCACGCAGAGCGCCACAACTACGCAGTGCTGGGCCCGGAGGTCCCAACGCACTATCCATATGCCACTGCCCACATCCCAGACGTGATCGACCTGGTGGCCATCAAGAACCTTCCACACTGGCCGGAGTTGAGGGTCCTGGATGACCACATGCTGTCTGATCACCAACCAGTGGTATTAGAGCTGGAAACCTGTGCAACCACAACCCAATGCCCAAGAACGCGGAAGAGGACGGACTGGCGGAAGTTTGCGGCCCACATGGCTGAACACTCGGAGTCCTTCCCAGTCAACACCGCTCAGGAAGTTGACCAACTTGCCGAGCAGTTCAGCCAACACACCCAAGCCGCTATAAGAGCAGCCACCATAACCACCACAGGACCCGAACGAGCCAACCTCAGAGGGAGACCCCCGGCGCATATCCTCAAACTAATAGAGGAAAAGAGGAAGATGCGGCGGCTATACAACAACACCAGATGCCCCATCCTCAAAACCCGGCTAAACGCCCTCGCTGAGAGAATTGGGACTAGCCTCGCGGCGAACTCCCGCTACTCTTGGCTCGAGGGCGTTGACGCTGCAGCCGACGAAGGATGGAACGGTATACACCGCTTGTGCCGCCGTTTCACAAGGAAACCAGCGCCCACACGCCCACTCCTGGCTCCAGATGGTAGCCCCAGATACCGCGCGGAGGACCGAGCAGAAATCTTCGCCGACCACTTGGAGGAGCAGTTCCGGCCAAACCCTTCCACAAATGCCGCCCACACTGCACAAGTGGAACAAGAGGTCGACGACTATCTGAGCGTACCACCACTACCAGAAGAGGACCCAATCGTCTTCTCCCCCGGCCAGATCCAGCGGGCTTTGCGACGTACCCAGCTCCGCAAAGCTCCAGGACCAGACACGATCCCAAACGAAGCGCTGCGTCACCTTCCTCCGCGAGCCATCGCGACGTTGACGCGGCTATTCAATGGGATCGTCAGATCGTGCCACTTCCCCAACTGCTGGAAGCTGGGGACCGTTATCATGCTGCCCAAGCCGGGGAAGAACATACTTCTCGCGGGAAGCTACCGGCCTATCACCTTGCTGCCAACAGTATCCAAGGTGTTTGAGAGGCTCCTCATGCGACACCTGGTGCCACATATCACACCGCGGAACGAGCAGTTCGGATTCCGGGCCGAGCACTCGACGACCCTCCAAATCGCGAGGGTGCTACACATCGCGGCTGTGGCGCGGAATAAAAAGGAGCACGCAGTGGCCGTGCTCCTTGACATGGAGAAAGCCTTTGACCGGGTCTGGCACCCAGGCCTGGTCCATAAGCTCACCACATATTCGTCACCCAGGAGAGTCATCCACACAGTGGCCAGTTTCCTCGAAGACCGTGTCTTCCAAGTGGCGGTGGAAGCTGCCATATCTTCGAGGAGACACATCACAGCTGGAGTCCCACAAGGAAGCTGCCTGTCGCCTGTGCTATATGCGCGATACACAGACGACATCCCTGTGGGCGAAGGGGCCACACTTGCCCTCTACGCCGATGACGCTGCGTACATCGCAACCTCTATAAAGCTGCACCATGCAGCTCTGAAAATCCAGCGAACACTGGACATACTCCCAAGATGGCTGGAGGATTGGAGACTGAGAGTGAACGTAGCCAAGACCCAAGCCATCACTCTCAGTCCGAAAATAAATCAGCCACCGGAACTTACCATGATGGGTCAGCACATCCCATGGAAGCGGTCGGTCAAATACCTTGGCGTCACCATAGACCGACAGCTGACGATGAACCTCCACGTGAACCACGTCATCACGCAGTCACGAGCGGCGCGAGCTCTTCTCAACCCGGTGATGAAGTCCCACCTGCCACTAAAAGCCAAGATTGGCATTTATAAGTCCTACATAAGGCCACGCCTGACCTATGCAGCACCCGCGTGGTATGCGCTGGTGGCAGAGAGTGGAAGACGACGACTACGCGCACAACAGTCGCTCTCACTGCGCACTGCCACCGGCGCACATTTCTATGTGAGCAACGCGGTGCTGCACAAGGACCTAGACGTCCAACACCTGGATGACTTCATCACCGGACTGGCCAGGGCTATGTTTGAGCGTGCGGACGGCTCACGCCAGACCCACCTCCAGAACATAGCCCCATACCACAGGAGACCGCCCGACAAGAGGGGCCTACCGCGGGACCTGATCCACATGGACCAACCCGCCCCTCCACCCTGAAGAAGACCTGGATGTTCCTGCTCCGTCGGCTCGAGCGTCGCTCGCTGGGCCTCCCCTAAGGGGGACTCACCCGGCAGGGCTTGACCTCGCCGACGGAAGAAGCAGATGACCCCAACACCGGACTCTACGAGCTCTGCTCACCCCAGCCACCCGTCCGTAGCTGCGGACGGCGCCCGATCCCGCTGGAAGCGGCAAAGCCGCGTATAGCTTCCTCGGACCACAACTGGCCCGAGCGACGACCCGAGTAGCAATTGTGTTATTTGGAGGTTTGTCTTTTGTGTGCGTTGTGGTTTGGTCGTGGTATTCGCAGGTTAAAATGTCTGTTGAGGACCTGCAGGCCCAGCTGGATGCCCTGAGGGCGCAAAACGTCGCATTACAAGAGCAGTTAACTCCACAAGAGGAGCATGAACCTATTCCTGCTAAAGCTATCTGCGGAATTTCTGTCAAGTTGCCGCCGTTTTGGGCAGACAGACCTGCTGTTTGATTCGTCCAAGCAGAGGCCCAGTTTCATTTGGCAGGTATTAAGAGCGACATTACGAAATTCAGCCATGTCATTAGCATTATCGATCAAAGGCTCGCCTCCTCAGCGAAGAAGAACTCGGGAGCAGGAAACCTTCCGCATTCCTGAGGCACCTTAAATCCCTGTCAGGTAACTCTAAGGATGACAGCATCCTTCGTCAGCTGTGGATGCGACGGCTGCCGAGTCAGGTTCAGGCGATCCTCAACGCACAATCAGACCTGAGCTTAGACAAATTAGCTGAGCTCGCTGATAAAATAATAGAGGTCGCTCCTGGACCATCGCAAGTTTACACGGTTGATAAAAATGGACTTCCTGACCTCGCTTCTTTATTCGATCAGCTCAATAAGTTGAGCCAGCAAGTCGCGGCTCTTACCGATGAGCGTCAGCGCGGCAGATTCCGCGCCCGTTCATCGTCACAAAGTTCCAGCCGCCGTAGCACGCCGACCAGGCGCGCCGATACTGCTAGGATTTGCTGGTATCATAAAAGGTACAAGACTAGGGCAGCTAAGTGTATCCCGCCTTGCAATTGGACTTCGGGAAACGCAACCAGCAGTCAGTAGTGGCGGAATCTGACTGCTGCTCAGTTGATCCTCCTGGCCGCCGTCTTTTCATCACGGACAGGACCACCAAGCACCAGTTCCTTGTCGACACTGGTTCCGATCTGTGTTGCTTTCCATTCCGTTGGCTCCGTGAACGGAGAAGACCCACGGATTGGCAACTCAGCGCTGCCAATGGCAGCACCATCAAAACCTTCGGAACCGTCCAACTAAAACTTGACTTTGGACTACGGCGCGTTTTCACCTGGCAGTTTGTGGTGGCTGATGTTAATACAGCCATCATCGGTTCGGACTTTCTGTCCCACTACCACCTGCTGCCTGATTGTCACCACAAACGGCTTGTTGATGGTAAAACCGGCCTTAAAGCCACTGGTACTACTGCTGACACTTCGCAGTCTAGCATCAGGTCAATTGGTTTACCGAACTCTGCGTATGCACAAGTGCTCGCTGAGTTCTCTGGCATCACCAAGCCTCCTGGATTTCCACGGTCTGTTAAGCACAACACTGTGCATCATATTAGGACTACCGAGGGCCCACCCATTTTCTGCCGTCCCCGTCGTTTGGCACCTCAGAAATTATCTGCTGCCAAGAAGGAATTTGAGGACATGGTGCGGAACGGAATAGCACGACCATCTGGGAGTGCTTGGTCCTCTCCTTTACATATGACTCCAAAGAAGGACCAGTCTTGGCGTCCTTGCGGGGACTACCGCGCCTTGAACGCCAGGACTATTCCCGATCGTTATCCAGTTCGTTACATCAACGACTACGCGCACAACCTTGCTGGAGCTACCATCTTTAGCACGCTTGATCTTGTGAAGGCATACCACCAGATCCCCGTAGCTGAAGACGATATCCCCAAGACCGCCATCGTTACCCCGTTTGGCCTTTTCGAGTTCCCTTTCATGACGTTTGGATTGAGGAATGCTGGCCAAACTTTTCAACGGTTCATCGATGAGGTCACGCGGGATCTCGATTTCGTTTTTCCATATGTGGACGACATACTTGTCTTCTCAGCTGATGAGAACCTTCACAAAGAACACTTGCGGATCCTTTTCAAGCGTTTGCAAGACTACGGTCTTGTATTGAATCCGTCCAAGTGTGTTTTCGGCGTTAAAGAGGTCGTATTTTTAGGTTATAATGTCAGTTCTGAAGGCACTCGTCCTCCTCAAGATCGCATTCAGGCTCTTATTGATTTTCCTCCTCCAGAGGACGTTCAAGGTGTGCGCCGGTTTCTCGGCATGATAAACTACTACCGTCGTTTTATTCCCCACGCTGCGCAATATCAAGCTCCACTTATAGATGCAGTAGTCGCCATTAATGGCAAGGGTGCCAAGCCATTCTTATGGACACCCGAGCTTTTGGAACACTTCGAGGCATGCAAGTCAAGCCTTTCGAATGCAACTCTACTGCAGCATCCGGTCAACGACGCACCCCTTGGCTTGTTCACGGACGCTTCCAGCGTTCATGTTGGTTCCTGTCTTCAGCAACTAATTAACAACCAGTGGTGCCCTCTTGCATTTTTTAGCAGAAAGTTGACTCCTCAGCAAAGTCAGTGGCCAGCTTATTACCGAGAGCTTCTGGCGGTGTACGAAAGCGTACAGCACTTCCGCCACATTCTCGAGGTTCAACATGTAACCATTTATACTGACCATAAGCCGCTGCTGTACGCTTTTGTACAGCGTCGCGAGAAACTTCCACCATCGCAACTGAACCAGTTGTCATTCATCGGTCAATTTACGACGGACATCCGTTACATCAAAGGAGAAAACAACGTTGTTGCCGATGCGATGTCACGTGTGGAAGCCATTTCGTTGGAAGAAGACTACGAAGCCCTTGCTAAGTCTCAAGAAGAGGACCAAGAGCTCGCCAACCTGCGTCAAGGAGATTCCAGCCTTCAGTTTTCTCGAGTTGCTGTCCCTGGCACTGACGTCTCCATTCTTTGTGACGTATCCACTGGCAAGCCTCGTCCCTATTTGACCCCTTCGTTTCGTCGTGTGGTGTTAGACAAGCTTCACAACTTGAGTCACCCCGGCGTTAGGGCCACTACACGACTTTTGGTAGGACGCTACGTTTGGCCTTCCATTCGGAAAGACTGTCGCAGGTGGGCACAGACTTGTCTTGCCTGCCAGCGCAGCAAAGTTTCTAGGCATACTTCAGCTCCTTTAGGCAGTTTCGAGCAACCATCTGGTCGCTTCATTCACGTGCATATCGACATCGTCGGTCCGCTCCCTGTCTGCGATGACTACCGTTACTGTCTCACAGCTATTGACAGGGTATCCAGGTGGCCAGAGGTATGGCCTATGCGTACCATTACCGCAGAAGAAGTAGCTGATACTTTCGTGCAAGGATGGATTTCTCGCTTCGGTGTTCCTTCTATCATCACCACTGATCAGGGCACCCAGTTCGAGTCCGATCTTTTCCGGCGCCTTATGCACACCTGTGCTACTAAGCGTATTCGGACAACTGCATACCATCCTTCCGCGAACGGAATGATTGAGCGTCTAAATCGCCAATTAAAAGCTGCACTTATGTGCCACTCCGGCTCCTGGACGCGCGCTATTCCGCTCGTTCTACTCGGCATGCGTACCGCCTACAAGGAAGACTTGAAGGCTACTGCAGCCGAGATGTTGTATGGCGAATCTCTACGTTTACCAGGAGAGATGTTAGTATCCGAGCCTGGCAATGATCGATTCGACGATCCTGCTGATTTCGTCGTTCAGCTGAGACGCAAAATGTCGTCTTTTCGTCCAGCACCAGTTTCTCGCCATTCAACTCCCGCTATCTTCGTATCGAAAGAACTACCGACTGCATCTCATGTCTTCTTACGGGATGATACTGTTCGACGTCCGTTGCAGCCTCCCTATACCGGTCCTTATGCTGTATTACAGCGTTCGACTGACGGGAAAACCATGACGTTGGCTGTTAAAAACAGAGAGGTCGTGGTGAGCATTGACAGAGTCAAGCCAGCATTTGTTGACGTGGATAATTGTCCTAGCTCGGGCTCAACAGTTCCTTCTGTTTCGCCGCCTCAGGATTTGTCTCTAGCGCAGCCAGCTGGACTTGCACCTTCGCCTAAGTCTGCGAATACTAATACCACTACCACTTCTTTTTCAAATCGACCACATACTACTCGTTCAGGTCGCCACGTGAGATTTAAGGGTAATGATAATTATTGTTATTTTTAGTTTTAAGTTTTGTACACTTTTATTTTATGTGTTTTTTCTTTCTCCGTGGGGGGGTGGTGTGGCGTTATAAATGAAACTATTTGCTAATCAGCCACTTCAATATTTATGTCAAGATACGATGTTCTTTTATTAGATTGACAGTTGTCAATAGGGAAAAATGTCCTGTATGATTTTTATGTTTCTGTTCTAAGTTACTATATTATTGTCGATAAGAATATACTGCTATCAGTGATCTCCAGTATTTAATTCCTTCCTGCCGGCCGACCCTTGAACACTATCAATATAAACACGGGAGGCGTTGAACATCTCACGCCCCCCAAAATAGCAATATGTCGAGTGAATTTATTCCTAGAGTATGAAGCGTCCGTAAGCTAAGGTGAATGCTTATTTTCAAGTTTGACTTGTTGTTGTTGATACTGTATTGGGGTTCTGTTTTGTTATTTGATACAGAGAAAAAATTCACAGATCTCGTGCACTACACGACCATCAAGGTACATTGAAAATGAACTCAACAAAATAAAAAAATGCATTACATTTGCTAACGTTATGCCAATTTGGTTGATATATAATATATTATATAAACATAGCTCACATACAAAATTCCTATTAAATTGGCAATTTTTTAAAGCGCAGCCAAGTTACGGTAACCACATAAAAAGGCATTTGCCACTTTACTAATATTCACGCAAGATAACGGCGACTTCAAACTAACTCGACCTCCAAACTCCGACTATAACTATAACAAGAATTTTCAAAGTCGAATTCAACATGACACCCTAGGCGCCAGGAGAAGGATAAATTATATGATATCATAACCTTGATTATTTGTTTAATTTTCTCGCAATCGAAGTGAAAAGCAGATGTATAACTCATGTATAAAACTCATTTTATCCTCTACTTTATATCGACCCTTGCCTGCGGCTCGGGTCGATAAATTATCTCGGATAAAATGGCTTGTTTTATGCAATCTCAATCAACTATTTTATTTGCCAAGGTTTTGGAAGATATTGGTCTTCTAAAACATCATTGACTTATCCACGAATTGCTATTTCCCGGGCACTGCAATAATGTGCTATTGTTGTCTCGAATTAATAATAATAATTTATTATAGAAACAATACATGTTTAATTTAAACAATTTGAAATATAAAACTAAAACTAACTACAATTGTACAATTGTGTTGATTTAAAAAAATATATATTACCTACTAATAGTCGTTCTGACTTTTTGACTTCTTTCAAAAAGGTTAGGCTACAGCGCAAACCCTTGACTCGATCGTTTTTGTTTTAGGCTCAAATTGTAGCCGACTAAATTGTCCAGAGGAGTTTTGATCAAAATTTTGATATCATTCTTCGTTTCCAAAATATCGAGTGCCAAAATGAAAAAATCGGAGGAAATTGAATTTTTTTTTCACTATTTCGGCCAAAAATTTTTCGTTTTGGACTTTCTCAAATAATTCTCTTTGCATCTTACACATCTCGTAAATACGCGTCTTTTGAGCCTAGTTTGAATATCATACCTTCACAACTCTCTGAAATATAAGGGGATCGCACTATTTCGTGAAATGGGACCCTATACTGGAGCGAACGAAAAGACATTTTCAATGTAAAAATACGAAGAAAAATGAACAGTGATCTCGCATGCAGCGTAAGACGGGAACCGAACTCCCACGCCTCTGGTTTGTCGGAGCAACGCCCTTACCACTAAGCCACCCAGACCACAACGCCATCATAGCTATTAGTACGTTAAATAAACACGAATAAAAAATGCGAAATAAATCGATTCGTTTTGGTTTTATTTAAAAAAATGAAGTCCACTGCCTTCAAAGTTGTATTTTTATCTTATAGTTATATGTATAATATTGGGGGACAATCTTACACAAATCGACCTAGTCCCAAACTAAGCAAAGCTTGTACTATCGGTACTAGACGACGATATACATACTTATATAGATAAATACATAGAAAACATCCAAGACCCAAGAACAAATATCCGTGAAAAATGCACTAATAAATGCCCTGGCCGGGATTCGAACCCTCTAGCTTCGGAGGCAGAGTCACTACCAACTAGACTAAACAGGTCGTTGTATAATCTTTGTTTACTTTCAATATGATTGTACTTGTCATTTAACTTGTGATGATAGATCCCGATTGGACCCGGGTATGTCCTAAAACTACGACCATGACCACCGGGGATGGGCAGCAGCATCCCTGGAGTGCGGTGGAGATAATGCGATCGCCAACCCGCATGCCAAGCGTAGCGATTATGGCCTTGCTTGCAGCAGCTTCTGAATGCGATTTGTTTGCGAAAGGTATAGCGAGATTGATGACAGTATGGAAGAGAGTGCTTGAGATGAAGCAGGGCAGGTATTCCGTAGTTTTAAGTTCGTTTTTAGGTGGTGTTTTTAGTTTGGAATCTTCGTAATGCTTTGGGTTAAACTGTAATGTTACATTACATTAGATTCAATAAATAAATAAATAAATAGCCCCCGTGAATTTGGGGGAGGCCCATGACCAGCAGTGGACGTCCTTTGGCTGATATGGTGGATATGATAATTAGTTTAATAGGCTTACGTGCTTAAGTAAATAATTAAATTACACGTGTAATATATCAGGTAGTAGTATTGAATAAGTTTTTGTTTAAAAGCAGTAGGTATTTCTTGCATTCGAGGTTATTTTAAGGGATTACTATTAGCCGTTAAAATTCCGCTACCCACCTTCGGGTTTCATAATCAAATGAGCTATTTAATAGACCTAAAATTAATAAATTAATAAATATTGGGGGACAATCTTACACAAATCGACCTAGTCCCAAACTAAGCAAAGCTTGTACTACTAGACGTTGATATACATACTTATATAGATTAATACATACTTAAATACATAGAAAGCGTCCAAAAATATCCGTGCTAAATGCACTAATAATGCCCTGGCCGGGATTCGAACCCGGGACCTCTAGCTTCGGAGGCAGTGTCACTACCAACTAGGCTAATCAGGCCGACCAACCATTAACTTGACAGTCCTGTCGAACTGTACTTATTATTACTGAATCCTTAGAATTTCATTTCGATTTTTCTTACAATATTAAAATTGAATTGCCTTTATTGAGTGGGTGATTTGAATGGGTGGGAATCGCAATTAATGAACGCGTATTTTTTTCATTATTATTTAATATCAACATGTACACGAACTGATTTTCCCGGCTATTGCAATAATGTAACTTTGAATATGACATTTGGATCAACCTTACGTACGTTTGTATCGTTACGTTACTTGCTGACTTGCCGGGGGAATGTGGTGCATTAATGTATGCTGTTATTACGTCAAAAAATACGTGTTTATGCTCGATGCCTTCAGAATCGATTCATCCAGCAAGGATTTGTATACATATCTCTTGGCTATAGAAAAAAGAAAAATCTAACATTAGAATAAACTATAGAAAAAAAGCATCTAGGTAAAATCTAGACGTACAATATAAAGATTTCCCACGACTGAATGACAAAGCGACATGTTTGTTTGAAGAGGTTATCCCAAGGTCCTTTAAAAACACGCCCTAGTCTTGCGAGATTGTCAAAAAAGGTCGGCCATATTAGATTTATTCAGGGGTCGACACCTCGCGAGAAGGAATATCAACTATTTAAGAAACTGAGTTTTGCCTGCGATTCTGTGTCCATTCGATTTAAGAAAATACACGAAGACGGTAGCAAATAAGTAGCGGAGTAGTCATTTAACCTTTCAAACGTACTAGTAGAACTTTAATTTTAAGGGTTCCGTACCCAAAGGGTAAAAACCGTCCGTCCGTCTGTCTGTCCGTCTGTCACTAGGCTGTATCTTATGAACCATGATAGCTAGACAGTTGGAATTTTCACAGATGATGTACATATTTCTTAACAAAACTTTAAACAAAATAAAAAAAGTATTTAAGGGAGCTAACATACAAAAAAACTTTTAAAAAGTTGCTCGTTGCCTTCATCAGGCGCTGGGTCGCAAAACTTATGGGAAAACTAAAATCCAACTCGCACTTTATTTATTTATTTATTTAAACTTTATTGCACAAAATATAATCGTACAAATGGCGGGCTTAATGCCAAATGGCATTCTCTACCAGCCAACCATTGGGTTAAACAGAGATTTATGAAAGGTGCAAAGAAAAAAGTTTGTTAATTCTACTAAGAAAATGCGAAGACAAAATCAATATAAACATTTTAAATAAACATACATAAATACAATATATTCATATAAGTTACATACATACAAGAATAGATATACTACTTCATATTAAATACATACTACTACTTATTGTTATTACGTACTGTACTGTGTCCTTTAATTGAGGTGTGCAATAAAGAGTATTGTATTGTATTGTATTGTATACTATAATTATAGGGATGGATTCTAGTCGAATTCTTGTTTAAGCATATGCTTACGCAGTATTCGCTTGAAAGTAAACTTGCTTGGGGCTTGTCTAATCTCGAGAGGGGGTGAATTCCAGAGACGGCTTGCCTGTATGGCGAAAGAATGGGTCATGAATCTAGTGCGATGGAAAGGTGTTGACAATTTGAGAACACGGGAGGTACGCAGCTGACAGCCTGGGCGAGGGGTATCAAAAACAAATTTACTTTTGAGATATCCTGGAGCAGAAGGCTCAAACAGGATTGAAAAAAGGGTGCAAAGGATTCTAAGGGACCTACGGCGACGAATGGAGAGCCAGTTAAGCTGACGACGGTAGAAGGAAACATGGTCATACTTACGGAGACCGAAAATGAAGCGTATGCAATTATTGAGGAGACGGTCCAGTTTATTAAGGGATTCCTGAGTAATATTGGTAGTGCACACATCACCATAATCAATAATTGGCAACACCAACGCCTGAACCAGCAACTTCTTTGTAGCAACTGGGAGGAAATTTTTAAATTTATAGAGACCTCTCAGCGTTCCGGTGACCTTACGACTTATTTCAGATAGCTGACCGTTCCAGGAGACGTTCGGACCTAACACCAATCCAAGGTTCTTTACCTGTGTGCTGAGGGGAATGATAGCGTTCTCGAACCGGATCAACAGAAACTGAAACAAGTTTGGAAAGTTGTTGCTGGCTACCAATAATAATAGCTTGGCACTTAGCTGGGTTGACACAAATGCCGAAACTATTTGACCATTCCGAGATGTGATCCAGGTCTGCGTTAATAAGCGAAATGGCACAGTTAATATTATTCACATCAGCTTGAGCGTACAGCTGCAGATCGTCCGCATACAAATGGTAAGAGCTTTGAATCTTAGTAGTAAAGAGATTAATAAAAACAGAGAATAAAAAAGGACTTTACCAAAATTTTACTTGATATTATTTACATTTTTATTCCTACTACTAAAAAATATGATTCTTTAAATTTAATTAAAAAAAATTATAATAAGGTGGATAGATGTTGTGTAGACGTAATTAATTAGTTTTTATTATGTTTAATCATTAATACATGCCGTGTTTGCCTGTAATTGGGTGAATACTCTAGCAGTAGTTCATTATCATATGTTGTAAATAAGATTTTTTATTGTAGTACAGCTGTTGGCAAACGTCAATAAATAAATGAATAAATAGGACTAGGACTTAACTGGTTTTTATACTACTTACGCACGCTCGAAAACGTTGCGTACCATAGGCAGTGTCTAATTACCATCAGGCAGGTCGTAAGTGTGTTTACCACCGTCATTGTACAAAAAGAAAACATACAAATCAGCTTGTTCACTTAAAAATCCACTTTCCCCGTTTTCTATGACTACCGTTGCCCCAGTTTACGCGTTGATCTGATCTAATCTAGGAACCGTTGTAAGCCTTCGAACTAATAGGTTGGCTTCGATATAAATAATTCAATTGCGTTAGTTGCAGTTACATGGATTAAGGTTAAGCTTTGCGTTGTGCCTCGCTACGATCGTACGTCCATACATTTGTATTTAATGCATTTGCCGTTCGTCCCGCATCCAAGTATTAGTTGGAGTTAAACCGATATTTTCAGTTGATTTTATGTATTTGCGGTCCCTTTACCTGTCGAATGAAATGTAATTAACCGTTTAACTATTTATTTCGCTAATTTAAATTCAAAGACGTTTTTCTTTACAGGTATTTCACTGATAGTCAAATCAGCAACTTTTTACGAAACGTTAAAAACGCTTGTTTAGAATGAAGTTTGTAGGGAAATTTGCCTAATGACGTCACAATTTTCTCTGGCCCAGCTCCGTCCTTATGTCATGTTTATATATTTGAAATTCTTTAAAATTTCATAAATAAGCTGAAGTATGTTTTTTACTAGTATTTTTGTAAAATACAATGTCTCAAGGGCCTGTTTTATATTAAGCTAGTTTTAATTTTATTTATTTTGTTTAGGTTATTTTTGTATGTACATATGTACTTATATTGGTAACGTAAAAAATGTGTTTCAGTGTTGCGGAATACCCTATTGTATTTTTCAGCCATTTTTATTGGCCTCCAAGATTTATAGCTTTAACTGCATTGGAACGACACATCTCTACAGTTTGATTATAATTATTTATTGTCTAGATCAGGAAAGCAATGCTATAAAATACCAATCCGGTTCCTATTTAACAAAGTCCCCAATTAAAGTTACTGCGAGTTCCCGGGGTAGAAATGCTGGTCAGTCGTAGCGCAGCACCGAAAGAAATTACGACAATAACAGGGCCGATGAGTTGAACTCTATTCCCCAGTAATAAGGGTGATGCTTGGCAACTAGTTACCAAAGGTGAGTGAGTTGCTAAGCCCTCCTAACCACTTCTCACTTGAAAAAATAAGATTGAATCAGTTAATATTCTTTAAAACAAATGAAACATGTTTTCTTTTAAAATGTAGTTCCTCTCCAGATCCCATAATTATCTTCCGCCCTGTATATAGCCTGACCCCGAGATTCATAACAATTATACGTCATGAACGTTCAGACCTATACTAAGTCGCCTGAGGCGAGGTGAAAGTGTTGTGAATACCAACCCAGCAGGTGTTATTTATAGTGTACAGGCTTAAAATACTTATCATACCTTGCATCAGTGGTTCACTTTTTTTTAGTATTTAACTTTAACACCCTTCATATGCCCTTCATATTTAATTTGCCTTAAGGAGCCTATCTGGCATATACAGGCCTTAAAATTGCGCTATTTTCGCGTATCGTTATGATTCATAACGCTACTTTGTCAATAAAGCGTTTTACTAAAAACGATATTTGGCGCGCATTTATAGCGGTATCCATTATATCGTTATAAATAAAAAGTTATTTATATAGCGATATTCTGTCAAGCGCTATAATAACGTTATAGGCTATCTCTGTCTCGCACATACTCGTAGTCTCGTTCTTACGTGCGCTGTGACTTGTACGTCATAGTCGAGCACGTCATTGTCGCTACCGCCATCATCTTAAACGATATTATAACGTTATAATAACATTATGATATATTATTAGGTTATGATTTTCATTTTGTTATGATATGAAATATCGTTATGAGGAATATCGATTATGATTATAACGAAATTTTAAACACTAACGAAATATATCGTTATAATATCGCTTAGTTTTATAACGTTTTAAAGGTTCGGCCTATATAACCGGTTTTATTATGCGTTTATAAATTTGTATGTGTGTAGCTTGCAGAAAGTAATTTGACATATATAATTTTCTCCATTTAGGTACCCACTTGACCACGATTGCGGAAAGGTCTTTAAACGTCGCGTCAAGATGTATTCAATACATATAAACAGTTTCATTCTCTGAGTAACAATCGCAAAAATCGAAGACAATATTATTACGAGTATGTTGTCGCGTCTGGCGAATTTGTCTTTATTTTGTTTTTCAAATTCAAAAAAAATTATAAACTGATTCGGAAAGTTTTTTTATATTATTCATTTATTAAAACTTTCTCACAAAATTTCACTAGAATCGTTTGAGAAATGCAACTTGGAGAGGAGACAAGAGGTAAATCCGGAAATCAGCCGGCCAGACCTACGAAAGCAATTTTGCCGCAGCTGAGATGGAGACCTTCGTTCTAGTTGGTCAGTAGTTGTTGGTAGTATCTATGTGGGGTTTTTTTTATATTGGTGTGTAAGGTCGTCCAAACTCCCGAGGATGCAATGTGTTGTATTTTCCTCCAGCCGTCAATACAATAAATCCGCAAATCATGCAGTAAGGAGTTGGCAACTTGCTTGAGATTGTTCATTTTTATCAGACAGGTTGTATGCTTGTTTGCTACCGTTGTAATATAAAAAAAATATTGAGAGTTCTATAGTCTCCCTCACTGACCTGAAGTATAAATAACATTATAATATCCTATAGTTTGGGACCTACGAATGGTTTTTGCCCAATAATATCACTGTGACGTTTGGATCTCTGCGAGTCCCGGGCAGTCACCATAATCGTGTCGAATACTTATTTATTTCCCTGTAAATTCTTCTGCAAACAAAACATAGTAAAGGCGTATAAATCCGCCATCACCTTTCCCTTGGCCTTAACACTTTCATTGCCGGCTAGTGCTATTTGCCGCATGTAGCTCATAGCGGCTACGAACTGAGTACCCAACAATCGTCGGTTTTTAGGCGCTGAATGTGGAACTGTAAACTGTAGCGGGAATCGCACGTAGAGGCATGACGCATAGGTGTCATAATTCCACAAACGCTACGTGCGCTACGCCGTAGCATGTTGCAGCATTTACCCGCCTTGTAGCGAACATCGCACGTATGACGCAAAGGTGTCATAATTCCACAAACGCTACGTGTGTTACGCCGTAGCATGTTGCAGCATTTACCCGCCTTGTAGCGAACATCGCACGTAGAGATATGATGCATAGGTGTCATAATTCCACAAACTCTACGTGCGCTACGCCGTAGCATGTTGCAGCATTTACCCGTCTTGTAGCGAACATCGCACGTAGAGGTATGTCGCATAGGTGTCATAATTATTATATTAGGGATCATTAGGGAACATTTTTTACACAAATCGAACTAGTCCCACAGTAAGCTCAATAAGGCTTGTGTTATGGGTACTAGACGACGATATATTTAATAGATATATACTTAAATACATAGAAAACATCCAAGTCTCAGGAACAAATGTCTCTGCTCACCACAGAAACAAATGCCCTTACCGGGAATCGAACCCGGGACCTCTAGCTTCGGAGGCAATGACACTACCAACTAGGCTAAAGAGGCCGACGTATTATGGTTTAAGAACTTTATTCTCATAAAGAATTTACAAAATTCACTTAAACATAATATTTGTATAAAAACTTAAAACTAACGTGCAGACAATGCATAGTTAATTAATAAAAAATATTTATTTATGCGACTGTTATTCATTTCTTTAGATGTAAAGTGGGTAGAATTCTACAAAATCAGCAGTAGTGTTTCTGCAAAAGAAAACCACTGCCGAGAATAAACGTCGAAAGAAACTCGACAGTCAGCTTGTAGCGAATATGAACATAGAGACATGACGCTTAGGTATCATTTTTGCACAATCCCTACGAGTACGTTCGCTACGCCATAGCGCGTTGCAACATTTACCCGCCTTGAAGCGAACATTCCACGTAGAAGCATAATAATAAATAAAATATACGTGCTATTGGGATCGATCTGTCATCACGGACAGGACTATTGTAGCCAACAAGCCTGATACTATCGTGCTGACAGATCGATTGAAGCGCCAGGCAGTACTCGTTGACATCACCTAAATGGTCGCGTACGGTACGATTTCACAGAAATTTCCTCCCTCGGACGCTCCGATTATGGAATAAGCTCCCTGCCGAGGTTTTCCCGTCGGACTACAGTATGGGGTTCTTCAAGAAAGGAGTGTATAAATTCTTAAAGGGTCGGCAACGCGCATGTGACACCCCTAGGAGTTGCAGGCGTCCATAGGCTGCGGTGACCGCTTACCATCAGGCGGGCCGTACGCTTGTTTGCCACCGACGTAGTATAAAAAAAAACATCCCCCAGGACGAGAACCTCGTGAAAGCTGAGAAGGACAAAGTCAGCAAGTACCTAGACTTGGCACATGAGGTAACCGCCATGTGGGATGTTGATTCAACGATTATTGTCCCGATAGTTGTCTCTGTGAACGGTCTAATAGCGAAGAGCCTCGACCAACATCTCAAGAGACTCTCGTTAGATGCCTGGGTCAAGGGTCAAATACAGAAGGTGGTACTCCTGGACACGGCGCGGATAGTCCGGAGGTTCCTCTCTCTGTCGCCCTAACCGGTAGGTTAGGTTTTTTATAATGCTTTTATAATTTGTATGTATATTTTTATATTTTACTTGTGTAAATTTATTGTAAAAAATCTAACCTAAGCAAAAGATATAAATAAGGTGAATAAAATAAATATTAAATATTGGGGGACAATCTTACACGAATCGACCTAGTCCCAAACTAAGCAAAGCTTGTACTATGGGTACTAGACGACGATATACATACTTATATAGATAAATACATACTTAAATACATAGAGAACATCCAAGACCCATGAACAAAATCCTTACTAAATGCACAAATAATGCCCTTACCGGGATTCGAACCCGGGACCTCTAGCTTCGGAGGCAGTGTCACTACTAACTAGGCTAAACAGGTCGTCAATGACGTGTAGGGTATCATCAATAGTCATCATTCCTCAAACACTACGTACAATTTTTTGAAACTCACGGTTCCTATTTTTAGACTCCCAATATTAAGCTTTTTTTATATTCATTAATTTAGGAGCTATCATCAAATTGGCGACGCTTCCATGCCTATGCAAATGCATACTTGTATTTACCATTTGATTGCTTAATATCCAACAAGCTTCTAACCCTCTTTTTCCTCAGGTACAATTTGTTAACTTTGCATAATCTATTCCACGAAGCCTCCCTTCCGAAGAGGAAGCGACCGTATTGTATAATATGAGAGAAATTATCCTAAACGATAAAACTTCGGAGACAATATACGAGTATGCCCCAATTTTCACCCTCTCAGATACACGTACAGGTGCTTATGAACTTTAGTAAATTATGAGCAGTGTAGGTACATTAAAGAGCCGTAGAGTGTTAAAGTCACTGTAGCCGTGGAGGCTGTGGGTTTGAAATTCTGCTCGTACCACTGTATTTAAAAAAAAGTTTTTTTCATTTTTTTATTCAATAGCAATGTAAATTGTGTTTGATATACAAAAAAAAAACTTAATCTAATAATATAAAGTAAAAATGCAATTAATACCTACATGAATGCAAAAATATAAAGTAAAAATGCAATTAATACCTACAAAAATGTCATTGAATATACTTATACATTACAAAGAATACGGGTAAAAAAACATACGAAAATTAAATATCCTAAAATTTTGAATTTTTTCGCATTACATTTATATACAAAATAAACTTTAAAAATACATTAATCCTGCATTGCTCTCTTCCAGCTCTGATACAGAGTAGTAACGTTTTTTTCAAAGAAACTTGCCGTTTTGCGCATTGACACTAGTAATAGTTCTAACCGGTTATATACGAAATATCATTTGATAATTGTTAAACAGTCGCTTTTCAGTGACGGAAAGAAGGAAATCGGTATAATCCCAATAAGGTCACATAACGGACGCTTTCGTAAAACTAGTGCCAACGCCAAACCTCGGGATTGGGTGCCAAATCGTACCCCACCACCTCCACCATATAAGGCGAAGACCGTCCACTGCTGGACATAGGTCCCAAATTCATGGGGGGTAAATGCCATAATCGCCACGCTTGGCATGCGGGATGGCATTATCTTCACCGCAATCCAGGGATACTGCTGCTTATCCGCGGTGGTTTTGGTGGTAGTTTTAGGACATGCCAGGCTAAGCGTATTATAACTAGCCCCAAGAGGATGATGTATATTAAAGAGCCGACCCAATCAATGAAATAAGAATTTGAAAATGAAGCTTATTTCTGTGCCTATTTTTCTTCTTATTAAAACGACATGTTAGGTATTTGAAACCGTATATGATTTCTGTTATTAAGAGGAAACACTACGGGCGAGATAATTGAAAAATAGGTATTTATAAAATCTAATGCCGTCGCCCAACCTCGAGCCTCCCCCCACAGAGTGCGATAGGGACAACTGCAGCTCGAGCCGAAATTACCTATGAAAAAGTAGACAAAATCAACGTTTCGTGGTACCCTGTTTCCTTCTCCAAAACTGGACCGATTTAATTACTTTTTTCATTAAAATCGCCATTGCCCAACGCGACAACATTACCATCCTCACTCACTTAGATGGTTGGCAGTCCTCAACTGTGCGTTTCTCCAGGAAATTCCTGCCTCGCACAGCTAAACCGTGGAATGAACTGTTGCCTGCGGTATTTACGGACCGATACGACCTTCAAACTTTCAATAAAAAAGCGTACTCCCATCTCAAAGGCCGACAACCCACTTACAACCCCTCTGGTGTTGCGAGTGTCCATGGGCGGCGCTAATCGCTCACCATCAGGCGATTCGTCTGCTCGTTTGCCTCCTATTACATAAAAATAAATGACCAATTGTTTTGGTTTTTGAACGTTTATATGTATCATCTCTTCATTTTTACCACTGACTGACTGACTAGTAATCAAAAGCCAGGTGACCTAGAAAGGTGAAATGTGGCATCCAACTTGGTAATTGTGTGTGTACACTTAAAAAATCAGAAAACAGTGATTTTTTTAGTTTTATTATTATTTATAGTTTCGCCACGTCCGTCTGTCTGTCCATAGCGGACATGATCAGTTAAGGCGCTTTAGAGTTATCTTAAAAAGTCTTCTTTTTCTTAGTAAAAGACGTATGAAACCCTGCGAAGGTATTTCCCTTTTGCTAGTTATTGTTTTTTTTTAAATTGGGCAGCTATGGAACCCTAACTGAAAAGCACTTATCTGAAAAGGTGCCTAGTCTGGCACTACATTGATTAGAATAAAACTAATTTACACCACACCTTGCCAAAAAGCACGTTTTTCCGCACGCTGCGCGTCCGGAAACCCACTTTTTGGCCAAGTGGTGACGTAAAGTTGTGTACAAAACACGGGTCGTAAAACAGAAAGCCCTCTCTCGCATATTTATGGCCCTGATGATATCATCTCTTTTAATAATTTATTTATGAAAACAAGGAAAACATAGGGACATGGCAATAGTGGCCATAGATTTTATGGAAAAAAATATTGCTCTCTAGTGGCACTATCCAGGGAGGAAACAGGGAACTACGATTGTATGGAAAAACGGTCCTAGTGTTTCCTCTTAAAACAGTAAACAAATGTAATCACTTATTAGTTTCATGCGAGGTTATTTCAGTTTAATCCCCATCGCTTTTGCGATCACACAATGCGATTGTCGCACGACCATGCGGTAAACATACCATTGATTACTACTGATCGCAATTACGTGTTAGGACATCATCATCATCATCATATCAGCCAAAGGACGTCCACAGCTGGATACTGGCCGCCCTCAAAGAGTGCCATAAGGTTAGTTAGGACATAGGAATGATCATTTATAATAGGTGAAAATGATGTCATCATCAGCGCTTGACGCACTTAACGCAATCATACCGCATACATCTTTGTTGACAATCATCACCAAACTGCGACTCAACTATAGCACTAACCGATTGAGGTCTTTGTCGATAAGAAAAACTAAGCCGAAAACGATATATAAGTAATTTGTTTTTCATAGACCATTAATCTTTTACATATGTGTCACAAACAAACCATAAATGTCCTTAAACAATTAGCAGAGTCACGTTTTATATGTACCTAAGCATTTGTTCTCGGACTTCTTTGTTGATAAGAATCGAAAATATTGTTATATTTTTTAGAACTAACCGTACCAAAACAAACCCATGTAGAATTTGAATAAAAAGTTTATCCTTTTGTCAGAAAACGTTTTTAAAACACTATTGTCGCTATGGGAAAAAAGATCACGCTCCGTTCAACAATGCGTAACCTTGATAGTGGACAATGCAAAGAGAAAAATACACCGCACCTGTGAAAAAGTGAAGAATATCACTGTATGTACTTCGATTCGTTTCTACTGCATGTAAAAAACTGTAAGAAATCTGTGTTTGCAGTTAACTGCAGTCATTAAAAATTATAGACGAACTATTACTCAAGAGGTCCACTTTAAGCTGTCGCAGTATACCTAATATCAGTGACGTCTTCGGCTCGTCATAGGGGCATCCCCCAGCTTCAAGTATTTCTCTTTCTGTATCATTGTGATGTACAAAAGCGATGACCTAGATATGTACAATATATTCTTTTAACAATTAAAACAAATGGAATTTAGGCTCAGGGCCATTATTCTATCTGCAGTACGTATTGGACATAATATTATATCACCAATTTAGACTGATATCTAGGCCAGGATGCTAAAAATATCATTTCGATCCATCGTTAAAAGTAACTTTAAAAAAAAAATAGTTTATTTCCGTATAATAGCTTTAGTCCATTTTATTTTAGGCCTATTTACGCATATATGCGATGTATACATCAGGTGGCCTAACAACGAGTATAGCAATTCAATATGTGTATTCTACCGTAACATTACTCTGGTACTATTGACATCAGATGGATTGACCTTCAAAAGACTGCGTGTTTTAAGGCGTACTCAACCAACAATGTCAATTCAATTCTATATCAATACTAACGTCCTACCCCACACATGCTAATGCACTTGCGTACGAGAAAGTGCATAGTTTACTTTATAATATACTAATAAACGAGTAATGTTCGTAACTATATTTATTTGTAACGGAGGATTTGTAAGTTTATGGAGAATCACCTCAATCATTCCCATTTCCTTGTCGCTCGGCAAGGCATGGTAAATAATGTATGTAAATGGAAGTATGTGATTTCCGTCGAATCGGAAACCCATATAATATGCTAATTTATGGGCCTGGCTGACAAACATGTCGTATATTTTCGAAATCGGGACGAAATGAATTCACTAATGGTTCCCTATTGAGTAGACATATTTTTCGCTGACCGAATAACATGTTACAATGTGAAATAAGAATGTAATATAAATATGTGATATTGAAAACAAAAGATATATGAGGGAATAAAATTATTGTACCGTAATTTTCGAATTATCTCTTTTACACTCTGCAGGGTTTAACCGATAAGGTGGACAGTGGCAGTCTAGTCAGTACGAGTATAATCGCGGTAAATGAGATGATGTAAGAATAAATAAGTAAACTTGTCATTAGCTGTCAAATCTACTATTGACCGCCACCGCAGGCCGCGCCTGTGTGATTCAGGCCTTAGGCTTCATTTAGGGCGCTTTTTATTATTTCAATTCTTCTCTTTATTTTAAAATTAAAAGCACAATTATATGAATAAAGGAGGTTGCTTTCGTAATTAATGGCGGTTCGCGGCAAGACACTGCCCTGATGCATTTTGTTCATACACGTTTTATGTTTTTTATGTACGCCTCCCTAAGAGGGGTCTCGCTAGCGGAGGATTTGCTTCTAATATTGTTTTTCTTTCTTTTTGTCTGTTACTTCTGTATGTTTAATTTTTAGGTTTATTTTGATTTTTATTTCTAAAAAAAGAGTAGCAACCCTGAAGACCTCGTTTTTCAAATGTTTGTTATTATGATTATAACCTTTTTTTTTAATTGTTAATCTCATCGTTGGCATCTGTGTCGCCTCCTATTTTAATTTTTAGGTAAGGTCACCACCGAAAATCAGCGCCTCAGCTTGCTGAGTCTTGCTGTGCGTTCATGGTGAGCGGGGATCCTGTTTAACGCCTTCTCATTTTATCTGTTTGTGTTTTTGTCTTGTGTGACGGTAAATAGATTAATGTTCTTCCTTTTTTCTTTCTGACTCAACGACACCGATTTCCACCGATACCTACCTGGAACGGCCGACTCACCTCCCTACTAGATGGCTCAGGAGGCCCGTTTAGCGCCCCGGAATTCCCCATACTCTCCATATAGCCGAGCCGAGCCAGCGGAGATGGTGCGCTTTCGTCTCCCAAAATCCTCAATTACGACGTTTTGATGGATATCGCCTAGCAGTTTTTTCTTATTTATTTATAACATTATAACATTTCAGCGAAATTAGAATACTTAAGGCAGGATGTTCACTATCCAGTTAGGCAATAACTCTAACAACTTAGATCTACATAGGGTAGTTACCAAAGACAAGTGTAGTTTTGCGCCAAAATGCGAGTGGTATAGGCCTGGTAATAGTAGAGTTTATTACTCGCTGTAACTATTAAGGCACTAGACGGTACTTATCATTTAGCAACATCTGGCAACAAATTTTAGGCAAACAATCCATTACCAAGCTAGCTTTATTAAACACTAGCTTATGGCTGAATAAACAATAATAATTTACGTATAGACTCTATACATAGGACCGTCTATACTGTTGATGCTCCTCTGTCTTACAAAAAATATGTTAGACAGCTAGATTTTAACTCAAATAATAATGGTACGTAATGGATTGTGCCCTTGACCACCAGATTGGAAGTGTACAGTGCACCTGCGCCGCTGATGCACTCATCCTGATGAAGACCAATGAGTTCGAAACATATCGTCTTGAGTAACAATTTATACGTAAGTTTTAGCCGTTTTATAGTGATTTTAAACATGAATCACAAAAGTTTGAATTCAAGTCAAATAATGGTATCAAGTTTCATCGAAAATCAGCTATTTCATCTAGTCAGGGCGCCCTGTAGCCCGGGCATAGAATACAGCTTCGGTATCCCCTGCCTGTCGTACAAGGCGTCTAAAAGGGGGTCCTTGGGTTCGTAGACGGTTACGGTTGGGGGCTGCGATCGTCTATGAAAACAGATGGTGGGACCCACAGAAGTGTGACTCTAGGGCGGCTTCCTAAAGGCTTCAAAATCTAATAGATATTTTTACATGTCAGTAGGTACAACGAGCTTCTAAACATCGTCCTCTAATCTGTAAGCGTCGCTCTCGCTTCGCACCCACTGGAGCACTAGCCTAAGCGTAGGCAGTTGCTGGTTTTAGAAGACTTCACTTTGCGCCCCATTACGTGGGTTTAATACGATGTGATGTGTTTTCTTACTCTTATACAGGAGCTAACAAAAATATGTTACCACACGAGTATAATATCCTTTTAAGGCTCTTTTTATAAAGAATTTTGAGACTATGTAGTCAAGTAATATAAAAAAATGCACTGAGTGCCTACTAATTTTTGATAAGATCTAACGGATTTTAAAAATATTAAGTAGTATAAGTCATATACGCTGTAAATAATATTGTCTACGTTTACGTTTGAAGAAACAAATCTGTGACCCTAGTGAAAAAGGGTATAAGTGCCGTACAATTGTATAGGACTTGTACTCCTTTTCACTAGAGCCACAGAAATGTAGGATGATATGATTGATAATCGAACTTAACATGATTGAAGTTCTACGCGTATTGGAAAGGTTAGATGCTTAAAAAAGTCCAGTTAATTATCACTTTTACTTGATCATGCAAATGCAAATATCATAAGTATACGAAATTTGTATATGTTTGGCCATGATGTCCGACCGTTTTCGGCCATGGCGACCACTCCGACTCCTATCCAGCGTTTTGGCGCTGATGCGCTCAAATGTGGCTTATGTAGCCTATCCTTGCGGCGAAATTCCGTGCACATTTTGGCCATGTATAACTAACTAACTAATGAACTCCGTAAATTGTCCCAGACTACAAATGTTGTATGATATTGACGACCACTTTAGCTTAACTGGTGGTGACCTCGCCTGCGCAGCTTATGATCCTGGGTTGGACTCCCGGTAAGAGCATTTATCTGTATCATCATGTCAGCCGAAAGACGTCCACTGCAGACGGGCGCGCTGTTTGGACGGAAAGGTTCTCGAGTGGCGACCACGTACCGGAAGACGTAGCGTGGGCAGGCCCCCCACACGGTGGTCTGTGAGATGACCTGGTATATATTTGTGTCATAAACACAAATATGTGCTCCGTGATATATATTTTTTTTATATGCTTATGTATAAGTATATTGTCGTATAATACGCCCAGTAACCATACAAGCCTTGCTTAGTTTGGAACTACTTCAACAAGTGTAAGGTTTACCCCACTAAAGTTTAACCTGAAAAATAAATATTTACCTATATTTTTATTGTGGGCATAAAATATTAACTATTCCAAAAGTACAGGGTCAGCACTCTTTCATTCTCCTGGTTTGATGGCGCATAAGGCCGATAGACATAATATAACCGCAAATAGTTATCTCACATAAACCGCGGTCCCGAGGTCCTTCGCGTTATCTCAGCAATTTGCTAAGGAAACAATACCGTTGCCGGTTTGTTATTAAGTTATAAGATTATCATTTTGCTTACGCGTACCGCTAACCGTTTTGGGTACTGCTAGCAGTTATCATAGAAGAATAAGGACAGAACAGAAATTTGAAACTATAACACTTATTTAAACTTTTGACTAAAATGGAAAATCATTTCGAGATTATCTCGGGCTATTTTGAAGTTTAGTCTCAGATTAAGTTCTTATTGCTAACTGGTTGGTTCTGGCCTTATTCTGTGACAGTTGTATATTTCGAAGCGTTGTTTACTTAAAACAACGCTTCGAAATATATAATTTTAGAAGTAAAATAGACAGACGACGATACTAGCGAAGAGACTTTGATTAATTATTCAATTATCTTCATTTTACAACAAGCAAATAAATATTAAACAACAAGTATAAAAATAACAGACAGTTGTATGTAGATAAAGGTTAGAGGGCGATGTTGGGTAGAGCTGCCCCGTTCGTTGAAGCCGAAAAAAAGATTTTCAGATCTGAATCTGTACCGCGAATTTTAGACTTTAATTATTTAAACCTAATATGGTTAAGAAAATGAGTGCCTTCATTCCAGATGAGTTATATTTCTTAGAACTCGATTGTCCCTGAACTAAATAATGAGAAATCAGAAATATTGATTTGCTCAGATACAGTTTTACAAAGTTGTTAATCAGAGGGAGTTCGTCCAAAGTATGATACGAGTATTACCTGCAGAAAACTTTGCTTTGATCTTGTTTCTTGTTGGACTTGTTTCACAAGTCTAACTAGGTTTCTGTTGGGTGGCGAGTCTGTTGCGTTGTCATAGCTAGAAGGTTTACGAGTATTTATGTTTCTAATTGATACTAACAGCATTATTTTTGTTATATCACATGCATAAAAAGGCAACTTATACATATAGCTTAACAAACTTCTGTTAATTAAATGTGTTATGTCATTCTCTAAGTAAAAAAAATCAAAGTGTTAAAAAAAGACAAAAGAATTTAAATTTTGATGGCCGTTGATTAATAAAGCCATAACAGTTTAACTTAAAATCTAAAGTGGTTTGAACAACGTTTCTGACGCTTTTTTTAAGCTGGCTGAGTAGCCTTTTTTCAAACTGGCAGTTGCAAAATGATAGCCGAGCATCAAACGTGGTGATACATTTAAGGATACTTGACAGGCTAGTATGTGATCTATTTAATTCCTCTTCCTGAAAAACGGTTTACTTACGAAGTGTTTTTAATTTGAGCGATTAATCAACCCAAAAGTGCATATCAGCTTGAATTAAACTGCACATTCTGTATATTTAATGCTTCTCTACGCCTAAAGTAAGATGGCTGTATTAGGCACCTAACAAAAGATAAATGGAGTATATTGATTATCTATGTCATCTCATAGCCAGAGTAGCGTTGATGGATCTAGCTACTTCATCACAAAATAATTTGTCCCACAAAGCGAAATAAAGAAGATATATGTGCGACCATTAGGATAGGTTACTTTTTGTTACTCATATCTCTTTTTATTAGCATTAAACATGAACTTTAACAGCATGCAATAAGGTTGGTTTTAAATTGAACGTGAAGAGATGCGAGCTTGTCGAAGGGTGCGATTCACGTTGGGATATAGGAATGGGGTCGCATTTCCTTTCCTTGCGGTATGCCCAAGGACTCTGGGCTAATTGTGTTACCCGAGAGCGGAGAACGAGGTGAATTTCTGACGTGAGACGTGGGTTAAGTTACCTGATCAGAGGTACTTAAGACCGCCTCTTTACCTATGTATCTTTGGTAATACGACGACTTTTATTATCATTTTTGAATTAACCACAGGTCCCGCTATTAATGGAACTTAAATCATTCATCAGCCTATAAACGCCCCACTGCTTAGCACAAGCCCCCTCTTCATGGATAAAATATTAGTATTATATAAGTATTAGCGATATTAGCTATTATTATACATAAAATTTAAGTAATAAATAGAGTTTTAATAGATTATGTTGTATAATGAAACAACTACGAATAGACCTGGAGTTATCCGTATCGTGTTGCCCAGATCCCGCGACAAGGGATATATGGTACTACTACAATAGTCAATTTAAAAAGTTTTGGTTTACCAGGATTTTAACGTTATGCCTTCTCAGGACGGGATGTTTTCTGCTTAGCTGAGTTATCTTAAAGTTACCCGCGAATGATAGATCGATATAATTATGTTTTTGATTTGATCATTATTCCAATAAAAATAAAGTAACGAAGTATTCAACTTTTCTGACCTGCTGCATCTTACAGTTGCTAAGCCGACGAATAATGATGTTGGAGTTGAATATTGTGCCAATAATAACAAAGTAAAGAAGTATTCCACATTTACACTAATATTTCATGGTCATGTGTTAATGTAGAATACTATATGGGTATTGTAATCAATAGTAAAGCTTCAAGATTTTTAACGAATATAGTTCCTGCAGAGAAAGATTGTAATAGTTCGATTCGAACTCGATTTGGTAGATTCAACCACTTTTCTGTCCATATTTTCCCTTTCGATAGTTGGTGAAAAAACATCTAGTTTCACTGTTTTTATCTCGTTCCGTACGAAAACGATTTATCCCAGGATCTTGGACGGTACTGCCAAATAACTGCTCAGGGGGCGTAATTCCTTAGGCACTAACATTTTATTATGTATTGGATTTCTAACTTGTATCCCGCATTCGCACATTTGGCTATGTGTGGGACGAAGCGAGAAACTCCGTTAGCAATATAATACATATAAGATTTAAGTGCTTGTGGAATTGTATTCAAGTGCGGAATTGTCACTTTTTTGTTCTTTATTGAATTAGAGATCCATGCGTCTTCGTTAGCGGCGTCAAGAATGCCTCTTATTTCTTGCCTATTTACTTCCTTATATAAACGGCTTCGTTACAACTCTTATCTCTCCGTGTCAATGTTGAATTAGGTAATACGTGCATAGCAATGTGCAAATTGCAGAAATTGTAGAAATGTTCTCAGAAATTGAAAGCAACTTAGAAAGTTCTCTGTGAGAATATTCTCATTAGAACTTTAACATTTTGTGTAGTATATAATATTACACGCCACATAATAGTAAACCAGGCAGGCATAATATTTAAAATGGCGTGTGTCTACGTCGGTCCTGATACGATAAGATTGTTTATTAAATTTAAGTTCCAGAGAATATTCTCCATAGAAGTTTCGCAACTTACGAAACTTCTCCTCGGTGCATTGCTATACGTGCCCCATTCTTTATACCAGCTTTTTAAATAATCGTTTTGTATTTTGTTTTTTTTTTAATAACTAATAAGAGAGGATTTAAAAATAATATATCCAAATATTTCCTGTAGTTAGTAGTTGTTTCAGTGTTCCCTTCTTTTGCAGACAAATATTAATTTCGTAAAATATAATATTTGGCCGTTGTATATTTATTTCGAGTATAATTGTTTCAATGACTATTTACTTGAATGAAACATATTTCGCAGAAAAAACATTCAATTAATTTTATAATTTCATTTTTTTATTTTACAAGCTTATCAAACAGTAGAATTTATTTTGATGTTTGCTTGTTTTGCAGACAGAAATTTCCATATTTCATTTGGTCCGTGTATTTTTATTTCGAACATTATTGTATCAACGCCTAGTTACAGAATTCAGAGAAACACAATTCAATGAATAATAATTTATATTATTTTAATAATAAAAAAACATATAAAATAGTAGAATTAGGTTTGTTTTAACGAACATTGTTGGTTCGCTGTTTTAGGGCTCCGTAGCCAAAATGGCAAAAAGGGAACCCTTATAGTTTCGTCATGTCCGTCTGTCTGTCCGTAACCCTATGTCACAGGTATTTTAGGTTAGGTGAAAATTCGGGATTATTTTAGCCCTAATTACATTGGGCTAACATAGTTAGGCAAAATCAAGATTCGGGTTTGTGATTTTAGGGTTTACAACATTAGGGCTATTGAAATTATGCACCATAGATAGAATTTAAATTATAATAAACGATCCTTTACTACAAAGCATACCTGTTAAAAAGTCCGACTTTTACCGAGGTACAGGTAGATTCGTTAGTTACCTTGTGACCCTCAAAGTGAAAATAGGACTTGTTTGCACCATAGATAGAATTTAAATTATAATAAATGATCCTTAATTACTACAATAAACAAAAAATTCCTGCTAAAAAGTCCGACCTTTACCGAAGTACGGGTAGGTTTTGTAAGTTACCTTGTGACCCTTAGAGCAAAAATAGGGCTCCGTCGACTTGCTTGCGGCTCGTAGGTAGAATTTAAATTATAATAAACGATCCTTTACTACAATAAACAAAACATAACTGCCAAAAAGTCCGACTTTTACCCAGGTACAGGCAGGTTCGTTAGTTACCTTGGGACCCTCATATCGAAAATAGGAGCACCGCGAAGCGGGGCTTCGTTGATTTGTTTGCGGGTCATAGATAGAATTTAAATTATAATAAACGCTCTTTTACTACAATAAACAAAGCATACCTGCCAAAAACTCCGGAACTCAATAATATATGATTTGTAATTCTATGACATAAATAATGAAACATTAAATTTTCTTTGTAACACAATGTCAAAATTTACGTTTTTACACACTTAATATTCTGCAAATTGATTACTTATTCTACGAAATAATAATATGAGAATATTTTTTCTTGGAACCAAAATTCTATGACACTGTTGTCTTAGGAATAAATGCATGAACTGAATAATATGAGGATAAAGAATATATTATTTGAAATTCTATACATGAAAATCGAAATATAAAGTCGTATTTTTAACAAAAATATATTTTATAAATTTCTAGAACCTGAGCATTCCGAGAAATGATTATTCTATGAAATGATAATATGATAATCATTTTACGTGAACCATAAATCTATAAAACTGTAGTCTACGAAACAACGTACAACCAGTTGTTTCATTATGTTTTTGTTAGGTTTAGTATTTATATGTTACTGAAATTGTTTTTCTAACACATTCAATAAATAATTAAAATGTACGTTAGCTATATCGTTGTTACCAACTTTTATAAGTAGATCGAGTAGATTTTTAATACTCGAAATTCTTACTGGTAACATAAACTTCAACTGTCTTTCCAAAATTACAATGTGTGTTATACTACTTGTACTCCTACTTATTCTGTGGTTATACCTTATCTAAACAATGTAAATACTCACAGCGTAATATCTAGAGACCAAGAAACTTGGAGTGTCCACTATATAAAGCACATATACTCGTATATGAAGCATCTTACCCCAACCGGGCAAGCAACGGGTTGATGGCGTGATAAATATTTACGCCCCCAATAACGTAAACGTGGCTGCTGGACGTATTGATACAGTAACGTTGTCGTTTTAAAGAAAATGAACTCTAAGAGCATCACACTGATGCATTCTAGTAACATTATTAGAATAGAAGTTCTTTTAGGTTTCTTTTTTTTATTAAAAATGGGATTGCTCTTGGCCAGCATCTAGCCGGGGGCCAAAGATGAGGCCGACGATGAAGCGAACTCACCCAGAAGATGCCTATTCACTCGTGCCTTAAAAAGGTCTAGGTTATATGAACTCGGAAATACAGACGCCGGCAGAGAATTCCAAACCTTAGAAGTGTGCATTATAAAAGAAGATGCAAAGCGCTTGGTTCGAATTAGAGGAATTTCGACCAGGTAAGGATGGTAGTCAGCCGTCTGGATGTCCGATGGAAGAAAGGGGAAGGCGGTATGAGCTCATGGAGCTCTAGAGCACACTCACCGAAGTACAGTTTGTAGAAGACGCACAGACATGCTACTTTGCATTCTTTGTTTCGTAGTAAACAAGAAACCCTTAAAGTTTCGCCATGTCCGTGCGTCCGGCTGTCCGCTACTTAGCTCAGTAATAGTACTAGCAATCTGTCATTTGGTAGGGGTATACATATCAAGCACGCCGACAAAAAGGGAGTAATACAATTAAAAAAACAGCGTAACAACGTAAAGTGGGGATGCATTTTTTTCTTGCAAAACCCATCGTGTTAGGTATTATCAGCTAGCTCGATAAAAAGAATATGAGATTTTTTTCAATTTTTGAATAAGCTATACGTCTGTGTGATATTGATTATATAAGTGCTATTTTTTGTTGGAGTCAAGTTAGCTACCCTACACTAAACGTTTTCAATTTTAGTTCTAGCAACGGAACACTGATGGCGCTAATTTTATTATTAACAACCACCTTCAAAATCCGTAACATTTCGTCCTACAACGTTACTCAGAGATAAATCTTGATCCCAGACTAATGACTTTCTTTAAAGCTAAATCTAAGCACCCGCTAGTAAATGCAACTATGCAAATCGTGTTATAACGGCTAAGTTGAGTTTGGGCAGATTATGTAAATTCTGTGGGTATTATGTACTGCAGACTTGGTTAGGGATGACACGTTCCTAAATATTAACTATAGTACCAACAAGGACAAAATAAACAAGGACATGCCAACGATACTCAACTTTAAGGCAAATGTACCCGTCTAAGACCTACTCACCGCCGGGAGGCCATGAAATAGCTCATTCTCCTAGCGACGGTTTAGCGACGTCAAAATGTAAAGGCCATGGTGCTTGGTCTTAATTTTGTCTCGCTCGCTAAATGTTAGCTCAATTTGCTGTGAGCTGTGTTGTCAAAATGGTTTTTTTTATATTAAAAAACCTTAACAATGAAGTGTTACTGATCTAACTTTGTTCATCCGGGAAAATAATTTTCCCGAAAAAAACGAAGTCAGGAAGTCGCTATGAAGCGATTTCCCAAATTCTTTCTTTCGGGAAGATGTAATTGTAATTTCGGAAGAAATATTTTCCCGGATGAAGTCAGTGCGAAAGCGGTGCGATATCAGAAAGATGCGAGCTGTCAGTGTCAACTGTCAGTAAGGCTTTTTACTGCGCGCCTACATTTAAATGCGTGCTTTCAGACCGGCGCGGGATGAGCGAAAGCGGGGCCGATACGGAGGCAGTACTGCTCCGTTCCTGCGCATGATATTACCACTACGAAAATCTAATACTTACAATATCCCGTCGAGCGAGAAAAACTGTACGCCATCAGTAATCTCATGTAAATGAACTAATATCGATCTCGCTCCTCCAAGTCAGGAAGTCGCCTTGATTTCGTTCTTTCGGGAAGATTACTTTCCCGAAAGAATTACTATACTGACTATACTTTGTATCGAATCTTATTACAAACTGACCCGTTATAATGCTCTGAGTGTTATAAAAACTCGCGGTCGCTCTGGTGATGCACAACCATTTCCTGCTAAATTCAGTCCATATTTCTACAAAAGAATATTGAAATTCAAATTCAGCGCTTTTCTTTCGGCGGAGTATATCCGACTTATCACGTTGTCTCAAACTAGACGAGCTCAAATGACAAATGATTTATCTAACTCGCCGCTAAAGAAATAAGTGGCCAAGTTGTAAGAAGTTAGCACGTGATGACAGAGTGGACATCTACACAAGTAGATCAAAGGTACAGGCAACGTCAAAGATAAGTGTACATTTTTCACCTTATTTTATTCATCATCATCATTGAGCCGAATGACGTCCACTGCTGGACATAGGCCTGCCCACGCTACGCCTTCCGTACGTGGTCGCCACTCGACAACCTTTCCGCCCCAACAGCCATCGGTTCTGCGTGCTATGTGCCCCGCCCACTGCCACTTAAGTTTAGCGATTCGAAGGGCTATATCAGTCACTTTGGTTCTGCTGCGGATGGCCTCATTTCTGATGCGATCACGCAGAGAAACTCCCAGCATAGCCCTCTCCATTGCTCTTTGGGTGACTTTGAGCCTTCTTATGAGGCCCATAGTAAGCGACCACGTTTCAGTACCATATGTCATCACTGGCAACACACACTGGTAAAAATTTATATCCAGAGGTGATTACGTAACTTTTTTTTTGCGAGCGTAAGGTAATAACTAAATGTCATTTTCCATGTCAAAATGACAGTTACATCTACTTATCGAAAATACGTTACGTAATACGGTATTATACTGATATTAAATTCAGCAACTTTTTACGAAACGTATAGTAACGTTAAGTTTACGTAAATAAATACGCCTATACCTGCCACGGCCAGACATGAACCCTATGACACTATCAGTGAGAGTTCCTTTATAGTTTAACCTTGGAACGGCATCGCTGTCACATCGAAATGTTAATAAGCATCTTTTGGTAATGTAGCTAATTAGTTTATGTAGAATTGTAACATTTACTTAATAATAATATGAAAGCAAAATTGTTTTGACCCTTATTTTTATAAATAGGCTTAACCGAATATATTTGGTGACGTACTGCAAAAGTTATATCGTTAGTCTGTATCGACTAAGGAAAGGGTGTTTCGATAAACAGAGGTCGATAATTGAAGTGAATGTAATAAAATGCGTTTTTTATTCTATTTTATTCTTTCAAGATTGTGTAAAAAGAAGACAACGTTGAATTCTATGGTCGTCATCATCAGCCGTTTAAGATAAATTCGGACGCGTAGAGCAATCTCTATAGAAATCCTTACTCTGAGTTGAGATATTATAATAATACATATACTCTAGAAACGGTCTAGAGTTATTTATGTGTATTGGATACAATAAAATTAATAAACATGTCGACCGACATGGGTGCATAAAAAATGAAATCTAAAAAATAGAAGTATATCGAAACTTTCAAAACACTATCAGAAATATCACTGTCAGTGTCATAGGATTCATGTCTGGCCGCGGCGGGTATAATGACGTCAGAATTTTCTATGGTCCAAATGCGTTCTTTTTTAAAGTATGTATTGAATAATATTTAAAATTTCATAAATACCTTAGCTGATATTAGATTTTTCCTGAGCATTTTCGTAAGATTTGTTTACACATTGGTATAAATATAGTTTTAGTGTCATAAAATACCCTATTCACTAGCAGGTTTTATTGTGTTTTATTTACCTCGAGAAGTATAAAACAACGTTATGAAATGATATTAGAACGTGTCGCAACTCAAATTTAAATATCGCCATAGACAAAATTGAGGACAGGATCACGAGTATCACGACCTTCCAACATATTGCCCCTACTTTCGGAATACCTCTTATCTTACTCTTCAAGGTGTTCAAAAATATCTGGAAGATGGACTCCAAAGCCTTAAGAAAAAAGACGTGTTCAGGTTTTATGAGCAATTTGCTCGCTTCGCCAAATCTGTTGGTGACTGTACTTCATGGCTACCGGCTGAATCAACTTATGAAACAATCATACCAAGTAGCGTGGTCTGGAACAATATTATAAGGCCACATATAACAGAGTTTAATGTTAGTGTTATGTTTCCGTCTATGCTAGCAGTATGAAACTATGGATCAAGCACTCAAACACTCAGTCAACTAGCTCATAAGTAAACAGGGCTTCAATTTGAAATAAACCTACAATTTGCATTCTAATTTGATTTCAATATCGCTTGCTTTAAAGTGGTGCCGTACCAAAATTATTCCCGGTTTCTTTCCGTCTGTCACACACAGACTGTTTTCTCAAAGACCGGCTTGACATAGAAAGCTGAAATTTCGTATAGATATTGTATAGCCATGAGCTAGCAACATGTCATTGTAATATCACATTTTCTCCGTCTACAAACCTACAGTGGCACTGATATTAAAATCGTGTGCTCTGCTTACCGCTTTTGGGAATATAGGCATGAGTATATGTATGTTATTGATAGCATAATTACACAAGAGCCATCAGTTTGTTGGCGACCGTTGATTGTTTTATTGATTCGATGTTAAAAGCTGAAGTGGTTCGTTAATCTCCAAACGTTCTTGGGAGCTCTGGCGACCTTACTCGCCATCAGGAGCACACCATACCAGGTTACACGTCAAAGCAAGCTCAGGAATCACATTCAAGCTCGAAACGCATAGAGCGGGTGCGGGGCGTAGACGGTTTTGCATTTTTGATCTTCCCGAAATTGTTGACTATCGATAGTGGCGATTACTGCTTCATATGTCACACACGCCCCCTCCACTCCGCTATCCCGCGCGGTTTTTTGGTGCGACGTCCCCCGGACCGCATTTGCTCCGCCCCGCAACGACGCTGCGCCACGCTCTGTGTGTTTCAAGCTTAAATGATATAAATGAACTTTTATTGCACGTAGGCCGCATTGATTTCTGAAGAAAAAGACCAATGCCGAGAAGAAACGCCGAAGCGAACTCGACAGTCAGTTGTTTCTCCCAAAAACTGAGGATTAAAAAAAGTTGTCATTTCTTATTTGTCTCGTAATATGGAATAACGCTATCGATTCTAAAAGAAAAATGTGTCCCTAGAACAGTTTTGTTACTTTGTATACATTTATGTATAGCGGTAACAAAACTGACATCCAAATTTAGTATCTATTTATTGACCGAGCGAGCGAAGCATCTCCGTTTCAGCTTTCGACAAAAAAAATCGTATGTCTGTCCGGATGTTCTCCTCTACAGGTCGCATTTCTCAACCGATTCTCGTGAAAGTTTGTGAGCAGGTTCGATAATTAACCCGTCAAGCGTGCTAGTGTCACACGTGTGATACTAACGAATTTTCAATTTAGAAACTAATATTATTATAGTTACAGTTGAAATTACAATACAGTTTTCATTGACATATCATTCCATATAGAATTTTTTTGTCGAGTAAGTTTTTGGTAATTTTGAAATAATACAATTTTTGCGAGGTCTATAGCTCACAGAGCCTCTAGGGGACACTTTTTACGAATATTTCTTCTAGAATCAATAGCGATTGGGATCCTGAATCGAATGAGTCCAAAAAGTCTATTTTCTGAGAAAACATTAAAATCAGGTTGAAATGCGAAACATGGGTACATATGTATGTCTCAAATTGACCCTCAGACTCCAACCATTATCGATTAACAGTCGACCCAATAGTTGACTTAGAAGCATAACTTCACACAAGTTGGCTAGAAGTTCGTCCATGCATCACACCTCGCGCGGCCAACTTCGGGAATGCAAATATCAAAAACTATTCGAGCCAGAATAAACCATGTAGTCTTTCATTAAAGTCGGTTTCAGCTTGCAGACTCGAAAGTAATAGACTATAAGTTTTTGTTTTAAAATCGTTCCTTAACCGTTGTAGGTGGTACGTAACAATTTCATGATGGCGTTTTATTATGCAGTGTACATACCTAATTATCAACGGCGGAGGTTTTACGCTGACCTAGATCGTAAAATATAAAACAATGCATATACTGTAAGAATACTTACTGAACTTTATTTTTGTGGTAAATTACATCATCATTATCTATTGACATGTATGTTAGTCTGTAAGGTATATGTTAATATAGGCCTTTTGTTGTCTGAAGCAAATAATTAAAAATAAAATACTAAAATTTCATCATGTCGCTGCCCAATATAGCTTCATTTCTTTGAACACTTGTTACATTGCTATGTATGGCAAGGAAATTTGAATTTGTTTTCAAAGCTTTGCAATGTGCATCTTAGAAGCTATGTCTGGCGCCGATATTACGAAGGTATGAGTGCAATTATCACAGGTTAACACCTGACCGAAGTCTACCATATGGCTGCTCGTGGACGAGCCTTTAGGCCTCGGGGCTCCTCTCGTTTTATGTCGAGCGCGTTACAGCGCTCAGTAAGTGTTAACCTGCTCATGGATGAACCGTCGCCATTCCTTATGATATATGCCTTTTCCACGGTAACATTTGGACGTTATAGGTAACCCTACCTATATTTACATTTAATATCATACATAAGTGGCAACACATTTATTGTTGCGCCCCAATGTCGCATTGTGTGAGCACCAGTGGCGGCTGCTGACTACGAGAACCGGTGGTGCGCTAATTTATGGATATATGGAATATTATATTATATAACTCAAAAATTGCAATACAACCACATTTTCCTACTAACAATTTTATTTTTTATGTATTACCTCAATCCGTCGATTTTGGTCCCTGGCAAATGAGACATGACCTTGGCGGTCCAGCTATTTTATTTCTAATTTATCAATCACTAAAAGTTTTATTATTGTTTTTAATATTCTCGATTTTATTGTTCACACTTATTCTTTCCATTAAACACACAGTTCCTCACTTCACAAAAGACGGGCATACTTACTTTACATGCAAAAACAAACAATAAACACGAAACGAATAATAGCGCGCTGCACGGACAAGGTCGAAGGAAAGTGCACAGGACATGTTATTAACCAACTAAGCGAACTTGACAATTGGTGCGCAAGAAAAGCTTTATATTTTGAGCGTTAACTTCGCTTGGTCGGGTAATACATGAGTCATCCACTCGGCCGGCCGCCTGGTGTCTAGTCGGCAAATTTTCGGATATCTTCGGCTAAGCGGCAGTACGCGGGCATACGCGAGCTTCGTGCGGCGCACCGAATTCACCTATTTCTTCATAGAGTTTGTACGGAGTATCTTCCGTCTCACGCGCCTGGCGTTCTAACGTGTTTCTCATAGCAAATGTACTGACTAGTGCGTGCGCTCCACGAAGCGCACGGAGAGGTTTTTTTGAGTTGAGACTGAGCGAAAAAGAGTTTTAAAGACTACGACATACCGTAGTGGTTGGTTATTTTGCATTTTTTTAAATGTAATATATGTATGTATATTACAGATAATTGAGATTGTTTTATTGATGACGATGGTATTGATGATGCAAAATTTTTGGTAGTGCAACGCACGAGCGCACTCAAGGTACAGCTTTGTGGAGTCCGGTGTGTTCATGCTTGCAAGCGCAAAGTAAATACCTTAATACTAGTGTTATTTTATTGTATGTAGATTGACGAGAGACATAATCCTGTTCTGGATTAGTTTTATTGTTATTGACGCTTAGAGACCTTATACATCTCTAACAATATTAAGTTTACTTATTTTAATTTTAGCGCTTATAGATCATTTACATCTCTAAGGACTTTGAAATATTTGTTATTAATCGTATTTGGACGCTCAGAGACCATATACATCTCTGAGATATTAAATTAATTTTATGTACTTTTTGTTTATTCGGACAGATCGTATTCAATACGTCCTTCATATTTGTAAATTTATTTTTATTTAATTGTTAATCAGTATATTTTTTTTATCATTATTATTAACTAAGATTGTCAGTTTTTTTTTAAATTGTATAAATTCACGCTTTGACTTGTAAAAGTGCCCTTGTGGCCAATTTGCAGAATAAATATTTGATTTTGATTTTGATTTAGGTGCCGTAATTATAACTCGATTGTGTCTGTTACTAATTGTATTGTTTGAGATAGCTAATGATCGAGCTTTGTACAGATTATTTTTTCCAGATTTTTTAACAATGGTGTTTAAGGACCTTAAGGTTCTAAAAATAAGCAACAACAAAATATAAGTATAGTCATGATACATGTATTCAAAAATACTTCATTTTATTTCCTAATTCGGGCAGTTTTATCTCAAATCAAACTAGAATGCAAATTTGATGTCTAAAATCGATCGTCATGCCTGAACTTTGTTATAATTTGTTGAATAAGAAAAGACGGCGCCCTTCGCAAAAATTCGAAGGTTGATCCCGCAGTATGGAGAGGAATAATTTATCATAATCCGACCGTGAATACTTAGATTATGTGTAAGGATCATTTTATTTAATTGTATACATAATGCTCCATTTTATGTGGCGCTCTTTAAGCGTTTTACAGCCTTTTATTTTATTAAACGCTCTTTGTTTAGGAGATCCGTGTGTAAATATACAATTTTGGAATTAAAATTTGGGTATACGTATTGTTTTTAAAAAGGTACAATTAAATTATCGGTACAATGTAAGTACCGTTCATTTTTGGAGTTCCGTACCAAACTGGTATAAAATAACCCTTATGGTGCTGCTTTGAATGTTTGTCTGACTGCCACCGACTTCAATAGAAGGAAGGAGGTTCTCAGTTCGTCTGCATATTTGCTTTTTGTTTTATGTTTGTATGTTCCCTGATAAGTCTTGACCACGTTAGCCGATTTTGATAACACTTTTTTTGTTTCAAAGAAGGTACCCCCAAGATGGTCCCATATAAATTTCGTGAAGGTCTGATGATGTGATCTAGGAGGGAACTCCTCGAGTTTGATAGGCACGCATATGCTGATTTCAGTATTTTCTGTAGGTAACCAAGCATTGGCTCACGGAAACCAAAAATTGTGGCATAGCGAAGTACAAAATTGGAGTCGGTTTTTTTGGTATAAATTATTTTATGTGAAAATTTTCCGATATAAGTTTATTACAGGAAGAATATAATTATAATTTCCAATTAAAAATGAAAAATTTAAAAATTTAAAATGAAAAGTTGATAATTATATCTCTATCTATTATATTATTATGTTTTTACATCAATAACATTTCTAAACTATGTAAGTTTGTATAATGTTGTACCCATGGCGTTTAATTTCTCCTGATTGAATGAGGTTGGGACGGGTATACGATCGTTTTACGGAACCCTCGGTGCGCTAGTCGGACTCGCACTTGACCGGTTGTTCATCATTGTTTGACATTTAATCGTCATCATTATCATCATCATCCTATATACGTCCCACTCCTGGGCACAGGACTAGTCTCGTGGATGAGAGAGTTGACCACAGAACAGTTAAATAGGTATTTAATGTTCTGTGGGGTTCACAATGTATATCGATTTGTATTCTGCGCTCGCAAAACGCATTGAAATAATGAGAATACGAGATATAGGTCTCAATTAAAGCTTAGGCAATAATGTAGTATACGGGAAGAATCAAGAGACGTGATCAAGAATTACGAAACGCGATGGAGAACTGGAAGATACACATAATACAGATAATACCAAAGTATTGAGCTTCAAGTTGATGTTGTTTTTTAAATAAATCAAGACACTAAAAACCCTGCGCCAAATGACGCTATGTTTTTCCCTATAAAGCTTTTGTCAAAACTGTGGGATGGGAACCGTACTCCATGACTTCAGTTTTGAGTAAAAATGCTGAATCTAAGCGGTAGGTACCTATGTCACACACAGTTGAAAAAACAAAAGTCTATTTACAGTGGTCAATAGTTAGGTAACAAATTACGAGCATAAAAGTAAAGTATAGGTCGATTCACAAGAGCTGGCGCGGAATGTTTATGAAATTAATGACAGTTACATACATTTTCCGCGCCAGCTCTTGTGAATCGACTTATATGTTCTTAATAGATGTACGAGTATTTATAGGAACGGAGACACGGTTTATGTGGATTATGAATCTAACCAAAAGTTGTCTTTTGCTCTTTCTTTTGATATGTCTAAAGGAAAGATGAGAACCTATATCTGTGTACGATCCGCTATGTCAGCCAGCCATTTTTCTCCCGACAAAGAACTAGGGCTAGGAAGCGATTCCTCAACGCCATAGAGCCACAAAGCTGCCGTAACTAGTGGGTTGCCATTACAAATAAAATATATCTCGACCCCGTACATCACTCCTAATGTTTCGCTTCAATGGATAACCATTCGACCGTGTCCTGCCTAATCTGAGAAAAAAATATGTACATGCCGCTTTTGCTATTATTCGCGTTCTGAAAAATAGTTTTGAAAAAAGCTGAATTTAGTAAAGATTAATTGAATATTGGCGATCACGAAAAATGCTCAATAAATATCTAGTTAACGAAAGGCCTTTGCCCTAGGACAAAAACAACAACAGGTTCAAGAGAGCGCCGTACTCACAGGAAAAAGCTAGTCAATTTAGTTAATTTAATTGTATTTGAAGTGGTTTATGATGAACTGTGATTACTCATTTTTAACTTTAACTTTCGTGGCTATCTGGACTGCTATTTTTCCAGTAACCATATTCAAAGGTGTTTTCGTAGGATTGGAAGCGGAACAAAAAGTGTTGCAAAAGTTCTAAGAACTCGTTCCTGTTTCCGATAACTAATCAAAATAGGTAGTGAACCAGACGAGTCCAAAGGTTTCCGGGACCCTTTTATGTATTTAAGCGGTGAATTGAATGGTGAACACAATTGGCTTGCATTGAAACATTCCTTTATATAATAAATATTATCAATTTCAAACAATTCAGAAGTTCTTCTTTAGGATGAGTTAAAATGATGTTATATTCTACCTCGTCTGAAATCTCACAAAAGGAGGAGGTCCCAAAATACATCCCCAAAGAATAGTGCGTCTCGTTATTTCGTGCGCGGAAGACATAAGCGTATCTCCTACATATGGGGCGTAGTTTACCGAACCGAGGCAAGCCTCTGTCCGTTTTAGCACCGATTTTTTTTTTAATCTTACAAAAGTTACTATAAAATTATTAAATTGTATCATTTTTTTGGGCACAAGTAGTTGGTACAGTTCAAGAATTTAATTTGTAACTTACTTAAGGTAATCATTCTAGTAAATCTGAATAGAATTTTAAAGAAAGTTTGTGAAATGGGTAGGAAATTAAATTCCTTCACTGTACTTGAATGCGATTGCGTGAAACATGTTGTAATTTGATTTGGATATAAATCATCGACTCCTTGCTCACCCGCCAATAGTCTCAAGAAATGTTGTTAACCGAAAACTTAAAACTTGGCAACATCACTAATTCCGGCATCAAAGTAACTTTATGTATGTACTGTTGCAATCAAGTATATCTGTACTCCTCAGGATGCTTAAAAACATCTGAATCATCATCATCATCATCATCATCCTAGCGTTATCCCAGTACAGTTGCATCCTGAAGGATGCTCGGGGTCCGCTATCTAATCCCAAGAACTGGAGTAGCCACTAGTTTTCACGCAAGTGACTGCCATCTTACCTTCCAACTCAAGGAAGAAACTAGACCTTATTGGGATGGGGATGGGATCAGGCTTATCAAGTGAGCCTTAAAAATAGATTCGCGTTCAGATATTTGTGAGTTCTCTCCGATAAATCTAATTAATGCCTGACTGTAAAGTTGCCTACTTTACAGTCAGGCATTAATATCTGAACGCGAATCTATTTTTAAGGCTCACTTGACAAGCCTGATCCCATCCCAATAAGGTCTAGTTTCTTCCTTGAGTTGGAAGGTCAGATGGCAGTCACTTGCATGAAAACTAGTGGCTACTCCAGTTCTTGGGATTAGATATATTAGATAGCAGTAAAAAAATCCATACAAATGTCCGATTTGACGCACCCACACAGACACACGTCATTACAGTAAACTTAAGGAGGTCTCGGGGGGTTTCGATCACGTGTGCCGCGCACGTATCTCGTATAAGTTTATAATAAATTAGCGAGTGCTGGCCACTATTTTGATTTGACGTGACATAACGTGACGAATGGTTTGATGAAAATGCGATTAAATATTCAAAATAAAAATGAGCCATATATAATATTGTGTGGTATACGTTTTGTGAACTACAAGTTTTTTCCCGCGACTTCGCCCGCGTCGTGGAACTCATTTAATCGCCGTATAGAGGATAGTTGCTATTTAATTATTTCAAGCTTTTGCTTGATTATCGCTCTCCCGTACTAACTTCCACTTTTTTTTTATACCACGTCGGTGGCAAACAAGCGTACGGCCCACCTGATGGTAAGCGGTCACCGCAGCCTATGGACGCCTGCAACTCCAGGGGTGTCACATGCGCGTTGCCGACCCTTTAAAAATTTATACACTCTTCCGGGATTGCGTCAAACTATCTCCATGCGAAATGTATTTAAGAACTGGTTTCGTTTTCGGTTTAACCGTCAGGGAGCTACGATGCAACAGACAAATACACAGATAGACACGTTAAACTTCTAACACCCCTCTTTTTCTTTGCGTCGGGGGTTAAAAACATAGCCTATTTTAAGTAGTTTCGGAGATTAAGATTACGTCCCCGTACACTAACACTATTAGTATAGCTAGATTACCCGCAAAATGTCATTTGAGTACTTTTACTACTACGTACTAGTTTTAGTAAATATAATAAACATATTCAATTTTACATAAATTGAGAGGTGCAACCCTATCGCTCTAACACGCGCAGGTCCAAAAAGGTCTTAAGCGACTCTATTTGGGTTACTGCCTTGAGCTATATATATATACTGTGGTAGGCATTAGATTTATCGGAGTATTAGTTCGAAAATATGAGTACGGACAATTTGATCCAATACGTAAACACAACTTTATTATTAAGAGTAAAGTAAGCTCTTAATAATTGCTCTGATATTTTTGATGGTTTGGAAACGTAAATATATTTATGAACTCGACTGTACAAACTTTCTGGCAATTTTAATCCAATCGAAAAGGAACGCAGGAATAAAAATTTAGAACATGGATGGATAGCCTCAAGAGTTAATAACCTTAAGTCAACGGCCGAAGAATTTTAGAACTAGAAATAGTACAAAAGAATTCTGAAATACAAATATAATGACCGCTCCCAACGGAGTCCGAGATAAATCGCAACTAAAGAACAATAGAAATATAGCTCCTAATACAGTTATCACTTTTCAGCAACTGAAGCGTTACAATGAATAAAATAAACGTATTAACAACACAAGCAAAACAAAGTTTGAAGGTAGTATCAAATATTGAGGAAATCACCAATGTTCAGGTACTTAAAACAAATTAATACTTAACTAACACATCTGGATGGAAAGGAGTGAAGATTATATTATACTAATTCAAAACCGTTTAAAAATATGTTTATACATAGGTTTCAAACCTCTTGGCCAGCCAACTGAATTGAGTTGACGCGAGGGGGAGAATTAAGGATGCCTTGCTGGGCAGAAAGATCATTTAAAGATAAGGGTTCCGGATGGCGGATCCGACATCTGTAGAGGACATAGCAGCTAAAGAAGAAGAAATTTTCACTCGGTAGACGAGGGTTCAATTTTCCGATAATACTTACAGTAACTACACATATCATTAGAGTGAACATGACGATGCTCCAATCCGATCAAGAACTTTGTCAGTAAAATCTACCCAGACGTCCGTCGACCCCTCAAATACGTCTTTAGAGTACTAGTTCACATCTTGTTACGTACTACGGCCAATTTGCGAACGTTTCACGGAGAATATCTCACACACACCAAATCGAACCATACGGTTTTCCAAACAAAGTTCAATTTGCGTTGCACGGAGAAAAGGTAGGGACACAATATTCTAAGCACAAAAGTATCAAGCTAGATAAATCTCTATTTTCGCTTCTGTTGCTTTAGTTGAAAATTGCATTTTGTCTCTGTTGACAATATTGTAAAATATGCTAGCGACATTCATGTAACTTTGTAAGTGAAAATCTGGATAAGCGTTGTGTTGGTCAGAGCTGTGATAACGTAATATTTTCAAGCATGTGCGTAAGAAAGATTTAAATGTCATTTGTATCAAAAAATGACAGTCTAACTCATCTCAGATCACAACAGTAAATATACTTACGATACCACCATACTAAAATGGAATCCAAAGATCCGCATAGTTTCTCAAAGATTACTTGGTTAATGGTATGCTTTGTGGAGGTCCTACCCCGATTCAATGGTAGCGATGGTTGATCGACTTCCTTTTGGCCTAAGGTTCTGTTCTATAGTTCAAAAGTCATCCAAACTTACTATTCCCTTAAATGTCAAATAATTAGGAAAATTACCAAACTCTATTTCAAAACCTCACACGTAGGTACGGACTTGCTATGTAGATGAAAAGACACATAACATCTTAATCGAAGCGTGTATTCTTTCCAGTTTACCTGAGAAAATATGCCACCGCCCAAAACCAGAATGCCGTTTGTGTTTAAAAAGTAATGGCTTAATGGTCATTTTGCCTCTGAGGTAAAGTCCCTTGGCGCAAATTGATATTATTACGGAATCACTTGGAATACACGTGTAGGGATATCTCATTATGCTGTCGCTGCCAAGTAATATGTCGCTCCATGGGGTATCGATTCTATTTATCACGCGTCACATGCGTATTTTGTGATCTAGTTTAGATATAACAGTATTATGCTACAGCTATTGGTTTGGTACAGGTATTATGTATTTAGTTCTTTATCTTTTAATCAAAATTCGTTTGGACGTAGGCCCGAGGTCGATCAGAGTCCTAAGTTTTGCATTATATTGCCATATCAATGTGATTAATACGTAGTCTTTCGTCCACGCCAAGCTAATGTGTCAGATAAACCTAGTATAACACACATTATTATCAAATTAGAATTCGTTAGTTCCTGATCAAGCCTAGCAACGTATTACCTATATTTCCGTAAAAGATCGATTTCAGACGCGTCAATGCTAACAACTCAAAACGAGCACACAAAGCAATTACAAATATGATGCATTTCGGAAATAGGTGCTCTAAACCATCTACACAGAACAAAACTAGAATATGGGCCTGAATTGATCGTTAGATATCTACGAGTAAATGAGATAAATATAAATGAGAAATTGGTGCGACTGTTTGTACCTGACGTTCCTCGAATAACCCTTAGACCACGTGCGCGTCCTTTATTGGCAGCCCCAGTGGTCCGCGCATTGAGGCACTGAAACTCGCCATTTATTCGGGCGATGAAGTGTCTCAATGCGCTTCTAATGTCACTACCCGAATGTGACTTTTTTGCATGGCGATGGCCGGCTGTTTGTTGTACATGTTTAAAGTTTTGCGAGATGATGGATAGCAGGCAATCTAGTGTTTCAATATAATTTTATTTTCCTTTATGTACCTATGTTTACCAGTGTAATGGTTAAGTTACAACTGTAATGCTGTGTAAATAAATCTATACATATAATAAAGCTGAAGAGGGTCGAAAGTATGTACATGGAAGATATTCGAAAAAAATTTGCCTGGGCATACTTAGAATTGATAACAGAACTCGTTCCAACAGTTTTTAGAATTTTTGTCTGTTTGTCTGTTTATCTGTTTATCTGTTTGTCTGTTTATATGAACGCGCATCACGTGAAAACGGCTAAACGGACTTTGATGAAAACTTTACTAATCTGTCGAGTAAATACCCGGTCAGGTTTTAGGCTATAAAAATTGTGCAAATTTGGGTTTAAAGGGGGTAAAAAGAGGGGTTGAATTTTGTATGGGAACTCCTATAATCCATGAGTTACAGGAATGAAAATTGGTAAGCATATACTTGACGACAAAAGAAAAACATCCTCATTCAAAATTTGTTAAATCTTAAGATAAAAACTGAAAAAAAAAGTAAACGCAAGCGCTGCGCCGCGGCGCTGCCCAGTGTGCGCGCCAGCCACCACGGTCTCTTCAAATTTTGAACACTATAATGATTTTATTCCAGTAATTAACTGTGACTCTAAACCCCAATTTCAGTACCGTTTTCTAGATTCAAAAACTACATGTATAACTTTGTAATCCCATAATTAAATAATAATGTAATTATAAATGCGAAAGTTTAGATGTTTGGATGTTTATTACTCAATCACGCAAAAACGGCTAAACAGATCAAGATGATTTTTTGTATACTGAACAGTATATAATCTGGATTCACTTAAAGTATACTTTTTGTCCCGATAATCACCCTCAAAGGGATGAAATCGGGGGTGCAAATATGGTCTATGAAACTGGTGATTTAAATCCTCATACGCCATTCTAAGCTTTAAGTTTCAGCCCATTGGAAGTATAACGGCGTGTCAATAAATTTAACTTAAGCCATAGCAGAATTTGACGTATTGTAAACAAGCTGACGTTTTGACATGTCAAAGCCGAAATATCATAATTCCTTCTGATTCATGACGCTATTTTTGAGCATAACCTTTTAGCAATTAGGTCTATTATTGCGTGTAAATCAAAATAAATTTGCGGTACTTTGGAATTGTTTGTCTTCATATGCTTAAATACAAAAACAGCTGCTTCAATGCAGTCTTTGTATCGTCGGTGTACAATTTAATTTTGTCGTGTATTATTTTTTACGTAATTGGTGACCCTTCAGACTATAATAACTGTTTGATATAAGAGATCACTTGGGCTGGGCAGCCCAATCGTCAACATTGACGTTTGAAGCACCTTAGATCTATGCACAAAGTACAATATATATACTGAGATGGAGATACCAGTGAAATACTCCACATAGATCGTAGTGCCGTTGTGTATTTAGTAAGAACTAACCGCACGACCGCTGCATCCCTGTCACTTCAATATGCAAGTGCGATAGAGCTAGCACCAAGTGACATCTGGTACAAACAAGTTAAAATAACATTTCCATAGAAAACTTCGTACTTCGAGTTGAAAGGCCCCTGAAGCTATGCTTATCCGTATACATATAATACAGCTGTAGAGGGTCGAAAATCTGTACATTGAAGATATTAAATAAATCAATGGAGCGATTGGAGGGCCCTTGGCATCGAAACAGAACTTATTTCAACAGTTTTAAGAATTCGTGTCTGTTTGTCTATCGGTTTATATGTCTAAGCAGTATGACTCTCGGCCTTCAGACTCACGTGCATTGCCGCTTCGGGCCTTCGGCCCTCAGCCTTACATGAGGGGCCCGCTCTGTTGGCTATCTTGCCACTATGTGTGAATGATCGGCATGAGGAGCCCACTCTGTGTGAATGATCTGCCTTTAGACTCGCATGCCTTGCCCCTCTGCATCAGGCCTTCGGCCCTACATAAGGAGCCCGCTCTGTTGGGACTCTCGGTCTTCGGCCTCGCTTGCATTGCCACTCTGCTTCAGGCCTTCGGCCCTACATAAGGATCCCGCTCTGTTGGGACGCTCGGCCTTGGGCCTCGCGTGCGTGTCACACGGCTCCGGGCCTTCAGCCTTATATAAGGATCCCGCTCTATTTGTATGTTCGGCCTTCGGCCTCGCATGCCTTGCCGCTCCGTTTTGGCCCGTTAGTCATCAACTTTACATGAATAATCTACTCTGTTGGGAAGCTCGGCCTTCGGCCTCGCGTGTCTCGCCTCCCTGTTTCAAGTCTTCGGCCGTCAACCTTACATAAGAAGCCCGCTCTGTGTGAATTCTCGGCCTTCCGCCTTGCATGTTTTGCCACTCTGCTTCCTCCTTTCGGCCCTCATACTTACATGAAGAACCCGCTCTGTTAGGACGTTTTACGGAAGAACTGCGTAGCAAGACTTTTATCATTGTACATGTAATACTTTACGGGCTTTATTCGTCTAGAATCGGTACATTTGATATTCTGAAATAAGGTTAATCATTCGTTTTGAAAGCACGAGCACGTAGCACCAACTCCTGTTACAATCGGACACTTTTAATTGAAGTTGTAGATGATTATATATTATACCTAGGACAGACTGTCTAGTTAGGTAGGTCCAACTTCGAGAAAGGGGTTAATCGTCGAATCCAACTCGGCTGGGCAGCGTTCGGGAAGCTACGGCACATCTTTTCGTCCAATATTCCGCGGTGTCTCAAGACGAGGGTCTTTGACCAGTGAGTGTTGCCAGTGATGACATATGGCACTGAAACGTGGTCGCTTACTATGGGCCTCATAAGAAGGCTCAAAGTCACCCAAAGAGCAATGGAGATGGCTATGCTGGGAGTATCTTTGCGTGATCGTATCAGAAATGAGGCCATCCGCAGTAGAACCAAAGTAACCGACATAGCCCTCCGAACCGCTAAACTTAAGTGGCAGTGGGCGGGGCATATTGCACGTAGAACCGTTGGCCGTTGGGGAGGAAAGGTTCTCGAGTGGGATTGGGGATGCAAGTAAGGTCTATGAAACGGGGTGGTTTAATCCTCATACGCCATTCTACGATTTAAGTTTCAGCCAATTGGGAGTATAACAGCGTGTCAAGAAATTTAACTTAAAGCATAGCAGAATTGTAAACAAGTTGACGATTCATTATGTCAAAACCGGAGTATCATAATTCCTTCTGATTGTTGACGCTATTTTTGAGCACAACCTTTTCGCAATAAGTTCTACTTTGCGTGTACATCAAAATGCATTTGCGATACTTTGGCATTGTTTTTATTCATATGCTTAAATACAAAACAGCTGTTTCAATGCACACTTTGTATCGTCGGTGTACCATTTAGTTTTATCGTGCGTTATTTTTTACGTAATTTTTGACCCTTCACACAATAAAAACTGTTTGATATAAGACAATCGTCAGCATAGACAGTTGGAGCATCTTAGATGTACACTTAGAAGAGGGTCGAAAGTCTGTACATGGAAGATATTCGAAAAAAAGTTGGCTGGAGATACTTAGAATCGATAACAGAAATCGTTTCAACAGTTTTAAGAATTTGTGTCTGTTTGTCTGTCTGTTTATATGTCTAGGCATCCCGTGAAAACGAACGAATGGAGTACAATTTACCCTCATTAATATGGCAACTGGATCTCCGGCGACGACATAGCTCGGCCTTCGGCCTCGCATGCCTTGCCACTCTCCTTCGGCTTTCCAGTCATCAACCTTACATGAAGAATCTACTCTGTTGGGAGGCTCGGCCTTCAGCCTCGCGCGTCTCTCCTCTCCGCTTCATGCCTTCGGCCCTCATCCTTATACATGAGAAGCCCGCTCTGTGTGATTATTCTCGCATGCCTTGCCGCTCTGCTTCCGGCCTTCGGTCATCATACTTACATGAAGAACTCGCTCTGTTGGGATAACGTTTTACGGCAAAACTGCGTAGCGAGACTTTTATCGTTGTACAATGTACATGTAATGTTTTTGACGGGATTCATTCGTCTAGAATCGGTACATTTGATATTCCGAAATAAGCACTTAATGATTCGTTTTGACAATAGGATTTCTAGGGAATGTCATATTGACTGAAATCATTTCTTAAGGGGGTGTAAAGAAGGGTGATAGATTGTATCATCATCATCTGAGGCGTTATAGCCACGGGTGGGCCCTGCTCAAGCTAGGCTAGCCTGGTCAAGCAAATATCTCCAGTCCGATCTATTCGTGGCTTTCCTTCTCCAACATGTCACCCCTAAGTTCCTGGTGTCCACCTGAGCTTGGGAAAGATTGTATGGGAAAACAATTCATTCTAAGGCGAGAACGAATTATACGCGGACGAAGTCGCGGGCAAAAGCTAGTATTATAATAAATAAATAATAAACCAAAAAATTACTACTTTGCATACCCTAGTTCCCTAGGGTATTGCATACCCTAGACCTAGTTTTATTTAAATTGGGTAAACTACCCAGACACCTCCTGAAACTCACAGATACAAAACAGCCTCGGCTATTTGAGACAGATGTCGAGTAAAACATATGTAGCGAAACTGTAAACTACACTAAAACCACCGCACCTTACTAACTCATACAAAGTTTATGTTTCACAGCTGCTTCACAAGTGATTTATTAGTCTTCAAGTTCATTTGACCGCGTTATGTCACGCAGAAGACCGTTTTACTAAATTGGACAAAAGTTAAATACTTTTATGAAGCGCCGCCTTAATTCGATAAACATCGAAAACCATAACTATAAGTAATATTTGTAAATTTTACGTAAACGTTTTACTTATAATTTTTACTTATATTTATTTAGTAGTGGTTGTACATTATATTATTATTTATAATATTATATAATATCATATCGTATTGTATATATCCTTCCAGTCTTTGTAAGTACCTATTGTTTTTTTTTATTATCTTAATTGCATCGACCACAATTTTTCTGCTTTGCCTTAAGGTCGACTGGTAGAGAATACTTTATGGCATTAAGGCCGCCTTTTGTACTATAAGTTTTACTTTTGTGCAATAAAGATTAAATAAATAAATGAATATTTTTTTTTACTTAAACCACATGTTTCTGTTTCGCTTCTTCTTTATCCTCACCTTATTTTAACCAGTTCAGGCACGTGTTATTTATTATTCTTAAGCTCCTAGCCCATAGGTTATTATTGATGTACTTACAACATATTTTTCTTAAACATGCAATGAAATTTCGTCATTGCATACTGTTACAACGTATACTATAACAGACGCCATGTTTGACATTAATATTTAAACAATGACTTCCCGGCCTAAGCCTTCAAATTTGTATGAAATTCTTTTACAGTTCTCCCGAGTTGTTCCGCCTGCAACTTGATACTTTGTAGCCTGTTATAACGACCACCAGCGGCAATCAGGTACAATTACAGAAATGGTGTGATCACGTGCCCGCTGAGATGAGATAAGATAAGATAAGATGAGAAAAGATAAGATATATTTATTGTCAAAGCTGTGTTGGTACATAGGTCTTATAAATATCACAGAAGTCTTATCAGCTTGCCCATTTCGGGCGTACAATATTACACTATACATGCAGACGTAAAACAATTACAAATTATCAAAACAATTAACTATCGATGTGCATAAAAGATTCATTTAGATTATAGAAACTTTTTGTTAACAGTAAAATTTTGTTGACGGCCTGTTTAGCCTAGTTGGTAGTGACTCTGCCTCCGTAGCTAGAGGTCCCGGATTCGAATCCCGGCTAGGGCATTTATTTGTGCATTTTTCACGGATATTTGTTCTTGGGTCTTGGATGTTTTCTATGTATTTAAGTATGTATTTATCTATATAAGTATGAATGTCGTCGTCTAGTACCCATAGTACAAGCTTTGCTTAGTTTGGGACTAGGTCGATTTGTGTAAGATTGTCCCCCAATATTTATTTTATTTTATTTAAATCTTGAGCTTATTTTTAAATCTGATCCCATCTTGGGCCTTAATGTGTTGAGGCAAGTGATTGAATATTTTTATTCCTGTGGCATATGTGCTCCTGTTTAGTATAAAACTAGACGGTCTAACCGTACAAATATCATATTTATATTGCAATCTAATATTATTTTTTGTTCCTTAACTAATACATAAATTTCCAAAATATAGATACTTGTCAGAGTTAATATTTCATTTTCTTTAAAATCTTCTCTGTGAGATTCTAGATGCCAAAGCTTAAATATTATACGCAAGCATCTTTTTTGAAGAATGAATGTCGATTCTACATTTGTCGAATTGCCCCAAAATATTATGCCATATGTCAGGTGCGGATAAACATTTCCATAGTGCGCCTTCTTTGCGACATCGGTCGAGGTTATATTTGTCAATATTGATAATGCGTAGCATGCTCTGGCTAGATTTTTATTTAATTTACTATGTATGTGATGCTTCCAGTTCAGGTCGCTATCAATTGTGACTCCTAAGAAGTCAGTACTATTTACTTGTTCAACTTGTTTGTTGTTCATAACTAGATTAACACTTTAATGTACCTGTTTATAATTTAGGAATCGTACAATTTTCGTTTTGTCTAGGTGTTAGGTTTACACTTAGATTCAAAGTCGACAACCAATCAATTACATGACTTAAGGTATTATGCAATTCGTTGGCTATATCTGACCCATTCTTTTCGGAGACAAAAATAGTGGCATCATCGGCAAACATAACATACAAGTGGTGAGCTATCAAGGGTAACTCATTTACATATACTAGAAACAAGAGCGGTCCCAGCACACTACCTTGAGGTACCCCTTGCCGATTTATTCCATAATTTGACTGCACTCTTATTACTGTTTTTGTAGTCCTGTCATATGAATCTAATACAGTGACTTGAGTTATTTTATCAAGATAGGTCTCTATTAATTTTAAGCCTATTCCCCGTATCCCCATGTGATCCAACTGTTTCAGTAAAATTTCGTGAGTCACGCAGTCAATAGCCTTTGACAGATCTATAAATCTTGTCGGCCTCTTTAGCCTAGTTGTTAGTGTCATTGCCTCCGAAGCTAGAGGTCCTGGGTTCGATTCCCGGTAAGGGCATTTGTTTATGTGGTGAGCAGAGACATTTGTTCCTGAGACTTGGATGTTTTCTATGTATTTAAGTATATATCTATTAAATATATCGTCGTCTAGTACCCATAACACAAGCCTTATTGAGCTTACTGTGTTGTACTAGTTCGATTTGTGTAAAAAATGTCCCACTATATTTATTTATTTATTTATAAATAATCCGAAAGAGGTTTTTTTCTTATCCGTATCTAGCCATATTTGATAAAGAATTTTGAATATGGCTAAGGTGAGTATACGGGTCTCGGCTATGTAAGCCACATAAGAGCACATGAACGCAACCAACAGCGGAGCTGAAGCAGTCGCTGTAGTCGGCAAACGGCTAGGAGAAGTATATAAATGACAAAATTTCATTACAAATTTGAGAAAAAAAAATTATAGTTATCTTAACATTTATCAGGTTCCTTTCATGTACACAAATTGCATTTTGTTAGTATATTTTCTCTTTGCCTTGGTTCAAGCAAATGTAATATTGTGTGTGTGTATATGTTGTGTGTGTATGTATATATGTGTGTGTGTGTGTGTGTGTTCTCGTTCCTCTTTGTCAACCAATGTAACGGCTCCTGCCCATCTCTGCATTTTCATATCGACTAATGTAAATATGATTTTGTAACTACGTACTAAAGTTGCTACCTTATTTGGTCCACAGGGACCACAGGGTTGACTTATTCTAAAAGCCTCGAGTTTAAAACGACAATCTTACCAAGACATTAGAGTACTTATTAAACGTAGGGCGTCGGTTTTCATTCGTTGCTTTTGATTTTCAATCACATTTTACAATATTAAATAAAATTCAAATGCGGTTGGGATGTAAAAGGGAACCGAATCGAGACACATAATAAGCTCACTGTCGATATACCGCCAAACGGCGGCAAATGGCTCATTAAATTGCTGCTAGTTAATTAACGTTGGCTTGACATTTTGCCTTAATGTCTATCAAGGGCTCAGGTGATTTTATGGGCACGAACATCTGAGGAGGAGCAAGAATGAATATTATAGAAGTATTAGGTATACTTATAATAGGTTTGTCGGCCTGTTTAGCCTAGTTGGTAGTGTCATTGCCTCCGAAGCTAGAGGTCCCGGGTTCGATTCCCGGTAAGGGCATTTGTTTCTGTGGTGTGCAGAGACATTTGTTCCTGAGACTTGGACGTTTTCTATGTATCTAAGTATATATCTATTAAATATATCGTCGTATAACACAAGCCTTGTTGAGCTTCCTATGGGACTAGTTCGATTTGTGTAAAAATTGACCCCTAATATTTATTTATTATTATTATTTATTTATAATATGACAGTTTTCGCTACTATAAAAAGTAAAAGAGTAACTCTGTCTGTCTGTCACCTCTTCACGTTTAAACCGCTTAACCGATTTAGATAAAATTTGGTAAATATAGTTCGAGTACCGGGAAAGGACATAGAATAGTTTTTATTTTAGGGGGGGAGAAGTTTGTATGGGGGAGCGATATTTAAGCCTGCTTCTACAAAAAAATAATGGCAATTATTTCTGTAATATAATGAGTTACACGCGCACAGAGTCGCGGGCAAAAGCTAGTAATCAATAATCAGTTACTTAAGTAAACTTTAGTACAGTCAACAGCAAAAGTAGATGTTCAATTTAGTACCTTATCACTTTCACTACTTCGACGCATCCCAACTGCCGCAGTATTGTTACGTTAGTGCGACAAAGTACTAAAATGATCATTTACATTTGTTGTTAACTGTACATTGGATTTGACAATACCTATAGTCTTCAGGACTCAGTATTTACTGTAAGCGATCGCGGTATCTCCACCGCACTCCAGAAAAAACATATGGGAAACTAACTTAGTCCGTCTGTTACCTCTTCACTCTTAAACCGCTAAACCGATTTGGGTGAACTTTGGTATGGAGATAGTTTGAGCCCTGACGAAGGACAAAAGATAATTTTTATCCCGGAAATCATCCTCTAAGGGGGTTAAATGAGGGTCAGAAGTTTGGAGGTACAATATTAAACGAGTTCCACGCGAACGACGTCGCGGGCAAAAGCTAATGTAAAATAAAAGCCATGCACGTTAAAGCGAAACTGGAAATTCTTGCGCCCGAGTATTCGGTCATAATTGCAAGGCCGGCACTCTACGGAGTGAGGAATTCCGCCGCAAAACGTATTAAAACAGAAGGTCTGTCCTAAGCAATAGTTTAGAATAGGTCATTATAACGATTTCAAATTAACATGGTCATTAACATTAGAATAACTGTTAAAACGAGGTATTTACCATGTATATTGTATGAAAAAAAGCGTACCATAAGAGGGTAGATCGCTATGGTGTGTGGGTAGACCACAACTAATACTGGCAGCACGTCAGTTAATTCTTTGTAAATGGTGCTTGCAACAGTGACGAATTACTGGAAACTCATAAAAACGAATTCATGATAAATACCCTGTTTGTAACAGAACTTCTCACATTGTTCATTATATAGGCATATAAGGCAATCTATGCCAATTTTCTGCTTCAAATGTGTATAGTTGTGGGTGGGGTAGGGTGTTGTGGGGTTCAAATAGAAGACCTCGTTATAACAATTTGAGCGGGCTATTTTACGCGATTTATTATTTTGGAGCTATTATATTACAAGAAAATTAAAAACTAAAAAAACTCGACTGCGTAATAAATGTCTTTAGTGACATTTGCACAATTATGACAAATCGATTGACGTAAGACCACCGGGGGATGGGCAGCAGCATCCCTGGAGCGCGGTGGAGATACTGCGATCGCCAATCCGCATGCCAAGCGTGGCGATTATGGCATTTACCCCCATGAAATTAGGGGAGGCCTATGTCCAGCAGTGGACGTCCTTCGGCTGATATGGTGGCGGTAGTGGTGATTGACGTAAGAATCATCAAAATCGGCCGACGCCTTTGGTTTCTAGAATGCCACAAAGGAACAAACATACACACATAGACTGTTAAACACATTACTCTCCTTTGCGTCGCGCAGTCGGGTAAAAATAGATAAATATTTCATGCCATCTGAGTAGTGGTATTGGGAATAGGTTTTCGTTTGGATTTATCACAACTTTGCGATTAAAGCTATGTGAATAGTAAATTTGCTTATGATATGTAAAAAAACAGTTTCTTTTACTTCTGGTACAAACACACTCATTTTTCTTTACTTCGCGCTAGATTTGTCATCTTGGAGATAGACAAAATTGGTATAATTATATGAACTACCGCAGTAGTAGTATTAGTAGCAGTAATAGTAGTAGTAGTTTTCGAAACACAAGACCTGCCTGATGTAAAACGAATAGGTAGCCTATATTGTTGGATTTAAAGCACAACTTTCCGAGAGCCTGGTAAAATTACGTAATCATCATCGTAGTGCTATCCCAATACAGTTACATCCTGAAGGATGCCTAAGGTTCGCTACCTAGTCCCAAGAATTGGCGTAGGCACTATATGGAAGCGACTACCACCTGACCTGACCCGAGGGGGAAACTAGACCTTATTGAGATTATGCTTTTCAAGTAAGCAAGCCAGGTGAAATTGCATATAATATGTAAAATAACATTTACTTTTACGCCTGGCAAATGACACACTATGTCTATATTTTTTCATCACACTTGCTCGTAAAGGGTCTTATTGTACGGAGGCGTATAGAATAGTTATAGCCGATTTAGCTCCCGCGGGACTTATGGATTTTCATTACTCCCTAGGGAGTTATGAGTTTCTCTGTGATCTGATTGGTTTAAAAAATCTAGTTGGCCGCGCTCCACAAGAATACTGCTCTCTGATTGGTAGCAATATTGAGGGTGCGCAGGCGCGCGCGCGCTGCGCGCTCCTCTCGGCATCCATGCATTGATACTGGAGATGAAGTGGTCGATTTCTTCAGTGGTTGATTAGTTTTGGATTTATATATTTCCTCGCAAATGTGATGAAAACATTGTGATTACCTCGGGACGTCAGAAAATTGCAAACTCGAGTATACTCTCGAGTATAGACTCTCGTTCGCAATTTCCCACTTACTCCCCTCGTTAAACAATATACTATTTCACTCTGCTCTTCAGACTTAAGTACCAACTACAGGTCTTTTCTTACTTCTATAATTAATAGGTACAGTTTTATATAAATAGTTCCAGCCACGAAAAAGAATCATATTCCTAACTAAAACGCTATGAATAATGCAAACAAGTCTGAAATGCGAAGAAGTGAGGTGCTTCTTATTACACTGAACCAATAATTGGTCATAGCCTACTGTTCCTATTGTCCACTGCATCCGCGCGCCTTTATCGCGAGCCTTGTCACTATCCATTATACCTTCATTCTCACTTTTGGCCGCTTTATTTAGCTTACATATAGTCGCGGTATGAAAAGGTTCATCACTTCGACCTTAACGGCATTAAAATAAAGTTGAAATGTTACGAACCTTTTCATTCCGCGACTGTACACTGAGCTTAGCGAGGTTGATTGTTGGAAATTTAAATTGTTTCTGTCTACCGCTTTTCACAGCTCTCTTTATCTATGGGTCCTAGAATACTTTTCGACGTGTTGTCCATATTTTATCGATGTCACAACATGTCGTGCCATTCCACACATGAATATGACCAGCAAGTTATTTAATCAATAAAATCATGCGACTTTCTTATTTTTTTACATTATCCTATAATCCTAGAAACCATATTACATTATTAAGCTTTATTTCATTCTACTTTCCTTTTTTATACGGGCGACGTGGACAGCTAATGACTTAGGTGGCCACCTGGATCGATATGTGTCATTTTTTTGCTTTAGTGTGAGCTTATTTTTGTCAAAGTGATTTCATCAGTTGACGAGTTACTGTCATTATTACGTTTGCGCAGTAGTAATATGTGCAGAAGCGGGCCAGTACTGCATTCATATCGCCTGGCTTCCGCGCATCCAGTGCCAGTCCAGAAGCCGTCATTTTAATATCGGGACGTATTTGTCGGTGCGGTATCTGTAAACTATCAGCCCTTCCTGCAGCCTTACTGCAGCCCTACATTTAAATGAGCGCCTCCTGACGCAGGCTGATACTTATGCAATCACCTCATACCGATCGTAATCCACAACGTCAAGAAGTAGCCTTATATTTAAAAAGATCATGCCCCAATTCCCTCTAACATTTTACAAGGCGTAGTAACAAGATTACTAAGGCACATGCAAAACGAAGCTAATCCAATAGACAATGGCCAGCGACAGGCGACCCAAAAACTTGACACGCTTGCTAATGGAAAGAAAATTACAGTTTTTATGACAAAGACGCCGATAATTAGATTTTGGTAAACAATAGATGACAGAAACGGCCAACACGGTTCATTATTAATTATAATTTCAGACCTGCCCGGCAAGGCGACCATAAAAATGACAAACCTGTAGATCTACTCATGAGCAATTCTAAATGTTTGTTTTTGCCGCTGGACGGTCCGCCTGTTCGTAAATGCGGCCCTAGATTTTTTTTTACCTATAAATTTTAATGTAATATAAGTGCTAACGTTACACACAATACCTATAACTTTAGGGTGCCTTTACACCAGAGATGAGCTATGCAGCTATGCAACGAGGATGTGAAAGCTACGCTATACGAAAATTCGTTTCCACCAGTGCTATGCTATGTGGACCAATGAATATGATTGGTGGATTCAAACTCGTCCATAGCAACGTAGTATAGCACATCTGTGGTGGAAAGGCACCCATAAGCTACAATACTCGTATACAGAAGATGACAACTCATCATAAGTTAACTGAGAAATAAAATTTAATATTGTAAGTAAAGAGTTGAGTTGAGTATATTAATACATACTAATCCTATAATAGTACATTACGATAACAACGAGTGTTCGCAACGAGTGGTGGTAAATTAAAACACGACCGAAGGGAGTGTTTTAAATCGACACAAGTTGCGAATTACCTATTTGCACGTGTATCGTACGTGGTCTGTGCGTATACAACGTTTTACAGTACATATGGCTCGTTAAAGTTTCGACATATGCACGTAATCTGTTGATTACCGCACTCGTGCGTATTACGGTTTGTAGAATTAGTTTCATGGTTTTGTGTTAGTGCCAATAATTTATTCACATATTTTTACGGAATTTGTTGTGAAAAATGATGAAAATAAAAAATATAGTTGTTTTTAAAGCTACTCGAATGCTCATTTGTTCGGCGTTCGAGGGTGAAATGCAAGTTTCATCTTTTGTTGCCTTGTGACGTCACGACATGGCGGCTGGCCTAGCGTTTTCGAGTGGTAATTCAAAATGCAAAATTTAAACGTCTTTTTAAACTATTTGTCGACGTCATAAAATACAAATAATACTCCATGTGATTATTTAAATGTAGGGATTATTATATGCTACTTTCTAAATAGGGTTCAACTCTATTGTTCTCATTAATACCTACAAAATAGGAATGTTTTTTGCTCGAGAATGACTGAATACGGTATTTTACAATACAACACTAAAAAATGATTTTTTTACGTTAAGGATATACAAATCTTATAAAAATACTCGGGAAATGCAAACTTCAGCTTGTAAATTTATGCAATTAAAAAAAAATTATAAAAATGAAAAAATCGGCCAAGGGCATGTCGGGAAATGCTCAGTGTAGGGTTACGTAGTTGCCCAATAAACTTGCTAAAAAAAAAACAATACTTTCGCAGCGTTTCATATGTCTTTTACTAAGAAGGGAAAACTTTTTACGATAAATCAAAAACTGCTTAACTGATCATGTCCGCTATAGTTTTCGTTGTAAGTAAGCTTTACTTTTATGTTTTTTTTTTTATATTTTTTGGACCCGTACTTCAAAAGTTAGAGGGGGGGGGACACATTTTTTTTCTTTTGAAGTGAATATTTCCGAAAATATCTAGACACACGGCAGTGTGTCCAGCCAAGTTCACCCCAGGAACTGGCGGACATAAGCCGTGTGTTATTTTACACGAACCGTTTGGAGCCACTTTTGACCCCCCAATAACTCAAAATCTATCTAACATAAAAAATGAAATTTGGTACATGTATTAAGATCCTTTAGAACAACTAGAACCCCAAATTTCATAAATATAGGTGTAATAGTTATTGAGATATTAAATTCCAAAAAACGGCATTTTTGCCACTGACTGACTGACTGACTAGTAATCAAAAACCTAACCCACTTCCGGCTGACCTAGAAAGCTGAAATTTGGCATGCAGCTTCGTAATTGTGTCTGTACACCAGAAAAAATCTGATAACAGTGATTTTTTTAATAGTTTTATTATTATTTATGCTAGTTACCTCAGAACTCCGTCATTTATTAACCGATTTGGAAAATTCTTTTTTTGTTTGTAACGGTATAATTCGGGGGTGTTCCTATAGTTATCAGATAAGAATCTGATCATGGGGTCCTAGAGAAATCGACGGAACTCTTCAAATATTTGAGGTGCACCTATAGCGATTTGGGTATTTTGTATACTAACTCGTGCATTCGCTTTAGAAAAGCACCATTTCATGAAGTTTGACAAAAAGTATTGATATCCCATCAAAAACATAAATCTGAAAATGGGAGCCAAGTTCAATATTAAGAATATGCGATGATTGGTTGTCGTCGTCACCGACAAAAGAATTGAGATCTAAATGAGTCCAGCACTACATTGTTTACAGTAAAACTAATTTACTGTGGCTTAATGCATTTTGAACCTTTACTTGGCAGTTTTCTATGTACTTAGTATGTTATAATACCATAAAATCTGTTGGATATTTAAGAAAGAGACCTCTATTCATTTTAAAAGACCTATCCTACCACATCGTGCACCATAGGGTTGAAGCAAAAAAAAATTCTTCCCCACTTTACGTATAGGGGAGGAGCCCTTAATTTTTTTTACATTTTTTTTATGACTTTGTCAGTTTTATTTATTTATAATACATACCGCAGAGAAAAGCCTCGGACAGACAGCTAGACGGACATGGCGAAACTATAAGCCTATAAGGGTTCCTAGTTGAATACTGAACCCTAAAAAAGGACGGTTACTGACTTTCCTACAAATAGTACAAACATATTTCCCTACAAACTTCATACTAAACGAGCGTTTTTAACGTTTCGTAAAAAGTTGCTGATTTGACACTATCAGTAAAAACACGATATTGAAATTCGATCTTAGATTATCGTCCTAAGAAAAAATATTTTTAAATTACTCTATCAGTGAATTAGGGAGCAATGTTGATTGTGTAGCATTCAGGCGGAGGCTCTACAAATCTCTTGATTCCTAAACCTCAAATTTTACATTACATTACAATAGTAAAACGCACCGTAATCCGTCGACATATAGTCCATTTTACAAAATAACGTTATAGAGAAATCCGGGTAAAGTAAGTAGTTATTCGTAATCTCTGTTATTTCAGTTGTTCGCTTTGGAATCGTACAAATAAAATTTCTATATCAAGAATTTCATTATGAAGAAATGTAGATATTTTCATTACAATCTTGAGGATGCTAATAAATTTAAATTATACATTGATAGTAGCTTTAAAGTAACATCAAGCGGTTTGTAAAAAATACTAAACGATATGGCACTTATACTTATCCCTCTGAGGTATCTAACTATTATTTCACATACAGTATTTAAAACGTTACGTAATCGACTAGCAGTAAATATTTTATTTTTGAGCTCATAGACCAACAAATCTAGCAAACGTAATAACTAGTTTGATATATTCAAAAGGTACTTATTAACAACATAAATTAGATATCAGCCCCTTTTTTTAAAGATATTTGTACATATCGTCAAATTTAAATAAGCAATATTATTTACGAGTGGCGTCTGTGGACACGTTTTAGCTTTCTTAAAGAAGAATCAACTAACAAGAGTGTCTCAATGAAATCTAAGTAGGTATATATGTATTCTTTCAAATAAATAAAATACACAGATTACTAAAGTATTATTTTTTACCGGCGTGTCAAATATAAATATAACTAACAAAACTCACCCAATTTCTTGAAGAAATTAACTGAAAATTAAGCACACTACGCTTTTTATATTCAGGCTGAAGCTATGTTAATTGCTTCCAGACCTCTTTTATTGAGCCTAATTCAATGTTAATTAAGTCATTCGTTAGACAATTCGCATTTTATTTCCAGATCTTAACGCTTAATTACTAGAGGTCTGAAGTTCTGATCACTGACGCATCTTAAAAAAAACTGACCGAGACAGGTTAGTTAAAAAAGTTTTGCAGTGCAGATGATTTTTTAATTTAAGTAAGACTAGTTCGTTTAGTAACGAAAGAAAACGAATATCTACAGCACAGAAATAACAAAGAATCTAAGTTAAAAAGTATATTTAGATTTAAAAAAAAAAAATTTTTATTTAGAACAATTTAATTTTATCCAGAACAAACTATTTAATCCAGACAAAAGTTGTCGGTGTTGTCATATACCTACCCATGTCGTACCTACGGCGCCGTTGATGTATAGGGTGTTATGACGTACGTTTTCAAAGTCACCTTCGTGCTTTGCACTAAGGATCATGATCTATCTCATGGAAAATGAGTTGGCATGCAAGTTTCAATGTCGTTCATAAAGAAGGGCGTTTTAAGGGTTAATTCTAGAATCTAAAATGGTGCTACCATTCAAGAAGAAAATTAGCTACAAAGTTCATGTGTTGCATGCAATCTTTGTTCATAGTTAATTTTATTTCTCATGTAGGTATACAAAGATACACTTATGTTGTCAATATTTACATTAAATAAAATCGTGAACACTAATTTTTATGATTCATTCATTACAAATACATTGATTCCAAACATCTTTGTCTATTGTATAATCTGACACTTTATAGTACGATTTCCTACTTAACATAATTTTAACAACTTTGTTAAAGAATATTCAATTTCTGCTCTATAAACGAAATAAGAATGGGTGTATTTGGGTAGTATATGTTAAATTCATCCATCCAAAGCAATCTGGACTGACATTTGCCTTATATAGATGTATTCGAGCACTCTTTCTGATTAGATTTGGGGCGCTTGAACGTGAACGCTCGAAAAAATTTTAATCGATTCCAACTCAATACTTTCATTGGACACCTAAGTATTTTAATTCCAACACAAATTCGTTTAGTAATACTTAGTCACGTCACTGCCATTAAAACCACTTACTGGCAGCACTTTAAGCGTACTCGTAGGTACACATTCGCTTGAAAGAAGCGATGATACCTCACCGCTCTATAAGAAAATCCTTTTAGTACAAGTCGCAGTGAAAGTAGAGAGTGAAGTTTAAATGTTCCAAATTTGTATTACAACCCGCAGTATGAAAAGATGACATGCGACTTACCTACGATATAAAAAATTAAAACTAAGATTTTTTCACGCACGCAGCAAAATTGCATTTTGCTCGCCGGTTTCAAGCAAGAAAACCACCACGTTCGAGCCGCTGAGGTGAAAAATATTTACAGATATGTGAATGAATTTTCTTTTAAAATATTTTTTCACTTTTACTTAATAAATAAATAAACAAATTATGTGACTCACTTTCTTGTATTCACTATGAGCCAGACAAGCCTCAAATCTAACCAAAAATGGATCGTGAATTTGCGTTTGAAAACGTTAATAAACATGAAAACTGAGCTCGGAGAAATCGTACTACTTTCTAGACAGGCGGACAGATTTGGGTAAGCAGGGGTAGATTTGAATAGGTTTTTTATACCACGTCGGTGGCAAACAAGCGTACGGCCCGCCTGATGGTAAGCGGTCATCGCAGCTTAATCTATGGACGCCTGCAACTGCAGGACTATCACATATTCGCTACCGACCTTTTAAAAATTATACAACTCTGTTTTTTTAAGAACCCCATACTGCAGCCCCTCGTAATGAAGTAAATTTGCAATAATTGGAACAATTGCATTTATTTACGTCCAATCATCTTTAACATCAACAAATGTTTTTGAAAAATACTTGACTTTTCTATAGTAAATGGCATAAAAGGTGTGATTCAAAGTTTGACTTTGTGTGCTCAATACTTTTCGCCAAGGTGTACAATTGTTCATATATAAGTCGTTGATGATGATTAAATCAGTTTTTAACAAGATTGGCGAGAGTCTGCTGACCTCCATACCACCCACGTTTTACTAATGACCTGTCTAAACCTGTCCAGACCCTGTCAATCACTATTGAAAATACGTTATCGTCCCTATCTCTGTGGGGTATCGTTAATAGTCGTTTACGGGAGATTAGCTACTGGTAAATTAGTTTTAAAGTTTCGTATCGACCTCATATTTGTTATTAGTAAAAATACTCATATTTCTGACACTGAAAAAGCTACGATAGTATACATATAAGGTACATTTACAGGGCAGCGCAACGGTGGAACTATGTACGTATGTACACTCGGCGGCAATAAATTCGGGTCACATTACATGAATATTTCTAGAGTGACCCGGATTGATTGCTCTAGATCATATTTAGGATCCCCCGTACGCTGTACTGAACTCAATTCTCCATACAAACGTAGATATGTTCTCATTTTAAAACACCGTGCTGAAATAACACGAAACTTTTTGTACACAATGGCATCCGCCACATCTAGGCCGGATATTACCTTCTGTTGCTAGATATTGTAATAGAAAAAAATACAGCGAGTTTTTGAGTTTTTTAGGTCTTGTATGGAAACCTTAATAATCGCTGTACTTTATCTCCATTATATGTAATTTCAAGCAACACAAATTAATTTCCGCCCTAGATATGCCAAATTCCATAGTGTACACAAACTTTAATGTCACGTTTGTATGGAGAACCGAGCGTCCCGCGGACTCTTAATAAGGGTTCATTTATACCTTTTTTTTCATTAAATATTACTTTGTTTTTGTGCTTAGCAAAGTACGAGTAAGGTGCTTCGTCAAATGAGTAATTGTGTATTTAAAAAAAATCCAATTAACCATCTGCGCATTTTTCACAATACATTTATGTAGACCCTGGGAGGTCTACGTTAAAATAAATAAGAGTCTTCTTCAATAAATTTTCGTTTTATTTACAAAGTTATCAAAAGATATGTTGCCTCGCTAAGATCGTCTTACACACTGCGTCATCCGTCAACTCATTCGCCATTCCAAAGCGATTAGAATTCAAACTACATTCGAACGTCCCTAATTGACAGCATTTAATTTTTTTAAGGGGTTTTTTTTTCGATTAAGTCAAATAGAGGATAAAAATAAAACATAACCACATTTTTAATATCTCAAAAATATCGCCATTTCAAATTAAAAAGTAAATTTCAAAAGTTTCTCATTCCAAAAGAGAGTAAGTGGCAAGTAAGGTGTCACAGCGTAAAACATCTTACAGAAGCACTATTAATAAGGCGGATTTACTAAAGAAAGTGTCCTGCTGTTCTCTTTGTGCGTTGTGAATGTCACAATTCAGCCTTGTGACGTCATATGGTCGTGGAGCGTTCGTGGCCCAGTGGCACCCGCGTACCGCGTTCGGTATGCGAGGTTAAGCAATGTGGGCGCAGGTCAGTTCTTGGATGGGTGACCGCTTTGAGTGGTTACTAACTGAGCGCTCCCGTGCTTTGGAAGGCACGCTAAGCCGTTGATCCCGGCTGCAGTCTACGACAGCAGTCGTTAAGCCAAGTTAGAGGCCTTCGGGCGGCTTGAAAACTTCTAACAGTCAAGTTGCCCACTCACTTGACAAAGGGGGGTCGAAGTTGCACCACGTCCGTAGGGAGTACCCACCGTTACCCTACACGTGACCCCTGGGTGGTGCTAAAAGTGCAACAAAAACTGGCAACCGTACTTGTCTTCTCGAAGATCTCACGGTTCGTAAATAAATGCCATACGATTAAAAAAAAAATATGGTCGATGATAGGCATTCTTCACATTTTCGTGAATATCTTGAAAGCAAATAGCTATAAAAATTAGAAAAAAATTTTTTGGGTCTCTTGTTGACAACTTAAATGAGTTAATATTTTATACCACTTGAAAAATTTTAATGTTGTCAATTCGTTATCTAGCAGCCACCACCTTACGCAACCATCAAAAAGGATCAATCCCACATTTATTGAAGTATTTAAACAGGCTGTATACATACATAAAAACGGCGTAACAATGACTACTACTTATACACAATTAATCTACAAAGAAGGACCCCCACTTCTTCTCATTTCGTTAAACAGAAGCTCGCTTTATCGTCGGCCTCATCTTTGCCCCCTGGCTAGATGCTGGCCAAGAGCAATCCCATTTTTAATAATGAAAAAACAGATCATGCTAATTCCGTGTTAAAAAAATATAGATGTAGGTACCTATGTGGACTGTAACCACAAAATCCTCCTGAATAGTCGAATAAAACATTTACTTACGTTCCTAATTGGTCTCATTCAACATCAATAGCCAGATTGATAAAGCAAACGAACTTGACATTCAGAGTGTTACCGCAGCGCTCAGTTTTAGTTTGCTGCCATTCAAGTACGAGAATGAATAGAACAGGCAAGTTATCTATTTATTCCTAACGAGGAGTTGTATTAAAACAAGGATTTGGTTTGCAGATAACCTCAGGGCAGTATTTTATATTACTTTACTGATATTACTATGAATGTATATAAGATTAATTGAAAATGAAATTTCTATTCCTGTCCCCCGTGTGGTGCCGGAAGAGCACCACCCCCTTTCTTCCCTTGGGTGTCCTAAGAGTCGACTTTAGGAACCAGGTTGAAGTGTGTTGTGGGCGATGGGCTAGCAACCTGTCACTGCAATATCACATTTTCTCCATCTACATAAATCTACAATTGCTAATAGTGGCACTGAAATTAATTTCGTGTGCCTACCCCTTTTAGGAACATGGTCGTGAAATGTAGTTAAGGGCAAATATATGTATGTATGAAATTTCTACCGATACTTATTGTGTTTGCTTCTTAACACTTTCATTGCATGAACTCCTTCGCCTGGATTTCTAGTCGAATCGCTTTTTGCTGCTACAAGATAAAACCACGGTATTGGCTACGCGATTAGTAGTATGTTAGCGTAGTTGATATAGTAGTTCGGCGCTATGAGGCTACGCGTGGCAACTCGCAATCATGTGACAGCAGATTAAATTTGAACCCGTAAACTTGACTTTTCAAGCAGGTGGCGAATTTCCGCCAAAATCTAATTATAAAATCCCCTTTATCTTCACTTTTTCCTGGAATAGAGCAATTCCACCGGCGGAATTAGCTCGTGCCGTCTAATTTTAGAGCTCACCGGCCGACCTTTCATGATATTACTCGTCAGAAAGCAACAAGATGTCAAAACTGTTGTAATTACAGTTCAGTTTGTGTTTATAACTTTCGGGAATCTTCCTGTAACTGTTTTAATATTAGAATTTCATTTGCCTAATGGATTTTTACTGGTAACTGAACTCTTAAGGTATATCGCTGTCATACAATTAATTCTTTATTTTTACATATCGAATCTATTGGTACTTAGCATTTATTATACTTTTTGACGACACAGAAATGATTTTTTGAATTTTTGGAGATACACTATACTCTATGATTTTGGTCAATTTTGTAATTTATTATGATATTTTCAAGGTTAACTATCGATAGAGTAAAACTATGTTAAATTTCAAGATGAGGCAAATACATAATTGTTAGAAAATAGAAAAACGAACAAAAATAGATTTAGCGCTCGTAGACTGGCTTACCTTAGGAGCGTTCGTGGCCCAGCGGCACCCGCGTACCGCGTGCGGTATGCGAGGTTAAGCAATGTCGGGCGAGGTCAGTCCTTGGATGGGTGACCACTTTGAGTGGTTACTAACTGAGCGCTCCCGTGCTTTGGAAGGCACGTTAAGCCGTTGATCCCGGTTGCTGTCTATGATAGCAGTCGTTAAGCCAAGTTAGAGGCCTCCGGGCGGCTTGAGAACTTCTAACAGTCAAGTTGCCCACTCACTTGACAAGCCTAATCCCAATAAGGTCTAGTTTCCCCCTCGGGTTGGAAGGTCAGATGGCAGTCGCTTCCGTAAAAAAACTAGTGCCTACGCCAATTCTTGGGATTAGGTAGCGGACCCAGGCATCCTTCAGGATGCAACTGTACTGGGAATAACGCTAGGAGGATGATGAGACTGGCTTACCTTAGCTCTGCGGTGCGTTCTGCAGCAGATTGCTGAAAAATACTGATACTATGTGTTAGGCACGATTATGGCCAGAGCTTGGGCGTAAAATATTAAAAAAAACTAGTAATTGGTAGAGGTGGGCAAGATAAAATGGTAAATAACCAACGATAGGTAGTTAGAATAACGGCCCGCCCACGACATCCCACGGCGATTTTCCTAATACATTGCGTGTGTTCCCAACAAACCACAGTGCGTTGCGCGTCTCGACCGCGCAATGTACACATAAAACGCTTGCCGCACCGCAATTCGCGCTATGTCATGGCCGGCCTGTTGTAATGTAACAGAAAATAATGAATTAGTATTCACGACCGTGATTGACACGATATTTTTCACGAAGATGTCGTGAAAAATGACACGTATTTCATTTTCAAGCGAGCCATAGAGGAAGCACCCTCCAAAGCTTTTTTTAATGAGACCAAAAGGGAATTTAGAATTTACGGAGGTGTATCAATAACAGACTTGTGGTATGTACTGACAAATCACAACTTGTTATCAGAGGTGATTTGAATTAACATTACCTACATCAAACGCAAACTCGTCAAATGTGGAACACCCAACATACCACGTATCTCAGACTCATTTCCTGGTACGCAGCTTAAATCAGCTTGGCACTCTCGTAAAATTTGTATAGAAAGTTCAGACAATTTAAGATGTATTCAAACGGGTCACTCACGTCTTTAAGGTCGAATATCGCTCGATAAGTTTCAAACCAGGTAGGTACGCGGTTCTTTATCATGAGTAGGTACCTTGTCCCGTCACGTTTAGCACTGCGTGCCTGTGCCCCGCCCGCTCGACTGCGGACGAAGGCGGCGATGGAGGTAGGTAAGGACGAGAAAATATAAAAGAAAATATATACGAAATGAAAAATATGCGAAAATGATTAATAAAGTGACACTCAGGTATTTATTAATTCGCATGACATTCAATTGACAACCGTCGATACTAAAGTAAGATTTTCAAACTCTGCATCCACACAACCGCAAGGAAAGACAAACGTGTCCAAAACATGGGTGTTGCTATCAATCCTACAGCGAAATCACCTGGCTCCACATTGCAAAAGAATGGTGTCAGCTAAATAGGTTGAGAGCTGACTGCTGACGCTCACGTGCATTCTTACACAAATGTGGTTGGATAGAATCTCCGAAGTAAGGTTGGGAGCCGCGGTGCAAGACGTCGAGCACATAACCAAGAACTGCCTGCTCAGCAAATACAACGAAAACCAAGCAGACTTGATCACCCGCGGAAGCGACGTGATCCCACTCTCCCATGTCCCACCCCCATTATCTCACATGGTACTGAGACAATTTTACAGTCAACCAATTTGATTTCTGGGCCGCTTCGTACCTTGTCACAGTGACAATGATATGAGAGCTCTAGCAGCTTTCATATTCATTTTCATTGTGAGAACGTACGAAGTAGCCCAGAAATCAAATTTGTTGACTATACGTTACAGTGACTCCGCTGCTATAAGCAGTACAATAAACAACTTGTTGTGTATTCAGGACCCGCGTTCGATTGATGATAGCGTTATCGCAATGTTTTTATTGCGCAGGAACTGACTATACCTTGAGCTGAATCGTGCCACAGTTTCATATTCGCAAAATATTGCTATAGGTCTACCGCTTCACAGTGCCGACGCGGAAGAGCAGAGCGGGGAGCAGGGCCTCGCCCCCCGCTGCCGGTCCGCTACCCTTTCACGTCTGCCCCTCACCCCTGTCCCGTCACAAGAATCGTCTCAGTTGAAAAGGAAAAGTGAAATGAATATGTTTTTATTTCCTTCAAAGTTTTACACAATGACAAAAAGCTTGAGAATGCCTGTTAAGTAAACAATACCTGTATCAGGAAGTCCCGCTCCCTCTATAAATAATAAATGGATATATGTTTTTAAGGTCAACAATGATCGGAAAGGTATGTATTTAAAACATTCTAATAATCTGTGTATATCTGTGTGAGTGTGTGTGTGGGTGCGTATCACAGTGAGTATTACTTTTCCAGTTATTATGGTTTTTTGTATTAGTGGGTAAAATTAATTTTATTTAACTCTGTATAGGAGTAATTCAGTTTAATCATAATTAAGACTTTGTAGCCATTCAATTAAAGCCTACAAGTATTTATTACTAGTTGTTGCCCGCGACTTCGTCCGCGTCTTCGCTCCTATTGGTCGCAGCGTGATGTTATATAGCCTAAAGCCTTCCTCGATAAATGGACTATCCAATACAAAAATAATTTTTCAATTCGAACCAGTAGTTCTTGAGATTAGCGTGTTCAAACAAACAAACTCTCCAGCTTTATAATATTAGCATAGATACTATTTCAGCGTATTAACGGTAGTTAAACAGGAGTTTATATTAGATACAGGCGTGTTTACTCAAAAGTGTACCTTTTTCTCAGAATTTTGATTTTTATGTTTTTCTTAACATTTTTTTTAATACCACGCCCGTGGCAAACAAGCGTACGGCCCGAACAAAAAAAACCTAATCCAGAACATGCACACTCTTGTGTCTTTGCCGGGACTTGAACTTGTAAGCTTGTAACCGATAGGTTGATAGGCATAGTCACTACACACGAGGCCAATAATTTACCAATCTTAAAAGGACTTAACATCAAAATTCCTGTATACCAGACCTTATTTTTTTTCTTATCACATCGGATCTGATTTAAACCGGTCACCAAATATGATTCATTTATTTGAAATTCGTACACACACACAAAAAAACAACCAATCATATAGCCCAATCACTAATCACAATACTAATGACTTCGCAGCATGACGCGCATTGGTACTCGGAAGTACGAAACAATGAACCAAAATTTCCCATTCACGTCGCCATGTTTAATGAAAAATACTTTCACCGCGACAGTATTGAATCGCAGATTTTACAAGGCTTCGAGCACAGTAACTGTGAAAACAGTAGTTATCGAAATCACAGCCATAAAATAATTAAATCTTCTGTAAGTACTCACTTACAGAAGATTTTCTGTCTAACAACACCCGCTGCTTGAAAAAAAATCATGGCATCCCGGTCGCACTCGCACGCCGCATAGTACTTGCTCTTTCGTCGGTTATATCGACCGCTCGGAGGTGTGCTAGCGCCGAGTTTAGCCAAAGCGAGAAGAATTGCAGGCCTGGTCCAGAATCAGCATAGCCAGCGTACGGTAACATGGCAAACCCAGGGTATCTGCACTTGACATCAAGGCTGTCAAGCAACTTGGTTACATAATTATATATAGTTACATAACAAGAAGTGTCGTTCTCGCAGAACTTTAAGCATTCATCACACACACATCTACAGCCAAATATAGCAAACAGCTGACTACCTTTGCTGGTCAGAATATTATAGAGGATTTAGACTCAACACTCACCAGGGATTTATTATTTCAGTTCCTGAGAGTTAGCCGTATCACGCTAACGTAAGCTTACAATACCAGTCCTTCTGCGAACCAAAAACGAACTGTATCTTATTCTGTCTCCCTGCAAGTGCAAAAGAGAGGAAGATACACCAACAATATAACACCTCTACTCTCACGCTTTGTACACAACAAATAAGAGTATCAAAATGGGCGCGAAAATAGAAAGCTTTTTTCGAGTCTACCATCACATTTGTATAAACTTTTGTCGGTTTGTAGTTAAATGTTGTATATCCATATGTCCCTTGAAAAATTGCCGAGACGTCAAATCTGCCGTGAACATGAACAGTGCGAAACGTGTCGAAACGTATAGACAAATATTTGAAGTATACACGAACTAATCTTCGTTTTCGGTTTGCGGTATTATATAGGCCCTCTGCTCGTCTATATAAGCATTGTGGCTGGAGTGAGTCATGAATTTGCATTTCATTCCCGATCTGATTGGATCACGACAAGATGGGCGCGGCTCGGTCGTTGCGGGAGTTCTCGTAAATACCGACTTCGATAAAAATACTTTTTTAATACAGTTGCTCAAAAAGTGGTACTTGGACTCTGAAAGTATTAGCATCTAATTTGGTAGTACCTTATACTTAAAACTAGTTTTTTGCGCAGTGCGCGGGGCGCTCGCGTCCCGCGGTAACTGCCTGCTGTTTTGGTCTTGGACTGCGACTTGTACTTTACGAGGAGGAGAAAGTTTGGGGGGGAGAGAGTATGAAAATCTGCTATGGGAAGCGAAGAGCGGGAGAGAGATTTGCAAGGTGGAATTGGCACTCTTCGTCTTTCTTGTGGCTGGGGGGGAGGGAGAGGGGAGAGAGGAAGGAGCCGCGCTCTAATGGGACGCTTCGGGCCTTCGGCCCTCAGGTTCGCTTGTAAGACAGTTGGGAGTAGGGGTTGGACCGCGTTCAATTTACAGGGTTATACAATTTATAGAGATAAAAAAATCACTTACTTAATTTTAATAAAGTTGGCTGATTGAGTATTACCATGAGAATGAAATGGAGGGTTTGACACTACAAGTCAGGTAAATAAATTTGTCTCTTTTAATTTCTGTTTTATTTTTTTTACATTGTCATTTTTTCACAAATATATTAAAAAACGTCGTTCGATATACGTGCGGAAGTGTGATTTTCACTCATCCCGTGTCATGACCCTCGCCCTGCTGCGGCTCGGGCCAAGACACCTCGCGGCTCGTGCAAAATGACAAACTTTCCGCACTTGTATCGAAATGTACTAATCTGAGCTAATATTATCGCAAAAGTATTTACAGTACATATGGTGCTACTTTACCGCACGAGTGCGGTAATCAGCAGATTACGTGCATATGTCGAAACTTTAAATAGTCATATGTACTGTAAAACGCTGTACGATACACGTGCGAACAGGTAATTCGCAACTCGTGTCGATTTAAAACACTCCCTTCGGTCGTGTTACAATTTATCACCACTCGTTGCGAATTTCCTGTTTACTGCACTTGTATTGTAATATACTATTACAGTACATATTATGGTGCTACTTTACCGCACGAGATCAGCAGATTACGTGCATATGTCGAAACTTTAAAGAGCCATATGTACTGCAAAACGTTGTACGATACACGTGCGAATAGGTAATTCGCAACTCGTGTGGATTTAAAACACTCCCTTCGGTCGTGTTTTAATTTACAACCACTCGTTGCAAATTTCCTTATTTCTGCACTTGTATCGTAATGTACTATTGTCTGTTACTATATTTTCACGTTAAAACCGCCGCTTGACTACCTGTTGTCGATTTCTACACTTGTAGTAACTACTATTTTTTTTTAATTCAGGTATGCAATAAAGAGTATTACTAAACGAGGCTGAATTCATCATCATCATTATCTAAAGAGCTGGGCTCTTGTCGGTGCTTGATGCAATTCTCAGGTCTCCATCTTTGCTGGTCCGAGGCTTACTTCTTGACGTCCTGATACGACCTGGCACGACCTCCATATTCCTCCTTTATCTGGGTATAACCTTTTACGTATAATTAAATTTATATTGTATAGTGATAGGAACGGAATTCTCCTCGGTGAGCACACACTAATTTTGTATTAAGCAGTAACCTACGCTAACGAACTTAAGAGAGAACTAGTGCAGGATTTCTGAGCTTGATTCTTCCGTTAGCTGAGTTGGCTAGAGCGATTGGACACGTATGCCATAGTGTCGCAAATTCGAATTTTTGATTTTTTTTTTCCTTATTTTAAAACTTAGTCGTATTTATCTATATCTAACCTCCATGCTATTGCTTCCGTTACTTGAATTTATCATAATGTAGTCGATTTAAGCATTTACTTTTTTTGACGAAAATCACTGTATTTTAATGTATCTTGTATCGATTATTCTTGCGTCTACTTGATGGAGTGTCAGATTGACGCTAACACATCGCTGGGCTGAAAGAAATTGACGTCAATTTACGTTTGACTGATGCGAATCAGATTAGGGCGGTTAAAATTTAAAGATAATGTCGATAATGACTGATTTACGGAGGCCAATTTTTGAGTTTCCAACGAGCGACTCTCAAAAACTGCGTATAACAAAGAAATGCTATTTTTGAAATTCGAGCGATAGAAAATTTGAAGTCGAGTGATATTGACCACTCGTATTTAATTCTATCAGTAGAGTAGGTACCTAAGTCGTTCATCCTGAATCTATTTTCTTCGTACTTTAATTTAATATTAAAATAAATCATTTAAATCATTTATTCATTGCAAACAGTTACAGCACAGTACCTTATATAACATATGTCTATCATACGAGCTCATTATTATATACTTTTTTTTTTTTTTGTGCCTTTGCCATTGTTAGCCTGACTCCTACACTAGGCGAAGCCTGTCCCGTAGGAAATCAGTACGAAGCCGAGTTACAAAACAAAGTGACGCGAAACATTTAGTAACTAAACAAACGATTGTGCATTTAACAAACAAGCTAATATTACAAAATAACCTAGAACTAAGTACTACATACGAGTAAGTTAACATGGATAGAGTATATATCTAGTGGATAAGTTGTGCGAGTGAAAGATTGATGTGAGTGAATGTACGTGTGTGTGTGTGTGTGTGTGTGTGTGTGTGTGTGTGTGTGTATTTTTCGGTATCAGTGTTTTAGATTCCTTTCAAAAGGCCTTCAGATTCCGAATAACTTAAGGTGCTCAACCACTCGTGCAGCTTGCGTTTTAATTGAAAAATAGTAAGTTCTTTTATTGTTAATTTGTTGCTTACTCTATTGTAGATTGATGGGTGTAGGGATGCAGCAAATCTTTTAGCAAAAGCTGTGTCCGATAGTGATACAGGCACTTTAAATATACGCTTCTGCAGCATCGCGCTGTAACAGGGAGACTTCAGGACTTCCGAGTGCACCTTCACAGTCACACGCATAATAAATAGACCTCTCACGCTGAGAACATTCATGTCCTTGTAGACGGACGCCGAAGGATATCTAATCCTTTTTTTTTAAATGGTCTTTAAAACCGCTCTTTGTGCCCTTTCTAAAATGAGCATGTGAGTTTTTGCTGCACCACCCCACGTAGTTATGCAATAGGTCAACACAGACTGACAGATGCTAATATATACAGTTCTTAGTAGATCTCTTCCTGCTGAATTGCGTAAATTCCTGAACACATAAATAAGTTTACGAGTTCGGTTTGCTACAGCGGTCACATGCTGCCGGAAATCTAGTTTCTCGTCAACGATAACACCGAGATATTTAATGTGCGGAGTTCTGTTGATGTATTTACAGGAACAGGGAGACGATTTGTGGCTAACATACTGGCAGCTATGGACTTTCAATAAGGGAAGGCGGTCAGGAGCCGAAGCCTTGGTCTTATGAAAGCAAATATACTTCGTCTTTGACAAGTTGAGAGTAAGGAGGTTATTTTGAAGCCAGAGTGCTATTCTGCTTAAGCCTTTTTCTGCGGAGGTGGCTACCTGTTCCCAACTTTTTCCATGGAAAATAATGACAGTGTCATCGGCATAGCAAAAAATGTCCGCTCTATCCAGTTTATAACTAGCCAAGTCATTCACATATATAATAAATAATATAGGTCCCAAAATGCTCCCCTGTGGCACACCAAAATTTACCGGAGATGGATTACTTTTGTGGCCGTCGATGGCAACAGACTGTGACCTACCTGTCAAATAGCTTTGAAACCAATCCAGTGGGATTCCTCTGATCCCACACAGTTCCATTTTTCGCAGGAGAATCGGGATGGAGACTGTGTCAAACGCCTTAGCGAGATCCAAAAATACTCCCACGCAAGGGTCACCTTTGTCCAAGTGCTGGGAGATTACCCTTGTCATGTGTGCCACGGCATTTTCAGTCGATTTATTTCTTCGAAACCCAAATTGTGACTCCGAGAGAAGTTTATTATTTTCCAAAAAGCTCACTAGACGTTTACTTACCAGTTTCTCCAGGATTTTGGAGAACACGCCGAGTAGCGATATGGGTCGGTAATTGCTGGGGTCTGATTTATCTCCCGTTTTGTGTATAGGGGAGACACAAGCCGCCTTCCAATCTTTGGGAAAAGTTCCTTTCGACAGACTTAAGTTGCAAATAAAAGTAAGTGGCTCGACTATGTGACTTTTAGCTGCCTTTACAAACCTATTGGAAATACCGTCAAGCCCCGGAGCTGATTCCGGCTTAAGATTGTCTATTATACTCCCGAGCTCTGCTTCATCAGCAGGTGAGAAGAACATGGACTCCGAAGGGCTATCAAGTAAGACTTTACTTGCCAAGTGACCCTCAGTGCTATTAACATTAGAAAGTATGTCACCAGCAAGACACCTACCCACTCCTGAAAAATAGTTATTGCACTTGTCAAGAGCAGCCGTTACGTCGTCATTATTTTGTGCATCAGAGTCTCATAGTACCCAGAGAAGATGTCAAATAGTACCTAATACCACTACTGAGCGAGATGGTTATACACTAAACTGAATAAAAGCGACAGAGAGATATATATCATTTGTTGTCCTTGTCATAGTTCTTCTTTTTATTTATTTGCCTCAAACTATTTGATATGACATTGAGGTAAATAAACGAATACCCGCCCAAATTAAAGAGCTTGTTTTAAATGGTAAGCCGCTAGCCGTTTAGGGCAAGTTCTCGATTTAGCTGCATAATAGCTTTTCCGTCCATATTGGTGGAACGCGTATAGGATCTCTATAGAAATTCTTACTCTGAAGTCAGAGTGCATTATACAACATGTATCGTTAGAAACGCAACACCAAAATTCAGATAACCCAAACACAGACAAGTCAAAGCACTCAAATGTGGTTAGCTAAAATATAATATTCCCTGATGTGCCAAATAAATTATTTAGCGAATTTTGTAAATCATATTTTCGGTAACCAACATGTATGTGGCTGCGGTCTTCTATGTAAAGGTTACCAATACATTCATCTGTACCGCATATATCCGAGATATCAAATTAATGATCTTTATTCATTAACATATTTTTAACGCAATCTGTCATCCGCGGTCGATATCATGTGTAAATCAAATTCGGGCGTAATATGTTTCAATCAATTGAAATTGACGTATTACTGTGCAAGCAAATTGACATATGCGGCCAATGATTTCCATGCAAATGGGTATTTATTATGGTAATTTGCTGCGTGGGCGACACGAGAGTATAGGTACAGTCAACTGCAAATTTAGATGACCATTTTTGTACTTCGTTAGTACTAACGTTACTCGTACCTGCTACAGATGGGATGCGTCAAAGTAGTGAAATTATCATCTATTTTTGCTGTCGACTGTACTCCAATACAATCGGTCACTGTAGATTCATGTAAGTATTGTTTTTTTTTACATTTTGACTGATAATAATTTAATGTGATACTTAAATCAGCAATTTTATTATGAAACATCAAAAACGCTATTAGTGTAAATTTTGTTGGCATATTGCCCCAAGTTCTGTGTTTTAATGTTGAAGTTCGAAAGGGTCACTCTCGTTTTTAGGGTCGAAAATCGTTAACGTTTTTCAAACTAGTATGCGGTTCTTAATCATGAGCACTCGCACCAAAGGCACGTTTAGCACATTCGAAGCGATTTTTGCAGATTTTTTTACCTAAGAGTGAGTGACCCGTTAAAATTCCTTATTCTATTCATCGGTCCCAATAGGTATTTTAGTATATCTGGTTCTCACTGGGATTTTTTAGAGGTTTATGTTGTCAACAGCCGCATTTTACCCATGGGTAAAAAGTGGGTATCTTCGCAAAGACCTTATAAATAGTAAAAACCGAAAGACACTTTAAAAATACCGATATCTCACAAAACCTTGACGAAAAATCAACTTTACGTCGTTAGTCACAAGACTGTTTTAAAGTAACCATAGATAAACTGAAAATGAGTCAGAAAGAGACTTACTTTGTCTTAACGAGTCCCTCTCCCACACATTGCCATTTAAAAATATATATTTACGCATATAAAGATATAGTTATTACTCAATAACTATATCGTTATATTCATAAATATGTAAGTATTTTTTAAATGGCAATTTGTGATGGGAATACGGGTAAAATATGGGTATATTAGAAAGGGACACACTTAGTCCTAGTGACTAAGATAAAGTGAGTCTCTTTCGGCTCGCGTTTTCGGCCACAAATAGCACTCAACTTATACATAGTTTCTCCTATCGCTATGACTTTATCTACCTCCCGTATCAACTTCCACACCCAAATAAACCTGATTTTTTTTAATACTACGTCGGTGGCAAACAAGCGTACGGCCCGCCTGATGGTAAGCGGGTACTGCAGCCTATGGACGCCTGCAACTCCAGGGGTATCCCATGCGCGTTGCCGACCCTTTAAAAATGTATACACTCCTGTCCTGAAGAATCCCATACTGTAGTTCCTCGAGAAAACCTCGGCAGGGAGCTCATTCCACAACCGGAGCGTCCGAGGGAGGAAGTTCCTCTTAAACCGTACCGTACGCGACCATTTAGGTTCTAAAACGTGAGGATGAATGCCCTGCCTATGGCGAGTGCTTTTTTTTTAATTAAAATTGGGATTGCTCTTGGCCAGCATCTAGCCAGGGGGCAAAGATGAGGCCGACGATGAAGCGAGCTCACCCAGAAGATGTCTATTCACTCGTGCCTTAAAAAGGTCCAGGTTATATGAACTCGGAAATACAGACGCCGGCAGAGAATTCCAAACCTTAGAAGTGCGCATTATAAAAGAAGATGCAAAGCGCTTGGTTCGAATTAGAGGAATTTCGACCAGGTAAGGATGGTAGCCAGCCGTACGTCTGGATGTCCGATGGAAGAAGGGGGAAGGCGGTATGAGCTCATGGAGCTCCTGAGCACACTCACCGAAGTACAGTTTGTAGAAGACGCACAGACATGCTACTTTGCGTCGATATTTCAAATTCAAATTCAAATATTTTAATTCAGATCTTGGGATCCATATAATGTTAGTTACAATTTTACTTAAAATCTATGTTAGTACTTAAAATTAACTTATTCTAAGAACTACTTAACATATGTCATAGTAGTTCTGACCTCATGTACCCAGTGCCACAATATGGGACAGTCAAAACGCCCTGCAATCACCTTCAGAATGCTGTTCTGACTTTCCCTAACGCGACCCATCAGTGACGTGATTTTATTTCGCATTGTCGCTGGAAAGCCATTTGTGTGAGTTTTGGCGAACATTTCCGATGCACTGCACCATTTCGGGAGTCTTAACAGCATTCTGAAGGCGTTGTTGTATTGAACGCGAAGGGCGCTGTAGGCTCGTTTGGTATACCGGATCCACAGACCGCTAGAGTAAAAAGATTGCTACGCTCTGCAGCTTATTTCCCACTACCGTACTGCCGCCAATGAGCATCCTGGCTCTGAGGTCCACCGAGTCGAGTGCGGCAAGTTGGTACTTAGCCGAGCCATCCCAAAGGTGACTACAATACTCCATGCAAGACCGGACTTGGGCTTTATATAAAGATAGAAGCTGCCCAGGGGTGAAGTATCGCTTGACCTTATTTAGGATACTCAGCTTTTTGGCCGCTGTTCCGGCTTTGGACTCGATGGTAGTGCCGAAGTTAAGGTTTGAGCTTAACGTCATGCCAAGCAGCTCGAGATCGTTGGCTACAGACACGGTTGTACCTCGGAAAGTAGGAGCCAGATTGAATGAGCTCCTTTTTGCGGTAAACAGACACGCTTGCGTTTTGGTGGCGTTGAAACTAACCAGATTGTTATCACCCCATTGGGAGACAAGACTTAAGGTTGAGTTAATTCGCTCTACCATTGTCTCTCTCTCAGACTGAATTTCATCACGACCAGCCCCCGCGCTGGACAAATATCTCTCCATGACCGTACTGTCATCTGCGTATGCGACCACTCCTGGCAGAAGAAGGTCGTTAATATGAAGCAGGAAAAGGGTCGCGGAGAGAACAGATCCCTGAGGAACACCGGCATCAATGGCCATGAGGTCCGACGAGCAGCCATCAATGACTACTCGGATCGACCGCCCACTCAGGAAATCAGATGCGATGATAGAAAGCGGCCGTGGGCATCATCTCTAACAGTTCTTCGGAGCACAATCCATTATACAAGCGATAGAACACGCACAAGGAGGCAAAGTTTCTCTTTAACGGTTCAATATCCCTTGTGAGTTTGGGATCGTCCACGATTCGCACAGTACGTCTCTGAAGCGAGTCAAAAGGCCCAAGCTGGTATCCAGGTGCTCCTGCATGGTAATTACGTAACTTTTCGAACGTACGATAGCTAAATCTGTCATTTTTACTATGGAATATGACATTTAGATCTGCCTTACGCACGCTCTTAAACGTTTTTATCGTGATACGACGTTCACAAAACATCATGTCACCAACTTTAAAAATCTATATCGAATGTCGTCCTAACAGAACCAAACCGCCAATCGTAAATATTAATACCGTAATACTGTAAACGGCTACAAATCGAATACTTCCTTCCCAATTCCGTATTTCACTATCGTTACTAAATCTTGGACCCTATGAACAACCACAACACGATCGATTTCAAATATACAAATGAATTAGCAATGAGATGAAATTCGTTACTAAATTGTGGAACAATTACCCAATTATTAAACTTCGCTTTTTTTTTATGACATAGGTGGCAAACGAGCAGACAAATCGCCTGATAGTAAGCGATTAGCGCCGCCCATGGACACTCGCAACACCAGAGGGGGCTTGCCGTCTAGACTATTTGTTTATGCTAAATTGAGTCTTGAATATTAGCTATTAAGTGTTGATATTGTTTTAGCGAAGTGTTTGGTGCTAATTTAGGTAAGAGAAAACAATGGGGTATGAATTACATTTCTCTGATCTTATTGAAGTTTATAATTACTTATTGTAGTATATTATCACAATAAAATCGTTAGCAAGGTTTCTACCTAGGGGGGCACATCATGCAACCAGAGGAGATACAACCAATTGCAGCCCAAAGAGTCTGGAAATTCTTGGAAGGAGTGGGTATAAGCAACGAACTATAAGGGCTGCCACAAAAGATCAAATACTGGTCGAAGCGGCATAAAATGGCCCACAACCAACCAACAATAATAATAATAATAGCAACGTTATGCGGAATGAAATCCAATCCAACCGTGATACTCATGCATAGGAGTAGGATACTCGTATGCATTTTAAAACGTTGATAGGTATGATTAGAAAATAAGATATATCCAGATGATATGTAATTATAAAAGCCGCAACGACGTGACGGTTAGGTTTCACCGAGAAATCTTAAGATGTTCCGTAGTTTAGGCATTTACAGATTACACCTAACTACATTTTCACTGAAAGATTTTAAGCTATTGTGCTTAAATGACTATGCACATTTTTTTATTGGAAGGTCATTACTCAAACGTGCTAGGGGATGATCTGAGACATACATTTCGCAATTCGATTTGATCGCTTTTATGTTCGTCCTTCACTAGCAAGTATGTAAGTACACTAGTAGTTCTGCGAGCTGTTAAACCTCGTGAAACCCCCTACACATTTTCACTGAAAGATACCCCGTTGGCTCCACTATTTTGAAAAAAATCCATAAACTGAAACGACGGTAAAAATCTATATAAATTTCTCAAAATATTTCACGAGAGTCTGTTGAGAACTGCGACTTGTGGTGATACGAAAATGATACGAAAGTTCCCTCCCCCGTTTTAACAGACGCTTTTCTGGCACTCCGGGCTAGCTCGGTAAATAACTGTGAGAAGAACGAATGGTTTACGGCCGACACGAGCGCGATTATGCTAGTTAGGCTGCGTTCGGTACGTTAGCTGCGCGGTTGCTCTTCTGCGTAGATTTCTAATTGAAACAGGGCTGCTGCTGCTTCCGCGAATTAAAAACGTACGAAATTCGAATATCTCTCCTTCTGTCGCTCGAATATGCAATATGCAAGCAACAGAGAGGGAGATATTCGAACTTCGTTTGTTTGCGTTTCGCGGTAGCAGCTCACGCCGTATTGCACCAACATACCCACGATTATAGACCGATCAACAGCTATCATCCCATACTAACTTATTCTCAGACTACACATACACAACGTGGGTGCAACCCATCCCTAGAAAGAAACGGAAAGTTTATATCACTTGTACTATCCGTACTATTTAGTCGTCTACTAACCTCCATATTGAAATGACATAGGAACGTGGAACGAATGTATTAAAATAATGAAAATATTAGCTCTCAATAGCTACTTGTATCAGACTGGTACTACCATATTCGAAACCAATTTTGTTATCCGGACAATCCCTGGGGGGTCAATTCCCAATACTAATACTGTGATGCGCTTCCAATTTTACTAGCGGTTATTTAACGTATCGTTTCCAGGCAAATGTTGGACATTTTTGTACCATGGCGATATCAAGCAAGCTAGCGGGGTAATTTTGCTACATTTTGGAGCGTACGTACGTACCTAAGGTAGATCTAAAAGTCTTCCTTCCATGCAAAAAAAACCGGCCGCGTGCGAGTTGGACTCGCGCACTGGGAGTTCCGTAAAAATATTTTTATTATATGATGCAACTAAAAGTTACGGTTTTCGCAATTTTTCCTTTATCTGTGCTATGAGACGTTGCTTCTTACTAAATTTCACGATTCTGAGTTCACGGGAAGTACCCTGTAGGTTTTGATTCTCTTGCGAGTGTCGAAAATTTGCGACATAAACGGCTGTATCTTGTGATTGCGTTAGCTTAGAAGTTTGATTTTTTTTACAGCTCCAAGGGAGAGTAGACTTGAGTATTTGATATAAATTCCAGCTTGATACCTCCACGCGTTCCTGAGAAAAAGGGTCTTGATAGACAGACAGACGGACGAACGGACGGACAACAAAATAATCCTATAAGAGTTCCGTTTTTTCCTATCGAGGTACGGAACCCTAAAAATTACAGTAAGATCTACCTTTCGTAAATTACCCTGCAGAAACATGTGATACTGTATATACATGTTTTACGAAGCAAGTGTTGGGGTTATCGTGAGATTAAAATCCCTCATTCGTTGTTACTCTTCAGTCTTTACGTTAAATGTAAGGTTATATTTTAGAGATCAGTTCATAAAATATAATACTCACGGTACTTTATATTAAAACAAAGATCAAACGTCGAAATTCACCGACTAAAGAAGCCTAAAATTTATTATAATAGTTCAACCTTAACGCCTTAATGTAATTAAATTGTACCCACTGATCAGTTAAAAATACAACCCTAAGACTGACAAAGTCATCTCATAAAGATAAAAGTTTTTATATTTTTTCAGGACTTATCAATGGACTAAAAGGATTACGAAGTTATTTTAGGGTCGCGAAATTCATAAATCCTTATTAACAAAATCTAACTTGACCCCTGGTGGGTACACTACATAATTCCAAAGAGTCGTTTGTCCGGATCCATTTCATGATTCCTAAAACGATGCATCTCTAAAGTAATGTTGTTACCTGAGTTGTAAAATAGTTACCAGAGTAACGATGTACTCGCCCAAATGATTCTTTGAAATTTTGTGTGTTCCCGTAGGCGGTAAAAGGAAGATTAAAAAGACTGTTAAGAATCGTTTATAATTTACCTTCGTCTAATGCCATTACGAATAAATTGGAAAATCTCTGAAGCAATTACAAAGGTTTTATTAAGGGAGATCGTAATAGCCATTGTTTGAGTTAGAATTTGCGTTGTATATTCGTGCGATGGAACGTGGGAGCTGCTTTTATCTGCCAGCAAATTATATTAAGAAGCTTTTGCTCGTATTAAATTATTTCTAATTAATATGGAAAACTTGTCTTCCTAAACTAATATACAAATAGTGTAAAGAGTACGCAAATCGATGCACAGTTTAGCCGTTTGGCACACGCATACTAGAGGTCTCGTTTCTTCGGAATAGGGCTCGTGCGCCGTCCACTAAAAATTAACAGTTTCGAGTGTATCAAATCTGAGCCAGTGATAGAAGACGTCATTAGTTACTGACTTGACCGTACAAATCACCGGTAAAAACCCAGGGAGGATGATGATGATAGTTAATTTATAACATTAAAATCATACGAATAATGCTTGTAATATTCCTTTTTTTCCCGTCCGATGCGAAAAGCAAGTTCAGGGAAGTCACACGTAGTGAACCCAAGCAGGTTTTTTTATTTGCGTACTTACTATTTATCCACATAATTCTCATCTTTTAGACTAGACATGTAAATCAATGAAAATCCAACACTAAATCTATTAACGTGTGAGTGTAGAGGAGTGCCGTGGTACACATCTAGTTCATTTCAGAAAAGAATAATTTCGTTCACGACTTTAATAATGAAATCCGGTTCGAAGGACCATATACGGGTGGAGTTCATTGGTGCATAGTTTAATTCATCTACAAATTTATTGATTCCGTTATCGCACGATTATTTGTCATAAAATGTATATGGCTAACTTTAATGTCACAACGGAATCGATTAAATTGTCGACGAATTAAAAGCCATAACTGTGGTCCAAAAAATTTAACTAGGTTTGTCAATTATTAATTGATGTTTAGTATTTAGCGAATATTGGCAAATTATTTACTTGAACGGGATTTATTAGTATAAGGTTTTTATCGGCTTACATACCTACCTATAGTATTTTCTTTACAGCTTGAGAGTAACAATTTAATAGGTAATATTTAAAACGACGCTATTTACATTCTACAAACATGTTGCGGGCGTAAAACCGAATTTCGTATCCTCGGGACATGTTGGAATCGTACAATAAAAGGAGTTATCATGCTATACGTTATACGTCCTTTATGCCTTTTTTATTGCTTGTCTGTCTCGGTCTGACATTTCCTTTCATAGCTCATAAAGCTAACTTCAAATTTTATTGGTATTTCCTTGTTGGATGTTAAAGAACAACTTAGATTCAGCGGTGCAACGAGAGTTAGTCGTTTTGTGAAGTTTCGAGTGACCTAGTTTGAATGCTTTATTGTACGAAAACCGTTGCATGGACGTACAGTTAGGTCGTGCTAATTAATTGTTTGTTCTAAAAGTTCTACATGCAAGAAATAAATAATGTAACAGTTCCTATTGTACTTACTTTTATTATTTTTAAAAGCGAGACGAATATACACAATGCGAAAGTACTATGTATGTTTTAATTGTATGAAATTGGGAACGAATGACATTTAACTTCTTTAAAATTACAAAGGATAATATTATCATACTAATTCCGAAAATCATCCTCTGGTAAAATGAGTTAAAATAGCGTCGCAAATACCATACCACAAAATGGCTACGTCTCAATTTATGTCATAATAATAATAATAAGCTGTTGCTCGGGGGTGGATGTGGTCACCTAAGTGGCGAGTTGGCTATATGTTTAAAGTCCAGTGCCACCTCTCTACCCCCAGCCCTCTGCACCGGTGTTGCCCTTAGGCCATTTTTAATGTCGCTATTTATAGGGGCCCATCTAGCAGAGGGCGAGTCACCGTCTGCCTGAGATAAAAATGTGAGACAGTTTTATTAGGCAGACGTCAGTTTTCTCACTCAATAGGCCAGCCATTAGTCCATCATATTCACCCAATAGTCCGGTTCATTTAGATTCCATCAACCAGCAATAGTTCCTGTACACCCTGGCGGGTGCTGTCTCTGTGTGCGTCCCATGACACGGGCAGGGACAGCATCCGCTCGGTGTACCCCTTGCATTTCATTAAATTGTCAAAAGGGCTTCTACGTGTTGGCTATGTGGTACTCGGTTGGTACTTTGGTACCTCGGTATTTCGGCTCCGCGCACGCCTTCCAAAGGTCCGGGACACCATTGTCCCGTGAGCGGAAAAGACATATAATAATAATAAATAATAAATATTCTTTATTGCACTACTTAGTGATAAGTTGTACAGTAGCTGACTTACTAAAAAAAAAAACATTTATTTCAGCCATCTCAGGCCTCCTTCGACCGAAACCCCTTAGAAGACACCTGTCTTGACCTGCCATTATTGTCTTCAGGCCTGTAATAACCACTCAAGTGCTCGCGTTAAAAAAAAAGGTGGTCTAAAGTGCTCAAGATTCACCGAGCATTAGCAGCGCATTGTCTTGTGTTGTTAATAAATCGGTTGCCTGGCTTCGTCTTAACTTTATGCTATGATTCTTTTTATGTTATAAAGTTAAAGGAACAGGCAATTTGTTTATATAATTAATTACATAGGTCACCATAGTAAAATATTTTTTTAAAAAGTCACAAACTTTACATACCGTTTCGAATGAGATCTTTTGCAATAAATATATTTTTATTTTATAATCTAAATCGATAACATATGTAAATCTTATTTTTATTTAAAACTGTAATAGTTTACGCTTCGATTGATACCAAATAAAGTATATGATCCCGGGGAAATATTTTGCATAAAACCTTTTTCATTTGCAATGTTTACATTGTCAGTTTTTCAATTCGCCGCAAAACAGTGTAGTTTGTTTATGATTTTTGTATGAATAATTTAGGCAAACGAGTACAAAAATATTGTCAGACGTAGATAGAGACACTATTAATCTTCAAATAACAAGTGCCAATTTTGTCAAAATCGCAACAATTTCTGTCACACATTATCAATAACAAAAAATAGCCTTACATACCTAACGTAATGAGTGCCGCTTTTGACGCCCGATTAAAAATAATTCCATACACTTCAAACCACATAAAACTCTTAACACATATACTACACATGTTACACTTCACAACTTAATAGATATTCGACCGATTACAACTCGATTTATATTTTTGTTCTCATTTCAAAAGTATACAAAAACCCACGCAAAGGTCCCGACTCAAACTAACGGACATACTTCGGCGGACCTGCGCTGTCAAAATTTAATCATGGCGGCGATATAGGACGGGATACACTGGTGCGCAACGAAACCACAGTTCACGCAGTGATCGTCAATATTGAAATTACGAAATTTACATTTCTTATTAAATCAATTACGAATAGTTACAGATCCTTAACTTATGACTTAAACAATGCTAATACGAAATTAACAGCGGTACACTCATGGTGACTTTAATTATATATTCTTGAAGTAATAATAACGTTTGGCATTTTATTTTAAATATCATTGGCTGTCGTGATATAGAATAACTGACAAAGTAGAAAAGTTGGAAAACCGCCGATATTTTCATTTCAAAGTTATATATCTCAACAATGGCTGAACCGATTTTGATAAAACATGTTTTACTAATATTATCGTTTCCCGAGAGAAAAGTTATGTTATTAACTTATTATAAATTCGAGGAGTTAAAAATGCAGTATTTTTTACATACACACCATAATAGTTGCAACTTTTTGGCTCGACATATCAGATCTCAATGACCTCGTGTTTACGTGTCTAGGCATTTATAGTTGCTTCAGTCATATTGATCCACGGCTATAAGATACTACTAAATTTCTCTTGGAAATCCTGCTCTGAAAAAAAGACAACCAAATAGGTTCACCAGTTTAAATAAAAGCTACGATGCCACAGACAGATATACACATTAAAATTATAACCCCCCTCTTTTGCGTTACGTAGTATAGTAGTAGTAGGTACGGTACCAGAACTGACTATATTGTAATTTCATCATGTCAGCCGAAGGACGTCCACTGCTGGACATAGGACATATATTTATTTGGCACCCCAACAAGTTTTTTTTAACTCTAACAGGTTCTTATTGCTGAGGTGGTAAGTTTTATGTGATGTGGTATGTGTGTGGTACACGAGAGCAAAGTTACCTATATGCATATCGTGTATTCGAATCCCTTGATACGCTATAAAATCTATCATAGAATCACTTGCCCCGCTCCCTAATAGTGATTCGACTAAGGCATACTTCGCTACCTCGGGATTCGAAATTATTACTCGTCGTAAAAAAACGACTGCTCTCTTATTGCACAAATAATTATTGAATCCTTGCCTGACACATCCCATAACCACTAACGAGTAAAATTACAATGAAAATTTAAGAAATTAAATTAAATTAATATTTGAAAAAAATACATCACAAGTAACAACAAAATTCATACACTTATTTTGTGAGGTAAGTATTTTTTATTGGTACGTGGTTTTCTCTGCAAATTTTTGGGTGTTAAGTTAAGACGACTATACAATAGTTTATATGCGAGCTACAAATAACTGAGATAACGGTCAATACGAGTCAAAATCAGAGGGCCTACTCCGAACTTCGAAAATCGAACTTCGTGTCGTGCCGTCCCGTTCACTCTTGTGTTATACACTATATGACGGAAAGGGACGGCACGATACGAAGTTCGATTTTCGAAGTTCGGAGTAGGCCCTCAGAACTGGTTTTTTGAAAAAAGAAAACCATACATTCTTATTTGAACCATTACATGGAATATGTGAATTTTATAAATTTATATGATCAGTTGAACAAGTAAAAGTGAACCCTACCTCTACTTCATACATTCATAAATAAAAGGTAAGCAGTTACATTGGTAATGGGCCGCCACTTAGTATGCGTAAAAGAACCTATCAAAAATGAATAAACTAAATTAAACCATTCTGCGACAATAGCCCAGTGTGCACCACGCCTTATGACATAATACGTGGATCCGACGCGAATCGGCGGAAGTGCCTTGTGCAACCACAGTTGCGTACAATAGTATTTATAGACGTCACAAGTTCATTCACCTAATCCTGCATAGAACATACCTAATTGTTCATTAAAAGTGGATTTATATTGATTTTAATAGACGCATTTATTTATTTTAATAGCCTAGTACAGAAATATGGTATAATCACATAATTATGTACGATTTAAAATTAACCTCGCAAAATTTTCATCACTCAACGTACTTTGTTGGAAGAATTTATTACATTCCATTTTAATTAGTATCGAAATATATGCTTCGTCTTATGAAGCAGTAAACCAGGATTAATTTGGTATATAATACCAATTAAAAAATGCACAATTGATTGCTCACAGCATTTTTTAATCGCGAGCTCTCTCGCTGACGTACCGAACTTCGATGGTCATGAAAACAACTTTTATATTTTATAAAAATTGTTCCGTAGACTGCGGTTTTAATTTTTTTTAATGTTGCCACATTCATACTCTACCTATATAACTCAATTAAAAAGCGTTCTTTGCATGTTCCGCATAGCAACAATTTAAAAACCGTTGGAACTCCAACTCGCAACTCGTGTTGCGAGAGCACTGTACGTTTTCCCAAGTCGCAACCCTAGTTGCGGAGAGCACGTGAGTGGATAAAAAAAAGGCCAGGTAGTCGCTTAGAGCTTCATCTAGCAGCGAATTTGACCATAAAAATTATCTGCCATTCTCGTTAGTGCCGATATGGGTAGAATTTGCCGCTAGATGCCGCTGTAACGTCCACGTCGATTCCTGAAACGCGCTGTTAAGATGTTTCCTGCGATAAAATGTCTCCTGGCTAGTACTATTCAGTATAAATGATTGGTCAAAGAGCGTGACAAACCAGGGAACACACGGCAATATACTGACTACTGGAGCTCATCTGCGTCCCCAAGGTGCAAGTGTGGAGAGGAATATGAAGGGCCCCACTGAGTGCCACCCTTGCCAAGGGTTTCGGCACCACTCGCAAAATTCCCACCGCCCATGAAAGTGCGTACGCTGCGCGGACCCTTACCTTACTTAATGCCCGGTCCCCAGAGACCAAGCAGGAACCTGCTCGAACTGCGGTGGCACCTATACCGCCAACGACACCAAGTGCTTAATGTTCTGGCGGGAGGGCCGGTACCGAAAGGAGGGGACCACTGCCGACACGGTCCCACTGAAGCCCGCCCCCGAGACGAGGGCAACAGATAAGCCCAAGATGGTGGGAGAGTCAGCGCCTGCTTCACTCATTACATTCTTCACTCATTACTTACTCCTAAATGGTTAAAACAAATTTTTTTTTGGATATCAAACATTAAATGAGGGAACACGAATTTAAGGGATATACTCGTAATATCACAAAGATGACAAGCTTTTTTATGATTATTATTAAAAATATTAAATACATAAACTTAATAATGAAAACATAAGATTTCATATCAATCTATATAATCTTCGGCATGACTATCTCACTTTTATTATTAATATTTTTAAATGCGATTACATTAACAACAAGTAATAGTTACTTTGTCAATCTAATCGCCTTTAAAATAACTTGCCTATACAATAAATTACCAGACATGTACAAATACATGATACCGAATTCACACAGAGTAAATATCCAATCTAAAGGAATGAGTTTGTAAGCCAATATTGGGAGCAATTTAGCAAAGATCTTTATTGTTTAAGCCGCATGCGGGATTAGATATCCTTGAGGCATATAAATATTTTCGTGTTAGTCTGACTTCTTATTTATTTTATATGTCTTGTTTGATGAATTAGGCATCTATATATTTTTAGAATAGCCTTGAGTGTCCCACTGCTGGGCACAGGCCTTATGATATCCATGCGTCCCAAATGAGCGCTTCGTCGTCACAATTACCGACAGACATTAGAAATCTATCAATTAAATTATATTAATGGTGCATTATATGTACATACATACATATTATGTAATATATTTTTGTACTGTTACCAAGACATCGTCACACGTTCAATGGAACAATGGTTTAGCATAGGTATGAGTTTTGATGACTACTTTGGTTTAGTTGGTAGTGAGCCTGCCTACGAAGCCGGAGGTCCCGGGTTCGAAACCCGGTCACTGCGGTCAGGGTATTATTTGTGGAATGAGCACGAATGACGAATTCGTGCTCATTATTCGTGGACATAAACCTCCCTTGAACAGGGAATGTTTTAATTATATTAAAAAAAAGAGCATTTAAAAAACATATACGTCGGCCATTCTCAGAGAGCTAAATTTTGCGTGCCCGGGTCAAAATTATCACGTAAATGAAATAATAATGAATCGTTGATTTTTTTGTGAGATAGTTTACGTCCATGCCTATATATAACACTTAAAAACGGAGCCCTGTGATGAATTGTTAATCAGTTATATTTTTTTAAACCCCTGTTCTCATAATTGCCACGACGCGTCCACGCGCTCCCTTGGTTTACAAATTTATCCCAAACTTCTTGAATGCAGATATTTTCATAGTTTTGTATCACTTTTTAAATTAAGAAATACATAAGCCACGACATATTAAACTTTAAGACAACAATCATTCAAAGATTTGTCCTAGCTAAAAATATAATATCAAAATATGCATGTAAGTATCTAATTGCAACGACTTTATGTTGTCTTGCCTAATAAGACACCTGTTATTGTCAGAGTCTTGACGCTTAGTAAAAGAAAGCATAATTTCAGGCTCTATGGTTTGTGATGTTTACATATAAGCAATCTCTTTATTAAGTTGCCTTTTTTTGGAGATTATGCCATTCTCCCTAGGTGCCACGACGCTAATTGCCAGGACTTTTCTAATTGCCGTCGCGTTATACGCTTGTTGTGGCCTATTTTAATATATTTTGTTAATTACTAAATATATGTTTATATGAACCACTTACACACGTATGTAAGGTATATACGGATTGGGTCGCTGAACAAATAAATTACCGACCCATCACACTTTTTAAACCATTTCTTGAAGCTGTTTTCAAGAGTAATTACGAATCTCCCGAACAAACCGGTTTCCGAATAGGCTTTAGTACCATAAACCACTTACATACGCTCCGTCAGGTTTAACAGAAGACTGAGAAGTATAGACTACCCTCTGTTTAGCGTTCGTGGACTTCAAGAAAGCCTTATATGTGATCGTAAACTGCACTTTACTACAATCTCTCCAGCAACGCCCAGTGGACTGCCGCTATATCAAAATGCTGAAGTGTTTGTACGAGCTTCAGGGCCAGAACTAGAAACCTATTCCGTTGCTGCAGGAAGTCAGGCAAGCAGATGTTATTTCTCTTAAACTGTTCTCCACTGCACTGGAAAATATTTTTTTGACTAACATACACGACAAGTACAACACGATTTGCTGAAGATATTGTAGTTTTGGCTGAGATCATGGAGGATTTGAGTGCGATGCTTGATGACCTCAGTAAGGCCTGCGAGCAAGTTGTTTTAATGATAAACATGGATAACAAGAAGATCAGTCAATTCCCATGAAGCACTAACTCCCGTTACAATCAGACACTTCACGCTCGATAGACGATAACATATACCTATGGCAGACTGACCAATATTCCGCAGTGTCTCAAGCCGAGAGTCTTTGACCAGTGTGTATTGCCAGTGATGACATATGAAACGTGGTCGCTTACTATGGGCCTCGAAAGAACGCTCAATGTCAATCAAAGAGCAATGGAGATGGCTAAGCTGGGAGATTATCTGCGTTATCGTATCAGACATTAGGCCATCCGCAACAGATACTAAGCAAGCAGCCCCCTAAATTGCTACACTTAAGTGGCAGTGGGCGGAGCACATAGCACATATAACTGATGGCCGTTGAAATGGAAAGGTTCTCGAGTGGCGACCACGTAGTGGAAGGTGCAGCGTAGGCATTTTCTCCACAAGTCATCAATCCAATGACCTCGTAAAGGTCGCGGGAGTCCGCTGGATGCGAGTGGCATAGAATCGGTCATTGTAGCACTCTTTGGGGAAGGAATATGTCCTGCAGTGAACGTCCTTCGACTCATGATGAAACTCTTGATTATTAATTTGTTTTTCACTTTCCGTTGTCTTTTCGTGACTTACAAAAACATTATACTATACTTACATATACCTACAGTGATAAAACTTCCTTTAAACATTTAGACAATATGTTTAACCAACTGTAGTGGTCATTTGAAACTTTTAATATGTAAATTCATTTTTCTAATTGCCTTTTCATGACAAATTTTTACTTTCTAATTACCAGAACTATCGAATATTTCAGAGCTTAATAACTCAAAAACCGCTTCTAATTTTACATTGCCAAAGTGATTAAATTGATCATTTATGAGTATTAATTCTTTATCTTATTCAGGGAATAAAAACAGTCGTGGCAATTAGGTTGAGAATGCCAAATTTGAGAAAGGCCGACGTAATTACGGACTTTCAATTAATAAAATTGTATTAGTACTACTCTACGTCATACAAATTAACTGTCCTCAAAATATGTGAGTAGCTTTCGTGGCGTTATGGAACGACGAAATTTCTATTCTCTGCTTTGTGTATTTTTTTAAGAAAGTGAATACTCGGCTCTCTCACTTAAATTCCTATCATTTGGATTTATGAAATTACTATAGATCATAACTTAGGTAACGGATACAAATTGAATCTTAAAGTTCCTTCACATCGTTTGCCATAAACAGGTTGAGCAATAAAAAAGTGTCATACATACCACACAATATACACTAAAGTCACTTTGTATTATCACCATTTCGTTCTACAGAGACTTAAATATTGTAATTCCTTAATGGCTTCAAAATAAAGGTTCTTAATTTCTAATTACACTTTAAAAGTCAAATAACACTTCAAATTTGAATCACGACAGCTAGCTCCACCCAATATGACCTCAGGGGATTTAATCAAAGTACTTTAATGTATACAGAGTGTCCCATCTTCAAACGACTGACTGAACGCCGTTGATTAAAATTTGATTCCAACGATTTCGGTTGACAACACTTTGTTGTTTTCAGTTTGTCAATTAAAATTCGTTATAAATGCCTAAAGGGTCTTTGTCACTATTTTCGATTACCTTTTACAAGATACAATTTTACATTTTTCTTTCGCATTTCAAACTGATATTTCCAGAGGAGTTGAGAGGTTAATCTAGATGAGGGCCCTTGCGGATGCACTTCGACCCAATGGGATCTTTTGTGCAATTGCCCCCTCCTTTATACCTACTCTAAGCTGCTGTCCATTTCCATAAACCGGATGATGGAGCTCAGCGGGAGTAAGTACTCAAATTCCTTTGGTTCTGGGTATCCATGCCCAAACTCATTCATTCTTTGTCTGACAAGGGCGTGACATTCACACAGCAAGTGTTCCATTGTCTCGTCATCCTCGCCACACATCCTACATGTTGCCTGATAGTCCCATCTTGGACAAGAGTCCCTTGAACCCGAAGTAAACGGTCATCACGTTCGTATTAAGAGCAACCTAAGTGTCGGAAGCATATCCACCATTATATTTATTTATCTTATGGCAATCATTTCGAACCGTGAGATCGTTAAGAAGTTAGTACGGTTGCAGTTTTAATTCCACCCAGGGACCACCGCCAGCATTCACTGTAAAGACTTTAAAGACCGCTATATAAGATCAGTACTTAAGGTATGATTGTGGACAGTGTAGTTGTGGAGGGTGAGTATCAAAGAAGACATAAATTAAGAGATATGTTCTGCCTAAGTGACCATCATTACACCTTCTATCCCAGAATTTATCAAAATAACTTCTATTACAAGTACACCGCACGAAGTTGAGCCTAAGTTAAAAGTTACTTTCATAGAGTATAAACCAGTCCATAGTTTAACGTACCTAACAGCGCGTAGCAATGAGTAGGTACAGTCACAAGCACCAATATCTGCCACAACAAAGCGCGCCTAAATATCTGACACGCCTCTACTTCTAGGGCCGTTCGGACGTATCAGATATTTTCGCTGCCTTTGTTTTGATAGATATTAATGCTAGAGACTGTACATTAGAATCCTCTCAAAGCGGCTGTCCATCCAGTAGCCTCAGTCAATGTTGCTCGACCACACTGCACCACCGCTGGAAGGCTATTTGACGGTGAAAAATCGGTGCTCTCATCCGAGTCAGAAAAGATTCTTTTCTCAAAAATGCGCCTAAATGTATGCATTAATGTCACGAAAAGAGGACATGAAGTTACCTGTTTATGGCTCCCTACAATGGCCGGCGGCCAAGAAGTAATGTAGGGAGATTGTATGAAACTAACATTATTGTCCGCTGCTCTAACTTTTTAAATTTGCTTACTAAAACCAACTCATAAAGGAAATATTACATAGAGCCAACCGCCGCGATTTTGTATATATATTTTTAATTTGTTATGTAAATTGGTATTTTTTTTATCGTTCTTGTATTTTTGTATTATGTTGTGTTTTTTTCGAATTTTTCGAGTATTTATGTATTTTTTTAGTTTTTTCGTGTTATTTTGTAGCGTGTTTTGTGTTTTTTGATATTTTTGGACATTTTTAAAGTTTTTTTCGTTTTTTTTTTGTACTTTTCGTCATTTTTTTTGTTATTCCATATTTTTTGGTATTTTTTTTAGTTTTTACGTGTTTTGGTATTTTTTAGTTCTTTCGTGTTTTAAATGGTGCTTGTATTTTGTAGCATTTTTCGTGGTTTTATTTAATTTTCGTTATTTATCTTGATGCTATGCTATTTTTGGACGTTATGTATTTTGTAGTTTTTTTTTACATTGTAGTTTTTTTTAATGTTTTTTCTCTAACATGTTTGAGAAACGTACTATACAATCCTCGGCCGGAACAGGGACTGCAGGACACACGGCCTCTGCAGTAATGTACTATTAAGCAGCGCACCGCATTTACTGGGCAAATGTAATACCGAGAGTATACCGATAAGTAAGGAAATCTAGGCGACGTCAGTATGCTGTCGGGAAAGTAGAAAATACCGCATACAGGCTGCGCTCCGTCAAATCATGAAGTACAGTCTTGTTTTCGTACAGGTGGCGCGTATTATGACGTTTCCATAATCGGCATCGCCTGACACTACGCGTATCATGTCGCCGGATGCTTCGCTTGTATATAAACCCAGAGCTCTAGAGGGTTTGCAGTCCCGGTCCCGATTTGTATGAAAATTCCCGGGAATTCGCATGCCCTATCCAGAGCCTAAGGAGACCGAACATCAAAGTCATTTGCATTTTCCAGTATATCTTACGCAAATTATAAATGCGCAACTTTAGAGGTCTTGCAAATTTTATAACGTTATGAACTCAAATTATGACAAAAGCATTGATAATTTACTGTGTGTAGAAGATATTAAGAGAAAAATAAAACAGTTTCTACCTTAAATTTTTTGTTGTAATGTTTGAAACTATATTTCTTAATACATGAAAAAGTTATTATATAAGACTGCAACAGTCTTGTACAAGATAGTAACGAAGAGAAAATGTCAACATTACGTGTTAATTCATACAGAAAAATAGGTTTAATTAATATAGGTATGAGCTTTTTTTAACTGGCAGAGACCCTTTCCGCTACCTTAATCGCCTTGGGAGCCATTTATTACTGAACATAATGTAGCAAACATCACCCAGGATTAAAGTCTTCAAAAAGTACCCAAACATTATTTGGTAACGTTATTAATAAGGCAAGTTCGGGAAAAGGGATAACAACGTTACATTGTCAATTAGGGAGTTTTGCGACCGCAAAAACCGGCGTTCGATCTATTCAGCCGCCCCCGCAAACCGAGTAAAAGGTTGGTAATGGACTGGGTTCTCCGAGCTTTTCAGCCGCTGATAGTACCTTGTACATCATTGCTAGGACCTTGACACTTATTGTCAAAATTCCTGTAGACTTAGGCGACTTTTTGATCTGTCGGTGCGGAGGCGGCACGATAAGAGAAAACTGTGAGCTGTCAATGTTAACTTTGAGTTGAATCAGCAACGCATTTTACCCCACCCAAGGACGCATTTAAATTGTATTGTCTAAATGTAGTTATATCTGTTATTATTGTATAGTGTGTGTCTTTGTAATAGTGTACTCGTAATAGGGAATTTTCAATTTTAATTTGTGTGGGTCTATGATATAGATAGTGCTTCCTGACTGGCGCGAAATGCGCGGAAGTGGAACGATACGAATGCAGTAGGTACTGCCCCACTTCCGCGCACGATATTACTACTGCGCAAACGTAATATTGATAGTATCTCGTCAAGTAAGAAAATCTTTAAGTACAACATTAGCTAGCTCACGTCATAGAACTAAATACCACATATCGATCCCCGATTTGTCGGCCTGTTTAGCCTAGTTGGTAGTGACACTGCCTCCGAAGCTGGTCCCGGGTTCGAATTCCGGTAAGGGCATTTGTTTCTGTGGTGAGCAGAAACATTTGGTCGTGAGACTTGGATGTTTTCTATTTATTTAAGTTTACATCTATTAAATATATCGTCGTCTAGTACCTATAACACAAGCCTTATTGAGCTTACTATGTGACTAGTTCGATTTGTGTAGAAAAATGACCCCTAATATTTATTATTATTATTTATTGATTATCTCGCCCCGCTGAAATAGGAAGTAACCTTAAATAGCATTTTCTGTTATTTTCCAGTTACTTTGAATAAAATAACCATTAAGTACTTTATTTTCCCGTTAAGAGGGCGCAGTACGTTGGTTCTCCATACAAACGTATTTATGCTCTCATTATAAAACGCCATGCTAGAATAACATGAAACTTTGCTTGTCTAGGGCTGAAATTAGTTTCTGTTGCTTGAAATTATAATGGCGAAAAAATTCAGCGATTATTTAGGTTTTCATACAAGCCGTAAAAAACCCAAAAAACCGCTGTATTTTTTTTCTTTTTCAATTTCTAGCAACAGAATCTAATTTCCGACCTAGGTATGCCGGATCCCATTATGTATACAAAGTGTCATGTTATTCTAGCATGGCGTTTTAAAATGAGAGCCTAAATACGTTTGTATGGAGAACCGATCCACACCGATCGTACTGCGCCGTCTTAAGTACTTTGAATAAAATAACCTAAAATGGCATTTTTGGTATCCGGCCGCCGCCAGATTAGGCAAGAGCGGACGGTTCAAAGGCTCAGAGAATCCATTTAGTGACACGTGCGTGTGTTGTTTCCCGGCCATAATGCGCGCGCGGGACGAAGCCGCACTGTAGCCAGATTATGGCGCCTGCGAGACAGCCGCAACAGCCTCCTGGCCGTTGTAGCTAACAGGCTAGACAGTCAGCTCCTCACACGTTGGAATAGAATACACTCAATAATTATCTCATGCACGTATACTAAGCGAGAGTGTCCGGTTTCTGACCCGTGCTTACCTTAACCGTGCTTTAACTTTAGAAATCAATTTATGGACAAGCTGTTTGCAATTAACGATTAATTTACTCAAATAACAAATTCGGTGTATTGGAACATTATAAGTCGATCGCATTAACACTTTCACTGCCAGCGATTTCGTAGCGCTACGTTCGTAGCCGATAAGATGTGAAAATCCGTATGTAGCGCAATGCACCTACGAGACGAGCGCCCACCCAGCGGATCCCTGGCACTTAAAGACTGAGACAGCGCGGGTGGAGAGGTACCCGTCCGCTACCCTTTCACGTCTCCCATTTTAGCCCAGTCATGACATACGCTGTCTCAGTTAAAGGGTAGACCTATAGTCGATACAATAAAAAGTTCAACCTGAAATTAAACCCTTACTCTGGTTTAGTTGAATCTCTTCTTAATTTAAAAGCACAAAAATTAAAGTAAGATAAGTAAAGTAAGTAACTTAAGGCGTAAAGGCAGTAATATAATAATAATAATATAATCCTTTATTATCCAATACCCTACATTACTTACAAGCATTATTTTAGATACATATCATTTTATAATGAAATAGAATGGATTAATATCTCATTAATTAATTAATTGTAATTTTATAAACATTGCGATATTGCTAGAATAATTTTTAATACATATGTCTATTGGTTTGTCCATCTCTGGACAAAGGCCTCCTCCATCTTATGCCATAAGTCCCTATCTTGAGCGGTGCGAGTCCATGTGACGCCGGCCACGTAAAGGCAGTAGTCGGTTAAAAATACTGACATAATAATAGTTTGAATTAACATAACATTGCAACGTAACGCACGGGCAGTTCGCCCATTCCAAAGTTTTACCCAAGTTGGTAAATTAAATATTGTCTAATAGGTTCATGTGATTAGAAACCGGCTGTCAGCCGCAAATTTGTCCGCAATCAGCTCACAGAATGTTAGATAGGTAATTAGACAATTAATTGTTGCCAAAATCCCGATGTTATCAGCAACTGCACATAACTAGTTCAAAGACCACTTGAACAAAACGTAGGGCATGCAATTTCCCGGGAAATCCCGGGAATTTCCGGGATTTTGAATAGAAATCGGTACCGGGACTGCAAACCCTCACAAAAGATTCACTCACAATCCTCACAGACATATTTATTACCCGTAATAGGACATCCAATTTGTAAATCTTCAGAAGCAATCCTCTTTACTTACGTATTAGTAAATTATACAAAACCCTTTTCAAAGGAGAGAAAAGAGAAAGTCGAATTTATTGCAAAAATCCTTAATTTTCCTGTTTTTTCTTTATTTACTTTTGTCTACATTATCTGTATATCTATATAGTCTATATTCATTTTTTTTGTGATATGTAGTGAATATGGATGCACACGTCCGAAATAAACGATTTCATTTCATGTCTATAAGGTGCTTCCGAATAAGATGGCAATACTTACATCGAAATGGCAATATTTACTTTAAATAGGCATTAATAAAACTTTTTAAATGAAATTTTATTTTTATTTTCTGAACAAAATAATTTAATTCAAATTCTGCCCAAACATTATCATCCTTGGTGGTTAACACTTTCTGTCAAGTGAGCTACACATTGCAAAGAGAATATAATCATTACGTTTTACGTTCACATTGGATGCTAGTTAAGAAGTGGCCAGTTAATAATTTTTAAGAAAAAAAAACCGACTTCAATGGGGGAGTCCGGTGAAAGATTATTAATCTTAGCTGGTGCACTCTTAGATTCCATACAATAGAATACAAAAATGGCTATAAGTATGTTTATAATGGTAGAAGACTAAGTACCCTCAATTCCTCATGCAATCAAGGAAAAACCTTGCTTGCTTGACAAACAAAACGAAGAGAACAAATCGCCAAACGTGAACTACGCGTCGTTGAAGAGTTCCGTTCTGATCATCATCAGCAGTTCCACTTCATCAAATGTCACTTTTATGAATGAAAATGCTTGATTAGTTCATGAAAATACTAAAATCACTATTTGTGTGCCTTTCACATTTGAGGAGTTTCCTCGATTCCTAATGGATCCCATCATCAGAACTCGAGCATGACAAAAATCAATCGTGAAAATAGAACTTGCTTAACAAACACCGCTAGAAGGACAAATCGCCAAACGTGAACTTTTCGTCGTTGAAGAGTTCTGTTCTGATCATCATCAGCAGTTCCACTTCATCAAATGTCACATTTTTGTATGATAATGCTCGATTTGTTGATAAAAACACAAAAATCACTATATGTTTGCCTTCCAGATTTGAGGAGTTCCCTCAACTCCTCATGGATCCCATCATCAGAACTCGAGCATGACAAAAATTAAACGTGAAAATAGAATTTGCTTAACAAACACAGCTAGGAGGACAAATCGCCAAACGTGAACTTTTCGTCGTTGAAGAGTTCTGTTCTGATCATCATCAGCAGTTCCACTTCATCCAATGTCACATTTTTGGAAGCAAATGCTTGACTTGTTGATAAAAACACAAAAATCACTATATGTTTGCCTTAAAGATTTGAGGAGTTCCCTCAATTCCTCATAGATCCCATCATCAGAACTGCCTTTTGACAAAAACGGGACCAACTTGGATATATATACATACAATCAAAAAAAAAATTTTCAAATCGGTTAAGAAATGACGGAGTTATGGAGTAACAAACATTAAAAAAAAAAAAAAAAAAAAAAAAAAAAAAAAAAAAAAAAACATACAACCGAATTGATAACCTCCTCTTTTGAAATTTGGAAGTCGGTTAAAAAGTGACAGTCAAGAGGTTTCATACGATAATCATTGAATACTGATTATCTCATTAACAGGATGTTTTTACGTGGCACAGTTATTTTCCTAATTTTCTCCAAAAACTAATATAAACTTTAAATTAGTTTTATACTTAAGTCTACTTCTAAGGACGAGTACTATAGTTCTGAAACGATGGGCATCTAATTTGGAAGCATCCTATATATTATATATAAACAAATTCGTGTTAGTTACACCATTTATAACTCAAGAACTCTTTGAATTTGTCCTGACTCCAAAAAGCAGAACAACTATTACAATATATGTAATACATACGGAAAAAGATCTCATACATTTTGTACCGAACTTGTCGAGGGCGGAACAAAGTTCGCCAGGACAGCTAGTTCAAAATACATATGAGTTAGTTAGATTTTGTTTATCATATTGAATATTTTATGGCTTATTTCCTTACGGAGTCATAGCATACATGCTAAACAAAACTAAATATGAAGATTAAATACACTCCCCACAGAGTTTAATCTGAGACATATAATTTGATTTCGATATGTTTCGCGAACTCAGCATCACAATTAACTGACCATCTCGTTACAATTAGTTTTATAAATGGTCAATAACCTGTGAGGCTGTGTATACTCGCTCGTGTACTAGGGCTTGCGGTCCCGGTAGCGGCTACCTATGAAAATTCCTGGCTATTCCCAGGATTTTCTAGGAAATTGCATGTCCTAGTTAACACGAGCTGAAATATATGAATTTTATAATGAAATTGCATAAGGAAATTGATGTCTCATATTGTTCCACAAAGGTACAATATGATAATGTTGTAGTTGAACAATATATTTGGTCGTTACATTATTATCTTTTACAGGGGTGAAGTTCCCATCTGAAATGTATTCTACCACAATTGGTGGTATCATCTTCCAAGTGGTTAATTTAAACGTTATACTTCAAAATTTCGTGTGTTAGGCTCGGGGCAAGGAACGCAGAAAACATGATGTGATACAAAATGTAAATAACATCGTACCAAAAACTTACAACATAATTTCAGACCATTTTCTTGATTTAAAAAATATTAAAATCTTCCTCAGAAAAAAAAAACAATATTTTAATACCTACAAGGAAATAGTAATATTTTGTGAATGCACTGCTATTTTGTCTCAATTTTGCAATATAAACCACTCGTTATAAATTCTCGATAATGCTAAAAATTCTTACACTAATTATGTGAAAAATTTCTCACTAAATAGACTTAGAGTTTAGCAATGAAGCCAGAGGCTCCATTAACATAATCACACTATTGCGTCGGCTGACTGTAATAATTAAAACACAAAATTAATTAAATATTGCTGGTTCCTAAGTTTCTATTAATATTATACGATACGAATACTCTTTATAATATTGTACATACACCTTACACAAATGAAACGTTACAAACAGAAAAAAAAACTTTAATATGTAGGTAGAGGTAGACAACAGGCGGTCTTATAGCTAGAAAGCGATCTCTTCTAGAGAACCTTTGGATAACGGAAAAAGAAAATAATATATGCAGTACGTGCAAAGTTTAATATGAAACAGATACAGCATAATTTATAATAAACTGAGCAGCAATGTACACGAATATAATGACATTACAATACGATTACGTTGAGTTTGACACTGACATACGGGCTAAATTATTTAGTATAGTTAATTTATTTGTTTTAGCTTTCAGAATTTTTTAAAAATATATCACCGTTTTAAGAGTCCGCCGTAATCTCGGTTCTCCATAAAAACGTAGTTTCGCTCTCATTTTAAAACGCCATGCCAGAATAACACGAAACTTTGTATACACAATGGGATCCGGCATATCTAGGTCGTAAATTAGTTTCTGTTCCTTGAAATTATAATGAAGAAAAATTACAGCGATTATTAAGGTACAAGACGTAAAAATCTCTAAAACTCTCTGTATTTTTTTTCTATTACAATTTCTAGCAACAAAAACTAATTTTCGACCTAGATATGGCGGCTCCCATTGTGTATACAAAGTTTCATGTTATTTCAGCAAGGCGTTTTAAAATGATAACGAAACTACGTTTGTATGGAGAATCGAGTTGAGCCGAGCGTACTGGGGACTCTTAATATTTGCTCGTATTTGATTTTCAAACTGTATGTACATGTATGTATTTAATCAGAGAAATGCACGCACTAAGCTCCAACTTGCGTGGGCGGGCGCGAGGGAGACTCGTAACTTTAAACCCTTGGCCTGAATTCCTGATTTATCTGCGCATATCAAAATTGTGTCATTGCTCAATGAAGATTTAAGACCTTTGGGTATCCCCTGTGTGGTGTTGGAATAGCACCCCCTTTCTCTCGTTGATGTGGTAAGAGTGGCCTATGTGAGTAAGTTACTGACGATTCGAAAGTGCTTTTATTTTGACTGTGACTTTAAAGCCACCTTTTACTTCCACTAGTATTGTATAAATAAATAAATAAATAAATAAATATTAGGGGACAATTTTTACACAAATCGAACTAGTCCCATAGTAAGCTCAATAAAGCTTGTGTTATGGGTACTAGACGACAATATATTTAATAGATATATACTTAAATACATAGAAAACATCCAAGTCTCAGGAACAAATGTCTCTCTTCACCACAGAAATAAATGCCCTAACCAGGATTCGAACCCGGGACCTCTAGCTTCGGAGGCAGTGACACTACCAACTAGGCTAAATAGGCCGACAATTGTATGAATATAAGTAAGGTCCCAATATTAGATGCTTTAATACCTAATAGACAACTATTGTTCACTTCTATTATTATGACAGATGACTGATTAAAAAAATGACAACAAAAAAATTACACACTTCTGCCAAACCACATTGCGATATGTTGAATGTAAGGGATAAATTCATTATCATCGTCATATATTATCAGCAGAACTTTTTTCTCAATTCCTAATGACTGACTGGGTTGACGTTTCAACTATTCCTTTTAAAACAATTTTAGTTTTTTTTATATAATTATTTATGCGATAAAATTTCGTAAAGTCACAAATACTTAATGATTATATATTACCAAGACGAGAATAATTCTCCAAAAAATGGTTTAGTTCCCTACGTTTGTAATTATATAGTAGCCGTCAAGTTAAACTTGTAAACAATAATACTACTTTCCAAATTCTGCGAAACGTAAATATTATTGCTCATTTTAATCATAAATGTTGCCTGTGAAAACTGAAGATCAGTACGTACACTCTAATAATATAGTAAATTGAACACGGTACTGAAACGTAACTTAAACCAACATTAGTTCTTATTATCTATGAACGAGAACGGTCAAACAGTATTTATAAAAAGGCAAGGGTGTGGTCGTAAGGCAGCGTCGATAGTATCCGACTCCCCAACCTGTGGAATCCACCACCTGAGCGGCAACCTGTTACACCCTGTAGCTTCCGCGTCAACGCTTATCAACATCCTGTATTTCAACACCAATACAGACTTACCCTTCGCATCACGCGCAGAGAGAACGATGAAGTCTTCATATTTATTTTTCTTGATTTACTTTCCCACTTAAAAAAGTTGACAGTCGCCTATATTTTTTACGCTAATAAATATCTCTGTACACTTTAAGACTTAAAATTCACTAGTTAGCAAAATCGGACTGTACAAAATCTAATTCGCTGTTCAAAATGTTTGTAGTTGTTATTAAAATATATATATTTTATGTAAATTTGTGAGGTGCGAGCGACGCGGAGGACGGTTTGAACGCGACTGATTACCCCGTCGTGGAAACAGGGTGAAAAGGACATAACACCTACCTAAAAGCACAACGTCGTACCGCCGAACACGCTCAACCAAAACACTACCTAAAACCGTCTGAATAGGTTCCAAAATGGAATGTAAACCTTTTCGCACTTTTGAAGGATCTTGTAGTCACCTCTCTTTCACACACGTGTCTGCTTCGAGTAACATAGATACAGGATGAATTGAATTTATACTAGTGTTAGGGTCGTATCGGACGGATCGTTGCTACTGGAATTTTCCGCAATTCCACATACATTGCGTAGTTTATACGGATTATTGGATAAACTGGTAACGAAAGGAGCAGTGTAAGTGTATTTTTAGGGTATTAAATCGGTGAATAGTGTTTAATGTTATTGTGTTTTTTAAAGGATTTGTGCTGTTTTTGGAAGACTACCGTATCACTAGACCTTAAAGTTATTGGATGACTCTGAAACCAATTTATCTAACCCTGCATAAGAATTCCTTGCAGTCCAAAAAAATTAAATATTTTTATATCTAACTAATAATAATAATGTACCCCTTGCATTTCATTAAATTGTCAAAAGAGCCTCTACGCGTTGGCTGTGTGGTACTCGGTTGGTACTTCAGTACCTCGGTACTTCGGCTCCGCGCACGCCTTCCAAAGGTCCGGGACACCATTGTCCTGTGAGCGGAAAAGACATACAATAATAATAACGTTTATTATGGTAATAAGAGGTACAAAGTTCTGCTTAAGTTACTTTAGTAGTATAAGTACTTAAGTCCCCAATCCGCATTAGGCCAGCGTGGGGACTATTGCCCAAAACCTTCTCGTGAGAGGAGGCCTGTGCCCAGCAGTGGGACGTATATAGGCTGATGATGATGATGATAAGTACTTAGGTAAATATAAAAAAAGCAGACCAAGTAAGGCTACTTGAATAGAATAGAATAGAAATCATTTATTGTTTACCATGAACAATTAGGTTTTAAATTAAGTATGTGAGTTACAATGGCAACCCATTTCGGGCATACAATGATAAAGTTACTTAAACACTACTTCAGGTTAGGAACTATTAAACTGGAAGTACTCTTTTAAATTATAAAATGTATTATCAATTAACCATCGCTTTACCTGGCTCTTGAATTGATTTCCGTCTAACATTTTTAGCCTAACGGGTAGATGGTTAAATACTTTGACGGCTGTGATAAAGGTGCTCCTATTATAGGTTGCACATTTAACTGCCGGCAATGATATATTAAACTTATATTGTGATCGCAAGTTGTTGCGCTGTTCTGAACATAATTTAAAATTATACTTATGATTTATTACAAATGAGCGTCAACTGATCCCCGTACTAGTGTGAACTGTATCACGCTGGAACAGGATACACTGTCCTTAACAACTATTAATCCATTTTTTTTTATGACATAGGTGGCAAACGAGGTGACGAATCGCCTGATGGTAAGCGATTAGCGTCGCCCATGGACACTCGCAACACCAGAGGGGTTGTAAGTGCGTTGCCGGCCTTTAAGATGGGAGTACGCTCTTTTCTTGAAGGTTTGAAGGTCGAATCAGTCCGGAAATACCGCAGGCGACAGTTCATTCCACAGTTTAGTAATCAACGCATTAGTAATCAATTTAGTAATCAATAATTATCTAGTAATCAACGCATGGTAACAAAACTAGTGAGATGTAGGTAGAAATACATGTAAATGCTCGTAAGATATGAAACTTACTAACAATTATTTTTGTATTAGTCTTATGTTACTCGAAATACATGTTTTCTAATGGATTCGATTAGATTATTTATTTTCACCTCACGAGCTCGTAGTCTTACTTTATCGATCAAAATCTGCGCAAAAAAGTCCACTTTAGCCGCTAGCCTATAAAGTGATTTTGAAATTCGAACGTGATGCACTATCACCTCAGAGTGCCTACCGCGAACTTCGAAAATCGAACTTCGTATCGTACTGTCCCTTTCCGTCATATAATGTATAACACGAGAGTGAAAGGGACGGCGCGAGACGAAGTTCGATTTTCGAAGTTCGCGGTAGTGTCGCAGAGTACCAAGAGTAGACGTCAAATAATAATACCGCTAAAAGCGAGAAGATCATATACTAAATTGAGTAAGAGCGACAAAGAGGGATATATCATTTGTTGTCCTTGTCATAGTTCCGCTGTTCTTTATTTGCCTCAATGTCATCTAAACGTCAAGTCAAATAGTTTACCCGTCCAAATTAAAGAGTTGTTTATTGTAAGCCGCCAGACGTTTAAGACTAGTTCTCAATTTAGCTGCATAAGAGCATTTCTGTCCCCCTTGATGAAACTCGTATAGGATCTCTATAGAAATCCTTACTCTGAGACTATCACGGATCATGAGTTCTCACTTTTTTTAAGGTCGAATGAGCGCGTAGGCGTTTAGAAATATATGATAATTTTATTGGTGTAAAGTTTTCGAAATCAAAATTAATATCTTTTTATTGCTGGATATATTTGAGTAAGACGTGTTTAATAAATAATGTAGTTCAGTTTAACCTGCCTCTAAGGCGTACAATATTCCAAAAATATTCTGAGTTTAAAAAAATACGTGCAAACCCAAAAAAATATTAAATTAATATTTAAAATTATGAATACATTGATATTCATAACAATTATATAAAATACGTTAAAACACAAAAAAAAGTCGAAAATCAGTATTATCATAAAAAAATACTAACATGTCATTTTCTGATTAGCGTTTTTTGGAATTGTTAGTAATATTTATTGATAAAATTAGATTAGTAGACTCATAGAGCTTAATTTTATAATAGGTATTAAATAATAATTTGAATTCATTTATAAAAAAGGGTAGGCATAAAAAAAAAATATTTTTTTTTTCTGTTGTAAAATTTCATACTTCGTGCAAAGCATTGCCGACATTTTAAATGCCTGTTAAGTAAGTGTAAAGAGTGAAATATGCCTATTATTAGAGCCTTATGTTACCCGCAACAATTATGACTCATTTAATGTAGGAAAAGAGACAAAGAGACTATTATATTTATTATATATTTTTTATATTCATATATATATATATATATATATATATATATAGTTACGTTTTTGTACACGTGTTAGTTTGTCTAATTTTTGGTTCCTGTGTCACTCAATTGCTCAAAGGTTAACTGGAAGAGATCTCTTAAAGGGATAAGTTCGCCTTTGTACCTATATAACCGAATTTGTCTGTATGTTTACCTGTTTTTTTGTGCAATAAAGTATTTACAGTTTACATACTATTTCATTGACCAAGCGAGCGAAGCGAGCGACGCGTCTCCGTTTCAGCTTTAGACAAAAATTCTTTCGTATGTCTGTCTGTCCGAATGTTTTCCTCTACAGGTCGCATTTCTCAACCGATATCTCGTGAAATTTCGTGAGCAGGTTCGATAATTATATGATTTGTTTTTGTAGTCAGTTTTTGGAAATTTTGAATTTTGTAATAAAAATGTTATATATATTTGGTTTTGTATTGGGGGGTGGCGCCACTGCGCTCATGTTTACATCGGTACTGTGATTTTTTAATTGATTATAATAGCTATATTGTTTAGTGACGCTGGAATTAGTGTAAATGTGTAAAGTTAGTGACCACAAACATGCACAATCGTTATACCGTGAAATAAACTTGATTAAGAACAAATATTTTCAAATAACTGTTTCTAACGGATCAAATTAACGAGTTAAATTGAAGTGAATTGAAGTGAAAAACACAAAAAAGAAGAAAGCTATACGAAATTTAGGACAGAATATTTGTGTAATATGCTTTGAGTGGGCATGAATTTGACTAAAATATACAGAAATAACCTCTAACAAACATCGAACAAAGATATTCATCGATCACGAAAAAGCCATCTAGCGGCGTATAGTGAAACTCTTTATGTGTAAACACTCGACAAACGCCCACCAGAGCCGCGTATGACTGCTTAGTTTTCGTCGCTTAACGATAGAGGGCGACACTAGTCTAGATATTTTTACTTTTACACAAACAAATCGCAGAAATTTTTAAATATGGAATGTTTTAAATGCAAAAAAGTATTTAAAGCGAAAGAGCATCTGAAATGTCTTAGCTGTAAAAATATATTTGAATTAGCATGCACAACTCTGACGAAGAGAGATTTTACTTCAATGACTAATGCCAGAATAAAGAATTGGAAATGTTCAGATTGCGTACGATCTAAAAGCAACTCCAGCACCCCGCAGACATCTTCTATTTCAGCTGCACCTCAGCGAACATCCTCGGGCACCACTTCGAAAATGATGGAGCAAAATACTTCGCCGGAAAAAAATATTGTGCAATCGAAACCATCAATTTATACTGATAAGGAGCAGACACCTCAAGATAACGTGACTCATCGAAGACGCAAAATGTTACCAAAGAAATTTCCCTCATTCGGAAATTTATCAAAAACGGCAGACGATGACGATTTGATAAACTCAACATTGATAGATGATACGTTTAATAGTCCCTGTAGCCTACCGAATATGTCGACCATTAATAACTCATTAATTACGAAAATGAAGGATCAAATAGAAGAATTGAGTACGGAGTTATCTTGCGCTCATGCAGAAGTTGCTAGGCTGAACTGTGAAAATAGCATGCAACAACAACAAATAGATAAGTTACATAAAAAAATAAATGTATATAACCAACTGCTAAATAAGGATAGTTCTAAGAATACCTCGTCAGCTGCAGACAGCCAAATAATACAAAATATCCCTACTGAGGATAATATACAGTTTTATGAAAATAAAATAAAAAAGTTAGAGAATGAAATTATAAAATTAAATAATAGGATAAAAAATCTCCAAATAAATTTAAGCAAGGCGCTCACATCAAACATTGCCTCACAACATAAGTCTAATATGCTTGCGAGCAGAGAGGTGACCCTGTCTCGGATTCAGCACTCCACTAAGGTACTACAAAATACTGTGAGACGGCTCGAGGAACATATTAGTAATACATACTCTGAGAAGAGCAGTTTAGACTCGACTAGAAAACCCGCCGTACTTCAGAAAACTCAAATAACTCAATCGACGCCAATAAAAGCTATGAACGAACCGACCACAAAGAAACCAAAGCTATTACTTTTGTCTGACCTTCACGGAGCTGACCTCTTGCTGCCTCTATCTAAAATTAGGAAGAATGACTATGAATTTACAGCCGATATCATCCAATACGGAACCACCCAGAGGATCCTACAAAATGTACAAAAGAAAATTGCTGATTTTGAAAAGTGTGACTGTCTGGTCATCATGTGTGGCGGGAGCGACTACAATATCACACCATTAAATAAAGTTATGAATGACTTAGAAGAGACTGTAAAACTTTGTTCTAATACAAATGTAATTATTTGCGACATTCCGCATAGTTTGAATAAATATGCCGAGAACTACAACTATTTTGTAAGTAGATTCAACTCAATGTTACACAAAAAATTCGATATGTTTTCTCATGTTTGGCTTCAATCACGTAACAGTGTATACTTGGGTATAGGTGACTACTCTTTAAAAGGCCACCAACTGAATCATAAAGGCAAATTCAAACTAGCTCACAGCTTGAATAATGTTCTAATCAATGTAAATAAGGCATTTTACAATGGGTTAAATTTTTTATACACAACTCGACACAAAAATCAATTGGTCGATCGTTAAATAAAATCGAAAATGATTTAATTACATATAACTATATTCATGTACTACACCAAAACATCAACGGCTTAATCAATAAATCCGATTTACTGAGTGTACACTTACAGGAGTTAATGGATACAGGGATAAAGATTGATGTTATTTGTGTCACAGAGCACAACATGCAGCCAGGTGATGAATCTCATTTGGTCATTCCTAATTTTAAGTTAGCATCATTTTACTTAAGAAATAATAGAAATGGAGGATCCTGTATTTTGGTTAGAAATTATCACAAATACTTGAAGCTGGATGAATTTAATCATATTTCCATTCCAAATGTAATAGAATGTGCCGGGTTGGAATTAATTGAACACAAAATTATTATTATCAGTATATACAGAGTACCTAAAAACAATAGTCACTCTATTCAGATATTTTTTGACAAGTTAAATAGTATACTGAACCAAATATGTTATAAAAGGAAAAAAAATGTAATTTGCGGAGATTTTAATATTGACATGCTCAAACGAACGCCGCAATCAACTCAATTCAAAAACCTAATATCAAGTTACAATTTGAGATTAGCAATATCTGAGCCAACTAGGATATCTAGCAACACCTGTATCGACAATATTGTTCACAACCTGCGAGGCAGTACAGCTCAGGTGATAGACTTTGCCCTTTCAGACCACTCAGCTCAACTGCTGAAATGTCCAGTCAAAAACACGTGTATTCTTACACACTGGTATAAAAAGCAGAGGGATATATGTCAAGATAATATTGTTAAATTTAGAGATCGTCTCCAAGAACTAAGCTTTAATGGAGTATACATGGCGAATAATGTAAATGAAGCCTATAACAGTTTTGCAGATCATTTTGAACTTCTATATAATTTGTGCTTTTCGATGAAAAAGTTAAAATTTTGCCTACGTCCAAGCCAAAATGGATTTCTAAAGGCATAAAATTATGCTGCAAGCGAAAACGTGCTTTACTTTGGAAATATAGATTTTCGACAGATAATAAACTTGACAATAAACTTAATTTTATGAAGTACTCTAAACGATTAAAAACTATTATAAAACTTACTCAAAAAGCACAGAACGACCACTATATAAGAAATTCGAGAAACAAATCAAAGGCATCGTGGAATGTAATTAATCAGCACAAGTCTAAACAAAAAACTGACTATATCCCACAAATATTGTCTAATGGTAAATGTGTTACATCCCCTCAAAAAATCGCACAAGAATTTAATCAATATTTTATTGACCTAACGCATAAGACAAGTAATCAAATCGGACATAATATTAGGAATACACTACCATATAATTTACCAAACTCTATGTTTATGAATCCAACAAATCCGAATGAAATTCAAAAAATAATTAGTTCTTTAAAAAATAGTCACAGTACTGGTTACGATAACATTAGTACTAAAGTTGTTAAATCTGTATCTCACATTGTTTCACCATTGATTAGCCATATCACAAATTTAAGTATTGAAAAGGGCGAATTTCCTGAGAAGCTAAAAATAGGCATTGTTAAGCCGCTTTTCAAAAAAGGTGATAGGATAGATATGGCTAGCTACAGGCCTGTGGCCTTGCTGCCTATTTTTTCAAAAGTCATTGAAAAAGTTATCCATAATCGTATTTATGGCTACTTTGAAAATAATAACCTTTTCGCTAAAGAGCAGATGGGATTTCGCAAAGGCAAATCCATCAACATGGCTATCTTTGATTTAATTAATATACTGTTAGGCTGTTCAAAAAAATGATACAACCCAATCGTTTACGAGGTGTTTATTTCGTAAATTGAAAACTAAGGGCTCAGCTGCTGGTACGTGCGTATCGTGGCGCGGAGCGCGGGCAAATGGGCGAGAGCTCGGAGGCGCAGCGGCAGCCGTCCGCGCGCGGTGGGAAAGAGACCGCACGATGCCCATCTCCTCTTATAGTCGACCATCCTGACGATGTAATACGACCCCGTATTATCTGAAATTCATATAAATGCATTAGCCTTTGAAACAAGCTTATTATAAGACTTCAAGAGAGTACTGTCAACCCTGGCCAGTCTCAAATCTAACTGATCTTAACCTTTCTGGCCATGAACGTTGCCTAACTGACTTCGCTCACGAGACTGGCCCCTTTGTGCTACGTCATTGGTCTCAAACCTAACCGGTCTTAGCCTAACTGGCCATAGGCTCCATCTATCTGATGATCCTGAGCCCACGAAACCAAGACGATTAGGCACTTTGCATCTCTGGTCTCAAACCTTACTAGTCTTAGCCTGTCTGACCATAAGCTCCATCTGACTGATGATACTGAGCTTACGAGACCAAGATACAAGTACTCAAACAATTAAATATGCTCCCACAGCTGACTGAATGAGCTGGTAATTCAGAGCCATAAATGAATATAAAATAAAACCAATACCAGAATTTGCATGAACTAACCTTTAGTTTAGACATGACCGTCAGTCAAGTAAATAAATATGAGTTTGTTTGATTTTCTTTGTTCAATGATAATACGGTTTGTTCATAATCATAATTGTTATTAAGCTCCCATCAACAATTTAACATTAACAAAAGAAACTAATTGATTTTTCATTTGTGAACCATACATCAACATGTGAAATGCAACAACTTCAGAAGTACACAGTATATAGAGTACCGTTACAATACATAAAGTTTTATTGAACAATCTTTACTTACACTAACTTTGATGATCATTCGGAATATTAATAATGACAGAGAGTATCACTCATAGCTTCCTTCACTAGAATCATTATCACTTTCTATGTCAGAATTCTCTTGAATCCTAAACGGTTTCATCTTATCGGCAGCTATAACATTACGGTATTTACGTCCGCGCGAATTGAGTGATTCAACCATATACCGATCATTAGGATATACTTTCGTCACCTTATATGGACCCGCGTATTTGTCAACTAATTTCCCGCTAGTTATACCCTTCTTCAAGATTCTACGTTCGATTTGAACTAAATCATTTACTCGAAATTGTAAAGCCGCAATACGTTTACGATCATATCTAAGTTTCATACGATTTGCATTTAATTTCAAACGACGTGCTACATCTTCACGAATTTTATCAGCATTGGTACGCTCCTGGTATGAAAAAGGAACATCCAGAGGAAAGCGAGGCACAAATGAGAACACCAAATGTTCGGGAATTTTCCCAGTGGAATTATTTACAGTCGAATTTATGCCTCTCTGCACCTGAGACACATAGTCTTCCCAAGCATCGTGCTTGTCTCCAATACAAGCAGTGAGAGACTGTAAAACTGTCCTATTTACGCGTTCAACTTGCCCATTTGCTCTTGGGCAAGCAACAGCGTTCATAACATGTTTTATATGTCGGCTTGTGCAGTAATTTGCCATCTGTTGACTGGCAAAGCATTTTCCCCGGTCACTTATAAACGGACGGGAGGACCAAAAACCTTTTCCAGCAAATCCAATGTTGTTAGCACATGATCTGTTTTTGTGTTAGGTACTGGCTGCAGCCAAACATATTTACTAAACCCGTCGACTGCTAGCAAGAGATAAGCATTACCCCACTTTGATTCGCAGAAGGGACCCAAATGGTCTAGATGAATGGTTTCAAATGGCTGATTACCTTTATCGATAGGATTGAGTTTGCCACGTTGTACTCCCGTTGGTTTCTTTGCAAACTGACAAGAGATACAGCTCCGAACATATTTAGTAATAAACCGTCGTAGTTTCTCAAACCAGTATTTCTTTCTAATAAGTTCGATGACCTTTTCTTCACACATATGTCCATTATCATCATGACACATTTTGACTATACGCCATCTTACTGATTTAGGTATAACTATTCTTTTTTTACCTACAATGATTTTGCACAACAATCCGTCTACGATACAATAATCCTTCTTAATGTCTTTGTTAGCCGTATCACTTTTTAAATCTAGCATAATAGTGTTTAATTGGGAATCGGCTTGCTGCACAGCCGTTACCCAAGTAGTCTGATCTAAATGTAATACCGTCTCGACTGGGTTTCGGCTGAGTGCATCAGCATGTTGCATTTGCTTTCCCGGTCGATAAATAACTTTAAAATCATATTCTAACAATTCAAGCCACCATCGTCCTATTCGGGGAATCATATCACGCTTAGTCCACGTTGCGCTTAGCGCGTTACAATCACTTACGACAGTAAAAGGCCTGCGCATAAGGTATACACGAAATCTTTTTAAGCTCATGACCACCGCAAGCGCTTCGAGCTCATATGAATGATATTTGCTCTCTGCGTCTGTGGTCTGTCGACTCGCGTAGGCAACAGGTTTGAACTCGCCATCCGGTTGCTTCTGCAAAAGTACTCCTGCTAGACCAATTGCGGAAGCATCCGTATGCACCTGAGTTTCAAATGCTTCATTATATATGGCCAATACCGAATGAGATACTAATTCCGATTTAATGTTATTAAATGAATCATCTTGAGCTTTTTCCCATACCCAAGGCACGTTTTTCTTAAGAAGCATTGTTAACGGTCGTGTTTTCAGAGCAAACGCAGGTATAAATCTCCTAAAGTAACTTGCCAATCCAATAAATTGCCTAAGCTGATGAACTGTGCAAGGTTTGGGAAAGTTCTTAACCGATTCTAACTTTTTAGGAGAAGGTCGAATTTCACCTTCTGCGATGTCAAATCCAAGGTACTCAATTTTAGTTTTAAGAAACGCACATTTCTCTTTGCGCAGCGTTAATCCTGATGATGATATCAGTTTAAGTATTTGTTCAAGCCTATCTAATCCTTCAGACACTGTTTCCGAATAACATATTATGTCATCTAAGTAAGCACCAGCGAATTGAAACCTAAGGTTCCCTAGCATCTGATTTATGGCCCTTTGGAATACTGCAGGAGCGTTGGCTAGGCCAAAAGGCATCCTCTTATACTGATATTGACCAAAGGGCGTCACGAAAGCAGTGTACTTCCTACAATCAGGACGTATCCATAATTGGTGGTACCCAGAACACAAGTCTAAAGTACTAAAATACTTTTGACCCTTTAACCTGTCAATTTGATCCTGAATCAATGGTAACGGATACCTGTCCTTGCGAGTAATACTATTCAGGTGTCGATAATCCACACACATCCTTGTGTCACCGTTTTTTTTTGAAACAAGGATGATGCGGCTCGCATACGGTGAATCACTGGGTTCAATAATATCTTGACTTAACAAGTCGTCAACAATTTGTTTAACCTTTTCCTGCTCTTGAGGTGACATTCTGTACGGTCGGTAATAAAATGGTGTAGTACTTGTTAACTCGATAGACATTTCGATATTAGAGGAACCTATCCGGCCCTCTTGTCCTGCAAAACAATGTTTATATTTTTCTATCAATCGTTCTAATTTTTTTAGATCTTCACCCTGTAAGTCAGTTGTCAAACCATCATTCGTGATTGGACAGGCTCTTGCAATGCATTTAGATGCATACATTTTCATAGGAGAGGGGCTATAACTTATCAGGTTGATTTCACCAAAACTTTCGTGGAGACGAATTGAACACCCTAATACATCTAACTCTTTGCCAGGTGAGCGATGTTGCGAGGGTTTAACAATAACCGTGTCGCAATTGTATTCTTTGTCATCATCTGATAACGACACCAATACCTTATTAACCCCTTGGAACAGAGTCGTGTCATTAACAAGAGTTAACTTTAATATTCGGTCAATTGAAGTAGGATTTCCAGGTAACGGATCACTAATACTTTCGTTTTCCTTTATTGTTAACTGATCACTAGTCTTAATTACCACTATGTTAGGTAACTCAGTAAAGGTTCTGCCAATAATCATGTCCGTATCTTGTAGCCCGTCTTCGACCACAAGAATCGGCACCGTACTCGAGGCCTGGTCTAGCGCAATGTGAGCTGTAAGTTCACCGACCGGAGTTATAAGACTACCGCCGTAAGCCCGAATACAACGTGACGATCCCTGCGTAAACTGCAAGCCCGCACGAGCTGCGGCGCTCATCGTAATAGTATTACAAGCACTACCAAAATCTACGTACGCCGTTAATTCCACATTATTTATCAAGGCAGTTTTGTGATATTTTCTGTCATTTACATCTACATCCGCGAGTTTAAATAATTTAGGTGGTTTAGAACCAGAATCTTTCTTTCGAAAACACTGCTCAATCACGTGACCCCACTTGCCACAATTAGTACACTGGTTTTGTTCTTTACACTCGGAAACATTATGACCAAATCTAGAACATCGGTCACACTGTTTGACGTCTGTTTTTGTGCAACGCGATGCAAAATGACCCTTAGTACCACACTTGTAGCAAGTGACGTCATCACGTTGCGCTGACTTTCGTGCTATCTTTGATCTATTGAAATCATAATTAACTGAACTAGCCTTACTTCTATATGCATTATTAGAATCATATGCAGCATCTGTCAAATATTGCAACAAACTTTTGGTATCTCGACAAGCGGCGCCTCGCGCCCCGGCCCTTAACAAAGGATCATTCAACGTGAAAATAATGACATCGGTAATTACATGTTCCGGTTGGTCGCATTTTTTTCCTAAAGATAACTTTTTATAATAGAAATCTAACACATTTTCATTATTTTCACGTCTTACAGTGACAAAATCATATAATTTTGAAGCAATGCCACGTCCCTCAGGAAAGTCGCTCACAATTTTATGTTTCCATTGTTCCCACGTAAAATCAATTTCTTGTTGTGAATTGAACCATAAACGAGCATTTCCAGCTAACTTTGTCGTCATTTGATAAATGAGGAAACGTTCATTCCAATTAAATATTTTCGCTAAAGCTTCCAAACGATTTAACCAAACTTGTGCCGACATGTCACTCAATGCGTCACCAGTAAAAACAGGTATATTGTCTGCTCCAGATAATAATTTGTTCATCTGACCTTGATCCGTTACACAAACTGTGGAAGTACTTGGATGTGACTGCGCGGCAGGTCTAGTTTCGCTGGTCGTGGGCACGCGCCGGGCGAAGGCGCTCGACGTGGGTAGGATCGGTGACGCTGCCGTGCTGCCCGCCGCCGCCGACTGCTCGCGCGCCGCCATTGTGGCGCCAGTGCCATCAGCCCCGCCGACTAGGACTGGCGCTGTCGATGACGTCGATTCGCTGTCATTTATGGGGCTTACTGTAACTGAAATATCCGAGATTACGTTTTGTTGTCCTTGCAGATTGCCTTGCACCGCCGCTGAGCCCTGATTAGACGAATTTAATACTTTTCTGATTAATCGTTCTAAGTTATTTAGTCGCAAGTCTAGCTCGGTGTCATTGACATCTGATTTTCTCCTTTTCGGTGAATGATCTCGAGATCTACTCCTACTATGTCGCCTCCTGGAGCGCGAGCGCGTCCTGGTGCGTTTGTGTTTACCCATCACGTAAAAATGTTAACAGTGGGCGACTTAAGTTTTACTTCGTATGCTCGATCCAACTTCTGAACTGTTAGGCTGTTCAAAAAAATGATACAACCCAATCGTTTACGAGGTGTTTATTTCGTAAATTGAAAACTAAGGGCTCAGCTGCTGGTACGTGCGTATCGTGGCGCGGAGCGCGGGCAAATGGGCGAGAGCTCGGAGGCGCAGCGGCAGCCGTCCGCGCGCGGTGGGAAAGAGACCGCACGATGCCCATCTCCTCTTATAATAGTTTTAACAAATGTCGACAGAAAAAATCCAATATCAGCACTATACATGGACATGTCTAAAGCTTTTGATTTTGTTGACCATCGCATACTTTTAGATAAATTATATAATTATGGTGTTAGAGGTAATATTCATAGATTAGTTAAATCGTACCTGAGTAACCGTAAGCAATTGACGCAAGTAAGTAGAATATGTGTTAAGACAAAACAAGAAGTTACTTATTCATCAAAAATTCGACAAATTCATTATGGTGTGCCCCAAGGAAGTGTTTTGGGTCCTTTATTATTTATTATTTACATAAATGACCTACCTAAAGCCATAGATTACCCTACTATTCTCTTTGCAGATGATAGTACCATACTTTTTGCTTCTGAACATCATGAATCTTACGAAAATGATATAAATAAAACATTAGAGACTGTAATAAACTGGCTTACTACTAATAATTTGAAAATCAATTTAGAAAAAACTAAAATCATGTCATTTAAACAAAGACTAAATAATGTACATAATTTAAACATATCTTATAAGGGACAGCAGATTGACGAAACAGATGTGACAAAATTTCTAGGATTAAGTATAGACAATAAGTTGACTTGGAGAAATCAAATTGACATTATATGTAAAAAACTGAATCAATTCTCATATGCTTTGTATAATTTAAGAAAAATTGTAAATGAGTCAGTAGCGTTAACAGCCTACCAGGCTTATGTAACATCTACTCTAAGATATGGCATCATTTTCTGGGCAAACTCGGTTGACAGAGAATCAGCGTTTAAAGCGCAAAAGAGATGTATCCGATCTTTATGCGGCATTCATCAACTCGTTTCTTGTAAACCATATTTTCAAAAATTAAGAATATTAACACTTCCATGCTTGTATATATTTGAAGTAGCAATATTCACAAGAACTAATCTGCATCTGTTTAATAGTTTCAAGAGTACACGCCTTAGGAATAAAATTAATGGAATGCCGTCTAAAACCGCTCTATACCGTAAAAATATACTGGGAATGGCCCCTAAAATTTATAATAAGGTTCCACGAGACATTGTAACTATAGAAGAAATGTCCGTGTTCAAACGAGAGTTATTTAATGTCTTAGTTACTAAAGCTTACTACACAATAAGTGAATTTATGTCAGACTGTAATTAATGGAGCATAACCTCCACACACTCCATTAATTACTTGTAAATTTGTATGCCTAACGGCCCAGCATAGTGATACAAAAAGAAAAAGAAAAGACCTTTATGAACCTATGTTGAACAAATAAATGATTATTATTATTATTATTATTATTATTATTATAGCTAGGTCTAGAGCTCACAGAGCCACTAGTGTAATATACTATTAAAAATTATGAAATGCTTTGATTTAGATACGATATAAACAACTCTTTATTGAAAATTAGTACAACTTAAATACTATTACGACTTGCAATGATACATGAACAATTAATTATCCTCGCAGTGCGATGAGGTGAAAAGTAGTGTGTTTTCATATATACTTAGTAAAATAACGTTAACGTCGCTGAACTTGTTAATACATACATAAATTTTCCATAAAGTCTCAGCTCTCAGACGGTTCTCAAGAGACGTCGGCAACTTTAGCGCCGAATTAAGTCCAAAGTTGCAAGTCGAATCCCTAGCCGTCGTAGACATAGATAACAGTTTAACTTCTACGACAATTTGCTACGGTTCGATGTCGTAGCATTCGGCGTAGCAGGTCGACGTATTTCATGACTATGCGTACTACGGTCAAGTGCAAAAATACGTATCGATTTCATCCTCTCATAATTATGTATCGAGGCCTTATTTCGCTTACGTTAAGGTACTATGGGACATATTTTTGATTGGTTGTGTGCACCTATATTTTTACACTTGACTGTACGAGCGCTTCGTTCGTGATCGAATCCTAATCTTGCTTTCAATTAAGGGGCTCCATACATTTATCATAGATTTTTTACTATTTTTGAGTTGATAGCCCTCCGTCAAAACTAAATATATATTTATGGCACCAACTATTATCAGTTCTTCAATTCTTTATCTACACTTTCAAGAGCCGAATTTGGAAAAAATCGAATACTTATTGTTTTACGATTTGTTCAAACATGATCCAGAAAAGCTCTATTTTCGATATAAGTATGTTGTTTATGCACTCATAGATATGGGATGTACAGTCGAGGTCAAAGATATCTTTACAATTGAGCGTTACAAAAATATTTTTACGTTTAAATAAGTTTACACACTACAAGACAGAAACATACTTACAACGCACATGACAGTTTCAAGTTTTCACTTAATGCACCAAAGTTCTGTTTACCATCTGTCTTCCATAAAAACATTTTCACACATTGTGACATAATTAGGGTAAACCTAATTATGTTACAAAATAAGATTTCCTGTCAATGTGCCCTAAATAATGTTTACATTAGCAGTGGCACTTGAAACTTTACGTTCAAAGTACTTAAATATCTTTACAGTTTGACACAAACCACGGTTCTTATTTTAAATAATGACAATCACCGAAAACAATACCATACTGTCAAATATTCTATCCCTTTCATTTTGGGCGTAACGTCAACGATACATTTCGTAGTAAACTAGGTACCCTTATAGTTTCGCCATATCCGTCTGTCTGTCCGAGGTTTTGGTATGTGATTGTTAGTGCTAGAAATCTGCAACTTAGCGTGGATATAGAAATCAATAAATCTGTCAAAGTAATAAAATAAAATCTAATGTCCTTTATCTTTTAAACTATGGGTCCAAAAATAGGAAACAAATCATGAAAGTAAATCTTAATAAAGACTTTCAACGAAAACTACAGTGGACTTGATAAGTTAAGCTGTTTTTGAGCTGTTCTTAGTAAAAGATGTGTGAAACGCTGCGAATGTATTCCCTTTCGCCCGTTATTGATTTTTTAAATTAATTTCATTTGGGCAACTACGAAAACCTACACTGAGCATGGCCCGACATGCTATTGGCCGATTTTATCTGTACGGGGTAGGCTTAAAACTCAACGAATCTTCCTCTTACATATATTTACGATATGTTTGAATTAGATACTTTGTCAGTTTTATTGCTTTATATATCCATGCCGAATTGCAGCTTTCTAGCATCAAGAATCACAGGGCAAAGCCTCGGACAGACAGACGGACATGGCGAAACTTTAAGGGTTCCTAGTTGACTAAAGAACCCAAAAGGATTTTATTTGTGTTTGTAAAGAAAAAAATGTACGTTGCGCCCGAAGAAATTGCCTAAGTTGAACAATAACTAAGTGAAATTTCGTGGTACGTGAAAAGTCTAACAAATACTAGTTAATCATTTGAAATAAGTCGTAGAAAAAGTATCATATGCAACGGTGTATATAAATGGTCTCAAAACGCTCGTGGCATCTTTACCCACGCCACTCGCGTTTTAAGACCCTTCTTATACAACAGCTACATAAAAAAATAATTTATGAATTACTCCTTTTTTTGAAGTCAGTTGTTGCGCTGAAATTTTTAACAAATATAAGACGCAAATGATGGAATTAACAGAGAACATATGACAATTCAATGTCATTATTCCAATTAAGAACAGTGCAATCACTTGTAACGATATTTATGTAGCTATAGGTGTAACTAAAAGAAAAGTACGCTTGAACGTAAAGTTTCAAGTGCCACTTCTACTAATGTAAACATATTTAGGGCACATTGACAGAAAATCTTATTTTGTAACGTGCAATATAAACCTATTATGTCACAATGTGTGAAAATGTTTCTATGGAAGATAGATGGTAAACAGAACTTTGGTGCATTAAGTGTAAAGATGAAACTGTCATGTGCGTTGTAAGTATGTTTTTGTCATGTAGTGTGTAAACTTATTTAAATGTAAAGATATTTTTGTAACACTCAATTGTAAAGATATCTTTGACCTCGACTGTACACTTACCTGTTCTTTATTAAGACTGCGCAGTACGTTCGGTTCTCCATACAAACGTATTTATGCTCTCATTTTAAAACGCCAGGCTAGAATAACATGAAACGTTGTATACACAATGGGATCCGGCATATCTAGGTCGAACCATAGTTTCTGTTGCTTGAAATTATAATGAAGAAATAATACAGCGATTATTAAGGTTTTCATACAAGCCGTAAAAAACTCAAAAAGCCGCTGTATTTTTTTTCTTTTACGATTTCTAGCAACAGAAACTATGGTCCGACCTAGATATGCCGGATCCCATTGTGTATACAAATTTTCATGTTATTCTAGCATGGCGTTTTAAAATGAGAGGGTAAATACGTTTGTATGGAGAACCGAGCCATACAGAGCGTACTGCGCCCTCTTAACGCCTCTCAAAATGTAAGAGAGATTTTATCTTCACAAAAGTTACGTCCAAATAACTGGTTTTTTGGCCTATAATTGCCAAAGTTGGAATGCAGCTGTTGTATATCTCGAAAACAGTGAGTTTTGAAGGAAATATGAGGTATTATTTCGGTAAACGTTGTTGTTAATACGATAAGCCATAAAAACACGTGAAAACGAAGAGGTTAGAAATCGAAGGTCATAAGGACATAGGAGCCCTGGAGCCCCTTAAGGCGTTTTGGCAAAAAATAATATCTATAAATTGCGGAATTTTGTGTAGGTATTTCTTATTCAAAGGCAATACATAAGTAGATAGGTAATAGGTACAGTCCCTACTATTTTGAAAAGCGTAAAAACATAAGGGCCTCGGCAGTGCGTTTTTTTACCTTTTGGCGTCGTACCTAACTCTAGTCCATGGGGTCCCAGCGCGCACAAGTTATTTAGAGAAATTTTTGTTTAACGCATGTGGTGATCTTCTTCAAGTAATGAGGCGCATATTTTTTAGGTGTGCATGTTAGTTCTAATATGAAACAGTGTACTTATTGTTGAAGGTCCAAATAAATAAATTGCAAAGCGTCTGGTTGTCACTTTAAATGGTGACCGAAGAGCATGGTGACTTCCTCGCAAAACCTATCAGCATTGAGATACAGTGAGGAAATGCCGCCAGCATCCTAGGTAGAATGCCTCAAGGGCCTTTTTCATTCAGAACACAAACAGTCGCATAGGCAAATTACATATGTGTACATGTAGTGTACTAACAGATATAAAACAAAAAGACCTGGAGGTTCATTTTTATACAAAATGTTAACAAAGTAAGATAAAAGAGCGACGAAAACTAAAAGTTAAGAGACGAAAAAAAAACCAAAAACCTATATCAAAAACCAAAAAAAATATTGCACCGGTCTTCGACGCAGAACCAGTGCTAGATGCAACCACTCTTGAGAAAAAAAAGTAAAAATATTTTTAGATTTAAGTTACATTTAACATTTTTCTCTTTTTTATAATGTTTAAGTTATTTTGCTTAAGTATTATTGTATCTATTTTCTTATTTCCCTACTACTTTAACTATTCTATGTTGTAACCTGTGTTTATCTATTTATCTTACTTATATATCTTTAAACGAGTAAATTTCTATTTATTCCGGAGATCTCGGAAACGGCTCTAACTATTTTGATGAAGTTTACATTTCAGCGGTTTACGGGGGCGAAAAATCGAGGTAAGTCGGTCTCAACTTCGAGTAAACTCGTATTCTCCGGGAAAAAACGAAAGATGCCGCGCAAAGCTCGATCTCTATACTGGGTCTTAATAAATAATAGCCCTGCATATGCAGACATGGTCCGTAGCTAAGCAATAATGCATCGGAATGAAGCCCTTTCCTGTTGAGCGGATTGATTGCGGCCCTTAAGAGTCCGTTTACGGTTTTGAATAAAAATTTCGAAATATTACTTGTAGAGAGTTGGCTTTCGAGCAGCTTTATATTTACGCACTTACACGCGATTGAATTTACGAGTTTAAGGGTAGGTAACTGTAAGTAACGAGTTTGGTAAAATTTACTAATATTACTATACATTTTTTTATCAACTGTTTTTTTAATAATGTTTAATTTATTTAAATATATTAGCAATCTTTGTTCGATTTTACTGAAATTAGTCCCCGTCATTTATGTCTTTATAAAAAAAAAACAAAAGTTGAAAAAAGTGTTTCACTTATTCCCTAGAAGACTATCAATGTAATATATATTATTTCTTTGCATACCGGTTTGACGTCAATTTATATGTTGTTTGCCCCTTTTAAGCCTCTTTTAGTACAAATTAGCATAACAGTCGTTGCATTGAGGCAGATAATTCAACACCGAACTAAAACATCCAAAAAAGTGGCACACTTAACAGTACTAAGTTTAACAAAATAGCGGAAAATAGTTTATTTATTTACCAAAAAAGACTAAGAAATTTCTTACATGGCAATGACTCCCACACTGGGCACAGCCTGTATCCTATGTATGTATGCTATGTATCCTATTTATGTGTGTGTAATATGTATATATGTAATATGTATATATGTGTGTAATATATATACGAACTCTTAAGGGCCCATGCGGGTTGAGATGCCAGTTCATATGTTAGTTGGTATTACTAGTGGCTCCGTGAGCCGTAGACTTCGGGACTCTATGCGTCCGAAACGTGGAGCATATATCGCAAGCATATTCGCTCATTGGGTAGTTTCCATCTCAGATGCCTCCGTGACATTATGGGGATCCACTGGTCTGACCGTGTCAGGAATACCGAAGTCCTTAGAAGAGCTAATGTAGCTGGTATTGAGGCATATCTAATGAGGCGACAGCTGCGTTGGTGCGGACATGTCTCCCGCATGTCCGATGCTAGAGTGGTGAAGCGCATCTTTTACTGCGAACTGCAGAATGGCAAGAGAAAACAAGGTGGCCAATATTTGCGGTACAAGGATGTGCTGAAACGCCACATTTAAAGAACCAATATAGATCCTTCCACCTGGGAGACGTCAGCCAGTGGCCGATCAGATTGGAGGCAAACTGTGTTCAGTCGGGTGAACGATTTCGAAATTAGGCGACGCGCAGAACTTGACGCTAAGCGTGACGAGCTTAAGGCCAGGCCACCTGCGGCCATACCATACAACTATGTCGGAGGGGTGCTGACTTGCAGCGAATGTAGCCGCACATTCGCTGCAAAAATTGGCTATATCAGTCACCTGAGAGCGCACCAGCGACGCTCTCAGTAGTAAAAAGCAGTCGCTGTGGCCGAATACGGCTAGGAGATGATGAGACTTCGGGAAGTCGATAATTATATGGAATTTCCTTTTCGATTTAACTATGGCTCGGTAGTTTTTCATAATTTCCAAAACCTGAGTCGACAAAAAAGTTTCAATATAACATATGTAATTATCTAACTCGCTCACAAAATTTCAAATTTTACGAGAATCGGTTGCGAAATGCGGCCTGCAGAGGAGAACAATACTTTTGCTTATTTTACTTTGTGTAAACTTCCCCCTTTTTTCCTCCAGGGCGGGAATCGATGCTTTCCTGGTCTGTGATCAACTAAAATCGAAACCTTATGTGAACCAACTCTGGAACGCAATATGATAGTAAAAGGAAGGTAAGGCCTCTTAATGGGGTGCAGTTTCAGTGACCCCGATAACTGCTCCACTTAAGGGCGTCTGATGTAGTTATTGAGATTAGGTATATGTTATAGCGCTAAGTAGTCAACTTATTACTAAATATTATGAAAAAATCCCCTCCCACGTCTGTCTGTATGTCTGTACGCGATAAACTTAAAAACTACCCAACGAATTTTCTTTAAATGTTCACCAATGGACAAAGTGTTGCATGATAAAAGTTTATGTGTATAATTAATTCATTGAAGATTATATAACTTTCACAATTTTAGCTCGTAATCGAATTAAACTTACAGTTAGGTTCCTATTAAATTTTAGAAATATAAAACTAAAATACTATTAGATTCATCAAATTACACAAGCCAAATAATGTGGATAAAGAATTATACCGGGTGGCTGCTGGACCAGAGCGGCGAACGATACGAGTATCGTACCGAGCGATGTAAAGACGCCCTTAGGCTCAAAGCACTTGTCACTTTCGCGTATCGAATTCCTTGTAATGGTTTTTGGAAACTGAGCGCTTACGGCGGCGCTTCTCTTTTGTCGCATTCAAGCGCTGTGATACGAAACCGTTGACAGCGCTCGAATGCAACAATAAACGCTACGCGCGCTCTGAACTCCTAAACCGTGTCACTGAAACTTGATCCTAACGTGTGCGTTGAACCTTAGTAATGTAAAGGATGTATAGACTAAACTATCGGACCATACGATTGTAATTGCTTAGCTCCTTTAGTTAAATCAAAAAACATGAGCAATTAGCAAAATACTGTAGATTGACGTTTTTGTTAGATTTCCATATTTTAGTTAATGTATTCATTCGTTAATTCGATCGATCCTTACGCAAAAAGACTGTCACAGATCTCACTTCGTCAATTTTTCCTTCTAGTTCGCCACGTCTCGCGTCTATATAATGCCAAATTTCAACACAATCGGATACCGGTAAGTGACTGAAAAAAGAAATTGCAAATTTTTAGGACAATTTACATAGTTCTGAACAGTGTACCTTAAATTAAAGCTAGTAAGTAATAAAGACGCAATACAAAATGATCTGGAATGGAATATTTGGAATCCTATTTATCTTGCTTGTATGAGGACCGTTAAAATTCTGAAAAAATACCTACATTGTTTAGACAATTTTACAACAACGCTAATATTTAAAAGCGAGCTGTTAGATAATGGGTTTTTGAGGATTGTGTCGCAATGGTCAGGGTCAAGTCAACATACGAGTATTAGCTACCTCCCTATTCTAAGTCTGAAAAGTCTCGCAATTTACTTTTCAGCTATAATATCCCTCGTACCGGTAAACTAGGGTGACTTTGATAAAACCGGGCTTATTCAACCATTTTGTGCTAATTTTCGCATGACCTGTGGCAGTAAATATACAACAGTATATCTTGCTGTTTACTTGATTAAATGTAACTTATTGACACCTTGCTAACTTTTTTTTGTGGGGGAAAATGCGTTGCGCATACCACCCGGGCGAAGGGGGTTACCCACTAAAAACCCCCCCGTCTGCCGCCTCGCCGCCTTGTGGCGAGGTCTCGGGAACGCTTGCGCACACATCCGCGAGCCCGCTGGCAACAGCCGCTCCCAAGCGACTCCATCGAGGATGCCCGGAGGCCCTCCACGTCAGGCACGCCAGATGTTTTGGCGTGCCTTCCTCCTCGACCTCCTTCTTGTAGAGTAGCGGACCCCCCTGAGTCCGCTACAAGGAGGTCATGGGTGCCGAAAAAAAAACTTCCAGCACCCGGTGGCGGAGCAGGTCGGTGGTTCCGTCACGAACCACACCTCGGCCGCAGAAGATAGGGAAAGCATTCACCTTCCTCTGCGGCCCCACCGATGCCGTTTTCGCGGAACGGCCCCGCCAAGTTCGCAGGGGGTAGGCAGAGTGGCGCACCGAAATACCAACACGCCTCTCCCCCTGCGATCCCGCCTCGGCCACTGCAGATAGGGAGAACGGCTCACCGCAATACCGACACTCCTCTTTTTCCGCGGCCCCTCCTCAACGCATCCTCAGTGGGCTACCCAAGCCCGCTGGGAGCGCCCTCCTCGGGCCAGCCGGCAGCCCAAACAGGCCGGCCCTGGGTGCCTCTCAGCTTCACCGTGGCTGGCCACGGTTACTAAGCCCCCCCGCCCCGACAAGGCGAGCAACCTCGAGGAGGGGCCACATTTTTTCCTAGAACAACCCCAATCTACGGCACCTAAGGCCCCCTAAGCCATTTAGCTGCACCTTTACCTCATCAACGATGAAACTTTGTATCTACCTTGTTATCTATATTAATCAAAATTATTATCACGAGACTGGATTAAATATTAAATACGTTAGTACAATATTTTTTAGCCTCGTAACTGTATTATTAGATTGTCTGCCAATTATCAAGTGTCAGAATGTTACTTTTTTATTTATTTATTTATTTGAGCCTTTATTTTACAAACTTTACAAACAAGTGTTTGACATATTTGTGATCACTTTGTTATACACTAAGTAATGTTTGTAGGGTCTTTTGACCTAGGCCTCTTCCGGATCGCAATTTTTTAAGTACTTGTTCTCCATGTTCTTCCATGTCTGTCTGTCTATTGCTACTTCTCTCCAATCTTTTCCTATTTTTTCTATTAGGTCCTTTTCCCACCTTGTATTTGGCTTACCCACTTTCCTTTTCCCTATTCTTGGTTTCCAATTTGTTATTGTTTTTGTCCATTTCTTATTTGACATTCTTACTATGTGACCTGCCCACTTAAACTTAAGTTTAATTATGTGTTTTGCTGCATCTATAAATTTTGTTCTTTTTCTTATCTCGGTGTTTCGTACCCTGTCTGATAGTTTTATATTGAGGACGCTTCTTTCTATGGACCTTTGACATACTTGTATTTTTTTGATAATTTCTTTTGTGAGTGCCCATGTTTGACAGCCATATGTAAGGTATGGCAAAATACATGTATCAAAAGCAAGCTTTTTAAGTTTAATCGGTATCTTCTCCTTAAAGATGTTTTTCATTGCCCAGAATTTTTTCCATGTCTGTCCAATTCTTCTTTCGATTTCTTTAACTGTGCAGTCCGTAAATGAGATTTGTTTTCCTAGGTAGATGTATTCTTGTACATACTCTAATAATGTATTCTCGATCTGGATGTTTATTTCTTTTGAGTTGGTCATAACTTTAGTTTTCTCTTGGTTCATTTCAAGACCTACCAGTTTACTTTGTGCGCTAAGTTCTTGTAGCAATATCCTGAGTTCGGTTGCACTGTGGGCTAATATTACCAGGTCATCAGCGAATCGGAGATTAGATAGGTATTTGTTATCTAGCTTGATACCCTTTCTTCTTTCTTTCCATTTTAAGTTTCTGAATATTTCTTCTAGTACAGCTAGAAATAACTTTGGTGACATCGGGTCTTCCTGCCTCACTCCTCTGTTGATATGAAGTTTTCTTCCCATTTTATCTGTTTTTACTCTAGCTGTACTTTGTTCATATATCTTCTTTATGACTTGTATGCAGTATATTGGAACATACATACAGAATGTTACTTAGTAAAATAATAATAATCATGTATGGCATTTACTTTTCGAACCGTGAGATCTTCGTGAAGACAGTTCGGTTGCCAGTTTTTGCACCACGCAGGGTTCACGTGTAGGGTAACGGTGGGTACTCCCTACGGACGTGGTACAATTTCGACCCCCGTTGTCAAGTGAGTGAGCAACTTGACTTAGTGTACGCGTATAATGGTTGTTTAGGCTAGTCTATAGACTAATAATTAATCACATGGATTATAAGGGAGTGGCATCCATTTTGCTTATTAGCTAACCGCGTAAACCGCTTTACTATCGCACTGAGACCTTGAGAGCGATTTTGACTCACGTTTTGCATTGAAACTTGATATCAATGTGCTGCTCATAACGTAACGTGTTCTAATCCTTTTATAATTGATAACTCCGCTGTCATCCCTGTGCAAGTTATATCATGTTTGGCGTTTTAAGGTACAGTAGGGGAGCCTAAGATAGGATTTGGTGATTTTCTCGAGGGCGGCCGATGGAGGGATACTATAAGCCTCTTTATGGTCGCGCATCTATGGCATTTAAATAAAATCACCACCGAGTTTGCGTCATGCCGAAATCATCACATTATTTAACGGGAGCTTCATTCGGATCTATTTGAAATCCCCTGTCGCATTCCAATTCTAGTGTGTGCCCTTCCGTACGGCCACGCCTACCTTCTAAGCCGGCAGATTTACATGTTACGTCTATCATATTTATCAGAGACACGTGAAGCGTAGACACTATCAATATTTGACGCGCTCGAGTGAATGTTTTCATAGTTTTTAGCTGCAGACGCTCCTCCCATCGGGGAAGGTGTATACATCTTAAAACTTCTTGTTTCTTTTACCATACAATCTTTTTACCATACATTTAGCATCATGGGTTCCCCTACCATTAGTTGCATGTATCGTGAAACATATCGAAATCAAATCAAAAATGCGAAATGTAAGTCTCAAATCGATCCCTTGTTGATTCCTGGTAGCTATTTGTATTTAATTAAGTACTGTTTATTCCACAGCCGCTGCGCTGCTCAAGGTTGCCCAGCCCTATCCGCTTTTAAAACCATTAACGCAATAGCGCCGCTAATTAAATTATCAATTTAATTCCATTTCATGGACAACGTCCCAGCGGCCCGTTTAGCCTTTGAGTGCTAAGCGGGCCGCCGGGCCAGCGCTCATGATTAAGGACCACGAACCGGTCCGAAACATGTCGAGCGATATTTGACCTTAAAGACGTAACCCATTTCATTATATTTTAATACGTTTGTACAACATCATCATGTCAGCCCAAAGACTTCCACAATCACCGGTCCTGCGCCACCCGCATCCAATGGACACCCGCGACCCTTACCAGGTCATCAGTACACCGTCCATCAGGCCTGCCCACGCTACGCCTTCCGGTACGCGGTCACCACTCGAGAACTTTTCTGCCCCACCGGCCATCGGTTCTACGTGCTATGTGCCCCGCTCACTGCCACTTAAGTTTAGCGATTCGGAGGGCTATATCGGTTACTTTGGTTCTGCTGCGGATGGCCTCATTCCTGATGCGATCACGGAGAGAAACTCCCGGCATAGCCCTCTTCATTGCCCTTTGGGTGACTTGGACCCTTCTTATGAGGCCCATAGTAAGCGACCACGTTTCAGTTCCATAGGTCATCACTGGCAACACACTCGTTCGTACAACGTTTATAGAAAATATTCCTTCGGTTCCTTAGTAATGATCGCTCACAACCCTTCACCCTGTCCCAAGATAACTCAAGGTCAGACTCGTCTCACATTTGTATTCCCGCCGCGGGCCTGACACGCCTGCATAATATGCTGTCATATCAACATACAGCGATATTTTTAACGACCCACAGACACAGTACGCGACAGCATGAAAAATACGAGTGGGCTGTACGTGGGTTATGAGTAATTCTACGCATGTTTGTAAATGTGTACCTACCTACACTTTTACGTAGAGGAGGCGCCGTAACTTTACTACAGAGCTCCTGAGTTATAAGCGCACTGGTAAAATATGGGCCCTAATTTGGTTTTTGGAGTATATCCTTAACTCCTCCAATTATGAAGTTCTGAAAAGACAAATTAAAACTTAAGACTCCTCCTTAGTCCTTGGTAGATTTTCGAAAAGAACAATTGTTTTATGACTGTTTTATGGATTAACTATTACAGTTTTAAAATCAGAAATAGTAGGTTGTGCAACAAGTGCATAAAACAAGCCATTTCATGGCAGACAATTTATTGATCCGAGCCGCAGGCGAGGGTCGATGTAAAGTAGAGGATAAAATGGGCTTTATACACGAGTTATACACTCTACTTTTCACATCGATTGCGAGAAAATGAAACAAATAATGAATATAATAATAATAATAATATTTGTTTTATATAAATCAACATGTACATATATTATTAAATAAACTAAATTAAAACCTTACAAATCTAAAAACCTAAGTCTAAAATTGGCCCCTGTGGCATGGTGCCGAGGATGCTGGCAGCATTTCCTCGGTGGATCGCAATACTTATGCGTTGGGCGAGGAAGCTGCCAGCTCTTTTGTCCCCGGTTACATCGACCAGCCGTATAGCTAATAATAAGATTTTATTTCAGACATAACCATACATATTGTTAGTTAACATTACTGTGCCTATAATCTAATGTTAGTGCCTAAGCTAATGAGACGAAATAGAATTTAATTGAATTTATTTATAACATTACTTTATATTTTATTTTTAACTACGTGCGTTGCCGTCCACCGGGCTAGCATAGGGCTGTCCCAGCGGTTCATAAACACGTAATATAATTAAAGTGAATTAATATAATTATAATTGAAGATAGGACGAGGGCTGGTGTGGGGTGCCACATGCGTTGATACGCTGGCACCGTCCCATCTACCACGAACTTCGTCCAGGGCTGGCGGGGCAGCGGAGGCGGCTGAAACAAAAACGGTCACAAAATACCGGGGTCTCGGCACTCAATACCATTTCATGGCTTTTGGGGTCGAGACCCTCGGGCCGTGGGGTTCAAGCGCTCAACTTTTAAAAGAGAAAAAAAAATTAAAGAGCTCAGCAAAAGGCTCGTCGTAACCACTGGGGAGCAAAGAGCTGGCAGCTTCCTGTTACACACAGTGTTCGCACAGTGGTTAAGTATAGCCATACAGCGAGGAAATGCTACCAGCGTCTTTGGTACGATGCAACGAGTGCCCTTTTTAGAAATAGTTTAGTTAAATTTTAATTTTAGGTTTAGTTGTAGTATTCAGTATTTTGTCATTTTATGTTTTTTTTTTCGATTTACGATTAATATTTAAAAAGACTTATAGTAAAAAAAATATAAGTTATGTTATCTACTCGATAAAAGGTAATTAAACTAAAGTTATGTTATTAAATGTATACTTCTGTGCTCGTAGACCGCGCGCATCGCATACATATACTCGTAGCTATCGTTAACCTCTACTTTTTTTAATATTGAAAGTTTACTGCAAGCGCTTTAATATGCTAAGCTAAAAAACTTGCAAAGGCCATAGATTCTAAGCCAAAGTGTCGAAGGGATAAAACCGTCCTGGGACGATAAAAATAACACGGAAACATATAAATGTATTAGAGCGGGACGAATTCGCCGCCTGAATACCAATGCATTGCAGCGGCCTTGGCCAACTCTCCCCAACTCTCTGAAACACCAATGTAAGTCTGACTCTCAATTACTCGTAACTATTAAGAAACTAGGGGTCAAGATTTACGGGTGTGTGAGGGGAGCTTGGTCAGGTTGTGAATAAAACTTGGCTGGTCTAGTTCATGAGTGAAAGGCAATGGGTCACATAATAAGGGCATAATATTGATTATTACAGCTATTTTTGTAACAACTACAGACGTATGGTCTTTCATAGACATTCGATAAAATCCTCAAAGATATTAGTAGTCTTTGTACAAACTTAAAAAGTATATACATAATATTTTCGTCTGCTTTAATTGCCTGGAATACGCTTCACTATAACTAAAGATCTAACTGCCATTTTCGTTGGTATTAAAAATGACATTTAAATTTATCTTCCGCACGCTAAAAACATTACGTAATCACCCCTTACGAGTGGCATACGCGATATTATATACTCGTATATACCGCGGCTCGGCCCAGACTTTTTGCAATAGGCGGGAGAAATCGCGGGGTCTGATATATTAATTTTGCATTTGGAAGTGCGGTGCGATATGTAAGTGGTCAGCTATCAGTATAAAATAAAAAATAAATAAATAAATACATATTAGGGGACACTTTTACACAAATCGAACTAGTCCCACAGTAAGCTCAACAAGGCTTGTGTTATGGGTACTAGACGACGATATATTTAATATATGTATATATACTTAAAAACATAGAAAACATCCAAGTCTCAGGAACAAATGTCTCTGCTTATCACAGAAATAAATGCCCTTACCGGGAATCGAACCCAGGACCTCTAGCTTCGGAGGCAATGGCACTACCAACTAGGCTAAACAGGCCGACAAAAAAATCAAATCAAATGTTAGCCGTGTTGGTACAGATTCTTCAAATAGAAATATAAATTATTTATTTGCATCAGGCACACAATACAAGAATAATAAATGAAGAAAAAAACAAGTTGTGTGCCAGCAAAAAGGATCAGGCTCAGCATGATGCTACAGGGCTGCAGCGCTGATTTTCATCCTGATCCCTGTGGGTGAAATCCAACCACTCACACAGAACATTATTTGTAAAAATAAAAAAATAAACAATTATAAAGTACTACTATTAAATCATAGCATGACAAAAAAAATTGTGTAGGAATTTTAACTATATGCTTAGAACAACATATGTGGAACAAAGGAAAAAAAAGGAACTTATAACTCCGAATCTAATACAGATCGGTATAATTGTACAGATACGCTGCTCAGTTGTGTTGAGCTTTTTGCTCGGAAAGAAGTATTATTTTATAATCATGCCCACCGTTCGTAACTTCCCACCGTTTTAGAACTACGAATGGGTGGAGGCAGATTGTTCCAACACTTAGTGGCAGAGTATTTGAAACTACCACGAAAGGCAGCAGTACCGTGACGGGCCATTGTAAGACGATATGAAGAGCCTCTACATTCATATTTACAAGTATCTTTGAGCCAAGTAAGTTTTTTATAAAGATAGCTGGGCTTCTCCTGGGCTTTACTGCGTCCGTACATTTAAATGAGTGTTTAGTTTAGTGATTGGCGCGGTTTGCGTGGATGAAGGCGGTGCCGATGCAGTACCACGAGGTATCACTGCTGCCGCCTCGCTTCTATGCATTAAAGGTAGTAAGAAAATGAAGATCAGTATGTTTACGGGAAAGTAAAAAGTACCGCATAGGCTGTGCCCCGCTAATTGAGGAAGTAGCCTTAGTATAAAATAAGGAGTGACGTGCGTCCTTGTGAATGAACGATCTTCTATGCCATTGGCATCGTACAAACTAAAGTTTGCCCCGGTATTCCTTTCACTTGCTTTTTGCAACACTGGTTGTCAGACGTCACCCTTATTACAATGGAATAGAGTTCAAATCAAAATTCAAAGCCAGTGCCGTCGTAACATTGACGAGGGTTCCGCTAAATAATTCCGGAAGCCGCAAAGATTTACTCGCGCCTTTAATAATGCACAAAACTACGGCGAAATGAAGGCTATCAGTTTTGCCTCGTTAAGATTCGCTATAGCGAGAGATACAGGTATACCTGAATATGGTATGGCTAAATCCAGACAGCAAAGTTACAATTTCCAAGCCTCCATAATTACGAGTTACCTTTATTTATATTTATTATTTAAACACCCAAAAAACGAGGCAAAAATATATGTAGGAGCGGCGCAGGAAAACAATGAATAACTGTGAAAAATCTTCAATTTATTTACAGCTATATTAAAACATCGTTCACCGTCCAACGCTTCTTTCATACTCAATCCTACGTCAAATCATTCGCCATTCCAAAACAATTCAAACTACATTCGAACGTCCTTTATTCATCATCTAGCAGCCAGCACCTTACACAGCTATCAAAAAGTACCAATCCCACACTCGGCCAATCCTACAACCATGAGCTGGTCCCTCAGTCATGCACCTTCAGACACCGCACTTACCCGTCACCAGCAGTCACATCTTACATACACCGTCACTTACAACACACCCTATATACAACGTCATATAAAAAATACATCAAACCATCTAACTAATCATAAATACACCGTACAAATAAAACCAATACTTCCAAACACATAAAAACACATAAGACATTGTAACTGACGCCGTCGCTGCGTCGCGTTGTAGTAGCGCCGTTGTTCTGTCGTAGATCTTCGCCGTGCCCGTGTCATTGTAACAGAAGCCTTCTTTAAGGGAACTGTCCTCCGCAAAATGAATCTTGGGTCTAGCGGACTTTGAGAAATTGTGGCAGGCTACACGCGCACGTAAATCTTCACACCTCTGCTGTCGAAATCCCCGTATATCCTGCATATTTTCGTCAGTTTTGCGAATAGAGTTGCACCGCTGCTCCTCAGGTACGTCTTGATTTCTGCTTTCGCCCATTCCTCCAGATTCTCCGATTTTGTAACGTTCGTCGACAGTTTGGCATTTAATTTCCATGTGACACGCATCGATTGACATTGTCAAATTTTCTTCTTTTATTGGTTCGAACTCTTTCGTCGACTTATCAAAACTTGTCACTTGCGCGGTCGGATGCGCATCGTATCGTATCAAACTGTCATCGTCATCGTGGATGTCGCGATACTCATTAATCTCATGACTTTCGAATCTGTCGCCATTGTCTTTCTTTCTTTCATGTATTTCAGACGTATCCTCGCAGAATTCACGCAGCAAGGCCAACTTCAAATCTTGCCAACTGTCTAGTGGTTCTTCCTCCGCAAGCTCCGCCCGTAGCCACAGCGCCGCCGTGCCGAAGAACCTTTTCTTCGCTATCAGGAATTGATGCCTCGGCGTCCATTCGTATAAACATGCTTTTTTTTCTACATCCTCTATAAACATCTGCACATCGTAATCGTTTTCTGCAGTAAAAACACGCAATGTCATAATTTCATGTAGCCTATTCATGTCTCGTCTTCCGTCTTCTCACGTACCTAATAAATTCGTCTTAACTTCTTCGTCGTCCGTCTTCTTAATCTTTGTCGTCTTCTTGAATATTTTCTTCTTTCATCGCCGTATTTGTCTAGGGTTATATTTTCAGTATTCGTTCATCCTGGCGTCGCGATCCCGGACGAGCCCCCCAAGATGTAGGAGCGGCGCAGGAAAACAATGAATAACTGTGAAAAATCTTCAATTTATTTACAGCTATATTAAAACATCGTTCACCGTACAACGCTTCTTTCATACTCAATCCTACGTCAAATCATTCGCCATTCCAAAACAATTCAAACTACATTCGAACGTCCTTTATTCATCATCTAGCAGCCAGCACCTTACACAGCTATCAAAAAGTACCAATCCCACATATATTTGAAACTTTGTTATCTCATTAGCATACCTGTGCTAATTGGGGGCATAAATAATAAAGTGATGTAGCAAAATATTTTTGCGTCAAAAATTACATATATCGATGTTACCGTCAAAATCAAAATGATCTCCAATATTTATAAATATTAATAATTTTCTCGACATTTTAAAATAAAATCAATAAACAAATTGTTTTTACGTGGTTTTCTTAGTAGACAGGTAATTTTTTCCGTATTTGTCGTTAATAAAAATTGCCGTCTAGATGAAACTTATTCACTTTCAATTACCTACTAAACAATCTCTCTTCAACGTCCACAGCGCTCAACAGGGCAATTTCTAATATTTAAAATGTCTCAAAGACGTTTTCGGATTTGTGCAGTCTATTGTGAATCGTCTCCTTTTCAGCTTTCGACAAAAATTCTTTCGTATGTCTGTCCGGATGTTCTCCTCTACAGGATCCGATTCTCATGAAATTTTGTGAGTAGGTTCGATAATCTATACTAATATTGTAAAGCTGAAGATTTTGTTTGTTTGTTTGAACGCGCTAATCTCAGGAACTACTGGTTCGAATTGAAAAAATCTTTTTATTTATTTATTTCAAAAGGCATAGTTACAAGCTATAAACATAAACATTAGGATAGAATTCAATGTTGTGGCATATATTAGTCCATAGCTCAATTACAACTATGCACAACATCAGAGAGTATCTGTAAAGTACATGGCAACCACTTATGAACTAACATGCGTGAACTAAATGAAATGCAAAATTAGTTAGAAAATGTAGGTAAGTAACGGTAACACAATAAAATATAACATCAGATTTACAACATTAGAGAGAAAAGAGTGATGCTACATTATTTTAAGACTTAAGCTTACTAGCAATTAATTTTGTATACAGGGAGTACTGTCAAGTGTGAAATGTCTTGTTGTGTTGGACAGTCCATTTATCGAGGAAGGCTTTATGCTATATAACATTACACTGCGACCATAAGGAGCGAACGAAGTCGCGGGCAACAGCTAGTTAATTTTATAGTTTTTTTTTGTCGAGTCAGTTTTTGGAAATTTAGAGATGGGAAAAAATTGCGAAGTCTGCAGGTCACAGAGGCACTAGTTAATATCATCCTATGATGCCTAGGGTCCGCTACCAAATACCCAAGAATTAGCGTTGACACTAGTTTTTACGGAAGCAACTGCCATCTGACCTGTAACCCATGGGGGAAACTATACAGGGTGATTCAGGGGACGTGAGCAGGACCAACACTACATACATAGTAAATGGCAATTAATCGTTCACCATTGTATTTAAGTGAAACACCCTCACATTTTTCCCTTATTATAATTTTTGTTAAGTTAAAGTTTAATTCTCTACAATCATGGTCACCCTACAAACAACTGGTTTATAAAGATTAAATCTCTAACTGTTATGACAGAAGTTTAATTACGAAGAAAGTAAATTGTCACATTGAGTGAGATACGATATTTCAAAGGTAATCGGACTCAGATGACATTCAATTTGAAACATATCACTTGACTGAAGTATTTTGATTGTAGAGTGACTATGAATTTCGTAAATATTTTAAAACATTTTGTTTTCAACAACAAAGATAAATGAACGTTAATTTCACTAATAGCGGTACGAAGCAGTAGCTTATGATGTACTGCATCCGTAGTGTTTAGTCGTAATCGTAAGTAGACGACCTGTTTAGCCTAGTTGGTAGTGACACTGCCTCCGAAGCTAGAGGTCCCGGGTTCAAATCCCGGCCAAGGCATTATTTGTGCATTTAGTACGGATTTTGTTCTTGGATCTTGGATGTTCTCTATGTATTTAAGTATGTATTTATCTATATAAGTACGTATATCGTCGTCTAGTACCCATATTACAAGCTTTGCTTAGTTTGGGACTAGGTCGATTTGTGTAAGATTGTTCCCCAATATTTATTTATTATTATTTATAGTGTTGAGCTTGATCACGTCTCCCGAATCAGCCTGTATTTATTGGAATTAGACGTGTTAAGTGATTGGGCAACTCGACTGTTAGAAGATCTCAAGCCGCCCTTGTCATAACGACTGCTGTCATCGACAGCAGCCGGAGTCAACGACTTCACGTGCCTTTCAAAGCACGGGAGCGCTCTGTTAGTAACCCCTCAAAGCGGTCACCCAAGAATTTACCACGGCCGCCGGTGTTTAACCTCGAATACCGCACCTAATTCGCGGGCGCCGCTGGGCCACGAGCGCTCTACTGACTATATTTTATATTATCCATTTATTGACACCACTTTCTAAATTACGAGAAAAGTGCCTAACTGCGTACTATTATGGTGGTACAAATAAAGTACTGAAGGTGGCAATCCTTCATGCTTCTTCGTGGAACTTCCAATGCATGCACTCGAATAATGACGTGTCTGATTTCTTTTGCATTTTTGCCAGCAACATCGCCGCTGCTTTCCTCAATATTAACCTTAGGGCGACACGCTGTCAAATTTAACACCTCCACTGACAATAGGTAAGTGACAGAGCTCATCATAGACCAAACGAAACAAAAGACGACGCCATCCGTATCCGCGCGAACGTGTTAACTTTTAAATAAATGTTTCGCGAGTGTGCCGCTTTACTAAAACCTAGCACGTATCAAATCAAAACTTGTTTATTCTGTACGCTGCCGGTTACTTGAGTTCCTTCAGGCATCCATCAACAAAATTAACATCGCATGCGGCAAAAATCCGAACTAATCCCTCTCCATACCAATTGCACCCTTAAACATAGACAGTGGCGCCATGGATAGAGAAATGTTTAAAATTGTGGAATTGTAGTTGCTTTCCCGTCATTGAAAGAAGTCAATATGGAAGTTGTTTATTTAAGGGACTTGTGTACGCTATTGTACCTCATGTTATTTTAATAGTGCGCTGCTGCATATAAACTACGTTAAAATTCGTTGTTAAATCTATGCATAATGTATTTTAAAGCTAAAGCTTTCAAGTATGTAGGGTACTTTACTCGTACATACCTAATTAAACGAACATTTCTAATGGCGTACCTACTCCTTTAAATACAAAATAAAAACGTGCCTATTGACATTGGCCCTAGGCACTGGTCCCACCGCGAGCTAGTAAACTATAAGCTATCGGCTATTTTCTAGCCCAAGAAACGAACAAAAGATAATCGCATTCGTGTAAATAAAAGAGAGAGATATATTTTTATAGTTAATCGCTCGCTGTTCACACTGCCGGCGAGGACACTATCCCACCGCCCGGCGAGTAAGCTATAATTCCATAGAATTTTTACTAGCCTCCCGCCGATTGTCAATTGTTTCTAGTACAGAATTTTACTAGTTGCTCGCCGAGCTCGCCGATATCTGGCGGTGGGACCACTGTTTACTAGTTGACCGCAGCGATAAAAGCTATCGACTAAAAAACTAGCTCAGCGGTACTCGCCGAAACCTGCTTGGCGATCAGAGCGATCATTCTACGGGGATTCGAGTGCACGTATTTCCCTCCTAGCAGGGAAGAAAAGTGCCACTTTGATCCCTCCTAACAGGGAAAAAAAGACCCGTTTCCGAGTAGGTGATGTGAAAATATCTTTTTCTACTAATCAACTCTAATCTGTCAATTAAACGGCTGACAGCGACATCAACACTAACGTCATGAAGTCTATGGACTCTAGAGCACTGCTAGTTATCAAAAAAAATGGTACAACTGCTATTAATTTTAAACTTGCAGATACATTGCAAATGGCAAAATTGAGGTTTAATAATTATTTCTCAGATGATAATGAGATTAATGAGACCTAATACAGTTTTGCATACAATTTGGTCACCCTACTCGAAGTGACATCCCGTCATTTCCCATACATCGTGCGTCAAAATTCATAGGGTGACCATGATTTATTTAGTTTGTGATTGCTTTTTGGTGTAAAGCTAAAAATAATAATTGAATGTTATTTGATCAAATACTGCCGTATCATAATGATAATCAGTTACAGAGTCAGAAGAAAATGTTTTGGATCACGACCCAAAAGTCACCCTGTATACCCCGGCTGAGCTAGTGGAACGAGTAATCGCCCGACGCACGCGAACACTAGCTTATAGCCGAGCGTCAAAACTATCAAAACTATACTAGCTTCTCGTCTCTCGCCCACTAGTTTGTAGTTTATAGTTCTACTCGCTCATAGTTTGTAGCCGGCCGTGGGACCAGTGCCTATAATGAATTGGCCATTTCTATTCTTATCTATCTCATATCCAGAGATCGGAATTTACGCGGCAAAACATAAGACTGTCGCAATCTAACTATAGTGTCGAAACATTTGTCTATCAACATCGATAGTTGTGAATTAGAAAATATCTGTCTTACAAATGAAATATATATTTAATTGAAAATCTGACGTGAGATGTCGTTGTAGTTTTGTATATATTATTGTAATAATAATAACTAGTTACCCGCGCGGCTCCGCCGCGTCGACGTACCTACTACGAAGAATGCAAGCGAAACCGCGGGATAGAATATAAGGAAGGTCGATTACAAAGTCGATTTAAAAACATGAATAAGATGACAGATTCATCTATGAAAGAAGAAATAAAAATTAAATTTGGAACTGAGGTTCTATTGCTGAGCTGCTACCGCGAAATGAAAAGGAACGAAGTTCGTGTGGGAAATACACGAACTTCGTTCCTTTTCATTTCGCGGTAGCAGCTCAGCAATAGAACCTCAGTTCCAAATTTAATTTTTATTTTTAACTTCGATAGTTTTCGTTTCGCGGCAGAAGCTCACAATTCCATAATCTAACGTCTTCTTTTGACGCCTTTCATCACCGTGTGATTATCATCACAGAACTGGGATTTCGATATTATCACAGATTTCAAAATCGTGTGGATTTTGCTTCAATATTTATAAATATCCATGTGATACATATCGTGATATGAGTGTATTAAAGAATCCGTAGAATTCCGTAGATCGCTGCTTAAAAAATCCATAGTTCTACAGTTTTTTTTCTGCTTTATTCGACAATACTGAACCTCAAAAAGTTTACTGTTAGGCCCTGTTCACATTATCCGATCCGATATCGGCGTTGGAGCCGACACGGTTATGTATGCATGTATGTATTTATTGCTTTATTGTACATAAAACACGGCAAAATGACAAACAAACAAAAAGGTGGAAGTAAAAATGCTAGCTTATCCCTATATGTATGGAAAACTGCCACAGATATCAGATCCGCTCATTTAAGTTGAACAATTTCAGAACATCTGATCTATTCTCTCTAATGCACAAATCAGTAAGTCTGAGAGAGACAAAATAAAAAATTAAATTGAAATAAATTGAAATTGGGGGAGGCCTATGTCCAGCAGTGGACGTCCTAGGGCTGATATGGTGGTGGTGGTGGTGGGAGAGAGACAAATAAGTGATATCTCACAGGTGTTCACCTGTCAGTGCCTCCGCTTTCAAATATGCAAATTGTACTGAACTGACGTTTGTGACGTTTTGGATTACTTATATGGGATTTGAAATTTTGGTGTGCTTTTAAGTGGAGACAATTCGTTAGCAGTCGAAAATGATCATACTATCTGTCCTGGTCTAACTCATCTTGCTTAACGATAAGGATTCAAAGAGACAACTATATGAAAAATCGTCTTGCTTAACACTACGGATCTGTTGGTATTATTAATTAAGAAAACTGGTCACTGTTCACATTGCACGACACGATATCGGTCACATTTCGATACATTTCTCGGAGCCGACACCTTTATCAAATCGGATAATGTGAACAGGGTCTTAAGTTAGGAAATTAATGGGACCCTTCACACGATTAATATAATGACAATACTGGGATGTCAATATTATCGCGGTTTTCCAAATAGTTCGTGTTTTGATTCAGTATGCCTCAATATTAACGTAAATCGTATGGTGATATGAGTGTATCACGGGATAATAATCACCGTATAAAACGCCCTCATGAAATTAACGGATCACTAAAATTACTAAAATTAGTATTGCCTTTATAGACCACAATAACATTGACACCTCTGTATTGTGATAATATTTATCGTGTAAATGGCCACAATATAAAATAAGTTAAATATGGACACAATACGTCTGGCATTCATGTCAACTGTAAATATTATGTATTGTCTTGTAAACAAATTGGTAATTTTACTTTCGTTTATAGTTAATAATATTGAGTATTTCTCGACTCAAAAGTTTTATTTTGTAATGCTGTACCAGATATTTGTTACAGGAACATTTTAATTCATATTGAATTTTATGTCATCCGGCATCATACCATAGCTAGTTCCCAAGTCACGTGTTAACCCAGCTAAATTTTGACACCTCGTACAATTCTACCAAGGTAAGCTGACCCCTCGCTTGTAAGCGGCGTCATCGAACACTATTTTGAGGCTTATATTTGACGGAGCATCCAGGATTTTTCGTAAATATCATTTTATTAATTTTCCAGGGTAATAATCAAAAAAACTAAGACCTTATTACACATCTGCAGCATGAGACGAATCCTATGGTATATCATTTATCAAAGTCGGTCCATAACTAAAGATCTGATGGGCATTACAAATAATCAAATCTGTTTTATTAATATTGTATACTAACATTAGTTTTTTAAGTTTTCTTTTTTGTAATTAACACATATGGATCGTTGGTCTGAATTAAAATATATTTGATTTTGATTTTGAAAAATCATCTTCGCGTAATATATATATAGATAGATAATGGTATGGCATTTATTTTCGAACCGTGAGATCTTCGAGAAGACAAGTACGGTTGCCAGTTTGTTGCACTTTTAGCACCACCCAGGGGTCACGTGTAGGGTAACGGTGGGTACTCTGCCTACGGACGTGGTGCAACTTCGACCCCTCTTGTCAAGTTAGTGGGCAACTTGACTGTTAGAAGTTTTCAAGCCGCCCGAAGGCCTCTAAATTGGCTTAACGACTGCTGTCGTAGACAGCAGCCGAGATCAACGGCTTAACGTGCCTTCCAAAGCACAGTAGCGCTCAGTTAGTAACCACTCAAAGCGGTCACCCATCCGAGAACCGACCTGCGCCCACGTTGCTTAACCTCGCATACTGCACGTGGTACGCGGGCGCCGCTGGGCCCCGAACGCTCATATATTAATGTGTATTAAGTACACTAAAGTAAGACTACAAGCACGAAACTGGTACGTTCTCTAACAATAAGTACAACTTTGTTGTCGTAATAAATTATATGCAAGTTCTCACGTAGCATCTGACCCTGCTTCATCCCCCAAGCAATGACATCATAAGGCTGACATCGACCTACTAACTTTCCACTCCAAGCATGCAAGGTTATTGTCAATGGAAGAACGTACCAAGGGTATTGTGTTTCAGATACGGAGCGGTCCATTCCAGACATACGTTACGCATTTCAATTTAATTACAATATGTTTCGTATACCCGGGACCCGGGTATGTCCTAAAACTACGACCAAGACCACCAGGAGATGGACAGCAGCATCTCTGGAGTCCGGTGGAGATACAGCAATACCCAACCTGCATGCCAAGCGTGGCGATTATGGCATTTACCTTCAATGATATTGGGGGAGGCCTATGTCCAATAGTGGACGTCCTTCGGCTGATATGGTGGTGGTAGTGGATGATTCGTGTTCTCGTACTCGCTCCAATACGTTATCTCGTAGCACGCATAGTTGAGCTCCGTATATATACCTGCGACCAAACTCATTGTGTTAAAGGTGAAACGCACAGAGCGGGCGCGGCGCGAAGGCGATTTTGCATTTTTGATCTTAACGAAACTATCGGCTGTCATTACTGCTTCATATGTCACACACGCCGCCTCTGGTCTACCATGCTACAGAATTATGAGCGGATTTTTTGGTAGAATGTCCTCCGGACCTCGTTCACTTCACCAAAAAAACCGCCTCCGCCACGCAACGACGACGCTGTGGCGCGCTCTCTGCGTTGCAAGCATTACGAAGGCGCGTCTTAATCGAATTCGTCTCAGAATTCTCAGATTACCCTAGAGAAGACGTCACATAATAATACCGCTTAGGCGCATAAAATTAGCAAAACTTGGACATAATTCGAGAACTGTAATTTTCTTTTTCTATGCTTCAAAGTATTGTTAGTTATACTTAAAATATAAAGAATTAAACATTTCAAGGCTCCGCGTCATTGTTAAAAAACAAAAAAAACAAAATTTTTAACACCTTTTGATTTCTTAAGTAAGCCGTAATAAATAACTTTGTAAAAGTACCTGTATTATGATATGAAAAATTATCACTTAATCAATTATCGTTAATATTTTTTGTTTAATATAAATAAATAATAAATAAATATTGGGGGACAATCTTACACAAATCGCCCTAGTCCAAAGCTTGTAATATGGGTACTAGACGACGATATACATACATACTTATATAGATAAATACATAGAAAACATCCATGACCCAAGAACAAAATCCATGCTTAATGCACAAAAAATGCACTGACCGGGATTCAAACCCGGGACCTCTAGCTTTGGAGGCAGTGTCATTACCAACTAGGCTAAACAGGCCGTCAACATTTTATTAGTACTATAAGAATCATATTAAACAAAAAATATCCACGATAATTGATAAAATGATATTTTTTTCTTATCATAATACAGATACTTTTACAAACTTATTTATTATGGCTTACTTACGAAATCAAAATGTGTTAAGAATTTAGTATTTCGTTTTTTTAACATTGACGCGGGCCCTTAAAATGTTTAATTCTTTTTATTTTAACTATAACTAACAATACTTTAAATCATAGAAAAAGAAAATTACAGATATCGAATTATGTCCAGGTTTTGCTAATTTTATGCGCCTAGCTACCATCTCGCCCGGATCATATACTAAATTGAATAAGCACGACAGAGAGGAATATATTGTTTACAGGAAATTTATTTATTTACTTTAATTACCGACGTTTCCCGGTCATGTTCGCGGCAGAAACTGACGTCTCAGCAAGTTGTCAACTGGGATATGGATACACAACATTTAACTACCCCACAAAAGTTTATGAAAATGTGAAGGATAGAACAAAAAATTTTTCGACCCGCTCATTATGCTACTAATTGTCTAGGGAACGACACACAACACTCACAGTATCCGTGTTTCCACTATTACTTATTCTGTGCTATTGTAAATACATAATTAGGTACCTTATTCAAATCCTTGCACTAACCTAGTGTCCAGAACTTAAGGAATCATAGCATTGACAGCTACGTAGAGGACAAGCACAACCGTAGATAAATACTTAGAAGGCAAACAGTGATCGTCACATTTTCAATCTCAAATCAGGCTCCAAAGTCATCAACGGCCTTGACAATTGCTTCTGTTAAAAAAATACATTAAGCAATAAATATAAATGATAACAAAAACCTATATTATTTAAGTGACCGATACCAAATCTCCAAACAATTTATTATGATACAGAGCACGTTAAGAGCTATTTAGCTCATATACCCACCTTATAAATAATAGCATATTACACACTACGCGTTTATCGCTGTCGCCGTAAAACCTTACATTAATTGTATAAAATATCACATTACAGTACCAAAAGCACGCCAGTTATGACCTTTTATGACGCATGTACAAAATAAAGGCAGCTGTGCGCGAGAAACTGAAGATTACGTTATTTACGTTCAACCGTAAAACGTTTACGTAGTGAAAAAAGAGTTTACGGGAGGCTGAGGTAAGTTGATACAACGTCGATAAATATATATATAAATATTTGAGGGACAATCTTACACAAATCGAACTACGCCCAAAATAAACTCAATAAGGCTTGTGTTAGAAACTAGACGATGATATATTTAATAGATCTTTATATCTAGCTCACACTGAAACAATCTACCGGGAGAGATTTTACTCTAGTAATCGTTTAAAGGCGGGAATCTACAGGTAGGTAATGTTTTCTTTGTCTGCTTTATTCCTTTAGAGATATTTGGCAAAAACTTAATACGTTTCTGTATATAGTACACACAATTTGCCTAACGAATGTGTTAAGTAATCTCTTTTAAACCTAAGATCAATGTCCGAGTGACACTGACCCAATTCATGTCACTGTCAATCTTATGACATAATGAGTATAATGACAGACGTTATCATTTGGTGTTATCTATTGGAAAAGTTGTCGAAGATCGGGACGTATACATTACCTTTAGAAATGTAGAAAATAAATATATGACATGTGATGGGATCGATTCATTTAAGAATCATATAGATTAGAGCGCTCGTGGCCCAGCGGCGCCCGCCTACCGCGTGCGGTATGCAAGGTTAAGCAATGTGGGCGCAGGTCAGTTCTTGGATGGGTAACCGCTTTGAGTGGTTACTAACTGAGCGCTGTCGTGCTTTGGAAGGCACGTTAAGCCGTTGATCCCGGGATCTACGACAGCAGTCGTTATGCCAAGTTAGAGGCCTTCGGGCGGCTTGAGAACTTCTAACAGTCAAGTTGCCCACTCACTTGACAAAGGGGGGTCGAAGTTGCACCACGTCCGTAGGGAGTACCCACCGTTACCCTATAGGTACAAGTGACCCCTGGGTGGTGCTAAAAGTGCAACAAAAACTGGCAACCGTACTTGTCTTCTCGAAGATCTCACGGTTCGTAAATAAATACCATACGATTAAATAAAAACATTTAAGAATCATCCACCACCACCACCACCATATCAGCCAAAGGACGTCCACTGCTGGACATAGGCCTCCCCCAAATTCACGGGGGGTATATGCCATAATCGCCACGCTTGGCATGCGGGTTGGCGATCGCAGTATCTCCACCGCACTCCAGGGATGCTGCTGCCCATCCCCCGGTGGTCTTGGTCGTAGTTTTAGGACATACCCGGGTCCATTAAGAATCATAAGTTTTAGTTATAGCAAAGCGGTGAGATTCTTTATCAATGTTTGCTGAAAAAATACTCTGATTAACTTACTTTACGTGTTTGACTGTGCGTCTACTATCGCCTACGCCGGTAATAATCACTAATATGGCATATAAAATGTATTTATCCGTTAAATATATGCTTTATCCAAACATAGGTTTATTATTCCCATAACTGGCTGTAAGCATACCAGTGAGTTGCTTTACATACGGTGGGGCAATTGCAGAACCTGATAGATACCTACGGTCGCCTGACCGCGGTCGTATCTCAATTTTGACATTAGGAAATGTAATGGAAAAAACGGCATCGAAGGCCCAGGCCAGCAGGGTAATCAAGAATTTTTTATTGTAAAGCTAACTGTCATTTTTACAATAGAAAATTACATCATACGCACGCCCGTAAACATTGCGTAATTATCCCGCTTGTTGCGCCAACTATGAGGACTAATGCACCCTAAGCTGGATCAGTCTGGACGTCGAAATAATAACGTCTAGGTCGTTTTTAAACCGTATATGTAAATTGCGGCACTAATATCGGTCCTTAATCAACACACAAGAAAATTCTTCCTGGCATAGACAAACAATCTTACCATAAATGTTATCATATCATACTCGGAATGCATACTCGTTAATTTCGTATTAAGCAGTAACGCTGCTAACGAAAATTTCAAATTAAGGGGAAAAAATTAACCCTTCACTAGTTCCCTCTTTTAACGCCTAAGGGAGGCGTACAGCGTATCCAGCACGGAGCATAAAATTTTTCCCTTTAATTTGAAATTTGGATATCATACTCGTATTCAGACCTCGCAATCATTACTCAAAGATTACATCTGAATGTCTGTCAAATTATATCAGCTTTACAGGACTGGCTGCTAGTGCCATCTATACCTAGTTAATATACATAGTTAATATTATCACAATATTGGGATGTATTCATTTTTTTTTGGATTTTGCGTCAATTTTCACTTGATTCGTATCGTGATATGAGTGTATCGCGTGATAATAATTACCATGTAAAATTTTACGTACAGTTACTAGAGTCAGATATTTATGCACGCCTTGATCCAGTTTTTTTCACTTATTCATATTTTAAAAAGTCTGTAAGTTTGTCTATCGCAAAATGTAGTAGGTTTTTTAAGTTCATTAAATTTGCAACAATTCAAGGCCAACTATGTAGCTAGCTCTATAAGCCCTTTATGGACAGAGCTATGGCCCTTTCAAGAAAGTCAGGTTTTTCTGTCGAAAAACGCTCTTCTAGAACAAGTTGCGAAATTTCGCAGTTTTTCGTGTGGCCGCGGGCTCAAATTATTCGAACGTATGTCACCTTGAACGACAGGCAGGATATACCGTAGCTGTATTCTATTCCCGGGCAACAGGGCGCAACGCGCAACAAATGTTACACCTAAGCATTAACGGTCGAAGACCACACAAATAACCACTATTGTCAAATAGTATCTTCTGATTAAATAACAAAATAATAGCCAAGCTGACAGTCGTCCCATGAAAAGTATCGCAATTATTCTTCAAAGCTTAACCCCTTGTTCGTTTCAGAATTTTCTTCACCGTCCGAATGAGTTACGGAAAGGCGCGTGATAGATTATTATCGCGGGAGCAGTGGCATCCTCAACGTATCACTGTCAACACCGCTAATAGTGTGTTCATCAGAACCTCCATTTTGTTCATATTTTTCCCGTCGCAATCGTATTTATTTTATTTATTTATTTTCTTCAGGCAACAAAGGTCCATAATAACATACACCTTACAGACTTAACGTACATACTCGTATCAATACAAAACAATCTTAAAAATTAAAACATATTATTTAGGCGACGTAACAGCGTTACTACATTGCGGCGTCATCTCCGCTATAGAACTCGGTAGGTTGCCCCGAAACCGCCGAAACACCCACCCTTAGCCAGAAATCAGTACCGCAATGGTCCCCTGCAACGGCCAATGCACGCGCACCACAAACGAGCAGAAGTGCACGTAGTGGCGCGAACGCAGCTGGAACGCCCTCAGCGAGTAGCCGGTCTTCTGACGAACATACTCCACCATGTCATCGGCCGTGGCCGCGGCTCTCCGGTTGGCTGCAACGGGCTGACCGGCAACGACGTCAGCGTAGTGGATTTAAAGAGCGCGTGATGGGGCGTTGTCAGTGAGGAGTAATATGCTGGCTCGCAGATTTGCTAGATGCTCAGATGATGTAAAAATTACGCTATTCAAAGCATATAGCCAATGTTTTTACTCCAACGGTCTGTGGGTTCTGTATACCAAACGAGCTTGCCACGCCCTACGCGTTCAATATAACAATGCCTTCAGAATGCTGTTGAGACTCCCGAAATGGTGCAGTGGCAGTCGGAAATGTTTGCAAAGGCGCACACTGATGATTTTTATGCGATAATGCGCAAGAAAATAACATGGATAGCAAAACCAGGTGGTAACAGGGAAAGTCAAAACAGCATTCTGAAGGTGATTGTCGGCGAATTTAACTGCCCAATATTCTGGTATTGGGTTAAGAGAGTCAGCACTAGCACTACGTTGACATATTATGTCAAGTAGAACCTCAATTAGTTTTGTTAATATTAATACTAACAATAGTTTTTAATTAAAAATAATATTGATTGATGTATATTTAAATATGCTTTTCACTCGCTCTGAAACGCTAGCTCGGTGCGCCGATGAAGCAAACGTTCACTATGATTGGGATGCAAAGCGATGAGCATAAACATACCTCCTGGCTCCCGTTTCTTAGAAAAAGTTCGTTGATACAGTGTGTATGTGGCTAGGGGTTTCACGAAATTCCGGTTCTGAGCATAGAATATTTTTTTACGCGAAATGTGCGATACTTGCATCGTAAACTATCGTTATGAAAAAAAAACGGATTTAATCAAGGGTTAATTACAACTGTTGTTGAGTTTTTCATTTTACTGAAATCGATCCGTTTTTTTCGTGAAAATATCTATTTTTATCTGAATAAGAACCTGCCCTATCCCTTATTGTCAGGCCACACGCACAATATTAGATTTTTCATCCGATTCAGAAGAATAAAATAGGAGCCCTGTTGAAAACGCCAGTTGGGCCGACCAACTTAAGCTGCGCAGCGTTCTGAAACGAAGTTGCGGTTGTGTGTAAACACTGTACCAACCTCACGAATATTTGTTCATTAGTCTTGGATGTTTCTATGTATTTATTTATACAGGATGTTTTTATTAATTTCCGTTCCTTCTAGCATATAGCCGTGTATAGCCATAGAAACGACGTAGCATATTTACTTTTTCAAAATATAAGAAAATAATACTTTTATAGTTTTCATACAAAATAATTAATCATATCACCAAGGGTGAATGAAAACCGGCCTTAAGAGTTAACGTGGAGTTAAGAAAAGTTAATGTCAAGTATGAGAATTCGAAATTCGAATGACACGCACGTCAACATTGTTTAATTTTTAAGGATCTCTTATACTATACTAGGGGTGTTAAGTAACGAAAATTATTCTTGAATATCTTCGAAATGGTACTAATTGGGATACTAGTGTCTTAGAGAAGATTACTTTATTTCATCTCAGGAATTAGCCCTTGCAATTAACGGAATACAATAAAAACATCATGTATATAAGTATGTATGTCGTCGTCTAGTACCCATAGTAAAAGCTTTGCTTAGTTTGGGACTAGGTCGATTTGTGTAAGACTGTCCCCCAATATTTATTTATTTATTAATTATTATTTTATTGATTTCCATTCCTTCAAGCATATAGCTGTGTATAGGCATAAAACAATGCAGCATTTTTAGTTTTTCAAAATTTAAGTTTTTTTTTTTTCAATTTCATACAAAATAATTAATTATATGACCAAGGGTGAATGAAAAACGGCCTTAAGAGTTAACGTGGAGTTAAGCAAAAGATAATGTCAAGTATTCAGAATTCAGAATTCTTTAGGATTCAGAATTCGTATGACACGCAAGCCAACATTGTTTAAATGTTAAGGATCTTTTATACTATACTAGGGATGTTAATTAACGAAAATAAATTCATGAATTTCATCGACATGGTACGTCGGCTGTAAAAAAAACGGGCCTACTGTGAATCATCATTTATAAGTTTTAGTTTTCAGTAGGTTAGGTTAGTTTATGTACGGAGCTTTTTATTTCTATTTGTGATTTTCTGAATCTTGGGTATTTCGTGTGTGGCAATGACATCCGTAATTTGTAACGAGAAGCTCTGCGCAACAATGTAGGCAAAATTTACAATGGATTTATTTTATTTCATTAACTTTGTTTACGTTTATACTCGTTATTAAAGTCGACGGCCGAGGAATATAAACCGCTGTAACGCCGTATATCATTAACTGCTCTGGATAATTTAATTTGCTTAATTAAAAAATAAATTGCTTTGGGCAGGAATGTCTTATTTTGTGAACAAAATATTCAAGTGCGATTTTGCTAATTGAGAGAATTGGGGTATTATATTAGTTAGCTGGTTAGAAAATAATACATAGAGTGATAATAGCTTATTATAATAGCGCTTTTATATAACTTGCAATGTTTGTATGCATGTATGTTCAGGTCAAATCTTGCAACTGAGTTATCAAACCTATTGAGCTGAAATTTGGCATACTTATGTAAGTTCGGTGACAATGCAATATTATGGTACCACCGAGCTGATCTGATGATGGAGACGGAATGTGACCATATCAACTCCTAAACTACACAAGAAAAACCCGTCATGTTTGAGGTCATCGGAACCCTCTCCACAAGTAATTGATGACTGTGGAAAAAAGGTACAGTCGGCAATATAAGCTTGTACTAAAAATGATTTTTATTTTACAGAAAATTATCTTACTTTATATTATCTTATCTAGGTTTTCGTAGCCGTTATAGAGAAGTTGCTTAGCTTTACAATGTACTTTTACATTTTATATTATTAAGCCCTTTACTTGCAAGATTGATGAAAAACATTGTGTTTGACGCGGACACGGGTGGCAAGATTTATGCCACTTACCAGCCTCGTCGCACAGTGTACGTAGGTAGGAATTTAAAGTACATATGCACAATTTCACATGGTTATTAAGACACTTGGTGTTATTTACGTTTTCTGTATTGCGCTAAAAGCATACTATAAATATATATAAATATATTATATATACCTTTATTTCAGATAATTGAGAATCCATAAAATATTTTTAGTAACCTTCGTTAAAGCTACATGTTAGTACATTATAATAATTTTGAACATAATACGATAATTTGGGTAAAACATTTCAACATAGAAATCAAAATCTATATCAAAACTAAAATTACAATTAATTACATTTGTTTTAAAATTATTTTAATTAATGAGACATGCTTAGGATTGTTATGTAGCTAGGTATAGGACCTGGAGATCGATAGGAGATAAAATATTACATACTTGTTATAAGCCAAGTCATCACTTTAGTCATATAAAGTTTTGAATTGTGCATTCACGCTGTTATCTTGGTAATGTTTTACTGGATAAGTAATATGACAATAGTACAGTCATAGAAAAGTCAATAAAAAAAAATAATTAATATCTAAATAGAATAAGTAAACTTAACCATACATCTCAGTGAGGACAGTTGAGGAGCTAAATGCGTGTTTGCTATGCGGTTTATTAATATTAAGTATTCTGTACATTTAACTCTGTTTGTTCTCCTAATAAATAAATAAAAAATATTACATTCTCATATAACGAGAACGAAATGAAAGAATTACGTAAAACATTAATGCTTATATATTATTTAACAAAATCCGCAGAAGAAATCTTTTTACATCACACGCCCACAGGCTACATTAACAATCAACAATCAGAAAAAAAAAGTGGATGGAGATCAGTGCAGACATAATAGGCTTTCAAGAACTTGCCAAACCTATTTGAAGACTAGTATACTATAAGATTACTAGGTAGCCTAAATGAAACCACCAAACCCGTGTCCAATTAATAATGCAAAGCGCGCAAACCTTCTGGAGATCTCGACTTGATAGATTCGACATTGTAAGGGTTAATCTTCAGGGATTTGACCTAACTGAAATACTGAAATACATACCTAGGGACCCGGGTATGTCCTAAAACTACGACCAAGACCACCGGGGAATGGGCAGCAGCATTCCTAGAGTGCGGTGGAGATACTGCGATCGCCAAACCGCATGCCAAGCGTGGCGATTATGGCATTTACCCCCCATGTAATTGGGGGAGGCCTATGTCCAGCAGTGGACGTCCTAGGGCTGATATGGTGGGTGGATGGTGGAAATACCTCCAGAGCCACAAGTTTTGGCCGTGAGCTCGAAACAGATAATTATTTCAGAGAGTCCATCGTATACTTTAAGCTTGAAACGCACAGAGCGCGGCGCAGCGTCGTTGCGGGGCGGAAACGGTTTTGTGATAAAATGAAATGAATGAAATAAATGATTGATTATTTAATAATAATATAAATAAAAAACTGTGTCGCCCAATCAAAAAGACGTAAATGCCGTGAGTTATTTCATTCACAGTATAGGATAGTGGTTTAAAATTAGGACTTAGTAGGTACAGAATCCTTTATTGTGCACAGTGCGACCCGTCCTTGCCCGGTTTTTTTAATATTTACTCTATGTTTCCGTATGTACAGCTCTCCATTATGTACACGCGTAGATGTAGGATTCTTAATCGTCCCTCGAACGTGACGGCGCTCGCCGATAACAGTTCGATATTTACAGGCACACGTGCCGACACGCTCCTGACTCGTGTTCCACCGACAGTCAACTTGGGTATAATTTGGGTTTTGTTTTAATACAACGATAGTGGTAAACAACCTTACATCCTGTCTGATGGTAGGCAAACACCATCTATAGACGCCTGCAATTCCAGAAGAAACAAGCGTCTTGCCGACCCTTTATTGACTTCATGATCAGACACTCCTCATGACAATCCAGTACCGGAGCTTCAAATAAAATGATCCCGAAGATAAAACAAAACATAACCCCTAACAAACTAAATCCCTTTACGAGTAGCGCATCGCCCGCTCTATTCTTTTCTTCGCTAGGGTATCGTTGGTTGAGTTCAAATAGAAAGATTTCAGCAGTTCAGCTAGGAACCTAGACAAATGCAGGTCCCTCACTCTTAACACAGGATATTTTGCAACTTTGGCGCAGCAAACATTGGTGGCAAACCCACTTCACTCAGACCCTCCTACTCACGTTTCAATAATTCCACGCACCGCGAGCTAACTTGATCACTCTTGTGTGAATCAATTTAAAATCTTATTGGAAAGTAAATGAGATGAAACAATAGAGGCCTTGCTCTGGAGGTGTATTGGACTAAAAGTAATTGAATTGCAATCTAATTTATATTTATTACAGACGGTCGCTTCCATGCGTCGAGATGTAACCTAAATTCAAAGAAAAATAACCTAACAAAAAATTTATTTCTTCTGGCCAGATTCGAACTAGCGACCTTCCAATAGATTAGCTTACTAATTACGTAACGTTTCAAACTTACGGTATGAATTTTAGTTTGTAAAATTACATTTACATCAATAATACGCTTCAAAACGTTATAGGCTGATCGCTCTAACCAACTAAGCTTGCAGGCTTGATTCCACATATTTAATACTTGATTTACTGTCGGTTTTGCTTGGTACATTCATCTAACCTTTTGATTTCATTCCAAAGGATATCAAATAGTCCTTGAGTCTATTTTACCAAATATTAAATGAATGTGTACAAAAATAAAAGAAGCCCAGGGCAAGGCATACGTCTTCATAATTTCTCGCCGCTCAGCAAAAGAGCAATTTACACGTGACAGAAGCGCGTGTCTAGAATTGGGGCACAAGCGCTTTACTACGGAACCGAGACTGAAGGAAAACTAATTAGCTTTAGTATAAAGGCCGCCTCTAGATCTTGCAAATTTCACTTTGCTAATTGTAAGAAGAATGGCTTTACAAATTTCACGTTCCTGAAGTGTTTCCCACTTTTCTCAGGAATAATGACTATAGAAATCATTTTCAATAAGTAGATAAATTTGGTTTTTTATTAGTTTCATTGGGTTAGTTAGATTATTTAGAATGCCTGCAGCCAGGCATCGGAAATTCGGGTACTTTTATACCTACAACCAGAAAAATCCCGGAAGTAAAAACTTCTAAATATTCCAACTATTTCGGTTTCAGGATTCCGAAATTGTATAAAGCATCACAAAAAGGTAATACTTTTTACACCACACCTTGCCATAAAGCGCGTTTTTCCGCACGCTGCGCGTCCGGAAAAACCCACTTTTTGGCCAAGTGGTGACGTAAAATTGTGTACAAGACACGGGTCGTAAAAGAGAAAGCCCTCTCTCCCATATTTATGACCCTCGCCTGCGGCTCGGGCCTCAAACATCTGCGATATCGGCCTTTCTTTGTGTTACAACCCTTGTATTGTAATGTACTATTATTTTTTTTAGGTTATGGCTATTTTCAGCGACTTTTGTAAGTGTAACAAAAAAAATTGTGTTGGTCCACTTAAGGGCGTAATAGGTATTATGTTTTGATTACAGAATATGTATGTGTTTATGTTATCCTAATTTTCGGTATTCCGGTAAATCCCGGGAAATTTATTAGTAAATTTAAATTGAATCCGCCTCCATGCTACTCAACAACAACGCGGTGTAGGTACTGAGGCCGAAGTGTACGCATAAAAGTATCCGAATTCCCGATGCCTGGTCTCAGCAGAGCGGAATGCCATCGTGGAGCAGTCCAACTCAGGAAGTACCTCCGCTTCGTAGAAGACCGCAGCCATAGTTTCTCTGGATGTATGTGGTGATGTATTTCTGATGATGAGTAAAGGATGATTCACAGTAGACCGTACCGCATCCGGGCCGGCCCGTTTTCTGTGACAGCAAACGCAACGGCCGGCGTATTTCTCTAGGAGAAAACGGGCCGGCCCGGACATGGAACGGCCTACTGTGAATCATACTTTAGGTCGCTAGAGCTCACGAGGATGCACTGAGTTAAAAATGTGGGCATTCTTCACTATCGGTCTATGCAAAGAATCCTAAATGTAAGGAAACTTTAAACACAATGTATCCAAATCGAGATGTCAGGTGGCCCAAAAAGACGTCCAGCCAAATAATAAACAACTATGAAAATATGAATCCTCGATGCAATTGGTCGCACGCAAACTTTGCCTCCTTGTGCGTGATCCATCGCTTGTGTAATAAATAGGTTGTGCTCCGAAGAACTGTTCGACATGATTCCCACGGCCACTTTCTACCATCGTACCGCTCGGCGTCGGCAAGACATTCATCCCCACACCTTAGAACCTAAATATGGTCGCGAATGGTACGGTTTCAGAGGAATATCCTCCTTCTGAAGCTCCGATTGTGGAATGAGCTCCCTGCCGAGGTTTTCCCCCAGGGACTACAGGTGTGGGGTTCTTCAAGAAAGAACTGTATCAATTTTTAAAGGGTCGGCAATGCGCATGTGGCACCCCTGGAGTTGCAGGTATCCATAGGCTGCAGTGACCGCTTAACACACGGTGAGCCGTACGCTTGTTTGCCACCGACGTGGTATATAAAAAAAGTACTCGGTATCTGTCGTTGGCTATGTTGAATAAATTTCCATTCCAATACGCTTACATAACATGACATTAGGTCTGATAAAACAAATTTTAAAATAAACGCCCTTCTCCCAGTCCTGTGTGACTGTCTACATAATCCGTATATATATATATTTATTAAAAATGGGATTGCTCTTGGCCAGCAGCTAGCCAGGGGGCAAAGATGAGGCCGACGATGAAGCGAGCTCACCCAGAAGAACTCGGAAATACAGACGCCGGCAGAGAATTCCAAACCTTAGAAGTGTGCATTATGAAGGCTGATGCAAAGCGCTCGGTTCGAATTAGAGGAATTTATATTGTGCCTATATATCAGTGGAAAGACACTGAAGGGCGTTCAGTTTAGGACTAACTTTTTTTGTAAACCGTAAACCTCCAGATTCATCGCAGTGACCCCAAGATTCTCGCGTAAGGTACCTTTCACGAGCGCTACCCTTAATAAACCCGATCCCCTATCAAAACCTGTCAATAACATGACCGAACAACACAACAGGACCTGACAATCGATCATAGGAATATTACTAACATGTTTCAAAAAAGACGGCTCTCAATTCATTGGTAAAAATATCTTTATATTTTTTATCTGCTGCCGTGGAACTTCCTCATCGATTTCATGTCCTAAAACTACGACCAAGACCACAGGGAGCAGCATCCCTGGAGTTCGTTGGAGATACTGCGATCGCCAACCCGCATTCCAAGCGTGGCGATTATGCCATTTACCCTATGCCCAGCAGTGCTCAGTCCTTCGGCTGATCTAGTCGTGGAAATATGGATATGTATTTTTAAAACTTCGGTGAGTTTCACACATGTTATTTATTTATTTATTGATTCATAGCAACCATGGTATTATAAGATATTCTTATATCTATACTTATAAATATAGAGTTGGTATGTACAGCATGGACCCTGTTAGGGTATAGCAATTTAACTTAATCTTATCTAAATAATATTACATTTTAAATTAAATTATATAATGAAATTAAATTACAAACAGTACAATAAAATTAAAGAATTAAAGTATTATTAGTAATTATCTATTATAGCATGTCAGATTTATAATTAGAATAATAATAGGAATAATAGAATAAATAATTGATTAAACATCGAATTGGCTATCTTTAAAAAAGTCGTCAATAGAGTAATAACATTTTCGAATTAATATCTTTTTTATTGTTCTTATTATTTTTATTGTTCTTATTATATACTATTATTATATTATAATGAATCAGGTCACTGACGTTTTTAAAGTACTTAATCATGAGAACTTGTCGCAAACCGATCCGAAACATGTCGATCATTACATTTTCACTAAAATTACATAATGACACTGATCCAACACATGGCACTTCCAAAAATAAATAAATAAATAAAATAAAATAAATCATAATGACAGAGGTTAATAGGTGTCATCTATTGGGCATTAAGTGTCGACCATTGGGACGTTTACCTTACCCTAAAAATATTTACTTTTGAACAAAGCAAGAATTATCAAAATCGGACGATATGATAATAGCTGAACATATAATCATGAAGACGGATTGAGAATCTTCTTCCTTCTATTGAAGTCTGTTTAAAAGAGCAAAAAGCGGGAGTTGAAAATGAAATGAAGTTTTAAGGCAAACTGAAATGAGAATACACAAAATGAGATATTACATTTATTTATCAAAAGTTAGCCAACTCTCAACTTCGGATTCGTTAATTTGGAATTAGTAAAACTCGTCAATCACGGAGAGTACGAAGTATAATTAAATTTAGAACGGTTTGTAATATACAAGAAAAAGCAAATTACGTTTGAATAATTTATGTCGATTCTACGTAAGTTGTCCTTAAAAACTAGCACTACAAATAAACGCATCAATACTGCAATGTGTTGCGCAATTTCGTGGTGCCAACTGCCAGGTAACTGACCGCGAAAACGCTGTAACTTGAGTCCCTTCAACCAAAATTCTTCGTTGGTGAAGATCGATTGATTCATGTTGAGGCGAGACTCTAACGACCCTAAGGATGCATCCAGTCTTCACGCGCACATACTCCAAGATTTCCTCTGCCTTCGTAGTGTAGTGTAGCCGGAACACGTAAAGCTGCGTCGATAGTGTAGCGGCCACGGCACGCACCACATGATTTTAGGTGTTGCATCCAATATACGAGTATACTACAAACTCGGAATACGACTTAACCCGAAGAAGTTTAAGTTGATTACCGTATTATTAACATATATCATGTCAAATGCAAAATACTATCAGTTTTCATTCTGACATTAAAAGAGCCTACCTGGGCAAACCGTGTGGGAAACCCCCGGTCGGCCGCTCTGGATACCGTTGGACCGATGCTGTGGAGATCGATCTATGCGAGCTTCAATTGACTCGTGGAAGGAAATGACGCGGGATCGGGATCAGTAGCGTGCACTCGTATTGGAGGCCAAGACAAACTTTGGTTTGGGTCACTGCGCCGGAGGAGTAAGTAAGTAAATAAGTAAGTATTAAGAGACGTGAACGTGTCAATCATTTAATAAGATAATTGATAGCCACTTCGGGCCGAGTCCAATTTTAGCCAATAGGAACGCATTATTCACTACATCTTGAACACTTTGAGACGCTAAAAGTGTACCAACTCCTCCTCTTAGCGCTTTCCCGGTTCTATAGGACCGCAGCATCTAATTTGTCAACTAATCCCAAGATTTGAGTTGGCACTAGTTATACGAAAGCGACCTCCCAACCCATAGTGACGGAAAACTAGACCTTATCGGGATAAACCACGGCTCAAATGATATATCTGCATAAGTTTTTTGAAAAACCCACTGTCACTAGCCGGGATTCGAACACCCTAAAAATGTGCCAGCACATGGTAAAAATTTCGCAATTTTAGGCCGCTTTCACGGCTACGGTTATCCCCTACTTGTATACAGTACAAGGTGACTAAAAATAAAACCGAGGAACCCCTCGGGGTCGAAGACAGTCGCAGTTGGGGCCTGTGATCGTCGATGGAAACAGAGGTGCAAGTCTGACGTAAGCTTTTATTCTGTCCCCGCGGCGGGGAGGTATCCAACGGATTTTCAGCCTGAAAATATTTATACAAACATTTCCACAATCACACACAGGAGTTCTTGCACATACATCCAATTAATTGGAGTTTTGTATATATGTTAGCGGGAGATCCGTGGTGATTGAATAAAAAACGATCAAGTTAATCAATCGAACTGTATTTGGCAGACCTTCGTCGTTGAGCGTCTGTCCAAGAGTGCCGGGCTGATCGATGTGGCAGTCTTTTATAATGCATAGTAAACAATATTGCATGCCTGCATTGACACCTGCACTCCGGATCGGACGACCATTGAAACACGTAATAAATTAGTGGGTAGTTGACAATATTTTTCTCAAATCAATTTGATTCCGTGCAACATTCAATACAACATTCAAATCATGATAAATTTACAATTGGATGGTACAATCACAAAACAACATTTACCTCATGCAAGAAGGCGCTAACATTTGTCATTTTTTACTAAATGTTCAATAAAACACACATAAGTACATCGCTAACCATTTATTTCAGTTTAGTCCCGCCGCAATCGAGCATAATTCTGAAATATACCCGGCGGCGCTAAGCGAACAATTTGTGAAGAGGGGCGGCTAATAAATCTTCAATTTGTACGTGTTACCGCCAGGGCTTAGGTTGTAACGTGTGAAGAGTACTTTAAACTTTTCCGAGGAAACTGCTTGTGTTTAACTCAACTTTATAGTACCTACCTATACTTACTGTAGTGAATATAATCATGGAGAAAAGAGAAACACAATAGTAGATTGTATGACAAAGGTCTAAAACAAGCCACGTTACCACGAGATGGTTATTATGCCGAACGAGGTGAGGGAAAATAGTTCGAGTGGTAATATGGCTTCTAGACTAGAGCTATGTATACACTCTGCTTTTCACTTGAATTGCGAAAACATAAATAAACAAAGATGATGCTCCCAAAAAGAACAATAAATTCCACAGAGAACATATTGTATAATTTGGCGGCATCTTTTTTGAGACAGCTTTGACACGTACAGAATGTGTACAGAATACGTACAGAATATAGACACGGGTTTGATATGATAAAGACACCGCGAATATAACGCATCTGGCCTGCTTCCTGGTTAGTCCATTATATATTTTGGTATAGTTGTTTTCTGGTTGGTTAATATCAAATATACACAATACGGAATAACAAAACCAATTTTTTGGGTTTTCGTGTTGTGTATAGATCAACATTTATTAAAAAAAAATGATTTGCATTAACTCAAAAGAACTATTAAGCAACCCAATCTTAAATAAAGTATCCTAATCACAAAATAACCTAACATCATCAAGCAATTCAAATTATGTACTTGTTTTTACGTCAAAGTTTTACAAATTATTTAGTTATATAACGTTGGCTCATGGTCGAAATGTGTGTCATATTAGACTTATGAAGCGGGGCTTCAGTAATACATTTAGCCCTTAGTGTAAATATGTCTACATTTTTTTTTTTTTTTCGGCGACGCTTTGAAGCGCTCAATGGCAGGTCAGTGGCGTTTATTCGCGGCGTCTTTATCTACTCAAAGCGGTGTTATTTTGTAGGTGTCAAAGCAGTTTATAAAAAAACATGCCACCATTGCCACCAAATTATATATACTTCATACATATATTATGACTTAATGACTCAGTTAATGACTTATGTAGCTAGATATCAAACTTGTTGAATGGGTATGTTTCCTTTTTATTGGACTTTTATTGTACTTTACTTAAATTAACACTCTGTTTACACAATTATTATATACATAGTTAACACCCACTATTTAAAATAATGAACCTCCAGGTCTGTTGTTTATTTTTGTTTTAGTACATTTTTTATTTAATGTACTGTGAATTTAAAATGTTTATATGACTGTTTGTGTTCTGAAAAAATTAAAAAAAAAAAAAAATATGTTCACTGCGGAAATTTCGAGTATTGTTCTCTTAGGGAGGATAATCTTTGTTTACTTCTTTGTTTTCTCGCAATCGAAGTAAAAAATAGAGTGTATAATTCTGGGTTTAAGGACTTTATTACCCCTCGAACTATTTGACATTATTAATATCTGCCATAACGAAGCAAGCAAAAATTTTTTCATCACACTTGCTCGTAAAGGTTCTTATTTTACGTAGGCGTATAGAGTAGTTATAGCCGATTTAGCTCCTGCGGGAATTTCTCTGTGATCTGATTGGTTTAAAAAATCTAGTTGGCCGCGCTCCACAAGAATACTGTTCTCTGATTGGTCGTAATATTGAAGCCGCTGCGCACTCCTCTCGGCATCTCTGCATTGATACTGAGATGAAGTGGTCGATTTCTTCAATTTTGATTAGTTGTGGAGTTATTTATTTCCTCGCAAATATGATGAAAACATTGTGATTACCTCGGGACGTAAGAAAATTGCAAACTCGAGTTATCAAAAGCTCTCCGCCTTCGGCGTCGGACTTCTGATAGGCTCTCGTTCGCGATTTCCCACTTACGCCCCTCGTTAAACAATTTACTATTTCACATTCACGTCAGACTGACGTCCTTACCGCCCTAGAATTATGTAGTACATTATGTTACCTTATAATTTTTAAGAAAAAAAAACCGACTTCAATGGGGGAGTCCGGTGAAAGATTATTAATCTTAGATGGTGCACTCTTAGATTCCATACAATAAAATACAAAAATGGCTATAAGTATGTTTATAATGGTAGAAGACTAAGTACCCTCAATTCCTCATGAAATCATGGAAAAACCTTGCTTGCTTGACAAACAAAACGAAGAGAACAAATCGCCAAACGTGAACTACGCGTCGTTGAAGAGTTCCGTTCTGATCATCATCAGCAGTTCCACTTCATAAAATGTCACTTTTATGAATGAAAATGCTTGATTAGTTCATGAAAATACTAAAATCACTATTTGTGTGCCTTTCACATTTGAGGAGTTTCCTCGATTCCTAATCAGAACTCGAGCATGACAAAAATGAATCGTGAAAATAGAACTTGCTTAACAAACACCGCTAGAAGGACAGATCGCCAAACGTGAACTTTTCGTCGTTGAAGAGTTCTGTTCTGATCATCATCAGCAGTTCCACTTCATCAAATGTCACATTTTTGTATGATAATGCTCGATTTGTTGATAAAAACACAAAAATCACTATATGTTTGCCTTTAAGATTTGAGGAGTTCCCTCAACTCCTCATGGATCCCATCATCAGAACTCGAGCATGACAAAAATTAATCGTGAAAATAGAACTTGCTTAACAAACACAGCTAGGAGGACAAATCGCCAAACGTGAACTTTTCGTCGTTGAAGAGTTCTGTTTCGATCATCATCAGCAGTTCCACTTCATCCAATGTCACATTTTTGGATGCAAATGCTTGACTTGTTGATAAAAACACAAAAATCACTATATGTTTGCCTTAAAGATTTGAGGAGTTCCCTCAATTCCTCATAGATCCCATCATCAGAACTGCCTTTTGACAAAAACGGGACCAACTTGGATATATATACATACAATCAAAAAAAAATTTTTTCAAATCGGTTAAGAAATGACGGAGTTATGGAGTAACAAACATTAAAAAAAAAAAAAAGAAACGTACAACCGAATTGATAACCTCATCTTTTGAAATTTTGAAGTCGGTTAAAAAATCGTGGAATGGAATTTACTCATCGTGTAATAATTACTTTCCAAATTAAAATAAAATGTGTCGGCCGAAACCCGTGCGGAATCGAAATTGGAATCGCAAACCGTGGCCGACAAGATGTGGCATTAAACCCCTTCCCTAATGAACTTTTATGAGTTAGTATTCCAATAAGCAAATACTTAACTCTTTGCTGATTGGAATACTAATTAATAAGACATAAGAAGTTTATTTGTACGTAACGGTAATGTTCTTAAGAACATGCGAATGTAATACTTATACAATAACTATCACATATTTATGAGTTTTCTAATGTTTGACATTGTTTCATTACCCACGACGGAACGGAGAAGGTATATGCGTTTAGGGTGAGAGGTTGTTTATTTGTTTGTTTGTTTGTTTGTGTGTGCACCTCAATAACTCCAAAACGGCTTGACCGATTTGGATACGGTTTTCTGCAATGGGTTCGTGGTTCATTCGGGACGAACTCCATAATAATTGTTACGACCATAACTCGCTAGGGGGCGCTGCAGTATGCATTTTTTGCTTGAAAGTGCGTTTGAGCTGGTTTGAGCGCATTTTCTTCACCACTGTGGATGATTTCGATAGTGCTGGGTAAAGAGTACATGTACTTGAACTCTGAGGATCAGATGATAGAGCAAAAAAACATAGTAGGGAACTGTACAGGGGTTCGATTACTCACTTTTCGTTTTTGGGCCCTTTTGTTTATGTTTGCTTAGCAGCCATTGTAAATGAACTTCTGAGGGTCTGATGATGGAGTAAAATAACATCACACAGAACCTTTCGAAGGCATATAGGTATTTGGCCGTGTTTAGGCTCTTTTCATTGTGTTTGCTGAGTAGCTTCTGTACATGGTATGTTAAGGGTCTGATGATGCATCAGAACAATATTGCAGGGAATCTTATTAAGGTGCTCATTTAGTGAACCGTGTTTCGATTGTCTGGCTAGTATGTATTGAGAAACCTCTTCACATGAACTGCTGAAGGCCTGATGATGGAGCAAAACAGAACCATAGGGAAGTTTGCGTGTCGTGTTTCTTTTGATATTGTTTTCTGAGTAGCTTCTGTGTATGAACTACTGAGAGCTGTAGGTATGATGAAACAGAATAACATAGTAAGGAACTTTGTGAAACCTCATGGACGGAATACCGTGATATAGCTCTTTAAAAAGTGATGACTGAGTAACTTCTCTACCTATAACTACTCATGAACTGCTGAGAAGCAGAATTTTTGCTCATTATACCCGCCACGGAAGAGTATAGGCGTAAGTCATATGTCACCCAAACAGGTCTGCTTATCTAAATATTATGGTTTCGGATAAAGTAGGTATTATTGTGGAGTTAGAACTTGTAGCTGCCGAGTCCCGTCAACTACAAATTGATTGACCGTTATGAAAAGAACGCTTTCGATTGACGTAGTGACAAAATGATTGACCGTTCTGAAAATAACGTTTTTCGATTGACATCAAATATAATCGATTGACGTAGTGCTCCAGTAAACAGAAGTTTTGTTTGGCTGTGACAACAGCCGACAGACGTGCGTTCCCGCCGAAGATTCCTCGATACTGACTGCACTGCGCGCGCGACAGGATGTATTTATTCCCTTGGCCCGCGCATGCGCAAACGCGCCGCAGTCGCTCCCGCCTGCCTTTGCGAGTTCTACGCATGCGCACTACGAATCTACAGCGCGCGTTAGTTTCCCGCCGAAACTTGTATGGCTATCCTTTTCTTGTTTATATGTAAATAGTGAAATAGCAATAGTTAAGTTTTAATATATAAGAAGCCATACTGTAAATACAATTACATTCCATTATACGATCTTCAAGTCGAGACATCTTTTACTAGGGGAAACTCTGCCCAACCATCCTCCCCTAAAAACTTATCGGCGATACACGACGTGAATATGCCATGGGTCACACCACGCATGGGTAAAACTATCCTGTTATGTTATAAAACTGGCCAAGTGCGAGTCGGACTCACGCACGAAGGGTTCCGTACCATTATCCATATGTTTTTAATATTTGTTGTTATAGCGGCAACAGAAATACATAATTTGTGAAAATTTCAACTGTCTAACTATCGCGCTTCTTGAGATACAGCCTGGGGACAGACACCGAAGTCTTAGTAATAGGGTCCCGTTTTTACACGTTGTAAAATCGGGACCCAATTAGGTTGTTTCGGGGGTACAAAACTCTCAAAAAGGGATTTTGCACGTTTATTCCAAAACGGGTTCACTAAATTATATGCAGAGCAGAGCGCAATTAATATGATGGTTGGGTACCCACGACGGAAAGGATAAGGTATAAAGATTTAGGATGAATTAAGGCCAATAAGCGCAGATTCTCGAAATTGGCTAAACCGATTAATATTTTGCAATATATTTGTAAAAAAGTAAAAGTTCGTGGAAATTTAGAATGAATGATCCAAGTAAGTGATATTAAATTTGATGTGCTTGTGATAGAGGAAGGAGGATGTGAGTGTCTACGTGGGCTCGCATATACTCGTAGTGCGCGGTCTGAAGAGGAGCTTAGGACCTTCGGCCCCACGCAGAACTCGGATCGGCTCTACTTTGAACATTTAGCGATAGGATAGTGCACGAGAGTCCCGTGTAGGCTCGCGTACAGAGCGTGACCCTTCACGCTGAGGCTTTTAGGTACTTCGGGCCCTCTCACCTGCGCGGAGCTCAGCTTTTGGTCTTGCGGGCCACTCACCTTTGCGCTTTTGGCCCTCAAATTTAATTGTAAAGACACAGGTGGATAGTGGTGGCTCGCCCTTTGGGTCGTCGGCCCTCTGGCTTGCGGAGAGAACTCTCTCAAAGGACGCTCCGAGCCTTCGTCTTCCAGGCCAGGTTCTCTTGTAAAACACTCGATAGAAAGGATCTACTTGGGCTCGCCCTTCAGGCCTCAGGCTGGCGTCGAGAGTGCTTACTGATGGGACACTTTGGGCCTTTGTCCCTACGCTACGTGATTTTTTCCGGAATATATAGCGTTAAGTGAGAAACAACTATTGTTGTTTCTACCACGTCGGTGGCATACAAGCATACAGTCCGCTTGATGGTAAGCGGTTACCGCAGCCTATGGACGTTTGCTACTCCAGGGGTTTCAATAAGCGTTGCTGACTCTTTAAACATGTAAACACTCCTTTCTTGAATAGCCCTATATTATAATATAAACCCTTGGGAAAACCTCGGGAGGGAGCTCATTCTACAACTGGAGCGTTTTAGTGAGGAACGTATAAGACATTGCTCTCTAAAAATAATAAAATAAAACAAAATTTAAAATTTTGAAATACCCACGACGGATTAACCTAATTGCAAAATTATAAAATAAAATAAATGTGAATCTTTCGACTGGGTATTTACGAAGTAAGTACATAGAGATAATAAATAAATTTCAAAAACGGTTGTATGGTCGCGAGGTATAGTTTAAAGCCAGAAAAATCCGTCGGGGGCTGCCATTGCCATGTTCCTAATTTCATTAAAATATGAATAATAGTACTTAAAGCTCGAGGTACATTACATACAGCAACTTAAATTGAAGTACATAATACGGACTTCGTAATCTTACTACATTTTAGGGCAGGCAATAGCAGCCCCCGACGGATTTTTCTGGCTTTGTAACTATACCTCGCGACCATACAACCGTTCTTGAAATCGATTTATTATCTCTATGTACTTACTTCGTAAATACCCAGTCGGGGGTTAAAATTATAAAATAAAATACATTTATATTATTTTATAATTTTTCAATTAGGTTAATCCGTCGTGGGTTTTTCAATTTTTTTTTTCATTCTTACCTAAATGGAAAACGCACCAAAGGAAATGCTAGGTGTTTTATCTAAGCGAGTTTATTAAAATTTAGAAGCACGTTCGTGATAAACAGGCTTAATCGGACTTGGCTGAGGACGCCGAGAATCATTTCGTTCGTGCGCTGCGTGACTGTTCGAAGTCTCTAAATTTAAATTATGTTTTCTGGTAAAAAAAAAGTGTTGTTTGATGGGAATATCTTTGAAATCAACCAATCAAACTTTTATAAATATATACTTGTCGAAGAGGAATAATGGCCTTCTGAGCCCTCCATTAAATCTGTCGTGAATTTGTTCATCTTGCGCTTCGCTGACATACTACAGATGCCACTGATTGAAATGCAAACGAACTGAATGGAGTCGACGGTGACGACGAGGACAGCATATCGAGCTAACCTAAGCGAATGAGCTTCTTCTTTATCCTCGCCACGTCCCGTTACACGGGGTCGGCTTTCTTAATCTTGAGGCGCCACTTGCTCCACTGATAAGCGTCGTCGGTGATTAGGCCGAGCTTCTTCATGTCGCTCTGGGCATACGTCATCCAGAGAGTTGCCGGTCTACCTCTCCCTCTTTTCCGAACAGCCATGGAAAGGCACTTTTTCAGTACATGGTCGTCGGGTCTTCTCACTATATGGCCGTACCACCTCAGCCAGGACTCGGTCAGTTTATCAGAGATAGGCACTACTTTAAAACTATCCCTGATTAATTCGTTATTAGTAGAGAAAGTTCTGAGTCCGTTTCCGTTCCGTGTCCGGGCCGGCCCGTTTTCTATGATAGCAAGACGCCAGCCGTTGCGCGGACAGCTCGCGGCGACCGGGCCCGGTGGGCGGTGACCCTCGGAAGCGGCCCGGCCTGGCCGCTCTTTGATCAAAGCAAACGGCCGATCTAGCTACGGCCGATGCTCGCAAACAGCGGTCTCGGCGCGGCCCGGACACGGAACCTTCTAGGCTCGCACTGCTACATCCGTTGCCAGTCAATTAAGTCGTAGTTCTGTTTCTAATTTTAAATGAATATTAGACAAATTAAAAGTTTAGTAACAAGTATTTCTTTTTCCTACAAAAAACGTTCTTTCATTTAGTTCAACACAATAATTCGTTACTAAACTCCAGACAAGGTCAACGCTCCGCACTACGAACACGAACTTCATTTGTTACGCGTCTTGCACACTTGTTTGAACAAGTACCTGCCCCTGAAAGTTCCTAATTGATTGGGCAAGTCCACTCTTTACCACACCGACTCTCTCATTTAAATCTATACCCTAGACCAGAGCTGTACGGTTCAAAATTGAATAGAAATAAGTTTCTTTTCAACCCAATGTACTGGATTAAACGCGCAACATTCCGAATTAAATTTTATGGTGTATAAAGTTGAATATTCACTTGTTCACGAGAATCACGAGTTTAAGTTGGGAACAAACTTTGTGAGTTGTGGTAAACAGTTGTTTGGATAAGTACAACTTAGTAGTTGGGATCTTTCTTTGCCTAATGTTTCCGTTTAGTTAGTTCTACTTCAATATTTATACCAGTAATTATTTGCAATGTGTTTCGTCCTCTCGCTGTAACAACCCCCAAGGGGAGAACTTTATTGAAAACTTATGGAAAATCAAGGAAAGTCTATCCAAAGAAAGCCTAACTAAAATTTCCCTAAAGTTCCTAAAGTATACCTAAAGCTTTATACTTACTTTACCAGAAAATCTGAAAACCATGATTTTCCTCAAGTTGCTAATACCTACTGAAGTTCTAAAGCTTTTATTAAAGTTCTCAGATCTAAATGATAGGGTTCCTACTATAGGGAAAGAAAATAAATCAAACAAAAAGTTGAGAGAGAGAAATAAACAAACAAAACATTTATTTAATAAAAATGAATCTACTCTAAACTCGAATCTAATAAAGTTCGGGGAGAACTTTATTAGACATCCGCTTGATTACTAGGCCAACCTAGACAAGGGAAAACAAGCGGACACACAAAAACCCTTGTTGCCATAAAGCTAATACAATAAGTAATTTAAATAACTTGTTAATTACAATATCATAAGAAATACTAAACATACTACAGTTTTAAGTAAATCAACAGCTAAATAATTGAAAGATTAATGGCATGATCATCTAGTGACATATTTAAGACCTTGTTATAAAACGTAGTAACCATAGTTCACTGAGGTGTGAGAAATGTATAAACAATTGAGAATTGGACAATGTTTAAACAATAGTACAACATAACCTAAAATTAGGATAAGCTTGCCTAAACGAATAACAACAATATCCTATAATAAACAATTACTAACCATGAACACAATATTACGAAACCTTTAACATAAACATACTAGAAATTAAAACATTATTCTCATGAGAATAATAAAAGTAATAAAACACTAGAACACAATATTTATAAATTATCAACACAATGCTATATGAATTAGATCAAGTTTAGAATCTAGCCTACTATTTAAATACGGTCGTTGGCTGTGTGATCAGTAAAGGCTTAAATAAATTGCTTGGAATTAAATGAAGGCAAGTATAAACGATCCGAAGTAGTCATTCACCTAGAAGATTAAGTGTTTAGAAAGAATGGTAGAAAATAGTTAATGGAGCAAAATAAGTTATTGTAGCATATATAGTTAAACGTGGTAGCAGATAAACGTAGGTAAATTTCTGTGAAACATATAATAAGAAAAACCTTAAAACTAAATTTGCTAAGTCGAGATAGCATTAATGTTTCCTACAAAATAGGATATAACAGGTAAAGTTTGGCTTCTTACCAAATATGGCGTAAATCTCAATCTAAAAGATATGAGAACATTGTAAATATAAAATAGCTGATTGCACGCAACCATAAAGCCACAGTTCCTCATAAAAGTACCATGCATAAGTCATATAAACCACCAAGCCATTTCTGGACATGATGAGGCAACTATGTCGAGGCAGAAGTCTCGCGAAGGAACCTGAGCCTCAAGCTAGCCGCTTGGATATGTCCCTACCTAACACCTAACACGAGCAATCAGGGTATCCTCGCAGGTGGTACAGGCACAAGGCACATGACCGAGACTATGAGAGTTATGTGACAATAGCGCCTAATGAATGAACATGTACATGGTAATAATAAGAGCGTAGCCCATAATATTATGAGACCAGCCATTTTATAATGCATAAAAGCATAGGCAAAGTAAACAACTGTGATCTAAATTAGAAGCCAGTTGGAATAAATGCATAAAGCATAAGTAGTATATACTACTATGATCCACAGATCAGCTGAAATATAAATATATTATAGTGGCACTCTACGAAGGAGGCCTACGTCCAGCAGGGGACGTCAATCAGATCATATGATGATGATCAATCTATTACCTCGTACCCAAATATTGTGCAAACAAAACAAAGCTGTTACTATTCAGGTTTAGCGTCCAAATCGAATCATACAGTCATCCCATAAGCTAAGTATCACTACTGAGTTATGCAACCGCAAGACCTCAGCATTGACCAGCGTTCTCACGACAGCAAGGAGTTTTGCTCGAGTCTTCAATAACCTGTATCGCCATTGAACTTTCACATCCCATCTCGCCCATATAGTAGAGTATATAAGGGTACATATATATTGGGGTCTTTAATGATCAGTTTCAGCAAACGGCAATACAGATTTCTCGTCCGTACGGATCTATAGTGTCTTGTATGAATCAAAGATTCCGACAAGCAGTAATAGAATCCGGCACCTAACCGGGTCAGCAGCCCTTTTCAAAGCCCGTCCCGTGGATTCAGTCCAAAGAAGAAAGCCTGTCGTTAAGAATCTGTAAAGACTGTCCCTAACACCCATTGATGACCGTATTTCATCGATCTGGAGGAAAACCGTTCTTTAGCAAAATAGTTATTATTAGGTATATTTGGGTACTACATGTACAACCAAAACCTTTCGTCATAGGCTGGAACAAACCATACTTAATCGTATCGAACGATTGGCAGTCCAGGCTGTGACGTTACCTCATTGTTAGAAGTAGCCACGGATAAAGTCCATTGCGACCAGTTCCAACAACTACAATACAACCAAAACCTTTTGTCATAGGCTGGAACAAACCATACTTATCGTATCAAACGATTGGCAGTCCAGGCTGTGACGTTACCTCATTGTTAGAATTAGCCACGGATAAAGTCCATTGCGACCAGTTCCAACAACTACAATAAATTAGTAGTAAAATATGTCAGTTGGTAGATAGGTATAGAATACTGAAACAGTATCTACTCGTAACACGAGTAAGTATAGATGAAAATATTAACGTAATATAAATTACGTGTGACAGACTATGCTGTAATTGGAAATCAAATTCCATCAAGATAAATAAGTCAAGATCATCACTCAAGACATTTGTCGTACGTGAAATATGGTTGTAAGACAAAATCAGATCACACAGCCAACGATAGCATTTTAAGCCTGTTGTAAAGGCAACATTAATTATGATATTTAAATCGCCAAAGAACCCAAATAAGTATCATAGATTGAGTAATAAAATCAGAATAATGATGAAGATATTTACGTAATATTAATTACGTAGTAGACAGATTTGCAATTGGAAACCAAGTTCCATCAAAAGATAAATAAACTAATATCACACAAGATATTGTCTGTAAGAAAATAATAGACTTAGATCACACAACGCAACGGTAGCATTTCGGCTTGCTATAAAGATAATATCATTTATGCCATTTAAATTGCAAGAGAATATAAATAAGTACCATAGCTCACACAGTCAGAAAGTTTTGCGAAACTTAGAAAACCATCCAAGGATCTCTTCATCTGTGCGTGTACAGCCAAATTCTTCAAAGCCGTCATACCGGAACAATTCCCATATGCAGTTGTTGAAGCCTTGACCATCCAGCTCGATATTGCAGCACATCTTCGTGACCCATCTTCTAGCAGTGGTAAGGAAAGCCGTTGATTGCCACTCAGGGTTGTAGGATATAACCCAGAGATAAAATGGTATGGTGTTCAGTAGCCCCCTCAGGTTGAGCATTAGAAGTATGGCAGGTCGTCATGGCACAGGTGTAGTTTGCGATGGTCTTCATTGGTAGTCAGTTGTTCGCAGCGCCGGAAACTTCTGGTAAACATATGGTAATGTGCGCAGGAACGCCGTTGGATATAGCGTTTGGTGGATGCTTGGCGGATGTCACATTGTCATGGCACAGCAGTAGATTGATGGTGGCCTGGATCTGGTCATCGATTATCCACATGGTATCTTCTGAGTATCAGTGATGTGGCTGGCACGCTATCCTTCTCTTAAAAAGGTTTGATTTCGCAAAACCTTCCAAACGTCCGAACTATGGCATAGAAATCTACTAGGTGTAATAATCAATTGAATGTTAAACACTAATTGAACCCTACTTTAACACAACCAATAAATACCCTACACTAATAATGCAACTATAACGTTAACTGCAAAACCTATAAAAATATACAAAACCTATTCAAGAATCCGTAATGAATGTGTTGGATATTAATAGTTATATTTATCATGTATAATTATAATTTGTGATAAAGTTCATTCAAAGTTATAGAAACATAAAATACGACTAGACACATACATCATCCAAATATTTTAAACGAGATATTATTTCAATACGAAACGCATAATCACTGTAAATATATCACGAAATGTAAATCAGGCGCTACGTATTACATTATAAAATGATACGCTCAAAACACATCAAAGAATAAATCTCGCAACATTAAAATAACACTGATCCGATACTATAATCAACATGAACATTACACACTCATTATTATAATTCTATCCTATAAAGATATCATACAAATCCTCAAGTCAGTAAAGAGTCTGTAACGCGCCCGTGATTCCACTGGAATCGCAAGCACATACATGTAACCGTGTCTGCTTACCATCAAGCAAGACGTAAGCCTATTTGCTACCGTCATTGTATAAACAGTGTAAATAATTTATGATATATGATCAAGGCATAATAGTTAAAAGTATAAAATTCGGTAATTACCAGCTCGTATGAATAGCACCTACGCATCTCAATAAGTGAAATAGTACACACATAATCCGCCACCATAATTTGGTAAATAATTAGCATGCACAATAAATGTAGGTCGAATGAAAGACAAGTTGTTAATTAAATCGGGTAGTAATCAAACGTCGCCGATGTACCTCTCATATAGCAAATATATGGATAACGCAGTTGTTAAATAAGGCAACACTACACTCGATAGAATAATATGCATCTTTAATAGAGAAATTAATAAACTGCAATTCTATTATCATTCATTTACAGGAATGTGATATGCTATATCGAATCCTCATACATATCTTCCACCAGAGAGTTATCTGGCCAGGTAAATATGCATAATTAACCGTATTAGTCTCCGGACTGATTTCCGTAACGACAAATATGGTTCGATTATTGATAAAGCATGTCAGAAATTAACAAATTCAAAATAACGAGGCTATGCTAATCCCGAATCATCATACATATCTTCCACCAGAGAGTTATCTGGCCAGGTAAATATGCATAATTAACCGTATTAGTCTCCGGACTGATTTCCGTAACGACAAATACGGTTCGATTCTTGATAAAGCAATACCTAAATAACGTCTCACTTCAGTAAAACAAAATTAAGAAAGGAACACGAACTTACGCTTGCGGTTTATCTAGTCAAATAACGGAACACTAATATTATCACCAATATTTGCTATACGAGGTTTTAAGACACTCGCTGACAAAGAAATCCCTGTGAACAGAAAGGATTATTCACACACATCCTAAATATCCTAACACAGTGAAAACCCTATCAGAATCCCTAGCCAAGACACTTTAAACAACTCACATAAAGACACTCCTGAAGTACCAAGACTTATGTTACTTGTCGCTCTGGTGAAGGCAAAAAGTCCCCTAAAAACGTTGTGAATCTCCTTATATACCCCCCTCATCTGATCATCAGCGCCACCAATATCACGCGATCACTATGTTTTTCCGTAAATTTGCAGGGAACGATTCTCATTGGTTTTCAACCTAAATCTGAAATACTATTGGTTGACAAAACTCGCAAGTTCTCCTACTCGACACCAGACACCTCCACTCTCGCTATACCTTTTAAAACCTCACTAAAATAAAAAGTCACCTATGCAGAAATAATTGCTTACTTTATCATAACTCTCATTTTAGCTGGGTAAGCATAAAGTCAGGCGCGAATCTACCCGCTCAAGCCGGCTCGGCAGCCATTGCTATTCAATTAATAACTTCCATCAACGAGACTCACAGCTCACGCCTAGTATATCTTGACACCGAGATCCGTACTAACAACTCGTAGTCGGAGGTCAGACCTACACTGGTTCGCCTAAGGTGAGTCATTTTTACTTCAACTTTAGCGCTGTGAATTATGTGCTCACAACTACCCGTATAAATTAGGATGGCTACAGATATCGCTACTTGACCTACCAAATGACGTACTTTTGACACGGTTGGATTATTATCTCTTGTCAGTTAAGCAACTTGTCGCTAGATGGCCCTGCCTGGCCTAAATAAACATTAACAAAACTTTGTTAAAGCTGTTCTAATAATTATATTGATAATACTATTCTGAAATAAAATAAAAATACATTAAAACTTGGAAGATTTTATGAAGAAATAGTAAATAATCGAACCTATTAAAACTTAATTTAAAGCCCATTAACTTTTACCATGAAAACCTTCATCGACAATGAAAATTCAAGAAAATAAATAAGCTTTCCCGATTTTCCCGAAGCTTAGAAGCTTTCATGGGTTTTCACAGGCTGAGGGATGTCGTTCTGTTACAATCGCCCTATGTTATTTTTCCGTAGTTTACCGGAGTAAAATAACTAACCCTAAACAGAAGACACCGAAAGCTAAGTGAAGGGAAAGCAGAAAAATAATCTAGATACAAATCAACCTAAACTTATTAAACCAAAATAAAATCGAGAATTCTAAATGGATGGACAAAATTAACGTAAATTAATTAATAAGTATTAATTAATCTAAATGCATAATAAACCTACAACCTTTTATTATATTATAATAAAGAATTTAATAAAACTTTAACTAATTAAACCAATTATCCCAAATCATTCAAAATAAGGATAATAAAAACAGATGAGTTATGTAAGGCGGCCTATTTAAAGAATGAATAAGTATAAGTTAAAAGGGAAATATCTTAATTAATAAAATAAGTTACTAAACGACTCCAACAAAACACTTCCAAACTTGTAAATTATAATGATCATTAAAAATGTGATGACCTACAGTTACTTATTTGTATGTTTTCCGCAACCAATAAATTAAGGGATGTAATAGAAACTAATAAAACATATTAAGAATTGAAAGCTATCGTGTTATAAAAACATTACCATTAAAAAACCCACAAGTAATTGTTAAAATAATTTTGATAAACGTAATTAATTACGCATTTGTGGAAAAAATCAATTCATTCACTGTAAAACTTAATCACATAACATATTGCATTCTAAGTTTCAATACAAATAATTACTTTCTGTAATCAGTTCAACACCTAATATTATCAAATGTAACCATACTAACGATGATATATCCCAATTAGAACTACAACCTACAAGCATACTCATCATTTACTTATGTATCCTGAATGTATATTAACGCAAAAGTAACCCTAGTAATCAGAAATAAATCCTAATAAAAAGTAGATAACCGAAGGAGTAACCTATCACAAACAACTATAGCAAATATATAATGAAAAGGTGACCCTATCTATAATATAAAAAAAAATAAAGCAGCGATAAAGTTTCCCTATCAGAAACATAACCTATACGAATACTCGTCACTTGTCAAAAGGTATTGTAAACGGAAAAGTAACCCTATCGGAAATAAAACCTAGTAGAAAGTAAATAAACGAAGGAGTAATCTATCAAAATATAACCTAGAAGCAAATATAGTAACGAGAAAGAAACTATATCTGGAACATAATCTGAAAATAAGTATAGTGAAAATGTATTACTATCAAAACCATAACCCAAGAGCAAGTAAGCTAACGAAAAAGTAGCGCTACTCCAAATATAATCTACAAGTAAACAATGAGAAAGTAACCCTATCAAATTATAACCTAGGAGAGAGTATATTAACGAAAGGTAGCCCTATCCGAAATATGATCTAGACGAAATTATACTAACAATAAGAGAGTAGCCTAGCAGAAATATAACTGAAAAAAGCATACTAAGGGGAAGTATTTCTGTCTAAATTTATGATGTAAAATCCTGTAATAAAACACAGTATACACCAATAATAAGAAAATATGTTAACATCATCAAATCATGAAGGTATGCATTACCTGGAAACGTGTATCTCTGAAATATCCACATTCACACGTAAGAAAAATCACAAAAATATCAATAAAATAATAAATCAATAAATGCAATTAACCGATACCTTGTTACCAATACCAATCCAGGAAATAGTTATGCAAAAATATTGATAACTTGAAATATGAACTGAATAATACTTTAAGTTCAAATAATTGTGAAATAAAAATGTGAAATATTCGATTATTAAAACCCAAGAATTATTTTAGTTTCAAATTATCAGTGAGATACGCCCACTGAATTTCTGAACCAAACCTTGGAGTCATTAAAACGTGAACTTTGAAAGTAACCACTTTGAAGTAGGAATATAAAGTCAATAAAACAAAATATATTAGTACTATTTTCCAAAAAAATGTGGTTCTACTTCAATGCTTACCGCATAATAAGCCGATAAATAGACTAATAAGCTATCACAACACGATTGATCACAACCTACATTATGACGTCATGATGATGACTGACGACGTGACGTCATCAAACCTTTTAAGAGCTATATTAATATCTAAATCAGAAAAAGCTCAAAAGTGACAGAATACATAATGAAACTTCAAAATATCCTGAAAACAAATGATATAAAGAGCAATCTTAAATAACTAATCATGCAAATAATCTATTAAAATTAGGCTAATTGAAATGTGATCTACTTTCTCCTATCTTTTAGAAATGCTATTCATACCAGCTGGAAACGTTTTATAGGCGCTATTCATTCAAGCCGGAACATATTCAACAAAATAATAACCAATTTAAAAATAATAAAATAAAAAGTAAAACTTAAATCAATGGGAAGCTTAAACATAAAACTTGTCCAAACATTGTCCATCACAACAGTTTAACATTTCTCACTTGAAAAACCTCAGACCTTCGCACGAACATCAAATTGTGCCTGAAAGGCAAACAATTATGATAATTATCATTATCAAAGATCCTGGTCACGGCACCAAATTGTAACAACCCCCAAGGGGAGAACTTTATTGAAAACTTATGGAAAATCAAGGAAAGTCTATCCAAAGAAAGCCTAACTAAAATTTCCCTAAAGTTCCTAAAGTATACCTAAAGCTTTATACTTACTTTACCAGAAAATCTGAAAACCATGATTTTCCTCAAGTTGCTAATACCTACTGAAGTTCTAAAGCTTTTATTAAAGTTCTCAGATCTAAATGATAGGGTTCCTACTATAGGGAAAGAAAATAAATCAAACAAAAAGTTGAGAGAGAGAAATAAACAAACAAAACATTTATTTAATAAAAATGAATCTACTCTAAACTCGAATCTAATAAAGTTCGGGGAGAACTTTATTAGACATCCGCTTGATTACTAGGCCAACCTAGACAAGGGAAAACAAGCGGACACACAAAAACCCTTGTTGCCATAAAGCTAATACAATAAGTAATTTAAATAACTTGTTAATTACAATATCATAAGAAATACTAAACATACTACAGTTTTAAGTAAATCAACAGCTAAATAATTGAAAGATTAATGGCATGATCATCTAGTGACATATTTAAGACCTTGTTATAAAACGTAGTAACCATAGTTCACTGAGGTGTGAGAAATGTATAAACAATTGAGAATTGGACAATGTTTAAACAATAGTACAACATAACCTAAAATTAGGATAAGCTTGCCTAAACGAATAACAACAATATCCTATAATAAACAATTACTAACCATGAACACAATATTACGAAACCTTTAACATAAACATACTAGAAATTAAAACATTATTCTCATGAGAATAATAAAAGTAATAAAACACTAGAACACAATATTTATAAATTATCAACACAATGCTATATGAATTAGATCAAGTTTAGAATCTAGCCTACTATTTAAATACGGTCGTTGGCTGTGTGATCAGTAAAGGCTTAAATAAATTGCTTGGAATTAAATGAAGGCAAGTATAAACGATCCGAAGTAGTCATTCACCTAGAAGATTAAGTGTTTAGAAAGAATGGTAGAAAATAGTTAATGGAGCAAAATAAGTTATTGTAGCATATATAGTTAAACGTGGTAGCAGATAAACGTAGGTAAATTTCTGTGAAACATATAATAAGAAAAACCTTAAAACTAAATTTGCTAAGTCGAGATAGCATTAATGTTTCCTACAAAATAGGATATAACAGGTAAAGTTTGGCTTCTTACCAAATATGGCGTAAATCTCAATCTAAAAGATATGAGAACATTGTAAATATAAAATAGCTGATTGCACGCAACCATAAAGCCACAGTTCCTCATAAAAGTACCATGCATAAGTCATATAAACCACCAAGCCATTTCTGGACATGATGAGGCAACTATGTCGAGGCAGAAGTCTCGCGAAGGAACCTGAGCCTCAAGCTAGCCGCTTGGATATGTCCCTACCTAACACCTAACACGAGCAATCAGGGTATCCTCGCAGGTGGTACAGGCACAAGGCACATGACCGAGACTATGAGAGTTATGTGACAATAGCGCCTAATGAATGAACATGTACATGGTAATAATAAGAGCGTAGCCCATAATATTATGAGACCAGCCATTTTATAATGCATAAAAGCATAGGCAAAGTAAACAACTGTGATCTAAATTAGAAGCCAGTTGGAATAAATGCATAAAGCATAAGTAGTATATACTACTATGATCCACAGATCAGCTGAAATATAAATATATTATAGTGGCACTCTACGAAGGAGGCCTACGTCCAGCAGGGGACGTCAATCAGATCATATGATGATGATCAATCTATTACCTCGTACCCAAATATTGTGCAAACAAAACAAAGCTGTTACTATTCAGGTTTAGCGTCCAAATCGAATCATACAGTCATCCCATAAGCTAAGTATCACTACTGAGTTATGCAACCGCAAGACCTCAGCATTGACCAGCGTTCTCACGACAGCAAGGAGTTTTGCTCGAGTCTTCAATAACCTGTATCGCCATTGAACTTTCACATCCCATCTCGCCCATATAGTAGAGTATATAAGGGTACATATATATTGGGGTCTTTAATGATCAGTTTCAGCAAACGGCAATACAGATTTCTCGTCCGTACGGATCTATAGTGTCTTGTATGAATCAAAGATTCCGACAAGCAGTAATAGAATCCGGCACCTAACCGGGTCAGCAGCCCTTTTCAAAGCCCGTCCCGTGGATTCAGTCCAAAGAAGAAAGCCTGTCGTTAAGAATCTGTAAAGACTGTCCCTAACACCCATTGATGACCGTATTTCATCGATCTGGAGGAAAACCGTTCTTTAGCAAAATAGTTATTATTAGGTATATTTGGGTACTACATGTACAACCAAAACCTTTCGTCATAGGCTGGAACAAACCATACTTAATCGTATCGAACGATTGGCAGTCCAGGCTGTGACGTTACCTCATTGTTAGAAGTAGCCACGGATAAAGTCCATTGCGACCAGTTCCAACAACTACAATACAACCAAAACCTTTTGTCATAGGCTGGAACAAACCATACTTATCGTATCAAACGATTGGCAGTCCAGGCTGTGACGTTACCTCATTGTTAGAATTAGCCACGGATAAAGTCCATTGCGACCAGTTCCAACAACTACAATAAATTAGTAGTAAAATATGTCAGTTGGTAGATAGGTATAGAATACTGAAACAGTATCTACTCGTAACACGAGTAAGTATAGATGAAAATATTAACGTAATATAAATTACGTGTGACAGACTATGCTGTAATTGGAAATCAAATTCCATCAAGATAAATAAGTCAAGATCATCACTCAAGACATTTGTCGTACGTGAAATATGGTTGTAAGACAAAATCAGATCACACAGCCAACGATAGCATTTTAAGCCTGTTGTAAAGGCAACATTAATTATGATATTTAAATCGCCAAAGAACCCAAATAAGTATCATAGATTGAGTAATAAAATCAGAATAATGATGAAGATATTTACGTAATATTAATTACGTAGTAGACAGATTTGCAATTGGAAACCAAGTTCCATCAAAAGATAAATAAACTAATATCACACAAGATATTGTCTGTAAGAAAATAATAGACTTAGATCACACAACGCAACGGTAGCATTTCGGCTTGCTATAAAGATAATATCATTTATGCCATTTAAATTGCAAGAGAATATAAATAAGTACCATAGCTCACACAGTCAGAAAGTTTTGCGAAACTTAGAAAACCATCCAAGGATCTCTTCATCTGTGCGTGTACAGCCAAATTCTTCAAAGCCGTCATACCGGAACAATTCCCATATGCAGTTGTTGAAGCCTTGACCATCCAGCTCGATATTGCAGCACATCTTCGTGACCCATCTTCTAGCAGTGGTAAGGAAAGCCGTTGATTGCCACTCAGGGTTGTAGGATATAACCCAGAGATAAAATGGTATGGTGTTCAGTAGCCCCCTCAGGTTGAGCATTAGAAGTATGGCAGGTCGTCATGGCACAGGTGTAGTTTGCGATGGTCTTCATTGGTAGTCAGTTGTTCGCAGCGCCGGAAACTTCTGGTAAACATATGGTAATGTGCGCAGGAACGCCGTTGGATATAGCGTTTGGTGGATGCTTGGCGGATGTCACATTGTCATGGCACAGCAGTAGATTGATGGTGGCCTGGATCTGGTCATCGATTATCCACATGGTATCTTCTGAGTATCAGTGATGTGGCTGGCACGCTATCCTTCTCTTAAAAAGGTTTGATTTCGCAAAACCTTCCAAACGTCCGAACTATGGCATAGAAATCTACTAGGTGTAATAATCAATTGAATGTTAAACACTAATTGAACCCTACTTTAACACAACCAATAAATACCCTACACTAATAATGCAACTATAACGTTAACTGCAAAACCTATAAAAATATACAAAACCTATTCAAGAATCCGTAATGAATGTGTTGGATATTAATAGTTATATTTATCATGTATAATTATAATTTGTGATAAAGTTCATTCAAAGTTATAGAAACATAAAATACGACTAGACACATACATCATCCAAATATTTTAAACGAGATATTATTTCAATACGAAACGCATAATCACTGTAAATATATCACGAAATGTAAATCAGGCGCTACGTATTACATTATAAAATGATACGCTCAAAACACATCAAAGAATAAATCTCGCAACATTAAAATAACACTGATCCGATACTATAATCAACATGAACATTACACACTCATTATTATAATTCTATCCTATAAAGATATCATACAAATCCTCAAGTCAGTAAAGAGTCTGTAACGCGCCCGTGATTCCACTGGAATCGCAAGCACATACATGTAACCGTGTCTGCTTACCATCAAGCAAGACGTAAGCCTATTTGCTACCGTCATTGTATAAACAGTGTAAATAATTTATGATATATGATCAAGGCATAATAGTTAAAAGTATAAAATTCGGTAATTACCAGCTCGTATGAATAGCACCTACGCATCTCAATAAGTGAAATAGTACACACATAATCCGCCACCATAATTTGGTAAATAATTAGCATGCACAATAAATGTAGGTCGAATGAAAGACAAGTTGTTAATTAAATCGGGTAGTAATCAAACGTCGCCGATGTACCTCTCATATAGCAAATATATGGATAACGCAGTTGTTAAATAAGGCAACACTACACTCGATAGAATAATATGCATCTTTAATAGAGAAATTAATAAACTGCAATTCTATTATCATTCATTTACAGGAATGTGATATGCTATATCGAATCCTCATACATATCTTCCACCAGAGAGTTATCTGGCCAGGTAAATATGCATAATTAACCGTATTAGTCTCCGGACTGATTTCCGTAACGACAAATATGGTTCGATTATTGATAAAGCATGTCAGAAATTAACAAATTCAAAATAACGAGGCTATGCTAATCCCGAATCATCATACATATCTTCCACCAGAGAGTTATCTGGCCAGGTAAATATGCATAATTAACCGTATTAGTCTCCGGACTGATTTCCGTAACGACAAATACGGTTCGATTCTTGATAAAGCAATACCTAAATAACGTCTCACTTCAGTAAAACAAAATTAAGAAAGGAACACGAACTTACGCTTGCGGTTTATCTAGTCAAATAACGGAACACTAATATTATCACCAATATTTGCTATACGAGGTTTTAAGACACTCGCTGACAAAGAAATCCCTGTGAACAGAAAGGATTATTCACACACATCCTAAATATCCTAACACAGTGAAAACCCTATCAGAATCCCTAGCCAAGACACTTTAAACAACTCACATAAAGACACTCCTGAAGTACCAAGACTTATGTTACTTGTCGCTCTGGTGAAGGCAAAAAGTCCCCTAAAAACGTTGTGAATCTCCTTATATACCCCCCTCATCTGATCATCAGCGCCACCAATATCACGCGATCACTATGTTTTTCCGTAAATTTGCAGGGAACGATTCTCATTGGTTTTCAACCTAAATCTGAAATACTATTGGTTGACAAAACTCGCAAGTTCTCCTACTCGACACCAGACACCTCCACTCTCGCTATACCTTTTAAAACCTCACTAAAATAAAAAGTCACCTATGCAGAAATAATTGCTTACTTTATCATAACTCTCATTTTAGCTGGGTAAGCATAAAGTCAGGCGCGAATCTACCCGCTCAAGCCGGCTCGGCAGCCATTGCTATTCAATTAATAACTTCCATCAACGAGACTCACAGCTCACGCCTAGTATATCTTGACACCGAGATCCGTACTAACAACTCGTAGTCGGAGGTCAGACCTACACTGGTTCGCCTAAGGTGAGTCATTTTTACTTCAACTTTAGCGCTGTGAATTATGTGCTCACAACTACCCGTATAAATTAGGATGGCTACAGATATCGCTACTTGACCTACCAAATGACGTACTTTTGACACGGTTGGATTATTATCTCTTGTCAGTTAAGCAACTTGTCGCTAGATGGCCCTGCCTGGCCTAAATAAACATTAACAAAACTTTGTTAAAGCTGTTCTAATAATTATATTGATAATACTATTCTGAAATAAAATAAAAATACATTAAAACTTGGAAGATTTTATGAAGAAATAGTAAATAATCGAACCTATTAAAACTTAATTTAAAGCCCATTAACTTTTACCATGAAAACCTTCATCGACAATGAAAATTCAAGAAAATAAATAAGCTTTCCCGATTTTCCCGAAGCTTAGAAGCTTTCATGGGTTTTCACAGGCTGAGGGATGTCGTTCTGTTACATCGCGTCGGCGTTACGTCTCAGAAAGTAACGCGCCCGACTCAGGTTAAAAAGCCAAAGATAAACCAAATATAGATTTCGGAATCGGGATAAAAATGAAAAGCATTCGTTTGTTTCACGCGACTAGACAGATATTGATTTAGGCATTCGTTTTTTTTACAACAAAGTATTCTCTGGAGCTTTGACTACCGTATATACAACCAACATCACCACAACAACGCTACAGAGCAAGTATTGTCATTACTTATTTTTATTATTTCCAGCTACGGTCTTATATAAGGTATAAGGTGGAGGTACACAGTAATACACTGTGACATTCAACTGTGCCCTACCTCTCTCAAAATAAATAGTGACGCGAATGCAGAATTGCTGTCACACCTTTAGTGGAGTTCAGTATTACCTGTTGCTCCTGAAAACTGACGGAAAGTGGCGATGGCGTGGGTAATGCACTCACTTTAATTAATTAGACGTTTTAGTTAGCTACTATTCAGAGTAATTCATATGGGGGGCATGAAAAACAAAGTTGGCTCGGGGCGGTTCCACAACACTTCAAGAGCTCAAATACCACGAGCTATCCGGCTGCCTCTTGGATACTCGTACTGCAACTACGCGGCATTGCTTTAACTATAGTAGTCGGCGGTTAAGAAGTCAATCCTGACACCTGTCATTTCCATACAGTTTATAACCTAAAAGTCACTTTGAGGTTATGTTATAAACATGGCGGTTAAGAAGTCAATCATGACAGGTATCAGGATTGACTTCTTAACCGCCGACCACTTTACGTTCTTATTGGGGTTAAGACAAAGCAGGCACTATTCGAATTTCAAATGTGACACATCCCAGACGTGTCATAGGGATAAGCAAGCTTACGGCCTGCCTGATGATAAGCAGAGACCTAGTCTATAGACCTTGATGGTGGAGATCCACCATACTCGTATCAACCCAAGGACGTCCAGTGCTGGACATAGGCATCCCCCAATTTCATAAAATTCCATAATCGCCACACTTGGCATGTGGGTTGGCGATCACAGTATCTCACCGTACTCCAGGGACGCTGCTGCCCATCCCACGGTGGTCTTGGTCGTAGTTTTAGGATATACCCGAATCCTTAGACCTTACTCACCACCAGGAAAACAACACTACAAACCTAAAAAGCAAGTGTTGGTGTTATTATGGATGTGATATTCTGTAACGTGGAGGTAGTACCACAGTCAGGCTGTTCCAAATACTAGAAAATGATGTACCGCCGTGCCCTACCTCTCTCATGTTGGTCTAGTACGTCTATATATGATTTTGATTGTACATCCATTGATCTAATAATCTGACATTGACACGCAACACGCGACAACGACTTTTGGCGTCTGAACCCACATCACCAAAACTACATGAAGGGTTGTTTAAATAACGTGAGAACGTTAACGTTTGCTAAAATAAGCTGAGACAGAGAACCTTTATAACGTTCGTCAGTTCAAAACTTTCATAATTTCCGCACCTTCCTTTGAGTACGATTTATTAAGTTAAGGGGATGCGGAATACGGATGCCTCGACTCTGCAAACTACTCGTACGCCCCCCAAGTAAGAGACACACTTACGCTTATGTCGTCTGCGCAGGAGAAAATGTGATGCAACACTCATGGGGTATGAGTTTCTTGACCAAATCTTGATAATTATATCAACTTATGTTTATATTTATCTTGCGCTCGTGGCCCAGCCGTACCTGCGTACGGCATGCGGTATACGAGGTTAAGCAAGGTCGGCCCAGGTCAACTCTTCGATAGGGCGCGAGGTCGGGTAACCTCCACGTATGTCCGGGCTCTTCCAATCCCTCTGGATCCTCGCGGATCCGCAGGGAAGGGAAGGGTCTTGGCTGGTGCGCCCTGGAGGCAACGGTAAGTGATCCTGTCCGGGGATCGCTTACCGGTGCTACCAATAACCCGACACCGGGGGGGGGGAAGGGGTTGGCCGCTCCCAGCATGCCTCAGCTCATCTGAGGTGGCAAGGGATGCGGCCGCTTTAGCCCGGTTGGGCAGTGGTGGCGGTGCAGACGCACCAGTGGCCGTCTTCGGGCGGCGTGGGATGGCGGGCCTACAAGGCTCGCGGCGCGGCGGGTCTGGTGGTCGCCTTCGTGCGGCTGCTGGTTGAGTTTCGGCTCCCCGTCGGGCAACCCGTAACCCGCATTGAGCGGACCGGGGGCGCTGCTCATTGAGAGTAGCGCCGCGTGGAAGACAACCACTATAATAAATTACCCCAATCCCAAGGTGAGCGGATCGTGCCGATGGGATGCATGGCTGGAGGGAGTCCAGTCCCGAGCGTGCGGGGGAGCTCACCCCCGAAAAAAGAGACGACGATGTGGAGGCATTGTGGATAAAAAAAAAAAGATGACAAGCAGTTTCGATTATCTCCGGGCGGGTAACCAACCCCGTCCATCCGCTTCGGCGGGTGGCTGCCCCGTCGTATACGGAGGAGGCAAAAACTGCTGCGTAGGCCGGCCAGATGCCGGCTTCCGTGAACACGACCTTGGCATTTCCATACCGGACAACGATTGCGTAGGCGCCTTAAGGCTGAGAGGCGGCAAAGGGGAGACGCACCCCAAGACAGACGAAGGCGAACCCGGCTCGGCTCAGAGCGGAGGCACGGCTGACACGGAAGTGGAAGCGAGCGTCTTCCGCCCTCGAGTCACCCTTGCACGTTCCCCAGTGCAAGGGGAGGACAGCAGCCCTCGTCTTGACTTGAACGCGCCCGCGATCCAGATCGCACCGAGAGGGAACACCAGCGGCCCAGCCCGTGACAGCTCAGGCCGCTTCATACAGCGAAGGCAGAACATTGACCGCTCTGTGGAGGAGGTCCCGCGGTCGCTTCAACGCTTCAACAGGTGGCCTTTTTTGCGGAGCGGGAGGATGCCCCAGACGATGAGTGCGCGCTGGCACCTCTGCGGGAGAGTGGGCAAGAGACCTGCTACAAAAGGGTTGCCCGAGTAATGCTGACCCGGCTGGAAGAGGGTACCGTGAATACGGGAAAAGGGGGTGAAGAAACGGACGGGAGCATGCACACAGCAGGCACTCGCCCGCCGGAGTCGGTGCCGGCTCGGAAGCACAGCGGCTGTCCCCCGGTGATGGTGCGAATCCTCCGCGGCCACAAGTTATCGCAACTGGGGGTGGGAGGCGGGCACGCAAATACATGCTCACTTGAATACGGGAAAAGGGGGTGAAGAAACGGACGGGAGCATGCACACAGGGCAACCCGTCTCGCCCGCCGGAGTCGGTGCCGGCTCGGAAGCACAGCGGCTGTCCCCCGGTGATGGTGCGAATCCTCCGCGGCCACGAGTTATCGCAACTGGGGGTGGGAGGCGGGCACGCAAATACATGCTCACTCCCTTTAAATTTGGAGACTCAACGGAGGTGTGGGAGTCGTCCGTGGACTCCCCAGTGCCCCGGTCGGACGCAGAGGACTCCCCGGTACCGGTGGTGGCGAATACGCCAGACAAAGTGGAGAAAGGCGCCAACTCCCTCGGGGCGGATGCCAAACCATCGCGCGGAAGGCTCTGGCAGGCGCCCCGAAAGAGGCGTCGCCTCCAAGATGACGAAGACGAGGAGGACGAGTCTAGTCAATCCACGGCGAGTGGCAGCTCACTCTCGGTGTCGAGGGGGAAGGGCCACCCACCCGCCGACATGGCGAAAGCCAAAGCGGCATATAAAGCCGCTAGGGACGACCTGCGACTCCAGGCTGAGAGTGAGCTGGCCATCTTTAATCAGTCGGTGGAAATGGCGAAAAATGAAGGAGCAGACCGCCTTATGGACCCGTCGGCGTCAACTCCAGTCCTGCAAGCTGGCCTAGCTAGTGCTAAGGCAGCCCTGAGTGCTGCAAACCAGGAGGAGAGGAGGCCTGCGGATGAAAAGGAGATTTCGGGGGCGAGTAGGAGGGCGCGAGTCGGATCAGCCCGGCCGCCAAATATGGCGAGCGGTGATGCCTTAGCCTCAGAGCTGAGAGGAAGGGTTTTTGGTAATGCTGACTTGATAAGTACCATCGCGGTCAAGTCAAAGCATCTGAAGGGGACGTTTGTCAGGGACCTGAAGGATTCGGCTGAAGCCATCAAGTCGGATGTAGCGGAGCTGGTTAAGAGGACGCAGTCGGAGGAGACCCTGAAGCTTCAGGCTGCTAACGAGCGCTTGCAGATGGAGCTAGCCATAGTTCGGAGGGAGTTTGAGGAGCTTCGGAAGGAGATACATGGGCAGCGCGTGCAAGTTGCTCCGTCGATGGCGGTAGATAGGACGGCAGAAGTGCCCCCATCTCTGCCTCCACCGCCTCCCAAACGGGCCACTAGGCGCCCAACCGTGTCGCGCCAAGCTGGTATGGAGGCTTGCGACATAGAGAACATCATCCGGGCCGTCTCAGTCCAAGTGGGAGCAATGATAAATGCCCGCTTCGATGGCCTAGAGAAGGAGGGCCGTCTCCTGCCAGCACAGAACCCCCGCCCACCTCTGACTGGCGACAAGAGCAAAAAGGTCGACACACCTGCCCCAACGACCTTGATGCCTCCAGCAAATGACGCGCCCAAAAGAAGTCCACCGATTTACACGGAGGAGCCCCATACAAGAGGTAATAAGGGCAAAGGCAAGAAGAAAGGAAAGGGGAAAGGCAAGAGCACTCCTGCTTTAAGACAAGAGACTCGTCAAGACACGGCAGCAGCAGCAGCCTCACAGTCGCAACCCGCGCCCTCTTCGTCAAAAGAAGAAGAAGGTTGGAGGAAAGGGTCCCGAAAAGGCCATAATAAGAAGAAAGCCAGGGCCATTTCCCAGCCACAGGACCAAACGCTAGGGGCCAAGCGGCCAAAGAAGCAGCAAAAGCTGGTGACTCCTCGCTCGTCAGCTGTAGTTCTGACGCTGCACCCGGAGGCAATAAAAGAGGGGGTCACGTACGCCAACGTGCTGGCGGAGGCCAAAAACAAGGTGGACCTCAAAGCGTTGGGAATTACGGCCTTGAAAATAAGACGCAGCGTTACTGGAGGCGCAGTACTGGAGGTGCCAGGAACCACCAGTGGTGGCAAAGCCGACGAGCTGGCTAAAGCACTGAGCGACAAGCTGAGTAAGAATGCTGTCCGTATCACGAGGCCAGTCAAGTGTACAGAAATCCGCTTGGCTGAGCTGGATGACAGTATCACGACAGGGTCGGTCATGGCAGCGATTGCGCTTGTCGGCAAATGCACCGCTGACCAAATAAAAACGGGTGAGATCCGGCGGGGCCCTCGGGGACTGGGCACGGTCTGGGTGCGCTGCCCTGTGTCAGCGGCCAAAAAGGTTGTCCAGGATGGGCGCCTCCAACTTGGCTGGGGTCTCTCGGCCCGAGTTAGACTGCTTGAAGAGAGGCCTCTGAGGTGCTTCAAGTGCCTGCAGATGGGGCACGTAAGAGCCCAGTGCACAGCCAAAGAAGACCACAGTGAGTTATGTTACCGGTGTGGTCAACAGGGACATAAGCGGTCGGCTTGCACAGGGTCGCCTTGTTGCGTTCTGTGCGACGCTGCGGGAAAGCCTGCGGACCACCAAATTGGGTCTAAGGCGTGTACGAATCCCCGTACAAAGAAGGCAAAGCGCGCTGGCGATGGCCCCCGGGCCCCCTCCCAGGCTGCTGCACCCTCCTCGTGCATATCAGAGGAGACTGAGATGGAGGTAGTGTCTGCGAATCAATAAATGGCCCTCCTTAAAATTCTGCAGACGAACCTTAACCACTGCGCACGGGCCCAGGATCTTTTGTCCCAGTCCATGGCGCAGTGGGGGATCCATGTGGCGGTGATGGCGGAGCCTTATTGGGTTCCGCCACGCGACAACTGCGCGGCGGACCTTGATGGGGCCGTCGCCTTGTGGTCTGGAGGGAGCACAGGCACCTTTGAGCGCGTCTCAAGAGGTAAGGGGGTTGTGTCGGCAAGCTGTAGCGGGGTCACCTTCGTTGGAGTTTATTTCTCCCCGAACCGCTGTCTGGCTGATTTCGAGCGGTTCCTCCTAGAGCTAGAGACGCGGGTTGGACAACTGAATGGCCGCGGTCCATTAGTGGTGGCCGGCGACTTTAACGCGAAGTCCACGGCATGGGGGGCCCCGGTAACGGACGTGCGTGGCGCGGTTCTGGAGGAGTGGGCGGTAGCGTCGGGCCTAGTCCTGGCCAACAGGGGTGCAGCTAACACGTGCGTGCGGCAACAGGGCGGCTCTATCGTGGACCTCACGTTCACAAATGCCGCTCTGGCACACCGAGTCCAGGACTGGAGGGTACTAACTGACGTGGAGACGTTGTCGGACCACCGATATATCCGGTTCGACATCACTGCGTCCCCAGCTACCGCAAACGGTTCTACTCACCATAGAGGGACGATCACCGGCAGCGGCCCGCGCTGGGCACTTAGCAAATTGGACTATGAACGACTCAAAGAGGCGGCAATAGTCCAGGCTTGGCTGCCTATGCCTGACGGCGAAGTGGACGTTGAGGTTGAAGCGTCATGGTTTCGAGGAGCCATAACGGATGTCTGCGATGCGGCAATGCCGCGCGCCAAACCTCCCCCACAACGCACTAAGGTGTACTGGTGGACCGCCGAACTCGCGCAGCTGCGCGAAGACTGCACAGCCATGCGACGCCAGTACACCAGACTGCGAAGACGGCGGCGAAGAGATGAGGAGGCAGAACGGGCCACATATGCCTTGCTGAAGACTGCTAAGGACTCCCTCAAAGTCGCCATTGGACGCGCCATGGATGCGGCAAGAGAAGAGTTCTTGGCAACACTAAATGCGGACCCCTGGGGCAGGCCCTATAAGCTTGTACGCGACAAACTGCGGACATGGGTCCCCCCTCTCACAGAGACTCTCCAGCCGGAGTTTCTCAACCAGGTGGTTGAAACCCTGTTTCCTGGCGGAGGAAGCGACAGACCGCCGGTGATGGCGCCGCCAAATGTGGAGGAGTTTGAGGAAGAGGCGTCGCCCGTCACGCCTGGCGAACTTGGGGCAGCAGTGCTGCGGATGCGGGCCAAAAACACGGCCCCGGGACCGGATGGAGTGCCCGGACGGGTGTGGGGCCTCGCGATAAGTGAGATGGAGCAGCGCATGCTACGCCTCTTTACAGCGTGCATGGTGCAGGGCCGATTCCCCGTAGCATGGAAAACGGGGAAGTTAGTCCTGCTGAAGAAAGAAGGTAGACCGGCTGACTCGCCATCGACATACAGACCGATCGTCCTGCTGGACGAGGTGGCGAAGCTACTAGAGCGCGTCATAGCTTCCCGCCTCAACGGGCACCTGCGGAGTGTGGGGCCGGACCTAGCCGAGAACCAGTTCGGGTTCCGCAACGGCCGCTCCACGATGGACGCCATCCTAAGCGTGCGTGAACTGGCACAGGAGGTCGTCTCCCAGGGTCACGTGATGCTGGCGGTGTCTCTGGACATCCGCAACGCCTTCAACACCTTACCCTGGGAGACTATCCATGAGGCGCTAAGGTATCACAGGGTACCCCGGTATCTTAGACAAATAATTCGGGCGTACCTCAATGAGCGGGCGATCGTGTGGCCGGGACAAGGAACGTGGGACAGGAAGCAGATGCAGTGCGGCGTCCCGCAGGGGTCGGTCTTGGAACACTTTTATGGAACGTGGGGTACGACTGGGTTCTGAGGGGGGTAAACCTTTGCGGAGTCAGCGTATTCTGCTACGCTGATGACACGTTGGTGACGGCCAGGGGACCCAGCTTTCGTGATGCCGCCGTCTTGGCGACGGCCGGAGTGGCACAAGTGGTCGGCCGCATCAGGGAACTGGGATTGGAGGTTGCTCTCCAAAAATCGGAAGCTATTTGCTTCTATGGGCCTCGGAGAGCACCTCCGGCAAATGCCCATATCATGGTGGGAGGCGTTCCAATTGTTATCAAGCCGGCGCTGCGATATCTCGGCGTCGTGCTTGATAGCAAATGGAACTTCAGGGCTCACTTCGAGCGTCTGGCCCCGAAGTTGATGGGAGCGGCGGCTGCGCTGGGGCGCATACTACCCAACCTGGGAGGACCGAAGGCGTCGTGCCGCCGCCTTTACACAGGAGTGGTGCGGTCAATGGCCCTATACGGTGCCCCCGTATGGGCTGACGCTCTCAATGGCCGGAACATCGCCCTATTGCGGAGACCGCAGAGAGCGATGGCGCATAGGGCGATACGGGGGTATCGTACCGTGTCGGCAGAGGCTGCGTGCGCACTAGCGGGGACCCTACCTTGGGATATCGATGCCAGGGTGATGGCCGACCTGTACCGATGGCGAAGGGAGGAACGGGGAAACGGGAACTGGCCGGCCCCGTTAGAAATAGAGGCTCGCCGTAACGAGCTCACTCAGAGAGCGATGGAGATCTGGGCACATCGGCTCGAGCAGCCGACAGCTGGCCTCCGCACTATAGAGGCAATCCGTCCAGTACTCAGGGAATGGGTGGAGAGGGAACACGGGGTTCTAACCTTCAGGCTGACCCAAATCCTGTCGGGCCATGGCTGCTTTGGCAGGTTCCTGTGGAAGGTTGCGGGGAGGGAGCCGACCCCCATGTGCCATGACTGCGGTGCGCCCGAAGACACCGCCCAACACACCTTGGCCGAGTGTCGAGCGTGGAGCGAGCAACGCCTTTTGCTCGTGGCTGAGGTGGGACCGGACCTCTCGTTGCCAGCGGTGGTGGCGGCAATGGTCCAGAGCCGAGAGACGTGGGACTCAGTTCTCTCCTTCTGCGAAGATGTGGTGGCGCAGAAGGAGCAGGCTGAGCGCGACCGGGAAATCGCAGCGGACGCGGATCCCGCTCGCCGCCGAAGACCGGGGCGAAGACGCGCTGCGCACGAGCGCCGTTTACCGCCCTGAGGGGGGCAGGCGGGCAGCGGACAAGAGGGCGTCCGCTGCACTACGCCAGAGCCCTCGAGATGGAAGGCGCACCGCAGCGCGCCTCACAAAAAGTCGGAAGGGGGGGAAGCATGATCTCTCCCCCTTAAAGTCTAGTCTTTGCCTACTTTTTGGGCAGCCGCTGGCGGGGACGAGGACGAGTGCGCGAGCGTCCCCGTGTCCCTGCCGTTTTTAGCGGCGAAGCGGCGCAAGTGGGGTTTTAGTGGGTATTCTGTATATTTCACACTCAGGGAGTCCCACATAACCCGGCCTCCCTCTACAAGGCCGGGTATGCGTAAATGCATTTCCCCACTATAAAAAAAATATATATATATAAAAAAAAAAAAAGGTCAACTCTTCGATGGGGCGCTAGTCGGGTAACCTCCACGAGTGTCTGGGCTCTTCCAGTTCTCCTGGACCCTCGCGGCTCTGGGGGAAGGGGAAGGGTTCTGGCCGGTGCGCCCTGGAGGCAACGGTAAGTGATTCATCTTCGGAGGGAGTTATTGGTATAACCCGGAGACGGGATCGCTCTGGGTGTTCCTCTGTTCAGCGGAGGACACTCCAGATGCGACCAATGGGGGTGGGGTATTGGTAACAGTTCAGTATAGTTAGGTACAATGCGATTTGGCAACTCGTCATTTTGACTTACTAGTACTTTCATTCACCGTAACCAAAATCAGAATCCAAATATTCGGTGTCCATAGTGGCGTTAAATTCAGATCCAGAAAGTGACTTATTGGAATAACTTTCAGAATCAGAGGCGTCACTGGTGTCAGAGCCAACCTCAACTCAAGAATTCACGAAATTCTCTACGTGGAGATAGAGGATGTTTGATAGCTAGGTGCTTAAACTTTCAAGGATGATAGAGGAGGTAATTTCAGACATTTAAACCACACTTAGGTACTATAAATAGGTACGAAGTCTTTTGCGCTTTACTAAAATGTAACAGGTCCACTAAGTGCCACTCGTAAATAATTGTGATTTTTTAAATTTAACGATAGATATTGAAAAAAGGAGGCCACTATGTAAAGTATTTCATATTTAAGTATCTTTTGAATACATCAAACTAGTTTTTACGTTGCTGTGATTCGTCGATCTGTGACTACAAAAATAAAATGGCCTCCCCCGCACGCTCGACTGAACTGGATTCTCCATACAAACGTAGTTTCGTACTCATTTTAAAACGCCATGCTGAAATAACATGAAACTTTGTATGCCCAATAAGATCCGCCATATCCAGGCCGGAAATTAGTTTCTGTTGCTATAAATTGTAATAGAAAAAAAAAATACAGGTGGGGGGGATGGGGGGTTCCGCATCAGGGAGTCGCATGACCCCCCAGGTGCGGCGAGAGGGACAGGCCATGCCGTATGCCTGTTTAAAGAATTACGAACCCGTAACCCTGACTTCGGCAGAGGGCCGCTATAGTCTGGAGCGGGGGCTGTCACTGTCAGGCCGGGGCCGGGTGGTGGCTGCGAGGGAGAAAAACTCTATAAAAAGTTACAAGGGGACCTGAGGGAGTGAATCCGGGGCTTTTCACTCTCTCCTGGCGTGGAGGTCCTTTGGTCGGCAAGTGTGTGGTGTCGCCCTGCACGCTTGCCGTCGGGTGGGGGGCGCAAGCCTCTACCGAGAGGGGACAGCTCCGGCTCTCGCAGCAGGCGGTGTTCGCGGTTATGTGCCTTGGCGATCCCGTGTCACCGCCACTAATGCTGTGTGATGGGCATACCCTGATGGTTTTAGACGGTAGTTCGGGCGATTCCCGGGAGTCGGCCATATCTGTCCTAGTTCCCCGGCTAGGCGGGATGCTTAAAGGCATTTCCCCAGGTAAAAAAAAAAGTTTAACTCTTCGATCCCCCTCGAGGGAGCCCGCCTTGTCGGGGCGGGGGAGCTTAGTAACCGTGGACTGGTCATCCGCGGTGAAGCTAAGTGGCACCCAGGGCTGACCTGTTTGGGCTGCCGACTGGCCCGAGGAAGGCGCTCCCAGCGGGCTTGGGTAGCCCGCTAAAGATGCGTTGAGGAGGGGCCGCAGAAGAAGAGGAGTGCCGGTATTGCGGTGAGCCGTTCTCCCTATGTTCTGTGGCCGAGGCGGGATCGCAGGGGGACAGGCGTGCTGGTATTTCGGTGCGCCACTCTCCCTACCCCCTGCGAACTCGGCGGGGCCGTTCCGCAAAAACGGCGTTGGGGGGCCACAGAGGAAGAGAAATGTTTTCCCTATCCTCTGCGGCCGAGGTGTGGTTCGTGGCGGAACCACCGACCTGCTCCGCCACCGGGTGCCGGAAGTTTTTTGGCACCCATGACCTCCTAGTAGCGGACTCAGGGGAGTCCGCTACTGCACAAAGTGGAGGTCGAGGAGGAAGGCACGCCAAAACATCTGGCGTGCCTATCGTGGAGGGCCTCCGGGCGTCTTCGAAGGAGCCGCTTGGGAGCGGCTGCCACCGGCGGGGTCGCGGATGTGTGCGCAAGCGTTCCCGTGACCTCGCCACAAGGCGGCGAGGCGGCAGATGGGGTAGTTTTTAGTGGGTACACCGTGGGTCTCATCAGCCTATACGGGAGTCCCACATAACCACTCGGGTCACCCCCTGCACCCGGGTGGTATGCGTAACAATGCATTTTCCCCCCTAAACAAAAAAAAAAGGTTGACTCTTGGATGGGTGACTCTGGTGTGCTCTTGGTTGGCTTTGACTGTTTACTAACTGAGCGCTCCCATGCTTTGGAAAGCACGTTAAGCCGTTGTTCCCGGCTGTTGTCTATGACAGCAGTCATTAAGTCAAGTTAGAGGCCTTCGGGCGGCTTGAGAACTATTGTGTCGTTAAATAATGCATTGTTTTAGAAGGCTGTGTAAACAAAAGGAAAATAAAGACTCAACTTCGGTTTTGATTTCTATCAAGGAATTTTTAAACAATCATGTCTCGACTCTAGTTAGTCCGAAAACATTCATAGTCAAGAATCATAGATTTGAAAATCCTCGTCTGGTCAACACGGAATTTTTTTTATGATAGACTGACCAGTGATTGGCCTTAGTCTCACCTGATGGAAAGCGATGACAAGGCCTAAGATGTTGCTCACTGATTCAAAGATGGAACGCGATATTTTTCCTTGCATGCTCTTAATATTATTTTGTTTGTACGATAATGACACCATGAAGCTTTGGGCTTGATGAGGCAGATTGTTATTTATAGCTTGTTTATTTGATGTATGTTTGTATGTAAGGTATGTATCAATATGAGCCGTTGTTATCTGAAACAAATACATAAATAAATAGCTACAGTACTATAAACATCAGCATTAAATCTCCATGACATGACATGAGCGAGAGCGCGGAAGCCATATAAAATTCGATTGCAAAAACCAAGGCTGGTATTAACAACGCTCAACATCACGCAGATACCATCTGGACAGGACCAGTATATGTCAGACCCCCGATTAATCACAGTTGTCACTAATCCCAGTGTCAATTTATACAAGAACGAATTTTGAAGTGAGTCGAGGATTTAAATCGCATAGCAGCAGTCAACGAGTCGCTATCGCAATTTCGTCCGACCTCTCACTTTTTCCTCATATTATGTCGTTATATTTCAGCGTTTTTAGGCTTCCGTGTTACGTCATAATGAAAATGGGATCTTTGTGAAAGAAAGAAGTCACGAGGACAAAACATTTTACATGCAAGAAACCAGACTTTGGAAAAACCCCTGCCAAGTGAAAGTCACCTTTGCTTACTATGGACATAGCATTTCATTCAATATCAAGCATTTTTAAGTATGTATTAAGCCGGATTCATGCTTATCTGTCACGATGCAGTCTAAGATGCGCTCTAACGTCTGACACAGTATGGGTTGTATGGTTGACCCTGTTTCACAGAAAAATGTTTCAACGAATGTGTCTATGTTTCCCAGAATTTTCATCTCAAAGAAAGCTTTTTTTTACACAGGGTCGGATCAAGTCTAACATAATGAATGCCACTCTAACTGCCCGGCGGTCACTTTGCGCGAATTGCGGCGCGGCAAGCGTTTTATCCGTTCATTGCTCGATCGAATCGCGTAACACTGCGGTTAGTTGAGATCATACCTAACTATATACCTGTACCTAACTGTATACTTGAAACTGTGAATTATGACATCCTATGTGACTCGTGCTTTATCAAATAAATTATAATGTTATCTTATCTTAATGTGTTAGGAAAACCGCTACCGCTGCCATTTGACGAACCAACGGGCAGATAATCCGACAGCTGCGAATCATATTCGGAAATGTGGCACTATTCGGAATGCCAAAAACTATCGCCTGCCTAATACCCAACCCATTAACGTACAATCGGAGAATAAATCGTTGGGAAAAATATCGGTTTTCTTTAGCCCTAATCAAGAACGTTATCCTCTCGGAACAAACAGCCGGAATGCTAAGCAGGGCATCCATCACAGTTCGTACCTATGCCTCAACTTGGGAGTTAAATTTAGGGGAGCCAAAACAAAATGTCACACTTATCTAACAACTTGAAGTACGTGGCTGACACCGTCCGTTTCCGTAACTGACCAGTGACATTATGCATGCAAACTTAAAATGCCACAAACTTATACAGGTTGTGGCCTGTAATATGAGCAATAAATGAAATGGTACACTATTGAGCTCTCTAGCAATGGTTTGAATTGAAAAAAAGTTTTTTTTTATTTTTTTATATACAGCTTGCGTGTACTTTTTTACTCTACTGGAGTGATATTAATAACTATTTATTTACAAAACACTAAAATTTTATATTTTTTTTAAGAAATCCCAAAAATATCCTTTTAAACCAAAAATGCGACAACGATTATGTGTCATAACTTGAAGCAACCTCAAAATCAGCATTGATTTCCGCGCTATAATCTCTGGGTGCCAAGATCCATTACTTGGAGATCATAACTTTAGATCAAAATTTCTCCCAATTGAAAAAACATTTTTTTTTCGACTTAAGAGGTTACTGCAGATGCTCTAAGGAAGCGTCCTTTAAATTTATTGCTCCTATTACAGGCCAAACTGTATTTACTCATATATTTCCTCTAATTTCAGTAGTTCGGTTGATTCGTCCGGGGCCGAACTACTGCCACACTTTTGATCCCATTAGTTCGGTTATGACGTCACACCGAACTACTGAGAATTAAAACGACTCAAAAGTACGGTTAAGGATGCTAAATAAAAATTTAAAAATTGCATTTTCCATTGGATTTTTTAAATAAAATATAATTGATTCTTCGACGAAGAAGAGTGCACGCAGCTGAGATGAGAATGCTGAGATGGATGTGTGGAGTGACGAGGAAAGATCGAATTAGAAATGAGTATATAAGGGGAAGTTTGAAAGTGGCACCCGTGACAGAGAAAATGAGGAGCAGTAGGTTAGCATGGTATGGGCATGTAATGAGGAGGGATGAATGTCATATTGATAAAAGAATATTAGGGTTGGATGTAGAAGGACGAAGAGCGATTGGAAGGCCCAAAAAGCGATGGATGGATTGTATGAGAGAGGATATGAGAAAGAAAGGAGTAAGCGCTGAAGTGACGAATAATAGAGAGGAATGGAAGAAGAAAACATGTTGCGCCGACACTGCATAAGCGGGATAAGGGCAGGGAGATGATGAATTGATTCTTCGACTTCTTCGTATTAGATATATTTAAACAGGTCACTCACGTTTTTAAATTCGAAACATGAGTAACACGAAACAATACTTCCTGTTTACCTAAAATCATGAAATTTTACAAGAAACAATGTCATAAAGTAGAAACTGTAGAATGATTAGATTACCAACGTAACAGTAGGTTAAGAAGTTTACCTTTTGGCCGATTTTTTTACAATGAAAGTTGTTTGCACATCACTAACCGAACTATACAAGACTTCCCAATAGTTCGGTTTGACGTCATAACCGAACTAACGGGAACAAAAGCGTGGCAGTAGTTCGGCCCCGGACTAATCAACCGAACTACTGAAACTAGAGGATATATTTGAAACAACTAACAACATATACTAACTATGCAGTCAATGGAACTTGTACCAAAGTTTGCTTTTCCAAGAATTCCAAGTACATTTGTGTATATAGCTGTGATAGTTTTCCTTTCAAAATCATGTTTTATATTATTAGCATGAAGTTTTACGCATCTATAACGTTTCCTTGTTTACTTGCCTTTTACTTTTGTGGTTAGTCTGATAGTAAGCCGACACCGTAGCCTAGTGGACGATTTCCACCAAACGTCAAAGAAATTCGAACCCTCCATACAGAAGCTAGACTTCGTATCCAAACGGCAGCGGCAGAGTCGGCGGCAGCTGGCCGGAGCCGACCGGCTGCCCGCAGCCCATTCAAATATGAAATCCGACTTCTTTATGGAGGGTTCGAATTCCTTTGACTCTGGTGGAGTGCGCGCCGGCTACGGCTGTTTGATTAGAATCATCGATAAGACGCCTGTGACTTCAGTCCAGAACAATTTTAAAGTTAGCTGAAACTCCTCTTTTTTCGATTAGATTTGAGGATTCGTTAAATTGTAAACAAATGCAAACCCCTTACTCTTAATATACCTATAGCTACATATAGCGTATCCTCAAGAGCTTTGGCAACATTACCACCGCGATCACAACACTACATACTTAGGTACCTACCTGCGGACAAAGGGTGACAGTAGGGGTGTTATTGTGGCTGCGGTCTTCTGTAGGTGGAGGTACTTCCCCAGTTGGGCTGCTCGAAATATGAGCCTATGCCCTGCCTCTATAATATTTGACCTGTGATCAGTACTTGATCTTGATTTTTTTCATATTATTTTGTATAAATAAGCTTCAACGAATCCCACTAATATTTATATTATACCTATAAATGCGAAAGTTTAGATGTTTGGATGTTTGGATGTTTGTTAATCAATCACGCAAAAACGGCTGATCAGATCAAGATGATTTTTTGTATACTAACAGTATGTAATCTGGATTCACTTATAGTATACTTTTTATCCCGATAATCACCCTCAAAGGGATGAAATCGGGGGTGCAAATATGGTCTATGAAACGGGGTGATTAAAATCTCATACGCCATTCTAAGCTTTAAATTTCAGCCAATTGGGAGTATAACGGCGTCTCAATAAATTTAATATAAGCCATAGCAGAATTTGACGTATTGTAAACAAGCTGACGTTTCGATAAATCAAAGTCGAAATATCATAATTCCTTCTGATTTATGACGCTATTTTTGAGCATAACCTTTTAGCAATTAGGTCTATTATTGCGTGTAAATCAAAATAAATTTGCGATACTTTGGAATTGTTTGTCTTCATATGCTTAAATACAAAAACAGCTGCTTCAATGTAGTCTTTGTATCGTCGGTGTACAATTTAATTTTGTCGTGTATTATTGTATACGTAATTGGTGACCCTTTACACTATAATAACTGTTTGATATAAGAGATCACTTGGGCTGGTCAGCCCAATCGTCACCATTGACGGTTGAAGCACCTGAGATCTATGCACAAAGTACAATATAAATACTGAGATGGAGATACCATTGAAATACTTTACATAGATCGTAGCGCCGTTGTTTTTTTAGTAAGAACTAACCGCACGACCGCTGTATCCCTGTCACTTCAATATGCAAGTTAGATAGAGGTAGCACCCAGTGACATCTGGTACAAACAAGTTAAACTAACATTTTTATAGAAAAATTCGTACTACGAGCTGAAAGGCTCCTGGATCTATGCTTATCCGTATACATAAAATACAGCTGTCGAAGGTCGAAAATCTGTACATTGAAGATATTTGATAAATCAATGGAGCGATTGAAGGGCCGTTGGCATCGAAACAGAACACATTTCAACAGTTTTAAGAATTCGTGTCTGTTTGTCTATCGGTTTATATGTCTAGGCATTGTGACTCTCAACTTCAGCCTCACGTGCATTGCCGCTCTGCTTCGGGCCTTCGGCCTCCAGCCTTACACTTCACTCTGTGTGAATGATCGGCATGAGGAGCCCGCTCTGTGTGAATAATCTGCCTTTGGACTGGCTTGCCTTGCCCCTCTGCATCAGGCCTTCGGCCCTACATAAGGAGCCCGCTCTGTTGGGACTCTCGGCATCCGGCCTCGCGCCTTCGGCCCTACATAAGGAGCCCGCTCTGTTGGGACGCTCGGCCTTCGGCCTCGCCTGTGTGTCACACGGCACCGGGCCTTCAGCCCTCAGCCTTATATAAGGATCCCGCTCTATTTGAATGGTCGGCCTTCGGCCTCGCGTGTCTCGCCTCCCTGCTTCAGGCCTTCGGCCCTCAACCTAACATAAGAAGACCGCTCTGTGTGAATACTCGGCCTTCCGCCTTGCGTGTTTTGCTTACGGCCTTCGGCCATCATACTTACATGAAGAACCCGCTCTGTTGGGACGTTTTACGGAAGAACTGCGTAGCGAGACTTTTATCATTGTACATGTAATATTTTTTGCCGCTTAAGTTTAGCGATTTGGAGGGATATATCGGTCACTTTTTGTTGGCCGTTGGGGAGGAAAGATTTTCGAGTGGCGACTACGTACCAGAAGGCGCAGCTTGGGTAGGCCCCCCATAAGGTGGACTGATGAACTGGTAAAGGTGGCCGCTGGATGCGGATGGCAAAGGAACGGTCATTGTGGTACTCTTTGGGGAAGGCTTATCTCCAGCAGTGGACGTCTTTCGGCTGACATGATGATGATGATGATTCGTTTTGAAAAAAGGATTCCTATTCAAATTTGCCGTGCGCGGTAAAGAGCATTTCATATTGAATGTAATCATTTCTTAAGGGGGTGTAAAGAAGGGTGAAAGATGTATGGGAAAACAAATAATTCTAAAGCGAGAATGCATGAGTTCTACGCAGAAGAAGTCGCGGGCAAAAGCTAGTCTATAATAATTTAGTCGAAGCACGTGTCATATATGGGGAGTGGGGACTAACTAACGGAACTAAACATGTACCTAGTGTTATCTTACTAAGCCTATAGTCTTGTAATCCATTATCTGTAAGTCAAGCCTAACAAACGCATCCCGAGGGAAATAGATGTACAAAGAACGGAAACGAATGGGAAACTAAGCTACATCAAGTCAAGATAATGGATATTTCTGTCTTTAGTGTTCTAGGCTTTGTACAAATAATGGTTACAATCAGACTTATTGTATTAGAGTCTGCCTATAATAATAATAATTAAATATACGTAGTAAACTAAACGCTAAACTTTTGGGCGCAGTACGTTTGGTTCTCCATACAAACGTATTTAGGCTCTTATTTTAAAACGCCATGCTAGAATAACATGAAACTTTGTATACACAATGGGATCCAGCTTATCTAGGGCGGAAATTAATTTTTGTTGCTTGAAATTATAATGGCGAAAAAATATAGCGATTATTAAGGTTTTCATACAAGCCGTAAAAAACTCAAAAAACCGCTGTATTGTTTTTCTTTTTCAGTTTCTAGCAACAGAAACTAATTTTTGACCTAGGTATGCCGGATCCCATTGTGTATACAAAGTTTCATGTTATTCTAGCATGGCGTTTTAAAATAAGAGCCTAAATACGTTTGTATGGAGAACCGATCCACACCGATCGTACTGCGCCGTCTTAAGTGGCAGTGGGCGGGGCACATAGCACGCAGAACCGATGGCCGTTGGGGCGGAAAGGTTTTCGAGTGGCGACCACGTACCGGAAGGCGTAGCGTGGGCAGGCCCCCCCACACGGTGGACTGATGACCTGGTAAGGGTCGCGGGTGTCTGCTGGATGCGGGTGGCGCAAGACCGGTCATTGTGGAAGTCTTTGGGGGAGGCCTATGTCCAGCAGTGGACGTCATTCGGCTGAAATGATGATGATGATACGTAGTATTTCAGGTAAAATAGAATCTGCCTATTATTATTATTAAGGACATGATAATAGGTAATCAGAACTTATTAGCTAGCTGCGAGTGCAAAACAATAATGCATATTCTGCATTGCGAGTACTGTTGCGGCTGCCTCGCCATTGCAGTCAAAGTCAAATAGATTATTTGCAGTTACAAGTATACAGAATGTTCACATATTCAGCAATGCTTCAGCAATGATCGCGAAGGCGCGTGTGGGCAGCTTTTCTGCCATCATGCGAAAGAGGACTGCCTCATTGCTAGGCAGGGTGAAGTCAAGCACCAACAGCATACTGACAATATTTGCAAGCGGAATGGATGGAGTTTATTTAAACCACTGCAGTGCACTCCATCACATAATAGAATAATTAATTCATTCATACGTTCAATTGACATGTTCTTATTTTAATTTTTATGTTTTTACTATTCAATTCTATCAATTTATTCTAATTGATTGCTAATTAACCAATTAATGATTAATTGTTATTTTACTTAATGTATTGTATTATGATATGAATCATTGAGTTCGGAATAAATTATTATTATTATTAATGTTAAATTAAGGTACAATTAAATTTCATTGATTTGAACATGAAAAATAACTAAACGTGTTATTATTACTTCGCGGATGGGATAAGGTCAGTACTGACAGGACTGTTATTTTTTGGTTGCTAGACAATGGCGCGGTATGTCGCGCAGGCGTGAGTATGGTGGAGCTGATAAGGCTGCCACAAATTCAAGGAGACGGTATATAAGCCCTGTTTTCATAGTTAAGTTCAAGTGTATGAAACTAGAGTCAAATAGATTGTGGTCAGGCTTTAAGAATTTGAAATTAGTCACAAGAATATTTTATGGTAAGTATACAGTGTGGAAATTTAATGCGAGCCTTGGAGGGAAACTACCTCAAACCCTTAAGTTGGCTCATTTTAATGTAAATTTGTATGCAGATAACGTCTGCTATGTGGTGGTGCTAAGGGGCCCTGATAGCTCAGTTGGTTAGAGCACTAGCTGCGTAGAAGCTAAGGTCGTGGTTATTTTTACGGGAGCCCCCTTCCGTTAGGTATTTTTTGTTATAGCGGCAACATAAATAAATACATCATCTGTGAAAATTTCAACTGTCTAGCTTTTTTTTTTTTATTAAAAATGGGATTGCTCTTGGCCAGCAGCGGGCGTATGATGGTTGCTATTTTATCACTTATCGTCGTGGATAAGACGCCCGTCACTCTCGCACTCGCATACTTGTCAGAACGTGACGGATGTCTTATCCACGACGATAAGTGATAAAAATTGCAACCATCATAGGTCCGCAGGGGGCAAAGATGAGGCCGACGATGAAGCGAGCTCACCCAGAAGATGCCTATTCACTCGTGCCATTACGGTGCTATTACGGTGTACGTCTCGTGTGGCCTAGAGTATGCCCTGTCGTGGCTACCGATGTGGGTTCTGACTGGGAGATGCGACGGAATGATACCAAAGTTGTAAGTTCTACCGGTTGTATTCCTCAAGGACACGTTATGCACAATACCAGAATACAGTAACGAGTTAACACGAGTGATACTTGTGGGTTGTGGTGCGGGACTGGCGGTATGCAATGCATAGCCGCGTTTGCTGACAATGCATTGCCTACATAATATCCCCTTACAACGGTTCATGAGATAGGTACAGCCTGGTGACAGACGGACAGACAGACAATGTGGCCGTACAGGGAAGTGGCCGATCAAGACATGTGGTCGTTACAGAAAAGTGGACGTTCAGGGATGTGGCCGTTCGAGAATTATGGTCGTTCAAGTGAAGTGGCCGTTCAAGGATTATGACCGTTCAAGTGAAGTGGCCGTTCAAGTGAAGTGACCGTTCAAGGAAAGTGGCCCTAAGTGACCGGAACCGTTCTAATTTTTCAATTTAAACTGACTAGGTACTAATAATTATACTTCAAAGTTCAATATCTCAAAAATGGCTGAACCGATTCTGATAAAATATACAGGTCCACCCGTTTAAGAATTACGATGCCACTGACAGACAATATCTATTGAACTATGTAATGAATTTTTTTCAAGGTTGTCAGTTATTCCCAAACAAAACTAAACTACGCTTACGTTACGTCAGAGGGTCGGGACGTTCAAACATTTGCAGATGTTGTTTACTTGTGTTTCAGTTTCAGTTTGGTTTCCCTCTACATAAAGCCTTCCAAGTACTTATCGCCATTATGTTTGTGTTTGGGCGACTTCCGACGCGAGACCCGCGACGGCTGACCATTCACGTGGCCTTAGACGTGTCGTTGCGTGTGGACCCAGTCTATTGCCGGCGCCACACTTCGCTATGCGCTATTTCTACATATTCAACATTCGACGAAATTTGGAGGATTTATTCGTACGCATAACGCACAAGCCCGAATTGCGAGTACGCGTATCCGTCAACTTGTCGGTTTTTGGAACACGTCAAATGACACTAATAAATCGAATATACATACTAGTGCGAATAGCCATACGCTGGGCAGGTTTGTTGTCAGCGCACATAATAAATATTTTCGCAAATACGCAGTCACATAAAGAATAGCTCATAGCAAAGTGTGGTGACGGTGAAGCCACACTTCGGGTATTTGTGCTAATATTCTGGTTGCATCTCAAAGGGAGGCAAACACGCAACCCGGTAGGTTTACTCGTCCTGGGTTTCTATAGCTCGAGATCATATTCGAGGGGTGGGAGGTCAAACCCGATAAATCGAAATAATTGGTTTTTGAAACAAGAACTCAGCATCCGTTACACATAATTCTATTTTCATAAAACCTCTTACGCGACTTATCGGGATTTATGTGCCCAATTTTCGTGATCTGTTGTTAGCGCTTCGTCCCAATCCCAACCTAGTACCAGAGAGACCCTTGATGTTGCCGACGATTTCTGATAGTGATGCTGCCACCCGAAGCGTGCAGCCCGTTTATGGTGTTGGGAGTCAAACGTGGTGTTCTTCTATCCGTATCACGGGAGTGCCAGCCTCTGGTTGGCATGCTGGGAGTCAAACGCGGTCTTCTTCTATCCGTATCATGGGAGTGCCAGCCTCCTGGTTGGCAGGAGCGTAGTTGTCACTGTCGTCGTCGTCTCCCGCCATTCTCCACACGCACCAACAAAGTAAGAGCAATGCCTGTTGAGAAAAAAACTATAGTAGCTAATGGTATGTACCTAAATACTTTATACGTATACACAAAACACAGGTTATATAGGTACAAAGGCGAACTTATCCCTGTAAGGGATCTCTTCCAGTTAACCTTTGACCAATTGAGTGGAACACAGGAACCAAAAGATAGACAAACCAACACGTGTACAAACACGTATTTATTATAGTTATTGGCTTAATGGTGGCACCACAGCTTACATAAGTGTACAGAATGTTTGTTTTTAATTCCGTAAATTGCGAGGGCACATTCCTGGAATGAAATAAAGTAGGTAATCTTCTCTAAGACACTAGTATCCCAATTTAGACCATTTCGCAGATATTCTAGAACTCATTTTCGTTTATTAACACTCCTAGTATAGCATAAAAATTAAATTAAATTAAAATCATTTATTCGTGTCACTGGAGACACAGAATAAATTAATTGAAAAAAGACCATTTACAATTAAACAATATATATTGACATGCGTACATCGTGCGTATAATTCGAATTCCGGATATTGTCATACTTGACATTAACTTTTGCTTAAGCCCACGTTAACTCTTCACCGCGCCTCACTCACGGAGGACGGTCAGTGTGACAGCTGTAAAGGATGGCCGGATGTTACCGCGAGACACGTCTGCGGCCCGTCCGGGTAGTGGTCCATGGACAGTTTGTAGCTGGTGTAGAGCTACACCGCGCCCCACTCACGGAGGACGGTCAGTGTGACAGCTGTGAAGGATGGCCGGGTGTTATTAAGGCCGTTTTGCATTCACCCTTGGTGATACAATTAATTATTTGGTATGAAATTGAAAACAGTATTTTTTCTTGAGTTTTGATAAACTAAATAAAAATGTTTTTGACACCATTCAGTTCCGGCAAAATTGCTACCGTATGTACGGATTTACCGATTTCCGGATCTCTGGCTGTTTTCCTCTACAGGTCGCATTTCTCAACCGATTCTCGTGAAAATTTGTGAGCAGGTTTGTGGACGGAGAGCTAGCGACCAAATCGGTGAAGTGGCTTCAGCTGTATTGAAACTCCGTTAGCTACTTCCCTGAACAACCTTTTCCTATAATCTTCGTGCTGGCAGGCCGCGGGCGGTGGGTGCGGGTGTAGTGGGGTGGGGAAAAAAATGTGGGCTCAGCGACTTTAATTTTTTTTTTCAAACAGTTGCTCTGTACTTCCTGTGCACCCAAAAAAAATTTAAATCGATCGGGTGGTGAGAAGGGCTTGCCAGCGGTAATTAAAAGTACCAAAATAATAATAATTTTCGTGTGGGCTCAGCTGTATTGCCTTTTCTTCTGACGCGAGATTAATCAATACGTAAGCCTCAAAAAAATAGCCATGCAAAAATACCGGTGGGAAGGTATCGAATTATTTAATTATCGAAAATTGTTGAAATTCTCGGATCTTTCAGTGCAGTGCGGATGCGAAGCGCAGTGATGTACATTAAAGCCTGTCACAAACAGGCGCGGCCTGCGGTGGCGGCCGCGGTGGCGGCCTTTTGTAAAGTATGACAATCCTAACAATGATTCAGACACAGGCGGCTTGGACGCGGTGGTTGCGCGGCTGATCCCGGCCGCAAGCCACGCCCCCTCCGCTACTGCGCATACGTGAACGGCCGCGCGGCCTATTGCAAATTTTTACAACTGACCGCCATTAACCATAGATAAAAATGTATAGTTAGATTATATTATATTCAATATAATAAATATATCTTCAAAAATAATTGATCGTACATTTATCAGCTAGACAGACTCAAACTGCAGGCTCAAGTTTACTTTTAAGTGTCCAAAAGTTAGCAAAAAAGTTGTTTGGTTATTTATGTAACCGGTTTGACGTTTGGTTTGACGCGAATATTGACCTAGGCCGCCACCGCAGGCCGCGCCAGTGTGTTGTTGTTGCGGCCTGTCAAGCGGCCTGCGGCCAGCCGCCACCGCAGGCCCCGCGTGTTAGTGACAGGCTTAAAGCAGCAATGTAAAGCGTCCAAGCGGTTTAGTGTTGTGGCAACATCGGTAAATGCAGCTGTCAGTTGACACATCCAATCAGCTGCTTATGGTGGCAGTAATAATTCTTCAGTATTTACATTCTCACTCCGTTATTTTAGAATGTTTTAAACGAAAGTCACGTTCAACAGTCAAAATGTGCAGCTTACCGAAGTGCCAGAGTGATAATTTAGCTTCCGTGTGCCCTCAATTCCTGGTCAAAGTATGGATATAACCATTTCAGGGAAGTAGCTAACGGAGTTTCAATACAGCTGAACCCACATCACCGATTTGGTCGCTAGCTCTTATACTATTGATTATTATACAGAAATTTTTTGTCGAGTCAGCTACGGGGAATTTTCACATTGAAAAAAAAACCTTAGGTCTACAGCTCACACAGCCACTAGCTTATTAAGAGTCCGCAGTAAGCTCAGTTCTCCATACAAACGTAGTTTCGCTCTCATTTTAAAACGCCATGCTAATTATAATAAATATAACAAAACTTTGTATAAACAATGGGATCCGGCATATCTAGGTCGGAAAATAGTTTCTGTTGCTTGAAACCATAATGGAGAAAACATACAGCGATAATTAAGATTTTCATACAAGACGTAAAAAACTCGCTGTATTTTTTTTTCGATTACTATTTCTAGCAACATAAACTAATTTCCGACCTAGATATGGTAGCTTCCATTATTTATACAAAGTTTCATGTTATTTCAGCAAGGCGTTTTAAATTGAGAACGAAACTACGTTTGTATGGAGAATCGAGTTCAGCCGAGCGTACTGGGGACTCCTAAGTTATTAGACTCAAGGTTCTCAACGTTAATTGGTTATTGTTGCACGCGCGTCGCCACGCGCAGAATCATATTATCAAACCGGGCGACAGTTCTTAGACAGTGATTACGTTTCTAACAAAAGTACTGGTTAACTGGTAGAGAATGCCTTATGGCATTAAGTCCGCCTTTTGTACTATAAGTTTTACTTTTGTGCAATAAAGATTAAATAAATAAATAAAATTCCGCAATGTGACGGACAGCAACTATGGAACACTGCACTCGGGTGTTATTCACAAACCGACTCGTCCTCACCTCTCGCCTCACACTTCACCCGTTTTTATATGTCGACATTCTCAAGGGTTGACGTTTTTAAGGCAAAGTGATTCGCTCCACAGGTCGCCTAAGAACAGTCCCTGGTCGCATGGCATTTGCAGCGAAAAACCCACGTGTCATAGGACCAACTTATTATGAGCGACTACCATCAGAGCTAAAGAGTGAAAGATCTGAAGAAAAATTTAAAAGTCCAATAAGAAACTTTTTGTTGGAAAATCCGCTTTATTCTATAAATGAGTATTATGACGTAACTAAGTAGATATAAAACATTCGAAAAATATTTGATTATGATTAGATTACCCAGTAGGATTACCATACTGTTTATCTCACAATCTATTTTATTGACATCCATTTTTCATCATCACAAATTTCAACTAATATCCTATACTTATTAAAAACTTACAAAATAAATAATTTAAAATAAGGGGTCACCCCGAGGCATCGTGCCAAAGATGCTGGCAGCATTTCCTCGCTGTATAGCAATGCTGATGCGTTGTGCGAGGAAGCTGCCAGCCCTTTGGTCACCAGTGGTGTCCACTAGCCTCTTTGCCACTTCTTTAAAGAGGTCATGGACCCTGGGACCCCACGGACCGAGGGTCTCAACGCCGAACGGAACGAAGTTATATTCGGCGCCGAGACCCCTATATTTGCTTTGCTTAGCCTTTTCGGCCGCCTCTGCCGCCGCACCCGCTCTAACTGAAGTTCCGTGGAGATGGGAAGGAGCCAACGTGTCCACACACGTTGCGTCCCACACTAGCACACGTCCCATCTTCCACGGAATCAAAGACATACCATCCGGCCTCTTGCCATCGTCTTTAAGAATGCCGGGTGGCTCTAGTAGCGCCGGCACGTTGACGGTGGCAAGAGAACGGCGGAGAATGTCGTTGAGTGCGGCGTGTCTAGAGAAGCGGCCTGCGCTCTTTTGGCAAGAAAGTCCGTGATGTCCCAGGGTGTCGACCTCGCTGCCGCAGGGGCACCTGTGTGGAGCACAAACCCGGACACCGAGTCGCAGGCAGGTCGCCACACGCAGAGTATGGGCTTCGAGGAAGGTGCCGGTATGCACTGATGGATAGGCGTGCAACCAGGCACCTGCTTCTCTGGTACCCACTGCTAAAATTCTGGCCCGATCGGAACCTGCGCTGCGACTTAAGAGAGAATCATAAGTATTTTTGCACTGGATGTCGTCCTTTGCGATTTCAAATTTTGAGGAAAATCCTTACCCGGGCAGGCAATGGACCAGGCATTTTTGGCTTCCGTCAAGGCAGCAGTCTCACAGTTTGAAGGGAATTCCCTTGGGATTTTTCCTATGAGATTAGCTGAGCTATGAGCGGAAGACAAAAAAGCCGGTGCACACATATTCGTAATTTTGCGTACCCCTATTCCACCATAACGAATGGAAAGGCAAGCTTGGGTCCAGGAATCTTCGCTGAGCTGCATGTTCAAAACTGATTCCAAATTTGATTTGATCAAGTCGTCGAGGGGGGATAATAAGTTATGAAATTTAGTAAAGGGGCAGCAGCGAAGAACATAAGTCAATTTCGGAACAAAGAGGCAAAACCGAATAATTGATATTGCAAAATGTGGGCTAATTTAAGAAGATTAATTATAAATATTGGATTTGTATTGACATCTGAATTGTACCTAATATGTATTATTATTATTATTATTTTGTTTGAATTATGTAATTTTACAATGATGTAAGGCGATCTTAATTTCTTAAATTTATTGACATGTTCATTTTGAATTTTTTTTATATACTTGTAAATAGTTTATTAATTTTATTATTATTATTATGATACGTGTATATCCGCCTAATTTAACAATTTAAAAAAAACTGACGATCACAATATTAATTCCTTTCAATTGACTATGGTAATTTTAAATGACATTGTATATTGTGAAATAAATAAATATATCTATTTATCTATCTATCTATGGAAACTGTGAAACTTTGACAAATGACATTTGACAGTTTCCATATAAAAACAGGTGAGGACGCGTCGGTTTCTGAATAAGCCGGCTGGGCGTGCGACATGCACTTAACCAAGTCTAACCACCGCCAATCTAATTATTATTAACAGACGTAACGCCGATTACGCGCCTGATCAATTTACTACAACAACCTATAGATGCAACAGATGTAAAGAGTCATTTAATTTATTCACTTTCAAGTGGGTTGTTGAGACAAATTGGTAGGTGTGCATTGGCCAGTAGGTACTTCTTAGTTCTTACATATTATAAGCAATGTCTTATTGCCACAAAAAATCCACATACTCGTAACACATCAGGCGCCACTCAAAAATAGAGATCGTTTGCAGTAAGTTCAATGAATCAAAGTTATTTTAATTGTTTTTTTAGTTTTTTGTTTTCATATTGCACATCACCGGTTACCGATAGTTATCGAGAACAATCAATTACAAAAATGTACATCTTGAAAAATTCTATGAACTAATTATTATATCAGTATTATAAATACACCACTTACCATCACTCCTACGATGATTGCTGGATGGACACCAAGACTCCTCATTAACCTCCCAGCACCAACTACAGCCCTGCCGCTACTTCTCCATTTCCCCATGTTTTTGTTTTTTTAACACTACCACAGACTAGTTTAAAATTACATAACACAACTAAACACTTTTTTAACAAACGGTGGTTTCATTGTTGTGGATAGGTAGCCCACACTATTCTAGGGTAAAATAACCTATTTTATTCCATCATAAAGTAAATTCCTTTTTAATCCACCCTTCTCAAAAAAACAAGTTTTTTATGAATCCATCAAAACAAGGCGTGGGTACCGTTACACACTGCGCGTACACACTGTACGCGAAAAAGAAACGAGGAAGACAGATATATTCATCGAGTAGTCTTGATTCGCAGGCTCAAGGTCAAACGTATTTTTAGACTTTATTATATGCATTCAATATGTTAAAACGCCGAAATAGTTTAACGCGTCTGACAATAAATTACGTACAAACGTACATACATACATTTAGGCCTGTGTCCCCAGAAGGGGTAGGCAGAACAAATGAAAAAAATATTATCTCGTCTAGCTTTTTTGGGTTTAAAATCGAATAAAATGTGATATTACAGTGACAGGTTGCTAGCCTATCTCCTACAACGCCTTTTCTCCGTTTCTGTGATATTAAACTTTAAAGAGCAAATTTTTTTTGGAGCCATGTCAGCAAAACCTTTCATAAATCTCTGTCTAGCCCAATGGATGGCTGCTAGAGAATGCCATTTGGCATTAAGCCCGCCATTTGTAGAATTAAATTTTGTGCAATAAGGTTTAAATAAATAAATCCATCCATACTATCCATATCCATACTATACTTACTATATACTTATATATACTAATATATACTTGACGACCTGTTTAGCCTAGTTGGTAGCAGAGATGGGCAAATCGTAATCGATTCCTGATTCCACGATTACTTGATTTTACTTTGTAATCTACTACTAGGTGTCAGATTACTTGTAATGTAATCAAGTGAAACGGTAAATTACCATTACATATTATGGAATCAGTAATCATCTATACAAATATTACCATTACTAATAATTGGGAATCATTGTCGATTGCAAATTACTGGAATTGTTGACTTGATTACTTCCAGATTACTTCTATATGTTAAGTGTCTTTTAAATGAAGTTTTCTCAAACATACAATTAAATATCGTGTTGACTGATTCGCATACGTGGCATCCGAATTTAGGGTCAATTTTAAGATCCAAGATGGCAGCAAATTTTTTTGCAATATTCTTTATTATACTCGTTTTCGACTAATTCGTATACAAAATGGATAGGTAATATAGGTATATTTTATGCAATTCCGTCCGTGCATTCTGAACTCATAATATGAATTATGATTCACAATGTGTAAGGCCGACCTAAGGGTTCCTGGTTGACTTGCGTGACCCTAAAAACGTGCCGCCATCTTAGATTTCAAAATGGACCCTAAATTCGGACTCTACTTAAGTATGCGAATTTTTGAGAAAACACTATACAAATCTCGGCGAGAAAAAAAGGATTGCTCAAAGAAACTCAAGATATTCCTGATTCCACATCCATCACACAACATGTATGAAATAAAAATAGTTTCTTGAATCATAAATATTAGTTTTATTTATTGTACTCAACTAAATAAAATTAAAATAAACTTGTCGCTATTACTTAAGCTTTCAATTAAATATGCGTAATTAAAATTAAGTACGGCTTTAAAATTTATCGTTTAACCCTTTAGTGGGTAACGGCAACGGTAACGCCTTGACTGTACTTGCAGTCGAGTTCATAAATATATGAGCATTTTCCATAAAAAAAGGTTTTCCTAAAGTATAATTATGAATGATGAACTTTCCCATGTACATTTATTTGTGAAGCCCTGGCAATACTCATATATTTATGAACTCGACTGTACAATATCTTTCATTACAAAAGAGTGAGGTGGGTCCAGACACAATTGACAATATGAATTATCGGTCAGGTACAAAGCTAAGTGAATTATTTCTTAGATTTAAGAATGTTTTTCATTATTCAAGTTGGCTTTTAATATAACTCGTCGCTCAAAGTTCTCGTCTGTTAATCGGTTGCTTTTTGGAGTATTTGTCATAGTCGCATAAGAGAACAGTCGTTCTACGGGAGCTCAAGAGGTCAGAGGTGTATTATACTTCAGAAAAACTTTTTTTATCTCAGGATATTTGTTCAGGATATATTATTATTATTATTATTATTATTATATAAATATTAACCCAATTTTTAAGATTCAACACCAAAATTTAATGTGAAAGTGAAATGCTAGAATGACATGTAGACCAAAAACAATTTTAGTGACATTAACAAAATTATAAAATAAGGTTTGCCAATTAAGTAATAAGCCTGGAATTGAAGTAAAGTAATTCAGATTACTTAAGTACTTGATTACCGAGGAATCAATATTACAGTAGTGGATTACAATACCGATTCCAAAGGAATGGATGACAGACGTAATCAAAGTACAGTATTACATTAATTTTGATTACCCAAATAATCGATTAATGAGGAATCATGATTACTGGAATGTAATCGTGTAATTAATTCCAAAAGGAATCGATTACGCCCAACTCTGGTTGGTAGTGACTCTGCCTCCGAAGCTAGAGGTCCCGGGTTCGAATCCCGGCCTGGGCATTTATTTGTGCATTTTTCACGGATATTTGTTCTTGGGTCTTGGATGTTTTCTATGTATTTAAGTATGTATTTATCTATATAAGTATGTATATCGTCGTCTAGTACCCATAGTACAAGCTTTGCTTAGTTTGGGACTAGTTCGATTTGTGTAAGATTGTCCCCCAATATTATTATTATTATTATTATACTATATACTATTATACTTTATACTATTTATATTATACTAATATTATAAATGCGAAAGTCACCCGTCTGTCTGTCTGTATGTTACCTCTTCACGCTTAAACGGCTAAACCGATTTAGAGGAAATTTGGTATAGAGATAGTTTGAGTCCCGGGAAAGGACACAGGATAGCTTTTATTCCGGAAATCGTTCCTTAAGGGGTGAAAAGAGGGGTAAAGGTTTGTATGGGCGCCTACAACAAATAAATAGCATTTATTCGTATAATATCGTTTGCTAAGAGGGTAAGCCCGCTAAATCCATTCCTTAACATTTTTTCGTTTTACCCACCATTATGTAGCAAAAAAAGATGCATCGCCTGAGAAAAACAGCTACTGCCAGTTATTTTAACAAATTGCTTAAAACACATATTGAGTAAAACAGTCAACTCCACGAGTTTAAAAGTTATCGGTCTCTCTAAACCCCAATATACCCGCCATTTTCGCAAGAATTTCGATCGCCTAGATGTGTGTTCTCGCATAAGATAACTTTGTTTCGTATTTTTTGTGTACGAAGAACTATAACATGGCAAAGGTATGTACTATTATTGCTTTTTATTAATATTTCGTGGCTTTTGAGGTGTAAATCCAATACAATCACTGTTTTAGGGTTGGGTTAACCTCTTATCAAAATTAATGGGAGTTTTTATTCTTACTATCGCGATAAACGTACTTAGCAGGTATTAATTTTGTACTATAGCAGTAACGCTGCTAACGAAAATTTTAAATTAAAGGGAAAAATTGAAAAATGTAATGCTCCGAGCAGGATTCGAACCTGCGACATCTGGCATACGCGGCCAATCGCTCTAGCCTCTGAGAAACCAATAGAGGCTAGAGCGATTGGCCGCGTATGCCAGATGTCGCAGGTTCGAATCCTGCTCGGAGCATTACATTTTTCAATTTTTCCCTTTAATTTAGCAGGTATTTTTCATATTCTCAAAAGAATTTTGTTACCGTGTCTCCAGATGAGTCTTTGACCAGTGTGTGTTGCCAGTGATGACATAATTGGCACTGAAACGTGGTCGCTTACTATGGGCCTCATAAAAGGGCATAAAGTGACCAAAAGAGCAGTGGAGAGGGCTATGCTGGGAGTATCTCAGCGTGATCGCATCAGAAATGAGGCCATCCAGAATAGAACCCAATTATCTGACATAGGGAACGTGTTATTATCGAGTATGTTTGGACCCGAGTATGTCCTAAAACTACGACCGAGACCACCGGGGGATGGGCAGCAACTTCACTGCAGTGCGGTGGAGATACTGCAACCGCCAACCCGCATGCCAAGCGTGGCGATTATGAGAGACACAAACAGGTACAAGTCTTTGGGGGAGGCTTATGTCCAGTAGTGGACTTCTTTCGGCTGACATGATGATGATGATAATAATGATCTGACATAGCCTTCCGAATCATTAATTTTGTTACTTACGTGGTAGTAGGCGGGGTACATTGCACGTGGAACCTATGGCCGTTAGGGTGGAAAGGTTCTCGAGTGGCGACCACTGACCGGATGGCGCAGCGTGGGTAGACTCCACACAAGATGGACTGATGACCTGGTAAAAGTCGCTGTAGTCCGCTGGATGCGGATGGCGCACGACCGGGCATTGTGACACTATTTGGGGGAGGCCTACGTCCAGCAGTGGATGTCCTTCGGCTGATATGATGATGATGAATATTTTCGCACAACACCCAGTTATGTAAAATTTACATGAAGATCTATTTACGTTCTTTTTCTGGCAAACTGCTATATCCTTAATTTAAAACGTTGTTTAATTGCAAAATACAGTTACGTTACAAAAGTCATCTTAAAAAGTAGATAATCAAATCGCTTTACTTGTCTTTTATTTTGGAATAAGGGGAAAAAATAACCCATTGATATTTTTCCCGTTTTTGGGGTTTCAATATTTTAATTTCAATCTTTTTTTTTGTCCGTCCTGTAAACTTCCATAATATGATGTTAGCAGGTTTACAATATTAGCCGACGATATAACGAGTGGCACGCGAACGGAGTTGCGGGAAAAAGCTAGTCAAATAAAAAAAACTGGGTACGTAAAAAAATTACTACTGTAGATATAATTAATTTAAAACGAAACTATCACTGCTGAGAAGCCATTACCATCAGTCTGACAGAAATGCATGGCCCATACCAGAGACATAAATAGCATTAATAGTCATATGTATGTATATTTTCATTGTATCACGTCTAGGAAATTAGACACACACGTTGTCTTGTTTAACTACGCATTGTAAATATTTTTTCTCTTTTTGTATTCATATGCAGATTTATTTATATTAAGTAGGTTAAGTATTATCATTGTAGTAAGCATGTTTTGGGAGAAAATGACTGACTGTCGAGTTTGTTACGGCGTTTCTTCTCGGCAGTGTTCTTCTTTTTCAGAAACCCTAGTAGATTTTGACTTGTAAAAGTGCCATTGCGGCCTACTTGCAGAATAAAGTACATTTACAGTACATATGGTGCTACTTTACCGCACGAGTGCGGTAATCAGCAGATTACGTGCATATGTCAAAGCTTTTAAGAGCCTGTATGTACTGTAAAACGTTGTACGATATATGTGCGAACAGGTAATTCGCAACTCGTGTCGATTTAAAACACTCCCTTCGGTCGTGTTTTAATTTATCGCCACTCGTTGCGAATTTCCTGTTCTCTGCACTTGTATCGTAATGTACTATTATTTCATTGTTAACGAGTAATAACCGATCTTAAGGAATGTACCTGGTAAAGAAAACTTACCTTTGATTAGTTAGATAACGTTGTTAGTTGTTTAAACATATAGTAAAAATAAGTTAGTGAGCTTTTAAGTCCTGTATTCCTCACGTGTGGGCAGTTACGGAGCCCTACATTGTGCGTGGCCGGACACGCACTTGGTCGGTTTTTTATTATCTAATGTCAGTAATGGCCTACGCCGGGAACCAGGAATGCACGACCAAATAATGTCCGGCCCGAGAATGCGCATCCACTTTTTTGGACGCGGAGGCTCGGGCCGAGCATTATCAACCCGAGCAAAAGTGGCTTCCGATTGTCGCCCCGGACCAAGATTGCTCGGACCTATAATGTACGGTACAGTAATGTCCAGCACAGTAATCGGCGTCCACTGCTTTGGACGCGGATTCTCGGGCCGAGCAAAACTGGCTTCCGATTGCTGCCCCGGTAATTGGCGTCCACTTTCCACAGATAACAAATAGTTACTAGGATGAATCTAACACTAAGTCAAGAAGTAGGTAGGTTAGGTTCTTTAGGTAGCTTCAGATGCCCGAAGGGCAAACCGCCCAGAAATAGGAGCCCCGCTTGCGGGGCTCCGTCGTCTCGCTTAGTTTCTAACTACCCATTTAAGTTTATATTGTTTGCGGATGGACGCGGATTACAGGGTCGCCCATTGTCGGTCCGAACACAACTGGCTTCCAATTCTTGCCCCGGACCAAATTTGTTCGGAATGATATTGCGCGGCCCAGGAATGTACAGCCCAGTAATCGGCGTCCACTTTTTTGGACGCGGATTGCTGGGCCGCGCATTATCGGCCCGAACAAAAGTGGCTTTTATAATGTTGCCCCGGACCAAGTTTGCTCAGAGCGATAATGCTCGGCCAAATAATGCACGGCCCAGTAATCCATGTACATTGGACGCGGATTACTGGGCCGGACATTCTTGTGGCCGGGCATTATCATGGCCGTACAATATAGGGACTCCCTACGCCATTACTGCCAATCGAGAATAAAAATGCCATAGAAATTTTGCCGTGTAACTGAAAGGTTATGCCTACACATACACATCCAAATTTCTTAAGCAAATCACCGATATAAGTTCTTCGCGATTTCGCTCGTGAACAATTAGTAGGAAAAGACTTGCTATTCACTTTTTACTAACAAAAATGCGGCTTTGTTTCTGTAAACTCAGCTAAAATACATAGAGTATTCGTACTGAGAAGTGATAACGAATAATGCATTTGACTTTCTTTATTGAAGTGACATTAAGACATCATTGAGACTACAACAAGTTGGTATAACACTACCAAAACGTAATATCTAGAATATCAGTGACATTAAATTTGAACCTTAATACTATAACGATACCGGTTGTTTTTCAATATGAATGTTGTACTGGCACGTGCTAACTAGGTAGCTAGCGGCTTTGCGATAATATAATAATATAATAATATATATTTATCTGCATAAAATGTGGTACATGTAGTTGACATCATTATGTTTATGTGCAAGACACATTTCACCAGCAACTGGCATGCAAAATGAAAATTAAAATTGAATAAATATTTAAAATAGAATATACACATAATAGTTCTTAAAATAAAAATAAAAATGACACTTTTAGTCTACCATTAAATCACAACGTATTAAATAATAAGTATGTCAAATTCGCTAAGCAAACTTAAAACATAAAATAAAAATAAAAATGTCGACAACCTATCTAATAATCTAAAAATTAATTACAATGTTATAAATAATGGCATATTCACTAAAACTACTACTTAAATCTAGAAAACAAACGTAAATAAAAAAAAATGTTAACGCCTATATATAAAATGAGAAAAATATTCGTCAACAGAGTAAAAACATTCTTCTAACAACCAATTCCTGAGTTTACTGCGAAATAATCGAATGGGCATAACCTTGATGTCATCATGCAGGCGATTGTAGATGCTAACTGACATGCAGTGAGCGTTTTTACCATACAATTTAGTTTTTTTTCTGGTATAGCGAGACGATTTGGGTATCTGGTATTGAATTTACATATATCCTTATTTTTTTTTAAATATTCAGGATGCATTTTGACGAATAGACAGGATTCATATATATACATACAAGGCACAGTTAAAACTTTTAAACTTCTAAATAGGGGTCTACAAGATGTCAAGATATCTACATTACAAATAGCTCCAATGCATTGTTTTTGGGCCAACAATGCCCGTTTTGCGTGAGTTGAATTGCCCCAAATAAGAATGCCATATTTAAGTACCGACTTAACATACACATGATAGGCCTGCATGGCATTCTCTTTAGTGCTTATCTTCGTTAACTTCCATAAGGCATATGCAAACGAATTCACCTTACTGCACACTCTATCGATGTGATCGTTCCAAGAAAAAGAGTCATCTAATTATATCCCCAAAAATTGTCTTACAAGACTCCGTTAATATATGATCTTCAAATGTGACAGTTAGGTTGTGCTTCACAGCATTTTTATTTACGAACTGAATAAATGTAGTTTTATTTAAATTGATACTTAGATTATTTCTTTGTAGTCAGGTTACAATACTATTAATAGTTTCATTGATATCATTATTGTAAATTCTTATATCTCGTTATTGTAAATTCTTATCTCTCGACATGGTATGACAATAGATAGATCATCGGCAAAAAGTGTGCAGTCAAAGTTTGTTACGTTAGGAATGTCGTTAATATACAGTAAGAAGAGCAGGGGTCCTAAACTACTACCCTGAGGTACTCCAGCCGCATTTACTTTAGTGGATGACCTATAAGCAGTCACTATATTGGCAGAATTTATTTGAGTTACTTCCACAAATTAAGTCCGTGCATGTAAGTAATCCCTACGCCAGTCATTCATCACTCCTCTTAGACCGTACAGTTCGCATTTGGCTAGTAGCGTTTCGTGACACACAAAATCAAAAGCACGACTCATGTCGAAGAATATAGCAGTTACTGGCAAGCTTTTGTTCATGTGTCTTAGGACATTTTTTGTTAAGTTATAGGCGGCTAGCGACGTCGACTTCCCTTTCTGAAAACCAAACTGTTCAAATTTAATTATTTCAAACTTTTTTAGGAATGACGATATGCGCTCATGAAATACCTTCTCAAATATCTTTGACAAAATTGGAATTTGCGAGATTGGTCTATAGTTTTCGATACATTCCTTGCTTCCTTTTTAAAAAAGTGGCTTGATTAATGCAAGTTTTAACGGTTTGCGAAAGACGCCATTAGCAAAAGACATATTCACAAGGTAGCTTAACACTGCAGCAATTTTTTTATTGCACGCTTTTATAACTTTAGTTTGAATTTCGTCATAACCAGCTGAATTTGTAGAATTAAGAGCCCTAATTATCTTGCTTATTTCAGTTTCATCAGTTAGATAATAGAGACAATGGCCTATGTTTGAAAGATTAAGGCTCGAAGCGAAAAATTCACCTGAGAAGAGCCGTACTATACCTAGCATTGAATGCAGTAAAGTTTTCGATTTAATTAGTTAGAAAAAAACACGCATTTTTGTACTTCGAATGAAATAAATAATTCAGCTAATTATCTCGCTTTCTGGTGTTTAAAGGTAGTGAGTTTTTTTTTATTTATTTAGAGTCCTATTATTTTATTTTTTAATACCCAACGCAGAATGCAAAATAGGGTTTTTATACGTAAGTAATGGTACCCACCATTACTCCACACCACACTTCGGGTTGCATGTTCGCGTTGCGTGTTTGCCTCCCTTTCTTTTTCGATATTAAAGAAAGAGATGCTACACGAATATTTGCAGAAATACCCGAAGTGTCACCATAACATGTGTATGTGTGTATCTGGCATGTGGCAACGTAGCTTTAAAGGGGTGAACTGATTAAAAAGCGCTTTTTGTATTTAAAAGTAGGTTTTGCAATGATGGTTCTTAGACATGTTTTATCATAATCGGTTCAGCCGTTTTTGAGATATTGAACTTTAAAATGAAAATGTCGGGGGTTTTTCAACTTTTCTAAGATGTCAGTTACTTAAGCTTGTAAATTACTGAATCTATACTTAAGAAGGCGCAGTACGCTCGGTTCTCCATACAAACGTATTTACCCTCTCATTTTAAAACGCCATGCTAGAATAACATGAAACTTTGTATACACAATGGGATCCGGCATATCTAGGTCGGAAATCAGTTTCTGTTACTAGAAATTGTAAAAGAAAAAAAATACAGCGGTTTTTTTGAGTTTTTTACGGCTTGTATGAAAACCTTAATAATCGCTGTATTTTTTCTCCATTATAATTTCAAGTAACAGAAACTAATTTCCGACCTCGATATGCCGGATCCCATTGTGTATACAAAGTTTCATGTTATTCTAGCATGGCGTCTTAAAATGAGAGCGTAAATACGTTTGTATGGAGAACCGAGCGTACTGTGCACTCTTAATCATACAAAGTTTATAGCCAATACATGAGCCTCACCAATATATATATATATATTTACTTTTATATTTTTATACTTTAATATGACTTTGCAATTTTGGTACTATTTTAACCTAGGTATGGTGCTACACTGGCTGTTATAACTTTTGTACTCGTATAACTATCTTTCTTCAATATCATAGTGTTACATAGCTTTATCCTTGTTACACTATGTTATATAACATTTATAACAGCCAGTGTGGGAGCACCATTAGGTACATTCAGCCTAGAAAGTGGCCGAACACTTTTCGACCATTAGTTGTATGTTAAGGTCCATTTCGCACGAACGCATCCATCCTTAAAGATATCGGCCTATACAAGAAACAGCGTCTAGTCTGTCGTCTGTCTGGCTTCACCCTACTCGCTGGAGTCCCGAGAATTTGGAGAAACTAGTGGTTACCGGAACACTAAAAGGAAAAAGATCACGAGGCCGAAGCCCCAAACGATGGCTCAACCAGGTGTCGGAGCATTTTAAAATGCCCGTGAATGCAGCCCTTCAACAGGCAGCCGACCAAAACTAGTAAAAGTAAAAAAGTAGTTTCTCTTCTTCTTCTTCAAATTAGGCATATTACATGCACCTATGAACGTCAATAAACTACCACCGGTTCGGAAAAATAAACCTCTGCCACGAGAAGAACCGGCGTAAGAAACTCGGCGAGGTGTCATTTTTTTCAAATCAATATACATTGTATAGTTAAATATAAAATTACAGTTCAATTCAAATCATTTAGTGACATAAATACAAAGCAGTATAAACCAACAAATAAATACCTGGGCACACTTTCGATGAACTTATCCTATAATACAGAGAGATGTAAAGAGTCTCTATGGTCAAAAATATTATAGATAAAAGCGGAGGTGTAAAGAGTCCCCATAGTCAAAACATTAGGTTTTAGAGATGTAAAAGGTCTCTAAAGGACAAAATAAAAAAGTGGATATCAGAAATAACAATTCCATGTCAGGAGACTGTTAAGCTAGCAGTCTTTGAGCTAATGCTACGGTATACATAACGTGTATGTAACCAATATGTCAAATATGCAATATATGATGAAAAAAAAATTGTAATAAAAATAAACAAAAACCTATTACATTGAAACAACTCGAAGAAGAATACTGGCTATGCTACGTCGGCAGGGTCACGATTCTCAGCAATGAGGAAGGCTACTTTCTTGGATAACTATACCACCAATTAGCAATTTTAGTAATCCGCAATGACGATTACTTATGACGAAAGATGAGAAATCGCGAGGCCCATCCTGCCTCGCGATTTCTCATCTTTTCTCCGAGGCGTTTGGCACCATTCTCTATTCTTCCCTGTTTACCCATATTTTTATTACCTAACAGTTTTTACTAAATATCTTATACTAACCTACTTACTTCATACAGTTCTGAACCAAGTAAAATCGTTAAAAATTATGTTCGTTCATTAAATTAGTGCTAGATAAAACGTCTTTAATGATAAAGAAGTTTCTGCGAAATTACGACCAAATATAAACAAACTAATTATCTTGTTTTTGTCTCAGCAAGCTGTCGAGTAGATTACCTACGGCTCAAATATTTACTGACACAATTCCTTAGAATAGCTAACTTTGCAAACCGATGATTTCACTCCACCAGCTCGCAAAGGCTGGTACAAAATATGCTTTGTTTGACAACTGATGAGAACGAGCGTACCTCGTTTTGTTGTCTACAAATTGCATCACATTTCGGTTCTGAATTCCTCACGGTGAGGTAAATTGAGAGCGGCAGCAAAGTCTGGCGTCTCGTGCCTTGAAAGGCTCGCTATACTAAGCCAGGATTGTACTTTTGAACCATTCGCTAGCTCGGCTTTCAATAATGCTTTCGCGTCAAAAATCACAACTTTGCAGCCGTGCTTGTTCGCTATTGTGTAGTCAGGCGCGGGTCCAGCCCTCAAAAAAGGTTGAGGTCACAGCCACCAAAAAATCGGCCAAGTGTGAGTCTGAGTACGAACTCGCTCATGAACAATGAACGACTTTTGAATTTGATTAAATCCTTTTTCCTACGCATCAGGACTTTGGCCTTAGGAATAGAATTAATCATCGCATACCATCAGGCGATTCGTCTGCTCGTTTACCTCCTGTCATAAAAAAAATCGAGGATGTCAGACCCTTCGATTATATTCCAATCAATATTTTTATTTTTCTTTTCTAGTAGCCAGTAAGCCAATAGGGCTAGACTGGTTAAATAGGTATCTTGACGCTGTCTCAGGAGTCGTAAGTATGACCAGCAAGATCTATTTTCTGTTCTGTTACGGTCAGTTTCGACCTTTCGTTGATAAGCAATTATGTATAGGTACGACGTACTCCAGGCCTACTCGATCGACCACTTAAATTTATATTTAGATTTAACTAAAATGTTTATTATATTTTTCCAATCTACGAAAAAAAACTCCAATATTTTCTTCGAATATCTTTGTGACACCGTTCACGAGATACCTATACATTTTCCCAGAAAATTCTTAAATTTGTAGGTCATAATCCTTTTTAGGGTTCCGTAGTCAGCTAAGAATCCTTATAGTTTCGCCATGTCCTTCTGTCTGTCTGTCTGTATGTCCGTCTGTCTGTCCGAGGCTTTGCTCTGTGTTTGTTAGTGCTAGAAAGTTGCAATTTGGTATGGATATATAAATCAATAAAACTGAGAAACTCGTAAAATAAAATCACAAAAATATTTTTTAGGGTACCTCCCGTACCTCACGTGATGTGGGGGTGATTTTTTTTTGCTTCATCCCTACGGTGTGGGGTGTTGTTGGTGTAGTAGCTTATTTAGTAGATTTAATTTAGAGTTGTGGCAATAAAACATTTCTTTTTTTTTATCATATGTTAAAGTATTTCCACAGACCAAGTGAAATTGAATCTTAGTTTTAATGACATATAGACAGGGACTAAACATTTGGATAAGTAAGATAGAGATGGGTTGATTTTATTTATATTTCAAATTTTATTTTGCTTCATAATTTGATGAAAAATTAGATTCCACTCAATTTGGTCATGCAGCGAAAAACTGCAGAGTAATTGTGCTAATGCTATACTACCTACTCACCAAAAAATACACGCAAACGATAATTATTGTAATTATTGACTATCAGTATAATTATTATTTTTAGTGTACATCTATGATTCAATTTCCGTTAGGTATAGAGGATAACACGCCTGGCAAGCAGGCGATTACATCTCACGTTAAATCTAGTTACTGCCCGAGATTAGCAAACGTCCGTGTAACGGTTTCCGCACATCATCAAGAAGGCTGAATGCATGTTTGCCACTATTGTGGAATCACAAAAATGCTGCATCTGACAAAGTAACCGACCATCAAACATTTTTTTTATTTTTTTAATGAAAAAATGTTTATTTTCATTAACAATAGGTTTTCAGATCACATAGGTTGGGATCTCCTAGTAAGTATTGAAATACCAGCACGGCTAGTATGATATAGCTTATACCGTCACGTTATATGGCCAAAATGTACTAAAACGTCACATAAAACGTGACGGTATAAGCTATGATACTAGCCGGGCCGTAACAGGAGATCCCAATTGAAATACCTGTAACAGGAGAACATTTATAACAATTTATCACATTATCGTAGGAAAGTAATACATACTACTAGTATGCGTGCCACCGGGGATGATACACCACACATATAAAGAATGAACATCATACAGGGTGATTGAGGTAAAACAACAAGCGGTCTAGAGAGCGCTAAAGAGCGACCTCTTTCAGACAGTCTTTGGGTAATGGAGAAATGAAATGTAAAACTGAGTAGTAGGTGGTACAGAAATAAGCGGAAAAGATGATAAAGATTACAAAACGACACAGAACTCTAAAATATAAAATATTCATTTTCAATCCTTACACACACGTTATATAACTGAGAAAATTCGTAAGTTTTTATATGTATATCTGTTAGGGAGACGTTTTTATATGAATCTGTGGTATGTAACCTATGGTTCCTCTTCTTACATCAGATTTGACGCACTCACCTGAGTGAGCTGGCTGGCTGATGTGTCTAAACTAAACACACGCTACACAACTTAAGCAGACTTCGCAGTGCATGTAGAACTGGCGTTCAACGAAGTGCAGGTCTATAAAGAAATAAATATCTTGAGAGGCTCTAGTTAACTACAGCATTCACTAAAATCTATTATGAATCTCAAAAACGTATTAGGATGGTCATTCTGAACAAGGCTTCCCATGGAACCGATATGGAAATCGTGATTTTTTTTCACGACCGATATGGCAATCATGAAAACTTTTCCACCAACTGCTATGAAAATTGTGAAATTATTTTCGCGATTTTCATATAGGTCCCATGGGATGATGGGAAACCTTGTCGAGAGTTATTATCCTTATACGTTTTCGGCATTCTGGTTCACGACCCCAAAATCACCCTGCATTTACCTTAAAGTATCCCAGACGCATTATGAATCGTGCAAGTCATGTTCATGAATATAGGTGTCAAAATATCCTTATCATTGGGGTGTTAACAGCCTGGTTAACCGAAATGTGGACGTCATCATCGTCCCGTAGTGCCAGGAACCAAATGCAGCAATACACTGAGATAATTACCTGTTCAGAAAAAAATATAGGTCATAATACCCGGCCCAGGAGCAAATATCGTCAGCCATTTCCTCTCAGGCGAGTTTTTTTTTACAGTTCAGGCTGCCAATTCCACTAATAGAGCCTCAGCTGACGACCTTTGATGATGACGAGGCTTTATAATTAATGATCGAATACAGGTAGCTATTTTAGGACGAAAGTTTAACATCGATGTGACTTAATTTAAATTCCGTGTATAATTTGAACATTAAAAATGGATTAATTTTTGTTATCGAAAGACAACGATGATATATCGGTTTGCAACTTCGCACCGCACACGTATGGAAAGGTCATATTCTTTAAATAGGTGGATCGTCAATGTGAAACGAAATCCATTGATAATATCAAACATACAAGACATTTCGGTACAAAACTAAAATTAAATAAGTTTTTTATAGCATATGTATTGTTTTATTTTTAACGACACAGGCCATGTTAGTTATTATGTTCGACTTCAAAGTGACATAAAAATTGGTTGCAGAACTGGGTTCTATAACGTTTAGAATTTGTAACACATTCGGTTCACATTAGTATTAGGCTGGGTTGCACCGACTTACGATCACAGACTGATCAACGTTAAATATGGCGCCGGCAGCTGTCATCCCATAGAAACTTGTCAAACTCTCCGTACAATCATATTTTAACGAACACCGCCTACGATTACAGATGGTTTGGTGCAACCCAGCCTTAGTGTACTAAAGTATGACTAAAGAAAAACAAATGTGTTTACGTAAATTTAACTAAAACTAGGTATAAATCTTGACAATCATCTTAAACAATATGTAATGTCACATAATGAAATGGTTCCTCACTTTTCGACCTGTGGGGTTATTCACAAACCGATTCGGCCTTATCTTTCACCTCGCATCTCACCCGTTATTATATGGACACTGTCAATATTTGATAAATGATAGTTGACGTTTTCCATATAATAGTTTGTGAATAAGAAGGCTGAGCTGCTTTAAAGTTGAAAAGTGACGTACATTTTCATTCCGCAACTTTACTAGCGCTACATATATATATTAACTTACCATCACTAGTAGCACTACAATAACCGCTGGATGAAGACCTAAATTGAAATAAAGTTATTTTTATGTAGCAACAGTAGATTTATGTAGGCTTTATAAAATACATATATATAAAGCCTACATAAATCTCTATTATTATTTTAACTTAAATATCTCAGGTTACGGCCTCAGTGCCCGCCCTGACTGCAAGCGGTGCTTATACCGAGTCCGACTCGCGCACCGAGGGTTCCGATGCCATTCAGGAGAAATTGGACGCCATGGGTACAGCGCCAACTATCGGAGCATTATACAAACTTAGTTTAGAAATGTTTTTGGGTAATAAAAAATATACATTAATCTAGACAGAGATATAATTATATATTTCCTGTAATCTTTACATTGATATAATGATGCTATTCTAACCCGTGTGGTGCCGGGTTAGAAAAGCACCACCCCTTTCTTCTTGGGTGTCGTAAGAGTCGACTATGGGAACAAGGTTGAACTGTGTTGTGGTCGATGGGCTAGCAACCTGTCACCGCAATATCACATTTTCTCCATCTATAAACCTACAATTGCTAACCGTGACACTGAAATTAATGTTCGTGTGCTATGCCAACCCGCATGCCAAGCGTGGCGATTATGGCATTTACCCCCAATGAAATTGGGGGAGGCCTATGTCCAGCAGTGGACGTCCTACGGCTGATATGGTGGTGGTGGTGGTGGATGCCTACCCCTTTTGGGAATACAGGCGTGATTTTATGTATGTATGTATGATATAATGATATTAGTAACGCTGCGTAATTACTTATTTATTTTACTTCATAAATCGAAAATTTTCCACCATAAGGAAACTGTCATAGAATGTGCAATTCAAGCCATGTCATATGACAACCCACTTTGCGTAGTCAAGAGACTTTGAACTTATGGGGGACCTTGTACCTACAGTTAGCATCATAAATATGTAAACAATTTTGAACTATGTTCCCCAGACATTAGTTCCGAAATGTATCCATATTTATAATAATAAATTGTTCTTTATTGAGGTATAAACCCATCACATTACAAATATTATAATAATAATTTATACCAAAAAAAAACCGACTCCAATTTTATACTTGCTATGCCACAATTTGTGGTTTCCGTGAGCCAATGCTTGGTTACCTACAGAAAATACCGAAATCGGCATATGCGTGCCTATCAAATTCGAGGAGTTCCCTCGATTCCTCCTAGATCCCATCATCAGACCTTCGCCAAATTTATATGAGACCAATGTCGGGATACCTGCTTTGAAACAAAAAAAGAATTATCAAAATCGGCCCACGTGTTCAAGTGTTATCGGGGAACATACATACATAAAAAAAGAACAAGCAAACATGCAGACAAACTGACTACCTCCTTACTTCTATTGAAGTCGGTAAAAAACAGTTATACTAAATATTCAATTAAAAAATACAAAAAATATAATAAAATAAAACATTTACAATAAAAAAGCCATCTTTGACAGTGCTGTCACGCTCAAGCAAGCTTCACGCTGTTCGCTGTTGTCTGTGCTGCATCTTTGTGGTTGCTGTTGTTATGATGCTGACTGTACCGGTAATTTCTTACAGAAAATATGATTGATAATAATTTACGTAACTTGTATTGGAGAAATGGCGCAAGATCGGGTTAGGTTACAAAAAGAAGAATGCTTGTCATTTTGGGTCGGTGAGCCATTGTAGTTAGTTACTTGTATTTATATTGTAAGCGGAAGACTCTAATGAAATAGGTGGAAAGAGACTACCGCTCAAAATATGAGTCAGCATGCAATGCCCTGGGCAAACCGAGTGAAAAACGCCCGGTCGGCCGCCCTAGATACCGTTGGGCCGATGCTGTGGAGATAGATTTATGCGAGCTTCAAGTTGACTCGTGGAAGGAAATGACGCGGGATCGGGATCGGTGGCGTGCACTCGTGTTGGAGGCCAAGACACACTTTGGGTCGCTGCGCCAGTGGAGTAAGTAAGTATACAATGCCCTGGTTTATAACTTGTTTACTAAACCTGTAACTATACTTGTTTGTTGAACCGATGGCCGTTGGGGCCGAAAGGTTCTCGAGTAGCGACCACGTACCGGAAGGCGAAGCGTGGGCAGGCCCCCCACACGGTTAACTGATGACCTGGTAAGGGTCGAGGGTGTCCGCTGGATGCGGGTGGCGCAGGACCGGTCATTGTGGAAGTCTTTAGGGGAGGCCTATGTCCAGCAGTGGACGTCTTTCGGCTGACATGATGATGATGATGATAACTTGTTTGCAATGTGCTCAACTAATCATAACCTGCTCATTTTTAGGGTTCCGAAGGGTTCAAACGGAGCGCTATTGCTGTCACTCGCGTGTCAGTCTGTCGTCTGTCATACATTTCGTTCCGAAGAATTTTTTATCTTCCCACTGACCTATGAACTTAAAATTTGGTGATAATGTTTATTATTACTATAATTTACAAAAAAATACCAATACATTGATAGAACACGTTAGATTTTTAGTTGTACGACCCTCGATGCGCGAATCCGACTCGCACTTAGCCTTTTTTGTTTGGTTCGTTTATTTCGTGTTCATATTTGACATCTATGACGGTGTATTTTTATACTCTACAGTAGGTAGATCCATACTTAATATAACAAATGCAAAAGTAACTCTATTAAGCTCGACAAGCACATAGCGGGCGCGGCGCGGTGCGGGGCGGAGGCGGTTTTGCCTTTTTCAACTTTTTGAAACTGTCGACTGCCGATTACTGCTTTGCTGCTGCTGCTGCGGTATGTCACACACGCCGCCTCCGCTCTACCGCGCGACCGAATACCGCGTGGTATTTTTGGTGCGACGTCCCCCGGACCGCGTTCGGTTTACCGCAAAAACCGCCTCCGCCACGCAACGAGGCTGCGCCGCGTTCTGTGCGTTTCAAGCTTCAGTTACCTCTTCACGTCTAAACCGCTGAACCGACTGAAATGAAATTAGGTATGGAGATAGTTTGAGACCCTAGGCAGGACATAGTATAGATTTTATCTCAGAAATAATCTCCTAAGGGGGTGAAAGTTTTTATGGAGGTACGAGATAGTTAGACAAGCTCCTCGGGGGCGAAGTCGCGGGCAACACTTAGTAGCTATATAAATATAACTTACCATCACTACAATAACTATTAGATGAATACTCGATCTCCTCAATCACCCTAAAACAATATATAAAGCCCATCTTCCCTTACTTCTCATTCCATGGATAATTATGTTACGAAACATGGATACCTTCTCGTCTTTATACATCTATTTTTAGCACCTAATGGAAACTGACTGTGGTCGCGATCGTCGGCAATGAGGTACCAAGAACCAACCAAGAACAAAGAAGATTGATTTTATTATTGTTGACATCCTATTCTGTCATTTTGGGCATGTCTTACGTATTTTTTCTAGACTGGGCAAAGACCTTTTTTAGCCCGCCAAGTCCGCCCAAGTCATCCATCCCAATAAACAAGTTTTTTTTATGCCTACAAAACAAATCTTTGGGAAAGGAAATAGTACAAAGTGTGGCCTGTGACAGGAGCAAAAAATTAAAGCGTTCATTTAATTTTAGCATCTCCAATACCCTCTTGTGCCCAAAAATATTTTTGATCTAAAGTCGTAAGTGTATATATTACTTATAAATAACATAATAGTACTTGCATTTTAGGTTTGAAAAAAAAGGGAGAAGTTTATGTAAGCCAATATGGACCAGTAAAGGAAAAAAACGTAAACTGTATTTACTTCACTCAAAAGAAAATGGTACGAAAATATCAGAAATCCGGTTCGGCTCACATGAGAAGTAAATATTGCTCTCTCGTTCTAACTATAATATCTATGTTAGTTACTGTGATATATTCCATAGTTTCGATTTCGAAGCCATATTGTAGTTAAAATCATTTTAACCGACTTCAAGATTTCACAAGAGGTTATCAAATCGGTTGTAGGTTTTTTTTTATGTTTGTTAATCCAGAACTCCGTCATTTCTAAAACGATTTTGAAATTTCTTTTTTTTATTGTAGTAACTATATATAGCCTAGTTGGTCCCGTTTTTTTCAAAACGCAGTTCTGATGATGGGATCCATGAAAAATCGAGGGAAATCCTCAAATCTTAAAGGCAAACATATAGCGATTTTTGTGTTTTTATCAACAAATCAACCATTTTCATACAAAAATGTGACATTTGATGAAGTGGAACTGCTGGTGGTGATCAGAACAGAACTCTTCAACGACGAAAAGTTCACGTTTGGCGATTTATCCTTCTAGCTGTGTTTGTTAAGCAAGTTCTATTTTCACAACTAATTTTTGTCATGCTCGAGTTCTGATGATGGAATCCATGAGGAATCGAGGGAATTCCTCAAATGTGAAAGGCACACATATAGTGATTTTAGTATTTTCATGAACCACCACCATCACCACCACCATATCAGCCGAAAGACGTCCACTGCTGGACATAAGCCTCCCCCAATTCCATAGGGGTTAATGCCATAATCGCCACGCTTGGCATGCGGGTTGGCGATCGCAGTATCTCCACCGCACTTCAGGGATGCTGCTGCCCATCCCCCGGTGGTCTTGGCCGTAGTTTTAGGACATACCCGGGTCCGGGGGTTTTCATGAACTATTCAAGCATTTTCATTCAAAAAAGTGACATTTGATGAACTGGAACTGCTGATGATGATCAGAACGGAACTCTTCAACGACGCATAGTTCACGTTTGGCGAATTGTCCTCTTTGCTGTGTTTGGTAAGAAAGTTAGATTTTCATCACAATCATTTGTCAAGCTCGAGTTCTGATGGAGGATTCCATGAGGTATTGAGGGTACTTAGTCTTCTACCATTATAAACATACTTATAGCCATTTTGATTTCATTGTATGGAATCTAAGAGTACACCATCTAAGTATAATAATTTTTCACCGGCCTCCCCCGATGAAATCGGTTTTTTTTTCTTAAAAATTAGCTAGGCATCAACATAAACGGCGACTTCCTCACTCACCTTCGGTTTGCTGACGATATCGTAGTCTTGGCTGAGACCATGGAGGATTTAAGTACAATGCTCAATGACCTCAGTAAAGCCTCCGAGCGAGTTGGTCTAAGGATGAACATGGACAAGACGAAAGATCATGTCAAATGCCCATGTAGCACCAACCCCCGTAACAATCGGACACTTTACGCTCGAAGTTATAGACGATTAGATTTACCTAGGACAGACTGTCCAGTTACGTAAGTCCAACTTCGAGAAAGAGGTGAATCGTCGAATCCGACTCGGCTGGGCAGCGTTCGGGAAGCTACGGCACATCTTTTCGTCCAATATTCCGCAGTGTCTCAAAACTAAATTCTTTGACCAGTGTGTGTTGCCAGTGATGACATATGGTACTGAAAAGTGGTCGCTTACTATATATCATAATATATATCATAAGAAGAAGAAGTAACCCAAAGAGCTATGGAGAGGGCTATGCTGGGAGTATCTCTGCGTGATCGCATCAGGAATGAAGTTATCCGCAGCAGAACCAAGGTGACCGATATAGCCCTTCGAATCGCTAAACTTAAGTGGCAGTGGGCGGGACACATAGCACGTAGAACCGATGGCCGTTGGGGCGGAAAGGTTCTCGAGTGGCAACCACTTACCGGAAGGCGTAGCGTGGGCAGGCCCCCCACACGGTGGACTGATGACCTGGTGAAGGTCGCGGGTGTCCGCTGGATGCGGGTGACGCAGGACCGGTTAATTGTGGAAGTCTTTGGGGGAGGCCTATGTCCAGCAGTGGACGTCTTTCGGCTGACGTGATGATAATGATGATATTTATATACCAAAAAATACATTAAGTGCTTATATTACATACGCAAGTAAGTACATACGAACACGCAACCCGAAGTAATGTGACACCATAATAACCAGTCCGAAAGAGCCTCACTTTGTCATAGCGTGTCCCCACACATTACCATATAAAAAATTATAAAATTTATAAGCATATGCACGTATATAGATATAGTTATCACTACCAATAATAGAAAGGGACATACTAAGTTAAAAAGGGGTCTCTTTCAGCTCGCGTTTTCAGCCACAGATGGTACATACTTGACTCATACATACATAGTCTCTCCTATTTCTATTGTTGTGATGGATGAAATACATTTTTCACCTCAGCGATTCGAAAATGACGGTTTTGCTGCTTGAAACCAGTGAGCAAAATGCAATTTTGCTGCGAGCGTGAAAACGACTTTTCCAGCTTGAAAACAGTGAGCAAAATGCAATTTTGCTGCGAGGGTGAAAAAACTTACTTTTTAAATTTTCATATTGTAGGTTAGTTTAAGTAACTTCATTCTCTCTATCACTATTCCTTTGCGTTAATATGTTCTCGCCGCTGAGGTGAAAAGTTGTATGTATCACACGAGAGCAAATATATTTACATCTCGTGTCTTTGAGTCCCTTGCTACGCTCAAGATTCTAATTTTGAATCACTCGCTACGCTCGTGATTCAATTATAGAATGTTTCGCTTGCTCGGGACTCAACATCAACAGTCGCAGCAAAAATCTACTTTGCTCTCTTGTTGAACAAATAACTATTACACCACACCTTGCCAAAAAACGCGTTTTCCGCACGCTGTGCGTCCGGAAAACCCCACTTTTTGGCCAAGTGGTGACCTAAAATTATGTACAAAACACGGTTCGTAAAACAGACAGCCTTCTCTCGCATATTTATCCCATTACTTGAATGTTTTTTATTTTAATTTTGGAAATATATTAAACGTTTAACTTTAGTTGATTTTACTACCCCTGGTGTTTTCCAATTAGGTTTCTTTTTGAATGTGTGTCTAACACATTCAAGGGGAATACAAAAATCGAATACTAATAATAAAGAGATCGAATACTAAAAATAAATTTATAAATATTTCATATGCGAAATTTACGTCTGTATCTTCGTATCCTTGAGAAAATTTTATTTGCGACATGTATTTTATGAATATTACTAAATTACCATTAATTTTCTATTATATGTGTACCAATTTTTTTCGTGTTTTACCCGTGGTACCCCAGCCTTTGTACCACAGGGGGATCACGGGTAATTTTTTTTACCCGTTGTCCCACCGTTCTAAACAATGTTCGCCAGTGGGTCTACGAATAATTTACTTTTTCCCATGGTCCCACGATGCGATGTGTTTAAAAATGTTCGGTTCTGGCGCTTCGCCGGCCGCTGCTGCCGCACGCTCGCTTCGCTCGCTCGGCTCGCGCACTTTAGGGTCGCAGTTCTATTAACACTCCTCCTCGCTCCGCTCGTCGTCTTACCTAACTATTCTGTGGAAAAAATAAGTGAAATCAAACATTTCAGTAAAAATTACGCAGATAGACGAACCATGGTGGGCCTATAGGGAAATAATTATTTGTTATACAAGGGTGCAAAGTTGTATTTTACCCGCGAGTGTGGAATTGAAACACGAGCCAGCGAAAGGATTCTATAGTTGAACCACGAGCGAAGCGATTGGTTCTAAAATAGAATCCTGAGCGTACACACGAGAAGTAAAATACAACTTTGCACCAGTGTGTAACACAAAACTTTTCTGCTCACTATAGCGAGGAAAGTGTAACATGCAAAAAAACACAGTTCCACATGCATGATTTCCATCACTGGAATCACTGATTTTTTTACGATATTATAACAGAAAACTCTAAAAGTTGTGTATAATATTTACGCGAGTCGGAGTCGGTGACAAGTTGTGTATATTTTAGTTGACATTGACAATGATGACATTTCTGACGATGCGTTTTGAAATTGCATCGACTCAACTTGTGCGTTTACAATTACACTCAAAGTCATTATAAAAAATAATGTTACTTATAGAATTTTAAGGTTTACGACTTAAATCATTAAAGAAAGCTATATTTGGTATTTTTTATTAAATTTTCAAACCATTTATTTAATGATAATTGATATCAAACGAACCATTAATATGAGCGTTTTACGTTTTGTTATCTGTCAAAAGCTACTCAAACACGCTCCAAGGTCAAATTACTTTCCCCACTTGTGGATAAAATGCGTTTTTACCCGCTTGTTTCAAAGGATAAAAGACGGCTTTCCGAGCTAGTGAGGGGAAAAATAAATTACCCGTAGACCCACTGGCGAACACTGTTTAGAACGGTGGGACAACGAAATACCCGTGGTCCCCCTGTGGTACAAAAGCAGTGGTACCACGGGTAATACCCCGTGTGATCAGATAGTCCCATATTCATGACCTTTGAGACATATCGCCGGTGGTTAGTTAAGATATTGTCTACACAAGTTTGACTTTGGTGAGTTATTCTGGTAGGCTCGTGTATGGTCGGAATCATATTATATATGCTTAATGTTGACATAAAGTCTATTGATGATGAATCATCACTCAATAGATGGGTGTCGAAGTTGCACCACGTCCGTAGGGAGTACCCACCGTTACCCTACACGTGACCCCTGGGTGGTGCTAAAAGTGCAACAAAAACTGGCAACCGTACTTGTCTTCTCGAAGATCTCACGGTTCGTAAATAAATGCCATACGATTAAATAAATACTCAATAGATTGATATTAAAATCACCAGCTATGAATATTTTTTTGCTTCAAGTTTCGAATGCGTATAATTAACTAACATAAAAGGCATTCAATTTTCTTAATAAAGAGTTTAAAATCACTACCAGGAACTCTGTATATAGATGTCAAAACAAAATTAAGATCTGGGATAAATATACCACACAGTTCGAAATGAATTTCAATTGACATATCTGATATCCATTGAAGGTTTATACAATTAAGATTATTTTTCAAGTAAATACAAACACCACCTCTCGTTTTACGAGTTCTGCAAAAATATGACACCGCTCTGTAGCCATCAATCTGTAATATTGGTGCTTCACTATTTTTTATTTCAATTCTCAGATGCCGTTTCACCAACACCATTTCTCTGCCAGGAGCCTTCGGCATCTCCCAAGCTTTTCTCATCAATGACAATTCACAGAGCATTCGTTTGTCTCTTGTTCTGTAATCATCTTTTCCTTTTAACAGCCCTCTACTGGCGTACAACGGAACTATCGAGCAATCGACTTCACTCAGATGTGCTTTAACACCCTTGTACGTTGCATTTCAATCAGTGGCACAAAGTACAACATATATACTGAGATAGAGATACCAGTGAAATACTCCACATAGATCGTAGCGCCGTTGTGTATTTAGTAAGAACTAACCGCACGACCGACCGCTGTATCTCTGGCATTTCAATATGCAAGTGCGATAGAGATAGCACCCAGTGACATCTGGTACAAAACAAGTTAAACTAACATTTCCATAGAAAAAATCGTACCTCGAGCTGAACTGAAAGTCCACTGATCAGTGGCATTTGTAGAATGACAGCGAAGTGCAAGATAAACAAATTCACGAAGAATTTAATAGAGGGCGCAGAAGGCGATTATTCCTCTTCGACATATTTAATACGGTTGTAAAATATTTTCAGCGTATCAACTCATCAAATTATAAAAACGATATGTTTACATTTTTCAAATCAAGTACTTATCACGATTTTTAGTGTCGAACTATATAATGACAATAATGAAATCTCAGTGTTGTCACTATGGGTACTAGACGACGATATATTAAATATATCACCGCGTAAAATCTTGGGTTACAAAAGGCTTACGCTTGTCGTGCCGGCACAAAAGGCAACTTAAAGTTATGGTTAACAAAAGTAACAACGAAATAATCCGAAACCATTACAAAATATATGAAAAAATCCTGAAAAAATGTATTAGAGTGTCAAGAAAAATTGGTTATACCAAAACAATGAAAAATTCAAAGACCAAAATTAAAACAATGTGGAGCCTTATAAATAGTATAACAAAGAGGCAAAAAGATCACGAGTACAAAAATATGTCATTAAAAATAGCCGATACGATCGTAACAGCGCCGGAACAAGTAGCAAACGGGTTTAATGAACCATCGCGTCGGTAGGTGAGAAAGACTTTAGAGCCGGAGCGATAACGGCGCGCGCGCGCCGTGTGCATACCCCCGCCACGAACTCAATATTCATACGGCCAGTAGATGTAACCGAAACTATAAAAATTATTAAGCAGCTCAAAAATAAAACTAGTTCTGGTATCGACGAAATGCCACCTGTTCTTATAAAACAATGTGCATTAGAATTAGCAAAGCCCCTAACAAAACTGGTTAGCCAGTCGTTCAATCAAGGAATATTCCCGGACTTACTTAAAATATCCATTATTAAACCTATTTTTAAAAATGGTGACGTAACCAATCCGAGCCAATATCGACCTATCGCGCTCTTGCCAACCGTATCAAAAATATTCGAAAAATGTATGACAAATCGTATCTATAACTTTTTCGAAAAATACAACATTTTGGATAAAAATCAATACGGCTTTAGGAGGCACCACTCAACAACATTAGCGGTTTATCAGTGTATACTAAAAATCTTAGATCATATCAACGACAAAAAATATAGTATAAGACTCCTATTGGACATGAAAAAAGCGTATGAAAAAGTACCACACGAAATCTTACTTTGTAAATTATATGGGATGGGAATACGCGGTGCAGCATATAACTGGTTCAAATCGTACCTATGGAATCGTAAACAATGTGTACAAATAGACTACTTTGATAAGGATCTTGAGGAATCAAGGATCGTGACGTCAAATTTGCGCCATACTACATGCTCAATACCGCAGGGGAGCGTTTGTAGTTGTCTATTATTTCTGGCATATATTAATGACTTGCCAAAAGTACTTAACACAGACGCAACCTGCGTTATGTTTGCTGACGACGTCTCTCTTTTGTTTAGCTGCAATAACAACTCTGAATGTAACTCGCAACTTAAAAACATTTTTAGTTCCGTACAGAAATGGCTCGATGAACATAACTTAGAAATAAACTTGAAAAAGACAAAAATCATACAATTTAAACCTACTCAAAAAAAGCTGCTAGAACTAAGCTTACATAGCACTAACATAGAAGAAGTCGCAGAATTCAATCTGTTAGGTATAGTATAACTATAGACTCCGGCATGAATTGGAAGGCCCACATACAAAATATTAAAACGAAAATGTCTAAATTCGTATATGTCCTGAGCATAATAAAACGGAATACAGATTTCGAATGTGCATTATCCGCATACTACGCATGGCTTCAGTACGCTGTAGTCCTTTGGGGTGATAGCGTCGAGGCCAAGCAACTTTTTATAATGCAGAAAACGTGTATCCGAATCCTAGCGAATGTGCGTGTGCCAAACAGCTGTCGCCCGTACTTCATTCGTTACAAGCTATTGACACTGCCCTGCATCTATATACTGCAAGCTGCTCTTTTTGTTCGTGAAAACCCTCATTTATTTGAATTAAGGATAAGGAAGTTTATTTGAACTAGTTAGAGCACAGTACCGGAATAAATTGCAACTACCTAAAAAGAACTTACAACTATTTAAAAATGGTCCCCATCACAAATGTATCTTAATAACTAATAAAATTCCAGACTCTATTACGAGTAAGCAAGAACAAGAAAATGCGGATTCAAGATGAAATTTAAAAAATGTTAATAGATAAATGTTACTATTCGGTTAAGGACTTTCTTGATGATAAATTTTAAATTTTATTATATTTCAAATTATCGTATTGTATTGAAATCTTATTATTCATTTAATTGCTAATGTGTTTTTATTTTTATTTAAGTGACATGTATTTTATTGTAATTTGTAAAATGTTTTAATGTATAACTTATTTTCGGGAACTCTGTAGATAGTAATTAGCATGATAATTAGTTCTATTTGTTATGATTATTAATTATATTTTATAATTTATTTTTTATTTTATTTATTTTTTATTTATTTATTTATTGATAAAAATTAACACTGACAGTTGAACCTTACGTGCTAATATTCTATAGTTATGGATATCTAATTTGGAGTCCGTTTTATGAATAGGTAGTACTTTATATAATATGTAGTGTAGTACTTTATAATGATTAGCCTAGATTAGTAAGGTTTTAATTTAATGTTGTATGCCCTTACGGGGCGTCATGGACTGACCTACTGAATTTTAACACCTTAATTATAATGTATGTACATGACTTTACAATAATAAATAAATAAATAAATCTATATATATATATATATATATATATATGTATGTGTGTATATATATATATATATATATATATACCTGCTTAAATACATAGAAAACATCCAAGTCTCAGGAACAAATGTTTCTGCTTACCACATAAACAAATGCCCTTACCGGGATTCGAACCTGGGACCTCTAGCTTAGGAGGCAGTGTCACTACCAGTCTACCAACTAGGCTAAACAGACCGACAATAGGTATATATTACTAGCTTTTGCCCGCGACTTCGTCTGCGTAGACTTCATTCTCGGCTTACAATTATTTGTTCTACCATACAATATTTCACTCTTCTTTACACCCCCTTAAAAATGATTACATTCAATATGATATGACACGCTCTTTCTTATATATGGGATTTGACATTTTGGTGCTTTTAAATGGAGACAAATCGTCAACAGCCGAAAATGATCGTACTATTTGTCCCGTTGTAACTCATCTTGTTTAACCATAAGGATACAAAGAGAACTATACAACGTGCTCCTGAGGAACCCGCATAACTTTACCAGCGTATTCCTGATCATATTTAGACACTAAAACGTCGTGTGAAGTTCACTGGATTCAGGCGAGTTTCAGAGATACCCATTCCATCCATCATTTTTTCAGAAAACAATTTTTATTCGTAACTCAGCGCAGAATGCGTTTTTGCGCACGATGTTGCTATTATGTGGTTGAGTCTACATGACAAGCATTCGGCTGTCAAATTTAGTATCTTAAAATGTAAAATAAGTACCTACCTGTTGTTTTTTTTTATTCAAAGTGAAAAGTAGAGTGTATAACTCGGTAATAAAACCCATTTTAACCTCGCTGTGCCTATCGACCCTCGCACCTCGCATATTTTTCCAAGATCCCGTCATCAGATCCAGACTTGGTGACAATGGGACCAACTAGAAAACACACCCTTTCAAACAAAAAAGAATTTTTGAAATCGGTCCACTAGCCTCCGAGTAATCGGTGAACATACAAAAAAAATATAGCGACGAATTGAGAACCTCCTCCTTTTTAGAAGTCGGTTAAAAAAAGAAGACTATGATAATTTAAAAACAGCTTAACTGATCATGTCCGTTATAGTTTTCATTAAAAGTTTTACTTTTTTCATATTTTTTGGACCCATAGTTCAGAAGTTAGAGGGTGAGACACATTTTTTTTCTTTTGGAGTCATTATTTTCGTAAATAATCACATTATCAAAAAATGTTTAATGAAGACCTTTATTCATTTTGAAAGACCTATCCAATAACAACCCAACACCATAGGCTTGACAAAAAAGAAATCATCTCTACTAATTGCAGCTTTCTAACACTAACAATCCCAGAGCAAAGCCTCGGACAGACAGACAGACAGATGGACATGGCGAAACTATAAGGGTTCCTAGTTGACTACGGAACCCTAAAAAGACCCAATACAACATTTAAAAAAAGGTAGATGTCTAAAAAAGCCAATACACAGTCCCGATCCCGACTATACATGACGTATGTATATTATTATTTCAAGTCCAAAATACAGCGACATTATCTCAGGTCCAAATAGGCACTGGTCAGGCTAAATTAAAGTATATACAGAGTGGAAAGAAAAAAAGGGCCCTGGAGGGAAACTACCTTAAAACGTTGAGATAATTCAATTTACTGAAAAGAAACATAATTTTTTTCCACTAAGCAATAAAACTCCATTCACAGATTTTTGAAAAAGATACCTTTTTTTCAATACTAATTGTGCAAAATGTCTTTTTTTTGGGCTCTCTTGTATCCTAGACTAGGTCTGTCTCATAAGTTTTTGTTCCTTGATAAAAATAGGATCTATTGGCATCAATTGGCATCAATTTTTTTTGACAAAAATGTCAAAAAATTGCTATTTTTTCTATCTGTACATTTTTTTTAAATCTGTGAATGCAGTTTTAATGCTTAGGAGAAATAAAATAATGTTTCCTTTCAGCAAATTGAGCTATCTCAACGTTTTAAGATAGTTTCCCTCCAGGGACCGACTTATGTTTCCACACTGTATACATATTTATATCTATTAAGGCGCAGGGTAGGACAAGCCATTCTCCATACAAAGGTTGTGCAAATTTTTGCGTTAGTTTTGGCACTACAGCATTTTATTTTATTTTTTGTTGCTACATCTAAATATACAGCTAAATCAGGCCAAAATATTGGAGCGTTGATTTCGGGGTCGTGGATCAAGAACCAGTTTTTAGACTTGGTATCTGATAGCCATTTCAAAAAATATGTAGTGACACGAAACAAACGCATTTTATTTTTAATTTATTTGATGAAAAAAATATATAATCACAAAAAAAACATGGTTACCCTACTCTCTTTGACGGATGATATGGGGAGTTGACGTGGGGTAGGGTGACCAAGTTGTATGAAAAAGTATTATTTCCCATTAAAAATTGTAAAAAAAAGAAAATTATTTGAGTTATAAACCTTCATACCGACTGTGATGTTGTCTACTTTAAATTTTTGACCATGTACAATTATTTCGGATCACGACCCCAAAATCACCCTATAAAAGAAGAAACTGACTGACTGACTGACTGACTGACTGACTGACTGACTGACATATCAACGCACAGCCCAAACCGCTGGTCCTAGAGATTCCAAATTTGGCACGTAGGTTCCTTATAAGGTCTAGGGGTGCACTAAGAAAGAATTTTTCAAAATTCAACCCCTAAGGGGGTGAAATGGGGGTCCGAAGTTTGTATGGGGAAACAAGATTAGTTGGACTATTTTATTCGAAACTTCACAAGAGTATTTCTAACGATAAATGAGTAAATACGTGTTTCAGGTTTTTTGAGAAATCAGCCCCTAAAAGGGGGAAATCTGGTGACAAATTCTGAAAATCGACATGGGTATTGTTTTGATGATATACCGGGTCGCTGATAACGAAAACAACAATGATTTTAAAATCTCACGTGGAGGACGTGAAATACCATCCCCTCTGTTGGGGTGCGAGGGGGATGAAATGTCTAAATATTAATATGGGTGTCGTTTTTATGGTGTTTTGGGACGTTAATTACGAAAATGGCATCGGTTTTGTAATTTAATATTGTGGACATGATAAATTTTGAAAAATAGTGCCAAATTTCAAGAAATAACTGACTGACTGAGAGACTGACATATCACCGCACAGCGCAAACTGGCGGTTCTAGAGATTCCAAATTTAGTACGTAGGTTCCATATAAGGTCTTGAGGTGCATTAAGAAAGGATTTTTCAAAATTCAACGCCTAAGGGGGTGAAATGGGGGTCCGAAGATTGTATGGGGAATCAAGATTAGCTGGATTATTTTATTCGAAACTTCACAGGAGTATTTCTAACGATAAATGAGTAAACATGTGTTTCAGGTTTTTTGAGAAATCAACCCCTAAAAGGAGGAAATCTGGTGAAAATTTCTGAAAATCAATATGGGTGTTGGTTCCATGGTTTATTGGGTCGCTGATTACGAAAACAACAATGATTTTAAAATCCCACGTGGAGGACGTGAAATACCATCCCCTCTGTTGGGGTCCGAGGGGGATGAAATGTCTAAATATTAATATGGGTGTCGTTTTTATGATTTTGGGTACGTTAATTACGAAAATGGCATCGGTTTTGAAATTTAATATTGTGGTCATGAAAACTTTTGGAAAATTGTGCCAAATATCAAGAAATAACTGACTGACTGAGAAACTGACATATCACCGCACAGCGCAAACTGGTGGTTCGAGAGATACCAAATTTGGAATGTAAGTTCCTTATAAGGTCTAAAGGTGCATGAAGTGCCGTGAGTTCCCTATGAAGATACGACCTTTTTTGATTTAATGTATTGTAGATGGTTTTATTAATCAGTGCCGTCCGATACGATTTCAACATAAATCGATATTTGAGCGTCCGAGAGGACTCTTAATAGGAATCCGAGGTACCTAAACTTTGAATAAAGTAACGGCCATATTGATTTTATTCATTTCCGTCCCGATTTCGTTCAAAATCGATATCTGAGCGTCCGAATGGTCCCTAATACGACTCCGAGGTAAAATGTGGAAAAAGTCGCAGTCATTGATTTTCTTTTTTTTTCGTCCCGATTTCGATCGAAATCGATATCTGAGCGTCCGAGAGGTCTCTTAATACGAATCCGAGGTAAAATTTGTGAAAGTGGCGGCCATATTGATTTTCTTCATTTTCGTCCCAATTTCGTTCAAAATCGATATCTGAGTGTCCGAGAGGTCTCTTAAACGAATCCCAGGTAAAATTTGTGAAAGCGGCGGCCATATTGATTTTCTTTTTTTTCGTCCCGATTTCGTTCAAAATCGATATCTGAGCGTCCGAGAGGTCCCTAATACGACTCCGAGGTAAAATGTGGAAAAAATCGCAGTCATTGATTTTCTTTTTTTTTCGTCCCGATTTCGATCGAAATCGATATCTGAGCGTCCGAGAGGTCTCTTAATACGAATCCGAGGTAAAATTTGTGAAATTGGCGGCTATATTGATTTTCTTCATTTTCGTCCCGATTTCGATCAAAATCGATATCTGAGCGTCCGAGAGGTCTCTTAATACAAATCCGAGGTAAAATTTGTGAAAGTGGCGGCCATATTGATTTTCTTCATTTTCGTCCCGATTTCGTTCAAAATCGATATCTGAGTGTCCGAGAGATCTCTTAATACGAATCCGAGGTAAAATTTGTGAAAGTGGCGGCCATATTGATTTTCTTTTTTTTCGTCCCCAATTTCGTTCAAAATCGATATCTGAGCGCCCGAGAGGTCTCGTAATACGAATCCGAAGTATAATTTAGAAAAAGTGGCGGCCATATTCATTTTTTTTTTTTTTTTTTTTTTTTTTTTTATTCTTCAAATTAGGCATATTACATGCACCTATGAACGTCAATAAACTACCACCGGTTCGGAAAAATAAACCTCTGCCACGAGAAGAACCGGCGTAAGAAACTCGGCGAGGTGTCATTTTTTCAAAACAATATACATTGTATAGTTAAATATAAAATTACAGTCTCAGTTACTACAAAAATAACAAGCTACAGTAGAAAACCTATTTTCGCGATAGATTAGCCGTGCAGGACACTATCACTGCCAAACATCCCTGTCCATGATGTAATCGTTTACCTTATAATATGCTTTTGAAATAAGTGTTTGTTTTACTACAGATTTGAATTTAGAATTGCTAAGTTCAGTAATGTGTTTTGGAATTTTATTGTAGAATTTTATACAATTTCCCAAGTACGACTTTTTCGCCTTTACTAGTCTATAGAAGGTTATTTTCAGTTTCCCAGTGTTTCTGGTGGCTATTGGTTTATCAGCGTTCGTTGGGAAATTGCACAAATTCTTCCTAACATACATTATTATTTCAAATACGTATAGGGACGGCAGGGTTAGAATATCTATTTCTTTGAAAAATTCTCTTAATGAGTCACGCGACCCCAAGTTATAAATTGCCCGGATAGCCCTTTTTTGCAAAATAAAAACAGTTTCAATATCTGCAGCTGATCCCCACAAGATTAGACCATAAGTAATTATACTATTAAAATAAGCAAAGTAAACTAACCGTGCCGTTGCCACATTGGTAAGCTGCCTTATTCTCCTGACTGCAAATGCAGCAGAGCTCAACCTACTTCCTATCGCTGTTATATGGGAACCCCACTGCAATTTTGAGTCCAATGTAATACCTAAGAATACAGTTGACGTAACAAATTCTAATGTTTGGCCATTAAGTTTAATATTTGTATCTAAGTTTCTATTTGACGAGTTCGCTAGAGAGAATTTCATACATTTAGTTTTTTTCGGATTCAACACTAAGTTATTGGCAGCAAACCAGTCAGATATCATGGACAGGGTATTATTTGGTTCAATGAGTTCAGTATCTTTCCTATTTACCTTGAACAGTAATGAGGTGTCGTCTGCGAACATTACAATGCCTGATCTTCGGCTTACCATATATGGTAGATCATTTACATAAACAAGGAACAGGAAAGGGCCTAGAATAGACCCCTGAGGTACTCCCATCTCTACCACTGTCTCTGACGAAAGGGCTTTATTTATCGCTACCTTTTGATTTCTCTGTGTTAAATATGATTTCATAAGATCCAATGCATGTCCTCTGATACCATAGAAATTAAGCTTACAAATTAAAGTTCCATGATCTACACAATCAAAAGCCTTGGAAAGGTCACAGAACACTCCAATGGCGTCATATGACTCTTCCCAAGACTGCAAAATAAATTTTATTAAACTTGCACCTGCATCAGTAGTTGATCTACCTTTCGTGAAACCGAACTGCTGTGCGTGCAAAATATTGTGTGAATTAAAATGAGAAACCAATTGCGTAAGCATTATTTTTTCGAATATTTTGCTAAACGCAGGTAGGATAGAAACTGGACGATAATCAGAAGGATTATCTCTATGACCTGATTTGAAAATAGGAACTACTTTACTACACTTCATTAAGTCTGGAAAAATGCCATTGTCTACACAACTATTAAAAATGAGAGCTAGAGTGGGTGCAACGACCTCGAGAATAGATTCCAGTACCATGACTGACACGCCCCATAAGTCCTCAGTCCTCTTTATTTTTAACATTTTAAAAGACTTCAGTACATCTAGAGGAGAAACATGATGAAATTTGAAAATATTTAGTGACTCTAATTTTACGTTCTCATTTAGAAGCAGATTTTTATCATTTCCGTCCAGATTTCGTTCAAAATCGATATATATTCATGACCTTTGAGACATATCGCCGGTGGTTAGTTAAGATATTGTCTATACAAGTTTGACTTTGGTGAGTTATTCTGGTAGGCTCGTGTATGGTCGGAATCATATTATATATGCTTAGTGTTGACATAAAGTCTATTGATGATGAATCATCACTCAATTAGATGGGTGTCGAAGTTGCACCACGTCCGTAGGGAGTACCCACCGTTACCCTACACGTGACCCATGGGTGGTGCTAAAAGTGCAACAAAAACTGGCAACCGTACTTGTCTTCTCGAAGATCTCACGGTTCGTAAATAAATGCCATACGATTAAATAAATACTCAATAGATTGATATTAAAATCACCAGCTATGAATATTTTTTTGCTTCAAGTTTCGAATGCGTATAATTAACTTACATAAAAGGCATTCAATTTTCTTAATAAAGAGTTTAAAATCACTACCAGGAACTCTGTATATAGATGTCAAAACAAAATTAAGATCTGGGATAAATATACCACACAGTTCGAAATGAATTTCAATTGACATATCTGATATCCATTGAAGGTTTATACAATTAGGTTATTTTTCAAGTAAATACAAACACCACCTCTCGTTTTACGAGTTCTGCAAAAATATGACACCGCTCTGTAGCCATCAATTGGTGCAATTGGTGCTTCACTATTTTTTATTTCAATTCTCAGATGCGGTTTCACCAACACCATTTCTCCGCCAGGAGCCTTCGGCATCTCCCAAGCTTTTCTCATCAATGACAATTCACAGAGCATTCGTTTGTCTCTTGTTCTGTAATCATCTTTTCCTTTTAACAGCCCTCTACTGGCGTACAACGGAACTATCGAGCAATCGACTTCACTCAGATGTGCTTTAACACCCTTGTACGTTGCATTTCAATCAGTGGCACAAAGTACAACATATATACTGAGATAGAGATACCAGTGAAATACTCCACATAGATCGTAGCGCCGTTGTGTATTTAGTAAGAACTAACCGCACGACCGACCGCTGCATCTCTGGCATTTCAATATGCAAGTGCGATAGAGATAGCACCCAGTGACATCTGGTACAAAACAAGTTAAACTAACATTTCCATAGAAAAAATCGTACCTCGAGCTGAACTGAAAGTCCACTGATCAGTGGCATTTGTAGAATGACAGCGAAGTGCAAGATAAACAAATTCACGAAGAATTTAATAGAGGGCGCAGAAGGCGATTATTCCTCTTCGACATATTTAATACGGTTGTAAAATATTTTCAGCGTATCAACTCATCAAATTATAAAAACGATATGTTTACATTTTTTTCAAATCAAGTATCACGATTTTTAGTGTCGAACTATATAATGACAATAATGAAATCTCAGTGTTGTCACTATGGGTACTAGACGACGATTTATTAAATATATCACCGCGTAAAATCTTGGGTTACAAAAGGCTTACGCTTGTCGTGCCGGCACAAAAGGCAACTTAAAGTTATGGTTAACAAAAGTAACAACGAAATAATCCGAAACCATTACAAAATATATGTAAAAATCCTGAAAAAATGTATTAGAGTGTAAAGAAAAATTGGTTATACCAAACCAATGAAAAATTCAAAGAACAAAATTAAAACAATGTGGAACCTTATAAATAGTATAACAAAGAGGCAAAAAGATCACGAGTACAAAAATATGTCATTAAAAATAGCCGATACGATCGTAACAGCGCCGGAACAAGTAGCAAACGGGTTTAATGAACCATCGCGTCGGTAGGTGAGAAAGACTTTAGAGCCGGAGCGATAACGGCGCGCGCGCGCCGTGTGCATACCCCCGCCACGAACTCAATATTCATACGGCCAGTAGATGTAACCGAAACTATAAAAATTATTAAGCAGCTCAAAAATAAAACTAGTTCTGGTATCGACGAAATGCCACCTGTTCTTATAAAACAATGTGCATTAGAATTAGCAAAGCCCCTAACAAAACTGGTTAACCAGTCGTTCAATCAAGGAATATTCCTGGACTTACTTAAAATATCCATTATTAAACCTATTTTTAAAAATGGTGACGTAACCAATCCGAGACAATATCGACTGTATGACAAATCGTATCTATAACTTTTTCGAAAAATACAACATTTTGGATAAAAATCAATACGGCTTTAGGAGGCACCACTCAACAACATTAGCGGTTTATCAGTGTATACTAAAAATCTTAGATCATATTAACGACAAAAAATATAGTATAAGACTCCTATTGGACATGAAAAAAGCGTATGAAAAAGTACCACACGAAATCTTACTTTGTAAATTATATGGGATGGGAATACGCGGTGCAGCATATAACTGGTTCAAATCGTACCTATGGAATCGTAAACAATGTGTACAAATAGACTACTTTGATAAGGATCTTGAGGAATCAAGGATCGTGACGTCAAATTTGCGCCATACTACATGCTCAATACCGCAGGGGAGCGTTTGTAGTTGTCTATTATTTCTGGCATATATTAATGACTTGCCAAAAGTACTTAACACAGACGCAACCTGCGTTATGTTTGCTGACGACGTCTCTCTTTTGTTTAGCTGCAATAACAACTCTGAATGTAACTCGCAACTTAAAAACATTTTTAGTTCCGTACAGAAATGGCTCGATGAACATAACTTAGAAATAAACTTGAAAAAGACAAAAATCATACAATTTAAACCTACTCAAAAAAAGCTGCTAGAACTAAGCTTACATATCACTAACATAGAAGAAGTCGCAGAATTCAATCTGTTAGGTATAGTATAACTATAGACTCCGGCATGAATTGGAAGGCCCACATACAAAATATTAAAACGAAAATGTCTAAATTCGTATATGTCCTGAGCATAATAAAACGGAATACAGATTTCGAATGTGCATTATCCGCATACTACGCATATGCATACTCATGGCTTCAGTACGCTGTAATCCTTTGGGGTGATAGCGTCGAGGCCAAGCAACTTTTTATAATGCAGAAAAACCGGCCAAGAGCGTGTCGGGCCACGCTCAGTGTAGGGTTCCGTAGTTTTCCGTCCGTCACATTAAGTTGACATATTAAGTACAGAAACACAAAACCCTAAAAAGCACGTCATTTCATTGTGATTTTGTAGAAATGACAGGTACAATAAACACCTGCTTATACGGTTAAATTACAAACTTAGTTCAGAAATTATTTTTGTAATTTTTTCAATAACTATTCAACCTATCAAGTTCAAAATAATTTTCCTACAAAGTTTTTATAAAGTTCTACTTTTGAGATTTTTTCATATTTTTAAAACTTATGGTTCAAAAGTTAGAGGGGGAAGACACATTTTTTTTTACTTCAGGAGCGATTATTTCCGAAAATATTAACATTATCAAAAAATGATTTTAGTAAACCCCTATTTATTTTTAAATACCTATCTAACAATATATCACACGTTAGGGTTAAAATGAAAAAAAAAAAAACACTCCCCACTTTACGTATAGGGGAGGTAGTTACCCTAATAAAAAAAAATCCGCTTTTTATTTTACCACTTTGTCGGTGTAATTGATATACATATTAGTACCAAATTTCAGCTTTCTAATGCTAACGGTCACTGAGATTATCCGCGGACGGACGGACAGACGGACGGACAGACGGACGGACAGACATGGCGAAACTATAAGGGTTCCTAGTTGACTACGGAACCCTACAAAAGTGTATCTGGATCCTAGAGAATGTGCGTGTGCCAAACAGCTGTCGCCCGTACTTCATTCGTTACAAGCTATTGACACTGCCCTGCATCTATATACTGCAAGCTGCTCTTTTTGTTCGTGAAAACCCTCATTTATTTGAATTAAGGATAAGGAAACAACTAGAGCACAGTACCGGAATAAATTGCAACTACCTAAAAAGAACTTACAACTATTTAAAAATGGTCCCCATCACAAATGTATCTTAATAACTAATAAAATTCCAGACTCTATTAAGCAAGAACAAGAAAATGCAGTATTCAAGATGAAATTTAAAAAAATGTTAATAGATAAATGTTACTATTCGGTTAAGGACTTTCTTGATGAAAAATTTTAAATTGTATTATATTTCAAATTATCGTATTGTATTGAAATCTTATTATTCATTTAATTGCTAATGTGTTTTTATTTTTATTTAAGTGACATGTATTTGATTGTAATTTGTAAAATGTTTTAATGTATAACTTATTTTCGGGAACTCTGTAGATAGTAATTAGCATGATAATTAGTTCTATTTGTTATGATTATTAATTATATTTTATAATGATTAACCTAGATTAGTAAGGTTTTAATTTAATGTTGTATGCCCTTACGGGGCGTCATGGACTGACCTACTGAATTTTAACACCTTAATTATAATGTATGTACATGACTGTACAATAATAAATAAATAAATCTATATAGATATACCTGCTTAAATACATAGAAAACATCCAAGTCTCAGGAACAAATGTTTCTGATTAACACAGAAACAAATGCCCTTACCGGGAGTCGAACCTGGGACCTCTAGCTTAGGAGGCAGTGTCACTACCAGTCTACCAACTAGGCTAAACAGGCCGACAATAGGTATATATTACTAGCTTTTGCCCGCGACTTTGTCTGCGTAGACTTCATTCTCGGCTTACAATTATTTGTTCTACCATACAATATTTCAGTCATCTTTACACCCCCTTAAAAATGATTACATTCAATATGACATGACACGCTCTTTCTTATATATGGGATTTGACATTTTGGTGCTTTTAAATGGAGACAATTCGTCAACAGCCGAAAATGATCGTACTATTTGTCCCGTTGTAACTCATCTTGTTTAACCATAAGGATACAAAGAGAACTATACAACGTGCTCCTGAGGAACCCGCATAACTTTACCAGCGTATTCCTGATCATATTTAGACACTAAAACGTCGTGTGAAGTTCACTGGATTCAGGCGAGTTTCAGAGATACCCATTCCATCCATCATTTTTTCAGAAAACAATTTTTATTCGTAACTCAGCGCAGAATGCGTTTTTGCGCACGATGTTGCTATTATGTGGTTGAGTCTACATGACAAGCATTCGGCTGTCAAATTTAGTATCTTAAAATGTAAAATAAGTACCTACCTGTTGTTTTTTTTTATTCAAAGTGAAAAGTAGAGTGTATAACTCGGTAATAAAACCCATTTTAACCTCGCTGTGCCTATCGACCCTCGCACCTCGCATATTTTTCCAAGATCCCGTCATCAGATCCAGACTTGGTGACAATGGGACCAACTAGAAAACACACCCTTTCAAACAAAAAAGAATTTTTGAAATCGGTCCACTAGTCTCCGAGTAATCGGTGAACATACAAAAAAAATATAGCGACGAATTGAGAACCTCCTCCTTTTTAGAAGTCGGTTAAAAAAAGAAGACTATGATAATTTAAAAACAGCTTAACTGATCATGTCCGTTATAGTTTTCATTAAAAGTTTTACTTTTTTCATATTTTTTGGACCCATAGTTCAGAAGTTAGAGGGTGAGACACATTTTTTTTCTTTTGGAGTCATTATTTTCGTAAATAATCACATTATCAAAAAATGTTTAATGAAGACCTTTATTCATTTTGAAAGACCTATCCAATAACAACCCACACCATAGGCTTGACAAAAAAGAAATCATCTCTACTTTACGTGTAGGAGACGTACACAAAAAAAAACTTTTTATAGATTTTATTCACGACTTTGTCAGCTTTATTCCTTATTTTTCCATGCCAAATTGCAGCTTTCTAACACTAACAATCACAGAGCAAAGCCTCGGACAGACAGACAGACAGATGGACATGGCGAAACTATAAGGGTTCCTAGTTGACTACGGAACCCTAAAAAGACCCAATACAACATTTAAAAAAAGGTAGATGTCTAAAAAAGCCAATACACAGTCCCGATTCCGACTATACTTATACAAGACGTATGTATATTATTATTTCAAGTCCAAAATACAGCGACATTATCTCAGGTCCAAATAGGCACTGGTCAGGCTAAATTAAAGTATATACAGAGTGGAAAGAAAAATAGGGCCCTGGAGGGAAACTACCTTAAAACGTTGAGATAATTCAATTTACTGAAAAGAAACATAATTTTTTTCCACTAAGCAATAAAACTCCATTCACAGATTTTTGAAAAAGATACCTTTTTTTCAATACTAATTGTGCAAAATGTCTTTTTTTTTGGGCTCTCTTGTATCCTAGACTATTTGATAAAAATAGGATCTATTAGCATCAATTGGCATCAATTTTTTTTGACAAAAATGTCAATAAATTGCTATTTTTGCTATCTGTACATTTTTTTTAAATCTGTGAATGCAGTTTTAATGCTTAGGAGAAATAAAATAATGTTTCCTTTCAGCAAATTGAGCTATCTCAACGTTTTAAGATAGTTTCCCTCCAGGGACCGACTTATGTTTCCACACTGTATACACATATTTATATCTATTAAGGCGCAGGGTAGGACAAGCCATTCTCCATACAAAGGTTGTGCAAATTTTTTGCGTTAGTTTTGGCACTACAGCATTTTATTTTATTTTTTGTTGCTACATCTATCTAAATATATAAAAGAAGAAACTGACTGACTGACTGACTGACTGACTGACTGACTGACTGACTGACATATCAACGCACAGCCCAAACCGCTGGTCCTAGAGATTCCAAATTTGGCACGTAGGTTCCTTATAAGGTCTAGGGGTGCACTAAGAAAGGATTTTTCAAAATTCAACCCCTAAGGGAGTGAAATGGGGGTCCGAAGTTTGTATGGGGAAACAAGATTAGTTGGACTATTTTATTCGAAACTTCACAAGAGTATTTCTAACGATAAATGAGTAAATACGTGTTTCAGGTTTTTTGAGAAATCAGCCCCTAAAAGGGGGAAATCTGGTGACAAATTCTGAAAATCGACATGGGTATTGTTTTGATGATATACCGGGTCGCTGATAACGAAAACAACAATGATTTTAAAATCTCACGTGGAGGACGTGAAATACCATCCCCTCTGTTGGGGTGCGAGGGGGATGAAATGTCTAAATATTAATATGGGGGTCGTTTTTATGGTTTTTTGGGACGTTAATTACGAAAATGGCATCGGTTTTGTAATTTAATATTGTGGACATGATAAATTTTGAAAAATAGTGCCAAATTTCAAGAAATAACTGACTGACTGAGAGACTGACATATCACCGCACAGCGCAAACTGGTGGTTCTAGAGATTCCAAATTTAGTATGTAGGTTCCATATAAGGTCTTGAGGTGCATTAAGAAAGGATTTTTCAAAATTCAACGCCTAAGGGGGTGAAATGGGGGTCCGAAGATTGTATGGGGAATCAAGATTAGCTGGATTATTTTATTCGAAACTTCACAGGAGTATTTCTAACGATAAATGAGCAAACATGTGTTTCAGGTTTTTTGAGAAATCAACCCCTAAAAGGAGGAAATCTGGTGGAAAATTCTGAAAATCGATATGGGTGTTGTTTCCATGGTTTATTGGGTCGCTGATTACGAAAACAACAATGATTTTAAAATCCCACGTGGAGGACGTGAAATACCATCCCCTCTGTTGGGGTCCGAGGGGGATGAAATGTCTAAATATTAATATGGGTGTCGTTTTTATGATTTTGGGTACGTTAATTACGAAAATGGCATCGGTTTTGAAATTTAATATTGTGGTCATGAAAACTTTTGGAAAATTATGCCAAATATCAAGAAATAACTGACTGACTGAGAAACTGACATATCACCGCACAGCGCAAACTGGTGGTTCGAGAGATACCAAATTTGGCATGTAAGTTCCTTATAAGGTCTAAAGGTGCATGAAGTGCCGTGAGATCCCTATGAAGATACGACCTTTTTTGATTCAATGTATTGTAGATGGTTTTATTAATCAGTGCCGTCCGATACGATTTCGACATAAATCGATATTTGAGCGTCCGAGAGAACTCTTAATAGGAATCCGAGGTACCTAAACTTTGAATAAAGTAACGGCCATTATGATTTTATTCATTTCCGTCCCGATTTCGTTCAAAATCGATATCTGAGCGTCCGAAAGGTCCCTAATACGACTCCGAGGTAAAATGTGGAAAAAGTCGCAGTCATTGATTTTCTTTTTTTTTCGTCCCGATTTCGATCTAAATCGATATCTGAGCGTCCGAGAGGTCTCTTAATACGAATCCGAGGTAAAATTTGTGAAAGTGGCGGCCATATTGATTTTCTTTTTTTTCGTCCCCAATTTCGTTCAAAATCGATATCTGAGCGCCCGAGAGGTCTCGTAATACGAATCCGAGGTATAATTTAGAAAAAGTGGCGGCCATATTCATTTCTATCTTTTCTGTCCAGATTTCGTTCAAAATCGATATCTGAGCGTCCGAGAGAATTCTTAATACGAATCCGAGGTAAAATTTGGAAAAAGTGGCGGCATATTGATTTTCTTCATTTCCGTCCCGATTTCGTTCAAAATCGATATCTGAGCGTCCGAGAGGTCTCTTAATATGAATCCGAGGTAAAATTTGGAAAAAGTGGCAGCCATATTGATTTTCTTCATTTCCAACCCGATTTCGTTCAAAATCGATATCTGAGCGTCCTAGAGGTCCCCTAATACGAATTTGAGGTAAAATTTGGAAAAAGTGGCAGCCATATTGATTTTCTTCATTTTCGTCCCGATTTCGTTCAAAATCGATATCTGAGTGTCCGAGAGGTCTCTTAATACGAATCCGAGGTAAAATTTGTGAAAGTGGCGGCCATATTGATTTTCTTTTTTTTTCGTCCCGATTTCGTTCAAAATCGATATCTGAGCATCCGAGAGGTCTCTTAATACGAATCTGAGGTAAAATTTGGCACTCCATTCATACCTATATGCAAAAAAGTTTAATGTTACTATATAGGCGTGTGGGGTATCTATGGCTTTGCTTTTAAAAACGACATAGAGGTTTCAATATTTTTTCCATTTAAATCAACCTTCAATTCTTTTTTAATCGTATGGCATTTATTTACGAACCGTGAGATTTTCGAGAAGACTAGTACGGTTGTCAGTTTTTGTTGCACTTTTAGCACCACCCACGGGTTCTGTGTATGGTAACGGTGGGTACTCCCTACGGACGCGGTGCAACTTCGACCCCCCTTTGTCAAGTGAGTGGGCAACTTGACTGTTAGAAGTTCGCAAGCCGCTCGAAGGCCTCTAACTTGGCTTAACGATTGCAGCCGGGATCAACGGCTTAGCGTGCCTTTCAAAGCACGAGAGTCAGTTAGTAACCACTCAAAGCGGTCACCCATCCAAGAACTGACCTGCGCCCACATTGCTTAACCTCGCACACCGCACGCGGTAGGCGGGTGCCGTTGGGCCACGAACGCTCTAAATTCTTGATAGTTTGTGCCAAATTGCAATTCAATAGGTCCAGTAAAAGCAACTTGGTGGTAACAGACGGACTGACAGTAAGGAGTGCGAATGGAAGTGAGGCCAAATTTTCTTTTTGGATGCTCCAATGGTAACTGGCAAAACCTACCTAATAAATTTAAGTGTAGGAAAAATAAATGTTACACATGATATTGAATTAGCCGTATTTCTGTACTTCAAAGGACCAGAGTTTATGGCCGCTGCGCGCTGTTAGGTCGTTTACAGACCTATTGGTGTTACTGTAGTACACAGATACTTTTACTAAGAGCCATTTAAGACATGCTTTTATTTCATCGGCCCTTTCCCCTTCGGCCTCTCGGAAATGTATGAATTTTGCCAAAATCAAATGAAATTCAACAGTTTGCCGGTTCTCAGAATGTATACTGACTTTTTATCTGTTAATCTGTTAATGAATCACAATCACCAAACTTCGTATAGCGAAACCCCAGAATGTAACAACTACTTTTCTGGAGACCGCATCTAAATCGGTTCAGCCAAACGCGAGATAATCGTCGACAAACATACGAACCTGTTTTTTGTAGACGGTTAAAAATTTCGCTTAGTACGCGAGCGAAGCCGCGGGCAAATGCTAGTCTAAATATAGAAAAGACGAAACTGACTGACTGACATATCAACGCACAGCCCAGACCGCTGGTCCTAGAGATTCCAAATTTGGCACGTAGGTTCCTTATAAGGTCTAGAGGTGCACTAAGAAAGGATTTTTCAAAATTCAACCCCCAAGGGGGTGAAATGGGGGTCCGAAGTTTGTATGGGGAAACAACATTAGTAGGACTATTTTATTCGAAACTTCACAAAAGTATTTCTAACGATAAATGAGTAAACACGTGTTCCAGGTTTATTTGAGAAATAAACCCCTAAAAGTGGGAAATGTGGTGACAAATTCTGGAAATGACATGGGTATTGTTTTTATGGTTGGTCGCTGATAACGAAAACTACAATGATTTTAAATCCCACGTGGACGACGTGAAATACCATCCCCCCTGTTGGGGTGCGAGGGGGATGAAATTTCTCAATATTAATATAGGTGTCGCTTTCGTGGTTATTTGGGACGTTAATGACGAAAATGGCATCGATTTTGAAATTTAATATTGTGGACATGAAAACTTTTGAAAGTTTGTGCCAAATTACAAGAAATAACTGACTAACTGAGTGAGTGACATATCAAAGCACAGCCCAAACTGCTGGTTCTAGAGATTCCAAATTTAGTATGTAGGTTCCATATAAGGTCTAGAGGTGCATTAAGAAAGGATTTTTCAAAATTCAACCCCTTAGGGGGTGAAATGGGGGTCCGAAGTTTGTATTAGTTGGACTATATTATTTCTATATTTATAAACTTCACACGAGTATTTCTAACGATGAATGAGTAAATACGTGTTTCAGGTTTTTTGAGAAATCAATCCCTAAAAGTGGGAAATGTGGTGACAAATTCTGAAAATCGATATGGGTATTATTTCTATGGTTTAACGGGCCGCTGATTACAAAAACAACAATTATTTTAAAATCCCACGTGGAGGACGTGAAACACCATCCCCTCTGTTGGGGTGCGAAGGAGTTGGAATATCTAAATATTAATATGGGTGTCGTTTGTATGGTTTTTGGGTCGTTAATTTCGACAATGGCATTGATTTTGAAATTTAATATTGCGGATATGAAAACATTTAAAAGTTTGTGCCATATTGCAAGAAGAAACTGACTGACTGAGTATGTGACATATCAACGCATAGGCATAGGTTCCTTATAATGTCTAAAGGTGAAGATACGACCTTTTTTGATTCAATGTATCGTAAGTGGTTTTATTAATCAGTGCCGTCCGATACGATTTCGACAAAAATCTATATTTGAGCGTCCGAGAGGAGTCTTAATAGGAATCCGAGGTACCTAAACTTTGAATAAAGTAACGGCCATATTGATCTTCTTCATTACCGTCCCGATTTCGTTCAAAATCGATATCTGAGCGTCCGATGTTTGCCCATAAGTATAAAAACCAGTTCACGGAAACACAAGACATGTACTCTCGTAATGTTAGACAACAATATAAATATAGACTATATAAACCAGCAGTAAAGCTGGCTTTGACTTCCAAAAACACCTATGTCATGTGTATTAATATCTATAATAAACTTCCGGATGTGTTTAAAGATAAGAATTTAAAGGTATTTAAAAAACTGGTGATGCAATGGTTAAGTGAGAAATGTTTTTATAGTTTACGTGAGTGCTTTGATTGTTAAATGTTTAATAACGTATGTGATAAAATTAATAACAATGTAATAAATGTAATTAAATATAAATTTGTACGCCAGTTTGTAGGCATAATGTGGAGATCGTATGGCAGTTAATTTGTAAGATCTTCCTGTAAACCCACAATTAACAAATAAAATAATCATTTCATTTCATTTCCGAGAGGTCCCCTAATACGACTCCGAGGTAACATTTGGAAAAAGTGGCGGCCATATTGCTTTACTTCATTTCCGTCCCGATTTCGTTCAAAATCGATATCTGAGCGTCCGAGAGGTCCCCTAATACGACTCCAAAGTAAAATTTGGAAGAAGTGGCGGCGATGTTGTTTTTTTTTCATTTCCGTCCGGATTTCGTTCAAAATAGATATCTGAGCGTCCGAAAGGTCTCTTAATACGAATCCAAGGTAAAATTTGGAAAAAGTCACAGCCATATTGATTTTCTTCATTTCCTTCCCGATTTCATTCAAAATCGATATCTGAGCATCCGACAGGTCTCGTAATGGGAATGCGAGGTAAAATTTGGAAAAAGTGGCAGCCATATTGATTTTCTTTATTTCCAACCTGCTTACTTTCAAAATCGATATCTGAGCGTCCGAGAGGTCCCCGGATACGAATCCGAGGCAAATTTTGGAAAAAGTGGCAGCCATATTGATTTTCTTTATTTTCGTCCTGATTTCGTTCAAAATCGATATCTGAGCGTCCGAGAGGTCTTTTTATACGTATCCGAGGTAAAATTTGGCACTCCATACACGCCAGGGATTATAAAAAAAGTTTAATGTTACTATATATAGGCGTGTGGGGTATCTATGGATTGGCTTTTAAAAACGACATTGAGATTTCTATATTTTTTCCATTTAAATCAACCTTTAGGCACTGGTCCCACCGCCGGCTACAAACTATGAGCGAGTAGAACTATAAACTACAAACTAGTGGGCGAGAGGCGAGAAGCTAGTATACTTTTGATAGTTTTGACGCTCGGCTATAAGCTAGTGTTCGCGTGCGTCGGGCGATTACTCTTTCCATTAGCTCAGCCGGGGTTCTATACAGGGTGACTTTTGGGTCGGATCCAAAACATTTTTTTCTGACTCTGTGAGTGATTATCATTGTGATACGGCAGTATTTGATCAAATACCGTTCAATTATTATTTTTAGCTTTACACCAAAAAGCAATCACAAACTAAGTAAATCATGGTCACCCTATGAATTTTGACGCACGATGTATGGGAAATGACAGGATGTCACTTCGATTAGGGTGACCAAATTGTATGCAATACTGTTGCCGCGCACAGCGCGAGTCGCCATGTACAAAAAGATACATATCCACTACCCTTTTATGTACCCAACGCGGTTCTTACAGGGACATCTAGGTTATGACTCGTTGGACCTGCGTCGAAACCTGGCCATAATTAACTTTGTAGTTAACATTTTGAGGTGTAGGGTTTATAGTGTCGGCCTTCTGGAAAGATTTGTTAGGCTCTCGGTACCTGACGCGTACTGCAGCAGGCGGAGGCGGCCGCCCCTGCTGGCTGCTGAGCACGCGCGGACGCGCCTTCGCTTGCACTCCCCCGTCCTGCGCGTGACTGCGCTCATCAACTCCTTGCTTGCAGCAGCTTCAGAATGCGATTTGTTTGCGACAGGTATAGCGAGATTGATGACAGTATGGAAGAGAGTGCTTGAGATGAAGCAAGATAGGTATTCCGTAGTTTTAAGTTAGTTTTATAGGTGGTGTTTTTAGTTTGGAATCTTTGTAACGCTTTGGGTTAAACTGTAATGTTACATTACTTTAAATTCAATAAATAAATAAATAATAAATAAATAAATATGACAGGTGAGCATTTTGGCGCCACTGTCGGGTAATGGCGGCGGCAGTCTAATGACAGCGAGCGCGGAGGTAAGACGCACGTGAGGACCTGGCGATGGGTGAGTCAGCTACCTCTTTCTTGATGATGTCGACTGTTATTCATAGGGTATGGAGACATGATGAAACTGTATATACGTTGCAGTAGTTTTCCATATAACTGGGTCCAATAAACGCTAGTACAATAATAATAATAATAAGCCCGCAGGGCAGCTTGTGGCGAGCTGTTGGGGAGTGACGACCCCACGGACCCGAGTGCTCCAGAGAGTCGGTCAGGGTCTCCGTCTCCAGCGTGTCTTCGTCGGTCGGAGTGGAACCCCAAGGGGACCCGCAGGACTCTCGCCTCTGGCTTGCCTTCATTGGCCGTCCAGAGAGGAGTCTACAGAGCTATATGCTCGCAGGGTGGAAGTGAAACATGCATAAGTCGCGAGTGGGCACGGTGGCTGTTAACAGCCACTGGGTAGAAAGCGGTGCACACCTCTCCACACCCTGAGCCGCTCACACCGATGTTGCTCCTGGCCGTCTTTACGACGGCAGTTTCAGGGGCCCATCTAGGCAGCGGCGAGTCACCACCTGCCTCGATAACGGTGTAAGCATTGTTATGGCAGGTGTCCGGAATCTTAGTAATAGCCCAATCTCTTGACCAGCCAAACTTCAACACCATAGCCCAGTAATATTTTCATTTTATTTACCATAGTCCCAACGCCTGCTGGGACCGGTTCACGGGTATCTATTGATGTGCCCATGAATGGGTTGTAGCAGGTGTATTACATAGTAAAACTCTCCAAAGGGCCTCTACGTGTTGGATCTGTGTCCCCACGCAAGTCTATCAAAAGACCGGGATGTAATGGCCCGTGAATCTCGAAGGAGAAACAAATAATAATAATAATCTTTTATTTCACTAAGGATTACAAAAATATAGTACTTTACATTTCAGTGGCTTGCAGAAGGTAACTAATGAAATGAATCCCTGAACCCTAAGCTAGGAATAAACCTGTATTTTAGGGCGCAGTGAGTCCGGAAGGTTGGCAAATACCATCTATTTAACAAACCAAATAAGGACAATTTATTAAAAGGCAATTACAATTTCAAATAACAGAATATTCTATGAGAATATTTTTTTTAAGATAAACAGTTAAGTGCGTGTGTGTGTGTGTGTGTGTGTGTGTGTGTGTGTTTGTAAGGGAGTGTCTGTGCATATGTGTATAAAGGGATATATTAGTGATAAAAGTAATGTATAAAGGAGATGTAGTAGTAAATATTCCGGTATACAATTTATAAAATTTATAAAAGAATGGAGTAAATTTAAGAAAGGTCTTATATCAGATTAGCGTAATTATTAGGTACTAAGTCAGCAATTCCTATTTTTTAGTAGGAGTTCAGTTTCGTTATAGCCTAAATTGCTGAGATATTCAAAAAGTTTTTGTTTCAGAGTGTATTTATTATAGGAGAAAAGATTACCAATATGTTTATTAACATTGTTATAAATAATGCAACTGAGAAAACTATAATGTCTACCAGCAAAAGTAGTTTTATGTGGTTTAAACGGACAAACATTTCTCGACGATCGCTTATTAAGGTCACGTGTAGCTGGGACTTCAGGGTGCTTACGGAATATAGCACGCAGGATGAATAATTGTCTGACTGTTAAAACATTTGCTAATTTGTAGAGCTCGGCAGTGGGAAAACGAAGACGCTTAAAATGTATGACTTTCAATACCACACGTTGGGCACGTTCGAGGGTAATCATAAAGGTTTTAGCAGCACCCCCCCATGACGGGATACAATAGCCAAGGACAGACTGGCAAAGAGCAAGATAGACCACACGGAGTGTATGGACATCAGCTGACTGGCGAAGTAACTTGAAAATGTAGATCAGTCGTCGACATCTGGAAGAAAGAGAGGCTAGTTGAGCCTTCCAGTTCAACCTTTCATCCAAGATAATACCTAGATATTTTACTGTGTCAACTCGATTTAGAGTAGAGCATGGACAATCGGTATCTGAGTTGGCGCATGTGTGTATTTTTATATCAAACGCAGACGGTGGTCGATTACATGATCTGATGAAAAAGGGAATATACATCGTTTTATCAACATTTAGGGACAGACGATTATAAGATAGCCAGTTTTGCACTGCTTTAATAGCTCTTTCTGCGTGGGTCTTTACGGTACTCCAATTTATGCCAGACACAAGTAAGACGGTATCGTCGGCATATGTAATAATTTTACAATTTGGAATAGATAATTGGCAAAGCTCGTTTATGTAAAGGAGAAAAAGTGTAGGGCCAAGAATAGAGCCTTGAGGGACACCGTATGTGATGGGCACTGATTGACTAAGATGACCGTCTATCTTAACATGTTGGGTCCGATTTGTGAGGTAATTAGAAAAGATGCTATGCGCAGGTCCACGGATGCCACATCTCTCAAGTTTAAAGAGAAGGGTGGGGATATGGACAGTGTCGAAGGCCTTAGACAAGTCTAAATAGATTCCAAGACACCTAATCCTACTGTCAAGATCCTTAACAACAGTTTCGACAAGATACGTAACTGCATCTTCAGTACTGACTCCAGAACGGAAACCAAATTGGTTTTCTGAAATGATTTTATTGGTATTCAGGAATTTTACGAGTCTTATATTTAGAATTTTTTCAAGGATCTTAGACAAAACAAGAAGGACTGATATCGGCCTGTAGTTATCGACACTGCCCACGTCACCCGCCTTATAAACAGGATGAACAACAGCTATCTTGAGACAATCAGGAAAGTAAACTCTTCGTACAGTTTAATTGGGCATTGTATATCCAATAGACTTTCAAAATTAGTTTCTAACAACTTTTCTCTTACTAAACGATTATCGAGAACGCGCTTAGTAGTGAGCTGCGTGAGCGTGGGCGCCGCGAGCGCGGGGTCCGGGTGCGCGGGAGCGCTGGGCCGCGCGCTGCCGCTCGGCGGCGGCGGCGGCGGCGGGCTCGCAGCGGCGCGAGCGCTCGCGCCGTCCACCGCTAGAGTTTGTTTCCACTGTATCGCGACTGAGGTAAAATAGTGATCGGAGATCTTGTGCGTTATCACTGCCGAATCGATAACGGACGACGGTGCTCTGACATACATGTGGTCTATACATGACTCAACAAGTTTACCTTTAACAATTTCTCTTCGCGTCACATCTTTAATACATCTTACAAATCCATCAGGGGCCTTTCAGCTCGAAGAACGAGCTTTTCCAAGGAGATGTTAGTTTTTACTTTAGTCAGCAGATGACACTGTGTGTACTGTTTCACCTGCTTCTCTATCGCACTTGTACATTGTGAGTGACAAAGAGGCACATCTTTCGCGGTTGTACTTCTGTCATGTATACTTTACATAAAATTCAGATGATGTGTTTACTACCTAAATTTATGGTTCAATATTTTTTTCATGTTTACATTTCGAGCGTTCCAACGTACGCAAAATAATTACATAATTAGGTAATGTACACAAAATTGTGACAACATTGTACTAATTTAGCCTCGTCAATTATTCGTGCAAATGGATAGTAGATTCGAGTGCCAATAAAATGCTCCATAGGAAGAGAAGAATGTATGTTTTCAACTTCTGCTACCTTACAAATTTCGAGTGAATTTTATCGATGTGGAGTGTATATAAGCTTATAAAGCTTAAATATTTTGCGTAAAACTAAACGTTTGCACGGTACGTTGACATCGCTGTCAATTTAAAAATTCAAATGTCTAATGGCTTTTTTAGGTTAATTGTATATTTATATAATTATGTGCAGTTAATAACTATATATTACGATTTGATGTTAATAGTAATAGTCTCAGTAAATAATTTCGACCCTACAACGTGACGGTAAAAGCTATCGTGCGGCTAAGCAGAGTGTAATGGATTCATTGAAAACTGAATATCTTCGAATGACAAAGCCGCTCCCTACATAATATAATATGCCACTTTTTACGTGTTAATTTTGTGTTATTGTTTATAATACTGATAAATTTTGGTGCGATTGCTAATATCGAATGTTTGTAAGTAAAATTGTGTAATAAACGATATTTACTAAGTTACCTATTTTGTTTTATTGCCAGAAGAATGGCATGCCCATATTTATTAAAAATGGTCTGAAATTGATGCAAAGATTGCCAAATAGGTAATGAAACTATTATTTCATTACTTATTTTCTTATTTTTGCATTATTTTCAGAAAGGAACTTGAAATGTATTTTAGTATAGGTAGTTAGTACCTGCCGCCGAGCGGCCGTGCTGTTAGTTTTTAACCGACTTCAAGATTTCAAAAGAGGAGGTTATCAATTCGGTTGTGTTTTTTTTTTTAATGTTTGTTTCTCCATAACTCCGTCATTTCTTAACCGATTTGAAAATTTCTTTTTTTGATTGTATGTATATATATCCAAGTTGGTCCCGTTTTTGTCAAAAGGCAGTTCTGATGATGGGATCCATGAGGAATTGAAGGAACTCTTCAAATCCTTATATTAATATAGTATATTTAATATAGTGATTTTTGTGTTTTTATCAACAAGTCAAGCATTTGCATCCAAAAATGTGACATTGGATGAAGTGGAACTGCTGATGATGATCAGAACAGAACTCTTCAACGACGAAAAGTTCACGTTTGGCGATTTGTCCTCCTAGCTGTGTTTGTTAAGCAAGTTCTATTTTCACGATTAATTTTTGTCATGCTCGAGTTCTGATGATGGGATCCATGAGGAATTGAGGGAACTCCTCAAATCTTAAAGGCAAACATATAGTGATTTTTGTGTTTTTATCAACAAATCGAGCATTATCATACAAAAATGTGACATTTGATGAAGTGGAACTGCTGATGATGATCAGAACAGAACTCTTCAACGACGAAAGTTCACGTTTGGCGATTTGTCCTTCTAGCTGTGTTTGTTAAGCAAGTTCTATTTTCACGATTGATTTTTGTCATGCTCGAGTTCTGATGATGGGATCCATTAGAAATCGAGGAAACTCCTCAAATGTGAAAGGCACACAAATAGTGATTTTAGTATTTTCATGAACTAATCAAGCATTTTCATTCATAAAAGTGACATTTGATGTAGTGGAACTGCTGATGATGATCAGAACGGAACTCTTCAACGACGCGTAGTTCACGTTTGGCGATTTGTTCTCTTCGTTTTGTTTGTCAAGCAAGTAAGGTTTTTCCATGATTTCATGAGGAATTGAGGGTACTTAGTCTTCTACCATTATAAACATACTTATAGCCATTTTTGTATTTTATTGTATGGAATCTAAGAGTGCACCATCTAAGATTAATAATCTTTCACCGGACTCCCCCTATGAAGTCGGTTTTTTTTCTTAAAAATTATGTACTAATAACACTATGGCGCTACAATCTACGTGGAGTATTTCACTGATATCTCTATCTCAGTCTATATATTGTACTTTATGAAATCCATATTCCGCCATAAGATTTTCATATGACATAACTCTGTTATCTTGACAATTGAATAGGTTGATATTTAAGTCTCCACAGATTGTAACCTTAGAATTTCTGGGTAAACTGATTAAAAGATTACGTAACTCTGTTAAGAACTCTAATATTCTATCTTGCTTATTGTGACGAGGAGGCCTGTAAATGGATATTACATATATATATTCAGTATTGCTCAAAAATGAAATGGATACGCACTCCGCTGACCGCATGACGCTGGCGGTGGCAAGTGCGCCCGTCTCACTCGCACGCGCCTGAAGGCGCTGCTGCGAGTAAACAAGCACGCCTCCACCACTACGCCCTTCGCGAGTATAGGCATCAATTTTAAATCCATTAATACTGAAAAATGGCAATAGTGAAAAATGTACATTTGCTTCTGTAATTATTAAGATGTCTATATGCTTTAAATGATCATGAATAGCTACGAGAAGCTCATTGAAATGTTTTTTTATGGAACAAATATTAACATGTAAAATACATAAATCTTTAATGTTATAATTAATAGTTGCCCAACTCGATAAACTATCGACACATACAAAATTGACTGGTTCGTCTATAATACTATCTAAGTTATTAATGTCCGCGAATGTTGAAAACAGAAATAAACAAAATAAGCATTAGTTAGTTAGGTAATAGTAGTTATGTGAATACACTAGGTACCTAATTCACTTCTGGAGATCAGTGATGTCGCTCTCAGCACGAATGCATGTGGTTTTTTCGCCGTCACTTTTCTTAACTAGTTTTTTTCCGTTTGATACCCAGATGTATTTGTAAGTTCCATTGAGCTGTTTTTTGCATTCCATAGTAGGGTTCGTGCGGAGTGGGATAGGTCCTCGTTAATGTAGAGTTTGTTCACTGCTGATCCATTAGTAAACATATTACTCGTTAACTCTGCCACCTCACGCCGCTGCACGAGCCAGCTGTCTCGCGCCGCCGCGCCGCCGGCCTTGAACCCGACGAGGATGGCCGCAGGTTTCTTGGAATCGGGCCGTGGTTGCCGAGCGCGCCTTGCCCACTCGATGTCGTTGATGCTCACGTTGAGCGCCGCACCCAATTTGGACAATATATCTTTCAAGTTTTCGCCGGGAAGTTGCTCTACGCCCACTATTTCAATGTTGTTTTTTCGTGACGTCTGCTCGAAGTCGTTCAGTTTTTGTTCAAGGGCAGCATTACATTTTTCCAAGTAAATGCACTTATTACCTATTGACACTTAGGTACGACGGCTTTTTCGAGTTTAAAGATTTTTAGTTTTGACTGCTCATGTTCTGTAATTAGTGTGTCGTAGGTATTTATCCGAAAGTAAGGTTAATGTTTGGGTGATGGAATCCAGATGTTTCATCACTCCCGGAAGAGCGCCCACTTTCTTTTGAATGTCTTTTAATATATTCGATTGGCTATCATATTCATCTTCTATTGTCTCCTCATCACATTCCTCTTCATCACAATTATTGCAGTAAATTCTATTTTTTCCGTTTTTAATGTCCGCCGCTAGTCCCTTAACACAACTCCTATGAAATGTCCCTTGACATTGGCCTTGGCAAACAAAGTGAGAGCCTTTTTTACCAAGCACTTTTTTACACTTCTGGCACTCCATTTCGCGTACGAACGATTTTAGTTTAATTTTTAGTAAGTAATATGTAGTTCAAATGTTCGCGCGAGCGCAATGCAGCGCTGTCTGTGACACGCGCGTATGCGCACCGTTCGGCGTTCGGGGCGAGATGATTATAAAGGACGACTATAAAGGTTACAATTCTTTGTCGCCATATAATATTATTGTGTATGAATCCAAGGCACATATCGTCATTATCTCAGATGCGGCGACAACTGTATTAGGTCTCATTATCATGTGAGAAATAATTATTACTCCACTATGTCGTTTGATTTATAAAACCTGCCTTACTTACCTTAATGTAATGGTAAGACGCCCTCTTGTACTACTAATGGCTTCTCTATAATTTGTGTTAATTTTTTTAATATCATTTTCTATTAATGTATGTATATACTCAAATTCATCTCTTGTCATCCTAAAATATGAACGAAATTGATCGTTTGTCAACTCGTAGAACAGTTTGTACTCACTGTATTCTTTTCTGAAATAATTAATTTCATGCATCCAAATCGTTCTTGGTTTTCTTTTGAAAATATCCCTTTTTTTCTTCCGTCTATTCATAATTGCCATTGCCACGTCTCGCATGCTTTTATAAAAAAACGTCTTCATCGTCATCCGAACTAGACAACAAGATAGTTCGTATGATTGTTTTAAATTCATTGTAAATACGTGCACTCGAATCCACGTAGAATGATCGCTCTGATCGCCAAGCAGGCATCGGCGAGTACCGCTGAGCTAGTTTTATAGTTGATAGCTTTTATCGCTGCGGTCAACTAGTAAACAGCGGTCCCACCGCCAGATATCGGCGAGCAACTAGTAAAATTCTGTACTATAAACAATTGACAATCGGCGGGAGGCTAGTAACCATATAACCATATCAGCCCTAGGACGTCCACTGCTGGACATAGGCCTTCCCCAATTTCATGGGGGGTAAATGCCATAATCGCCACGCTTAACATGCGGGTTGGCGATCGCAGTATCTCCACCGCACTCTAGGAATGCTGCTGCCCATTCCCCGGTGGTCTTGGACCCGGGTCCTTAGGCTAGTAAAAATCTCGCCGGCAGTGTGAACAGCGAGCGATTAACTATAAAAATATATCTCTCTCATTTATTTACACTTAAGCGATTATCTTTTGTTCGTTTCTTGGGCTAGGAAATAGCCGATAGCTCATAGTTTACTAGCTCGCGGTGGGGCCAGTGCCTTAGATTAGTATTACCTATACATACTAGCAGCCCGGCCGATACAAATAATTAAGAAATAGTTATTTTATCATCAATAGTTTTCGCAGTGCACGCGATTTAAAGAATAATTTAGGTATTTTTTAACACCTTGGGTAATTGGAGTTTTAGTAAGAATCCTTAATTTTTTGAAAATATAATATAGCCCATGTCATTGTCACCCAAGAATATTGTAGCTTCCCAACAGTAAAATAATTTTTCAAATCCTGTAATTTCGGAGTCATTCAATGCAAACAAACAATCAAATCTTTCCTTTTCTATAATATTAGTATAGATTAGCTGTCGAAATCGTAAAAAGTGTGTCCCCTCACTATAATTTCCAAACTATGAAGTTTAAGTAGGTGTCGGCACGGAACCCTTCTTTGTGCGTGATCCGAAACGCACGTGGCCGGTTTTAATTTAATATTTTGTGGACATGAAAATTCTTGATAGTTTGTGCCAAATTGCAATTCAATCGGTCCCGTAGTTTTAAAGAAAGTCGGTTGTAACAGACGGACAGCCACACGTGAATTGGGAATAAGGGTCTCTTTTTGCTTTTGAGGTACGGAACGAGTCCCGCGTATCCTAATAGATTTTTATGTATGATGTGATAGCTTTAGAGGGGTTAGTTAGGAATAACTACTCGTATGATTTATTTCCAGATGAACAAAAGCCAGTATACGAGCAAATAATAAGGAGTGCGAATGGAAGTGTGAGGCCAAATTTTCTTTTTGGATGCTCCAATGGGAACTGGCAAAACCTACCTATTAAATTTAATTTTAGGAAAAATAAGGGTTACACGTGATATTGAATTAAGGATGATTCACAGTAGGCCGTTCCGTGTCCGGGCCGGCCCGTTTTCTTCTAGAGAAATACGCCGGCCGTTTCGCTGGCTGTCACAGAAAACGGGCCGGCCCGGACACGGAACGGCCTACTGTGAATCATCCTTTAGCCGTATTTCTGTACTTCTTAGGACCAGAGTTTATGACCGCTGCTTGGTCGTTATCATAGACGTTCTAATTGGTGTCACTATAGTACACAGATACTTTTACTAAGGGCCATTTAAGACATGCTTTTATTTCATCGGCCCTTTCCCCTTCGGCCTCTCGGAAATGTATGATAATAGTTAACGATCCTTATTATTGCCAAAATCAATGAAATTCAACAGTTTGCCGGTTGTCAGAATGTATACTGACTTTTCATCTGTTCATCTGTTAATGAATCACAATCACCAAACTTCGTATACCGAAACCCCCAGAATGTAACAACAACTACTTTTCTGAAAACCGCATCTAAATCGGTTCGGCTTCGGCCAAACGCGAGATAATCGTGGACAAACATAAATACATACCTACATACGTACATCCATACATACGGGTCAAACAGAAAACTTTTTTTTGTAGACGGTTAAAAATTTCGCTTAGTACGCGGGCGAAGCCGTGGGCTAGTATTGGATATACGCAGAACTTGATGTTGAAATTTTGCATTATTTCAAAAAAAAAAGAAATAAAGAAAATAATTAAAATTAAAAAAGAAAAACATCAAGACATAGCTAACAAAAAAATAAGCATATGGACCAAAAATAGTAACTGGAGTGCAAACACAAACGAAGAAAAACTTGCACAAAGTTTGTATGGAAAGAGCTTGCCCATGCACCCCTTCGCCTTAAATATATCGTCGTCTAGTACAGTCAACATCAAAAGTAGCTACGCATTTGAAAAGTCCAAGTCTTTATTATAAGAGAAATAAGAGCTTTTTACTCCTTCATATGCGTAGCTACTTTTGATCCTGACTGTACCCATAACACAAGCCTTATTGAGCTTACTATGAAACTAGTTCAATTTGTGTAAAAAAATCCCCTAATATTTATTTATTTATTTATTATGCTGCACTGGTGCCGGACTACAGGAACGTCACACGCGATTTTCTTCTGTCGTTATCATGGGATTGTCAGCGCTCTGGTTAGCAGCGTTGCGGTCTGTGTCGTCTTTGTCTTCATTATCAAGCGCCAATTGGCAAGCACAGCAGCACACTACCATTATTACCTGTTGAGAATAGTTTTATTGTATAGGGAAGTACAATTAAACAAATTTATATCGACTAACGATGGCAATTGTTTGATGAATCATACAAATATATACCACTAGCTTTTGCCCGCGACTTCGTACGCGTAGAACTCGTTAATTGCCTCGACTTGACAATGTCAAATACATTTATTTATGTACAACGAAAATATATACAAGAATACTTAACCAAAATAATATACAGAAAATTAAAACTAACTTAAATCTAAAACGGGCCCTTGAGGCATTGTACCGAGGATGCTGGCGGCATTTCCTCGCTGTATCGCAATGCTGATACGTTGAGCGAGGAAACCGCCAGCTCTTCGGTCACCAGTTACGTCAACCAGACGCTTCGCAATTAAAAAAATCAATTAGACTTCCACATAGGTATTCAATAATCGTATGGAATCGAAATGTTCCAGGCTATATGGTGAAAGTGATGGACTAAATGCAAAACACCGAGGGAGAACTAATTATTTCATCTTTTTTGGAGCTATCCGAGGCTACGTCCAATTCGATTCAGTAAGTTATGCTCAGAAAACGCTCGAGATGATGACGGACGACAATCAACCGACGAAGAAAGCATGGTTCTATTCATCAATTTTGTCATTATAATGAAATCCGGAAATAATATTTTTTTTTTAAGATTTACAACTTATTTTATTGAAGTATACTTATGTAAATTATATTAAATGATGTATGTCGGTCAGCAAAAACATGAAAATGTGTGATTTGGAAATACGTAAGCAAGCCACATACAACCGTCTATGAGAAAAACAGGGCGTGCCCAAATGTATTCCTGCTACTTTTAACGTTTGCCCCTGTGTGCTTTATTAATAGTCATAGAAAATGCAACTTTTAATGGAAAATGTAGACGTTTAAAATTAAATGGTATATTATTCGGTATAATTGGAATAGGTGGTATCAGTACACTTTTCTCATCTTTTTCACGTCCACTGCTGGACATAGACCGGGAGGTCTACTCTTTGGGGGACCAAAGAGTGCCACAATGACCGATCCTGCGGACTCCTGCGCCTTCCGGTACGTGGTCGCCACTCGAGAACCTTTCCGCTCCGACGACTATCGGTTCAACGTGCAATGTGCCCCGCTCACTTAAGTTTAGCGATTCGGAGGGCTATGTCGGTTACTTTAGTTCTACTGCGGATGGCCTCATTTCTTATGGGATCACGCAGAAATACTCCCAACATAGCCCTCTCCATTGCTCTTTGTGTGACTTTGAGCCTTCTCTGAGGCCCATAAAAACTGACGAAGCCATTCACAATTTCATAATTCGTTGATTATCAATCTACTTAGTGCCGTTGCATAATAGCTCCAAAGAGTTCAAAAATTAAACGGTAGGTAGTGGTGTCATCAGCGGACATGTCAGTGTCGACGGAAATATAATTTTTTTTTTGCGTATAAGTTATTTAGTTCAAGATATTTTGGTCGATTTTAAAAACAATATCATTTTATGGTACCAAAATGGGTCTTTCACACAGCCAATTTTTGTCATTAATATTTAATTCTGAATGAGGAAAAACCTGAGCTATCTTCAGATTTCAAAATATGTCAAAATTCTTAGCCAGACATTATCAGTAATAATGACAGTTTTTAGGGTTCCGTACATCAAAAGGAAAAAACGGAACCCTTATAGGATGACTTTGTTGTCGGTCCGTCCGTCTGTCGGCATGTCAAGACCCTTTTTCTCAGGAACGCATGGAGGTATCAAGCTGGAATTTATATCAAATACTCAGGTCTAATTCCCTTGGAGCTGTGAAAAAATCTAACTTCTAAGCCAACGCAATCAAAAGATGCAGCCGTTTATGCCGCAAATTTTCGACACTCGCATGGGAATCAAAACCTACAGGGTACTTACTTCCCGTGAACTCAGAATCTTGAAATTAGGTACGAAGCAACGTCTTATAGCACAGATAAAGGAAAAATTGCGAAAACCGTAATTTATTAGTTACATTATACCTATATTGTAATACTGTGGCTCGGTTCTCCATACAAACGTAGTTTCGCTCTCATTTTAAAACGTCAAGCTAGAATAACTTGAAACTTTTTATACACAATGGAAGCTACCATATCTAGGTCGGAAATAAGTTTCTGTTGCTAGAAATTATAATGGAGAAAAAATACAGCAATTGTTAAGGTTTTCATACAAACCGTAAAACACTCAAAAACTCGCTGTACTTTTTTCTATTACAATTTCTAGCAACAGAAACTAATTTCCAATTTATATGATTGATTGTGTATACAAAGTTTCATGTTATTTCAACAAGGCGTTTTAAAATGAGAACGGAACTACGTTTGTATGGAGAATCGAGTTCAGCCGAGCGTACTGGGGACTAAGATTTCATATCATCATCTTAAGTTTTCATATCGTCATCATCCTAGCGTTATTCCCTACAGTGCATCCTGAAGGATGCCTGGGGTCCGCTACTTAATCCCAAGAATTGGCGTAGGCATTACTTTTTATAGAAACGATTGCCGCCTGCACCTGACTTTCCAACCCTGGAAACTAGAGCTTATTAGGATTAGGCTTGTCAAGTGAGTGGGCAACTTGACTGTTAGAAGTTCTCAAGCCGCCCGAAGGCCTCTAAAGTGGCTTAACGACTGCTATCATAGACAGCAGCCGGGGTCAACGGCTTAGCCTGCCTTCCAAAGCACGGGAGCGCTCAGTTAGTATAGTAACCACTCAAAGCGGTCACCCGTCCAAGAACTGATCCCGCCCGACATTGCTTAACCTCGCATACCGCACGCAGTCCGCGGGCGAGGCTGGGCCACGAACGCTCCTGAGTTACGCAAATGAGTTAAGGCCGAGCCGCACCGAATGCGTGTGCAGCACGTGCGCGTGTGCGTGGCGTGCGCGTTGTATCGTATGAAATGTCATAGTAGATGACACACCACTTGCAAGTCATGCGCACGTGCACGCCACGCAAGCGATGTGTCATCTACTATGAGATTTCATACGATACAACGCGCATGCCACGCACACGCGGACGCATTCGGTGTCGCATTTCATACTATTCGGAAATTTGAGATGTCAATTATTTCAACCTAATGGTACCTAATTCCTACAACTTGAAATGTCACCTTCTGTTGATTTTAAATTTTTAACGTAGGTACCAACTCCATAATTAGTTTTTATTTTGTGTAGGTACAATATTCTTAGTTTTTAATGTTTTCGTCGTGACGGATTTGCCATAAGGATGAGGGTGAAATTTTTAATGTTGGGAAAATGCCTTTACGCAATAAATGATTCGTTTTAAGATAGCATAGGCTGACGAAAAGAAGAAACAAGTGTCAATGGTACAACACCCCGATGTACGTTGGCCATTCACTGTTGTACCTTAGACACAAAATAAATTTGACTTCAGAACAAGATATAATCAAATTCTAATTATTTACTCACGAAATAATAGTCATGTTTACTATTTATCTTTTCATAGATTAATCTAGTACAAATTACCTTAGGAGCTTGTGCTCAGAAAACGCCATAATATATCTTTATTACTCCATAAAATAATGCAGAACCTCCCTAGAGTCGATTACTTACTTTTATACTTGTGTAAAGAATCAACAAAATAAAATAGTTAAGCTCGTCATAAAAATTGCAAAATACTTTCTAGAATATATCACATTACCAATAAATGAGTACTGTGTGAGCTACTAAAAATATTACACCTAACAATTTTCAAACGAAATGAAAAATCGATAAAACGACGGATTCCAGAGGTTGTGGGTTAAAATCCCGCCCGAGGTGATAATTTTTCAATTTTTTATACTGGTTGGAAATTATAATTTCGCTGAGCGGACGATTCTGCTCGTAAAAATATTTACAGTTACCTTCACACTACAGATCATTAAGATATACAACGCAGGTTTCGTCCATTCACAAAATAAATATTCACCACAGGTTTCGTCAAATTGTACCTTGGACAAAGGTACACAGAATGTTCAGTATCCTAGGCAACAAAGCAAATTTTTAAACAAGCGAGCTTTGTAAATACACTTGGAATTGTGTTTACATTGAGACAACTCCACTGTTCGGAAGCTATTTTAACATCGGAAGTTCGGAACTTTAACTTTATTTAGGTACCTACTTATACAGATTTATTGTTTTTTTTTAACTACATGGGAATATTGATAATCCATCATTATAATATGTTTACGTTTATTTGTTCCCTTTGTTCCACCCAGATAACCAAGTTTGATAACTGGTTAACTAGGTGGAACATTTCTTCCGCGAAGAAAACCAGTTATGTGAGTGGAATTCTAATTCCATATTGTTAACCGAGTTGGATTACTGGAATGTATCTTCTACATATTCTACTTAAGGCAGGTCGGTGTAGGTACGACGACGAGCGAAGCGAGGAGAAGTGTTAGTTGAACCGCGACCCTACCGCGCGCGAGCCGAGCGAGCGAAGCGAGCGTGCCGCGGTAGCGGCCGGCGAAGCGCCAGTACCTAACTAACAATATACTACTTGAAATTTTGTAATATTGAGAATGGGGAATGTCTGAAAATTTTAAAAGTCCTTGATTATTTTTCTAATGGTAGGAATAACCCTCGCCATGAACAGAAAAAAGTTTCAGATTTTTCGGTTGCGCCATATATTTAAAAAAAATATAAACATTTTATATCACCTCGCGTCTGCCCCGTATCGGACGCCTGCTTGGATCTGTGGTACGCAATGACATTGACAGTTCAAGTCATACGACCAACCTATGATGAACTGTCAATGTCATTGCGTACCACAGATCCAATCAGGTTTTTTTTTAATATTCGACGGACTTAGAAATGTCTTAGTAGTCCGATACGGGGCAGACGCGAGGTGATATAAAATGTTTGTATTTTTATAAAATATATGGTGCAACCGAAAAATCTGAAACTTTTTTCTGTTAATGGCGACGGTTATTCCTCCCATTAGAAAAATAATCAAGGACTTTTAAAAATTTCAGACATTCCCCATTAAACCATATTATATATAAAATATATTGTTAGTTCGCAGTTTCGCAAGGTCGCAGTTTAACTAATACTCCTCCTCGCTTCACTCGTCGTCGTACCTACACCAACCTGCCTTAAGTAGAATATGTAGAATGTATCTCCAGTAATCCAACTCGGTTAAGAATATGGAATTAGACTTCCACTCACATAACTGGTTATCTCCGCGGAAGAAATAGTGCGTCTAGTTAACCAGTTACCAAACTTTGTTGTCTGGGTGGAACAAAGGATTTGTTCAATGTTAACGTCACTCTATTGGCTATGTGCACGTCTGAAACGTCAAAGGTCCCGAAACAATCTCAAAACTCAGAGATGTCAAATAATGACCCATCTGAATATTGATCACATCTTAGTGAGATATTAAACAAACAGGCTTGATAAAACGTTAAAAATACTCACTTTATAGCAGAATTTATATTTTTATAAATTTCTCGACACACGCGCCACTCTCGAGTTTCATTCTTCCCCTAATATTGGAATACTCCTTGGTTTCATTACTAAATATACTACGGTGGTCACAGATAGTTTCAAAATTTCAACATAGACTACATCTTAAAAGAGGGAGCTTATGTTAGGTAATCTCCTTTATCCCATCGAAAACATAAATGTGAAAATAGGAGGCAAGTTCAACATTAAGAATATGCGATGCGTGGTTGTCGTCTCACCGACGAAAGAATTGAGATCTAAATGAGTGCCAAAGTTCTGTATATTATCTGAAAAGTTACCAAGTCTGGTTACAGCTTGGTTACAGTATAACTAATTTATTGCGGCTTAATCCATTTTGAGCCTTTACTTAGCAGTTTTCTATGCAGTGTGTTATAATACCATGAAAGCTGTTGGATATTTTTAATTATATTTGACTTGTAAAAGTGCCATTGCGGCCTACTTGCAGAATAAATTTCATTTATTTATTTATTTATACATTGCAAGGGTGCTGATTTGAAGATCGGTTTAACGCTCCTCCTGTTTATTTATCACTTACCATAACTATAATAATAATGGTCGGAGGAACTCCCACTCTCCCCATCAATCTTCCAAGGGCAACTAATCCGCTCCGTTTGGCCATTATAAACTTAACTATAACAGGCTATAAACTAACTTTGATAAATTATTTATTTACTTGTTATTTCTGTTCACTGCATTCAATACAGTCTGATTTTGACTACACGACGAGGAACGGAGGAAACAAGAAAGTCTATATATTGTACTTTGTGACAAGAAATACAAACGAAAGCAAGTGAGTGTTGCCAGAAAGCCGAGTCAAATAACCCCCAAACCGTACTCAGATTCCCCCATAATGAGGGAGTTTTGATCAAAATCCCCCCCAGTAATTTAATAGTAATTACGCTTTTTTAATTAAAAACATGAATCTTAAGCCTTATCAGAAATATAATACGGTATTTAACTGATAGTCAAATGAACAACTTTTTACGAAACGTGAAAAACGCTCGGTTAGTGTTAATAATAATAAGCTGAAGTCTCAGACCAAGTAAAAAATATAGACGGAGAGTCACGAACAACAAAATGAAGCCACTTTTCTAAAGATGTGTGCGTATCAGTGTTGCTACTGGAAGAAAAAAGTCCCTATAAATGGGGGTAATTCGTTACAATACTAGAGGGTTAATAATGATGATGATGAATACTAGTAACCGTTAGTCACTAAACGTAATGGGATACTCAGCATCCTATTTTGAACACCTGAACTATTTTGTCTGAAAATATAAAAAAAAACCAAATGCAACGTTCCATTTTGGTAACAGAATTGAACTACCTATTGAAACTGCATGCATGCTGTAGGTACGCATTTTTGCATTTCGCAAAAAACAATGTTTAAATTTCTATTCAATATGACAGGACTGTCAACCTTAAACGGGTCACAAATTAAAGTCTTTGACTGTACTAGGTGCGAATTTAAATGCATACTTATTTTTTGAGATTAATAAAATGACGGCATTTATAATGACGGTGTTTTTAATTACAGGAAATAAAAAGACCATGTAGAAATGTTAGTATATAAGTACATTTGATTGAAGAACAAAGTTTTTTCAATTAAAGTTACATAGGAACATTAAAGTTACATAGGTAGTTCCATATTAACATTATAACAGACCCTAAAGAAAAAGTGAGTCTTATGCATTTTATTTGGTAGTTATTGGAATGAGAATATATTAAAAAAACGAGAAACTATCTTTTCAGTTCCCTTTGTCACTTTATCTAAGCTAAGCGGTCCCAAACTGGCACATCACATTAGCTGGTCGTTAACCGACCTATCGACCCTACACCTACGGTTGGGGTAACTAAAAATCATTCTCTGGTATCCCTCGTGCTTTATGTTACGTCAATCAACGTCAACTGAATGTCGAGGTTTTGTGTTCCAATCGAAGTAAAATTTACTATCGAAATAGTGTTTTAAAGTATTAGTTCAAAACTTACAAATGAAAAGTTATATTTTTGGATTTATCGCACGTCCTGGTGTTATTTTTAGACCCCTTAATCACGCAGGAGACCATATTTTCAGTGTTGGTTTTTGACGGTATGTGACAGCATGTCGACATGTACTGAATAGTTTTGGGCTTGGTTTTGGTTTGTGTATGTGTGAGTGAACGTGTATTTACTTAGTGGGCTTGGTTTTGATGGCTTCAATAGGTTGTTCGTCGACGCTCCGTCTATATTTTTTATTTGGTCTGAGGCTGAAGTTTGATTTTTTTCGAGTATTTTCGTAAGATTAGTTTATAAATATCGTTTTTTTTTTCGTTTTGTACAATACCATGCTATAGTAGTTGGCGGTTAAGAAGTCCATCCTGACACCTGTAATTTCCATACAGTTTATAACCTAAAGGTCACTTTGAGGTTATAAACTGTATGGGAATGACAGCTGTCAGGATTGACTTCTTAACCGCCGACCACTATTGGCTATCATGGTCAGAAACGTCAAACGTCCCGGGACAATGTCAAACTCAGAGGTGTCAAATAATGACACATGAATATTTTATTTATTTTAGTAAACGAGAAAGACCCCTTACTGGAAATTTTATTGAAATAAATAAATTAATAAACAAATAAATACAAACGAAACGTATCGTAGGAAACCGTTAAGAAACCAATAGGAAATGTGAAAGTAAATTTGACAGATGTCCCCGGTAAGTACACATTTCTGCCGTGATGTGCGCTGCGATCGCCTAGCTTATCCCCACCACCTACTTCGCACATAGCCAATATGAGGATTTTAATTATATATATTTTTTAACTGGTAACAATTTCACAACAACGCAATATAATATAAACTTAATGAATAAAGATTATAATTTTAAATAAAAAAACACAAACGAAATAAATAATAACTTAAAATATACCTAATTAATAGCTAATGATAACAATAATAACAAAAAAGGAACCCCAATTCTAAAAAGAACACCCCGTCCAGAAGGTCAGCCTGCGGCATGGTGCCCAGAACGCTGGCCGCGTTACCTCTCTGAACGGCGAGGGAAATCCTCTGCGAGAGGTAAGCGCCAGCCCTGGGGTCACCCCAAGCGTCAACCAGCCGCGACGACAAGGCTCTCATGAAGGCTTTCATGTCAGCCGACCAAGGACTCTACCGCAAGCACTGCAAACTCGTAATTACTCAATAAGGATGAGTATTTGCGGCGCTTAAGAACTTGGGCCTGGTCAGCTGCAGCGCCAGCCTGAGAGCGAGTTGCCTGAATGTGGGCCCTTTACATGATTATCACAATACTGGGATGACAATACGTGGTTTGCTAAATTGTATGGGTTTGTCTTCAATATTCACGTGATACGGATCGTAATATGTGTGTATCGTGTGATATTGACCGTGTAAAAGGCCCCAATTACACACCGTGCAATTCTGGAGTGTCAGTATTATCGTGGTATGAGGTGGTTTCAAAAATACCCCAAATTACTCCCAACTCGTATTTTTCCCCCAAGGAACCCCCCAAAATTTTTATCCCCCCAATTTTTCCCCAAAGACACAAAAATACCCCCAAATTCGGGGGGATTCCCTCTAATCTGGCATCACTGAGCAAGTCGAAAATAAGACCGCTTTCACGCTATGATACCATAGATTTACCAGTCATTAGCATTACACTCTTATTTATGCCATCGATGTAGTACAATCAGGGGTGCTACCGCGATCTTCGAAAATCGAACTTCGTGTCGTGCCGTGCCTTTCACTCGCGTGTTATATGACGGAACACACTATATGACGGAAAAGGACGGTACGATACGAAGTTCGATTTTCGAAGTTCGCGGTACGCCCTCTGCTGTGGCATGGCATGGCGCCGCACGCGATGTAGACAGCGCGCTTCTGTTATGCATTGCATCTCTTTCCTTAATATCGCAAAACAAAGTGATGCAGCCATATTTGCCCAATTACAACGGCCAAGTGAAATAAATGAATTGCCAGCCTCAGAATGTCTGAAAATACAATCCAAGAGTTTCCGAACGAACGCACTTGGGGCTAAACGTCAAATCACAGATTTTATAATGTCAATGTCAAATCAAATCAAAAACGAGTAGCGTCAGCTCATTAGCAATATTATCATAGAATAAATAAATAGAATTGGCGTTGGCGCGATCCGCCGAAGTCTGAGTAGCATAGCATTAATAAATTAACAATTATAAAATTAATGTAAAAGAACTATAATTTGCTTAGTATTTGTGTTTGTGATTGATTAGGAGTGGATAATTTAGCTGTCCTGATGTTATCTGGGAATTTCATTGACCATAAAGGGCACACATCGCCAAGACAAGAAAGTGACCGCTAAGAATGTCACCCGCCAACGACAATTTTATATAAACTTACAGAAATAATATTGACCTCTTTGGCTTGATCTATAAATGCAAGTCTCGGTCTTCTCCTGCCTCTACTCCCCTCTTGCTTCCTTCTATCTTTCCTTCGATTATGGTTTTCAGGGTTGCGTACCCAAAGGGTAAAAAAAATACTAAAACTTCGCCGTCTGTCCGTCAGTATGTCTGTGACCAGGCTGTATCTCAAGAACCGCAATAGTTACTTGAAATTTTCACAGATGATGTATTTCTGTTGCCGCTATAACAATAAATCTGACTATGGAATTCAATGGACCGGGCATATTGTTCTATTTGTACTAACAATAAATATTAAAAACTGGCCAAATGCGAGTCAGACTCTTTGTCGTTTTTATAGATAATGGTACGGAACCCTTCGTGCGCGAGTCCGACTCGCACTTGGCCAGTTTATTATGTAATCGTCATTTTGTATCAGGTGCCCAAATATATTTCTTCTTCTGTTCTCAATCGTCCTCAAAAGCAGGTTCTTTCTCCTATCAAATCTAAAACCTATTCATTTGTTTTCCTTTTTGTCCAGCTTAAGTGATAGAAGAATTGCGAAAAGAAAAAGAGGAAGAGAGGACGACAATATAAAAGATGGGTGTACGAAATTGTCCAAGTAGCTGGGAGAACCTGGACAAGACTCGCAACCGACCGGCACAAATGGAGAATGTTGGGGGAGGTCTTTGCCAAAAGGCAAACAGACTAAACAGCAACTGATCTACTCTTACTACTATTACTTTTGATTAACGAAATGTCTGAATAAAAGGCTATTATTATTGATGATGATGATGATCGATCCGACCGTTTTCGGCCATGGCGACCACTCCGACTCCTATCCAGCGTTTTGGCGCTCATGCGCTCGAAGGTGGATTATGTAGTCTATCCTTGCGGCGAAATTCCGTGCACATTGCGGGCACGAAAGTACGCCGTTCCGGTAATTATATACTATGGTAGCATTATTATTGGCATTATATATGGCATTATTATTATTTCTAGCTTATTGCTTCCTTCGCCGCCAGCACTACATTTCGGGTGCATTTAATCTCTCTCTATCTCGCTGAAGTCGCTGAGTTATTGTCCATGTTTTGCTTCCATACAACACTATGCTCCAAATAATCTTCTTCATAATAAATTATTGTTTGACGCTTATAGAAATCTTAGCTGTTATGGTATCGGGAGCCTTGCTAAGGAGATTAACGAAACGAGCAGATGATCCGAACCGACATTTATTCCAGACTGACAAACATGACCTCCGGAAAACAGTATAATAAAATACCCCAGCTGTGAAGATGTCTTTTAGCATTGAATGCTTTCTTGGCCATAGCTATTACAAACTTTTTAACAATTTCCTTACATAAGTATCGTTATTGCATGTATACTGTATGTTTTCGCTATTAATATTATTTCATAAGAGAAAGAAGCCTAAGTCTTCTAAGGTAGATGTCGCTGTACGCCTCGCCTCCCTAAGGCGTTGGAAGAGGGAACTAGTGAAGGATTTCGTGTCTGAGCTTTATTTTTTGTCGGCCTGTTTAGCCTAGTTGGTAGTGCCACTGCCTCCGAAGCTAGAGGTCCCGGGTTCGAATCCCGGTAAGGGCATTTGTTTCTGTGGTGAGCAGAGACATTTGTTCCTGAGACTTGGATGTTTTCTATATGTATTTGTATCTATTAAATATATCGTCGTCTAGTACCCATAACACAAGCCTAATTGAACTTACTATGGGACTAGTTCGATTTGTGTAAAAATGGTCCCATATTATTTATTATTTTATTGGTTCCGATAGCTCAGTGGCACAGAATAAGGAATAGTACAAGTACAGAAATTTCACTTCCGAACAAAAACGGCGTTTAGGCATAAGAAACGTGCATACTCTCTGCATCTCTGTCTATCGCATAACTTGTATTCATTCACGCGTGGCACGTGTAGCCCTAGGGTTGTCACGCCAAAAATACTTCAATGATGCAAAAAAATATTCTACCTCACCAGATGTCGCTTAAGTACAGTGAACCGATAATAATTAAGTACATGTTACTTCACAAGAATAATAAATCTCATATTTTTTTAACGAACCATCTAACGATACCCTACACGGTGGGTTTTGCAAGAAAAAAAATGCATCCCCATTTTACGTGTAGGGGAAGTACCTTAAAACTACATATATCGTGTTACATTTAAAATGAAAGAGCTCATTGTGTGCATCTTAAATATATGTTTTTTTTTATTTTAAAATAATTATTTTAGAAATTATTTAAGATAATAGCCAAAGAATTACCATTCCCCCCTTCATCTCCGAAACTACTGGGTCTAAAATATAAAAAAATACATTTCAAATCATCAACCAACAGGTTTTGTCGGACATACAAATCAACAACAAACACGTCACAACTGCATACAACAGGACAGGTCATCTTCTTATGTTTTTCAGCTATTTATACCTACACTGTGTCCGTGTTTCAAATGCTATGGCCACAATAAAGTACAACTACCTAAATAGGACAACTATTATGTAGCTAATCAAGTCAAATAAATTTAATAACGCGTTTCATTTTGAATAAAATTACAGTTAGTTACTTAATAAGTAAATCGTCGGAAATGGTGAGTTTAAGCTATAAGTACCTCACAAGTAGCCAGGTGGTTCGTATCGTATTATTTGTATTGTAACTTACAACTTGATAATTTTAGACATCAACCAATAATTTTAAACACCAACCAACACTAAATAACTACTTATTATTACATATACCAAACTAAAATAAAAAAACTTACCGTTCAAAATGTATAGGCAACTGAAAAAAAGATACACCAACGTTCCTTCGGGTATTCAAACAACAATATACACAGAGCATGTGTGGCCGGTTATCGGTTTCATCGTGGATTTTTTAAATCACACAAAAAATTATTAGGATCGTCGCGGCGGCGGCCCGCGACTGACAGCTAGAGTCAGGGTTTTCGAGCGTTAGGTTATTAAAGCGGCGCGCTCCACCCATTGCAAGCCCCTTGTCAGTGGCTAGAGCAATCACTCGAAATAACAATGTTAAATACTATCAAGTACAATTTTGATCAAGTGCGAGTTGGATTTTACGTGAACACAAAAAGCAACTTCTTAAAAGTTTTTTTGTTTGGGAGCTATTAAATATTTATTCTCCCCCCCTTAATTTTTAACCGACTTCAAGTTTTCAAAAGAGGAGGTTATCAATTCGGTTGTATGTTTTTTTTTATGTTTGTTACTCCTTAACTCCGTCATTTTTTAACCGATTTGGAAAAATCTTTTTTTGATTGTAAGTATATATATCGAAGTTGGTCCCGTTTTTGTCATTACGCAGTTCTGATGATGGGATCCACGAGAAATTGAGGGAACTCCTCAAATCTTAAAGGCAAACATATAGTGATTTTTGTGTTTTTATCAAAAATTCATCCAAAAATGTGACATTTGATGAAGTGGAACTGCTGATGATGATCAGAACAGAACTCTTCAACGACGAAAAGTTCTTGTTTGGCGATTTGTCCTCCTAGCTGTGTTTGTTAAGCAAGTTCTATCTTCACGATTAATTTTTGTCATGTTCGAGTTCTGATGATGGGATCCATTAGGAATCGAGGGAACTCCTCAAATGTGAAAGGCACACAAATAGTAATTTTAGTATTTTCATGAACTAATCAAGCATTTGCATTCATAAAAGCGACATTTGATGAAGTGGAACTGCTGATGATGATCAGAACCGAACTCTTTAACGACGCGTAGTTCAAGTTTGGCAATTTGTTATCTTCGTTTTGTTTGTCAAGCAAGCTAGGTTTTCAGGACACATTTTCGTCAAGCTTGAGTTCTGATGGAGGATTCCATGAGGAATTGAGGGTACTTAGTCTTCTACCATTATAAACATACTTATAGCCATTTTTATTTTATTGTATGGAATCTAAGAGTGCACCATCTAAGTATAATAATCTTTCACCGGCCTCCCCGATTGAAGTCGGTTTTTTTTTTCTTAAAAATTATTATGTTTTTAGTATTTGTTGTTGTAGCGGCAACAGAAATACATCATCTGTGAAATTTTAACTGTCTGACTATCACGGTTTATGAGATGTATCTCATGATGATAATCATGGTGATGATTTCTGTTAAGCTCAATAAAGCTAAGGTTGTAACCTGGTGACAGACGTACAGACAGACAGATAGACAGACGGATGGACGGACGGACAGCGGAGTCTTAGTAATAGGGCCCCGGTTCACCCTTTGGGTACGGAACCGTAAAAAATGAGACTGAATTACTATAGACATGTTAGTGGTTAATAAATCGTACCATGCCTGGAAAAGGGTTTAATCAGGAAGAGCACAGTACGAGTATCAGCAATACAGAAACTCTGAGAGGAGGTCGGTTTGAGACATACGTGACTCATTTAAGACTGCGCAGTACGTTCGTTCCTCCATACAAACTTATTTATGCTCTCATTTTAAAACGCCAGGCTAGAATAACATGAAACTTTGTATACACAATGGGATCCGGCATATCTAGGTCGGACCATAGTTTCTGTTGCTTGAAATTATAATGGAGAAAAAATACAGCGATTATTAAGGTTTTCATACAAGCCGTAAAAAACTCAAAAAGCCGCTGTATTTTTTTTCTTTTACAATTTCTAGCAACAGAAACTATGATCCGACCTAGATATGCCGGATCCCATTGTGTATACAAATTTTCATGTTATTCTAGCATGGCGTTTTAAAATGAGAGCATAAATACGTTTGTATGGAGAACCGATCCACACCGATCGTACTGCGCCCTCTTAATTTTGTTATGAATTGCGGCGCCGAGCCTATTCGGAACGAGGGCAACGGCAACATGAAATCAAATTTGAATGCGTATTGTTTGTATCTTCGAATCGATCACCTGGCCAATTTTGCACATTACTTCTATACTTTGAAATGGGTATCAATAATGTTGGCACTTGAAATTTGACGCCGATGATGGTCGTATTTATGCAGTGAACGAAAAAAGCGTGTCTTTTTTATTCGCTGTATTTATGCACCTATCGCCGCAATTTCTAACATACAAAACTTGAAGTCATAACTGAAAAATGTAATAGGAGGCAAAGACTCCTAATAAACTTTACTCAGAATAAAATCTTCAACACATGCTGAGTGGGCTCCATTTTTGCAACTGTTTAGTATTAAGTAATTTTATTATGATTATAATTCAAGCATATTGTCAAAATAAATGTTTTTCTATTCTATTCCACAGATATTCTATACGCGAACTTTCCCACAAGACTGCAGTCAGGTCGTGGATTACTTAGTTTATAATAACTTAGTAAATTTGGTAACTAAATAGGTAAGTATGCATCTGATAAATGCAAAAAAAACTACTACTATTTTTTTAATAGATAATGTTACATATAAAATATGGATGAATAACAATTATAAAAGGTAACAAAAATATACAACATAGCTTTATACATAATTGTATACACACATGAAAATATGGTTTCCAATGAGGTAGAATCATACACCAACTATTGGACATACTACACCACATCACATTACGAGTACGTATTTTTTAACATTGGAAAATAGTAGAATATTACTTTACTTCATCTACATCGTCATGCAAACATAACAAATTGCATACACATACACTTATAGATATAGAAATGCCTTCCTAATCAACATGAATCATCATCAATGAACATTGGACATTGAAAATAACAAAAAAAGGTTACTTCAAAGAACACTGCCAAAAATCTGTAATATCCGACCGGAGCGAAAAATTGATCCCTCCTACCTGGGGTGATCAATTTTGCACTCCGGTTGGAAATTATAAGTCCGCTAAGCGGTAAATATGTGAACAAGCAGACGGTCCCGCTTGTAAAAATATTTACAGGCAAAAAACTGTATATTTAAAGTACAAATTTTCACACAGCTGAGCTGTGATGTCATATGTGATATATTTAAAAACTTGGCAAATTGTTGAGACACATTCAGCAGTTTGTTGGAACGCAAGTATAGATATGATTTGCTGCTTTCGGTAAAACAATATTTCGATGACAATGTACTATATTCTGAAATCTGTGTTACTTAATAAGTCAAAAGCTAGGCGGCCTAAATCTTCTATTGACCCATGATACAATTATAAACTACGTCAGGTATGACACTCCAGGGAAATACAGTAATTTGGGTGACACAAGGTCACATCAAGACCACCGGGGGATGGGCAGCAGCATCCCTGGAGTGCGGTGGAGATACTGCGATCGCCAAGCCGCATGCCCAGCGTGGCGATTATGGCATGGTGGTGGTGGTGGATGCTTACGTCATCACTGCTATCGGTGGTTGGCGGTATATGTGTGAGTTCGTGTGTGTACAATGACGTAAGCTTGTGTCACAATCCGGAGTTGCAGACCTTGTTTCCTTAGGGAGGTATTCCACTCATCCAATATCTTTGTCCATATACATTTGATCAAAGAAATTGTATGATTTCATCCAACTTGGATGGGATCCCGACATTTGATCAAAGATTCTGATGACAGTTAAATCAATATGGCTACGCAAGAAAAATAATAAAACTTGGACAAAGATATTGGATGAGTGGAATGGGCCTCCGTCAAAGAAATTTGATCAAAGATTTGACAAAGATATTGGATGAGTAGAATACCACCCCATATTAAACTCATCCATTATCTTTGATCAAAGAAATTGGATGATTTCATCAAACTTGGTTGGGACCCCGATACTTGATCTCAGATTCCGATGACAGTTAAATCAATATGGCTACGCATGAAAAAAAAAACTTGGACAAAGATATTGGATGAGTGGAATGGGCCTACGTCAAAGAACTTTGATCAAAGATTGGACAAAGATATTGGACGAGTGGAATACCACCCTTAGACCGTGCTACTGGCCTACTGGCAGCTTGCAGTAACCTGGGAGTGCCAGGTTGTAGGATAGGACACACCGTAGTCTTTCTTCTTCGGCTTACCACGGCTCTTTGCGCACCTCGGAGGAGACCCGATCACGCTTGATTAATTTATTTAGTATTTGTTTTAATTTTCTAGCTTTGAAACTTTGGCTTTGTACGTAACTACTATCATTGATTACGGTAAAGTAACTACTAGTCAGACCAGCGAGTCGTGTCACAAGATAATTGCGGCATAATTTGAAAATTCTCACGCTGGTAACACGAAATACTAGCGACGGGATAGGTACTTTCAACTGACTGCTTATTTTGTTAGGTAAAATTGTTGCCATTCTAAAATTTAAAAAAAAATGCTTGTTTCACGACTCACTGGCCAAGTGGCAACACCAGTGTGGGAAGTGCGTTGAGACTGGATCACTTCTGCCTGTGTTACTCGGTGTTGTCTAGGAGCGAGGCGGCGAATATCTGCTGCATGATGTGCGGGAGAGACGCGACGTCCATACAAACGTGCGCATGGCCTACTGGCAGCTTGCGCAAGAGTCTGAGGAAACACGATTTTTGGGTTATTACTAGGTATTCAGAGTCCGCAGTAAGCTCGGTTCTCCATACAAACGTAGTTACGCTCTCATTTTAAAACGCCATGCTAGAATAACATGAAACTTTGTATACACAATGGGATCCAATATATCTATGTCGGAAATCAAATAGTTTCTGTTGCTTGAAATTATAATGAAGAAAAAATACAGCGATTATTAAGGTTTTCATACAAGACGTAAAATACTCAAAAACTCGCTGTATTTTTTTTCTATTATAATTTCTAGCAACAGAATCTAATTTCCGACCTAGATATGGCGGCTCCCATTGTGTATACAAAGTTTCATGTTTTTCTAGCATGGCGTTTTAAAATGAGAGCGTAACTACGTTTGCATGGAGAATCGAGTTCAGCCGAGCGTACTGGCGACTCTCAAAAAAGACACAACGTATTCAGCGCTACATAATAGACAATATGAACTTCTTATTCCAGCAAACACCATTCTAACAAGCGAAATTAAATACTTTGACATGTCGTAATTATTCTTAACACATTCCCTGTCCCCCATACAATGGGAAAATTTTGCTCCTTAAGTCCACTTCAATATTTGTTACATTTTAATTATTTTTATATTATTATTGGATTTATTACAATTTTTAGCAACTGTGGTATGTTTTAGTGTGTGTTTTTATGGACACATGGACTCCACGGCAACAATTTAGGCATCCAAATAGATACACTGGACACTGCATGCATAAAGCCATTGATTAATTCAGAACGTTATATAACAACAAATTAATTACCAAAAATAAATATAAATAAAATCAGAAATAAAACTAAATTAAATTTTATTTCAGATAAATCTAAATTTGATTTAGTTTTAATCTGGCCCCGCGGCATTGTGCCGAAGAGACTGGCGGCTTTCCTTTTTTATTTAATCGTAGGGCATTTATTTACGAACCGTGAGATCTTCGAGAAGACAAGTGCGGTTGCCAGTTTTTGTTGCACTTTTAGCACCACCCAGGGGTCACGTGTAGGTAACGGGGGGTACTCCCTACGGACGTGGTGCAACTTCGACCCCCCTTTGTCAAGTGAGTGGGCAACTTGACTGTTAGAAGTTCTCAAGCCGCCCGAAGGCCCTCTAACTTGGCTTAACGACTGCTGTCGTAGACAGCAGCCGGGACCAACGGCTTAATGTGCCTTCCAAAGCACGAGAGCGCTCAGTTAGTAACCACTCAAAGCGGTCACCCATCCAAGAACTGACCTGCGCCCACATTGCTTAACCTCGCATACCGCACGCGGTAGGCGGGTGCCGCTGGGCCACGAGCGCTCTCTGAATAGCTAAGATAATTCGTTGGCGGAGGTATTAGCTGCCAGCTCTTCGGTCACCTGTGGCGTCAATAAGCCTCTCCGATAATTCGTTAAAGAGGCTTAGAACGCCAGGACCCCACGGGCCGAGTCTCGACGCCGAGAGGGGTTAACGAGTATTCGGCGCCGAAACCGCTGTATTTTTAGCGACTTAGATAAGGAAGGAAGTACTCAGTTCGTCTGCATGTTCTTTAGTTTTGTTTTTTTTTAATGTATGTATGTTCCCCGGTAACCCTTGACCACGTCGGCCGATTTTGATAATTCTTTTTTTTTTGTTTCATATCAGGTACCCCGACATTCGTACCATATAAATTTGGTGAAGGTCTGATAATGGGATCTAGGAGGAATCAAGGGAACTCCTCGAATTTGATAGGCACGCAAATGCCGATTTCGGTATTTTCTGAAGGTACCTAACCAAGCATTGGCTCATGGAAACCACAAATTGTGGCATAGCAAGTACAAAATTGGAGTCGTTTTTTTTTTGGTATAAATTATTTCACATGTACGTTTTGGTGGGATGACATCTACGTCTACTTACGAGTTCGCCTCGTCGCCAAGACTGCCAATGAATATAACGTGCGCCTGCACTTTGGGCTCCGACATCAAAATGGTGCCCAAATGCTCCGGTGGGATGCCGTATCTGCAACACACGAGAGATTAGAAAACTACGAAGCTATTTTTACCAACCATTTTTAGTACCATCATCATAATTAGGGTTCCGTTACAAAATGGTAAAAAAAGAACCCTTATGGTGCCGCTCTGTCTGTCTGTTTGTCACATTGCTAAATATCTCAAGAGCTACTTATGCTATCGATTTGAAATTTGGAAGTGTTATATAGAAGGCTAACGCAGATGCATTAAACATATTTTTTATATATTTTCTTTGTGTAAATTTACCGCCACAAAGAGGGGAGAAAAGTTTAAAATCTAGTGATTGTATCGAGTGGGGCGGATATGGAAGGGCTTGAATTTATTTATTTTATTTATTTATTTAGGAAGATCATCAGCTTAGATAATACACAATAACTTAAAGCAGTAGTGACAGTGAGTTAATAACAGATTCTCACTGATAGCATAGTAAATTATACAAGAAATTAGTTAGCGAAAAGCCAAGCAAAAAACACAATGCCCTGCGTCTTGATAGTACTGCTACATTATTAAGTACTTAATTCTGAGCTGGTAAACGACTGACGCTTTTTCACTACGACCTGCATGATTGTAAGCAGCTTCCGTAACCTATGGGCGCTTGCGATTCCAGAAGAATCACAAGCGTAGTTACCGACCCTTTATTGACCTGAGGATTCGTTGTGTTGACAGCTCGAGACATATACAGATTCACTTTCAACACACCGCATCCTCGGGAGGTCTGGCGGCCTCACTCACTCTTCAGCCGTGTGTGTGTCGTGTTGGGCTTGTAGTGTGTCGTCCTTATAACCTAGGAGTCAAGTCTCAGTATCGTACCTCCTTAAGTTTGCGGCCGACAGTATAAGCACAACATTGTCCTCTTCGTTGTGTTGTGCGTGCCTGGTAGTGTGTCGTCCTTATGACCTAGGAAACAAGGCTCAATATCGTACCTCCTCAAGTTGGCGTCCGACAGTATGAGTACAACAGAGTCCTCCTCATTGTGCTCAGCCGCGAGTGTTGTTATCGCGTGTTGCGCCCCTGGTAGCGTGTTGTCGCCGGACCAGCAGAACTGCGCGTGCGCGTGCATCGTCCTTATGATCTACGAAAAAAGGTTCATTTTATATTGTACTTTAAAGAATGAACATGTCATCTCACTCCAATGGTCATACATAAGTGAGGATGAAACTATCAATTTAAGGCTGGGTGGCACCAAACCGTCTGTAATCGAAAGCGGTTTTCGTTAAAATTTGAATGTATGGAAAGTTTGACAAGTTTCTATGAAATGACAGCTGCCGGCGCCACATTTAACGTTGATCATTCTATGATCGTAAGTCAGTGCAACCCAGCCTAAGGGAGGTATTGCACTCATCCAATATCTTTTTCCAATATACATTTGATCAAAGAAATTGGATGATTTCATCCAACTTGGATGGGACCCCGACATTTGGTTAAAGATTCTGATGACAGTTAAATCAATATGGCTACGCATGAAAAAAAATCAAACTTGGACAAAGATATTGGATGAGTGGAATGGGCCTCCGTCAAAGAACTTTGATCAAAGATTTGACAATGAAATTGGATGATTAGAATACCACCCCGTATTAAACTCATCCAATATCTTTGATCAAAGAAATTGGATGGTTTCATCAAACTTGGACGGGACCCCGACATTTGATCAAAGATTCCGATGACAGTTAAATCAATATGGCTACGCATGAATAAAATTAAAACTTGGACAAAGATATTGGATGAGTGGAATGGGCCTCCATCAAGAAACTTTGATCAAAGATTTGACAAAGAGAACGGTACGATCCATTTTCCATCCTCTAGAGTCTGTAGGTCTACTAGAAGGACCTGAGAAATCACAGTATTGAGTGTGAAACCTATATTTATTTTGTTTCTAGCCATGAACAAATCCTCAAATCAATAAGCCCATTCCGATATGCGGGGATCGCGCGGGGAACACTTTAATATAACTAAAGAACCGTTGTCAAACCGCGCGGTTCCCACATATCTAAGAGTACCCTAGGGTTAAAAACGTGCTTATGATATGTTTCGCTTTCTATCGTACGCCTGTTTGCCACGCTCGTGCTATTGAAAATAAAACTGAAGACGTTGTTTTCGTTCTCGGGCGGACGATCCATTCCGACCAGCTCTATCTAGAGCCTTCTCGTCGTATCGGATCCGCGTCTCGTAACCTTTCATAGCCTCCAACGAACGTTCTAGACTCCGTAACCATGGCAACGAGCTATAGAGACTGGAGACAGCAACAGTACCTGGAGTCGTTGCTTTTCGTTCTCGGGCGGGCGGTCCACTCTGACCAGCTCCAGAGCCTTCTCCTCGCCGGAGTGCGCGTAGATGTCGTATCAGATCCGCGTCTCGTAGCCCTTCATAGCCTCTGTCAAAAGCACTACCGCTTCCATGGAACGTTCTAGATTTCGTAACCATGGTAATGAGCTACAGAGACTAGAGACAGCTAGAGTACCTGGAGTCGTTGCTTCTCGTTCGTGGAACTCGTATAGGATCTCTATAGAAATCCTTACTCTGAAAGTACCTGGAGTCGTTGTTTCTCGTTCTCGGGCAGGCGGTCCACTCTGACCAGCTCTGGAGCCTTCTTGCCGGAATTCGCGTAGTTGTCGTATCGGATCCGCGTCTCGTAGCCTTTCATAGCCTCCAACAGTAGCACTACCGTTTCCATGGAACGTTCTAGACTCCGAAACCTTGGTAACGAGCTGCAGAGACTGGAGACAGCAACAGTACCTGGAGTCGTTGCTTTTCGTTCTCGGGCGGGCGGTCCACTCTGACCAGCTCCAGAGCCTTCTCCTCGCCGGAGTGCGCGTAGATGTCGTATCGGATCCGCGTCTCGTAGCCCTTCATAGCCTCCGTCAGGAGCACTACCGCTTCCATGGAACGTTCGAGACGACCGTCGTAGGAATTGAACCTGGAAATAGAAGTTCTCAATAAAAAAGTGCACATTTATCGGTATTATTTGAGAGTAGGAATATACCTAAGACTAGACTTTGTGGCGAAAAATGTATCTTATTTCATTAAGGGGTGACGCCGTGTTTTGTCAAGGATATAGGGCGGCGCTTGCGGGACAGGGGTTGCGACCCACGCTCTGGTTCCAACTTGGTCCAACAAATTTTGCGGACCATTCAGCGTGGTAATTCCGGTGTCTTTGGTACGTTCGGTTCAAGTGAGTATCAAAGTGGTGGTTCATTTATCCAACGACAATCGCCGTTTTTTGGTGCGATGTGCCCCGGACCACGTCCGCGTTACCGCAAACACCATCTTCATCTTCTGGGTGACCTTGTCTTAGGGTGGTTTTCCACTCGTCCAATATCTTTGTCCAATCTTTGATCAAATTTCTTTGACAGAGGCCCATTCCACTCATCCAATATCTTTGCCCAATTTCTATGTCAAATCTTTTATCAAAGTTCTTTGACGGAGGCCCATTCCACTCATCCAATACCTTTGTCCAAGTTTTTTTTCATGCGTAGCCATATTGATTTAACTGTCATCAGAATCTTTGATCAAATGTCGGGGTCCCATCCAAGTTGGATGAAATCATCCAATTTCTTTGATTAAATGTATATTGGACAAAGATATTGGATGAGTGGAATACCTCCCTTAACTTTCCATTTACACAAAAAAAAACCCCGCCTCCGCCCCGCAACGACGCTCTTCAGCGTTCGACCTTATAAGTTTGGGGACACCTGCACTAACCTGTACATGCTTCCGGAAACGTCCAGCACCAGCCGAAGCCGCTTGGGCGTGTCGGGCGGCGCGCCCGGCGGCGGCGCCTGCTCGGCGCGCCGCCGGTAGATGGCGCGCTCGCCCGCCAGCCCTGCAAAACACAATTTTTATTTTTTTTAATATTGGGGACAATCTTACACAAATCTACCTAGTCCCAAACTAAGCAAAGCTTGTACTATGGGTACTAGACGACGATATACATACTTATATAGATAAATACATACTTAAATACATAGAAAACATCCAAGACCCAAGAACAAATATCCGTGAAAAACGCACAAATAAAAGCCCTGGCCGGGATTCGAACCCGGGACCTCTAGCTTCGGAGGCAGAGTCACTACCAACTAGGCTAAACAGGTCGTCTAATTTAAAAATTAAAACGCAAAAAATTAAAAAATATATGCTCCGAGCAGGATTCGAACCTGCGACATCTGGCATACGCGGCCAATCGCTCTAGCCTCTGAGTTATCGGAACAACCAAGCTCGTGCACGAAATCCTTCACTAGTTCCCTCTTACAACTCTTAAGGGAGGGTTTTTTCGCTTTTAAATTTTGTAATTTTCGTTAGCAGCGTTACTGCTTAATACAAAATTATTTTTTCCTGCAAAACACAGTTTCATACTTTGTAAGTAATCATCCTCCTAGCGTTATTCCTGCAGGATGCCTGGGGTCCGCTACCTGATCCCAAGAATTGGCGTAGGCACTAGTTTTTACGGAAGCGACTGCCATCTATCTGACCTTCTAATCCGAGGGGGAAACTAGACCTCATTGGGATTAGGCTTGTCAAGTGAGTGGGCAACTTGACTGTTAGAAGTTCTCAAGCCGCCCGGAAGCCTCTAACTTGGCTTAACGACTACTATCATAGGCAGCAACCGGGATCAGCGGCTTAACGTGCCTTCCAAAGCACGGGAGCGCTCAGTTAGTAACCACTCAAGTGGTCACCCATCCAAGGACTGACCTCGCCCGACATTGCTTAACCTCGCATACCGCACGCAGTACGCGGGCGCCGCTGGGCCACGAGCGCTCCATACTTTGTAAGTAATAAAATCAAAAAATCATAATCAAAACATTTATTCTGCAAATAGGCCACAGGGGCACTTTTACAAGACAAAATCTATTCGTATCAATAAAAAAAGAAATAATCAAATAATTACATATACAGACTAACATGTCAAAAATAATGTTGGAAAACAAACAATAAGAGAGAATAAATCAATCTACATTTGATAGAGATGTATAAGGTCTCTAAGCATCAAATTAATAAAGAAATCAAAGTACTAATCGTAATATCCTGTGAGATGTATAGGGTTTCAAGCAAAGTTGGAACTTTACAATGTTGATGCTTAACAGGGCTATACAGCAAATAATACAATACGGTATTTTAAAACACTATTTTTGTACATTGAACGAGTTTGCTCGATGCGAAAGTAAACCGAAGGTTATCCTAGTGGTGACCCTGCGGTTAATGAAAATATCTGACTCCGTTACATAATTTATTCTAAAAATCTAAAAAATATATATATCTTTACTACCATTAACAAAGTTTAAGTTTCGGGGGCCGTTTAAGTTAAATTTACAGTTTCGGGGGCCTCCCTTTAGGTTTACAGAAGTTTAATTAATATATCCCTAATCAAACCTGTACGTCCCAAGTATGTGTGTGTGAGAATGTGTGTGTGAGAGTGTGTGTGGTTGTGTGCGGGGGAGAGTGTGTGAGTGTGTGTCACCGTTCTAGTAGTCGCTCAGTCTCATTATAGTTTTTATCCAAAAGCCACTTTAACATAATGGTTTTGCAATTATGGTAGTTTCTTTTATATATATCTTATATATATATATATATTTTTTATTAAAAATGGGATTGCTCTTGGCCAGCATCTAGCCAGGGGGCAAGGATGAGGCCGACGATGAAGCGAGCTCACCCAGAAGATGCCTATTCACTCGTGCCTTAAAAAGGTCCAGGTTATATGAACTCGGAAATACAGACGTCGGCAGAGAATTCCAAACCTTATTCCATATATCTTATTCCATGTGAATTACAAGGGATATACCAATAGAATGCCGGTGCGCGGTGGGCCCGCAGGCCGGCCGCGCCCCGCGCCCCGCGCCGGGGGGACGGAATTTGCAGCGTAGTGGGAAATCACTGCGCTGTGTTCCCACACATTACCAATGAGCACAACTTACGAAAGTATTCGGAATTTAACAAAATTACACTAGTTTATGCTATGTACAAGATTTTTAAATGCATAAAAAAGGATGCTGTTCGACTATAGAAAACTGTAACGCTATTAATCATATCATATTTCGCTACAAACTTCATACTAACCGATCTCTCGCACTAATAATTTATGTCGCTTCTTAAAAAGTTGCTGATTTGACAGTAAAGTACCGTATTATTGCATTGTCCTGGAACAAATTTATGGCTGGTTATTTGTTCCAAATGTAGGACTTTACGAGTTAAAGGCTCGAACCTGCCAGCAATGCAACAGAATAGTGTTAGAATGAATTTTTTCCTTAATAGTTCTTTAAAATACGATTTACAAAAGGGCCCTCATTAATTTATTTAATTCAATTATTTATTTCAGGCATAGAACCCATATCGTGTTAGCAATAAATATTATTGAGGTTGGTTCGTCCCCGACGATGACATAACTACTAAAAACCCTACCTGTCTACCTACCCTCTATGATTTTGCCGTCATCTAGTTCCCCGCTGGTCTGGTGTCTGCTCCACTGCCGCTCTTTCTTCTTCGCCTGCAACTCTGCTAGAACTCCGCGGAGAGCGCCAATCTATAAACATTTCGTGAAATCATGAAGAAATGACCATAGAATACTATGGCAAGAATAATTACAACGTCCGTTTGGAACATCCCAGCGTCCAAGCTAGTAATTAATAACGATGATTTTATATAGAAATCTCCCGTGAGTTTGAGACATATTAAATATAATGAAACGGGTCACTCACGTCTTTAAAACAACAGTGCAGTGCTAAGAAAACCGCGATAAGTGCTCACGATTAAGGACCGCGAACCGGTCTGAAACATGTCGAGCGATATTCGACCTTAAAGAGGTGAGTGACCCGTTTCATTATATTTAATAACGATGATAAGGATTGTAATGACTGCAATGACAATGAAGAAAATATTAAATTACTATTACCTGAGACTGCACAGTCTTGAAGAACTGCTCGTACAACTTACATTCGAATATCGTACTCGCTGATATTGATCTCTTACAGTTTCTCCTCCAACAATTTTGCAGATCATCTCTCGCAAAGACTGCGTATTCCGGCACATCTTTTAAGGCGATGCATCATTTCACCATTCTAACCGACACGCGACATATCTCTCTCTTTCTCATTCTCTCTCCATCTCCCCCTCTCATCTTAGTGTTAATCCTGACATCCTCAGCTAATATAGGTATAATACTTTCCCCATCGGAGTTCCGTGGCAAGCCATTTCGTTCTTAATTAAGGCGGAATAAGGTTGAAATGGACGTACCTTAAGGCTGTTCTCCTCTCGCGCGACATCTTTCACGTATTTCGGCACACCATAGCAAAAGTACCTTAAAAGGCCATGCTTCATTTCGCGTATTAAACCTGACATCCTTAGCTAATACTTCCCCGACCAAAGTTTCGTGGCAAGCCATTTCGTTCTTAATTACAGCGGAATAAGGTTGAAGTGGACGTACCTGTGGCTGCACAGCCTTGTAGAACTGTTCGTACAACTTGGCATCGTACTCGCTGATGTTGATCTCTTTAAGTCTCTCCTCGAACGCTTTACGGTTCATCTCTCGCGCAGCTTGCTTGACGTGTTCCGGCACGTCGTCTTTTTCCGCATCCGATAACTGGAAACAACCAATCATTGATATTACATACATACATATATAAACTCACGCCTATATTACCATAAGGGGTCGGCAGAGCACACGAAAAAATATTTTTCAGTGCCACTTTTAACTCATTGATATTAACGAGAGTAATGTTCAAAAGCATTTCAATTCCAAAGACGACTCTATTTATAAAGCCAGGAAATTACAAGGAGTGTAAGTAGGACCAGTTTTCCTCAGCGCGCTAATACAATACTTATGAGGAAGACAATACATACATACATTTCCTATAATACTATTTCAGGATTAAGTTTTAATGTTTTTTATGACGGTGTGTAAATGGTTTATGCATACCCCCAACCCTGGGAAGGTCATTTGGGGGTTATGTTGAACTCTCTCCCCCCGCCGAGTGCTGGTGACAGGAGGAGCATACCCACTAAAAACACACCGGCGTTTCGAGCATTTCACCAACGTAATTTTTATAATACCACCCACGTACCGGAAGGCGTAGCGTGGGCAGGCCCCCCACACGGTGGACTGATGACCTGGTGAAGGTCGCGGGTGTCCGCTGGATGCGGGTGGCGCAGGACCGGTAATTGTGGAAGTCTTTGGGGGAGGCCTATGTCCAGCAGTGGACGGCATTCGGCTGACATGATGATGATGATGATGATGAATTTTTATAAAAAGTTATTCCGGTTTCTGTTTACATAACGTTCCTGACCAAAGTAGCCACGTGTAGCGTAAAGGATAATATTCTCCAGCTTACGATACCTATTTACATGTTACAATTTAAGTTTCCAGATCAGAGGGCCTACTTCGAAAATCGAACTTCGTATCCTGCCGTCCCTTTCCGTCATACAGTGTATATACAGGGTGTGGCCTGTAATAGGAGCAAAAAATTTAAAGGCTGCTTCCTTAGAGCATCTGCAGTAACCTCTTGTGTCCGAAATAAAAATATCTTTTTTCAGTTGGGAGAAATTTTGATCTATAGTAACGTTATATGACCTCCAAGTAATGGATCTTGGCACCACGAGATTATAGCGCGGCAGTCACTGCTGATATTGAGGAAGCATCTAGTTATGACTCATAATTGTTGTTGCATTTTTGGTTTAAAAAGATATTTCTGGGATATTTAATTTTTTCTTTATAATTTTTGAGTTTTTTAAATAAATAGTTATTAATATAGCTCTAGTAGCGTAAAAAAGTACATAAAAGCTATATTTGCGAGAAAAAAAATTCAACAAAAATCTTTTTTTTTTTCAAGTAAAAACCATTTGGAAATAATTGCTGGAGAGCTCAATAGTGTACCGTTTAATTTTTTGCTCCTATTACAGGCCACGCCCTATATAACATGAGAGTGAAACGGACAGCACGACCCTCTGTTACGATTTGGAGATGATCTGCATTTGTCCCCCCGTCCATGTAATGCTGCCCACAGGGTGCTTGTTGTTGTAGTAAAGATACTATGCTTCTACCAGTGTGACTCTCACCTGATGCACATCGTGTCCCTTGTCGAGTCGGTAGGGCCCGCCCTTGCCACCCAGACCGGCCGTGTCACGTCCGCCAGTGCCGCCCGCCCAAGTATTCCCACCCACATGGGGCTTGTTTTCGGGATCTTCTTTGCCGTGCTTTGGTGACGAGGTGTCTTTACTGTAATGAAGAACATACTCTGATAAAGACATCAATTGGTATAGGTTGTGGCTCAATGGGGGAAGCCCAGTACGAAGTGATATGGCGCTATATGAAAAAGGCCTACGTTCAGCGGTGGAACAACTGGATGATGACGGTGAAAGATATAAAGATTGTTATAGAAATAGAAAAGCTTTATTGTTATGATTTAAGTTTAATTTTCATATATACTATCGTGGGAAGGCCTTGCTAGGTTTTAGATAGTGAAGTAAGTTTGGTATTGTTAAGGAGTTCGTATCCCGAACATGGACTTACTTTTTCCATGTTTCTAATATATTTTATTTCTTTATTTAAAGTAACGACATAGAGTGGCCGAGTCATTCCAGCTCATGTCTTTAAAGCAATTATACGTGCAGCGGTTTAAATAATAATGTAGACGTACCGTCACAGATGAGAATTGTGACAACGGTGTTTGCTTGCCGATGGGCTTATAGTAGATTATACACTAAGGGGATAAAGCACTGTTTTATGTCACGGGAGCGAATTGAATCCCGAACGTAACGAAGGACTCATAATTTAACTCCTAAGCGTAGCGAGGGAGTTATAAGTTAATTCCTGAGCGAAGCGAGGGAATTAAGACTGAGTCCTGAGTGCAGTGAGGGGTTCAACCGCCCAAGACTAAAACTATCCCCGAGGTGTATACTCTACTTTTCACACCTTATGCGAGACAAAAAAACAGGCTCAGTAGATATACACCACAGGCTACTTGGCTTCTTTGTAGCTGACAAATATTCAAAATAGACCAGAAGCACTGATTCAGACACAGACTTTACGCCTTTTACAGCTTTCCATTTGTCAAAATCGTTGTAGGCTTTTAGGTATTTTTCCTTTGACTTCTCTGACAGCAGATTGTTGACAATGCCTATGGCATCTAATTTGATAAACTCAGGAGTCAAAACACTTTCATCACTCGACATTTTCAATATTATTTTTGAAATTAAATCTTCTATAGGCACCTACAAGAACTCGATTTGTTCGTCACGCGTGAACAAATGAAGGCGCGCGGCGTTCCAAATTCGAAAGCACAAGCCGTGGTCCTAGATTCGAAATTCGAATTTCGAACACCGCGCTCCTCCGGACCGGGGTTCACACGGAGGCAAACTTCATTTATTTTGTCAAATCAAGTAGGCCATGGCCTAGGACAAATTGTGTTTAGCAAAATTAAACTTTATGCATATAGTAATAAGAATTATGAAAAGTGAAATCATATTATTAACCAGCGGGTTATAATGAAATTCAGTACAACATTATAACCCGGCTAATACCAAGGGATTTAATTTCTTGCTTTCGGTAGGGTTTACATGACCTATAATTCGGCATTGTCGAGCATGTGGTTTGAAAAAAATATTATAATTAATCTGAAGAAATTACGGACATATGTTTTGAATAAATTAGTGAGTGACGACCTGTTTAGCCTAGTTGGTAGTGACTCTGCCTCCGAAGCTAGAGGTCCCGGGTTCAAATCCCGGCCAGGGCATTTATTTGTGCGTTTTTCACGGATAGTTGTTCTTGGGTCTTGGATGTTTTCTATGTATTTAAGTATGTATTTATCTATATAAGTATGTATATCGTCGTCTAGTACCCATAGTACAAGCTTTGCTTAGTTTGGGACTAGGTCGATTTGTGTAAGATTGTCCCCCAATATTATTATTATTATTATTATATTATTATTATAACCAACGGAGATCCGGTCACCAATTGCACACCTTGCGATGCATACACACGATCGGTTGCAGTACCCGGATGGGAGTTATTTATAACTACGTAACACTACCTCCCAACACAATTAAATCACTCACACTGTAACAACAATTTTATAATAGTTCTTTTTTTCTTTCCAATAAGTCATATAATTAGCTCGTAAGTAAGCTTATTAACAATATTGTTCACGATTTCGGTGTCGATACAAACCCGATAGGGTTTAACGACACTTTTCCGTTATACCAATGTATCAATTTTCTATTGCAAATTAAAAAAAAGACGAAGGGGTAAGTTTTAGTACCTAAGAGTAGTGAGACCAACCATAACAATAATAAACAAAGCAGTTACTAAATTCACTCCTTTGTTTTAGCCTTTGGATATGCCCTTCGAGGTTCAGTTGTGAACCGAATTTTATTAATTAATATCGCGCTAGCCGGCGCAACGGATAAGCAGGGATCCCGGGCATTGTGTTCAAAACACTCTTGGCGCTCAACACCCTACGAGTGCTGCCTTTTAAGTTGTGTCGTTTGGAAAAACTAAAGACAATTTAAGTGTTAAATGGTATTTATTGTTTTTCAAAGTAATCACCGTGATATGTAATACACTTTTTCATTCGATCGAACCAATTTTCGAAACACTTATTCTAGTCCGAAGTCGGGGTCTCCAAAATGGCCGTTTTGTATGCCTCAACCGCTTCTTCAGGCGTCTGGTACCGGTGACCACGAAGTCGTTGCTTGATTTTTGGAAAAGTAAAAAAATCGTTAGGGCTTAAGTCTGGAATGTACGGCGGGTGTTCCAGAATTTCGACGTTTTGCTCTTTTAAAAACGCAATTGTTTGTCGGGCGGTGTGCGAGCTCGCATTATCGTGGTGCAGTCTTATACGACGTCTTGGGTTATTTTTTCGAAACTCGCCGATGACTTCTGGTAAACAGACAGTGGTATACCAGTAAGCATTAACCGTTTTACGATCCTCGAGCACGATGGTGGCAACGTGGCCACTTTTCGCCACAAACGTGGCGACCATTTTTTTCGAAGTGCTCCGTGAGCGTATTAATTTGGTCGATTTTGGCTCATCTTGGAACACCCAAACAGTCGACTGTTGTTTAGAATCGGGATCGTAGGCATACTATATCCAAGATTCGTCACAACTGATAATGTCGTAAACATGTTTCGAGTTTCCTCGGTTGAATTGCCGCAGAGTTTTGCGACACCATCGAACGCGAGCCGTTTTTTGGTCTTCACTGAGTAAATGTGGTATCCAGCGTGAGATCAACTTTTTTACGCCTAAGTGATCCTGCAAAATACTGTGAACACTGGTCCCTGAAATACTTAAGGAAGCTTCTATCTCACGGTATGTCGCATGGCGATCTTCGACGATCAGTTGCCGTACAGCATCAATGTTCTCCTGGGTTACGGCTGTTTTTGGTCGACCTTCACGATGTCTATCACCAAGACTAGAGCAACCACGTTGAAATTCTAAATACCAGCGTTCCACAGTCCGGAGGCATGGTGCTTTATCATTGAAAACCGTAGTCAACTCTTCGAAGCACTGAAGTCGCGTTAAGCCCCTTTTGAAGTTGTAAAAAATTATCGCACGTAAATTTTCCTTCGAAATTTCCATTTTCACAACTGAATTGTCAACTTTGTACGAACGCTGTACTAAAACGGTTGGGCCGATTTCGAGTCATTCTTTTGTTTTCGAATTCTAAATTCAAATATTTTAAGATGACACTAGTTCTTTTTTATGCAATCACGGGAGGTTTGCAAACGACAGGACTTAAAAGGCAGCCTTCGTATCTATAAGTTTTAGTATAAGATCTTAGCTTAGTGTTTCAAATTATTTCCTGTTTTAAGTTAATACATTAACATTTAGGTCCATTACCACCGTGATTTTAATTATTACCCGGTCCAACACATAACAATTTCGTTTTTTTTACGCTAACTAGTGTAAATAGAATTATTTGTTAAACAATATTGAACTTGTTCCGTTCTGAATTTGGTAAAAACTAAATGATATATTGAAAATTTATATTTCTTAGCCCACTTCAAAAAAAGGAGGAGGTTCTCAATTCGTGTCTGTTTTTGGTGTGTGTTTGTCACGCGATTACTCCGTCATTTATGGCTTCATTTATGACAGGCTTGAATAGTTAGTTTTACATGTGGAGTAGGGTTAAAGGACTTCGCACACTATAACAACTCAACAGCCACTCGATTTAAAGCTAAATATTGAAATTTAAGCCTTGTGTCGTATTTCCTACAGTACAATTTCCAAAATTGATGTTAAGATAGTGTACGACGGGTGGTCTACGCGTTGTCCACGTATCGTACACTCGTGTCATACATATTTGAATAGAATAGAATAGAGTTGAGTTGGTGCCGCAGTGGTGTGGAGCTGATATAGTGTGCGAAGACCTTTATAGAACAGCTTATGCCGGGTGGTGGGTTACAGATATTAAAATAGAATAGAAAACATTTATTTTGAGTAACATATGACTAATACAAAAATAATTGTTAATAAGTATCATAATCTTGTCTTGTTTTTTTTTCAGATTAGATAAATCGTGCGTTACCCGTCATGCGATTTCAAGGAAAACAATCTTGAAACGGGAACACGCGGTGTGTTATCTTTGAAACGTAATAAGTTACTGAAATAAGTGAAATTAGTACAATATTATCCTCTGATATCCTAGGGAAACGAAGAAACGTGGACGAAACCGGCCGTTAAAATTTTAATTTTAAAAAAACGGGGTATAGTGTAAGTACGTTATTTTAAAGCACATCTAATTTTATATAGCATAGAAATTATATTGAAAGAAAAAACACTAACTATTTAAATTCAATTTTATTTTATATTGCGAGATCTAAGAGTGATATAACCTTGTCTTAGGCTGGGTTGCACCGACTTACGATCACAGACTGATCAACGTTAAATATGGCGCCGGCAGCTGTCGTCCCATAGAAAATTTACAAACTTTCCATATATTGAAATTTTAACGAACACAGCTTACGATTACAGACGGTTTGGTGCAACATGTATGTATGTCGCAATTGTCACATCGACTGGTCGATGTATCAGTTAAACCTGTCATTACCAGCGCCGAGAATTCACGGCAGCAAATATACCTACATTTGTGAGTACAAAGGTGAGTTCACATTATTCTGATTATCTAACCTTAAAGCCGTGTCTTTGTTGTGGTATTCTTATTTATTGTAACTATTGCTGATAGCTGAGGGAGACTGCATTTTGATTGGACGGTGGTAGAAATTGCTAGATTAATTATTAAGTAATTTATTTGATTCCGTAATTCCTTTGTCTAGGCTGAAACCTAAAGTTCCCAACCACTATTTCTGCCATCTTTGTTTAATTGATTTATGTAAATCTGTGTGCGATATAAGCGTGTGCCAACGAACACTTTAACATTTTAAGCTGGGTTCCACTCTCTGAGGCCTCTGTATGGTGGTATGACTTGGCACACAGCTAAAGAACCTGATCAGTGTCTCACAAGGGTTTGTGGACTCCAGGGCAGCTTGGTACGATCTGGAAGGCCGAGGTTTTCAAAGAGGCGGGAAGTTTTTACGTCCTCTGGGACGGAGGCCAAGTGAGGTACTACACCACTGCAGCACAACACCGGAGCCGTTCCCTTAGAACGACTCACCGCCACATCAACACCTTCACAGCCGGCAGCGAGACCACCCTGGCCGGACAGAAGCCGCCCAGAAGTGCCGGCCACGCTCGTCCAACCAAACGACTTACTCACGACCCTAATCCCTATACCTAAAGTGCAGCGCGGGTCCGTCCTACTTGAAATAAATATTTAAATTGGAATCGGAATTCTATTCCCATCCCCATAGGACCAGCCTGACAATATTTCTAGAAGATTCTAAAGTTTTAGTAACTTACCCGCTAGTCCTCTCTATGGTCATCTGCAGCTTCTTGAGCGCATCTTTAGAGCGTCCCTCAAGCACTCCTTCAGTGGGCAGGCCGCTGGCGTGCAGAACTTCCAATAAGGTATCTGCCATCTCTTTGCTGCAGCGGTCAAAGTCGAACACATTGCTGATTGCGCTGGCCAGGTCCTCAGATGGATATTTCTGGAAGATTGTTTATTCATAACAAACGAGTCTATATGTTACGGATATTTTCTCACAGCTTAGTTTCGGCTGGTGCCAAAGGTTTTTCCTTTACAACTAAGCAGCAGTGATTGAATTGATGCCGACCGTTGAAATCATCTGCGTAGTGGCATGCTATTTGAGTACCAAGAGATGGCAATGAGTTTTCAATCTTATTATGAGCCTCTCTACTAAAATAACACGTGTTCGTCTATTCCTGTTTCTAGTGGTGGTTTAAGGAAACAAGACCTACAGAAGTTTGCTTATGAAAGTCACAAGAGTCTAACAACACTAAGAGAGCTATATCAAGGCACCTACCTGAAGATGTTTGACAATGTTAACCAGCTCCCTCGTAGAATACGGATACGTCAGCTGTCCCTGATCCGCCATATTCCGAAGCACGGCGAATGCTTGCACCAGTTTCTTCATGACGTCATGAGGTACGTCAGGCCCGTAAGAACGAAGGAGTTCTAACTCGGATTCCACTGAGGGATTGTCTACGGCATGGCAGGAGAATAGGTCGCCTGGAGACCAAATGAAAATTGAACTTTTATTCTTGTTATTATTATTTTCTACTTAACTGCAGCTTTAATTGAAAACATTGCCCGTACTCGCCAAATTAATTTTGGTAATGTTTATATTATTTCATTCCACTTTGGCAACCACCACTTTGACTTAGTTGGTAGTGACCCTGCCTCCGAAGCCGGAGGTCCCGGGCTCGAATCCCGGTCAGAGCATTATTTGTGTATGTTTTGCACGAATATTTGTTCCTGGGTCTTGGATGTTTTCCATGTATTTAAGTATATGTATGCATTTATCTACATAAGTATGTATATCGTCGTTTGGGACAATTCGATTTGTGTGAGATATTCTTTATTTTATTTATACAGTTCCAGTAATATTAAGCTTAATTCACTTACCTAATGCAGCGAAGAAATCATTCCCAAGGAACGGGAAACCAGGTCTATTTGCCAACACTATCATTTTAAAATCATCGTGCACCGGAATAAAACTCGCCGCGTCCCCTCCGGAACTCTCCAACATATCCTTGGGCACTATCCTCCTTCCATCACTTAGTATCATCTCTCCATTTTCCACCAAAGTCTTGAGAATACACGTCACATGTGTTGGGGCTTTATCCGCCTCGTCTACTACTAAAACATGGCCATGTTTGACTGCCTTTACTAGAGGAGAATCTTCATATACGACCACTCCATCTTGCACCGTCGGTTGCACTGTCAAAGACTGCACTGTGGTATCTCTATGTAGTTGTATGTACTCTCTAGGCCTGTTTAGTAACTGTAGTAACCTGTCAGCGATCTTGTTCTTACCAACGCCTTGATTCCCTACAAGTAACAAATGGTTTCCTAGCAGAAAGTCTTGTAGTAACCATTCGAGTAGTCTGACATGTTGTGGGACGTCATAGAAGAGTACATCAGGGACTTTAGTTAGGGCGTTGGTTTTGAAGACTTCTGTGCTAGTATTGCCTATGGTTACGACGCCGTTTTGGACGGAGCAGCTGACTTTTTTCTCTGTACCGCCGAAAATACCGAATTTTGTTGGTGGGTCGATGCCTAATTTGGCACAGGCGCCATCTAGCGCTCGCCTGGCAAGATTAGGAAGGAATTTGGCTAGGAATGTTCTCTGGACGGTTTCGTAGGCGGAGTCGGTGGGGTAGGAAGCCATGCGGCTGGCGATGCGCAGGAGTTGGCGGGTGGAGAGGGAAGAGGAGAGGCTTTTGAGGGTAGCGTCGTCGGATCTGCGGAGCTCGTCCGCTAGGTTGATTATGGAATGTAGAGGTTGGGAGATGTCACCGTACTAAAACAAAAAAAATACATTCATTTTTAATTTCCAAACAATTGAGCAAGTTTTTTCATCTATAAATCAATACTACTAGAGAGATGCACAAATCTGTCTAACATTTTTGTGAACTATATACAACTAAATGTATGAATCTATGTAAGCACTTCATTGTACACAATATCAGGTTAAAACAATATACATGTCACATTAGGTTAACGTACAAAGGCGAACTTATCCCTATGAGGGATCTCTTTCAGCTAACTTTTGAGGGATTGAGTGGAGATTTAGAAAATGAGATAGACAAACTTACACCGTGTACTAAATGAAGGCTCCATGGAAAGAATATGTCTAGATTTTTTGTTTCGAAATTTTAATTTTATCCTTAAAATGTAATGTGCTAAATATTACATTAAATTTTCATTGGCCAAAAAGTGACTAGACATGTTCTTGCCGTGGTCACTTCAAATAAGGTATTTTTACCATATGGGACTGGGAGAGGAGATATAATAATATAATATTCAAATTGCAACAGCTGTTGTAGATAATATTTACACCTACTGAATACTTACATATTCTGCTGATCAATGGACTTAGTATTCTAGACAACGTACTCACCAAAGTATTGATAATGAATATCTCCTCATTTTTGCTCAGGTTCCTCATCTCGTGGAAGATGAACAAACTCAGTATTTCGGGCGACAGCCAATGCGGCCCGCGGCCAAGCGTGGGTGGTTCCGCGAGTGCTGCTATTCTGTAGAATTATAAACAATTCATAGAAACTTTTGTCGGCTAGACTGCTTTTTTATGAAATAGGAGGCAGACGGACAGACGAATCGCCTGATGGTAAGCGATTAGCGCCGCCCATGGACACCCGCAACACCAGAGGGGCTTACTTATTACTTGTATATTGTATGTAATGTATACTTTGTATGGTGCCATTAGAAACAGTTTTTAAAGAGCGTTAAAAGGTCTATACGGTACCTACTACAATTAGAGCGCAACAAATACATTTTTAGGGTTCCGTAGTCAACTAGGAACCCTTATAGTTTCGCCATGTCTGTCCGTCCGTCTGTCCGTCCGTCCGCGGATAATCTCAGTGACCGTTAGCACTAGAAAGCTGAAATTTGGTACTAATATGTATATCAATTACGCCGACAAAGTGGTAAAATAAAAAGTGGAAAAAATATTTTATTAGGGTACCTCCCCTATACGTAAAGTGGGGAGCGTTTTTTTTTTTTCATTTTAACCCTAACGTGTGATATATTGTTAGATAGGTATTTAAAAATAAACAGGGGTTTACTACAATCATTTTTTGATAATGTTAATATTTTCGGAAATAATCGCTCCAGAAGTAAAAAAAATGTGTCCCCCCCCCTCTAACTTTTGAACCATAAGTTTTAAAAATATGAAAAAAATCTCAAAAGTAGAACTTTATAAAAACTTTGTAGGAAAATTATTTTGAACTTGATAGGTTGAATAGTTTTTGAAAAAATTACAAAAATAATTTCTGAACTAAGTTTGTAATTTAACCGTATAATCCAAACTCTTTCTTTAGTTATCACCGTCCTCTGTGGGCCCGTTTTTAGGGTTTTGTGTTTCTGTACTTAATATGTCAACTTAATGTGACTGACGGAAAACTACGGAACCCTACACTGAGCGTGGCCCGACACGCTCTTGGCCGGTTTTTTTGTTTAAAAATAAGGACTCTATTGGTATCTTATAATTTACTCTTGGGTGATAAAACAAGACATAACCACCATTCATTTATTTTTATGATTCTGATAAACTTTAATTATTTGCAATTTATTTGCGATATTTTGATAATTTCTTCTCCGTATAGTGACACCATTTTTTAAATTTTAACATGATGTGTAGACTAATTACAGTCAACGTGTCCCGGTGTAAAAAAGACGTAAACACAAGACTGGTTTAAACTAAACCGAAAGATATACGTAATGGCGCGATGAAAATTCAGTTACATTTCTTGCGGGTCCTGTCGACGTATATACTAATATGAGGAATATAAAACTTACTGAAAAGCAAAATATATATTCATAACGCCGCTCTCTGTCAATTCCTGAAGCAAGGAGGTCGTCGTATCTGTCGTGAAGGAGCAGACGCTTACCGTTGTGTATCTATAGCTCTCTGTCGTGAACTAGTCTACAGTGAACAGAGAGCTCGCCTAAAAGCAGGGTGTATTCTCATAACGCCGCACTCGTCCAACTCTTGCGGTGTTATACCCGAAGCGACGAGGTTAACGTATCTGTCATGACGAAGCAGTCGCTTGCCGTCGTGTAGTTGTAGCTCTCTGTCGTGACCTAGTCTGCAGTGAACAGAGATCTCACCTAAAGGCAGGGTGTATTCTCATAACGCCGCACTCGTCCAACTCTTGCGGTGTTATACCCGAAGCGACGAGGTTAACGTATCTGTCATGACGAAGCAGTCGCTTGTCGTCGTGTAGTTGTAGCTCTCTGTCGTGACCTAGTCTGCAGTGAACAGAGATCTCACCTAAAGGCAGGGTGTATTCTCATAACGCCGCACTCGTCCAACTCTTGCGGTGTTATACCCGAAGCGACGAGGTTAACGTATCTGTCATGACGAAGCAGTCGCTTGCCGTCGTGTAGTTGTAGCTCTCTGTCGTGAACTAGTCTACAGTGAACAGAGAGCTCGCCTAAAAGCAGGGTGTATTCTCATAACGCCGCACTCGTCCAACTCTTGCGGTGTTATACCCGAAGCGACGAGGTTAACGTATCTGTCATGACGAAGCAGTCGCTTGCCGTCGTGTAGTTGTAGCTCTCTGTCGTGACCTAGTCTGCAGTGAACAGAGATCTCACCTAAAGGCAGGGTGTATTCTCATAACGCCGCACTCGTCCAACTCTTGCGGTGTTATACCCGAAGCGACGAGGTTAACGTATCTGTCATGACGAAGCAGTCGCTTGCCGTCGTGTAGTTGTAGCTCTCTGTCGTGACCTAGTCTACAGTGAACAGAGATCTCACCTAAAGGCAGGGTGTATTCTCATAACGCCGCACTCGTCCAACTCTTGCGGTGTTATACCCGAAGCGACGAGGTTAACGTATCTGTCATGACGAAGCAGTCGCTTGCCGTCGTGTAGTTGTAGCTCTCTGTCGTGAACTAGTCTACAGTGAACAGAGAGCTCGCCTAAAAGCAGGGTGTATTCTCATAACGCCGCACTCGTCCAACTCTTGCGGTGTTATACCCGAAGCGACGAGGTTAACGTATCTGTCATGACGAAGCAGTCGCTTGCCGTCGTGTAGTTGTAGCTCTCTGTCGTGACCTAGTCTGCAGTGAACAGAGATCTCACCTAAAGGCAGGGTGTATTCTCATAACGCCGCACTCGTCCAACTCTTGCGGTGTTATACCCGAAGCGACGAGGTTAACGTATCTGTCATGACGAAGCAGTCGCTTGCCGTCGTGTAGTTGTAGCTCTCTGTCGTGACCTAGTCTACAGTGAACAGAGATCTCACCTAAAGGCAGGGTGTATTCTCATAACGCCGCACTCGTCCAACTCTTGCGGTGTTATACCCGAAGCGACGAGGTTAACGTATCTGTCATGACGAAGCAGTCGCTTGCCGTCGTGTAGTTGTAGCTCTCTGTCGTGAACTAGTCTACAGTGAACAGAGAGCTCGCCTAAAAGCAGGGTGTATTCTCATAACGCCGCACTCGTCCAACTCTTGCGGTGTTATACCCGAAGCGACGAGGTTAACGTATCTGTCATGACGAAGCAGTCGCTTGCCGTCGTGTAGTTGTAGCTCTCTGTCGTGACCTAGTCTACAGTGAACAGAGATCTCACCTAAAGGCAGGGTGTATTCTCATAACGCCGCTCTTTTCCAACTCTTGCGCTGTGATACCAGAAGCGACGAGGTCGTCGTATCTGTCGTGACGGAGCAGTCGCTTGCCGTCGTGTAGCTGTAGCTCTCTGTCGTGAACTAGTCTGCAATAAAGAGTTTTGAAAACACTTTTGTACATGAATCAGATGTATAGAGATATGCATATATACTGTTTTTTGCTGCATTAGACTTTTGGCCACAGGAATCAATAAATACATAAAGATTGGGGACTTTTTTTACACAAATCCAACTAATCCCATAGTAAGCTCAATAAGGCTTGAGTTATGGGTACTAGACGACGATATATTTAATAGATGTATACTTAGAAAAAATCCATGTCTCAGGATCAAAGGTTTTCGCTTACCACAGAAACAAATGCCCTTACCGGGATTCGAACCCGGGACCTCTAGCTTCGTAGGCAGTGTCACTACGAACTAGGCTAAGCAGGTCGGCAAGAATATGGGCACTAATGTCTCCATTTCCCCTCATACGGTGTATGGATTGGATTCTATCGTCTAGTGATCGCATCTCGTCTCGTCGGTGTCGTGATCTTTGAGACTCGAGTTGGTTTTCGAGTACTTGCCTTACCTATGTAGTACAGCGAGGGTGCTTGCATGTATCCTATGAAGCCCATCCAACACTGCTAAATGCCCCTTCAGCGCCGCATCAACCAATGCAGAGTTTCTCCACACGGTGTCTCCGTTGTCTAAAGTTGTACGCTGCTGTACCAAATCTCTTGCTGTCATGTCCTGATACAGGACTATGGGCTCTATCGTGTAGCCTAATAGAGACGATAGTTGCGTGACGAGTAAGCTCTTGCCGCAGCCTTTTGGACCTGCATGTATGAATTTTGTTAAGTTTCGCTTGAAAACTAGTATATGCTTAGTCAAAAGTTGGCCTATACCGTTAGTCATTTCCGTCTGTTTGTCCGTTAGACATTTGAAGGAATGTATCTTTTGACCTGTATAACAGATATCTGTTTGAAATTATGGAAACAGGACATGTATTATTGTCTGCTATAACTTGCCTTTCCTACACTACATAATTATAAAATAAGATTAAGTTTCATAAAAGACCCTATTTAACTTGAATTTATTTTGCGGGTACCATAAAAAAAAGTCAGTAATCATATGGACTTGATTTTGGAATACATTAATTTCATTCCATTTTAAAGGTGACAATAGTACATTGTTTAACGAGGGGCGTAAATGAAAAATTGCGAACTAGAGTCTAACAGGAGACTTTTGATGACTAGAGTTAGCAATTTTCTTACGTCCGAGGTAATCACAATGTTATAATCACATTTGCGATTAAATAAATAACTCCAGCACTAATCAAAATTGAAGAAATCGACAATTTCACCTCCAGGATCAGTATATCATCGCCGGCGCCTGCGAGAGGAGCGCGGCTTCAATATTGCACCGAATCACAAAGCAGTATTCTTGCGCCGCGCGACCTTCTAGATTATGGTCAGCTTCAATATTTCAACCGATCACAGAGCAGTATTTTTGTGCGCGGCCAACTTGATTTTTTAAACCAATCAGATCACACAGAAACTCATAACTCCCTAGGAAGTTATGAAAATCCATAACTCCCACGGGAGGTAAATCGGCTATAACTGCTCTATACGCCTGCGTACAATAAGACCCTTTACGAGCAAGTGTGATGAAAAATGAATATAATTATGACATACCTATAATGCAAAAGTCTCCCACACTGTGACTCAGCAGCAACTCATTAAGCAGCTCACTCTGAAAAGCTGTCTTCACTATCCCCTTTTCTTCTCTCCCCTTCTTCCTCTCTCCACACGGCACAGCAAACTGACTCTTACTACCGTTAACCTCCATAGTCAACAAGGCCTCTTTTCCCGTGAACTCCACGCCTTGAAGCGATGTGCTCCATCGCGGTGAAGTCTCTATTTTGAGGTTGTGTAATACTGCTTCGGCGTTATTGATGTGTTCTTTGGTTAAGAATGATTTGTACGGGTAAAGGAGGTAGACTAGCTTGTGGATTGGGAAGCTGGGGATCTTTTCCTGTCGACAAACATATATTTATTGATACCTACACATATCGTTACGTCGTATGTTATGATGGCAAAAGAATACACAGAAAATAAATACGCAAGAATTATTAGAAGGAGCGTTCGTGGCCCAGCGGCGCCCGCGTACAGCGTGCGGTATGCAAGGTTAAGCAATGTCGGGCGGGGTCAGTCCTTGGATGGGTGACCGCTTTGAGTGGGTACTAATTGAGTGCTCCCGTGCTTTGGAAGGCACGTTAAGCCGTTGATCCCGGCTGCTGTCTATGATAGCAGTCGTTAAGCCAAGTTAAAGGCCTTCGGGCGGCTTGAGAACTTCTAACAGTCAAGTTGCTCACTCACTTGACAAACCCTAATCCCTATACGTAAGGTCTAGTTTCCCCCTTGGGTTGGAAGGTCAGATGGCAGTCGCTTCCATAAAAACTAGTGCCTACGCCAATTCTTGGAACTAGTGCCTACGCCAATTCTTGGGATTAGGTAGCGGACCCCAGGCATCCTTCAGGATGCAATCGAACTGGGAATAACGCTTAGGATGATGATGAGGCAGTGACACTACCAACTAGACTAAACAGGCCGACAAAAATAAGAATGATGGAAGCTAAATGAAAATTGATCAACGTAAAAAAAAAATCGATCGTCGTTGATCGTCGTCATCTGTGCAAATTGCTTCTAAATCTGCCTGAACATTAAGCATCGTGACAATGGACTTGACACCAAGTTCAGATCAGATGACCGAATCGCGTGAAAGCAGGAGACGTCAAATGTATATTTCGTCCTCAGAAGGTCCCATCTTGACAGGTAGGTAGTTTTAATTTGAGTCATAGTCCAATCGAATAGAGTCGATATTTCTGCATACTATAATTGAAGCTGGAACATTTTCATTATACGATTAAGCGGCAAAGGTAGATATAATGACTAGTCTCAAGGACAAATTTTATTATAGACAATGGACATAATAATATGATAAAGTACGGAACAGCGTTCATATCGTAACATTGTAAAGTTATATGGCTTGTACAATGTTATAGCACAAGCACATCATAGATGTATGCCGTAAATCTGGACATTAAAGGAGGTTATGGACCATTTTAATTACCTTTAACAATCCATTAGGAATTCGACAAAAAATCTAATATGAACCCATAAACTCTCTTTGATTAAAAAGATAAGATGCGTAATTTATTTATTTATTAGGAAGAATGTAAATTGCAGTGCCCTTGCAGGGCTCATAGCTGATCTTGTTTCGATATACCACCTTATGTAATGTACCTATGAAAGCAATAAAATACTGAATACTGAATATTTATTGTAGGTACCTTCACCGGCATCTGTATGATGCCTTCATACAGATGCCTGTATCTGTATGATACAGTTCATTCGCACATTCAGTAGCTTAAAGACTAGCATGATCTCTAAAGCTAAGTGCACACAGCTTGATCAGTAAGTTAGAGCTTAATTGCCCATGTGTACACATAGGTACAACAGTAGTGTTGAGTTGACCAACACAGATCAGGGTTCACTACTAGAGTAAATTCATACATGTTCGATTCTATAACAAATTTGCCCTACTCTATTTTGGCCAAGTCGAACCAATTATGCATCTGCAATCTAAGTTTAGATTTAACACAACGTAAGTATGATCAGAGGCGATACAAATTTTTAGCTACTAATAAACTGTGAATTCAAGAAATTAAGTACTTCAGGAACGAACTTAAATAGACAAAGGATTTAGTGCTGCTCGGAGCTGACCATTTTAAAATATGTTGCTTTACTGAAATCGCAATACGCCAGATCGCGCGGCGTGAACATAGAATATAGAGGTATGTACTATACATTATGAATGCGCCCGCGTGGCGCTCCGCTTGAGTCACACTGCTGCTGTGTGTGCACACAAACACACTTACCAATATAAGAGCGGCAGCATGCAGACTGTCCACAGGGAAATCAGGTAGGTTGACTTGCTGGAGCTCCGGGCTAATCAGAGCGTATGCAGCCGAGAGTAACTGTTCCAACTTGGCTTGGTCAACCCGGGGAGCTTCTTCCTTCAACGTGTTTAGATGCTCCTGTAAAGAAGATTAGCATTAAAAGGCGCTCGGTTGTTTAATGCGTTAGACGCATGCTTGACGCACACCATTTTATACCACATAAACCAATTACTGCACATTTTTTAAGCTTGAAACGCACAGAGCGCAGCGCAGCATCATTGCGGGACGGAGGCGGTTTTGCGGTAAAGCGAACGTGGTCCGGGGCATGTCGCACCTAAAAACTCTCGCGGTATTCGGTAGCGCAGCATCGACAGTCGACTGTTTCGGAAAGATCAAAATGCAAAACCGCCTCCGCCCCGCACCGAGCCGCGCCTACTCTGTACGTTTCGAGCTTTATTGCATTGCGTCTCTCATATATTGAAACTGCGTCAAACGCGTGCGTCTAACGCGCGCTAACGCTGCGTTTAACCCATAATAACCCATTAACCCATATAAAACTACCGCGCGCTTAAGGCCCTTTGATAAAACTGGATTTGTACCTGACATGTCTGTGTAAAATCATGGAATAAATTCTTGGCTAGTACGTTTAATACTTAAGCCAGATTTGATCTGAAAACACTGAGCAAATTACATTCCTGTTCGGTGATAATTGGCAATACTTCATGTAAGTATGTTTTAGTTAGCCTTTATACTATACTGTTTTTTAAGCGTTAGACTTTACAACCGAAGGCCTCATTCATGGACAAGACGGAAGGACGTTTGGATTTCTAGGATTGTTTTTTAATTATTTTACCAAACTTGTTCCATCGAAATAGACTGCTTATAACAAGGAAAGTTATTCAGCTTCGAAGAGACTTTAATTACGAGACTTAAACAAAATGTTATTATCAACCGAAGACGTAAAAAAAGCCAGCCGAAACTTCGGCAATTAAAACTAGGGTAACAACGGAATTGGCAAAGCACGCAATTTGGTATAAACAAATGACTGCCGTCCTCAACGTGTCCCGCAACGTGAATAATGTTAGGGTTCACGCAGAACATAAAACTGAATACAACAGTGCATACGAGTAACGAACGTCGTCTATCATTACGTGGTAACCATACTGCCATATAATAAAACTGTAGGGATTTATAAGCTTGATGTAGTGCGTTGACGCTTTTGACAGTCACTGGGCATTAGATAGATGATAAGTCCATGACTGCGGCTCCAATTGTCGAAGTCCCTAGAACAAACATTTCTAAAATACGCTTTTCGTCGCCCTGGTTTTGAGAGACAGTGGTATAACTATGGCTATAGCAGCCCGGGGATGCCTCTTCCTGAATCGGATTCCGGTTATTTCACCTTTTTGGAGACTTATATCCATGTACAGTTAGCCAAGAGCCACTTGTTAAACCTCAATTAACAAATAATACGAGTCGAAAAGTAGTCGAACAATTTCTTGGTTGTACTATGTTAAGATCGTTTAGTAGCATAACAACACATATTTAATGTGTATCGATCGTTAATCTAACTAAGCACACTTTTGGACGTAAATCGCGTGCCTACATAACCAGGGAGCCCATAAATTCCCGCATTCCGGGAACCTGTCGACAAAATCGTAACTGACACGGTAGCGCTTTATACTCGAAAAATATGAAATCAACGGCTGAAAATGTTGGGCCAAAACTAACTAGTTTTTTACTGTAAATTTTCCGATGTTATTTATTGTAAATGATTACAAAATTCAATGCTATTCTTAGTAGCAAATAGATTAGGTAAGTTTGATAATGTCTAGAATTACAGTGGGCAGAGACAGGGGCACCCAGCAAACACTAATAAATAAATAATAAATAAATGAATATTGGGGGACAATCTTACACAAATCGACCTAGTCCCAAACTAAGCAAAGCTTGTACTATGGGTACACACTAGACGACGATATACATACTTATATAGATAAATACACACTTAAATACATAGAGAACATCCAAGACCCAAGAACAAAATCCGTACTAAATGCACAAATAATGCCCTGGCCTGGATTCGAACCCGGGACCTCTAGCTTCAGAGGCAGTGACACTACCAACTAGGCTAACAAGGCCGACTAACACTATTGGTTATTCAGGCAAATTGAATCATTTACTAGTCAAAAAGATAAACACAATACATATGTCATATAATTGACAAAAACAATTGTCAAAATCAAAATCAAAATCAAATATTTATTCTGCAAATAGGCCACAAGGGCACTTTTACATGTCAAAGCATGAATTTATACAATTTAAAAAACTGACAATCTTACTTAATAATAATGATACAAAAAAAATATACTGATTGACAATTCAATGAAAATAAATTTACAAATATTAAGGACGTATTAAATACGATCTGTGTCCGAATAAACAAAAGGAATATAAAATTAATTTAATATCTCAGAGATGTATATGGTCTCTGAGCGTCCAAATATGATTAATAACAATGATTTCAAAGTGCTTAGAGATGTAAATGATCTCTAAGCGCTAAAATTAAAATAAGTAAACTTAATATTGTTAGAGATGTATAAGGTCTCTAAGCGTCAATAATAATAAAACTAATCCAGAACAGGATCATGTCTCTCGTCAATCTACATACAATAAAATAACACTAGTATTAAGGTATTTACTATGCCCTTGCAAGCATGAACAGACCGGACTCCACAAACAGCACCCGATCACGAGTATGACGCGTATCTCAGCCATTGTGATTTGTAAAAATGTCCCTGAAATGATGACCCTAAAATTTAACTCCACCGATAACCCCACATAAATTAACATATTAGGATTGATGAATCCTCAAAGTCATTACAATATCAGCTAAATCAAACTCCGCCAAAATTTACAACGACGATTAAAATGTAGACTTTAAACATAGGAGGCAGTCGTAACCACCCCCCATATCTTCATTGCCAAAAACAACAACAAGCATACAAAATTGTCTCCACACGTAGTCTTGGGCATTGAAGTATGTAACTTTGGTTGCGTGCTAGAACATTCGTAATTGCGATGTCACGGGTGCTGTTGTGAAATTAATTCCTTGCGACCTCACTGCGCTGTAAAGCTGGGTTTACACTAAGTTCTGATCGTATCGTGACTGCTTTGCGATGAGCATGGTTGACAAACATGCAACTCATTTGCCTCGTGTCATTTCATGCAAAATTATATTGAGACTACCTATTATGAAATAACTACAGAAAATACGAATAATTTTGGGTGCATAAAATGGCATAAACTTAGTTTAAAAAAATAAGCGAGCATCAACAGAAGCTTCAATTTCTTTACGTGGTTCTATGGGCCAAGGATCAAGCAGAGATTTAAAAATCTAAAAGCAGATATTTTAGTTTGGTAGTTTACAATTGAGACTACCTATTATGAAATAACTACAGAAAATACGAATAATTTTGGGTGCATAAAATTCCATAAACTTACTTTTTAAAAATAAGCGAGCATCAACAGAAGCTGCAATACGTGGTTCTATGTGCCGAGGATCAAGCAGAGATTTGAACACCTAAAAGCAGATATTTGTTTTAGTTTGGGAGTTTACACCAATACCTCCGTTCTAAACCAACAATAAAAGGAAATCTGAACAAATATATAAGAGTTATTCTTCCACATTTTCACCCCTCTCATTAGCATAGCGTGCTTCGGAACCATTAACGCCACACGTAAACAATTTGCGCGATTAATTCCGACAACAGCGCTTCTGACAACTTATTAGCGATAATCATTGGGCAAACAAAACAATACGCTCGCTATAAACTGCCACGGTTTTGTGGTTCGACAGAATCTACATATAGGCATAGGTGCATACTCGTATAAGGTTAGAATGATATACACATTACGCCGTGCATCAAATCAACAGAATGAGACATCCCCTGGATATCGCTTGTTGTTCTGATTTTGGAACACGGAGACGTAAAAGTTGGGATATCCTTACTATATATGCTGGGGGTATTTGGTAGGTCACCTCCCCGTGTGCGACGGGATGGTCAGTCCATGCGGATCCGTCCAACTGGAACGACGATCCCCTACCGCCGGTATACCCTGGGCAACGGCGAGTTTCTCCCCTTAGGGGGTCTCACTCGTCGTTGGCTAAGAACCTTCCCAACCACCGGAGTTTTTGTCCGAAGAGGCTACACCAGCGACCTTGCGGCAGCTACAAAGCAGCAGCAAAAAGGACTGGTAGGTCATGACCTGTGGGTGTGTCAGACCGGCCCTCTGTCATAGAGTGGTCTTGAGCCCACCTGCGTGTTTTTGCCGTGCGCAGTTGAGCGTCGTGCGGTGGGATAATGGAGGCCTGGAAGGTTGAGTCTACCATCGGGTCGGGTTGTAGTTACCCGTGGAGACAACACGCCTTCTTCGGTCCGGCATTTCACCAAAACGGCAGCCTCGGGAAATAGCCAGCCTGGGGCAAGTGGCTAGGGCACCCCTTAAGGGTCGCTGGCGAGGGTTGCGGGGTCATGAGGTGCGCAGTCGGCGGAGCGAAAAGACAGCTCACACCGGCCAGGAACATAAACCAACGCGGCGGCAGAAGCAGGAAGGGGAGACCGTCACCTGGTAGCCGACATAAACCCCCCAAACGCTCCCGCCCGGATGACACGCTGACGCCTCCCACCAAGGAGGCGAAACGCATCAAGGCCTCCACTTCGGCTTGTACGGTAAAGGATGCCGTCACTTACGCTGACTCAGTAGTCCTTAACGACCTCTTTGTCGCAGTGATGGCGGAACCCTTTACCGACCTCACACCTGAACAAGTGGAAGGCATTAAAGGCAACCTGGAGAGTAGCATCGTGGACATCGCAGATGCTCCTTGTGCCTCCAACGCAGTCCCGTACTGGCCCTCCTTCCGTGGGAAACCTTTCCACAGTGAAGGAGTTCTAAAACTGCAGTGCGAGGACACAAAGGACGTTGAGTGGCTTAAAGACACAATAGCCACTTTTGTGTCACCAATTCCCAACACCAGACTGGTCGTGAAGCGGCAGAAAGACATCCCCAGAAGGGTGAAGTCCGCTGTCCTGCTACCAAACTGTTCGGACGACATCAAGACGATCCAGACCGTCTTGACAGGTCAGAACAAGTGGTATCAGGTCAGTCGATGGTCGCTTTACAATGTTGAGCGCCATGAAGGGGAAACGTCTGGAACCTTCTTGGTGCTTGGCATCCCAGTCGACCAAGTGCCCGGGATCCTAACGAGGGGGCGTAGGCTTTGCTATAAGCTTGGCAACGCCTATATCCGTTTCTTCGGCAGCACGGGTAAGCTGCAAGACTTGCCGCCAGACCCTGCTGAGACTGCGACAGCACCCCCGATCCCCGGCGCTTCCTCCGCTGAAAAGCAGAGTGAGAGCGCTGGACCGGATCGTGAAGCTGGCGTGTCTATGTCCGTGGCTGGCCGGCCAAGCTCCGCCGCAATGCAGAGCGTGACCGGCGAGCCAATGATCACCCAACACTCCTCCGCCGAAATGCAGAGGCAGGATGGGATGCCAGCTTACCCGCTGACTACTCCTCTCATGGAAACCGGTGACGGAGACCTGGAGGAGGATGTCGCGCAGCTGTCGGATCAGGACATCCTGTGAGAGACGGATGAGGAAGTGAGCAGTCCTCTTCGCTCCTCCTCACCTCACTAACTTTACCCAAACCAACCTCCAGCATAAACAAGCCGCAACGGCTACCTTGCGCAGAATGCTGGAGGTAAACAACAAGACCGTCGCCCTTATCCAGGAGCCGTGGATAAGGAAGGGCAGAATCTGCGGTCTCAACAACATCGGAGGTAAGATATTCCTCGACACCACCGTTACTAATCCACGCACTTGCATCTACGTACCCAAACTAATCAATGCAGTTTTAATGAATGAGTTCTGTTCCAGAGACTTGACTACGGTCAGGCTTCAGACCAACTGCCCTAGCATCCCAGAGGTCATCATTGCGTCTGCCTATCTGCCGGGCGACGCGGAAGTGCCAACGGTTGAGCTGGCAAATCTCATCTGACACTGCGAAAACAAGAAGCTTGAGCTGATCGTCTCGGCGGATGTAAACGCGCACCACCCTCTGTGGGGCGGCGGATCTCCCAATAGACGAGGTGAGGACTTTGTTGATTTTCTATTCTCCACCAATCTCAGGCTTATAAACAGGGGGTCTGAACCAACTTTTGTCACCTCCAGATTCCAAACTATAATAGACATCACACTCGCTACGGAAAGAGTATCGGACAAAATCTCCGACTGGCATGTGTCAAGCGACCTGTCATGCTCCGACCATAGATGGGTAAGATATAAACTAAACGATGACTCCCTAAAACCAGAACTATGGCGCAACCCCAGACGGACAGACCGCGCTAAATATAGCAATTTGATATCTGTTAGTCCGGCTCTCACCAATATGCCCATGAGCTATGAGGAGCCAGCCGACATAGAGAGGCACGTGAATAACCTGACGGAAACGTTAATAAAGGCATTTAATGAAAGCTGTCCACTAACATCGCCCTCGACAAAAGCCACCGACCGCAACGGCTGGTGGGGACATGAACTCGAGAAGCTGCGACGCAAACTACGCAAACTGTTTAACAGAGCGAAAAACACAAGGAGGGCAACAGACTGGGACATTTACAAAACAACCCAAGCTCTGTACAAAAAACGTATCCGTGAAAGGAAACGAGAATGCTGGAGAACCTTCTGTACCAACATCGAAACCAACAGTCAGGCAGCCAGGGTAAAAAGCATTCTGTCCAGCGAACCGAACAGAAATCTAGGCTCCTTAAAAAAACCAGATAACAGCTACACAACCTCCTCCAGCGAAATGTGCGAGCTGTTACTAAATACACATTTCCCAGAATGCTCCGTCACGGAAAGCACTACGTGGGATGAGGAAGATCAACAGGGTTTTAACAATCCAACCGTTGAAGCCACCAACACTGCCCATAGAATAGTAACTTTGGAAAAGGTGCTATGGGCAATCAACAGCTTCTCTTCATTTAAAGCGGCAGGCTTAGATGGCATCTTTCCAGGTATTCTACAATGGTGCAAATACACGATCCCTCCGCATCTAGTTAGAATCTACCGAGCATGCCTTGAGCACCGCTATGTTCCCTTAAAATGGAGAGAAGTCAAAGTGGTATTCATACCCAAACCAGGTAAGAGTGATTACACGCAGCCCAAAGCATACAGGCCAATAAGCCTTACTTCTTTCCTCCTGAAGACCCTAGAGAGACTGTGCGATCGGGATCTCAGAGACAGGGCACTGGCGCGAAATCCTCTACACCACCAACAACATGCCTATTGTGCAGGCAAATCAACGAAATCAGCGCTCCACAGTGTTATCTCGCCGATAGAAGACGCACTATCAACACAATCATCTGCTCTTGCAGCCTTCATAGATATCGAAGGGGCTTTTGACAAGACGCAATTTAACAGCATTAGCCACGCGCTGCTCAACCACGGCGCGGATCGGACCACAGCTGGGTGGATCGACTGCATGCTGAGGAACAGGGCAGTGCAAGTGACAGTGAATGGGACCACACGAGCCATTGTCTCCAGAGGCTGCCCACAGGGAGGGGTCATTTCACCGCTCCTATGGAACCTCGTAGTGGATGACCTTATCAGATCCCTCAACGAGGCTGGTTTCTACACTGTTGGCTATGCAGACGATGTAACAATCCTCGTAAGAGGAAAGTTTGAGAAGGTCCTATGCGAGCTTATGCAAGGGGCACTCAAAATCGTCGAACGATGGTGTTCTGAACATGGATTGTCAGTGAACCCATCAAAAACCGAATTAGTACTGTTCACAAAGAAGCGCACTCTAGACTACCTTAGCTTACCAAAACTTCAAGGCACTACACTAGCTCTTACAAAAGAGGTAAAATACCTAGGTGTAACCTTGGACGACAAACTGCTATGGAACAAACATCTAAGCAACAAACTGGAAAAGGCCTGTGTCATATTTTGGTAGTGTAAAAGGCTGCTTGGGAGAACCTGGGGCCTACACCCCAAAATCACCATGTGGCTTTACACCGCAGTGATACGACCCATAATCACCTACGGCGCGGTAGTCTGGTGGCAGAGAACTAGACTAACCACGGCCAAAAATAAACTGCAGCAGTTCCAAAGACTAGCTTGTACAGCGGTGACTGGCTGCATGAAAACTACACCCACAGCAGCACTGGAGGTACTGCTGGGACTGCCGCCTCTTGATCTGTTTATCCAGCAGGAGGCAGCCTCGGCGGCCATCAGGCTAAAGTCACTTAACCTCTGGGGTGTAACAAACGGGACCCATACCGAAGTTCTTAAGGAAGCTGTCACCTACCAACCAATGATAGCCGCTCCTAATGACAAGGTACCCAAACAACATATCTTCAACAAAAGCTATGCAATACAGCTAGTTGAAGAAAAATACGATCGGTCTGGAGCTCAGGAACTGCGCATTTACACCGATGGCTCTAAAACAAAGACAGGATCTGGCGCAGGAGTGTACTCACCTGAGATAAACATTAACATATCAATAGCCTTAGGCGAATATAGTTCAATCTACCAATGTGAGTGCATCGCCATTACACAGGCTGCCAAGGCAGTAGCAAATCGGAGTATCAAAGATCAAAAGGTACGCATAGTGTCCGACAGCGCTGCAGTATTACAAGCCCTAGATAGCAACCTCATCCAGTCTGGGCTCATCCTAGAGTGCCACCAAGCCTTGGAGGTGATAGGGAAAACAAACACTGTCACCTTGCAATGGATAAAAGGGCACAGTGGCTCTCTAGGTAACGACGTAGCTGACGAGCTGGCCAGGAGAGGTTCTAGCCAGCCGGCGTTTGGCCCTAGTCCAATACTCCCGCTACCCTTTAACCAGCTAAGATCATGGCTACGTCGCAGAACATCTGAACAACACGCTGATCGATGGAAAAATACCAGTACATGCAGACAATCCCGGGAAATAGTGCCACACCCGGAGGCACGATTTACCAGGCGTCTGCTCTCTCTTAACAGAGCGTCACTACGTATAATCGTAGGCACCATCACTGGACATTGCTCACTCAACAAACATTTATATGTTCTAGGTACGGCCAACAGCCCCCTATGCAGGGGATGCCTGTCGGCCGATGAAACAGCTCCCCACGTCATCCTGGAATGCGAAGGTGTAGCTACACAACGGACTCAAATCCTCAACGCACCGAGGTCACTCCGCGAAGCCTGTGGTGACACCAGGAGGATCCTGCGCTTCTGGGCGGAGTTAGGCTGGCTAGATCCCTAGCCGGCGATCACGTCACGCACGTCGCACAATGGTCCGACTCTCACGGACTAAGTGCGGAAAAAGGAGTCCATAACCATAACCATAACTATATATGCTGGCTTATCTATATATATATTACGCGAAGCCGATCCTTACAACGCCCATCAGATCTACAGTTATGGACCGATTTTGATAAATTATATACCATAGGATTCGTCCCATGCTGCAGATTTGCAATAAGGTCTTAGTTTTTTGATTTTTATCCTGGAAAATTTATTAAATTGATATTTACGAAAAATCCTGGATGCCCCGACAAATATAAACCTCAAAATCGTGTTCGATGACGCCGCATACAAGCGACGGGTCAGCTTACCTTGGTAGAATTGTACGAGGTGTCAAAATTTAGCTTGGTTAACACGTGACCTCCACGTGACTTGGGAACTGGCTATGGTATGATTCCGGATGACATAAACATAAATATGAACTAAAATGTTCCTGTAAGAAATATCTGGTACAGCATTACAATATAAAACTTTTGAGTCGAGAAATACTCAATATTATTAACAATAAACGAAAGTAAAATTACTAATTTGTTTACAAGACAATACATAATATTCGGTCTAAGTATTTACAGTTTACATAAATGACAGACGTATTGTGTCAACTTTTTTTTTATTGTGCTCTAATTATGTCAATATTAAATTGTCATGGTTTATACTTCAAAGAAGTTGATATACAAACCAATGACGTTTCAAATATACGTTCCGTATATCTTGACTGATATTGATATCTGCCAAAACAATGACAAACCAAATTAAACTTTACGTTGTGAGTTACAGAACTGTTTCTGAGTTAATCATAGATAAGCTGCAAAACATTTTGAAAGAGAAGAGGCTAGCTTTGTCTAAGTGTGTCTCTCTTCCACCTATTGCCATACCAGTAGGGTGATCATAAGTAAAGAAGTTCAATCAGTAGACGTTACTTATTGGTGGATTCAGATCAAACCAACGAGAAAACAATGTTGCACTAATTAACCTTTACGACGCCAATAACGTATTCGACGTATATGCGCACCATTGATTCGACAAAACGACGAATATATCCGTCATGGTGACGGCGTCCAATGCGATATCAACCTAGATGCATTTCTATTGAGAGTGCGCTAAAAAGGTTAAATACTTTAACAAAATTAAGACGTCAGAAAAATAATTAAACCCTTTAATTGTCGACAACATGGGAGTTATAACGTACGTTGTCAAAATCACCTTCGTTCTTTAGCTGACGTGTAAGTGTCACTGCCGTTCATTAAGTATAGCGTTCAAGGGGTTAATTTGCTATTCATCAATGTTTGTCTGAGGATGTCAAACGCAAAGTTGAACCCTATAGAAATGCATGTAGGTTGATATCTCATTAGAGGCCATGACGGATATATTCGTCGTTGGCTTCGGACCGTTGGTGCGCAATATAGGTACGTTGTTAGCGTCGAAAAGGTTAATAATACTCGAAAAGTTAGAGGACATGTACATTTGTCTTTGTTACGTTTCAGTAAAAATGTCCAAAATAAGGGGGATAATGGTCACGTTAAACTGCCACGTTCTAAAAGGGCGTAGGTACATTGAAAGGACGAATAAGATTACCACTATTGCACATGTTCAATTAAAAGTTAAAATTATACTGTATCAGTGTCACCTGCAACAGTGATAGTGCCGGTTTTCAGGGGGTCTACCCGAAACACCCGAAGATCGAAGTTCATTATATTTCCTTCTCTATCACACCAATAAGCAAGTGTTATAGAGATAGATAACGAAAGATTTTAACCCAGTTACTTCACTTGACAAAATAGACCTCACAACTGTCATGCCAAAACCACACGATGGGCCATGATGGGCCACGTACAAGACGCAGTTATGCGGTGGAACGAGATGCAAATATGTTTTTTTATGATTGACTGACTGGCGATTGACCTTAGTCTCACCTGATGGAAAGCGATGGCCTTTAATGCATAACTGCGACCTATACGTTGGCCCATAATGGCCCATTGCGTGGTTCCGGCATCAAATGTTAATACCAATATTGCCAATGTCGCATGCATTGTTTTTTTCTAGATTAGATAGAATAGGTTACGAGGATACTTAGAGTATTTCTAAAGAGATCCTATACGAGTACGAGTTCCACCAAGGGGGACGGAAAAGCTCTTACCCACCTAAATTGAGAATTTGTCTTAAACGGCTGGCGCCTTATCATAAACAGATTTTAATGCTCATCCCGGTGAACTTTTCGCAACCGAGTTAACGCAGTTCTGTGCAGAACAGTTGTGGTCGTGCGTTGACCTTGAACTATTACCGACTGATACCTACACTTTCGTGAGTGAAGCGCACGGCTGCCGGCGGTGGCTTGATCACTGCGTTGTAAGCGAAGCCGCGAAAAAACTTGTTATTAGTACCTCTGTATTATATGACACGTATTGGTCTGACCATTATCCACTTCAAATTAATTGTAATATAGATTTAATTAAACATAAAATACAGAAATCTTTTAAAAATAATTACGCAATTGTCTGGGGTGAACGTGACCCCGCCCAGATAGATTTATATAAAAGTATTTGTAATGATAAATTGAAGAATGTTGATTTTCCGGTTGAATTTACTAATTGTTGTGACGGGATGTGTAATAATGCTACTCATTTGGATTTGTTAGATAAGATGTATAAAAATATTATAGGTATTTTGACGACGGCGTCGGAAAGTAGCTCTAGTTCTTCTAATCATAATTGTAATAAGAAACGTAGTCAAGTGGCAGGCTGGAATGAACATGTCCGTGATGCGCACGCGAGGGCTAGGGAATGCTTTCATAATTGGATCCAGTGTGATAGACCTACGAAGGGAATGTTTACCTTAAAATGTGCGAATCTAGAAAACTGTTCAAGGCTAAGTTAAAATGGTGCCAGAAAAATGAGGAGCAAATTAAGAACGACATGATGGCTCGACACCATAAAAACAAAAGCTTTGGGCAGTTCTGGAAGGCGGTGGCTAAACTGAATCCTAGGGCGGATCTTCCTGTGAGCGTTGGGGGTGCGCATAGCCCTGAGAATATAGCTAACCTTTTTCAACGCCATTTCAGGGTACAATCAACGACGAAATCTCAGCCGCGGGTGCTGGGTGCTGGGGCGGTCGAGTCTGAGCGGGTTATTAGGGTGTCCACCAAACAAGTTGCATTAATAATTAAAAATATGGTACGAGGCAAATCCCCTGGACACGACGGCCTCAGCATCGAGCATCTGCAACATGCGGGCATGCATCTTCCCAGAGTCCTTGCTATGTTTTTTACTCTCTGTATAGGACACTCTTATCTGCCTTGTGACCTTATGCGCACTGTTGTGGTCCCAGTTATCAAAAACAAGACTGGTGATACATCGGATCCAAATAACTACAGGCCGATCTCTTTGGCAACTATTATAGCCAAGGTACTGGATTGTCTGCTGGACGGTCACTTGGAGGCACACTTTAGGCTCAACGATGCACAATTTGGCTTTAGACCGGGACTATCGACTGAGAGTGCCATCTATTGCCTAAAGCAGACAGTACAGTACTACACGTCCAGAAAAACGCCAGTCTTCGCTTGTTACCTGGACCTTTCGAAGGCATTCGATCTGGTATCGTATGACATTCTATGGAACAAAATTGAAACTGAGACTAGCTTACCAGGTGAAATTACTGCCATTTTGCAATACTGGTATGGTCACCAGAGGAATAATGTGAGGTGGGATGGCGCCTTATCAGATGAGTTTCAGTTGCAGTGCGGGGTGAGGCAGGGGGGGCTTACCTCACCACGACTCTTCAACCTTTATTTGAACGGGCTCATTGATGAGCTCAGCAGTACCAATATTGGATGCTACATTGATGGAATATGTATGAACAATTTAAGTTACGCTGATGATATGGTGCTGCTGAGCCCATCAATAGGTGCCTTACGTAAACTGGTGAGTATATGTGAAAGTTATGCGGTGGCCCATGGGCTCAAATATAATAGCAGTAAAAGTGAGATTATGGTTTTTAAGGCTGGAAATAAGACCTACTCTGACGTGCCACCAGTCTCACTCGCTGGAGTCAATCTGAAGAGAGTCACTCAATTCAAATATTTGGGCCACTGGGTCACCGATAACTTAAAAGACAATCTGGACATTGAGCGAGAGCGGAGATCGTTGGCCGTCCGCAGCAATATGTTGGCCCGCAGGTTTGTGCGATGTACGAGCGAAGTCAAACTCGCGCTATTTAAAGCTTACTGCGTTTCCTTGTACACGTGCGGCCTTTGGGTCGACTACACGCGGCGGGCGTATAATGATCTTCGAGTGCAGTACAACAACGCGTTCCGGGTGCTAATGGGGCTGCCGCGCTGGTGCAGCGCGTCTGCGATGTTCGCGGAGGCGCGCGCGGACGGCTTCGGGGCCGTCATGAGGAAGAGGTGTGCGTCTCTCCTCTCGCGTATGCGCGACAGCCCCAACCGCATTCTGAGCGCGTTGGCGTGCCGCTGGGATAGCCCGATGCTGGCCCGCTGGATTAGTGTGCATGCGCACTACTAATAGCAGAGGGCAAACCTTTTTTAATATTGTATATGTTTTTTACTAACACTTAGTTTCATAAGCAAACAATTGTATTTATTACTAACACGATATGGGTTCTATGCCTGAAATAAATAAATGAATTGAATTGAATTGAATAAACAACCTCTTTAATTTGGGCGGGTATGACGTGGACATGATAATGAGCCAAATAAAAAAGTGGAACTATGACAAAGACTACAAATTATGTATCTCTCTCTGTCGCTCTTATTCCATTTAGTACATGACCTCGGTAGTGGTATTATTATTTGAAAATTTCTCAGGGGTACTCTAAGGGCGGGTAGGATAGGATTCTCATATCACAGAACATTCTTAATTGCGGAACTATGACAAACACAACAAATGATATATCCCTTACAGTCACTCTTATTCAATTTAGTAAGTATATGATATGATCATCTCGCTCGGTAGCGGTATTATTATTAGACGTCTTCTCTGGGGTACTCTGAGTTTGCGTACCTTATTAGAGCCTTATTTAGACAAGAGACGCCATCAGCGCACATTACCGAACAAAATATTTTGTTTTTTTTTCCTCTCCTGGCTTCTCATGTTGGTCCCCGAGAGGGACCTCGACAAATTACCCTAACTCCTATGTGGACACAACTTAGGTGAACCACCAATAAAGAAATACCTAATGCAAACAAAATATTTTGTAAATTGGGGGAGGTAACACACACATAAAAAACCACACATACAAAATATTTTCCTATTACTACGCATCATTACACTGAAACAATCAACGCACACACATTCAAAACACTAATATTATCTGATTATTATCAGATGGCCAAATTGACTGAAGTTGCTAAGATGCATATTTTTCATAGAAATTCTCATAGTTAGTAGGTAGATCTTATTTCTTGAAATAAGGCTGACAGTTACTGTAAATTTGACGACTAGCCGTGATGATCAAGCACGAATGTTTTTAAATCGACTTTGTAATCGACCTTCGGAATACGCATATTCTATCCCGTGGGTTCGCTAGCGTTCTTCGTAGTACGTCTACGCGGCGAAGCCGCGCGGGTAACTAGTTATATATATTATCCAAGCTGGTGCCCGCGACTTCGTCTGCGCAGAATTAGTATTTCGAGTAGCTTAATTCACACAATATCTTTATAAATTGTAGTTAAGTAAAGTATAGTTGTAGTTATTAAGTAGGATGTCGAGAATATCTCGAATCAGGCTCCTGGATCATGATTATTTCTGTCATAGGTTGTATAATAAAGGAGCATATTTTTGTAGCAACTGTTACTATGATTATTTTAAACTTTACGAGAGTAAATATGATTACAGTTTCATAGATATTTACTAAAATAATGAACCAGCTCATGTCAAGTTTTTATGAGCTGGCTGCTTAAAATTGCCTGTACTATTAATTTTCTACTATATTGTTTAAAATTAGACATGGTAAAGTCTAACCCCTCATAATTAACCTACAACGGAACAGTTAGCATTAAAACCCTGTCGAGGGTAATAAAGCATGCCGTGTTGAAACAATTCCGCCGTAATTACCAGCAAACTTGCACAAGCTAAGTAAGCTGCCGCGTTATTTAAAGTGAAATTGATTAACATAGCCACGAGCCTTTAATTTGTACGCCTCGTTTTGTATCCCAATTTCATATAAATAAATCAATTCCAAAAGTTCCTCATTCTAAAAGAGAGTAATTGACAAGTAAGGCGTCACAGCGTAACAAATCATACAGCAGCACTATTAGTAAGACAGATAAAGAAAGTGAACTGCTGTTCTTTTCATGCGCTGTGACTGTCACAATTTCATAGTACTGACGTCACTACGACGATGGTAGGGTTTCTTCACATTTTCGTGAATATTTAGAAAACTAACCAGTGGCGGTACGGTCTTAAAAGCCCAAAAGCCTGGCTTGCGTTACTAAAATTAGCAAAAACCAACTATATGTATGACTAAATTTCTTTTTCCATTTCAAACTAACTTAAAATCCGCGCGGCGGCGCCTGATCTGTATATTCTATTCATCTTGGTCGGGGTAGTAGTACAAAATTCGACCATAGCACTTACTTAAGTGGCGCTACTGCCGCGCGAAATGAGTTGTCTACGATAGAGTTGAGACACGGGCTAGTCATCTCGCTCGCACGCGCGGGCTTGCAAGCGGGCTTAATGCTGATATCTTTTTTCTCTTTCTTATGTATGAAAACTGCTACAAAACGAAAGATACGTATCTATAGCTAGATCTAGCAAATAGTTTGTGACTAGAAGCCCGGCTTTCGCCGTGAAGTTATCAACAGATGTTAGTCAAATGCGAATTTCGCGCGTGCGTGTTCATGACTGAATGGATTATGATGCTAACTTCATTGATTACAATTATGTACATTACTTGAAACTGAACCATTTGTTTGAGCGAATAGTGTTATGTATTAAAAAGTTTATTTAAAGTGGAAAGTGACGATGGATGAAGTCGTTCCGTGTGACGATTTAAAATGTGCACAAGTTATCGGCGCAGAAAAGGTAGGCACGTTAAACTTTGCACAAAAAAGCAACTGTTTTTTTAACCGAAACCTACGCCTGACTTGAGTATTTCTCAGATAAGCAAGTCACATAAACGACAATTTCAAAGATCGATGCGATTGCTGATATGTCTGTACAGTTTTATCTAGTAATAGCATGCCTTCAGTGTGTTGTTGGTCTGTCCTGTCTACGCCACACCAGTTAGTGATAATGAAGAGTAAGATTTAATAGTATGTTAATATGGCAAGGTATCAAGGTAGAAGATAGATTTATTGATATTGTATGTGAAAAAAATACAAAAATGTATCCCTCGGCTTGCCCTTCTCTGCAACCCTAGGCACGCCACTGAAACTAACAGCTATAAAAATATAAAAAAAATATTTTGGTGTTTCTTGTTAACAAATTGACGAAATGAGTTAAGATTTCATACTACTTGCAATTTTCAAATCTTGTCAAATTTCAGGATATTGGAAACGGCTATAACTATAACGATGAAATATACAATTCTGGGATTTACGGGGGCGAAAAATCGATCTAGCTAGGTCTTCTTTATTTATTTGGTTCACCAACTCATCTTCGGGTAAACTCGTATACCTACTCCGGCAAAATACAAGCAAGATCGGTCGCCCAGGTACAGTCAGCGAAGTAGCTAAGCATTACCTATACAACACGTTCACAGTTATTTACACAGAGCCTTATTCTCTTGACATAAGAGTCTATGTGTAGCTCATTTTGAGCACTAAGCCCGCGTAACTACTTCTGCTGATGACTGTACTAACTTATAAAGAAAGGAAATACATATTAGATTCAATAATGTAGGGACATTTGAGGGACGCTAGTAGGTGTGATTTTAGTAAGTAACATTGTGAGAATAAAACCAATTTAAAATGAATGCCCATCTTCTAGTGCATGCTTAATGATGCAATTCGATGATTGATTTTAATCTAACCCCAGTCAATTTGTTCTTTTATACAACGACGGTGGCAAACAAGCTTACGGCCAGGCTGATGGTAAGCAGACACCGTAGCCTATGGACGCTTGCGACTCCAGAAGAATCACTAGCGTGTTGCCGAGTCCGACCCTTTAAACCTTGATAATAAACATCTAATTCATATTTGACGACCACTTTGGCTTAGTTGGTTGTGACCCTGCCTACGACGCCGGAGGTCCCGGGTTCGAATCCTGGTCAGGGCATTATTTGTGCATTTATCACGAATACTTTTACTGGGTCTTGGATGTTTTCTATTTATTTAAGCATGTATTTATTTATTCATTTGTTCTTATGTATATCGTCGTCTAGTACCCATAGTATAGTCGAGGAATGAAAAGGTTCGTGACTTTTCGACCTTAACGGCATTAAAATAGAGTCTATTCTAATAGGTCGATTTGTGTAAGAATTGAATCTATTTTTATAGGTATGATTGTCCCCCAATATTATTATTATATGAATTAACATAAAAGGAACTCACAATAATTTAAACCCACAATTCCGTTCTTATGTACATGTTATGTGCACTAACTTTAACACACGTTCTATTTTTGATAACATTCAAAAATCCTCTCTGCGCTTTCATTGATAAGTCTCAATACCGAATAAGGAAACCTTGAAGCAAAGGGCACAATGGTGTGCGACAGCTAACTGTTAGGATTCCCTGAATAGTTGCGCGATATTCAAATGCGATCGCGGCGCCATCAGATACGCCGGCACTCGGTCGTGTCACTGCCTGTTGGTGGTCTATTCTAGTGGCACAACTTTAAAGGCGCTTTTAAATCCGGTTCTGGCGCCAAAAGGTGGCGTGCACCAGTGCGTCTTAGGGTGGTATTCCACTCGTCCAATATCTTTGTCAAATCTTTGATCGAAGTTCTTTGACGTAGGCCCATGCCACTCAACCAATATCTTTGTCCAAGTTATTTTTTTCATACGTAGCCATATAGATTTAACTGTCATCGGAATCTCTGATCAAATGTCGGGGTCCCATAAAATTTTGATGAAGTCATCCAATTTCTTTGAACAAAGATATTGGACAAAGATATTGGATGAGTGTAATACGGGGTGGTATTCTACTCATCCAATATCTTTGTCCAATTTCTTTGTCAAATCTTTGATCAAAGTTCTTTGACGTAGGCCCATTCCACTCATCCAATATCTTTGACCAAGTTTTTTTTTCATACGTAGCCATATAGATTTAACTGTCATCGGAAACTTTGATCAAATGTCGGGGTCCCATCAAAGTTTGATGAAATCATCCAATTTCTTTGATCAAAGATATTGGACAAAGATATTGGATGAGTTTAATACGGGGTGGTATTCTACTCATCCAATATCTTTGTCCAATTTCTTTGTCAAATCTTTGATCAAAGTTCTTTGACGTAGGCCCATTCCACTCATCCAATATCTTTGTCCAAGTTTTTTTTTCATACGTAGCCATATAGATTTAACTGTCATCGGAATCTTTGATCAAATGTCGGGGTCCCATAAAATTTTGATGAAGTCATCCAATTTCTTTGAACAAAGATATTGGACAAAGATATTGGATGAGTGTAATACGGGGTGGTATTCTACTCATCCAATATCTTTGTCCAATTTCTTTGTCAAATCTTTGATCAAAGTTCTTTGACGTAGGCCCATTCCACTCATCCAATATTTTTGTCCAAGTTTTTTTTTCAGACGTAGCCATATAGATTTAACTGTCATCGGAATCTTTGATCAAATGTCGGGGTCCCATCAAAGTTTGATGAAATCATCCAATTTCTTTGATCAAAGATATTGGATGAGTTTAATACGGGGTGGTATTCTACTCACCCAATATCTTTGTCCAATTTATTTGTCAAATCTTTGATCAAAGTTCTTTGACGGAGGCCCATTCCACTCATCCAATATCTTTGTCCAAGTTTTATTATTTTTCATGCGTAGCCATTTTGATTAAATTGTCATCAGAATCTTTGATCAAATGTCGGAGTCCCATCCAAGTTGGATGAAATCATCCAATTTCTTTGATCAAATGTATATTGGACAAAGATATTGGATGAGTGGAATACCTCCCTTAGAGCATATACCACAGGAGACGCCGTTAATGAATAATTGAAGTGGCACAACTTTAAAGGCGCTTTTAAATTTACCACGAATAATGAAAAATTTTAACAAAAAAAATCTTTTTCAACCGAGTTATTCGTCCATTTGTCGTGCACATACTTAATGCACATTTAATACTTATAAGGTTTTCTCATGGATGCCATTGTCAGAACTCGCCCAAATTGAAATGACTCCGCACGGGAAGCACCAGCTTCCAAATAAAAAAATAATCATCAAAATCGGTTCACCCAATCGAAAGTTCTGAGGTAACAAAACATGAAAAAATACAGTCGAATTGAGAACCTTCTTTTTTGAAGTCGGTTAAAAAATGTATGAACCATAAAGCATGCTAAACATTGTTTAAAACAGTGCTTTTATAGATCATAATGCATAAAGTTTTCACCAACGTTTTATTATGGATGTCATTGTATATGAGTTAGTAATTATTTAAATGACAGATAAAAGTACAGGAGTAGAAAAACCTAGTAAAACTTGTGATCACTTATGAGTGGCAAAACTTAATAAACTTTACTGTCAAAAAATATTAGTTCCACAATGACCCTATGCCACGACTTTTACTGTCAATTAATCCTGTTATTATTATAATTGTATTCACAATCCAGTTTTATGCGATGCTTTAATAATTAGTGTTGCGTTTCTTTAAAACGCTTTGTTATAGTTTCATCAGAATAAGCCGCTATGTCGCCTTAAGTTCCTATTTTATGTGTCAGTAACGGAAATGTATGCCATTCCGTTTTATACCCAGACCCCACGAATAGCTCTGATGACGTAAAGTTGAGCATGGTATGAACCTCTTTTAATATAACTTAAGACCTAAGCCTTAGACAAATATAGTTCGAAAACAAAACACTACCTTCGCTTCGCAAGCACGGACGAATACTTTTGAACATTCGTTCATATTTGGTTTCCTGATTACTATTTAAGTATACGTACGAGTGTGTATGTACTATATGTGTTAGAACTCGATAAGTTTGATTAGGTCTAGATAGAATTAAATTAAATTTGAAAATTAACGTTTGAAATATAACTTTGGCATACTTTTAAAATTTTATAACCAAACTGTATTTTTCAAACTCATTTTTACTAAAAAAATTCTTCTACGCTACAAGATATAATTCGACAATAACCCAAACCCACAAACAAATTGTGCACCCTACAAAACTTTCCTTCGACCTCACCCAGTATTACAGTTCTATTTCCACTCTAATTTAACCGAACTTTCTAAATATACAGCGAGATACCATCATTCCATTAACGGCTTAAGTTTCTTCGGAAACTACTTATTTGCACCAACTTATCCATGCAGCCAACGACTACATACGTAACAACGAGGCATGATAAGCATTTCTAGCGTACGGGTTACCTCCAACTCCAAGGGTGTTACATGCTTGTTGCCGACCCAGGCGCAGAGACATTCTTATCCTGCCCTAGATACTCTTTTTCTAACTATAAAAAGTGCCCCCCTCCACTCTGTCTCTCGCCTGATATATTTAATTAATTAATTAATATTAGGGGCCAATTTATTACACAAATCAAACTAGTCCCATAGTAAGCTCAATAAGGCTTGTGTTATGGGTACTAGACGACGATATATTTAAAAGATATATACTTAAATACATAGAAAACATCCAAGTCTCAGAAACAAATAATTCTGCTCACCACAGAAACAAATGCCCTTACCAGGATTCGAACCAGGGACCTATAACTTCGAAGGCAGTGTCACTACCAACTAGGCTACAGGCCGGCATTACTTCATCCAAAACCTCACAAGAGTAAATATGACTAATACTTCTCAAAGTCAAATATTATCGAAATTAGTCCAAAAAAGCCATCCCGAACAGTGTTGCATCTCATTTTCTCGCGCGCGGAAGACATAAGCGTGTCTCTTATACAAAGGCCGTCGTCAACGCATCCCCTTAATTAATAATTAAAGCCCTGTTATGGAACAGGGCTTTAATTTTTTACGAGTATTATGGAATACTCGTTAAAATTAAGCGCCGCAAAGATAACTTGGTATTAATATTAGTAAAGGATAACGTTCCGTGCTAAATAACAGTTTACATTCGATGCCTCGAATTATGCAAAATGGGTTCCGAAATAATAATTCGTGATTTGTATTTGAAAGTGAAATGACTAGAAATTTTGGATGGTAATTTATAGGTTTAGATTAAAGTTTGACTAGTACAAGTTACCTACTATCTTTGTCTTGAATACTGGAATAGGTGTGTTGACGTTCACGAGTGTTGGATGATTTTAAGAAGGGTACACGAATAAAACATGTCTAGTCCATTTAAACAAAACAAAAAGCAACCTAACTAATAATGACATAAGGAGCAAACTGGCTTTGAATTTTTAAGGCCCAGTGCGGTCAGTAAACAGAGTTTTTCTAAAGATTTTACGCGTTCGTACATGATAATATGGTTTCTAAAAAATATGCAAATCAATTTTGAGGCCTTTCTGTAGTGAAGTTATCGTTTCGAAACATGATTAAGCAACTTTTGCTCGATAGAAAAAAATCGTGAACATGCCTCTAAATTACACCTTTCACAAGAAATTACTGTTTGCACGTTCACTATTAACATGGAAATTATATCAATAAATGCGTAATGTTGTACTTGATTGGATGATTGCCTTCATCGATTACTTTTTCTAAGATAAAAATAATATTTTATAAATACTGATTTCCGCGAACCCGCTCGTGCGCTTCCGGCCGCTCAGTGCTCAGCGAGCTACGTTCGAAGTCGGACCTGTGTCACTCCAACTCCGCGCCACTAATGTACAATTAACGCAGATTATTCCGTGTTTTTATTAACAAATATGGTTAAAAAGAGGAATAAAATAAAACTCAGTTGGCTTAAACATTTAATTAAAGCCAGCATGAATGCTAGAATAACGAATGCAATATGGTAAGTACTTAATGCGTGTGCCCACAGTAGAAACTCTCAAATACAGTAGTACAACTTTTCACTCTTTAGAAGACGTGTACAAATCGCCCAGCCCATTACTCAGTAAGAGAAGTAGTAAGTAGAGTCGCGCAGTTATATAAGTAAAACTAGTATGAATAGATAATTCATATATTTGACTACAAGTTCAGCGAAGTATACTACAATGCTGACACTCCAAATACCGGTAAAAGTAAATATTTGTGTGACGAAGATGAATATTTGTGTCGGAGTTTTGGATATTCCCTTTGTTCTCTCAACTCTCAAAGCAGGCTAGTAGCAATTTTGTATGCGACGAAAGACAGGCTCAAGCCGCCTCGTGGGAAGCCAGTCTTATAAAGGTGATCTAATTTGACGGGCAATTCAAAAAGTAGTCTGAAGATCTGGAAAAATCGCAATATCACTAAGGCTACGAAGACTCGATTCATCATCCCATTTCTCTATGCCGCAGAGACCTGGATGCTAGAGAGACCGAGTAACACAGAGTAGACGCTCTTGAAATATGGTGTTGCCGGAAGATGCTCAGAATACCGTGGACAGCATTTCGTACCAACGTATCCAATCCTCAAGAGCTCCATATAAAGTAGCGTCTCTCCTCTACGGTGCAGTTAAGGATTCTGACATTCTTCGGCAATGGGTTCCAACGTGGAGAACTGTCGTACGGCTTGTGGTACAGGGCAGAGTTGAGGGCTCGAGACCACGTGTCAGGTTCCTCATGAGGTGGACTGACCAAATCAAGATCGCATTAAAATATCCGTTGCACGAAAGCGCCAGGCGTGCAGACGAGAGAAGAATGGTGCCGGGTGGTAAAGCTCGCCACCCACAGCACATCATAACGGCCAGGACCACTCTGACAAGAGTCAATAACGACTAAGCAAAATGGAATATCTCGAATTCGACAGATACGAGTATACGAGTTCATCTTAAAGCCTTGCCTTAGTTTGTTACATGTATATCATATTTTGTTAGTTGTATCTAGACACGCGGCAGCGTGTCCAGCCAAGTTCATCCCAGGAACTGGCGGACAGCAGCCGTGTGTTATTTTACACGAACCGTTTGGAGCCACTTTTGACCCCCCAATAACTCCAAATCTATCTAACATAAAAAAAATGAAATTTGGTACATGTATTAAGATCTTTTAGAACAACTAGAACCCCAAATTTCATAAAAAAAAGTTTAATAATTATTGAGATATTAAATTCCAAAAAACAGCACTTTTACCACTGACTGACTGACTGACTGACTAGTAATCAAAAACCTAAACCACTTCCAGGTGACCTAGAAAGCTGAAATTTGGCATGCAGCTTGGTAATTGTGTGTGTAGACCAGAAAAAATCAGAAAACAGTGATTTTTTTATTACTTTTATTATTATTATTATTTATGCTAGTTACCTCAGAACTCCGTCATTTATTAACCGATTTGGAAAATAGTTAAATAAAATAGTGGTCCCATAGTTATAATCCCACCTATAGCGATTTGGGTATTTTGTATAGTAACTCGTGCATTCGTCTGTTTTTTATGCAGTATGTTATAATAGCATAAAAGCTGTTGGATATTTAACAAAACTGCCAAGTTAAAGCTCAAAACGCATTAAGCCGCAGTAAATTAGTTTTACTGTAAACAATGTAGTGCCTGCCGGACTTGGCACCATTTCAGAGAATCTACGGAACTTGGCACCAATTCAGATCGCAACTCTTTTTTCGATGAATATTGAACTTGGCTCCCTTTTTCACATTTATGTTTTTGATGGGATAATATATACTTCAGTGGCAGTGGGCGGGGCACATTGCACGTAGAATCGATGTCCGTTGGGGCGGAAAGGTTCTCGAGTGGCGACCACGTACTGGAAAGCGCAGCGTGGGTAAGCCCCCCACAAGGTGGACTGATGACCTGGTAAAGGTCGCAGGAGTCCACTGGATGCGGGTGGCGCAGGATCGGTCATTGTGGCACTCTTTGAGGGAGGCCTATGTCCAGCAGTGGACGTCTTTCGGCTGATATGATGATGATGATAATATACAGGGTGACATCGGAGACGTGATCAGAAACAATTTGACTCGATCAAGTATTGAAAGACAAACTCAATAAAGATGAAAACACAGTTCCTACTTGCAATATTGACTATTATTTCTCAAATTATTAACAGAAAAAAATAATGTTTCATACAACTTGGTCACCCTACACCACACGACGGCTTATCATCCCTCATACAACGTGTGTCAAAAGTGATAGGGTGACCATGATGTAAGTATGGCGTTATTATTTTTCTAGTAAAAGTTTGAAAAAATAAACTTGTTTTATTCGATGCAACAACTATTGCATTTAAAACGCGATCATGTGTAGAGTCTGAAAAATTAGCTTCTGATTACGTCTCCGATGTCATCCTGTATATATAGGTACATTTCGAGATATTGTATGTTAGGAGCGCTTTTCCCAGTGGCGTGATTGGCCCGACTATACATGTCGTAACGAAAGACAATGAAGGATAAGGCATTAATAAATACTTAAAGAAGAAGTATTCGGCCTCCGCAACGTAAAAGCGTGCTCGGCGGGCAGTAAAGGTAGGTTGACAAATTAGCCGCAGGCCCGAGCGCGGATAATGTACCAACTTGGCACGCCAACCATCGAGCACCATTTCGTGAACAAGGCACGCGTTCACAATACGAATTACGAAATTATAACTGTTTAATCTACAATACCGTTTAAACAGTGAATCCTTTTCCATCGTAATACAGTTCACACTAGTACGGGGATCAGTTGACGCTTACTTAGCCTAACTTAGTCTTCTTTTTTATACTTACCCAAGTAACTTTGTATACTACTAAAGTAATGTAAGCAGAACTGTGTGCCTCTTATTGCCATAATAAACGTTATTATTATTATTCACCTTATTTATTTTTTGTCTTAAGTTAGGTTTTTTACAAAACATTTATAAAAGTAATATATTAAAATATACATACAAAAATATAAAAACATTATAAAAAACCTAACCTAGAGTGCCGCCGGCAGCGAGGCAGGGTGCCTACCGGTGGTTAGGGCGACAGAGAGAGGAACCTCCTGACTATCTGCGCCGTGTCCAGGAGTACCGCCTTCTGTATCTGACCCTTGACCCAGCCATCTAGCGAGAGTCTCTTAAGATGTTGGTCGAGACTCTTCGCAATTAGACCGTTCGCAGAGACGACTATCGGTACAATGATCGTCGAATCAACATCCCACATGGCGGTTACCTCGTGTGCCAGGTCTAGATACTTGCTGACTTTGTCCTTCTCGGCTTTTACCTATTATTATTATTATTATAACAATAGAACCAGAATAGTATTAACTCATAAGGCGGAATTCCGCCCGTGCACGTGCGCACACACGCACGCACGCTGCGTGTTTACGCAGTTATGAAGAATTAGCTCAAAGCTGTAGCAGAATACTGCGATCGCCAACCCGCATGCCAAGCGTGGCGATTATGGCATTTACCCCCCATGAAATTGGGGGAGGCCTATGTCCAGCAGTGGACGTCCTAGGGCTGATATGGTGGTGGTGGTAGCAGAATTAGGTACGTACCTACGGATGTTTAGTACGTGCTTCTTCCGCAGTGTGTATGTAACCCAAAATCCACAACGCAACGTTACCTATTCGAGAATAATGTTTATCTGTAGGGCTAGGAGCCAAAGAAAATAAATAGAACTAACGAAAATTTAAAAAAAAAATACGACTATAGCTTATTATAAAGTTTATAACAAAAGCACCCAATTTCAACCCAAACACTACATATTACCTAAATATAGTAAACGGATTTTCATTTGTATTTACATACCTTAATACTGCAGAAGAACAAAAGGATAACAGCATTGTGACCGCACCCTAAGCCCGGGGTAAAACCGCCTCCGATCGGTCGCCCCACGGCAGTCACACACGGCACTGAATTCGCGAGGTCGTCACGACATCCAGCCAAACCACAACAAACAATCCGCAACGAAAACAAATTCTATCGAAATAATACTTTTATCTTCAGAGAGAAAACCATAAAAGAGAAAAGAGAACCATAAGAAAGGGTAATACAAGTGAATATAACAAATTGTATCGAAAAATATTACTACCCATAAAACAAAAGAAAAATGAAAAACAAGTAACAATCTGCTTTCCAAGAGAAAGAGCAAAAGAGAATTGTTTTTTAGTACCAGATACGTCAGGATTTGAATTTGGATATAACTTACAAGCTGAAAGGTGGAAATGGAATTTTGTAGCGGTTCGTAGATATCTACGGGCTACGGCGTAGGCCTCGTAGCGTTGATGAGTGATGTGATGATCTGTTTTTTGAAGAACGTAAGTAATTTTCGTGTGTTTAGGTATACTTTTTTGTGAAATTTAAAATCCCAAAACAAGCTTATTCAAAACCCCGAGAATATACGTTATAATACTTATAGTTCGGTGCGTTCGGAGTTGTTGTGTTATCAATACAATTTAAATTATTCAAACTTGCATCAACATTTTGCATGGCTTTACACTTTGATTTGAATTTTATGACCTAGAAAACAGATTATGAAAACAAGTCGCGAAAGAAACTACAGTCGAGTGGCAAATAAAAACATATCTATCTGCATATCAGTGCAGTTAAATAATTCCTTAGATGTTTTAAACAATATACGCAAAATATATATCTAAATAAATATGATATAGATCTTTTTGGTTAAAATATAAAAGTAATTAGCTATCGTATGTTTAATTTAGGAAACTGTAGGTTTAATTTTATTTTCCCCTCACTAGCTCGGAAAGCCGTCTTTTATCCTTTGGAACAAGCGGGTAAAAACGCATTTTATCCACAAGTGGGGAAAGTAATTTGACCTTGGAGCGTGTTTGAGTAGCTTTTGACAGATAACAAAACGTAAAACGTTCATATTAATGGTTCGTTTGATATCAATTATCATTAAATAAATGGTTTGAGAATTTAATAAAAAACACCAAATATAGCTTTATTTAATGATTTAAGTCGTAAACCTTAAAATTCTATAAGTAACATTTTTTTATAATTACTTTGAGTATAATTGTAAACGCACAAGTTGAGTCGATGCAATTTCAAAACGCATCGTCAGAAATGTCATCGTTGTCAATGTCAACTAAAATATACACAACTTGTCACCGACTCCGACTCGCGTAAATATTATACACAACTTTCAGAGTTTTCTGTTATAATATCGTAAAAAAATCAGTGATTCCAGTGATGAAAATCATGCCTGTAGAACTGTGTTTTTTGCATGTTGCACTTTCATCGCTATAGTGAGGAGAAAAGTTTTGTGTTACACACTGGGGCAAAGTTGTATTTTACTTCTCGTGTGTTGAAACACTTGCTACGCTCAGGATTCTATTTTAGAACCCTTTCGCTAGCTCGTGTTTCAATTCCACACTCGCGGGTAAAATACAACTTTGCACCCTTGTATAACAAATAACTATTTCATGTAATTCTGTTTACTGTTTATGTATACAACTGTTTGTTTTTTAATATACAATAAATATGATTATTAGAAAGCCGTTATTGTATAACAGGCCATGTATGGCACATATAAGTTATGACCTTATTGACATCGTGTCAAGGTTCAAATTTGAAAGAATATTCCGCAGCCTCTAGAGTTGAATCCTACGCAGTATGCTACGGTGTCCGATTACAGCCAGGAGGGCCGTTACCTTGTTTTTTTTTTAAAGTTTAAAATAAAAGCACCCAATTTCAACCCAAAAAATATATACATGATGGGCCCTGTAACAGGAGCAAAAAATTAAACTGTCCACTATTGAGCAAGCCAGCAATTATTATCAAATGGTCCCAGTTGAAAAAAGTTTTTTCTTAAGATTTTTATTTCTTTAAAGATAGCTTACGTATATTTTTTACTCTACTACAGTTATATTAATAACTATTTATTCTAAAAGCACAAAATAATACCAAAAATACCTTTTAAAACAAAAAATTCAAAAACTGTTATGACTCATAACTTGATACTACCTCAAAAACTGCATTGACTGGGGCGCTATAATCTCATGGTATCACGATACATTACTTGAAGGTCATAACTTTAGATCAAAATTTCTCCGAATAGAATAAATATTGGGACACAGTTTACTGCGGATGCTATAAGGGAGCGTCCTTTTAAATATTGGGACACAGTTTACTGCGGATGCTATAAGGAAGCGTCCTTTTAAATATTGGGACACAGTTTACTGCGGATGCTATAAGGAAGCGTCCTTTTAAATATTGAGACACAGTTTACTGCGGATGCTATAAGGAAGCGTCCTTTTAAATATTGGGACACAGTTTACTGCGGATGCTATAAGGAAGCGTCCTTTGAAATATTGGGACACAGTTTACTGCGGATGCTATAAGGAAGCGTCCTTTTAAATATTGGGACACAGTTTACTGCGGATGCTATAAGGAAGCGTCTTTTTAAATATTTGCTTCTGTTACATGGCCCACCTTGTATATATGTACAAGTTGCTAGTCACGCTTTTTTGTTACCAATTTCACAAAAAAAAACTTTGTACTTCTATACTGTTTGACAGGACTGTCAATCTTAGGGTTTTTCTATAGCATTTTCGGCGCGATCGGGACATAAATCATGACAGTACTTATTCCCCTGTAACTGTTTGTAGACTTTAAAACATAAATAAATATTGGGGGACAATCTTACACAAATCGACCTAGTCCCAAACTAAGCAAAGCTTGTACTATGGGTACTAGACGACGATATACATACTTATATAGATAAATACATACTTAATACATAGAAAACATACAAGACCCATGTATCTATACTTGAAACTGTAAATTATAGGATGTCATAATGTGACTCATGTTTTATCAAATAAATTATCTTATCTTATCTTATTTTATACCGTGCCTCGCTACCTATAACAAGTCACTTAAAGTTATGAAAGTATAAAGTTGAATCATGAATGGCGGAATTTTAATGAAAAAATCGGAACGGTACGTCAATTGAAAGAACAAAGTTATGTAGAAATGTTGTGTCACGCACGGCTTTTTCACAAAACGATTAATCATTTCTACGTAGTTTTACATAGTGTAGCAATCTACAGTGCTTCAGTCTTTTACTAAAACACACAGGGGGTTGTACACAGAATGAAAAACAAGAATATCCCTCCTGCGATCGAAATACATTTCTGCGAGCGTATAATGGTTGCCATTTTATCACTTATCGTCGTGGCTAAGACGCCCATCACTCTCGCACTCGCATACTTGTCAGAACGTGACGAATGTCTTATCCACGACGATAAGTGATAAAATGGCAATCATCATACGCCCGCTGACAAGTACGCGAGTGCGATAGTGACGGGCCTCTTATCCACGTCGATAAGTGATAAAACGGCAACTATCATACGCCTCTTGGATTAGAAATATCAACCCAAAAGCAAAGTGCGCGCGTCAGAAGCTGGGAAACTTTGATTATATTATAATTTGTGTGTAGAAACAAACTTAAGAAAGATCTCATTTAAGGTGCGTTGTCAAGCGCAACGTAAAACTTACTTAAATCACAACTGAACTATCAGTTTTATGACAACCACTTACCGTTAACTACTTAACAATTCACTGTAAATACTCTAGAACTACAAAACATTATTATACGATTATTTTTTTACAGAGTTACGACACCTTAGACGATTTGTAATGATTATCTGAAGTCAATGCCATTAAATATAATTATCCAACGAGTGCTCTTAATTCTTGTCAGAATATGCCAATCTTGGCTAACATTACAATCCGAGTTTATAAAAAAAACAACAGCTCCAAACGCCTTTCATAAAACCATCACTATAAATCCACGATTGTATGAAGTGTAAACTCTGCATCCACATGGACTAGGACGAAGCATTGTGAAGTAACGAGGCAAGAGGGTAACGAGCTTATTCAAAGTCAACGCGCATTTGCAAATTGAAACAGGTTTTCCAGGGCGTGTTTTAGGCCTACGCAACTGTTGAATCACATTTCGTTCAATCACATCGGTACGGTAGAATGCTAGTTTTAGCTTTAACAGCTCGGATCTTAATAAGGCTCGGCCGTGCACACAGCACTAAATCATAGCGAAACAAGTCCAATTAAATATTACTTCATTTACTTAAGAATTTGCATAAATATTGTTTAGTGTTATTAGTTTCTCTCTTGTGGTCTATTATAGAAGTGGATAGTCGGGACTGGGTTGAGAAACTTGTCCGACTGTTTGTACCAGACGCTCCTCGAATAACCCTAAGACCACGTGTGCAGTGCACGGCAGTGCCAGTAGCCCGCACATTGTCGCACAGAAACTCGCCATTTATTCGGGCGATGAAGTGTCTCAATGCGCTTCTGATGTCAGTACCTGAATGTGACTATTTTGCATAGCGATGGGCGCCTGTTTGTTGTGCAAGTTTAAAGTTTTCCGAGATAATGATGAATAGCAGGAAATCTAGTGTTCCAATGTAATTTTAGTTTCTTTTATGTACCAATGTTTACCAATGCATTGGTTAAGTTAAAACTGGAATGCTATGTAAATAAATAATATAAAAAAAAAAAATGTGGTCGTTTCTACGCATCTCAGTTCAGTTTTGTACACGATTACGTCGATTACACCAGTATTGTAAACGTTTATTTGGTAGTTTTTTTTTTTATATCAGTTGAAATTGGATGAGCAATTTTCCCCAGAATGAGAATTTTTACCCACGTCGGATACTATTTTGATATACATCACTATGCAAATTTTATTGGCAAATATTATTGGTTGAAACCAAACATAAGGGAGGTTAGAAAATACCCCAAGCAATAATTTACCCAAACGACTTTATACGAAACCTTCCAGTCCGCACCGAATAGATTTCATGGCAATTTCGACTCCCCTTTTCCGTTAACTTTTGGGAATGCTCGCATTGTTTTATTGTCTTGGCCATTTCAATTTCAGGACCATCGATAATCAATTATGGGACCAAGTTCACGCACATATCGCGTGCCGTGTGTTACGTAGCGAACATGTTGTTTGTGTAACATGCCCGTACTCTGGCAGTCATCGCAGCGGCCTATGTATGTCCGCACGGTTTGGGTCGACGGTTTCCGACACGCCATACTCACCCCCGACGATCCTTACTACGCGAAAAACAAAAGACGACCGCACTCTTCGGCCAGCACCACTAAATACACTCTAAGGAACTCTAGGCTGAGCAACAGGGAAGAGGATTCGAGGAAATTGAGCCTTGTGATTAGGAGCGATAAGTCGAAAATTGTAAGTAAGCAGCGCCCGAAAAGCCACGAAGCTATCGAGCAGTTGAACTTGAAGGATTTGGAATTAGAATCCGAGGAAGAATTTGTATTAAAAGTGAACCCGCAGCCTATTTACGAGTACGATACCGGGCGCTCCAACTACGACAGTCTGTCCGCCAACATGAGGGCGTTTAAAAGCAATAGGACCGTTAGAAACGAGTCTAAAGAAAACACAGATTTGTCCGACAGGGTGTTACAATGGCTAGATCTAGCCGGCAAAGTCGATTTGCTAGCCCCGAACGCCGAACGCATGACGCAACCCCGTCACAGCTGGCCGGAAATACAGAAGCGCAATAACTTATGTAAATCAAAGACAACTGTAGACTTGAGGGTTAAGGAGGAAGTTAAAACTGCGAAAACGGATTCGGCAAGGACTCAAAGTGGTATTGATCGCGACTACCAAGTGCCGCCATCGGCAGCGACTATAGAGACGTACGCTCGACAGTCACGGAACAAGATCACGCCACGCGACGCCAAAAGAGAAAAACCCAAACGAGACATAAGGGTCAATGTTCTGGAGACACGACATAAAGTCGTCACGGAGAGGAATGCGGTTGAGAAACAATATGCGGAGTTAGTTAGCAAGAAATTGATCCCAGATCTAGGTAAAGGTAAGAAGCAAGTGCATATTTTCATGCCAGAAATGATCAAGAAAAATAATAGCAGGGCGGAGAGTTTGCTGTCTCAAGTATCGTGATTTGAATAAATTATTAACTTTGAATTCTTGCGTTTTTCTTAGCAATCCAGCCTCAACTTCTGCAGGCGTCTTAGTATAACATAATTTATTTAACGGTAAAGTTTGTGAACAATACTTGATTTTTTTTCTTTTTCAGGCATTATAGTTACTATTTTCCAATAATGATACCTTCTTAATACAAAAATAAAGGCAACTGCTGCCTCCATGTTGTAATGCATCCAGTCAGTCAGTTCCACATTTTCTTTAAATATTATTTTTTTACTCCTATTTATTCTGTGGCTTATAAACCCACGACTAAATTGTTAATAAATTATTTGTAGCCTCTCTTGTACCTTTTTATGTAAGTAAATGCAGGACATTACCAAATAATTTGTACCTTTCAATATAAAAGAACGTATCCTCATAAGAAAACTATACGGCACTTACGTCGTTTTGTGTAAGGAGGAGTCTTCCGGTGATAACGTAACCTTTTTGGGCTATACGTACTATTACTTATTCTGTGCCATTGTCTGATATATCAGACAAAGTGACAGTGTAAATGACACCTTTCTTATTTATGACAGAGTTGAATGACGTTCGGCGGTTAAAGGGTTAATTATACGTACTCTAAACAAGAAAAAAACACAATTTAATCCTTGTCTCGCCTGTAAAAAGCAGCTTAAGAGTAAAACTCACCCCAAACCCGATGGTAACGACGTCCCTCGCTTGGAAGCGCGAGCGTAGCGGAGGGTCCAACGGCTGCCCGCTGTAACGCGGCACCGGCAAGCCTAGCGCGATCACGCGGAAGTTCTCGTCCACCCGTACTAGACGCCATTTTGATAACTCTTCTTCACCATGTTCCTAGTAAGTAAAAATAAAATGAAACGTAAACCGTAACAATTTGAACACGTAATAAGGTACTTAGAATAGTCTTCCACTGACTGTATATTTACTCCCATAGAGTTTTCCGTGAAGCTTAAATATATACTGACAGAATGTTACAGTAAAATAGAAAACCAGAGTTTTTTTATACAACGACAGTGGCAAACAAGCTTACGGCCTGCCTGATGGTACACAGACACCGTAGCCTATGGACACATGCGACTCCAGAAGGATCACAAGCGCCTTGCGACCCCTTTTTTGGCTTTCGCTGTTTTGCCTCACTCTCAACACGACGTATCCTCGGGAACTCGGGAGTGGATAAAAGAAATTGTGAAAAAATGTAGGTAAACTATAATGGAGTACATCGAATTCGGAAGAAAACATGTTAAGAAAAGTAGGAAGTAAAAATAGTACATTACTATAGAGGCCGCGAAACAAAGGGTTGCAGGCAAGTAGATATAGACCGGATAGGGATACGCGGCCTGCAACCCAAGGTTTCTCGCCGAAATTTGTATAGTGCTTTTCTCAAACATATGCAATGAACTAAAAAAATACACCACACAAAAAACAAATTTAACAGACGCCATGTTTGACATTTAAATTTTTAAAATAGTACATCACTAGAGAGGCCGGGACGAAAGCTCGCTTCGCTCAGCCGTCTATGTCTTCGGCCGGCAATCCCATATTTCCCGCCGAGGTATGTATAGTGCTTTTCTCAAACATGCAATGAAATAAAAAACTAAAAAATCAAAGTTTTATTTTTAATACGCATAGTGGCAGAATGTCATGATGAGTGTGCCACAAATTTATGTGGAAAAGAAAATAAAAAAGAGGACTTTGCCGGCCTAGGCCGGCAAGATTTTTATGAAATTCCATTAAAGACCTTTTGTCCTAACCGTACCTGAAACGTCATACTTCGCAGCCTATTTATTATAAGGAACATAACATCAATATTTCATTGTATGTTTGATAATAGTACATTACTACAGAGGCCGGGACGAAAGGGGTTGCCGGGCGAAGACATATAGACGGCCGAGCGTAGCGAGGCCGGATAGGTCTAAGGCTGGCAACCCCATATTTCCCGCCGAGGTATGTATAGTGCTTTTCTCAAACATGCAATGAAATGAACAACAAAAAAATCAAAGTTTTATTTTTAATACGCATAGTGGCAGAATGTCATGATGCCTGTGCCACAAATTTATGTGGAATGGAAATTAAAAAAGAGGACTTTGCCGGCCTAGGCCTGCAAGATTTGTATGAAATTCCATTAATGACCTCTTGTCCTAGCCGCACCTGAAACGTCATACTTCGCAGCCTATTATAAGGAACATAACATCAATATTTCATTGCATGTTTGAGAAAAAATACTTCCCGGCCTAGGCCTTCAATTTTGTATGACATTCCTTTACAGTTCTCCCGAGTTGTTCCGCCTGAAACATGATGCTTTGCAGCCTGTTATAACGCACGTAATTACGAAATTTCATTGCATGTTTGAGAAAAATACATTTCAGGACAAAACGAACGAACATGTTTGCTAGTTTTGCATAATGCATTGTAATTATCATAAAAGGATAACTCACCTTCAACAACTTGTCGTATCTCGCGGCGGGCACCAAAAACCTGCCATCCTCGAGGTGCATCTCCCTATTTTCCAGCAAATTATTCAGCACTGGCAACACATTGCGTTCTGCTTTCTCTATGCCTTCGAGCACCAACACGCGCCCTTCGACGGCTGCTCGGACGGCGCTCTAAAAAATAATTTAACCATTGAGGCACTATGGTAAAGCGGGGCGTTTTACAGCGCGGGAACACGCCCTAACATATTAACAGCGCTTACCGAATATAAGTACAGGTATTATAGTACATTATTACGAAAGGGGTTGCGGGCCGAAGACATATAAGAGTTAGGTTAAAAGTTGGAGGTTAGGTCTGACGCGGGCAACCCCATATTTCCCGCCGAGGTATGTATAGTGCTTTTCTCAAACATGCAATGAAATAAACATAAAAAAAATCAAAGTTTTATTTTTAATACGCATAGTGGCAGAACGTCATGATGCCTGTGCCACAAATATGTGTGGAATGGAAATTAAAAAAGAGGACTTTGCCGGCCTAGGCTTGCGAGATTTGTATGAAATTCCATTAACGACCTCTTGTCGTAGCCGCACCTGAAACATCATACTTCGCAGCCTATTATAAGGAACATAACATCAATATTTCATTGCATGTTTGAGAAAAAATTATTATATGCTCTTACTCGTATAATTGAAAGACACTTTACCCCAAATCAACTTCTAGGGAACAAAAGCCGGCAAAAGTTTATTATCTAGAAAATTGATTCAACTGATTGATTGATTGAATTGATTTGGCCGGGAAAGACTCGTTATAGACAAGTTGATTTTGACGAATAGAATAAGAGTCCAGGAATTGCGATGCATGCCTAGATAGGTAAGTATGTCTCAGCGGGAATTCGATTCGTGGCAAATCGATCGGGGGTGTGGTTGATGGTCCTCGATTTTCAAATATCATTGCATTTTTGAGAAAAGCACTATATATATATACCTATAGTGCTTTTCTTAAAAAATACAATAAAATTTGAAAATTAATCGAAAAATTCAATTTTTTTTTTAAGGATTCAGTAATAAAAACACGCGCTGCAGCGGAACGGAGACCAGGCCGCCGCGCGATCCATGATTACTTTCAGTATGGATGTAGTACCTGATCAAAATATTTAGCAGTTGATCGTTGTATTTCTCTTCTCTGCTTTAAGTCTGCCTCTGTTGTATCCCGGGATAGTGCCACATATTCAAGCTCTCTCTGAGTCAACTCCAAATATTGGAGAGCTACTTTTCTCCTGTTCAAATAAATGAGATACACATTTTATGCCAATAATTATCTTCAATAATTGAAGACTAAATGACTACATGACAGTGCTGTAATAAAGTGCTGGATTAAATAAAATACACCATTGGGGCCCTTTACACGATTAATAGTATCACAATATTGGGGTGTAAATATTATCGCGGTTTTCATGATTGCTTGGAACTTACTTCAATATTTATCAATATTCATGTGATACTTATTGTGATATGAGTGTTTGGTGTGATAATAATCACCATGTAAAAGGCCCTATTAAAACCAATAAATCTTCATAATTCAAGAATTTCTAAACTCAAACAAAATAGTAGGATGGTGTGTTTTTTCTAAACCATCTTTAAACGGCTTTGCTATCTCACATGTAGATAAATGTAGTAATCTCTATTGAAATAAACTCATAAAGATTATTTTTATTACCAAGTACATTGTAGTCTCACGTGAGTATTGAAACGTGATTAAAACAAATTATTAAATTTTATACACAAATGCCACTCGACACTTATTATACTTTTTGATTAGTATCTTGTTCCTTTATGTCACTCTTTTAGCTCAATTCTTAGTATTCCTGGGAGAAATGGATAGTCTGGATTTACAAATACCAACAAAATATGAGGATCCCTTGTGTTGAGAGAGAGGGACCTGCATGTCTCTAGCTGTCAACACAACTAATCCCTGAGTCAGTACTGCGATTCTTCTGGAATCCCTAGTGTTCATAGGCTATGATCACCACCAGGCTGCACCATCAGGCTTACCATCAGGCTGACCTAGGGTGCCTATCCACCAGGGATGTGCTATGCAGCAATGCTGCAAGGATGTTTAAGCTACACTACTAAAATCAAAATGACCAACGCACATTTTGGAATACTCGGAATATTTTTTATACTGCATAGACATTTTTATTCTTTGTTATTATCCTTATTTATTTCTTTTTCTTAGGTTAGATTTTTTACAAAATTTATCAAATGTAAAATATAAAAGTACACGTACAAAGTATAAAAGCATTATAAAGAGTGCCGCCGGTAGGGAGGCGGGCCTAAGCTATTATTATTATTATTATTATTTATACACTAGCAGCTACAAGCTGATGCGTGTATATCACTGCACTTGTTATTTAAAATAATGTTTTTTTGTTTTGTTTAAATATTTGTCCAGCCTATTTTTGAAGCTATTTACTGAAGGGGCACTTATCACTGTCTCTGGTAATTTATTCCACTCACGTACTACTCGATTTGGTAAAAAATGCTTCCTAGGATTGCTTGTACTGGATCCCCGAGTAATCTTTAAGCTGTGGCCTCTTAGACGATGATTCTTACTCATTGCAAACAGAGTCTTTGTTGTGGACTATTGTTATTTTGTTTATTTTTAAATTCATTAAAGTTAATATTGACTTTGCATGCCACTAGATGGCTGAATGTACATGGCTCCTACTATAAAAACTGTTACCATTTATGTACCTGCATTATAGCAAATAAATGTATTTAATATGATGAAAAGTATTATTTTGACGTGTAATGTGTAAAATCATTGCAAATAAATGAGTATGAGTATGAGTATGAGTAATTTCATTTCAACCCATTTCTGCTAGTGCTATGCTATGTGGACCAATGAATATGATTAGCCCCTACTTTCCGAGATGTAACCGTGCCGATTAGCAACCGCCTCGAGCCTCTTGGCGTAACATTGTCTCCGACTCTCAACTTTGGCTCCTTCATTGAGTCTAAGGCTCAGTTAGCTGCCAAAAAGCTGGGCATCCTCTCAAAAGTGCGATGGTACTTCAAGCCGAAAGAGTTGCTTACTTTATATCAAGCACAGGTACGAGCGTGCATGGAGTACTGTTCGCATCTATGGGATGGATCGGCTAAATACCAGCTTGAGACGTTGGAAGAAATCGAGAAACACGCCAAATAGCTCATAGGAGAAGACTCTCTTTGCAATGCGAGACTGCACAGTTAAGAACATCGCCGCAAAGTTTTACTATGGCAGTTCCAAAAACTCGCACGAAGCGTTTTGCTTCCTCTTTTATTGTGAGAACAGCCAAGCTGTGGAACTCCTTGCCGGAATCCTTGTTCCCTGAAAACTATAACCTTACGGTCTTCAAGACGAGAGTGAACCGGTTTTTACTACTAATCACCTTCCGCTTGACTTGAAATCTCTTGAAGGAATTACTTTCAAACGGAGACTTAAAACCTGGCTAATTGATAAAGTTTTTTATAATCTTAATGAATATTATGCATATTAGAATGTAGGTAAAAATGTAGTAGATTAAGTAACACAATATTGTACGCCCGCAAAGGGTAACTGTTGGTACCAATATTCATATGTAATGACCTTTTATGTACACAGTTCTACAATAAATCATTATTATTATTATACGTAAGCGCGCTCCATCCTAGACCACAATATCGCTTACCATCAGGTGATTTGTGGTCAAGCGCAAACCTATCCAGAGTAAAAAAAAAAACTAAGTATGTATAGTTAAAAAATAAGTAAATATTTGTGTCACACAAATCTACCGGGTCCCACACTAAGCAAAGCTTGTACTACAAGTACTAGGCAACATACTATGGGTATTTTCTATATTGACTGTACGCACCTAGCAGGTCCCGGTCTTCCTAACAGGAACATGTCCTGCCCAAGCGAGTCCTTCTGCATCATCCATCTCAGGTTCCGGAGACTACTCTGAGACAGATACTTCAACTCTGAATTCTCTACTGCCACTGAAATTATAATAAATATTGAGTTAAGTAGGGATTTTCAAGCCACTCAATAAATCAACTCTTATAATAATTTGAACTATCTAGCTTAGACTATAAAATTGCTATTTGAATGGCCTTGCCAATCCAAAGCGGTAATGAACCTTTGAAACAGACAATATGCAATGGACGGTTCAAGAGATTAATATTTGAGCCAAAGAATTGACGCTAAAAAATGCCAAGTGTAAGGTGGAGGTATGTAAGTATGGACCTTGTTGCCTATAACATATAAATAAATCAAAATAATAAGAGAATTCAGAATCGATTCTTTTATTATCACGTCAGTATTAAAAAAATGAATAGTTAAGTGAACTTTTCAAAACATTTATAGGTTATAATAACAAGGAAATCAACTATCAACACTATCAACTTACAGTACTTCCTGGGTACATATTCGATCTTTTTAGGAGTTTTTATATCCTTACTGACATCTCCTATGGTCACTTTTCCTTCACTAGAGTAAGCGCGTACACAATTTGTACTTAAAATCACTTTACGACCGCTTAAAATGCGAATCAAAACATCAATTCTTCTAACCGTTACAACAGGGTTATACATGGTTATTTACAAGTATTGACAACACAATTAAATAAAGAACTATTTATTTATATTATCCTACGCCATGGCATCAGAGTTTGTTACTCTGGTTAACATAAATATTAAATATAATTGGACAATATTATCTCCAAGTCCAAAGTCTTTAAGTAGGTCACGTCATGTTGAACTGACATTGACGTTTCACAGCTGATGGTAAAGCTATTCCAGACACAACTAGAAAAATATGATCCCATCAAAAACATAAATGTGAAAATATTAAGAAAATGCGAAAATATTAAAATTAATTTACTGCGGCTTAATGCATTTTGAGCCTTAACTTGGCAGTTTTCTAAGCAGTATGTTATAATACCATAAAAGCTGTTGGATATTTAATAAAACTGCCAACTTGGCACCCCCCCCCCCCCCCCTTAGGTCTCGATGGTACACTGTTATTCCTAGAGCTGGAAAACCCACGACCGCAATTGAGGCGATTGATCAGTGCGAATTTTTCCCCGTAACATACACGTACGGAAATGTATTTTTTACTTGTCCCAATTCCTTGGCACTCGCCCTATACCCAGTAGAATCGTCATTAAAATCGCAAAGCACGATGTTCTTCTGGTTCATAGTATGTAGTATAGATCAGTGAGGGTAGTGTTAGCAGTCTAGATTGACAGCATCGAATAATTTGAGCCCATGGCCACGCGAGGAACTGCGAAATTTCGCAACTTGTTCTAAAAGTCATAAACCGTGCGTTTTTCGACAGCAAAATCTGACCATCTTGGAAGGGCCATAGCTTTGTCCCTAAAAGGGCTAAAAGGCTTAGGTGCACAGTTGGGCTTGAATTGATGTAATTTAATGAACTTAAAAAAATCGCTACATATTGCGATCAAAAATTTACAGTTTATGACTTTTAGCTTTTGGATCTTAATACATATACCAAATTTCATTTTTTTATGTTAAATAGATTTGGAGTAATTGCGCTCACGTAGGCCGTTTAATCACTCGCGCGCCGCATTCGCGGCAAGCCGGCGTCCACACGCGGTTACCTCGCCGCCGGTGAGTTGCAAGCGCGGCGATCCCCCAGCGACGGTTTACTGCCCATCTACCGTTAACTGGTCCCTATTTTCCTGAGGATGCCGGGGAGACACTGTTACGGAGCGGATGAGTGTGCGTCGCAGTAGTGGACGCATTTTTTTCAGTGCCGGATTAGTCCATAAGCAATTGCTTAGGGCATCACGTCTTGGGGGGCACCATAAACAGCAGCAAAGACCGTAAGGTTCTAGCTAGGTTACTTATGAAATGAAATGAAATTAATTTAATCCAGAACATGTCCATACCGTGTTGTACTTATGGATGGGGGAGGGGGGGAGGCGTGGATTGCTTAGGGCATCAAGTAGTCTTAACCCGGCGATTTTTTCATACAAACAATACAGACCGGCGCGAGACAAGTGACTACAATTCTATACAATGTCACGATAGACATGCATCTCTATCGGACCGAGAATTGGCCCCCTGGGGCGAAGGCGATCCGGTGAGGCGGCGTTAAGTATACGTCAACGCTCTAAGCGTTGCTGGTGGATGGTTTTAGGAAAATACAGGGTGGAAAAAACAAACACCACAGTAGAAATTAAACAACTAGCTCAGAGATTTTTTATTTTATAAAAACAGTTTACCATTCAATGAGCAATGCTGGGCACAAGCCCGTTTATCGTTAATTAACGATGTTAACAAAATTGTAAACGTACTCATTAACTTTCGTTAACTTTCCATAAGTCCGTTAATCGTTAATGAAGTACCTGCTATTCGCAAAAAGAATAGGTATTGTACTGTACCGCCAAACACTTTTTAACTAGGACGAGTATCGGGTGATGAAAGCCGTGGCTGATTTGTGTGGCTATGTTAATTTTGTATCCCAATCTGCCCGGCTAGTATGATAGCTTATACCGTCACGTTTTATGTGACGTTTCAGTACATTTTGGCCATATAACGTGACGGTATAAGCTATCATACTAGCCGGGCAGGAGACTATAATTATTTGTTCAAAAAGAGAGCAAAGTAGATTTTTGCTGCGAGTGTTGATGTTGAGTCCCGAGCAAGCGAAAGACTCATGAATCACGAGCGTATCGAGTGATTCCAAATTAGAATCTTGAGCGTAGCGAGGGACTCACAGACACGAGATGGAAATATCTTTGCTCTCGTGTGATACATACAACTTTTCACCTCAGCGGCGAGAACATATACTTAATGCAAAGGAATAGTGACAAAGACAATGAAGTTTAAATGTTCCAAGTTTGTATTACAAGATTGTAATTTAATTATCTAGGTCATATCATAACGCAAGATCTAAATGATGACCTAGATATTGAACGGGAGCGCATTGGCGGTAAGGTCAAATATGCTCGCCCGCAGATTTGCTCGACGCTCCATAGATGTAAAAATCACTCTATTTAAGGCTTTCAGCCAGTCTTTCTATTCGAGCAGCCTGTGGGTAAATTATACCTAAAGAGCCTATAATGCCATGCGTGTACAATATAACAACGCATTCAGAGTGTTGTTGGGACTACCTCGATGGTGTAGCGCCTCGCGTATGTTCGCTGAGGCCCGCACGCACGGTTTTCAAGCGAATATGCGGAAGAAAATCGTCTCGATGCTGGGCCGCCTGAGAGGAAGTTCAAACAGCATACTGAGTGTCGTTGCAGGCAGGTACGATTGCCCAATTTTGGTACACTGGATAGGGCAAATTAAGCCGGTAGCCGAATTTAGATTTAAGTGACTTACCACTTACCAGAGTACTTTACTAATATACCTGGTTTTAAGACAGGTACTCTACTCACAATATACGGATGTAAAAAAAAATTAATTCCGAGATAAAGATATTATTATTATATTATTACACCCCGCAGTATGAAAAGATGACCTGTGACTAACCTACGATATGAAAAATGGTTTCTTTCACGCTCGCAAAAAAAAAAACATTTTGCTCACTGGTTTGAAGCAGCAAAACCGCCATGTTCGAGCCACTGAGGTGAAAAATACTTTATGCATTTATACGGTGTTTACCGGAGCCTATACAGTAGCCGAGTGGCTCATGCGCACGAGTCTCAAATATAAGGTCATGGATTTCGCTTCTCTGAAAAGCTACCTGCAAATATCAAATGATATTCCTTACAGAAGTTCCGACTAAATTTGCCACAACCAATTATTTCTCGAAATCTGGGCTTTATATTACCACAACAAACAAACAGTCCGTCGAAGTGACGTTTTATTGCACCATCTTTATTGAAGTATATTATATGGACCTAACCTAACCTAAACGATCATATATGGGACCGGTCTGAAACATGTCGAGCGATATTCGACCTTAAAGACGTAAGTGACGCATTTATTATATTTTAATATGTTCTGAAACTTATGGAAATTTCTATATAAAATCATATATGGACATGGACTTGGGAATTGTTCTATAATTGGAGGTTGGGGGCAAACAAATTAATAATGTCATTAGATAATCTGCTTGAAAAGTATATTCTTATTTGCAAGAAAATTATTACTATTATATGAACACAAATAGGCTAAAGTTTAGCCGCTAAACAGATCAAACAATAAAGAATATAAGTACTATATTCTACTAAATCAAAACCATTTTAATGACACATCTACTTATATACGTACATATACGTTCACACTGAAACTCTTTCTTTTTACTTATTAAAATAGTTTATAACTATAACATAAATGTAACTCAAAATACTTCGAAATTTAACTAACATAAAATAATTCAATCAAAATACAGTTAACTGAAATATACAGTAGGTATGACAACAATATAACATCATTATTTTTCCAGAAGTGAATTTACCCTATGAATATTTGGGCTATGGCCCAGGGTGACCAACCGCCAGGAGCGACGCCGCAGCCCTTTTTTTATTTCATTATTATTTTAAGGGGCGACGAAAACATTGGCCCATATAGAGGCCTTATAAATAGTTGAGTTACTCAAAAGAATACATGGTATCCCTCCATATGATAATCTGTCGCGCTTGAGTAAATGCCCAAATCCCTCCTCGGTCTCTCCTACTATTACTCATTACCACTTACACTGTAGAGCAGTATCTCAACTCTCTCTTGAGACCTTTTTACAACAAAACGAGAGCATCAAATCGGATGTTGGTACGGATTTGTTTCACTGCTTATAGATATATTTGTGCCACTAATCTGATGCCTCGTCTTCATCCATAGGCTCAACTTTAACGCTAACAAAATCAGTCGGCTCCAATTCATCCCCATCATTCTTTTCTATTTTAATAATCACCGTATTTATTTCCTCTGTTGTCACATCATTACCATCATCGGAATGCTCATTGTCATTACCGTCATCCTCGTCGTCATTAGTGTCATTACTGTCATCATTACCGTCAACGTCATTCTGGTTACCGGTAAATGTTAACTTTTTGGTGAGCGTGACAAAATCGCCCATCAATATGTCGTTCATGGTTTTCTTTGGTGGTCCGAATATTTTGGTCATGGCTGCGTCGTCTAGGGCTAGGTGACAGTCGCGAGGGTCGACGCGTCTAAAATAGTCTTTTAGGTTTATCTCTGAGCCTTTCAGTCCGTGACGTTTTCTGAGGTGCTTTATTACCGAACGCTTCACGGCATAGGATTTTGGGCAGCATTTACACTGAAAAAAAAAGTATACAGATTAAAAGAAAAATAGCGTGGATCCGTTTAATTAAGGCATTATTTGGTATCACTTTCTGACTGGAAATATGTAGGTGATTTTTTTTCCTGGACATCCCTTTTTTCTTTTTGTATCGGTATTGGCAAATTTTGACAAAGCCCCCCATGCAAAACAAAAAATATATACTTATTTAAACCGATCCACGCCATCATTGTTACAACCCGTATAGTGATGCCTTGAGTTTAAACATTCGTAAGTCAGGTTTAAAACTATATCACTCAAACGGTTAAAACTACATATAAATTGTCACTCTGGGGTGCATCGTACCTTCGGCGCGAATGCACTCATCCTGAGGAAGAACTTCCGAAGAGTTCAAAACATGTCCACCCGAGTGACAGTTTAACCTTTTGAGTGATATAGTTACATAGTTATGTTTCCAAAAAAAAAACAGGAAAAGAGGAAACAATTCATAGAATGAAGTTACCCCCTAACTGAAAAGAATGCAGACAAGCATAGACAATCGATTAACTCAAAACTAGATAGCAAAGTACCTCGATGTAATATAAACACACATGTATTTTCGGTTTTGGACTCTATTTGTTAGACACAAGGTTTGCCCGAAAAGTGTCGAGATTCTTTATAGAACCTTGTATAACCCCGTTGTATTGTGAACTCTATGAGGTAGATACAAGGTTCATATTCACTCACCCGGAAAGTGTTGACGTCGCTGTGAGTGAGCACGTGGTGTCGCAAGCCGGCCATACTTGTTAAGGCCTTGTCACACAGAGGACATGGGAACGAGCTGCGAGTGTGCGAAGTTCGGAGATGACGGAGCATGTAACGCTCGTCTTGGTACTTCTTATCTGTAAGTTAGTGTTCAATGTTTAGCAGAGAGTTGAGTTACTAATATAATTTCTATGTATCTACCTATATAAATAAAAATCGATTCTTGAAACGTTCGTGCTTAACTTCAGAACGGCTGCACTTATTTTTTTGGCTAATTAGTTTTTGTTGCGTTTGTCATAATAAAAAATGTTTGGTAAATTTTACAACCCTTCGTTGTGCTTGTTGGATCACGCACAAAGAAGGGTTCCGTACTGACACCCACTAGTCCACATTTAAAACCAGTATATACTACATTGAATCAAAAACTGTCGTATCTTCATAGGGAACTCACGGCACTTACGTCTTTTTGCTTGAGCAAGATAGTTTTTTAGCGATAATTAATGTACACCACCTCAATTCTTTTCAGAATGTTTAACTTAATAGGTTGGAAATTATAGAGGGGAGGACAGTTTTTACGACTTTGGCAACTAATAATCTCACCAACAGTTGACTTAAAAGGAAAAGTTTTTTAGAAACCTCTATGGGTGACTTCTAATTGGTAATACAAAATATAAAAGTCTTAATCTGACCATGATTTTGAACAACTTTTACTATAGGATTAACTTTGTATATGTAATCGACAGACCAAACTGTATGAAATTGTGTATTTTTTTTCACACGGACAATGTTGGCATCATAATAAAAGTTGTTCAAAATCATGGTCAGATTAACATTTTTATATTTTGTATCACTAATTAGAAGTCATCATGTATAATTTTTAAAGGTCTATACATAGATGGCATAGGCACACCTATGTGCATTGTGCATTGACTTTTTTATTTTATCCCCCCGTTGTATGTATGGGGTGCCCCCCTAATTTAATATTTTTTCGTAATATCACATCACTTTTCTATAGTGGTTCATAGAATACACCTTCATACCAATTTTCATAATTGTAGTGCATACAGTTTCCGAGTAAATCGGCTGTGACATACGGACGGACGGACAAACATGACGCAACTATAAGGATTCTGTTTTCGCCATTTTGGCTACGGACCCCAAAAACGGGCAACCGTATCCCTGGAGTGCGGTGGAGATACTGCGATTGTCAACCCGGATGCCTAGCGTAGCGATTGTGCCATTAACAAATTAAGAGGGAGTTATTAAGAGTCAAAACAGCATTTTAAACTAAGTGGCACAGATCAGGACTTTAGTAAAATACATCAAATAACCATGATCTGTGCCACACAGTTTTTTTGTCTTTTTGTTGTTTTAGTGTATTATTTAATTTTGTCTCATACAATACAATAACTCTTTATTGCACACCTCAATGAAAGAACACAGTAAGGAAGTAAGGAGTACGCAATAACAATAAGTAGAGGCAGACAAAAGGCGGTCTTATCGCCAATGAGTGATTTCTTCCAGACAGCCTTTGGGTAGCGGAAATAAAATCTAATAATTACAATTCGCAGTAGGTGGTGCGGAAATAATTAACATAGATGTAAGTTTTGTTTCACTAACCCGATATGGATACTCAAATATGACCGAAATAAAGTATATTTGATTTGATTTTGATAAACTAAGTCACTTTTGTATGTATGTATGTCACATTGCAAGTTAAATAAAAGCTTGTAAAAACGTATACCTACCACACAGGGGACACTGAACCGCCTCCTTCTGTTTCGCCTCGTGAATTTTCATGTGTTCGCGCAAGGAACAAGCACTAGTAAACAATTTGGAACAGATTGTACAAGTCTCCAAGTCTGTAAACAAATGAAATTATACTGTAACATAGTGAACATAAGGTTAAATTTAGATTACACATTAACAATTACTAAATATCTTTTTTCAATCAAGTGTGAACTTAAGCGACATTGAAATAGGATAGAAATTAAATTAACAATGTTATGTATTACAATGTATATTGTACTTACTTTCCCCCGTGTGTTTTCTAATATGATATGTAAGTTTTGATTTCTGGACGAACGTTTGGCCGCAATAGATGCACGCGTATGAAGTGTCTTTGGAATGTGTCCTGAAAAAACATAGCTATGATTAGTAAAAACTTATTTTAAAACACTTTAAACTCTCCCGCTTTATACGCATTCCTAAAATATTTGTATACGGGTCTAACGCAAAATTTATTTATTTAAAAATAATAAAAAATCGTTTATTGACAGTAACAGTTTTTTTTATACCACGTCGGTGGAAAAGAAGCGTACGGCCCGCCTGATGATAAGCGGTCACCACAGCCTATGGACGCCTGCAACTCCAGGGGTGTCACATGCGCGTTGCCGACCCTTTAAAAATGTATACACTCCTTTCTCGAAGAATCCCAATCCCATCCCATCCCAGATTATTTACATATTAACCCCCTTATTCATAAAATTTAAAAAACCTCTGTTAACTACAAGTTGTTTTGTCCCTTTCTCACAAACATAAATGTCAAAGTGACAGATAAGGACAAACCAACTTTAACGGCTTGTTAACTAATAGAGGCTTGATGGGCGTTTATGAATAAGGGGGTAAGACTATACCACCACCACCACATCAGCCCTAGGTCGTCCACTGCTGGACATAGGCCTCCCCCAATTTCATGGGGGGTAAATGCCATAATCGCCACGCTTGGCATGCGGGTTGGCGATCGCAGTATCTCCACCGCACTCTAGGAATGCTGCTGCCCATTCCCCGGTGGTCTTGGTCGTAGTTTAAGGACATACCCGGGTCACCTATACGGCCGGGCCCGGGTGACCGGGTAAGACTATACGTGAGTGACCAAACTAGGCTGAGCCTGTATCTTGGCCATCTGCATTTACCTTTATTACCGACGTTTCGGCACGGGTTGCACCGGTCATGTTCGTGGCAGAAACTGACGTCCCAGCAAGTTGTCAACGGAGATATGGATACACAACATGTAACTACCCTACAAACGATTATAAAAATGTGAAGGGTAGAACTGAAAAACAGTTTTCTACCCGCTCATTATGCTACTAATTGTCTAGGGCACGTCATACAACATTCACAGTATCCGCGCACAAATCCGAAGATTTATCCCGAGTTTTTAGATTCTGTATCACTGGTCCCCAAGTTGCCGATTGATTAATCCGTCTTCGCTATTGGAATTCCTAGGGTGTTTCTTAATTTCTATCGCTTCTCGTACCAACCGCGGGTAATAATTGCGTTCGGTGGAGGGAACTTTTGGTTTGTGTAACTCAATTCAGTCGTTATGAGGTGTTCGGCTAATTATTGCCGATTTATTTATTTGGCGATTCTTGACTGCCGCCCGCGTATACAAATATTTTAAGAACTTATTTTAAGTCGTAAATAGTAGATGCCTGAGTCTTTCGTGAAGAAGAGAAGCAACAAGTGACCCAGCCCTGATACCTGGAGTGCGACGTGCAGGCGCCCTTGTCCGCGAACGTGCGCAGGCAGTGCGCACATGTGTACGGCCGCTCGCCGGTGTGACGGCGCTCGTGACGCAACATGTTCGAGTATAACCGCGACCAGTGATACAGCCCTGATTCCTGGAGTGCGACGTGCAGGCGCCCTTGTCCGCGAACGTGCGCGGGCAGTGCGCACACACGTACGGTCGCTCGCCGGTGTGAGGGCGCTCGTGACGCAACATGTTCGAGTATAACCGCCCGCAGTGACACAGCCCTGATACCTGGAGTGCGACGTGCAGGCGCCCTTGTCCGCGAACGTGCGCGGGCAGTGCGCACACACGTACGGTCGCTCGCCGGTGTGAGGGCGCTCGTGACGCAACATGTTCGAGTATAACCGCCCGCAGTGACACAGCCCTGATACCTGGAGTGCGACGTGCAGGCGCCCTTGTCCGCGAACGTGCGCGGGCAGTGCGCACACACGTACGGTCGCTCGCCGGTGTGAGGGCGCTCGTGACGCAACCTGTTCGAGTATAACCGCCCGCAGTGACACAGCCCTGATACCTGGAGTGCGACGTGCAGGCGCCCTTGTCCGCGAACGTGCGCGGGCAGTGCGCACACACGTACGGTCGCTCGCCGGTGTGAGGGCGCTCGTGACGCAACATGTTCGAGTATAACCGCCCGCAGTGACACAGCCCTGATACCTGGAGTGCGACGTGCAGGCGCCCTTGTCCGCGAACGTGCGCGGGCAGTGCGCACACACGTACGGTCGCTCGCCGGTGTGAGGGCGCTCGTGACGCAACATGTTCGAGTATAACCGCCCGCAGTGACACAGCCCTGATACCTGGAGTGCGACGTGCAGGCGCCCTTGTCCGCGAACGTGCGCGGGCAGTGCGCACACACGTACGGTCGCTCGCCGGTGTGAGGGCGCTCGTGACGCAACCTGTTCGAGTATAACCGCCCGCAGTGACACAGCCCTGATACCTGGAGTGCGACGTGCAGGCGCCCTTGTCCGCGAACGTGCGCGGGCAGTGCGCACACACGTACGGTCGCTCGCCGGTGTGAGGGCGCTCGTGACGCAACATGTTCGAGTATAACCGCCCGCAGTGACACAGCCCTGATACCTGGAGTGCGACGTGCAGGCGCCCTTGTCCGCGAACGTGCGCGGGCAGTGCGCACACACGTACGGTCGCTAGCCGGTGTGAGGGCGCTCGTGACGCAACATGTTCGAGTATAACCGCCCGCAGTGACACAGCCCTGATACCTGGAGTGCGACGTGCAGGCGCCCTTGTCCGCGAACGTGCGCGGGCAGTGCGCACACGCGTACGGTCGCTCGCCGGTGTGACGGCGCTCGTGACGCAACATGTTCGAGCGCTGCACGAACCGCATCGGGCAGTACGAGCATGCGTGGCGAGGCCCTTCGTGGATTTGGAGGTGCTCGCGGAAGGAGTCTCGTTTCTAACAATCATGGAAAAGAAATACGTAGTTGCTAACCCGAATAGAAACAGCGCTGAGTTCGGGAGATAAAATTTATAAGCAGACGTCGTACTTTTGGTGCCGGTGACGTAAAATTGACGTCACACTAGGATAGGTGATTCCAATTAATGTTATGGTCAGTATCAATCTTTAATCATCAATAATTTCATTGTGCATTTATAATGGTATTTTTTTCAAACATGACCTATTTATTACATCCGAAGACTAGAAAGGAGGTTTTTATATTTAACACAAAACAGATGAGGATATCATAATTTTAAAGTTTTACAACAGATTGTAGGAATATTGCAACTAAATATGAACGTAAGCTCAATATGGCGACGAGGTTTGTTTTATCATCATCATCATTATTATCATATCAGCCGAAAGACGTCCACTGCTGAACATAGGCCTCCCCCAAAGAGTGTTAATTACATATATACCAGTCCCAAAAATGTGCAGTACCTAATGTTGTGACAACACATCTGGGATTCTGTGAAGGCGCAGGGTTGGGCAACCCATTGTCCATACAAAGGTTGTGCATTCTGCGTTAGTTTTGGCACTTCAGCATTTAATTTAGTTTTTTATTGGTACATATTGGATATACGCAGAACTTGATGTTGAAATTTTGCATTATTTAAAATATATATATCATCATCATCATCATGTCAGCCGAAAGACGTCCACTGCTGGACATAGGCCTCCCCCAAAGACTTCCACAATGACCGGTCCTGCGCCACCCGCATCCAGCGGACACCCGCGACCTTCACCAGGTCATCAGTCCACCGTGTGGGGGGCCTGCCCACGCTACGCCTTCCGGTACGTGGTCGCCACTCAAGAACCTTTCCGCCCCAACGGCCATCGGTTCTACGTGCTATGTGCCCCGCCCACTGCCACTTAAGTTTAGCGATTCGGAGGGCTATATCGGTCACTTTGGTTCTGCTGCGGATGGCCTCATTCCTGATGCGATCACGCAGAGAAACTCCCAACAGCTCTCTCCATTGCCCTTTGGGTGACTTTGAGCCTTCTTATGAGGCCCATAGTAAGCGACCACGTTTCAGTGCCATATGTCATCACTGGCAACACACACTGGTCAAAGACTTTTGTCTTGAGACACTGCGGAATATTGGACGAAAAGATGTGCCGTAGCTTCCCGAACGCTATATATATATATATATATATATATATATATAATAATTCAAATTAAAAAAGAAAAACATCAAGACATAGCTAACAAAAAAATAAGCATATGGACCAAAAATAGTAACTTGTGTGCAAACACAAACGAAGAAAAACTTGCACAAAGTTTGTATGGAAAGAGCTTGCCCACCCCTTCGCCTTAACTAACGGTCGGTCCCTTGTAAATAAGAGACGGCTTCCTCGCTGGAGGAACAGTCTCCACTGACACTGCACTTCTACAACAAATCTGTTAAGGGCTTGTAAGCCAATCGCAAGATATATTATTAGAGAAAAAAAAAACCTATATTGTACTGAAATTAACAACTGCACCTTATGAAGAAACACACTTTTATTAATCACTTTTAAAACGATTTACACGCATAATAACTTAGAACTAAAGCAAGCAAGTTATCTGTCGACTTCAATAATAAAGTATGCATCCCCAAGAGTCATCGGGTTTAATATATAATACCTGCCCCACCAATCAGTGGAGGGGCTCGGTAGGAGAAGGCACGATGCCGGCCTAGCCGTCACAAAAGTGGAACTACCCAACATTTAAAAAATCATGACAGTACCTTACAAGTTGTAATGTGATTATGGGTGTAACAGGGGCATACGTGAACAAAAATAAAGCTTGGGTACGATAAAATATACGATTAATGAATAATGATCGATGATTACAATAGAACTAATTAAAATCATCCTATATAGAGCGTGACGTCACTCGGCACCAAAAGTACGACCTCTGTTTATAAGCAAAGGCAAAGGGAGCGTTAGAAATGTTCAGTTCAACCTTGCTGTATGTAAAACTTTGGTCTAGAAGTCGAAATGCACACCTCTGCCTCCCGTCTCCGTTACGTGGTGTTTAAGGAATTGTCCGAACGTTAAAAAGAGTTTCTTTACTTAGTTTCTATTGTTCCAGCCTAGACGCGGATAACGGGTATAACGCAACAAATTCAATCTTCATGGATTGATCGATCTATGAATTTGAATTTATATCTAAGTAAAAACCAAAGTATTAACAGTACTCGTCGATTTTCGTTTTTGACGACACATATACTGCAAGAGTGCGATAGTGATAGAAAGCCGATTACTATGAACTCTTTAACCGCCGTCGTCTGCCCTATCTCCCATGTCCTTCGATCTGTAACACTCCGTTTTCTCGTGTTTACCATAAAGGCTTATCGTACCAACAACAACAAGGTTTACCGAAATAGTATCCCATATTTACTTCACGAAACTTCGAGATATATGGCAACAAACTTTGGCAATTTTAAGCCAAAGAAACCTGTGTTTCGGACGTAGCATTTGTGAAATTGAATTAAAAATAAAAATAAACTCTTACGTAGTTAGGGACGTCGATAAGGAACAGTTAGTAGATTTCATACATACAATAAAGTGCATAAACAACATACATAAGTAATATCGAAAATAGAGCTTTCTTGGACCATGTTTGAAGAAATCATTGAAAAGTATGTATTCACTATTTCATAATTTGACTCTCGCAACGTTTGTTCCATAAATATATATATAGTTGTGACAGGGCAGACGAACATCAACTCAAAACCCGTTAAAAATCCATTAATAGCGCGTGGAGGCCCTTAACCTTTTAACCACCGTAGTCTTGATATATAAGACATAAATAAAATATCCAGCTCATTTCGCCGTAGTCTGATAAATATGTCAAATGTCTGGTATGTTTTTATTGGATATTCGTCTCTCTAACGGATTCTAATTATGTAACTTCGTACCTGCGGCGACCTGAGCATGTTCGATGAAAAATTATCGGCGGTTAAAGGGTTAAGAAGCCAATGTTACTGCGAGTACTCACCGCGAACACTTTAGAGCAATAGGAGCAAGTATAGCTCTGTTTGTTGGGCGAGTGCTCTTGTTTGTGCATGTATAGCGACGACTTGTACTGGAAGGATTTGCCGCATTCCGAGCACTCGAACGGGTGCCGGCCCGGGTGACGAATCAGGTAGTGGAGTTTTCTGAAAATAAGTAACGCATCTAAATCTACACTCAAGAGCAAAATAGCGGGTTCACTTTGTATCGAAATTCCTCTAATTGGAACCAAGCGCTTTGCATCATCTTTTATAATGCGCACTTCTAAGGTTTGGAATTCTCTGCCGGCGTCTGTATTTACGAGTTCATATAACCTGGACCTTTTTAAGGCACGAGTGAATAGGTATCTTCAGGATGAGCTCGCTTCATCGTCTGGTTAGATGCTAGCCAAGACCAAACCCATTTATAATAATAAAAAAAAATCTTATAACCTATATTATTAAACGAACAATATTTGTATAGTTTATCTATAATATATATATATATATATATATATATCAGTATGAATTCACACGCCGAGCGCGCAAAGCCGGTGAAGATCGACTTGCCTTCGCGCGTGTACTATTTTATATTTATCACTACGATTTTATAATTATCAAATTTTCTATAACAACAAAATTGTATTAAAAATATGGGTGTTTAGTGTAGTTTCCAACTTTAGTAGTTTACTCTTATTTTAATTATCCATGAAGGATCGAAGCGTATTTCAAGGTCATTTGATGTTGGGAATAGGTACATTCTTTAAGTAAAAAGTACAGTCGGTAATAAACTCATGTACTTCCAAGAAAACGACCTTATTGATAGGTAGGTCCTTATTTTTGCTCCGGGTTGCCCAGAATAAAATCTCAGTGGCCTCCACTGATATATCTATATATATAATATATATATATAACAAAGTCGTGTTAGTTACACCATTTATAACTCGAGAACGGCTGGGCCGATTTTTATGATCTTTGATTTGTTGGATTTGTCTTCGCTCCGAATAGCAGAATAACTATTAAGATAACGGTAAAATTACTACGGCCTGTTTAGCCTACCACATCAGCCGAAGGACGTCCACTGCTGGACATAGGCCTCCCCCAATTTCATGGGAGGTAAATGCCATAATCGCCACGCTTGGCATGCGGATTGGCGATCGCAGTATCTCCACCGCACTCCAGGGATGCTGCTGCCCATCCCCCGGTGGTCTTGGTCGTAGTTTTAGGACATACCCGGGTCGGGTAGCTGCCCCGGGCTGTTTAGCCTAGTTGGTAGTGAATCTGTCTCCGAAGCTAGAGGTCCCGGGTTCGAATCCCAGCCGGGGCATTTATTTGTGCATTTTTCACGGATATTTGTTCTTGGGTCTTGGATGTTTACTATGTATTAATTATGTATTTATCTATATAAGTATGTATATCGTCGTCTAGTACCCATAGTACAAGCTTTGCTTAGTTTGGGACTAGGTCGATTTGTGTAAGATTGTCCTCCAATATTTATTATTATTATTATAAAATATGTAAAACAAAAAACATTTTGTACGGAACGGGTCGGGGGCGGAACGAAGTTCGCCGGGACAGCTAGTTGGTAATAAAATTTAAGTACGATACATTATGGCGGTTTAGGAGGACGAAAAACCGATTTAGCTAAGTCTCATTCCCGGGAACTAGTTTTCTCTGGGAAAATACAAAATACGCAGAGTAAAGCTCGTTCGTCCAGGTACTGGAAATTAAATACAAAACTAATATTACCTCTTATTTTAAATACTATATGACCTTTTTTAATGTTGAAATGAAATGATTTATTTGTACAACATAATTAAGCATACAAATTTTATTAGTAATTATTGGAGGATCAGGGTTCTGGCTCATTAATTACAGTCTAACAAATATTCACTTATGGTGTAGTAAGCTTTTTTTACAAGGTGCTCAAATAATTTTTGCTTAAAGCATTCCATATTTTCTACTTCTACAATGTCTTTCGGTATCTTATTGTAAATTTTTGGGGCCATTGTTAGATATAATATAAATGCAGGAGGTAATATTTGAAGCTTTTAAACCAATTTTATACATTTAAAATTATATAGGGCCTTCTGGAGCCCATTTTATAAACCAAGTACAAGTAACCATAATACAATTCTATATCGCCAACAAGGCCATTCATCATCAAAGCATCAGTGTCAACATTTTAGACAAGGAAAACGGTAACTTGTAACTTTAGAAAATGGGGCCCAGGATAATCGATATTTTGTCATACAAGACTGCTAGTATTTAATAAAGTATTTAAGTATGAAAATCTCTGCCTTTACTGTTAATCGTCATTTTGCCGTCTATCGCTTGGCGCAGTCGGTAGGATACGAAAGCATCGGGTATTATTTTCACTACACCAACAATGTGGAGTTTCGTGTCATACAACAGATTCGTGCCATTTGTGCATTATAATCCAGTTTAGCTTACCTCTCGTCCAACGTATGCATGACCTCTCGACATAACTTGCACTTGAACTTGCCCGGGCCGTGAACTTGCGCCATGTGCGCGCCGCATGCGCGGGAGCTGACGAAGTCGCGTCCGCAGACGGTGCAAGAAACAGAGCGCTGCGGCCGCGCCGTTGGATCGTGGATCGTCTGCGGGTGGAATAGAGTCGAATTTTGTTTGGTAATAGGATATTTTTTTTAACATAATGCGTCGAAAGAGTTGAAAAGGAAATGCGCCAAATAAATCCTTACGTAACACTTAGAGGGAAGTAGTAACAACTTGTAATTTTTCTTATTCTATTCATGCAGTTTTGGATAGAATCTTTGTACAGTGTTCCATAGAAAGTTCTATCCTGAGGTGCATACTGTGTTTTACCGATTACACCACACTATATAATAATTAAAATACAGCTAGTTGCAGGCAACTGAATCACAGATAACTTTTCTTTTTGCATAATAAAGAAATTATTTTGCGTGATCAAATTCACATTGTCTCACCCTTAAATGGAACTTGAATGACTTCCGATGGCTCAACGGGCGGTACTGGCACCCGTCCATGGAACAGAACACCTTCCTCGCTTCCGGGTGCTTGCCCTCGAAGTGAGCCCTCATCTCCTCAATGCTGGGACGGACTATGCAGCAGACACTGCACTTAACCAGGTATGTGGGGCTGTCAGGGCTGTGGTGCTTCTCAATGTAGTGGTGGATGAAGAAAACCTGAAAGATATTGCTGATGAAATTGCTGTAATCAAATTCTAGCAATTGTCTTGACTTATATTTTGACAATGATTTTTTTTTAAGTTTTGAATCTAATTAAGTAATATTTTTTTAATTTTGACATATCTACAGCATTTCAATATTTATTTTAAAGAATAATAAAAGCATCAATAAATTGCTTTAAATAATTAACTTAATAAAATGTTATAACTGACAATTAGAAAGTACTTGTTGCTAGGCCTATTTGAATATAGAATATTTTGACTTTGCTTAGAACTCAGCCACAACTTCGAGCGAAGTTGGCAGCAGAATCGGAGCGCCATATGTGGGGCAGAGGCAGAACCGGAGCCTTTCGCTTTCACGTGTGACGCACTACTGACATTGCAGCAGCCAATTCGGCTAGTTGTGGGCAAGACATTAGGTTAGGACTGTTATTGTAGGTTGCACCAAACTGCCTGTAACTGTAAGCAATTTGTGTTAAAATGTGATTGTGGAAAGTTTGAGAAATTTCTATAGGATGAAAGCTGCCTTAACTTTGATCGGTATGTAATTGTAAGTTGGGTCAGAGTGATTGAGTCAATGTCCACAATTTTTTTGGTTCCAGGATCAGGCTTTAGCATTAAGTTAAAGTATGTGTACTGCATTGTTTAGCATTTGTTGAAAAATTAAAAGAATAATATGAAAATATGGATACAAGTGTTTGATGTATCAATACCTTATCACTGAAAGTTTCCGAGCAATCTTCGCATTTATAAAACTGGTCTGTATGCATGCTGAAGTGTGTGCGCACTTCATGCGTCTCTCTATCTGTCTCGTTCCAGAACAGAGTTGGACAATATTTGCATTTGAAGCCTAAGTGCGGACTAAAACAGTTGTCAAACTCCATAACCTCCCAGTGTTCAGATAGGTGCTTCCTTGTCTCTTCCCTATTATCAAATTCTTTCTCGCAAAACTGACAAAGCCACAGATCCTCAAAGTCTCCTAACTCTACTCTCACATGACTATCCAACTCCGCCTGGTTCTCAAATGTAGCTGTGCATACCCTACAGGAATATATTGGTGCTGTTTTCATCAAATGACTCTTAGTCATGTGTGATGTAAATGATTGCACATTATTGAACTTATTTTTACAAAGAGAACATGGTATATCTGTTGACGGTAAATCAGGTTTTGCTGTTGCATAGTCTATATCAGATACTTTAGGAACCAAGTTAGAGTTCATGTCATTTAGTGTCTGATTTACATATTCAAAGTAGCATTTTTGTAAAATGATTAACTCTGTTAATGTGACATCAAAGTCTTCGTCACCTTTATAGACATTTGCAATGTCATTTTCATCTCTGACTTTTTTCTTCTTCTCTTCTTTGTCAGCTCCATGTTCTGTCTCATCCGGTTCACTCACAGCTTCCTGCTTAATTTCCGGTATCAAAACTTTCAATATATCCTGTGACTCATCTTCACTATGAACTTCATTCACATTTTCCGCAGGTGTTTGCAAGTCTACATAACCAACTCTGGTGTGATCTTTAAGTTGATCATCAATAAACTGAGGACTGACATCAGCACCACTGATGACAAATGGTAAGTCTCTACCAGAAAGTATGCTGCTAAGGCATTTGAGTGTATAGTGGTGATATCCCATGTAATGATTGAAGAACATTGTGCATAAGTTATTCGATTTTGAGCATAGTAAGCAAAGGAATTTATTGCTGCCTTCGTATTCAAATTCCCATAGTGTATCCTCATCTTTGCTAGACAAGTTTGAGACACTGTGTTTCTGTATTAGGTGTGTATTGTACTGGTCATCGTCAGGTACTCGGAAGTGGCAGAGTCGGCAGTGGACCAGGTTGTGCTCAGCACTAAAGTGCTGTCGCAGCTGGGCTTGAGTGTCAAAGTTCTGAACACACTGAGAGCAGGGCCATGGCACATGGAATTTTAGGTGGGCTTGCCAAGTTTCTCGATCAGGTACAAAGTATCTGGAAAATCAGAAATTTCATTATTAAATGTTAACATTCCTTCTCCATACTTTTTTTATACCATGTTGGTGGCAAACAAGTGTACAGCCTGCCTGCTGGTAAGCCGACACCATATCCTAGGGACACTTGTAACTATACATACATACAATATAAACTCATGCACATACTCCCAAAAGGGGACGCAAGAGCACACGGAAATTAATTTCAGTGTAACTATATTTCATATTTAATTAATATACCCTTTTTATAAACTTACTATCCTCTTTTAACCACACTCACAATGAAGTGATGACATCAAGAAGGTAGCAGGTTACTCCTAGAAAAGCAAAAACAGAGAAACCTGGAAAGTTTTGGACAAGGCTTACACCACTAAGCGGTTCTTATACAGAAGAAGAACAGAGAAAAAAACAGTGCTGAAATAATGGTGAAATATAAAAACAGTGTACAGGCATTTCATTCATTCTAATAAAGTGAGAACTGTTATAAGAAAATAAAAGCTTATCTTATCTTATCCTCATTTAAAACTAATATTTAATCGAATATGGCTTGTATTATTTTGAACATCATTAATATGAACTAAAATTGCGCCTCACAACAATATTTTTATAATAAATATAACAACATGAAAACAGTTACAAATTCAGATAAACTTACCTGCAGATACCGCAGTAGTCTTTCTTGTGATTCAGCACGTAGTGTAAAATCATTTTGCCCCTGTTGATGAACCAATCCGGGCAAAGCAAACAACTATATGGTCCTGTTGGATTAAGGTCTTTCAGGTACAGCCACACGTCCATGGGCCTCTCCACAACTGGCACAACTGGAGGAGTTATCACTGCTTTCAACGCACGATTGATCTTAATCGTCATGGTATTCATTTTCCTGGTGGGGATGATTTTCTTCTTTTTCTTAGCCGGTTCATCTTTACAAAGTTCGATGGTAAGTCCCTCGAATTTCTCCGGATTCAGCTTCTTCGCAGCAGCTATAATGGCGAGTGGCTCATCGTCAGACTCGTCTGAAGACATGGCTGATTATATAAAAAAATAGTAGAGAAACTGCAAAAGAATCGATTAATAACACTATTTTACTGTATATTTTTTACTGTGGTAGAGTACGCCAATACAGCCGCCGTCAAATTGACATATTGACTGACATTTGTAGGGATGCCTCTGTGAAAAAAAATTGATATAATATCGGTAATACCAAAGGCTGTTTACACGGGCTGTATAAAGATACCAATTTTCAAAGCAATTACGCCGTGGGCAGATAGTGATAATAATATCAAAACATACTCATGTTCGAAAAAAACTCATAATCAGTGGATTTCTTCATACTTATCAAGATGCGGATTATTATGACGATAAATATATATGTGAAAGTTGGTGTATACAAGCCTTTAGACACAGACAAATATCAAATGTTCTTAACTACCTCACGTTCCGTTTCATGGAATGTATCATACACTAGATAGAAAAATAAAAAAATAAATTCCATTTTTGCGATTATTTTTTCTACTTACATGTTATTATAACATCTTATATTAGTTTAATTGAAGTTATATTAATAATACATTAAACTAAAATCTGAAAATGCATGTTTTTCGATTGTTTACTATTGATAGTGTGCGTAAAACGAAGAATTGGAAAGAAATCGTACCGTGGCGACCATTTTATAGAAAAAACATTGTCTATGGACAAGAGCTAAAGAAAGGCGAAGCTAAACAAAAGGGTAGCATGTAGATAGCGTTTACTAAATTGTTAGTAAAATATGCAGTAATATTGAATTAAAAGACTTGTTTTTAACATATAACCAAGTGAACATTTCAGTTACAATGCCAGTGTATCCTTTAAGCCCATAAAATGAGGTTCAAAGCATCGTGTAATGGTGGCCATTAGGAGCAATAATTATGTATATTGGCATACTTACTGTTTTACGGACTATCAAATTTACGTCCAAAATGGAACTGTGAAGCGTGTTGCAAAAGTTTTAAGTGAACGGGATGTAATCGAACATTAATCAGTGAACTGTTGATGGGGTAAGAGCGAGCAGTGTAAATATTCTGTGCCGCGCGAATCATGGCCCAGAACCAGACGGAGGTTCAAGTCGGTACAGCAAATCAACCCGTTAAGGATAAGGATATTTACGCTTGCTTGCCTGATATGCGAGTGCATGGCCCGCTGGGACCAGACGAACCCTGTCCTGGCGGCGAGGAGCTTCGATGGCTGCCTGCGCAGTCCACTGACCGCGACCTGGTAATGTACTTGAGGGCTGCCCGCTCTATGGCAGCATTCGCTGGTATGTGCGACGGCGGCTCCCCTGACGACGGGTGTGTGGCGGCCAGCAGAGACGACACCACTATAAACGCCCTTGACGTCCTCCACGACTCGGGGTACGATCCCAGCCGCGCATTACAAGCCCTAGTGAAGTGCCCTGTGCCCAAGGGAATCGAGAAAAAGTGGTCGGAAGAAGAAACAAAAAGATTTGTTAAAGGTATTCGTCAATTTGGCAAAAACTTTTTTAAGATAAAAAAGGACCTTTTACCTCATAAAGACACTGCCGAGTTAGTTGAGTTCTACTATTTGTGGAAAAAGACTCCAGGTGCTAGTAGTAACAGGCCTCATAGGAGACGGAGGCAGGCGTCATTGCGGAGAGTGCGTAATACTAGAAATTCACGTGCTGGGACCCCTAAGGACCAAACTCCCGAAGCAGCTCCTACAGTCCCTGACACAAACGGTTCTAGGCCTTCTCCTAATGCTAAAGAAACAGGTGAGATGAGTTCAGTTACAGAAGATGAGAATTCAGAAGAAGACAGTGACTCCCGAGATGCTGGAGATTTGGCTAAAGCCGACAATGGCAGAACTGAAAACCCTGATGAATCACCAAGCAGAATGAGAACTAGGAATAAATCCAAAGAACAGACAACACCCAATGGAAAGAAGGGACAAGATGAGAGTGATAATGATACTAAATCCAAAAAGGCTAAACCCAACACCCAAAGTACAAACAACAATGTTCCAGAAAAAGTTCCTTCATCACCTGTCAGCAAAGATGCTAAGAAGAAAGTGGTTGCTAATGGTAAAGTTGATGTATCTAAAGTCAAGAAACGTCTTCCGGATGATTCATCAAAATTGGAAAGTATATTGGATGGTGATGTACAAATGAAAAAGAAAAAGGCTGCCGAACCACCTGAGAGTCCGTCTGAGAGCTTAACTAATGACAGCTTCTCAGCCATGGATGAGACTGAAAATGTGGAACCAGAGCCTGAAGCTTGTGACTTTAGCTTCCATAAGACTGACAAGGAAAGCACAGAACAAAATAAAGAAACTTCTGAACCACCAAAGCCCTCTGACCCACAAGTTAAAGCTGAAGTTAAAAGTGAAGAGCACACTATTAAAACTGAAAAAGATCCTCTACCACCTGTGTTCAAACCTGCTGAAAAGGAAGTGATGAAAGAAGTGCTTGATCTTAAAACAGATACAAACATTCCTAAGGAACCAGATATGATGGACATGAAACCTCTGCCATTGCAAGGTGCAATGTTCCCTAAGACAGAATTAATTATACCAAAAGTGACACCTATGTCAGCAGAACCTTTGGAGAAAATTAAAATCAAAGAGGAAATTGATGCAGAAGAACAGCCTCATAATTTGCAGAAGGAAGAATTCCAAAAGGATCCTCTATCTCATAATTTCCCTGGCCATCCAGTCAGCCAGCCTAATAAACCTCTTAATTTGGAAAACACAAACTTCTTTGTTAAAGACAGCCATATTTATAATCCAAAGATTGCACATAATATCAAAATTGAAGGTGTTCCAAGCAACATATTTAATCCTATGAACATTACAAAAGACAGTGCTATCATAAGAAGTGCAAAGGATTTCTCTACAGGTATGCCATCCTTTTATCCTTCAGGCATCAATTATGTGAATGATCCTAATAAGCATAATCCTCACATAAATCCATTAAAGACAGTCATAAAATTAGAACCCAGGGAGGAAGCAAATGAAATGAAGAACCAGAATACACCGGAAATATTTACAGCAACAATCTCTACTGGGAATAAGGTGGACTCGCCAAATACACCAAGGTTAGACTCACTTCAGCGGATTAGTCCGTCTCCCACCAATCCACGCGGTTCATCTCCTCCACCCATGGAACATCCTACCACAACAAACACTGAACCAATTTCTCCTGCAAACTCACAAGAGAATAAGGAATCTGATATTGATGACAAACAACCAACCGATTTGAAGACTCAACCAAAGCATGACAGTCAATTAGCTGGACTGAGACCTCCAATATTCCCACCACCAGCTCGACCAGAAAATTTAGGAGTTCGATCAACAGAACCATCAGGCATACCTGTATCTGGACAGAGTATGCCTCCACCTCTGTCTCAGCCATCAATGACTGGCCTGTTACCCCCTGGACCATTAATATCAGTTGGAAGTGGATCAAATGTGGGTCCATATGGTTTTATGCCTTCCGCATTGTATGGGCATCCTGGACATCCAGGTCACCCAGGACACCCAGGTCTGCCCCCACACCCTGGACATCCTGGCATTGACAAGCCAGGTTCAATGCCACCTTTAATACAACCTGTACCATCACATGGCATTCCTGGGAGTAATCTTATTACACCACCATCAAATAATCAAAATGATCCATCAATGCCACAGGATCTCAAGATCAAGCAAGAAGTACCAGACAATATGCCAGCTAATTTGTCCACACAAGGTGTTTCTGATCCTCTTCAGTCACTAAAAGAAGTTAAGGTACCGGGGTATCCAATTGGAAGTGCCATTGCACAACATTTGAGCTCTGAAAGAGATCGAGAATCTATATCAAGTGTAGAAAATAACAGCAGACCTCCAAGCCAGCCTGCAAATGAAAGCACAAATATTCCAAGTGGGTTCCTGGGACCCAGAATTGAAAGTATAAAGAAGGAACCTGATTTTATGCATCAGCCACATCTTCCTCCTGTGACTGCAAGCCAAAGCAGTGGACCAGATCCAGCAAATACTTTACCACCAGTAAAGAGTCCGCACACTCCTACTCCTATCAAAAGTCAGCCTGGTCATAATGGTACTCCAGTCCATGGCCCTCATCCATCTTCAACAACTTCGCCATTCTCAAGGCATTTGACAAGCCCATCCCAACCAAGACAGATTTCTGCATCACCAGTGCAACCTCACACCCCAGTGTCCCATTCAGCATTAAATTTAATGAATCCAACACCACTGTCTATACCGTCTACAATGCCTGGTCCTATCATGCATTCAGGTCAACATGGAGGCCATCCACCGCCCCACCCATTCGCTTCTCCTTTACACCATCCTCATCATCCCTTACTTCATACGTCTATCTTTCAGCTGTCTGCGGCGGCAGCTGCTCATGCTATGCATCCTTACTACCCTCATCCACATCCTGGCTATTCAATGCCGTATCCATATCCTTACGGACCATTGGCTCAGCCTCATCCAATACCACCAATGCACCCTGCGGTGAGCGCACCGGGAAGACACGACCCAGTAAAACCATCGACGATAGAATCTACGACAATGCTAAGTTCACATCACAGCACCAGTTCATCAGTGACTACAAGATCTCTAAGAGAAATCTCAGAAAGCACAGAAGACCCCAGAAATCCTAACTCCACTACTGAGAGGCATCAACTGCACGAAACCACAATGACTCAACATCATTCGACCAGCCATCACAGTGCTGTTCACACAAGTACTGAAAAACAACCGAATCACGCTGGTGGTGGCTTGAACCATACGTTATCTATCTCACATTCTACATCGAGTAGCTCATCGCAATCAATACAACACAAAATCAACACTCAACAGAAGGCAAGTGCACATTCAAGTTCTCCCCACCATCTATCGGCCAGCGTTTCTCAATCTACCAGTTCGTCGTCAAGTGTCAATGTGACTAATAACCACACTCATCATCATTCTCATCACTTGGCACATCACCCTGAGCGACTTTCTCCAGCGGACTCTATGCTACTACGGCATCATCCAAAAATGCTTCCAGGGAATCCCAATCATCTTATGATTCAGCCTCCTTCCATGGGTCATCCTATGGGTCTAGGCTTACCGCCTGGTCCTGGGCCTAGTTCCATTGAGAGCTTACGACTTCACGCCCAAGCTGCGGCCGGTCTACAAGCGTCCCACGGCAGGGCAGGATCCCCGCATCAACTGGCTCACGGTCACCCACATTTACGTGGACCACCAAGGCCGATGCCTGATGAGAACCCAGAATTGAAACTCGAAACACAATCTCAACCAGAAGAGGAAGAAATACCGAGTCCCGCGCTTATTCGTGACGGCCCAACACCTGATCCGAAAATTGAGGATACCGAGTGCCACAGGTCCCAATCAGCAATATTCTTGAGACATTGGAACAGAGGCGACTACAACTCTTGCACGAGAACTGATTTGATATTTAAACCAGTACCAGAATCGAAGTTAGCCAGGAAGCGGGAAGAGAGGCTGAGAAAGCAAGCTGAGAGAGATCGAGAGGAAAGAGAAAAGATTGCTCAACAAGCACATCGAAAGATAGCGACACCGGAGAAACCTGACACGAAACCGCCTTCCAGAGGTGCCATCGAAACTATAACTTCCCCTTACGATCGATTCCCGCGGCCGCCTGGTTACCCCGACACTCCCGCTCTGAGGCAGCTCTCCGAGTACGCCCGTCCGCACGCCGGCTTCAGCCCCGGGAACCCCCTGCCGCGACACTGCATGGATCCGATGCTGCAGTACCAGCTCAGCTCGATCTACAGCGCCGCCGGGGCCAGGGAGCGGTTAGAGCTGGAACACCTCGAGAGAGAGAAACGGGATAGAGAAATCAGAGAACTGCGCGAGCGCGAACTCAACGACAGACTGAAGGAGGAATTGCTCAAAAACAACGTCGGACCGCGGGGGCTCGACCCGCACTGGCTGGAGATGCACAGGCGGTACGGGATGCCGCCGCCGCCGCCGCAGGGTGCGATACCTGTGCAGTTCGGGCTGTACCCGCCCGGGCACGGTCCGGGGGCGCTGTCTCAGCTGGAGCGCGAACGGCTGGAGCGGCTGGGCATCCCGCCGGCGGGGGCGCCAGGCGCGCCCGTGTCCGTGCCAGTGTCGGGCGCGCCGCCGCACCACCCTCACCACCCGCACCCGGGCGTCGCCGCCGCGCAGCTGGAGGCGGCCGAGCGGCTGGCGCTGGCCGCGGACCCGATGGTGCGGCTGCAGATGGCGGGCATTAACCCGGAGTACCACGCGCATACACACGCGCACACCCACGCGCACTCCCACACGCACCTACACCTGCATCCGGGGCAGCAGGCGGCGCAGGCGCAGCAAGAGGCGATGGGGCTGGGGCCGTATCGGCCGCTGCCGCACCCTGACCTGCTCGGGCGGCCGTACGCGGAGCAGTTAGCCCAGCAGGCGGCCGCGCACGAGCAGTTGCAGCGACAGTTGCTGCTGGAGCGCGAGCGGGGCTTCCTGCACCCCCACCCCGCCCACCACGAGGACTTCCTACGTCAGCAGCGCGAGCGCGAGCTGAAGGTGCGCGCGCTAGAGGAGGCGGCGCGCGCCTCGCGCCCGTAGGAGGCCCGCCCGCGGGACCCCGTCGCGCCACCAGAGTGAAGTGCGCGGTGACCCTTGTTGAGTGTGCTAGTGCCGTTAAAGTGTAAATTATGCGAAGTGTTCACGCGATAGTTTTATCGAGAACTTAATTTAATAACGAGCGAGTTTTTCATGTAATGTGTGACGATACTTGTATTTGAACTACTTATAATTATGTAACTTAATTATTTAAGTTTTTATAATATTTTTATAGATGCATGGTCATGTAGTACGCTTATTTTCCATGCTCAAATTATTTCTTAACTACTAGTCATAATTAAATTTTTATTCATGAGAGACTATCGATGAGTCACACATTTTTTACATAGATGACCTTATTTTTTAGTTTAAATTATTTTATATAAATTTTAATAATGGTACAGTTTCACTGAGGGTGCTGGCGAGCATTCGTGTGTATGGTAATTACATTTGATGTAAATTACGTTATTTTGTAACTGTGACTTCAAACATTATAATACATAGTAATATTTAAATATGACAGAGTAGGGACTGTGACTTGCCTTTCGAATCAACTTGCCTTTTTAAGTAATTGACCTGTAGAAAAGTTATCTTTCTTACTCTGTTAAATCCTAAGACTAAATGTAGTCTACTATTTCCCTTAAATTATTTACAATATTTTTATCCTATACATAAATTATTATTTCATATAAGAATTGTAACTAGCTCTCGGTAAAGTGTTAAGTAAATGTAAGTCCATAGGAACGCAATCTACCTGGCGCAAGAGGACAGTATGCAAGCATTCAGTGTAATTCTATTCTCACTCACATATCAATTCAAAGAAAACTCCGCTGAGGGGAACTGTACATAATTGATATGATGCCTTCAATTGTTGATATTGTCCAAATCGATTGCAATAATTGTATTATTAATTAAAACTTGTTTAAAAGATAATATTTAATGTTCATATTTGCAAATAATGTTGGGTATCTAACTAAATTGTGATAGATATATAGTTTCTATTATATTTTAATGGTCAAATGTTGTGATTATTCCTTGCATGAGGGATAGTCACGCAATGCGTAAATGCCCAATTTATATTTAAATTACGTAATCAGGTTATATGTATTGCACATGTTTCCTGTTATGTTGTACCTACACATATTTTTCTAACTTGTTGATATAGAAACAGTTCCAATATTCTGTTGTGCATTGATTAGTACTTGTAAAGAGACTGTTTTGCATCTGCGATTTTGATGATCTTTGGCTAATTTAAGTTTCAAAAATAAGTACAAAATCTCGTGCAAATGTTATTTGTACTGGTTTCATAAGATACCAACATCACTATTCACTTCGACTTGACGTAGACTGTTCTATAAGTTATTTTGCTAGTAGTTGCTGTGGAATCAATAATGTTAAGTATTAAAATGATACATTAATATTTGTAAGTTTCACCCAATGTACACATTCAGTGACTATTGCACTAAATTGTAAAATAAATTCCCTTTGTAATAAATAGACCCTGTTAGTGAGGTAAAATGAGGATAATGGCATATTCTAGAGTTTTCAATTCACGATGTCGCTTGGTAGCTGTTATTTTGGTAATGCCATAGTAACTTTGATGTTGAAAAGAGAAAAAAATGAGTATTATTTTTAGAGACAAATTATATCTTAATTAATTTAAGAGGTTGAGTGTCGGTTTTAAAACTTCATTTATTTAGACAATAAGGTTAAATGGATGTCTTAGTGCTTTTGTGTAAATTTTTTTGAATAATATATGTGAAAAAATTCAATTCTCGCTTTTGATTTTGTATGCATCCACAATCTGATATGAGGCGTCGACTATACAGGATGTCCCATGCCTCAGTCTAGCACTGCTTCCTAGGAAAATATCCTATCTTACCGGAATATTCATACTTCTAAAGGCGAAAAGGAAATAAAAATAATGTCTAAACTTGATCCCATAGATAAGTATGAGCTTGATCCTTTAATGGAAAAAATACTATCGAAGAAAAAAGTTTCACTAGATGGCGTTGCATACAAGATTTGTCTTTCAAATAAGGGACAAATGAGGTTATATGCTCAGTCCAAATGAGGACGAACTCATTCTACTTCAACATGGACAGTCTAAATTACCAGCACAATAGGACTGAAACAAAACTGCAAACATAATCGCCTTATTCATTTGAGTATAAAATGAACTCGGTACTCGTTAATAGCATCTGGTCATAAATGCACATGGTTTCATATTCATGATTGTCGTTAATCAAGTAGACCTGGGTCATAAAACGCTGTGCATTTTGCCATCACCATAAATTTTATTTTATTGGCAGTTTAAACAACCACGTCAACGTCCGATTGGTCTCTTTACCAAAACAAGCAAATTTAAACCTTAGCACAATGGACTAGAACTCTTATTGCAGTTTAATAATAAAACTATAATGCTATTTCTGTCAGTTTAACATCTTGATAAGTTTTTCTGTCATATTAAATACATTTTACAAGGTTTTTAAGCGATATTGTTTGTTTAGTGGAATTTAAGTAAGTGCTTTTCGTAACTAAGTGATGGATTGATCGATATTGAGGCTATTCATATTATTTAAGCTTTGTTCAGTATCGTGGGATTTTCTGTCATAAAGAAATGGGGCTGCTGAGCAACACTGGATTACTGGCATCTGTGCCTCAGAAGCCCACGGAAGATTCTAGAAATTTACAGCAGGTTGGTAGCTTCCCTTCCTTCTATGGATTCAAGTGTAGTTTTAGATATGGCGTAAGAGTTCTACCTATCTATTGGCAGGAACGTTGTGTTGTGAAAGTGCGCTTCAGTCAGCAGGTACTCGTAAGTATGTAGGGGCTATCTCATTGTTTTTGACTTTCTCGAGTGGTTGTTAACATAGATAAAGTGCATAAACGTTAGAATGAGACAGCAATGTGCTCGCGAAGAGAGCGCCGCCCAACGACAATACAATAACTCTAGCCGCCCAGAAAATAAGGTATTGCTGCAGTGCAGGTACACTGTTACAATTGAAGTCCGAAACATGTCGCAAATAGTGAGTGTCAACCGTATTTATTTCTTTAAGTGTTAATTAATACCTATGTCTCACTTTAGTATAAATGGGGAGCAGCATCCCTGGAGTGCGGTGGAGATACTGCGATCGCCAACCCGCATGCCAAGCGTGGCGATTATGGCATATAGGTACCCCCCCGTGAATTTGGGGGAGGCCTAAGTAAAGCAGTGGACGTCCTTTGGCTTATATGATGGATAGTGGTAGTATAAATTTATGCTGCTATACTTATACCTTCAAAATCATTGACTTCCGCTCAATAGTTTTGTGTCATATGTTATGACTATTTGTATGCCTTGTGGCGAAGACATAGTGAGACTTATAAAATGTTCATAACACCATTGTATATACCTATGTTTTTACAAATAAATGATTGATTGATTGAATACTTCGCAATAATAAAATTCTGATATCCACTTACCTAATTTATGTTAGACATAAGTACCTAAAACAACACCCCCCAAGAACAGGTAAAATCTGCGGCGTACCTATTCCCCGTTTTTTTTTGAGATTGGAATTTTAACGTTCAGTTTCGCCCACGTTTCATCGTTTCCCTAGAATATTAGAGGATAATATTGTACTACTTTCACTTATTTCAGTAACTAATTACGTTTCAAAGATAACACACCGCATATGTTCCCGTTTCAATATTGTTTTCCTTGAAACGCATTATTTTTCGAATTAAAAAAAACTCGTCCAAGAGCATGTTGGGCCATGCTCAGTGTAGGGTTCCGTAGTTGTAGTTGCCCAATGAACTTACTCTAAAAAAAATCAATAAGAAGCAAAAGGGAATACTTTCGCAGCGTTTCATACGTCTTTTACTAAGAAGGGAAGACTTTTTACGATAACTCAAAAACGGCTTAACTGATCATATCCGCTATAGTTTTCGTTGAAAGTCTTTATTAAGCTTTACTTTCGTGATTTTTGACGTGATAACGTCTTTAAAATCGTTTTAGTCGGGTGACATGTTCAGAAACTTGTGTCACACCAAAACCTCACGAGCGCGATCGCAGGTATAAGTGAAGTGCAAGTGAAGTAAGACGTTATCACGTAAACATCTCGATCGTAAACCTACTTTACAAACAACCAATTTTTTACCATATTTTTGGACCCATAGTTCAAAAGTTAGAGGGGGGGGACACGAATTTTTTTCTTTTCTAGTATATTTTCCGAAAATATTCACTTTATCTAAAAATGTTTGATAAAGACCTCTATTCATTTTGGAAGATTTATCCAAGAACACCCCACACCATAGGGTTGAAGCAAAAAAAAATTCATCCCGACTTTACGTGTAGGGGAGGTACCCTTAAAATTTTATTTTACGACTTTGTCAGTTTTATTGATCGTCGGCCTGTTTAGCCTAGTTGGTAGTGTCACTGCCTCCGAAGCTTGAGGTCCCGGGTTCGAATCCCGGTAAGGGCATTTGTTTCTGTGGTGAGCAGAAACATTTGTTCCTGAGACTTGGATGTTTTCTATGTATTTAAGTATATATCTATTAAATATATCGTCGTCTAGTACCCATAACACAAGCCTTATTGAGCTTACTATAGGACTAGTTCGATTAGTGTAAAAATGTCCCTTTATTGATTTATATGTCCGTACCAAATTGCAGCTTTCCAGCACTAACAATCACAGAGCAAAACCTCAGACAGACAGACGGACGAACATGGCGAAAATATAATGGTTCCTAGTTGACTACGGAACCCTAAAAACGAGGTATACGACTATATGTTAAATAGTTAGCGTCTTCCAGAACACAGTTGAGCTACGATGCGAGGTGACGCCCGCGCCGTTTATGCTGCGTCCGTACGCGGGGCTCTACAACCCGTTCTCCCACGGGTGTTCCGTGCTGTGCAACCACCCGGCCGACACAGAGGCCAAGGAGTTCGTTAAACGGGCTAAGGATTCTTGGGTAAGAAGTAAGAACTGAACTCGAAGTATACGCCTCTTGTTTTCGCGCCTGACCAGCTACCAAGACAGGTTTTACGGTAACGTTTTATAGCCGAAATGTACAACACGTCACTTAAAACATGACGATATGGCCCACAGACTACTAAGAAGATAGAGACCGAGTACTAAGAAGAGAAAGTTCGTATGACCAATCGTGCTAGCTTTGCTGCACTTCGGCACTGCACTGCAAGTCAATTAAGTTTAACGAAGGAAGGATAGACACTATACTTAACTAAATTAAAACTTACGACACAACTGTTATACAAAGGAGAAACTAGAACTACACTCAAGAGCAAATAAAACGGGTATTACGCTTGTATGGAAATTCGATACAAAGAGTATCCGTTTTATTTCCTCTTGAGTCTAATTTCGATTAGGCTTATTAGATGGAGTACTTGGCTGTCAGTTGTCAAACCTCCCGGACGCCTCAAGCTCAACTAAAATAATGCTGTCATAGACATAGACAACAACAAGGATCAATAGCGGCTGATATGGTGACAAGCTCCACCAGCTTTAACAACCTTTCCAGCAGGTACAGGTAGTTGGAACTGCCCAATTTTTATTATTCCTATCCAATAGAAAAAGGTATGGTTAATTCACAGGCGGAGAAATTTGACCTATGTTATGTACCTATCTAATTCTATTCGACGTTTCTTTACAGCACCTGGAAGGTAGAACACATTGTTTCGGCGAAGACCTGAGCAAAATTCAAGATCTAAATGGCTTGGATAAGGATAAGATCAGAACGCCGCATGACATAGTCACCGAGGACATGTTTAGAAGGTAAAAATGTAAATAATTGACAGAGCGAGCGAAGCGTCTCCGTTTCAGCTTTTGACAAAAATTCTTTCGTAAGTAGTATGTCTCTCTGTCTGTCTGTCCGGAGGTAGCATTTCTCAACCGATTTTCGTGAAATTTTGAACTACGAAAGTCGAACTTCGTATCGTGCCGTCCCTTTCCGTCATATAGTGTATAACACGAGATTGAAAGGGACGGCACGACACGAAGTTCGATTTGCGAAGTTCGGAGTAGGCCCTCAGGTTCGATAATATTTTCGTCTTGACGTCTAGGAATTTTTAAATTTGAAATATAATTTTTTGCGACGTCTAACAGCTCAAAGAGCCACTAGTACCTAATAATTATGTATAATACAACTACCCAACCTGCATACATCTGCGAAGAAGGAAAGGTGCGTGTGAAATCCCGAACCCGTACTTGGCCAAGCGTGTACGAGTAGGTACTTCCCGTTTCCTTTCGTTATGAATGTCATGATAAGAGGCCTGTGCGACAAACCTGTGCCTAGCTGTGGGACGTAATTATAGGGTGTTCGGCAGATGGATGGACATACGTATATTGGGGATAGGTGACGTCATTAGCAAAAATTGTGGTCAAGCACAAAAAAAAATTGGGCCCAAAGAATTTTTTATTTTTATTTTGACGTGATAACGTCTTTAAAATCGTTTTAGTCGGGTGACATGTTCAAAAACTTGTGTCACACCAAAACCTCACGAGCGCGATCGCAGGTATAAGTGAAGTGCAAGTGAAGTAAGACGTTATCACGTAAACATCTCGATCGTAAACCTACTTTACAAACAACCAATTTTTTGAAATTCTTGGTTTTCAAATAATTGAATTAGTAGATTTTGCAATGAGTCTAGATTTAAATGAAATAAAAATGTTGACCGTTTTATCATTTTTTAATAATCTCTTTTCAAGATAATAAAGGTTAACTGGAAGAGAGCCCTTAAAGGGATAAGTTCGCCTTTGTACTTTACTTTTCCTTTTGTATCTTTGTATCTGTTGCGTTTTTGTACAATAAAAAGTTTTACTACTACTATTACTAAATTACTTAAAAAACATTTATAAAACGGACAAAAAATAATTTTATTCTAATCTAGACTAATTCCAGAATCTTTCAAAATCAGTTATTTGAAAACAGAGAATATAAAAATACAAAAATTTAAAAAAAACATTTGTGTACAATTAACTTTTTTTTGTGCTTGACCACGTAGCAGATGACCTCACCTATACCCAATATACGTATATGCACCCATCTGCCGAACACCCCCTGTATAGGCTGATATCGATGATAATACACACCTACTCCAGAAAATGTAACCCATAGACGATAATCGATAACACGGTTAATTATCATTTGGCCTAACTTCACGGTTGCCATTGAACTTTATTTCAAGCTTGCAAACGCACAAAGCGGGCGCGGCGGCGCGGAGCGTGGCGGAGGCGGTTCTGAATTTTTGATCTTTCCGAAACTGTCTTCTGTCGATTGCTGCTTCATATGTCACAAACTTGGACCTGGGTATGTCCTAAAACTACGACCAAGACCATCGGGGAATGGGCAGCAGCATTCCTAGAGTGCGGTGGAGATACTGCGATCGCCAACCCGCATGCCAAGCGTGGCGATTATTGCATTTACCCCCCATGAAATTAGGGGAGGCCTATGTCCAGCAGTGGACGTCCTAGGGCTGGTATGGTGGTAGTGGATGTCACAAACGCCGCCTCCGCTATACTAATATCGCGTGGTTGTTTGGTGCGACCTGCCCCGGAGCGCGTTTGCTTTACCTCAAAACCGCCTCTGTCCTACGACGCTGTGCCACGCTCTGTGCGATTCAAATTTTCAACCTTCAGCAGCAGTAGCGTCGAGTGAGTGAACTCCCTCTCTCTCTTTCCAGATACACAGAGACGGACTCACGACCTTTGACGCCAGCTCCAACCCTTGCTAGTGGCAAGTCCAGAGGCTCCCGAAGATGCCTCACTCCTGATCAGCCTCACCACAGAACCACCATCGTGCTAGACCTGAGGCGAAGCCACAGCCAGGTACAGATACACAGAGCTTCACGCACTGTCTGCATCTCGATAGAGGGAAAGTCCAGAGGGTCCTGAAAGTGACTCACTTCTGATCAATTTGACTATCAACCTACCATTGTTCTAGTAGAGGAGGATATCGATATATATTTCATTTCATTTCATTTCGAGCCACTTCTAGGTATTATCAGGTATAGACAGATACTTTCGCTAGAGTACTTATATGCTAAGCCCTCGATATGTTCTGTTAGCAATTATTTTACCTGGCTGCAGGATAGTGGAAATGATATATTTTATTCCCTCAGATCTTTATAATTACTAGTAATTATCATTAATTATACTCCTCAATTATTAAAACTATGCAGATAGTTTTTTAATACTTAAATGAGATGTTCATTGATTTGTCGGAAACGGCAACTAGTTATAGGCCAAATTCCTATGTATTAACGTTTAATTGACGCAGCCAAATTTTTACAATCTCTTTTAACTTGTTGTTTACCTCCAGGAAACGTTATACTACCACGGCTACACTACCTCCGACATGACAGCGGGCCAGAACACAAGCACCAATGAGCGCTCTCTGCCCTCCCTAAGCCTCTCGGAGGGCGCCCACAGCCGCCTCATCAAAGGCCAGTGCGAGCAGTTACCGCCTCTCGCCTCGCCGCTAGTGCTCGCGAAGAGAGCGCCACCCAAGGACAATAACACTAGCCGCTCAGAAAAGAAGGTAAGGTCTTTTATTCCACAGCCGATGAACGGTCCGAACGATTACGTGATTTTCTACACGAAACTGACCGATTCAGTTATACAAAAATCAAAAATTCTCATTTTTGATTTTGATTTTGATTTTAACCGATTCAGTTAGGTACAAAGTCTACGTTTTGGTCTGAAAAACACCCTCTATAAAAAAGTAAGCAGGGCTTTTTGAAATGTCGTCGCAGTCTATTTTTATGTCTACAATATGTACATCACATCACCTATGTACCTATCTAGGAATATCTAGGATTAGATATAAGTACAGTCAAAAATAATTACAGAGATAGTTCAGCTGGCCAGGCTTATAAGGAAATGTCAATGATATGTGTGTAACAACAACAACAAGGTGATTCGGTCTGTATTAGATACCCACCAATGATTTTATTCGTGATTATCAGGGGTTCCATTCTCATGCCGCTAAAATGGTTGGCAGTCCTCAACTGTGCGTTTCTCTAGAAATTTCTTGCCTCGCACAGCTAAACGGTGGAATGAACTTTCGCCTGCGGTATTTCCGGACCGATTCGACCTTTAAACCTTCAAGAAAAAAGCGTACTCCCATCTTAAAGGCCGGCAACGCACTTACAACCCCTCCGGTGTTGCGAGTGTCCAATGTCCATGGGCGGCGCTAATCGCTTACCATCAGGCGATTCGTCTGCTCGTTTGCCTCCTATGTCATAAAAAAAAATCTGATTGAAATTGAATAAGTAATCGATGCTCACTTGAAATGAATTATGGATGAGCGGGACATAGGTAACAAGCTGTTTATTTTTTATACCACGTCGGTGGCAAACAATCCTACGGTCACCGCAGCTTATGGACGCCTGCAACTCCAGGGGTGTCAGATGCGCGTTGCCGACCCTTTAAAAATGTATATGCACTCCTTTGTTGAAAAACCCCATACTGTAGTCCCCTGGGAAAACCTCGGCAGGCAGCTCATTCCACAGTCGGAGCGTCCGAGGGAGGAAATACCTCTGAAACCGTACGCGCCACGCGACTATTTAAGGTTCCAAGGTGTCAAGATGAATACCGTGCCGACGGCAGGCGGTGCGATGGTAGAAAGCGGCCGTAGGAATCATTTCGAATAGTTCTTCAGAGCACAACCCAATATATAAGTAGAAGCGAATTAGCGATTGATTGTGAATTATTTCTTTAGCGGCAGAATGGAGGCACATTTGACGTAAACGTGTAGTTTTCCACCCATGCTTCAAAAGTTACTAGAGCGTTTCACTTGCTGATAAGTACTCTAATCAATACCTGTCCTTTTTCCTATCACTCTGCCTCCAACCACGTAAGCAAAAAGTCAAATCTAACGCCCATAATATGTTACCATTTCTAATTTCCAAAACGAAACTGCTGCCTTTTAGGAAGGAGAAACCTAAGGAGAAGAAAGAAAAGAGTTTCTTTATAACTGGCGATAATTTATGCACAACTAAGGCTAGACGGGTAAAACGAAGACCGCTCCTACCTTCACTCATCCCGCCATCTACTTGTGACTGTAACTTGATGCACCTCACCAGAATAGTCATTAATTATGCTCCTAGAAGTAGAAAGAGGGGTGCGTCCAACATTGTTCTTTCGATGACGGCTTGGGGAGCCACTGGTCAAAGGAAGAGAATGAAATTGCCGAGTATAGTGATGCCTAGGAAGGTGAAGAAAGAAAAAGCTTTGAATCATGATAGTGACGAGTTCTTTAGGAAACTAGAGGTACTTAATGGAGATCAATTTTCTTTTTCACCTGCACCCGGCGACTAAAATCCTTGCTACACCCTTTGTAAACATGCTACTTACTTTGTGTGCAGAACCAGCTGAAAGCACTCAAGCTAGGCAAAGTGATCAAGAGCAAGAACAAGGCTGACGCGCCGCCCACTTCGCAGCGGTCCAAGTCGGAGAAAGACACTAACGACGGGAGCGAGACTGTTAGAGTGAATCTGGATGGATCTGGAGGTAACTAAGTAGTTATAACAATTCTGAAACTGTCGACTGCCATTACTGCTTCATATGTCTCAGACGCCGCCTCCGCTCTATACCGCGCTACCGAATACCGCGCGGTTTTTTAGTACGACGTCCCCTGGACCGCGTTCGCTTCACCACAAGCGCAGCGCGCTCTGTGCGTTTCAAGTTTTATCAACTATTCGTACGCCTACTACCCGTAGGTATGAATTCAGTTTAAAATGGCGCTTTAGGAGAGTGTGAGCGGTAAAAAAACATAGAAATAAGAACGAAACTTTATTGGCCGACCGCTCAAACTGCGCAGATCGGCATTTTTCATCACGGAGTTCACGATGCGACATCGAAGCGTTAGGGATTTGGACCCGCTGTGTTGTTTCGCGTTGGTTGACTTGGGACGCTATTTAATTGGTTGACAAACATAAAGCTCCGTTGGTCATACACACCTACATACTTAGCCACGTGTCTTTCCAGATGGCGAAATGCGCAGACGAGGCAAAAAGCACCGCAAGCGGCCAACCGGCAGCGATCGCCTGACGTCTGCCGGCCTCGCCGCGCAAACGCAGCAGGATCCGGAAACACAAGTGAATTTATTACACACCCTCTCGTAGCTTTACCTAAAATGTAGCGTTCCGATTGTTTATTGATTATACACTCGTTTCTTTATTCATTTAACTTATAGCCGTCGCTTTTCTTTCGCTTTTATACAGTACAAACCTACCGATCATATAAGTTTCGGTTTTCCAAATATTCTAATACGAATTTTAATTTGATTTAGATTCAGATGGGCTTTCAGCGAGGGCCCAGCACGAATAGTTTTTTTTTATTTCAGTTAATTTTATAGTATCATTAAAATCGCAGACAACGGTTTCAATGTTCGAAAGCTGTCATGTTTTTTGTGTAAGTATACCAGTGAAACTATTGAGTTCTCATTAGACAGGTGTGTTAAGTTATAACTCGATTATTGTAGAAATGTATAGTTATCTTACCGCAGTATCCCTGTCATTTAACATCCAGATTGCGGGCATCGGCACGGACTCCCAAAACCCCAGTTCCCGAGGTTCGATAGCCCCTGCGGATGATGAAATCATCGTGCTGCCGGTCGTCAAACCCACAACAACACGGAAGACAGACTCGTTCCTCGATGATGAGATCCTGAAGTATCTGCACAGAGAAGTCGATGAGGAGGCCATTGAGACAGAATTTGATACTAAGGTACGTTTACAGTTCGGTTTCCGTCCTGAAAATTTGCCAAACTCTTTATCCGCGCCACAGGCGTAGCCGTAGTGCTAATCTCTGGCATTTTTGTACCTATCTCAAATTCCTATGCACATTATAGACTTTACTATTATTTCATTGTCTATTGTATACGTTTATTTTCTATGCAAAATGAAAATATGATATTGCAAAATGATATTCTGATAAACATTTACAACACTAGTGCCTACGCCAATTCTTGGGAATAGGTAGCGACCCCAGGCATCCTTCAAGATGCAACTGCACTTGGAATAACGCTAGGAGGATGAGGATACCTGTTCTGATAAACATTTAATTCTAACAGTAGTTTAATTATCGGATATAGTTGTTACATAATTTTATTCTGAAAATTAACCCTTTTTAGGCCGCGCCAATACGAAAACAAAATATATAAGTTATGTGATTCATTTCAAGACGAGTCACTTTTTACGAAAATGCAATGTAATTTGAGCCTTAAATCAGAGAACTAGGATTGAAATTCTATTGACACGTATGTCGTTGATGAAACGTACTACGCCTGGAAAAGGGTTAATAACGGGAACGGCAGTGAAGCGACTGCCTTTGTAACCATTCCAAACGTTTTTAACGTTTTTTCAGTTACTCTTTACTCAATTGAATAAAGATTTATACCTAGTTGTACATACTCGTGTAAAGAGAAACTTATCGTAAATGGTTTAAAATACTGCACGAAGGTCGAAAAGATTAAACAAGACGACGATTTAATTGTGGGTTTGGATGGAGTTCTTAAACTAACGAAAGTCTAAAATTTTCAGCGCCGCTACGTCTTAGAGGAAGCTCTACGTACGCGTCCAGAAAGACCTCCTGGGCAGGAGATGCAAACACTGTTGCGTGAGCTCAAGGTGCCAGCCGTCAGCCTCGGCGACTGGCTGCATATCCCGCGTGTCTTCTCCCGCCAGAGCGCGCAGTTCTCACTGCCCATCGACTCCACTGAGCTGGAGAGTGAGTTTACTACGCAAAAGTTCTGTAAGGTACAGACGAGTGATGCGCGCTGTCAGCCTCGACAACTGGCTGTACATCCATCCCGCTCGTCTTCTCACACCAGAGCGCGCAGTTCTCACTGCCCATCGACTTCACAGAGCTGGTGAGTGAGTTTACTACGCGACAGGTTCTGTAAAGCACAAACGAAAGCTGAAGATGCCTGCTGTCAGCCTCGGCAACTGGCTGCACATCCCGCGTGTCTTCTCCCGCCAGAGCGCGCAGTTCTCACTGCCCATCGACTCCACAGAGCTGGTAAGTGAGCTTACTACGCGACAGGTTCTGTAAAGTACAAACGAAATCTGAAGGTGCCTGCCGTCAGCCTCGGCGACTGGCTGCATATCCCACGTGTCTTCTCCTGCCAGAGCGCGCAGTTCTCACTGCCCATCGACTCCACTGAGCTGGAGAGTGAGTTTACTACGCAAAAGTTCTGTAAGGTACACACGAGAGATGCCCGCTGTCAGCCTCGACAACTGGCTGCACATCCCGCGTGTCTTCTGCCGCCAGAGCGCGCAGTTCTCACTGTCCTTCGACTCCGGCGAGCTGGAGAGTGAGTTTACTACGCAAAAGTTCTGTAAGGTACACTCGAGAGATGCCCGCTGTCAGCCTCGACAACTGGCTGCACATCCCGCGTGTCTTCTCCAGCCAGAGCGCACAGTTCTCACTGTCCTTCGACTCCGGCGAGCTGGAGAGTGAGTTTACTACGCGACAAGTTCTATAAGGTATAGACGAGATGCCCGTCGTCCGTCAACCTCTGCAACTGGCTGCACAATCCGCGCGTCTTCTCCAGCGAGCTGGTAGTGAGATCATTCCTTGGGCTTTAAAAGCACTTTTATCTTTTAGATAAGGAAGATTAGTTACATTACATAAAACTTCATAACTGCAGCAAAACAATTCAATAAAAAAAACTTGGATTTTTCATTTATTTAAAATGTATATATGTTTGACTACGCGCGGGACAGTTTCAAAACTCTGTGAAATTCCAGGGTTTCGCGAAAGGAGCCTTAATTTTTGTATTTTAGAAAATCTACAATCCTGGTCACGGCGCCAATTGTCAAACTTTTTTTTTTTTTTTTAATCAAAAATCAAAATTATTTATTCGTTAGCATACAAACTTTTTACAGTAACAGGGTAGATGTCTCTTTTTAAGTATTCAGAGATACTTGTGATAAGAGACACCGCTCTTCCGTAGTAAAGTATCTTAACTAACAAAGGTGATACAGATTAACTTAAAGTACAGAAAATGCTATAACCTAAATCATTACCACATGATTAATACTATATTAGTTAAGCCTAGAAAAAAGATAATTATTAAAATATGTGTGTGTGTGTGTGTGTGTGTGTGTGTGTGTGTGTGTGTGTGTGTGTGTGTGTGTGTGTGTGTGTGTGTGTGTGTGTGCGCGCGTGTGCGTGTGCGTGTGTGTTTGTGTGTGTGTGTGTGTGGTGTCTGAGTATGTGCAAAGTCTAAAGGTAAATAGTATGATCTATGATAGCGTGTAATAATATATATTTATATAGGTAATATAATAATAATATATAGGTAATAAGAGGCAACTGGATTTATTACTTCAGATTTACTATTGATATGGTTTAAATATCTTACAGAATTTTATTTTTGATCAATGTAGGGCATCTAACTACTTATATTAAGAGATCTTCAATTTCAAGATAGCTTTTAGCTTTAAGCCAATTGTTTAGCATTGTCTTGCACTCTTTGAGCCTCACTGGGTAGATGTTAATATTTTTATTTATCGTATTATATAATCTTGTAGATTGAGCAGTAAATTGTCTTTTTGCATATGCTGATTTGGTGATTACTACAGGAATTACATTAGGCTTTCTACGTGAAGTTATAGGGTCGTTTTTATAAATGGTATTTTTATGTTTCTTTAGTATCACATTTAAAACGTAAAGTTTTCTTACTGTCAGTAAGTCACAAGTTTTATAAAGTTCAGTTGTAGGAAAAGTGAAAGGCTTTGAGTACATAACCTTTAACAGTGCCCTCTGGGCCCTTTCCAGTTCAAGAAATTTAGTTTTTGTGGCCCCACCCCAGATCGGCATACAATATGTGAGGATTGATTGAGCCAAAGCAACATATATTTGATTCATAACAGTTTTTGTGGCAGCGTGTCTTAGGTTTTTAAACAACCATATTAGTTTACGTGTTCTGGTCATGATGACATCTGTGTGAACGTGCCATGTTAGTCTTTGGTCAACCATAATACCAAGGTATTTAGTGTACTCTACTTTTTGTATAAAGGAGCAAGCACAGTTAGGGCTGATTGCACTGTTGCATGTATGTATTTTTATCATAAATGTTGTGTCGGGTTGGGTCCTATTGTATTTTGTAAAACACATGAAGTTAGTTTTATTAGTGTTAAGGGTAAGCAGGTTGTTTTGTAGCCAACGGGCGATCTTGGAAAGTCCCAATTCCGCGGTTTCTCTAGCTTCTTCCCAGGTATTTCCCGAGAACACAACTGCTGTATCATCAGCATAAGAGAAGATAGATGCATTTTCAATGTGTAGATTACAGAGCTGGTTGATATATACTAGGAAGAGGGTGGGACCTAGGACGCTTCCCTGTGGAACACCATATCCAATCACCGATTCATCACTAATGTAGTCTCCAATTTTAACTTTTTGAAAACGGTTCTGAAGATAACTACCCAGCAGCTGAAGCGGAATTCCTCTTATGCCAATGTTCTCTAGAGATTTTATAAGAATAGGGACAGAAACGGTGTCAAAGGCTTTCATAAGGTCTAGGAAAACAGTTACGCATTTTTTATTGTTGTCTACAATTTTAACTATTTCAGAAGAAAGTGCGGCAACAGCATCCTCGGGCGAGAGGCCACGTCGAAAGCCATACTGATTTTTTGATAGGATATTGAATTTGTTTAGGTAATTTATCAGACGGTCGTTTATCAGTTTTTCTATAACTTTTGATATGGCTGGTAGGACGGATATGGGACGATAATTTGAGACACCGCCTCTGTCTCCACTCTTATACACAGGAGTGACTATGGCCTGCTTCAGAGAGTCTGGAAAGGTTCCAGACCTGAAGCAGGAATTAGCCAAGTGGGTAAGTAAAGGAACCACAATAGCACTAGCTTGCTTTAAAAACTATACTTACAGATAATATAAAGTCAAACTACAACATTGACTATTAAATTTGGCCGGTCTATTACATTGTGGGTCAATAGCAACCTACCTACTTCTTCCATCCTAGTCATGGCACCCAGCAGTAACGTAACACCTATTCTAAAACAAGCTCAAAGCAATGACTTTGGTATCTAATAAGGGTTGAAGTTAGAAATCCGAGCTCGTCGCCTATTTGTCTGTCTATCACAATAAACTTCCCTGTCCATGTTAGTGCGCAGACCAGATCCAAGAAGGAGGTACCAAAATCCATCGCTCCTTACATCACATACTATGTTTCAGGTATAACGCCTATGCAGTACGCGGCACGATTCGTAACACTGAAGAAATCGAAGCAGTTGCTCTACCTCACAGTGCTGAGGAAGTTCAGACCTGACGGCTATAGAATGCCCATAGAGGTAATTAATAAAAAGACATACTGTTTTTCACGAATCAAATTATTTCATAAGTCTTTTGTTTGAATCTCTGAGACCTTGAAAAAAATACACAGGGGTTGCTACGTTGCTACTAGTAGCGGTTGCGAATAGAAGGCGAAAATTTGCTGTGATGACAGAAACAGTTTTGGTGGCCCAGTGGTAAAGGTGATGGTCCGGCAAATTAGAGGCGCGGATTCCATTTCCGTTTTAGGCTGCATGCGGTATCACAGTTAATTTTTCTTTGTTATACTGCATCAAATAATTTAAAAAGACCGTAGACAGACCTTACCGATACTATTGGCTAAAGCTAAAATGTGATGCAAATTGGCGTTACAAAAAAAATCTTTATTTTATAAAATAAAGGTTTTTTTATAATAATCCGTTCTCACCGACAGAACATAATAATAAGACACTCTACTAGATGTAAAGAAATTTGGTCCGTCTAAACAGTAGTTACGGATTAGATTATATTTGAATGGCCTGTCTGCCGTATCGAAACGGACACGATTTCATTCAAATTTGAAATGTTACTACTGCAGTCGCCCAAAGAAAGATTCTTCGTAGGATTCTTTCTTCGAAACATCGACCCCATGGAAGCTGGAGAGTCCTGAAAGACCTGGTGGCTCAACTTAATGTCATCGCGTTGAGCTGCCGAGTCCCGTCAACTACACCTGTAAGGGCACACAATGATTAAAATATGATGGAGGCTTATAAAATTACTAAAAATCACTTTAACTGCTTTATGTTCCCCAGGACATAGAAGAAGGTTTAAAGCTAATGATGGGCGGGATCCTCACGACAGTTCAGGTGGAGCACTTCCGCTCCGTGATGCAGTGGCAGGGTTATGAGGAGGAGAACATCCCAGACGAGATCAAACTCACGCTTGACTACAAACTGGAGCCTCGGAGCTCCAAGGATAGTGGAGAGGTATGATATTCACTCGTGACTACAGTACAGTCTAGCATGATCGTGTGTTTGTCGGACAGCTGTTAGAAGGTTAAGCTCTACATGAGATCTGATAACTTTTTGACAGTGCGAGCCATATGGTCCCGTCTTGGCAACATTTTACATAAAAATCTTTTTGTTGGGATATCACTTCTTTTTGTAAGTAGCTTATAAACATTTTTTTTTACTTTGTCATAACCCATATAAACCACCATCCCCTAATTTAAAGTGTGGGGAGGGTGATTTAATAAAAATCCTGAAATATGTATTTCATTATTTGTAACGGCATCCAAATTTGCGGAAAATCATACAAACTTCCGTCCCCTAGTTTAATGGGTGGGCAAAGGTTCCAAGTTTTATATTTTTTTTCTTGTTTCTTGTGTACTAAACACTAGCTTACATACCAAATTTCAGCTTTCTAGGACTTCAGGAAGCACCCTAAGAATTTTGAAAATCATCAGTGAGTGTGTAATTCAGTGACGAAATCGGGGTTTTTTAGATATCGATAAAATATGAAGTATAAGAGCTATGCAATCGAAGCTTCAATCACTATTTTTCTGGTATAATTCAAACCAGAGTTATGCGGGTTCAAAAAAACGATGAAGCGTTTCGAAAAAAGGTAGGTAGTGCTCTTGCTTCGCTTAGCTCGTCTTGTGTCATTATTTTAGGCACGGTACGACTTAGGTAGGTCAGTAAAAAAATAGTACATTTCGATGCTAGTGCGGAAAGTATGTCATTTCTTCACGAGTACCGAGGGATGCCACGAGCCGCAGGCGAGTGGCAAGACTCGGGACGAGTGAAGAATGACATTTCCGCACGTGTATTGAACGACGTTTTTTAATACAGTTGCGAAAAAATAAGAAAAACAACAAGTAATATTTATAAAAACAATATCGAATGTTGCCTTTAGAAACTTAAAACATGCTTGCAGTAAGTAAAAACGCCTCTTCTTTGACAGGCGTTTCGGCAGCTATTCCGTTCCACTCAGACAACTTATTAAGAACGGTTTTTCAATATTCAATATTAAAAAATAAACGTGTTATAATGATGAAGAGGTAAGTAATAAAATATGAAATGTGTATATTTTTCGTATTCTGATATTAACAGTAGGTTTTTATGTTGATTACGACGTTTAAAGGAAACTAATATTTAACACCCAGCAATAAGGAGTCATGCATTGGAACAAGCATAAATTTAAAAAAATTGGAAAAGTGAAAAGCACTAGTGCGCGAAAACCAACTTTCCGCACGCTAAACAGCTACGTAAAGTAGCACTTTTTGAGCAACTGTATTAAAAAAACTTTAACGTGCGTTAAAGCCCTCAAGATGACACGTAATTCTGGTTCTTTTGCCTTTTCTGTACTCTGTGTAAAATACGCAACTTTTGATATCTCTTGTGATATGGTAGCTCAAAAAAATATTGCCATACATCGACGAGACACCCTATGTGGAGCTTACACACACATTTCAACATATACCTCGGATTAGTCCTTTAATTCTTGAATTCACCAAAAAAGACGTCCACTGCTGGACAAAAGCCTCCCCCAATTTCATAGGGGCCAAATGCCATAATCGCCACGCTTGGCATGCGGGTTGGCGATCGCAGTATCTCCACCGCACTCCAGCGATGTTGCTGCCCATTCCACGGTGGCCTTGTTCGTTGTTTTTAATTCATGAATACAGCCTGGCGAACTGATTTTACGGCTATATAAAGAGCGATCTCACCCAAAACATCGTAAGGAAAGTTTACATACATAACGCAAATGACAACATTTCATTTTTTTAAGCAGGTTTTTTTTTCGATAAAATCAAATAGAGGATAAAAATTAAGTAAAACCACGTTTTTAAATTCTCGAAAATATCCCAATTTCATATAAATAATTCAAATTCAAAAGTTGCTCATTCTAAAAGAGACTAAGTGATAAGTAAGGCGTCACAGCGTAACAAATCATACAGAAGCACTGTTACTAAGACAAATTTACTAAAGAAGTGAACTGCTGTTCTTTTTGTGCGCTGTGACTGTCACAATTTCGTAGTAATGACGTCATTACTACGATAAATTATGGGCTTTCTTCACATTTTCGTGAATATTTAGAAAACTAATAGCTATAAAAATATGAAAAATATATTTTGGGGTTTCTTGTTACCAAATTAACGAAATGAGTTAAGATTTCATACTTCTTAAAAATTTGAAATGTTGTCAATTGTTTTTCTTACAGTCTGAAGCGAACACGCTAAAGTTTCGCACCTGGTGCGGGTTGTGCGCCATATGTGAGCGGCTGTATGGCAGGTTCCCTCCAAGAGACAAGGATCCGCCGGATGGAGTAAGTTCCTGTATAGCAATCCCATTTACAATTTAAAAAAAAACAGCTAGATAGCAGTGTTGGCCAAAACTTTCGGTATGTTTTGCCCAACACTGTTATGCTGCACATTTTCCTTTAAAATCACTTAGTAACGGGTGATAACAAAAAAATGAGAATACATTTGGGCAACAATAAAATTAATACTGTCAACCCAGAAAAAAAAAGTTGTTCAAGAAGTTGTTGCTACCTCTTTTGAGAATCGTAGACTTAATTTGGTTTATTTTTTCATTATTTTATATTTGTCGAAAATGGCATCAAAACCAGAAACACTGAGACTACGCGTTGCCGTTGTACAGTTTTACAATTTCAACATAAGCTTGGGTAAAAAGTACACAGTGGACCATTTTAACAAGGAGAATGTGCCAATTTCTACTATTTACAGAATCCTAGCATCCTTGACGGTAGCTCGTAAAAGTGGCAGCGGTCGATCAGCGAAGATAATGACTAACCCCCTTATTCATAAAACTTGACAAACCTCTGGTAACTAAAAAGTTGTTTTGTCCCTTTCACACAAACATAAATGTCAAAGTGACAGTTAAGACAAACCAACTTTAGCGGCTTGTTAACTAATAGAGGCTTGATGAACGTTTATGAATAAGGGGGTAAGAGAAGGCTGGAGCTGCTCCACAGTACTTTTAACGATAACGATTCCATAAGCCAACGAGTTGCCGTCAAAAAATGTTAATGTACTCAACCATACATCTGTATCTCATTAAAAAATAGGTCTGGAATTCAGAAAGAAGATAAGGGCACCAGAATACACTGATGAGCAAAAATCGATGGTTATGTCACAATGTCGCTGGATGACCCGCAATTACAAAGGAAAAACTTTTATATTGGAGGATGAAAGTTATTTTCCTTTAAGTAAAACCCATATTCCTGGAAATGATCAATACTATACCAGCGATGTTTCAACTACACCAGAGGACATAAAACACAAGTACAAGCACTAGTTTGAGCAAAACGTTAAGCTATATGTGGCTATTTCCGAGCAAGGTACATCGAAACTGTGGTTTAAGCTAAGTGGTTTAGCAGTCTAACAAAAAGTGTACGAAAAAGAGTGTTTGAAAAAAATATTCGATGCCTTTTATTTGTAAATATTATTCTCATGGACATTATGTTTTTTGGCCTGACAAAGAATCTTCGCACTGCCAAAAAAACGATTCAGTTCCTAGAGGCCAATAACATTCCATTTGTGCCAAAAACACGTAACCCCACAAATCATCCACAATGTCGTCCGATTGAAGATTTTTTCGGTCATTTGAGCAGTTTGGTTTAGAAAAATAATTGGAGAGCTGAAATTTGTGCCCAACTTATAAAAAAAATCAAGACATGTGTTCGAATAATTTTTAAGAAAAAAAAACCGACTTCAATGGGGGAGGCCGGTAAAAGATTATTATACTTAGATGGTGCACTCTTAGATAGATATACAATAAAATAAGAATGGCTATAATATATGTTTATAATGGTAGAAGACTAAGTACCCTCAATCCCTCATGGAATCATGAAAAAACCTTGCTTGCTTGACAAACAAAACGAAGAGAACAAATCGCCAATCGTGAACTACGCGTCGTTGAAGAGTTCCGTTCTGATCATCATCAGCAGTTCCACTTCATCAAATGTCACTTTTATGAATGAAAATGCTTGATTAGTTCATGAAAATACTAAAATCACTATTTGTGTGCCTTTCATATTCGAGGAATTCCCTCGATTCCTAATGGATCAGAACTCGAGCATGACAAAAATTAATCGTGAAAATAGAACTTGCTTAACAAACACAGCTAGAAGGACAAATCGCCAAACGTGAACTTTTCGTCGTTGAAGAGTTCTGTTCTGATCATCATCAGCAGTTCCACTTCATCAAATGTCACATTTTTGTATGATAATGCTCGATTTGTTGATAAAAACACAAAAATCACTATATGTTTGCCTTTAAGATTTGAGGAGTTCCCTCAATTCCTCATGGATCCCATCATCAGAAATCCAGCATGACAAAAATTTATCGTGAAAATAGAAATTGCTTAACAAACACAGCTAGGAGGACAAATCGCCAAACGTGAACTTTTCGTCGTTGAAGAGTTCTGTTCTGATAATCATGAGCAGTTCCACTTCATCCAATGTCACATTTTTGGATGAAAATGCTTGACTTGTTGATGAAAACACAAAAATCACTATATGTTTGCCTTAAAGATTTGAAGAGTTCCCTCAATTCCTCATAGATCCCATCATCAGAACTGCGTTTTGACAAAAACGGGACCAACTTGGATATATATACTTACAATCAAAAAAAGAATTTTCCAAATCGGTTAAGAAATGACGGAGTTATGGACTAACAAACATAAAAAAAAAAAAAACATACAACCGAATTGATAACCTCCTCTTTTGAAATTTTGAAGTCGGTTAAAAATGGACAAAAATGCCGTCCAACGGTCTTGTTCCAACATCATGTCCAGACCTCGACGAACAGCTGATCACGGGCCTTATTCAAATGTACACTAACTTTTTTGTATATATTACTCTTCTATATATTCTACAATATAACTATTTTTTACTAACATCACAAGAGTTTATTTTAAATACCTCCACAATGTATTCTCATTTTTTTGTTATCACCCGTTAGTAGTCAACAAGTTTGCTTCACTTTGTCTACTAAGATAAAGGTTTAACATAAGGTTACATTTAATTTAATTTGTAATTAAATTACTAGAGTAATTAATTACGATCAACATTTCTAGATAGTCTAGAAACGGTCAATACAGATTTCGTATCTTTCCTGTGGACTGCCAAAGTCACAGTCATGCGTTAAAGAGAGAAAGACATATTTTCATGTACGTTGTGCCATCATGGCCCATTGTGTGAATCCGGCATTATAGTGCCGTATGACGTCACAACTGACATTCGTAATGGCGCCTACCGTTTCACAATTTTAGCGCAGATGAAATAGCATGAATTTGCGTGCATGAAAATTTATATCGCAGCATTTATTTATTTATACACAGTTCGACTTCCTAATACAAAATCTATCTTATTCTTGCAACTTTAATGAATATTTTTCATTTACTAAAATACCCCATTCGCGGAATGATATGTTCCTAACTTTTTTCGACCTCAATATCATTATCATTAACATTGAGTCTAATATTGGTGACCTTTTTATTCCTTGACAAGACCCCTTAATGGAAATTTTACTGAAATAAATAAAAACGAAACAAATCGTAGGAAACCAATAGGAAAGGTCAAAATAAATTTGACGGAATGTCCCCGGCAGCTACACATTTCTGACATGGTGTGCGCTGCGATCGCTTAGCTTACCCCCACCACCTACTCCGCACATAGCCAATACCACTGAGCATATAATCACTACGTTGCCAATACATATAACCAAGACAGACTGTCAGAAACACTATTGGCGCGTTTTGTCATCCGTTAGGCTGCGTTTCCACTAAGGCGGAGCGGAGTGGAGACATACGTGTAGAATTAACCAACGAAATTAGTTCTCTCTCCGGTTCGTTTTAGACCGGGTTTTATAGGTAAACATCCGCTAGAAATACCAAATCAGTTTGGTAATGGTAACTCAGTAAATTCTTGACACATTACTTACCGACGTAATTGATTAATTTGATTGGCCAATTCTGCATGTATCCGCTCCGCCTAAGTGAAAACGCACCCTTACTTAGCTACGTGTAATATATTGTGAATAGTGAAATTATTGTAATGGTGATATTTTTCAGATTGAACTAAGTGATTTCACAATGGTGGAGACGAAGTTGGCCATGCTGAAAGTCCACGCGGGGTTAATAGAAGTCCTACATACCATAAGGGTGCGATAATTCTTGTAGGAGTATTTTAATACATCTTAGAAATATATTTTTCTAGGCTATACTATCTATTTTGATACAAATAATAAATAATTACTAATGATATACTCTCTTATTGACGAGTTTCATATTTTAAATTCTTTATAACTCTCCAACTTTAGCCACGTTAGTCAACAGACATCGTAGCCTGTTGATCAGACTGTTAACAAGTCACCAGCGCGTTACCGTCCCTTTATTGATTTGAGGCGTTGTTGTATCGAAGGTTGTGATACCTAAGCCTAGTTCTGGCCGAAAAGAAGCAGAATGTTCTTAAAATAAAGACCAAATAAAACCAAGCTTGATTAAATTGAGTTTAATATCAATAAAATAAGAAAATTATTTACACAAATTTTATCAAAATACAAAAATAAAACACTGTCACATACATATTAGGTTTCAACGACTTGAGGTTCTAATAAAATATACAATACACATTAGTCTTAAAAAGATGTGTTACAGCACAGCTGGGTACCAGACGTGTTAAACACATCTAGTTATTGCGGGAAAATACGTCATTCCTACCCGTTACCACAAATTTATTATCACTGGTAATCGCTGGCATTCTTTCCCCAATAGTTACCACTGGTACTTACAGCATGATATTACCAGCTAAAGAAGCCAATATATCGTTACACATCCTACAAATCATCCTCGGCTGTTACTATGTGATGCTGGCTGTAAATCGTGAAAATATATCGCAGTTTCTACTTTTAATGTTTTACCAATCTTTTACCAGTTGTACTATAAACTAGAGAATAAGTTCCCAACTGTTGCCAAAGGTAACAAATCGGTGGTAACAAGTACACGACGGTACGGAAACATAAACATCTCCATGTCATAACCTAACATTTAGTTTCAGACAAAGTTATCCAATAGAGATCATTTCGGTTCTTTATATTTACTGTCAATTAAGACCCTATTTAATCATAAATCATAATATATCTACATTGAATAACACTGTTTAAAAACTTAAATGTTAAAATTAATACTTTACCTTCTTAAAACAAAACACCATGTATAATCCTTTACCATTCTAACTGCACAATTGTCTAACCTACTGCTTGGACTTGCTCGAGGTACTATTTTTTTCCCTTGGACATTAAAAAATTCTTTAAACCCCATTTGTAGTAACTAATTTGTAACTATTATACAGTACGGTTTAAATAAAATACATAATTTAAGTACGCACCGTTTATACAAATGTTATGCCAATTTTTTTAATCAACCGGTTGATCGCCACAGCCGGCCGTGGTTATCCGCTCTACTGGCTTTATCGCCGAAAAAATATCCGTAGCAATAAGAATATATTGGCGATAAAGGGTTTAGCAGGTTAAGGACATGTGGCCATGGCCTCCCTTAGCCTGCTAAACCCTTTGTTGATAGTTACATTTCTGCGGCGGTCAAAGGGTTAATGTGTTCAACACAATACATCGTGGTTAATGTGTTCAGCACAATACACCCTGGTTAAGGTCACTGCATGCTCTGTTGGTTCTAAGTGTACAACAGCTTTCTTCATCCATTTTTCAACTGCCTTTCAGCCAGAAGGGTTAGGCCAGATAAATATGGCAGTGTAGGCTCAATCCCATCTTTAATGCAAAATTAACGCCAATTATAAATACCTACAAGAAACCGACTCAATATGAGTCGACTCCTACGAGTTGCTTAATATACAAAATGGATGAAGAAATTCCATTAGATAATCTGATATAAATAAATGAAATACGGAATGTGTCTTTATGATACAATGTCAGATAAATAATATGAAACGAATGATATTTTCCTTCCAAATATAGGCCGTTCACGATCTAAGCGCTTGGCAAAGAAATTAATATTTGCTTAATTTACACTCGCTACATACAATTAACACATTTGATATGTTCAAGAAACAATAACGGCTGGTTACTGGCACCAAATAAATAAGGAAGAAATAGTGATAGTGATTAAACATAGTATTATTCACAAGAAATGCTATTACACATTCTATACAAAATTATACTTAGTACTGTTTTACGTTGCAGGATATTTACATACTTAATCTTATTAAATTAAAAGACAAATGGTTTCTGTACATAATGTGACCTGGCAAAGGAAAAGCGACCTTAACGCAACAAATGATTGAACCAAGGCCCAAGTTGAGAGAATACAATTAGGAGCGATATACCTGAAGTGTTAAGGTTACTTTTCCTGTGAAGCATCACATTTCAAGCAGTTTGTCAAATCCAGCTCAACTCGAGGCTTATTACAAGAAATTTAAATCATTTCCAATTGAATTAAAGTGTTCTATTTGGTTTGTTGCGCTCGTTTTTTGAAACAATGGAAATTCAACTCTATTTCCTATATCACTTAATTCAAATTTCAATGTAATTTTGTATTGTCTGGTGGGCCTCAGGAAGTTAATGTTATGGTTTACAAAAAAATGTAGCAGTTCTGTATCCACCTGGAGTTTCAGCCTGTTTGATTCTACTTGACGAATTTTCAGTGTTATTGCATAAATTTATGTTATATATTATGTACACAAACAATTATAATCTCAAACACTGCACAAGTGACATGTCGATTAACATTTACATGTAGATATACAATTTACCTAACTATAGCGCACGTGTACAATTTCGATACATATCGTAAGATGAAAATAGTCTGTATATGAATTCTCTATTATAAATATCTAAGTATTGCGTTATTAGGACGAAAAATTAGAAAATCGAGATCATTGAGAATATATCCTTTCTTAGAAAACACTCTTGTCCTATGTATCAAACTTGGCTTAACCATTGTTTGCTCTCAAAGACTCGAGCACATTTAATATTACGTCTCTCTTTTTATTAGCTCAGTAGCTGGCTATAGTGAACGAAGCGTCTCACTTTTAGGATCATTTCTTTATTCGTCTTCTAGGTCCTACAAATTCTCATTACATTTCTATTTATTCACATTTACTTACCCCTTATGGGGATCGCGACTATTTGACCATATATCGAACAAATACGTTAAACGTTTTCGTAACGATTTGACGCGGTCCCGAGCCCCAATTTTTATTTAAATGGATGCCACTTTTAAAGTCATCCAGAATATTTCACTGCCACATGGGTTGATGCAGAACCCGTGGTGTCTGAAGGATTTTTTTCAATTATTTTTCTTAAACGTCATCATATAAAAAGGGTCACTATCTGAGGCAATACTTATTAAGATTTTGACCGTATAAACGTTCTATGTTTAGCCATATTCTTTATTTAGATACTTATACTTTTATATAAGCGCAGTCAATTAATAAAATGAAAAGGTGTAAGGCAAAACGTTAATGTATGCTTTAAATAAAATAAAATTTCGCTCGTGAACATTCCAGCGCCGTTTTAATTGTAGGTCTCGACAATAAATGATATGAACTAGAATCTAAATGAGAATTAATGCACCTGCGGCAGTATTAGCATAAGCCATAGTATGACACTCCAGTGCCGTCCATTTTGTCAATGCTAGTTACAATTTGGTGCCGTGTGACCAGGATTGTGATTTAGCAAGCTAACGTAAATGTAAATAGTTGTTTTCACTTCTATGCCCATGTGAAAAAATCCTAATGGAAATCAGAATAAGACATTAACTGCCACAGATTAAGGTATCTAGTAACGGATTGCGCGCTAAGCTATGTGTCTACGGAATATTTGGCACATACATTACCAGAGTCAATCTTTTACTTCCTCGTGTGTTTGATGAAACGTGTTAGTGCTATGTACATTCTTAAGTGTTATGTATACGTGCTACGTCAATACTGAGTTATTTGTATAAGTTTGTTTTTTTTGTGTCATTTGTACAGTCGCTGAGTCACAGAAGTAACAGATTAAGTCTGTGTCGACTCGCTCCCAGCGAGTTCGAACCTAAAAAAATTGAAGCAGTAACAAATCAGTCAATTCCGTAACCATGTGTCTCCTTGGCATACATTAAACCTAAAGGAAAAACATACAACAGCTCGAAGAAAAATTACTCCATTATAAATATATTTTTTACACAATAATTGAGACACACAATCATCGATACAATTTCTATATAGTTCTATAATTGTCATCTCGGAATCACAACACTGGGGGGACTATGTACACGCTCTGTCAACAAAGTTAAATATAATTCAACAATACAAATCGCTCACAAATATACATACATATAAAACTCTAATTACACCTTACGAGCAATAACCCGAGTCTTACAGTTAAACGCTATTGACTATATACACGAAACTAAAAGTAAGAAGTTAATCCTGACACAGTCTCTACTGTTACAACATGTCGAGAAATATAATTTTTTTGTCAAGCATTAGATGAATGTATTCGCTTAGGTTTTTACTAATAATAAAATAAATTTTACTAAAAACAATAATAATATTTAGCAACAGAATGTACCTAATATTGAAAGTATTAGTTATGACCAAAAAACGCCTTGATATGAGCAATATTTCGAATTGATGAACCTCCGAAACTAGCACGTTTGAATTATTCAAATTGTTTTATTATAATGACAATTGACACATATATAAGTTGCGTCTATTGTCCTAATATTACTATTTACAATAATGGGACCTAAAGAGCACTTGGCCATTAAATAAATAAAAGGAATAACTTTCATTTGTATTACTTGTATTATTTTTATTTTTTCATACCAACAGAAGCATGGACATTTGTAGAGTATAATAAATCTTTGAAAAATTCTTTGACATATTTCTTCGACTCACTATTTTGTCAACAAAATAAACATATCATTGTCTAACTACTGTCAATATTTTCAATAGTAGAAAACTTCATGGTTGCGTAATGTGTCAGAATTAACTTCTAATCTTGAGGTCAGTATAGTAACATTACACAATCACTCTTCACCCGTTGCGGACCCTACTCTATGGCATGAGGATACAAATGCTGACCGGCGGCCTGTTGTTTTCCAATCGTGTCCGATCCCGACACTTAATTTACACACGGGTGATCCGGTAGGTTCACTACGGTCAATCTCGGTGATCATTGTGCGTTACAACATTAAACAAAAAAATAACAAACACGCTCTTTGGAATCGCACGCGACCGCGGGCACGATCGTAGCACAACGAACTAAACGCGTCGGCATCCGCAACCGTCCCGCGGCAATCGGGAGCTCGAAAACGTAAACACTAACCCCTCATTCATAAAACTTAACAACCCTGCGTTAACTAAAATGTCGTCTGTCCCTTCTCTCAAACATATATATCAAATCGGGAGATAGAGACGAATTCCAACCGCATTTTAATTAAAATAGGTTCGGAAATTTACGAACAAGGGTGAGTCGCAATCTCGCAATTGACACGCTAAGGTAACATCGGAACGTTGAACACATAGTCTAGTCGGGCGGCGGGCGCGGGCCGCTCTCACACGGAGATCTCGTAGTTGCAGTCGTAGACGGAGGCGCGGTCGGGCGGGTCGGGCGGCGGCGCGCGCGCCTCCAGCTGGTCCTGCACCTCGAGCGCGCGCACGAAGGACAGCGGGCGCGCGGGCGCGGGGGCGGCGCCGCGCCGGCGCGGCAGCGGCGACGGCTGCGGCGGCGGCGGGTACACCGGCACGCCGCCCCGCGGCGCCGGCCGCTCCGCCCACAGGTAGTTCCCGCGCTGCGGCGACGCCGCCAGCTCGCGGATGTCGTCGGCCGTGGGCCGGTGCGGCGCCGGCGGCGCGTCCCGCAGCAGCTCCCCCTCGGACAGGAACCGCCGCTGCGAGTGCGGCGACGCCGCCCCGACGCCGATGAAGTCGGGCCGGCGCGGGGCCGTCGGCGTGCCCGGGTTGGACCTGACCGTCAGGGGTTTAATCGCGTGAGCTCGTCGCCCGAGCTATCGTTATCGTACGGCCTACGGACAGAAGGAGAAGGGAGCTGCGGGGCGAAGCGTTTGCACGTGCGAGCGCGAGCGAGCCCGCCGACGGACCGACCGACAGTTCAGAACTCATACCCGCTGTTGGTTACATTTAAAAAAATATGTACTTATGAATGAAATGAACATTCATTCATGATTCATGGTGCTCTCAAATCGAAGTTGCAATCAAAAGAAAACAAGTGAGTTCTCTCAAAACCCACTACCATTTATCATTTAAATCTTTCTCAGGAAAAAGTAACCCTAACGCGTTTGGCGCATACGTCACTATTACGCAATGTCATAGTTCTTTATCCTTCAATTTAGATATGCACCTATGAAGTGAATACACCTTAGACCCGACCACACCGCTGCTTAAAACGCACTGACGCACCGTAAACGCAGTGACGTGCAAGATGCACGTCGTTTTTACTCAAAGTTTCTCCCTCTCTTCACTGCGACGTCCGTCAACGTATTTTGAGCACTAGTGTGGCCGGACCCTTAACGTATTAACGCATCATTAATAACAGCGTAAACGTGTAAACGTCTACAGCACTAGTCCTAAATCTGTTCCCTGAAAAGGACACCAAAATCTTTTGGAAGGCGTATTCATTATGTTAAATTTCATTTTAACCATCGAGAACTTCCTACTAACTTATTGCAACTACGTTGAGAGAACACGAAGCCAAATATATACACATTAAAATCATACAACACACAATTCAGGTGTTACTGAACTTGAGAGCCGGTCCGTCGGCGGCGGCGCTACTGCGGGGAGCATGCCAACGCCACATGCCTCAATATACAACATTATACTATAATGTACACTACTAATACTACTGCAAGCTACTTCGCTATCCTGATGAAAATCTCTACAAATCATATTTAACTCTAGCCACCCAAAGGGCTTTTAAAAGACATATCTTATGAGCTCTTTATTGGAATTTATTTCATTCTAAATGGAACCATAGTTGCGTTTTCGTTAGAAATGAAAATAAAACAATCTCTATTCAATTTCCTATTGTAGCTAATTTGAATTTTCGCTTATTTAACTTATTTTTGGTGTGTAGTGAGCGGCTAGTGATTAAGAAATTTGATTTGCGTCTCCATTAAATTCTTATGTCAAATAAGACAGCTTCCTGTAACCCCATAATCTTTACTAAAATTAGGAGTTGTATTAAGATAGTAGAGTCGATTTCCGTTTATTTTAAATATACTATTTACATTGTTTTTTGTGTAAAACGAATTTAGAAAAATTAAGTTTCATCAGGACAGCGCGACCCGTTAACGCCAGCGCAACGACCACAAATGGCTGCAGTGTTTGTAAAATCCACATTAATCTAGAAAATAGGGTCAAATATCAGTATGTACAATCGGAACTAAGAATAGCAAGCATATTTGTACAATTATAAAATAGGTGTATTTAAAATCACAGAATGGAAAGACATATCGTGAATAGCAAATATGTTTAAAGTTGTGCTTAAAAAAATGCAGAGAAATATTTAGCGATAAAAATGTAACGAGTGGATGAAAAACACGAAATACATAATTTAAGGACAATGAAAAAATGACTGACAAACACTGAAATCCCATTACCATAGATTCATGTGGTCTATGATCATAATTCGACCATCGACAATAGATGGTAGCCATTATCAGCCATAGTATAGTGCGTCACGCTACGCCTGCGGTCCATTTTGTCACAACAGCTTGCAAATAAAAACGAAATTTTACTTTTAGTATACTTCGGGTACGTCTTAAGTTCTGTCTAAACGCTAAATAACTGTGGACTTCGAAAAAGCTTTCAAATAAAAGAAAAAAAGCGTTTTATTATCTAAGCGGAAATACTGACAGAACTCAAAAAGTTTTTAATTGAAAAAAAAAATTGTTCATAAAATTTGCACTCACTCAATATCAAACAACATGCTATAAATAATTTACAAAACAATATAAGAAAGCAATGCTGTTTGTACTAAAACCTAATATACTCAAAAATCAAGTGCACTATACTTGGGCACAAAAAGCATTGTATTTCCTGTATCCAGTCTTTATTTATTGTACTTGTATTAACTCCAAATAGTGATAAATACATACCTATAAATTTTAATTAGCCAATTCAGTAATTTCACTAATAAATCAACCTGTCAGAAAGGTATTTTAAAGCTATATTGTTTAGCAAAAAACCCAAAGTAATAGGTGCAGCCGCCATTATATATGTAAAATTTTTATAGAAATCTAATAAAATGGTATAAAATAACCATTAACCATTAGGGTCAAAACACCCGTATCGAATTAAGGTTTTCTCATCTATTAGATTTCCATCACCTGGCCCCGTTTCACAAAAGTACCTACAAGTTATCTTTTTGCGATTGCGAGTATAAACTGGCTTAATGGACGATTTACACCTAACGGCCTGAGTCGGCGCGCACGCCACCAGAGTCAAAGGAATTTGAACCCTCCTTACAGAAGCTAGACTTCGTATCCAAACGGCAGCGACAGAGCCGGCGGCAACCAATTCAAATATGAAATCTAACCTCTGTATGAAGGGTTCGAATTCCTTTGACTCTAGTGGGGCGTGCGACGACTCCAGCCGTTCGGTGAGAATCGTCCATTACACGGGCGCAAATATTTATGCATAATATTAGCAATATCTATAAGCAACTCAGATAAAGATAACACTACTTTCCCGAAATCCTATCCGGTCGCAACAAAATGTATATTCCTCCAACAAAACTGTCACTAGTACAAAAGAACGCTTACGTTATGTGTATTAAGATTTACAATAAAGTGCCATCCATATACGACAAAAGACTTACCTTTCATAAAATTTAAAAAAACCTTAATGAATTGGCTTGCTGAAGTATTAAAGAATTTTTAGACTATAAGTAAATAAAATAATTAGATTTAAGATATGTCCTAAATTTTGCTTGCCTGTAAGGTAGATTTTAGGGATACTTTTAATTGTACCTGTGTCACCCCTACTGTACCTAAAATCGAGCATAATAAATTATTTCATTTCAGTAATTCTTAATAACGGAATTTAAACTTTAACTATCCATTTACCTACCACTAATTTCCCCTTGTAACTTTATACCACATCGGTGGCAAACAAGCGTATGGCCCGCTTGATAGTAAGCGGTCACCGCAGCCTATGGCCTGCAACTCCAGGGGTGTCACATGCGCATTGCCGACATACATACATGTGATGCTACCAAAATATCAACAGTAATCTAATTAAATTAAGGTCAAATGTGGCATGACAATACCTAGGTTGAGTCTAAGTAATTCGTACACAAATCGACTTAATTTTGCATTCTAAAGATTCAAAATCTAATAACAATTTTATAGTATATACCCGGGTATGTCCTTAAACTACGACCAAGACCACCGGGGAATGGGCAGCAGCATTCCTAGAGTGCGGTGGAGATACTGCGATCGCCAACCCGCATGCCAAGCGTGGCGATTATGGCATTTACCCCCCATGAAATTGGGGGAGGCCTATGTCCAGCAGTGGACGTCCTAGGGCTGATATGGATGGTGGATGTCATCATTAGACTGACAAACGAGTACCAGAAGCATTTTTTTTATTATAAGATTTTATATTTTACCTGTCATATATCCTGTCATTTACAATTACCTATCGCATCGACTTGTATTTCGTATAGTAGCTTGCGATTTTTTTTGTCGTGACTCAACTCTGTGACCAACCTCTAGCTTTATAAAGTCTCGCGGCAGTGTTACCAGATCATATTGGTAACTATAGCCTCTAGCCGCCCAAAGGCCTATTAACCTTTTAACCGCCGTAATCTGATTTTATTCTTGGGTCTTGGATGTTCTCTATGTATTTAAGTATGTATTTATCTATATAAGTATGTATATCGTCGTCTAGTACCCATAGTACAAGCTTTGCTTAGTTTGGGACTAGGTCGATTTGTGTAAGATTGTCCTCCAATATTTATTTATCATCAATACATAGTATAAAACAAAGTCGCTTCCCGCTGTCTATCGCTATGTATGCTTAAATTTTTAACCTACTACGCTACGGATTTTGATGCGGTTTTTTTAATTATTATAGTAGATTCAAGTTACATTGCATTTTTTCTCGCATGGTGAACGGTTAGAGGGTAGGTGGACAGAGAGCTGGCGCTCATATGACGACCTGTTTAGCCTAGTTGGTAGTGACACTGCCTCCGAAGCTACACTGCCTCAAGTCACCGGCGACTTGAGCGCTACCGCGGACTTAAATGGTACTGTAGGGTGGCCGTATAGTAGCGTCGACTCACAGCCAGCCAGACTGCCAGCTAAAACTGAAAGGCTGCAGGAACGAGCCAGAAAAAAAGGTAAGTCGACAACTCTTTGGAACTTCGAGAAACGGGGCTCAGTTTATTTTACAAATATAAGATATCAACACACAAAACTAAACACAATAACGAGTTACCGTTGACACGTCGGCTCTATGCGTTAGGTCCACCTGCCGCGCGTAAGCGGTAAACGTACAGATTTTATATGGCACGTTTGTGACATTGCGTCCGCTGTCGATAAATATTCAACTCTAAACTAACTGTCATAAAGCTCTCTTTTGTGTGACAGAGGGACTTGTATTACGACTTTTTAATTTGTATTTTAATTTTGAACCGGCAGTGGATGCAATGTACACAAACCATTATAATTCAGATAGAGGTTCGTTGCAGGTTGGGAGGCAACAGTCATTAGGAATAGCGGGGTCAGAGTGGAAACTTGTTAGTATTTTGAAAAACTGAGCGCAACATCGAAAAGTTTACTCAGTAAAATAGTTTCTACGAAGATACACTCTGTGACGCTTCGGTCACATGAGTTCTGCCTTTTACTGTAAGAATATTTCAATAAAAAACACTACTTGAAGCATTGTCGCCTAATGTTCTATAAAATCTATAAAAATATCGAAAGCACAAGTTAGTCAAATCTGTATTAATCTAGTCTAGGCTGTAAATTCATAAACCTTTCATTCTTATCGTAATAAAATCATAGAAATAAGTTCTGTTGTATGTTTTGCTCAGTTTTTTCAATAGAATTTTAGAAGAATCATATATCATACAATATCATTTAAGTATAAAATACACGTAATAGACATATATCTAAATGTAACATGACATCAAGAAGGTTTGCTCACATTTAGCCCTCGCCTTCAGCTCGTCACAAAATCTATTTATACTTTATTTTATTTTTTAGGCAAAAAGGGGAGCAAACCTTGTTACACCGAAGCAATGTACACCAGAGACACGAAATTTGTTATAAAAATTAAACATGTGTTCCCAAATGAAATTTCACTGCTAAATATGTGAGAATGCAAACCATTTTACATGCAAATAAAAACCTCTAACACTCCACTTAAAAGAAAAACAAAGCAATGCACCGGTGGACAGGGACTTAGTATCAACGACATTTTAGTATGGTTAATGTATGGGAAGAGGCCGTGATGATATGGGAAATCATAATAAATACCTATTGTAACATTTTCTTTTGAAATATCCAATAATAAATTATGTGATTTTAATCTATAAGTCACGGAAGCACATGATTTTGTGAAATTTGAAAATATTTCGTTTTGAGCTGAAATTTAAAGATCCCATCCTAAGCAGGCAACACAACTCTACCTTGGGTAAAATTTACACATAAACTCTGACGTCATGTGAAAAAGTTGAAACCCTTTGAGTTTGCCAAAAATAACTCAATATCTAACAGGAGAACACGCTCAAAACTATTTGACATGAGTATTTCAATATCAAGGTTTAGTCACGCCGAAGTGGACCCCGGATACAGTTGACGACACAATTTCCTGTATTATTATTTCATCATCATCAGGTTATCAACGTCATCAATGTAAGCGCGCGCATTCATCACGCGCACACAATTTCAGTTCTCAATATTTCCACCTACGTACGGTACCGTTTATACGTACATTTGTATGAAAGAGGCGTATCTACCCTGCTATGGTCTATTCAGTACTCTATTCTACCCTTTAAACCCCAGCTCACACGTACCTTCAAACGAGTACGTGCATCCGTATGAAAGCAGCATATCTGCCCTGCTATATCATGTATTCTATAGTCTATTCAACCCTTTAAACCCCAGCTCACACGTACCTTCAAACGGGTACGAGCATTAGTATGAAAGTGGCCCTGCCCTGCTACAGTATCATGTTTTCTATGGTCTATGTATCCCTACCATTTAAACCCTAGCTCACACGTGCCTTCAAACGGGTACGTGCTTTCGTATGAGCCCTGCTATAGCATCATATTTTCTATGGTCTATGTATAGTATGTATCCCTACCCTTTAAAACCCCAGCTCACACGTACCTTCGGACGGGTACGAGCATTCGAATGAAAGTGGCGTATCAGCCCTACTATAGCATCAAGTTTTCTGATGTATGTAGTACCCTACCCTTTAAGCCCCAGCTCACACGGAACTTCAAACAGGTACGTGCATTCGTATGTAAGTGGCGTATCAGCCCTGCTATAGCATCATGTTTTCTATGGTCTAAGTGTCCCTACCATTTAAACCCCAGCTCACACGTACCTTCAAACGGGTACGAGCATTTGTATGAAGGTGGCCCTGCCCTGCTACAGCATCATGTTTTGTATGGTCCATGTATCCCTACCGTATAAAGGCCAGGTGGCACGTACCTCCGGACGGGGCTGCTGAGGGCGAGCGGCGTGGCGACGCCGAGGGACTTGATGCGCTGCTGCATGGTGGGCGACGGCCGCGCGCCGCCGTTGGAGCCCGCGTCGTAGCGGAGCGGCTCCATCACCACCCGGTACCCCGTCGTCGTGTTGCCGTGGCTGGAATTTACAACATCCCATTTGTATAGAAAACTCCCGTGAGTTTGAGACATTAAAATACAACGAACCGGATCACTCACGTCTTTAAGGTCGAATATCGCACATGTTTCAGACCGGTTCGCGGTCCTTAATCATGAGTACCTCTCGCGGCCGCGGTTCTTTTAGCACCACTAACGTTTTATTTATTTAAGCGGGCTTTATTTCGATAAAATCAGATATAAAAAAAAAACTAATAAATTCGAAAAGAGTGACAAGTAAGGCTTAAAAAATAATTTAGAAATACAATTAAGCGGAATTACTGAAGAAAGCGTACTGCTTTTTTTCGTGCGTTGTGATTGGCACAATTCAGCTTTGTGACGTAATATAGATGGTAGGCTTTCTTCACATTTTCGTGAATATCTTGAAAACTAATAGCTATATAAAAATATAAAATATTAGATCGTCAACCGAAGCCTGAAAGGCACCCATTTCTAAAGCCACATTCCATTTTGTTCGAGCGCCAATAGTTCGAGGCTGAAATGGGTGGTTTCGCCCAAGATAAATACTCTGCTTTTCGTATTGAATACGAGAGAATTAAAAAAATACCAGATGCTCTAGAGCAGAAATGTACCACTTTCAGCACGCCACTTAGATGAGATCACGGATTTCCATTTGCTACAATTCTAACATACAACTTTCCTCATGCATGCGCGCCTTAGCGCGCCGATGGTCTTAGTCGTAGTTTTAGGACATACCAGGGTCCAGTCTTCTTTCATCCATCCCCAATTTTCGTCACTAAAAGTATGAGAAATGAAAAATACATTTCCGCTTTAGAGCATAAATGACCACTTTCAGCACGCCACGTAGATGAACGAAAACCACTTTCAGAGTATGATAATTGAGAAATGATTTTTTTATCGTATGGCATTTTTTTACGAATCATGAGATCTTCGAGAAGAGAAATGATAAATACCTGGTATTCCTAGAGAGCGGGCTCAGCCTCGGGTAATGGTGGGGGCGCGGCGGCAGGTGATGGTGATCCGCGGGCGGGAACAGGTTGGCGGCGGAGCCCCGCCGCTGCATCGGCGGCGGCGTGGGCTCGCAGTCCGCCGACTGCGACGCCCCGGGGCCCTCCATCTCGCAGGGCGGCTCCTCGCGCCCGGGGGACAGCTGTCGGGGCTTGTATTGTCAGTTGGGGAGCTACGTGACTAGCGACAGTCACAAGTTTAGTGATGTACCAGTGGTCGACAACCCCGAAGTCTTAATGTACGATTCTCAACAAACGGCGCGCAAGGAATAGAATATGAATAATAAATATGTCACCATATATTATAAACTCACGCTTATATTCCCAAAAGGGGTAGGCAGAGCACATAAAAATTACTTTTCAGTACCACTTTTAGTTATTACTTAGATAGAAAAATGTGATATTGGGTGAAAACGTTATTTTATTTTAGTGCCATTAAATAATTCACATTTTGCAGAATTTGCTATCAAAGAAAAGGAAAACAAGAATTAAGGCCGTTTATAATTAATTGATACAGACAAGTATTTTATTTTAAGTTACTTGACTACTCATTTTATGAAACAACGTAAGCGTGAAATGCGAAATTTTCTTATTTTGGTGCCGTGTGACGTCACGACAAGGCATATTCAAGCGACAGCGGCAAAGGTTGCGAGCAGCCGTGCTGCTCTATTTAATTATTAAATCTAACTTCTGTATAGAAGGAACAAATTTATTTTGACTCAAGTAAGGTGGGTGTCAAGCCGTTTCCGGAGAATCGTACATAAGATTTTTGAACAAGTGTAACCAGCCAGTCGCATCATAGGCGACTAATATTTGCCTTCCAAAAGGTTGCCTACCGCCGCCGTTGACATATCCACACGCTTGCTATGAAATTTGATTTGAACTCTATTCCCTTGTAATAAGGATGACGCCTGGCAACCATAGTTGCTAAAAGCAAGTGAATGGATCATATCAGTCATTTTCTGAGAAATCTTATTCCTAGTACACTAGTCTAGACACTCAAAGATTATGCTGCCTAATAAATAAATAAATATTAGGGGTCATTTTTTACACAAATCGAACTAGTCCCACAGTAAGCTCAATAAGGCGTGTGTTATGGGTACTAGATCACGATATATTGGCAGGCCAACCTATAACAACCATAAACACTGTAACATTTGTTTCTAATTCAGCAAAAACCTGAATTATCGACACTTGATATTTGAAGAACAAATTATGACATAGTATTAGTAAAATGTATGTGTTATTGGCCTGAGAGAATCAAATGTATTACGTACCAGGATCAGATGAAAGCGCTACAAGAGAAGGTAACGTTGGTTAAAAATTAAGGTTAAGTCGAGTTCATAAATATATGTACATTCCCAAAGGTTCTAAAATATCTGAGCAACCTTATGCCCTTAGCAGTAGAGTCGTGTACACATATTTTTGATCACTTTGTCCGTACACATATTTTCGAACTCAACTGTACAAATCAGTGACCAAAATCGTGTTAAAAATTAATTACTAAAAAAACCATGACAACAAATTCAGACTACTGATTACGAGGTTACGGCTTAAAATAGGTCTAATTACAAACTTTCTTAAGTAGAATGATAACACTGGATAAAAAAAAACTCACTTTATAATTATCTAAGCCCCTCGGTGAAAATAAGCTAATGAAAGGAAAGAGAACAGTAAAAATATTATGAATAGTCGCGGAATGAAAAGGTTCGTCAATTTTCGACCTTAATGGAATTAAAATAGAGTTGAAAAGTGACGAAACTATTCTATACATAACTATAAAAGTTAAGAAATATAAGAGTAATCTGATGTCCTTAAAATATGTCTATAATATCTTTAATAAAACATATAGGTACTATTAGTAACCTCTACCGAATCACCTGATATCGAGAAAAGAAATGTTAGAAAGAAGAGAGCCAGACATACCCATGTCTTCAATTCACGAAAAACATAAAAGTGCAAGTGCAATAATAAACCGTATGTGGTGAATTGAAGGTATGTTATAGTTTGCTCTAAAAGCATGATAACTAAATCTATTTGGCACTAAAGTATAATAGAAAAATGAAAAGTAGACGAACTTCATACAATTTTAAAAATGGAAGCAATAACATCGCTAAGAAGTAGAAAGGGGCGCAATTCTCTTAGCAACTTCCCGTATATTATACGTTGTGGGGACTGGTGATCGTGCGAGGTTGCCTTACAAGGTGCTTAAGACGCTGAATAGAGATAAATTGCCATTTTTTTATACGGTATTATAACAAAAAACAATCGTGTTGGTAAAAAAATAAAAATACACGTTAATATTCATTATACTTCATAAGGTGTGGACGACTCCAAAACACGTTTTAATAAAATTGGCTAGAAAAAAAAACTCTCAAAGCTAGGTCTTAAAATCATCTCAAAATAATCATAATGTCTTTATTTTTCAACTGAAACATCTATAATTAAGAACACAGTTCCAACATAAAGCATAGACGATTTATATTACACATGTGGTGAATTTATTTAAATATTTGATTAAATTTCTGACTATCTGCTTGTATAGCACGTATATAGTTTCTCTTTCACTCCGGCGCACCTAGATGCAGACAGACATAGCCAAGGTCATTGGCGTTTGTCATCCTCTTAAGCCTTATTTATGTACAGTCAAGTACAAACTTATGTATCGATTTAACATGCTCTCATAAATATGCACCGAAACCTTAATACGCCGACATGGGTACTAGACGACGATATACATACTTATATGGATAAATAAATACTTAAATACATAGAAAAAATAACATCCAAGACTCAGAAACAAATATTGCGACACGGGATTTGAACCCGGGACCTCCGGCTTCGTAGGCTCAGTCGCTACTAAGCCAAAGTGGTCGACAAAACTAATAATATTTCATTTCGTATAATATTTTTGTTAAGTTGTATGCACTCAAATTTCTGCATTTGACTGTACAGGCGACAAGTCAAGCGACACTTTGCGCGTGTCGTTAGGCGAATAAAGGCCGAGCCACACCGAATGCGTGCGCAGTACGTGCGCGTTGTATCGTATGAAATGTCATAGTAGATGATACACCGCTTGCAAGTCACGCGCACGTGCACGCCACGCAAGCGGTGTGTCATCTACTATGACATTTCATACATATAGATACAACGCGCACGCCACGCACACGCGCACGCACACGTGCACGCCACGCAGGTGGTGTGTCATCTATGATATTTCATACGATACAACGCGCACGCCACGCACACGCGCACGCGCACGTGCTACGCACGCAATCTGTGTGTCTCGGCTTTAAGGGCGTTTCCATAGTCTGACAGCGCGTGTGATGTATCGCCTATATATAAACGAGGCCTTAGGATGCATCCGGGATAAGATGAAGTATCTTTAAAGAATGCTACGAACATTTGGGCCACGTTGATCGGTTTCTTATTTAGTCAGATTCTTGTTTTGTCGAATTCTGACTTGGCCAGTTTCTTATTTTGCCGAATTCTGAGTTGGTCAGTTTGTTACGTCGCCGAATTCGTTATAGGTCAGATTCAATTCGTTTCGATACGGAACTGACCTAGTCAGAATCCGAAAAAACAATATTTTGAACAAACACGAATCCATTATCCAGCATTAGAAACTGATCAAGTCAGAATTCGATAAAATAATAAAACAACCAACTACTCCGAAAGGAGGGCTTTTCAGAAAAGTAGGTTGGTTTTTTATTTATTCGTATTCGTAGTGTGTCAGATTCTTACTTTGTCAGATTCAGACTAGGTCAGATTATTGTACCGTCGAGAAGAATCTGACTTAGTTAGAATCCAACAAAATAAAAATCTGACCTCCGACAAAGTAAGAATTTGACCGAGTCTGAATCTGACAAAGTAAGTATCTGACCTAATACGAATCTGACTAAATAAGAAACCGATCAACGTCGTACAAATGGCTATGGAAAATGTTAGTTGTATGAAGATGTCTAACTTTTCTTTTTTATCATAGATATCTAAGATGGCGGATGAGCGGTCTAGACAAGTACACCACAATTACCTTAATGGCCTATTCAATATGCATGAAATGGCGCTAAGATGAACGTAAGTCAGCTTATCAATCAGTATATGAAGGTTTAGGAAAGAAATTCATGCGATGTTAGGTTATGATACAGTTTAGGAAGTTTACTAGGTTAGAAGGTAGTTGGATATTGATTTTAATTAGCGTGAGAGGTTGAAAAGTTTATTACATTCATAATTACGACAACCGAATTCCAGTCTTGAAAATAAGAAACAGTTAAATATTCACAAAATAGTATAGACGATTATATTCGATTTATTCCTTTTAGCTATAGGTATAACTAAGAGGTATGTCAATCCTAATAAAGGATAGCTGTTCTACGTAAAGATTACCGTTTTTGGTATATTGCAGGTTGTAGAACTTGTAGATTACCCGTTGTTGAAAAATTACCAGTGCAGGTATCAAGCAAGCAAAATATACAAAACGTCACAAGACACAGTGTGCAATATCGGCATTTACAATTGCATGGAAATTTTACGAACACCATAGCAATATTCGCTTTCCACAACCAAGGACGAGCAGTTCTCAACAACGAGTAGTCCCTTACTATAGATAATAATTTGCAGTTTTCCAATTTCATTAAGATAAAGACTAGCAATTATGGTTCTTTAGTCATACTAAAGTTGATGACATAAATATTTACACGTAATTTTTTAACTGTAGCTTAAGTCATCAACCAAATCCTATGCTCAATTTCAATGCGAGACTACGCAAGAAAGTGAACATAGCAACACTAGCTTAATAATAGACTCCGTATTCGTAGAGCAATGACGTCAATTGGGGAGCAAATCAATACCTCGTTTAGTGAGAATTTGCTGAAACTGGATATCCCTTATGTACGTGCACTTGGCGTTATGGCAACAATATGCTTATATTGGGTTCTATTTGTTTCCTTCCCCACTCTGTCCCTGTGACTACTGCGTGACATCGTGCCTTACAATCGAAAACTGTTCGTATCGGTTCTAGGAAGACGAAGTCCATTTTTCTATATGCATCAAATTAACAATTTTCTTTATTTTGCCCCTTAAGCCAGAAAACAACTGTCATAGAGCGGCCCAAGGGGCGTAAGATTAAGCAGTTGAAAATAGTTAATTGACCCATGTAAACTCATTTACGTTGGTGGGATTCGCTTGCGTGCGCACATACCGTGGGACGCCCTCGGCGCCCCAAGCGCTGTCGACCGCTGGCCGGCGCCATTTATGTTATTTCCGACTTCCGACCAATGTAAACGAGCTACAACTTAGTATAATCTGGCAACAGCACCAAGCGTCTGGCCCTCACCTTGTTATAGTGCGCGTGCGCGCCGACGACGCGGTGCGCCGTCCCGTTGTCGGCCGTGTACGTCTTTACCTGGTGCGTGTCGGTCGCTATCGTCGATATGCCAGAGTCGGACGGCGGCCGGAGCTCGCGCCGTTTCTTCCCGCCCTTGTACACGTATTTCGACGGTCGGACTAGGCTGGAAATGTGAAATGGTTTATTATAACAACTGTTCCACGATGATGGGTGACTCGTCGCTCTTGCAAGGGTAACGCACGAAGAGCCATGCAGCAGCAGCGGTTTTCCCAAGGCCATGGTCTCGTATTTTATGCTATACGCGACGTCTGACTTCAGCGTCACAATACTTGTAGTGGTCTCTTTCAAACATCGGCGTCTTGTGTCCGTAGAGGGTTGACGCCAAAGCTAGACGTCGCGTATAGCATAAAATAGGAGACCAGAGCTTAATACATTGAGGTTGATCCCAACTAACCTCTCGACCGAACAATGAACAGATAAAACGTTTCATCATCATTATATCAGCCGAAAGCCGTCCACTGCTGGACAAAGGCCTCCCCCAAAGAGTGCCATCATCATGACCGATCCTGCGCCACCCGCATCCATTGGACTCCTGCGACTTCACCAGGTCATCAGTCTAGCTTGTGGGGGATAAAACGCTTGCCACGCCGCAATTCGCGCAGTCGTGGCCGGGCCTTTACGGCTTGGTCTCGATATGGCGGCAGCGGTGCGCCATACGTTACAGTGAGAAACCGCCGTTCTAGTCTCTTGCTCTGTAGCATGGCGTACCGCTGCCGCCACCGCTCCAAGCCAAGCCATAAACCTGATAATCAACACCACATTTGCAATCATGAGATCGCATTTGTCCAATATCCTCATTTATTTAATTTAAATTAGGGCCTACTATTTATTTATTTATTTTTACGTGAAGTGGCTATGTGGACATGTGTAGTTTTATTCCATTGTAATAAAATAATCCAGTGAAAGTCTTAAAGTCGTTGGACTGTATCAGTAGTTAGCTTTGTCCTTAGAATCACTATTAGCTACTAAGTGTAGTCGCGGAATGGCAAGGTTCGTCACTTTTCAACCTTAACGGCTTTAAAATAGAAATGAAAAGTGACAAACTATTCATTCTGCGACTGTACCTAAGGTAACCGTGTCGTCAAATAATGTTTAACTGCCAGTACCGTCAAGCCTTAGGGGCTTCTTGTTCGCTATAAACCGAAAAATACATGGTATCAATTACTCTCGTACCTAATATACCTACGAAATTGCTGGCAATGAACACTAAACATCAAAAAAAGCTAGCACAACAACACTGACACAAGACTATATTGTGCCAGTGAAAATCTCCGTGATGCTACCAAGTACTAGTAAAAGTTATCGCAGAAGCATATTAAGATTACGCTCCACGCGAACTTCTAAGTCGGATTTTCTGCTTTTTTTCGCGGGTAAGTCGTTAGCCGATTTAGTTTAAGATCGGATAGATGGGAGGAATTAGCAATCCTGTCCTATCTTTCTCGAAAACGAATCATTCTGAATAAACGGCATTGATTTCATAGCTGCTTATCGAGGTACTCAGTTTGAAACACAGCTATTATTATGTATGTATGTATGTATTGTATGTATGTATTACTTTATTGTACATAAAACACGACCAAACGATAAACAAACAAAAAGTAGACGTACAAAGGCGAGCTTATCCCTTCAAGGGATCTCTTCCAGCTAACCTTTGAGCAAATGAGTTTATTAAAACAAATGGAGGATGGCGATAAACAACCTGTGAATTACGCACCGAACCAAATTTAAAACAAAACAAATTAATTTTGAATACACATAATTTATAATTGAATACAGAAAATACGATTAAATATCCTATTATTACTTACAGCTATATTATATCCTATTATAAGCTATATTAAATATTTTACCGTTAGGAAAATTAGAACAGACAATGTTTTTATTTAAATTATTACTCGATTTACTATCATCTTCAGGCTTCATTTATCAGATGATTTAAACAGCGTCTGTAAGCGAAGGAATACACATTTCGTGACTATAGCGAGATCGACATTTGTGTCCAAATTTGTGGCACGTGGATTGAAGGACCGTAACGTCTGTATCCTATTGACGGTTATTTACTAGTGAGTTTTATAAACTGTCAAAAAAAAATACCGGACAAGTGGGAGTCGGACTTGGCCACCGAGGCTTAGCAATAAATTTGTAAGGATTACGTACATTAATTAAAGACTATATTTTTATGATTTAATTGCAAATGTATAGTTTTCAGACTTCCCTGTCATCATCATCATCATCATCATCATGTCAGCCGAAAGACGTACACTGCTGGACATAGGCCTCCCCCAGAGACTTCCACAATGACCGGTCCTGCGCCACCCGCATCCAGCGGACACCCGCGACCTTCACCAGGTCATCGGTCCACCGTGTGGGGGCCTGCCCACGCTACGCCTTCCGGTACGTGGTCGCCACTCGAGAACCTTTCCGCCCCAACGGCCATCGGTTCTACGTGCTAAGTGCCCCGCCCACTGCCACTTAAGTTTAGCAATTTGGAGGGCTATTATCGGTCACTTTGGTTCTGCTGCGGATGGCCTCATTCCTGATGCGATCACGCAGAGAAACCCCTAACATAGCTCCATTGCTCTTTGGGTGACTTTGAGCCTTCTTATGAGGCCCATAGTAAGCGACCACGTTTCAGTACCATATGTCATCACTGGCAACACACACTGGTCAAAGACTTTCGTCTTGAGACACTGCGGAATATTGGACGAAAAGATGTGCCGTAGCTTCCCGAACGCTGCCCAGCCGAGTCGGATTCGACGACTGGACTGACATAGTGGCGTTCTCGTACAAACACTTCAGCACTTCGATATAGCGGTAGTCCACTTGGCACCGCTGGAGAGATTGTAGTACACCCCAGGTTTCGATCGAATCGAAGGCTTTCTCGTAGTCCACGAACGCTAAACAGAGGGGCAGGTTATACTCCTCAGTCTTCTGTATAACCTGACGGAGCGTATGGATGTGGTCTACAGTGCTAAAGCCTCTTCGGAAACCGGCTTGTTCGGGAGGCTGGAAGTCATCTAGCCTGCGTGCGAGACGGTTCGTAATAACTCTTGAAAACAGCTTATAGACATGGCTCAGAAGTGAGATGGGTCGGTAGTTCTTCAGTAAGGAGTTGTCACCTTTTTTGAAGAACAGGACCACCACACCTCTGTTCCATGCCTTTGGAGTTTTCCCTTCCAGTAAGACGGAATTGAACAACTTCTGAAGGGCCCTAAGGACCGGTTTTCCACCCACCTTCAGGAGTTCCGCTGTAATTCCGTCTTCACCGAGTGCCTTATTGTTCTTAAGCTGTTTTAGAGCTATTCTAATCTCGTACAGGCTGATGTCCGGGATATCTTCGGTATAGTGCCGGGTTAATCTAGCTCTTCGGTCTTCCGCCAGACCAACTTCGGGTCTGCTAGTTGACGTGTATAGCTGTCCATAAAAGCACTCTATCTCACTCAGAAGCTCAGGTTTGGACGAAACGATTCTACCATCTTCAGTTTTTAATCTGGCGAGCTGGCTCTGCCCAATAGACAGTTCTCTTGAAAAAACTTTAGAGCCCTTATTCCGCTCGATGGCCTCCTCAATACGATTTGTATTGAATTGGCGCAGATCGCGGGTAAGGGACTTGGAGATCTGTTTATTGAGCTGCCTGTATAATGTCGCATCGGCTGAAGACTGCAGAATCATCTCATTCCTTTCCTCGATGAGCCTCTGAGTGGAGATAGAGATCCTTTTGGCTCTTTGAGTTCGTTGGGCCTTAAAGAACTTAGACCCAATGCTATGGACAGCTTCCACAAACCCGTCGTTGAATTCGTCCATATCGCCGCCTAGACAATCGAAACGGTTTTGGAGTTCCAGCTGAAAGCTCTCGGGGTTTTGGATTTGGACTGCTGCTGGACGGAGCGTGGACTTCATCAGCCGAGAGCGTTCTAGCTTGACGCATATATTCAATGTGCCTCTTACCAGACCTTCACCAGGTCATCGGTCCACCGTGTGGGGGCCTGCCCACGCTACGCCTTCCGGTACGTGGTCGCCACTCGAGAACCTTTCCGCCCCAACGGCCATCGGTTCTACGTGCTAAGTGCCCCGCCCACTGCCACTTAAGTTTAGCAATTTGGAGGGCTATTATCGGTCACTTTGGTTCTGCTGCGGATGGCCTCATTCCTGATGCGATCACGCAGAGAAACCCCTAACATAGCTCCATTGCTCTTTGGGTGACTTTGAGCCTTCTTATGAGGCCCATAGTAAGCGACCACGTTTCAGTACCATATGTCATCACTGGCAACACACACTGGTCAAAGACTTTCGTCTTGAGACACTGCGGAATATTGGACGAAAAGATGTGCCGTAGCTTCCCGAACGCTGCCCAGCCGAGTCGGATTCGACGACTGGACTGACATAGTGGCGTTCTCGTACAAACACTTCAGCACTTCGATATAGCGGTAGTCCACTTGGCACCGCTGGAGAGATTGTAGTACACCCCAGGTTTCGATCGAATCGAAGGCTTTCTCGTAGTCCACGAACGCTAAACAGAGGGGCAGGTTATACTCCTCAGTCTTCTGTATAACCTGACGGAGCGTATGGATGTGGTCTACAGTGCTAAAGCCTCTTCGGAAACCGGCTTGTTCGGGAGGCTGGAAGTCATCTAGCCTGCGTGCGAGACGGTTCGTAATAACTCTTGAAAACAGCTTATAGACATGGCTCAGAAGTGAGATGGGTCGGTAGTTCTTCAGTAAGGAGTTGTCACCTTTTTTGAAGAACAGGACCACCACACCTCTGTTCCATGCCTTTGGAGTTTTCCCTTCCAGTAAGACGGAATTGAACAACTTCTGAAGGGCCCTAAGGACCGGTTTTCCACCCACCTTCAGGAGTTCCGCTGTAATTCCGTCTTCACCGAGTGCCTTATTGTTCTTAAGCTGTTTTAGAGCTATTCTAATCTCGTACAGGCTGATGTCCGGGATATCTTCGGTATAGTGCCGGGTTAATCTAGCTCTTCGGTCTTCCGCCAGACCAACTTCGGGTCTGCTAGTTGACGTGTATAGCTGTCCATAAAAGCACTCTATCTCACTCAGAAGCTCAGGTTTGGACGAAACGATTCTACCATCTTCAGTTTTTAATCTGGCGAGCTGGCTCTGCCCAATAGACAGTTCTCTTGAAAAAACTTTAGAGCCCTTATTCCGCTCGATGGCCTCCTCAATACGATTTGTATTGAATTGGCGCAGATCGCGGGTAAGGGACTTGGAGATCTGTTTATTGAGCTGCCTGTATAATGTCGCATCGGCTGAAGACTGCAGAATCATCTCATTCCTTTCCTCGATGAGCCTCTGAGTGGAGATAGAGATCCTTTTGGCTCTTTGAGTTCGTTGGGCCTTAAAGAACTTAGACCCAATGCTATGGACAGCTTCCACAAACCCGTCGTTGAATTCGTCCACATCGCCGCCTAGACAATCGAAACGGTTTTGGAGTTCCAGCTGAAAGCTCTCGGGGTTTTGGATTTGGACTGCTGCTGGACGGAGCGTGGACTTCATCAGCCGAGAGCGTTCTAGCTTGACGCATATATTCAATGTGCCTCTTACCAGACAATGATCACTTACGGTTTTAACCGTACTGATCACAGAGACATCATTGAATATATGCCTCTTCGTCGACATGATGAAGTCAATCTCGTTTTTTGTTGCACCGTCGGGACTCATCCAGGTCCACTTCCTGTGCTCGCGTTTCTTGAAGAAGGAGTTCATCATGTAGAGTCCCTCCTTCTCCAAGAAACCAGCCAGTAGTTGGCCCCGGTGGTTCCGACTTCCAACTCCAAATTGCCCCACTCTCAGTTCTTCACCATCTCTCTTGCCCAGTTTCGCGTTGAAATCCCCCATAACAACGGTGAAGTAACTTTTGGAACTATGCATGACTTTTGATATATCCTCATACATAGCCTCCACCTCGTCGTCGGAGTGTGCCGAGGTCGGCGCGTACACCTGTATGACCGTCAACGAGTACCTCTTGGATACTCTGAGTATAAGGTACGCCACCCTAGCCGACACACTCTCGATCTTCACCACGTTGTTCACGAGGGATTTGTGGACGATAAACCCGACACCTCCCTGGGACTGTTGGTCGCCCTCCCGGAAATAGAGCAAGTTGCCGGACTTCAGGGTTATCGTGTCCTCCCCCTCTCTTCGGACTTCAGATAACCCTACGATATCCCAACGTAACTTGCTCAATCCTTCCTCCAGTTCCGCTACCTTTTCGTCGGTCCGCAGTGTTCGTGTGTTATATGTTGCCAGAGCCAGGAGTCGTCGGTGGTGGTAGCCGGATCTTTGCCGGAGATTCTTCGCACCCCTGACCCCGCTAGTACCCTGGCCGCTACCAAAGCCAGGGCACTGGGGGTCGCCGGAACCTCGGGGCCGTGGCCTGTTTGTATCTGTCATAGGGGGTAATTGCCATAATCGCCACTTGGCATGCGGGTTGGCGATCGCAGTGTCTCCACCGCACTCCAGGGATGCTGCTGCCCATCCCCCGGTGGTCTTTGTCGTAGTTTTAGGACATACCCGGGTCTTTTCCCTGTACTCGTAGTAAAAGGCGATGTTACTTGCCAAATTTCATAGTTTTAGGTCAACGGAAAGTACCCTATACATTTTGATTTTTGATACATTTGTTGAGTGTCAAACTACCTATACGTTTTTACGGCATAAACAGCCGATTATTTCACAGCTTCAAGGGGCTGCAGACCTGAATATATGGTTTTAATTTCAACTCGATACCTCCACGCGTTCCAGAGATAAAAGATCTTGACAGACAGGCGGACAAACAAAGTGATCCTACTTATAAGGGTAAGGGAACCCTAAAAACTGAGCTCTTCACACCTCGGTAACCCGCGATGTAGTTTAACTCGCATGGCCTAGCGGAGGCGCAAGTGCAGCTATAACGTATAAGGTTATTCCCAATGGCGTAACGTAACATTATTTGTCATTCTTCGATCCATTTTAGCGTATAAATTTATTTTTTATATTGTTACATCCTAAAAATTTCCCAGGCGAGAGAATAAACGTTAACGACACACTTTTTTCTCATGACTCAAATTGAATTACGATTCCAGAAGCCGCAGGGAACGAAAGTAGGTAGGTACTCAAGACAATAATTGGAAGACGTAAAATGTTACTGGGCTCCCTAGGCAAATCTTCAGTACCGTAAATACTAATTTTCCACATCAATAATTTTGCACTTGTTTTGTATAGTTTTTGTTGTGAAAATACCAAAGGAAAATTCAAATAAGTTTCTTGACAAAGTAAAGGTAATATTATACGGGGTTCGGGAATAAGTAGCGAACTAAAGCGTAATAACGGGTCTTACTGTAGTATTGAACAGAGTGGGGTTACTAATGAAATCCATAATTTTATTGGTCGTTTTTCTCAGAAACTGTAAACTTCTCAGGATTGTTATAAACTCATAAAACAAACCTAACCCAATCTACGGGGCTCTTTACAAAGTTTTATTTATTTAAATTATCCTGTAAGTAAGTATTAAGGTTTCAGTGAAAACCATTTTTATAAAAAATTACACGAAAAAAAAAGATTTACAGCTATACTACCAGAATATTTAGTAAACGAAATTTTGTTATCCTAACAAATTTTACTGTACAGGCAGTGTTAAATATCTGATAAAATCAACGTATGTTTGAATAAAAAAGAATGCTCACTATCAACACTATTTCAGAAGTGTGTCATTAGTATGTGTAGCGTAGTAAATCGATGTCTTTAATATTATAGTAGACAAGGTTGTAGCTACCGGCTAACGTTTAATGTATATATGTAGCTACGATTAAAGCTTGTCCTTCGTAAATTATCGTGACATTAGTAGTTTTGTGACAATTTTATGTAATTAACACATTCACTGCGAGCCACGACCCCCAGGAACAAACTTAACTAACTATAATCTATTCATTATACCAGTACTATTCAGAAAAAAATAACAGACCATAAAAAATAAAAAGCATTATCGGAATGTATGGGAAACTTAATATTTTCAAAATAAAATGACGCATATCTTAGAAACTAAAAGACTTTGTATTGTACTGAAGCAAGTTGTGTCTAAATTATTTAAAATGACCTCCTCTATCATCCCTGAACTGAAAGCCTTTGGACTTAGCTACCAAAGACCCTGTTTACATACTAACTCGTGTATGGCAGAAAACGAGTGTCGTGACACATGAACTGTTAATATACGCCAGATTAAACAGCAACTTAAATACCGAAATATGGTCCTTCGAACCGGATGTTATTAAAAAAGTTGCAGTATGGAGTGATATTTTTGATTTACGCCACAACGAACGTAAAAAGACGATAAAGTACGGGTCACTCCTGTATGAGACTAGCGCGGGCCCGGGAATAAGTGTCGTACTCGAAGAATGATATTGATGTTGTGCCACGACCACGACACCTAATTTTCACATACTATAGCGTGTTTTAGTAGTGTTTTCGTTGTATTATGTACTGTTAATTGTCCTACAAATATATAATCTCGTACAATGTATACGACATTCAACAAAATACTATGTCCGCTGCTTAGTATACTAACTAGACTAGACGGCTGTGGCGGGACAAAAGGTGCGTCGGTCGAGAAGGGCGATTACCTATTTGGGTTTGTTTACGTAGACCGTAACAGCGTCATATTTCACTGTTGAATACGACCATCGACATAATCTACCGCTTTGTGTGTGCAATGTCTTGATGAATGAAGTAGTACAAAAACGTAAGTTACGTAAAATGAGGACGTTACGTTGAACTAACCAAAGAAAGGGTTCTAAAAGTACTTCAACAAATATCCGGATTCTACCAACAACAAATGTAAATATAACCATTACTTTTCTTTAAATAAAAACATAAGTTACTTTGTATGAAAACTAACCATGAATGAGTATCGACAAAAAATAACAATAAAACATACTCTCCTCCAACCGAGGCTATTTCTTTTACTTCCTTCTCCGAGTGAAAAAAAGCGATAATAAGTTTTCGTTGTTGACAAAATGCTTGCATGAATTTAGTTTCGGGTATGAGCAATCGGCTGAAACAATTTTTAATGCGAACTTAAAAAAACAGAAAACATGACATGCAAACAAAATCTGACCTCAAATCATAACGTTGCCATGGCATAATATCATAAACCACAATCCAGTCATTTTACGGTCATTTAAGACATTAAGTTCTATATTCTAATGTGCCCTTTTTTACGAGCTGCACGATTTCAAAACGAAAATATCATTAAAAAGTTATCGAACAAATCGTATCTGATGTTGTTGACGGAAAAACCGAACTAAAACTACCAAAACCAAAAAAAAATGTATGACTTACTTTCTAAAAAAAAGCCATCCTCATTAAATCGAACTTCCGTTAATATTTTGTGGAGGTCTCATTTGTAACTGGCTGTAAAACGAGAACAAATCAAAAACTATCCAATCTATCCAAAACAAATATCCTACTCGTATGTATACTGTGTATAAGATGAACGATGTATTTATATTATAGACAGTGTTGCCATTTTTAGACATCCTGACCACTTAATAAAAAAGCAATTTTTCTTCATTGTCTCAATTATCTAAAGCGAGCCGATCCGTAAAATGACTGGACTATAATTTTCCCTCAGTAAGTTACAGAATAAAAGATAAAATCAGACATCCTTTCCATCGACGATTAATTAACCTAATTCTGTTGAAGGAAATCTCGAGTTGCGCGACTAATAGTGCTAATTAAAAATAGAGGAAAGCGTTTTGTTTTCTTTGCAAAGTAAATTGTTCTTTTAACCTTTGCTAGTTTGGGCGAAGGCCCGTTGAAAAGGGTAATTTAATATGGGAACGTGCGGCATTGTAGATGATGTTTTGTAATTAATTTTTCAGCGAACTGCGGCAGTAGCGAGAAATATTATTACAAAATGATGTTCTCGAGTTTCCATTACGAACTAAAAATATACTGCAATGGGAAGTTATTGTGTTAAGCGACCGTGCTTATAATTTTCACCATTTTCACATAAAACAAGGAACAGTTTTTAATTAGCAGATAAAATAGACACGAAGTGGCGGTGAAGTAGGCTAAAGTAGACTTTATGGACCAATTATTACTTATTTCATGTTCATCTCGAATGTCGCTAGATTTTGACGTATTTAAATGACAATTGCAACAATTTGAAATTAAATAAGTAAAAGTGGCGAGGTCCTTAAAACCACAGCGACATCAGAGGCCGACCTTAGAAACGTAATTCATAAAAGGTATACTGAGCGGCAGCCAAATTAGCCCAAAATTAAACAATAAATAAATATTGGGGGACAATCTTACACAAATCGACCTAGTCCCAAACTAAGCAAAGCTTGTACTATGGGTACTAGACGACAATATACATACTTATATACATAGAAAACATCCAAGACGCAGGAAAAAATATCCTTGCTAAATGCATAAATAATGCCCTGGCCGGGATTCGAACTCGGGACCTCTAGCTTCGGAGGCAGTGTCACTACCAACTAAGCTAAACAGGCCGACGAGCGAAAATTGTAATTTGTAACAATTGTAATTTGTGAAGCAGAACCCTGAACTTTTTCCCCCGCAAACAACTTAACAAATCGATCGTTACGTCGATATGAAATGACTTTGTCTCCGCATAATCTTCTTTCCAGGAAAAAGAGTGCCTACATTATGTGCGTAAGAATATTTAATAAGATTCCAAATTTAAATCTGAACTTCACAAGCTACTATGTATGCGTTGTTTTTATAGTGTTAATTAGTTCTTTAGTTATAAGTTTTAATCCGAAGATTACATGTATAATAATATTGTATCTAACAGAAAGCGAACTTACGCAAAATATTAGTGAATTGTTAGATTAAATCCACACTCACCAAAAATAATTACATACCTGATGGTTGAATGTAACATGTAAGTGCATGCATTGTGTAACGTGTATTTTATGTTCTTGTGAATAAATAATTCATTCATTCATATGAAAACTGAACCAAATTTAGGCCAAAGTTTTTGCCCCTGAGTATATTTCCAGGGATTATTTACCGTTTGCATCGTGATTGGCTAAAATATTTAAACACCTTTCATAGAATGTGTACGTTATAACATAAACACGTATGTCCAATTGTCCAGCAGGTCTAGTTTTTAGTTTCTTACTCGTCACACTCCGTGACTGCACTGGCATCTCTCGCACACTACTAAGTTGTTATAGTGTTATGCGGGCATTTTCACTCAAAATTGTACCAGGTAAAATATTTGTGTTGTTACTGTTGTTAGATACGCGACAAGCGAATAAATAGGTACAATTTGCGCTTGCCGTGTGTGCTCCTTCAAACAAAATGGCTGCTAAAGTCTACTAGTAGACCTTACCGACCTTCATTAAAAGTGTAGTGGAATAGTAAACTTACCTAGGATACTGCGGTCCAAACTGCGCATAGCAGCAGTTATACCAGCATCCCTTAGAGAAGGGATTATAGCCGCCGGTGAACTTGCCGGTGACTTGCTCGTTGGTGGTGCGGCCCCGCGACACGAGCACCATGTGGAACCCTGTCAGCCCGAATATCGGGATCGCGAGGAGCGCTATCACTCCCATTATTACCATTCTGTTAGTGCGTTAAGGTTGTAACTGATTGAGTTAACGGAATGAATCTCGGAGTACGGCAGTGCCCCCGACAAGTTGAGCAGAACAAACGCACGGCCGTACCATCGTTTTCTCCAAGACATTCAGGCTATTTTAGATCCCAAGTTACTTGGTTGTGCATAAAGCTGCCTGTATTTTTAGGGATCATGAGAGCATAGTATAACTAGGTAGATTCCTGAATTATCACTTGTTTCAAAGGTCAATTTCTGCTGATGGACCTATTATAGATTTATATATAATATTTCTGTCCTCATCATAAAATCCTCGATCTAAGATTTATCGCATTTATTGCGTGCTAAAGACCATTTTAAGCCATTGCAGTGCATACACTAGAAAACAAATGTCCCGCGACTCGCCAAAGACGTCACTCTTGACATATCTGTCAATATCGCACGAGACGAGGTTTGAGTTCCAAGTGCCACGCGATATGTCGAGCGGAGTCCGGCAACGTTGCGCCACTTCACCCGACATCTCGGGCTACACGCGTAGCTTCATTGTATCAAGTAGTGTGTGTTGTCCCTGTAATATTTATTTATTTAGTGTAAGAAAGAGACGAATGCTTTATATATATATAAAGCAAAAAAATGCTTTATTTTGCTTTATGCAGTATTTTGAGAGTGATAGCGGACAGAAAGAGTGACTGTCACATTCAAAAATGTTGGGTCCAGGGTCACAGGGGTTTTGTGACATACGATAAGTAGTTAGTTTGTTATTTTAAATTACTCGTAGTTTTTAGTTTTATTTTATTTTTGTATTATTGTGTGGCATCTATGGATCTTAGTTATCCGAAATAAACGGTTATTATTATTATTATTATCTCGTCTTTATACCTCTATAAATATGACCATCACAATACTACCAGTAGTAAATACGGCCTGCAGTTATTTTGTAAGTCAGTATTATAGATATGTATACATAGGCATTTATTATGTAAACATAGGCCGAAAAGTAAACAGAGGTTTGAATTCATAAAAAGGATACGACACAATAGGCTCGACTTCGGTCAAATTCCTCCCGTTGTTGTTCATGATGAAGTAAAGGCTGAGGCCGAATATGCTCAGCATGTGTATCGACAGCGATATGAGGAAGAAGAAGAAGAACCTGTAGTTACGACGCCCTATGCAGTTGTTCACCCACGGGCAGTGGTGGTCAAACGTCTGCGGACAAAAAAATTAAACATTAATGCACACAATCATAAGCGATCATTCAACTATGTTTTTTTTTAATTCTTAATTTAGCTCCTGTTAGAACGGAAGTATGAAATAGCTATTTACGATACAAGGGTTGTAAAACAAAGAAAAGCCGATATCGCATATGTTTGAGGCCCGAGCCGCAGGCGAGGGTCATAAATATGCGACAGAGGGCTTTCTGTTTTACGACCCGTATTTTGTACACAATTTTAGGTCACCACTTAGCCAAAAATTTTTAGCAAGGTGTGGTGTAAATATAAGTTTTTTTTTCGGCTACTAGAGAGAATATATATTATAACGAGTAACCGTAACAGGCCATAAGCAAATTATTGTTTAAAATCAATATAAAATGTTTAGACGACCTGTTTAGCCTAGTTGGTAGTGACTCTGCCTCCGAAGCTAGAGGTCCCGGGTTCGAATCCCGGCCAGGGCATTTATTTGTGCATTTTTCACGGATATTTGTTCTTGGGTCTTGGATGTTTTCTGTGTATTTAAGTATGTATTTATCTATATAAGTATGTATATCGTCGTCTAGTACCCATAGTACAAGCTTTGCTTAGTTTGGGACTAGGTCGATTTGTGTAAGATTGTCCCCCAATATAAAAGAAAAAAAAGTTAGCAACGATTTTTTAAGTTTATTAAGGGGAAAATCGATGAAACAGCGAGTACACTTAGGCTTCGTTCACACGGCATTGTCCTGCACGTTTTTTTGCAGTATACGTCTTAACGGATAAATAGTGGCACATACTTTGTGCAACTTTGTGCATAGAACCATTTACACGGCGTTAGTACTGCAAAAAACGTACATTCTTTATACGTTTAAACGGATACTCACCGGACTTGACAAGCAAACCGAATAAACTTTAACGTATTCGGTTTGCAGTGGCGCGTAGTATAGTTCTGTTTCATTCACACGGCACGATGTTATTCGTTTTTTATCGAATATTTTTTTTCGGTAATGATGAATTTTCTAGTCGATTTAATAAATTGTCAAAACTTTCAATGGACATCCGAAAGTAATTGAAGAACTTTGTTTCATCGTTCCTAAGTTGGGCGTATAAATTTTCAAACGTTTTATTACGCACTGATTCTTTATTTAATATGGGATGTACCCAAAACCTTCTGTTTTATCGGCGGCAAAATCTTTGTCGCCATCGATACCAATATAAAAGTACGATGAAGCGCGGATCCATCTCAGACGTCTGCCCACTGCGACAACTGCGTGAAAACTGTCGCTATTCGGCGTGAAAACGGTTATTAAACGCATGAAAATCTACCATGTGAACACCCGACTGGTTGTACATTTAAAATCGAATACGTGGAAAAACGTGAAGGACGTTACCGTGTGAACCTAGCCTTAAGCAGCCATAGGCAGCATACTGTTTGAAAAACTGACTTTTCGTTTATAACTACGAGGCAGGTGATGGTTTGCATTTATCGACTCTCAAGTCGGTCTAATAATTTTTCTTTACCCATATAATTTTACATATTTAAGAACAAAACAATCTAAATAATCACAAATTCTAATATGTAACGTAGGCTTCGTCAGATCAGTGATCATCAAAGATGAAATGAAATCCGCAACTTTCCCGCAATTGTTCTTATATTCTTCGGTACCGAAATTGATGAAAACAAAATACGAGCGTCGCACGTCGCACTGTTGACTCTTTCCCCTAGAACTCCGTGAGCCCGTAAGAATGCTTTGTAGCGATGCTACTTAGATTTTAAAGCACGATTATAGGCATAGTTGAGCTTAAGGTTAAGGCATGTTCTGTAACATAGATTTTCGTGCGAAATAACATTGTCTGCACATAGTAGTATGTAGGAACTGATTACTGACCTTATAAATTATTAGTCTAACGCCTTTTCAACAACCAGCAAAGCATACAATTGCCGCTGGAGCCCTAGAAATTCCATGCACTTTCGACAAACTTCACTAGCTGATTTAGACACTTTGCCAACACTAAAACATAGGTTGTGGCACATCAAAATGCTCGTCGTGACACGGCCCATTAATTTATATTAGTAATTACGCTCATTAACGCGAATTGGAAGAAATGCACTTAAGAATAATAACACGGTTGATAATAAATAATTATGACGCATGTCAGCCGGTAGATTAAAAACAAATGTCAAGTGACAGTTCCGATTCGCGCAAGCGATACAAGTTGATTTCGTTTACGTCGCAGTTTAAAAAGTCGTAATATTAAAACACGAATAGCTGAAAAAGTTCATTGTTTGAAGAAGTTTATATTTAAAGTAATTTAAAAACTAATCGAATGTGCGGCGATTTGCGACACTGAAATACGGTAGCAGCGTTTACGCGTGAGCGTGTTTCGGAACGACGCCTTGTATTTTTTCCTTTTTCTAGAGACTGATCGACGAAACTGACAGATCGATAAGAGCTGGATTAGAGCACGGACGTTGTGATTTGGCGTTCTCGCCGCTTCCGCGCGCGCGCGTCGCGCTTGCAAATAAAAATGTTATAGCTTGTCCGCCATGGTTGCCGAATAGGCATTTATTTTTAGTAGTTGTTCCTAAACTGTGTCAGTGAGGTGAACCGTGTGACGATGTGCAAGGTGTTTGTGCGCGCCGCCGTAATGGCGCAGTGATCATGCGCTTTAGCCCACCGTAGGTTACAAGCTTCAGAGCTCGTGGGCTTGTGGCTCGTCCACGCGCTTGCTTTGGAGGCGCCCCGGAGACCGCGCGCCTTCGGAGCGACCCGCGTGGGCCAGCAGGCCGAGGTGCTTCACACGAGCTCCCCAAACTTCGGGTACCGAAGGACCCGCGAGTTCGTCTCCGGCTCCGGGCGCGGTTCGGTGCAGTTGCGACGGGGCAGCACCGTAGCATCGCCGCCTGGCCGCAATTGCGTCGGCCGTGACATCAAGGTCCCACAATACAGGACAGCACAGGGACGCGACGCTTCCCGCCATTTTTCCTGCCTCCTGTCAGTTCGGCGAACTGACAAGCGATGACACTACCACCGGCTCCGGCGTATTGATGGACTGATGTGAGTGACGTGCGATCTGGTCGCGACGGACTTCCTGCGTAAGTGACTTTCTTTATACGTCTTGGCCAAGATTATTTCGCGCTGCGTTTCTCGTGTTCATCGATTACTATCGGGAGCTCCCACGTTCGTATGCGTTGCGGTTAACTATTTGTAGTCCTGTCATAAGTAGTCGTTATAGAGCCTCTGCGCGGGCTAATAAGATGCAAAGTTGAGATATTATAAGTATTGTATGTTAAATTCTTTGGCCTTTTTAATTCATTCCTTGCAAGTACACCAACCCAAGGCGGAACCAAGAGGACCCTCGAACTAATGGTTCAATGACTTGGTCCGGCTGAAATCCGAGCAACTTTCTTTAACACTTTGTAGCGACATTATACGAACAATCACTCATTTTACTCGTTACAGCTTCCAAATTGATGACCTTTTAAGCCTTATGGTTATTTCCTGGCTACGAAGCTACATTCCTGGGTTTTAATCCCGGTCGGGGTAAATATGTGATGAGCATTAACATTTATTTCTGAGTCTTGGATGTTTTCTATGTATTTATATCTATTAAATATATCGTCGTCTAGTACCCCTAACAGCCTTATTCAGCTTACTATGGGGTTAGTTCCACTTGTGTAAGATTGCCCGCCTAATATTTATTTATCAAGTTCCGCAATTTGTCTATACCAATGTCTTCTAGCTGATAACTTTCGATTCACTGCTCTTACGACTCCAAAATTTGATGGACAGAGAAAATATTATATCGGGGCTTTGATGAGAGTAAAGGTAACAGGACGTTAGTATAGTATTGAAACAAATTCCACGTTCTGCTCAATTAATCCAGCTGTTTAAAGGCTAAATAATAATTAAGTACATTTGCAATGAAAACTTCGGCATTTGAACTACATTATGGAGGCGTCGTGTACGACGCCTCCATAAACTGTTTGCTTACCAAATATCTCACTACAACATAGTCTTAAATCATTTATGCGACGAATGCTCAAATGAATTCTTGCTTGAAACCTTGTGTTTATTGAAATATTACAAACAAGGTTGCTTTTGCAACAAAGGAAACTTTCTAAAGTCGAATCGATGTAAGTAATATTCCTGTTCAACTGAAATACTTACATCATTTTGTAAGGAGATGTATTGTATAGGTCTGAAGTTCTTCATGGGACAATGGAGCTCTCGCGTAGTAATGAACTTGACTTCAATAATAGAAAAGCTTTATTCTTCAGTTAAAATACAAAAGGTTATACGTTCGGGTGCGCAAACATTCATTAAATTTAATTCTATCCCTGTTTTTACTAAGGGAATTCGAAGGAACAGTACTGTAATCGTCTTAAATTTACAAGAATTATTTGTGCAATAAGTGACATTGTACAGTCAGCGCCATATAGTAAGTAGCAGCCAAAGTGCCCAAATAGTTCGGAAAACTATACAAAATATATGGTAAATACAACTGCACAAGATATACATTCACTAATGTAAGTCATAGTCGCAACTGCGGACTGTCGGAATGTTTCTTTTACAGTCTAAAATCGACGAAACGACGAGAATCGACAAAAGACGGATAGAGAGATGCCTACACGTAGCCGTTTTAGATATTTTTACCTCACTCTCCGAAGAAACATCCGTAATCGTATTACGTATGAGAGCCTAACACATATAGTTACTACGATTCTACATGAGCGCCAAAGAGGTTTACGTTTCCTGCTGTGTTGAAATTTTATATTTACCATCTATATCCATAAGGTCTAAATTCAAAACAACGATCTGTAAAACCCCTGAAAGACGCAGTAATCCGCGGTGAATAATTTATCTCCAACTACGATTTTCAGAGCTACTTACTACAACAAAATGTGAGTTACGCCACGCTATAATGCGCTTTAGTATGTTACATTTCAGGTTCAAATTGCAATGGCCGTCAGGGCGGGGAAGTTTTTAGTCAATCCCTTTTAGCGACATCGTGCTACCCTGTAAATGACACGCCAAAATCTGATTAGAGCTCACAGATGACCTAACAACTGCCTTAACTCTAGTAGTAACGCGACTAATTAGTTCGGAGTGCATATTATGTACTTGTATAGAATTGGATAGAGATTCCATTATGTGTGATGAATGGCTTTTATCACTCTTTGATCAATCATGTGAACGAAATGCAAAGGTTATTTAGTCGCAGTTGATATTTCAATATTCAGATTTGATACTTCAGAAATTACATTATTTAGGGCAATGTAATATTTCGGAAATCTGGTTATTGTGAATTTGATGATAAATTATGTATCATACAAGTCATAAGATACGTGATCTTTCGAAATAATTTCACGCAAGTAAACTAATTTCATCGTAACGCAGCGGACGATCAAGCGCCAGCCAGGAGTGAATTGTCTGCCCGGAGCAGCGCGACAGTCGAGGACGAGTAGCCTCGTAGGATCGGCCTGACATTCAATATACCTTAAACCCTTCTGTATTACCTTTATTGAGTAGTCCGCACCCACGGAACTAGTGGGAACTTATTGTCAAAGCAGTGCGGATTATTAGTAAAGAATCCGTCTTTTTACTCACGTCTATCGTCTTCGCAATGATTGCACACGGCACAGTGACTGCAGCGCGGCGGACTGTAGAACTTGCAGGTGACGCAGTTTTAATCCGAACCGGTATGTTGTGGCGTTCATTTTCAAACTCACGTCTATGCAATGATTGCACACAGAACAGTGTCTGCAGCGCGAAGGCTTGTAGAACTTGCAGATGACGCACTATAATACCGTTATGGTGTGTCGTTCATCTTCTGACTCACCTTTATGCAATGATTGCACACAGAAGTGACTGCAGCGCGGCGGCCTCTAGAAGTTACAGGTGACGCACCATTTCATCCGCACCGTTATACCGTTATGTTGTGGCCTTCATCTTACCACTCACCTCTATGCAATGATTGCACACAGAATAGTGACTGCAGCGCGGCGGCCTGTAGAACTTGCAGGTGACGCACCATTTCATCAGCTCAGTTATACCGTTATGTTCTGGCGTTCATCTTACCACTCACCTCTATGCAATGATTGCACACAGAACAGTGACTACAGCGCGGCGGCCGGTAGAACTTGCAGGTGACGCACCATTTCATCAGCTCAGTTATACCGTTATGTTCTGGCGTTCATCTTACCACTCACCTCTATGCAATGATTGCACACAGAACAGTGACTACAGCGCGGCGGCCGGTAGAACTTGCAGGTGACGCACCATTTCATCAGCAAAGTTATACCGTTATGTTGTGGCGTTCATCTTACCACTCACCTCTATGCAATGATTGCACACAGAACAGTGACTACAGCGCGGCGGCCGGTAGAACTTGCAGGTGACGCACCATTTCATCAGCAAAGTTATACCGTTATGTTGTGGCGTTCATCTTACCACTCACCTCTATGCAATGATTGCACACAGAACAGTGACTACAGCGCGGCGGCCGGTAGAACTTGCAGGTGACGCACCATTTCATCCGCACCGTTATGCCATTTATTTCCACGCTGCGGTATAGAGGCGCTCGGAAGTCGTCTTCTCGGTCCTCGTCAGGTGGAGCTAATGAAAAGAGACATATATAAGGTTATTCATCGAAACCGACTGACTCTGATCTTCTTATATTTTAACGCCGCCGTAAGTTTGGTACACGACTCTTTGGTCTCATAATCATCTTGGTGTTAGTCAAGTATTTTGCGTTCCAACGTCAAGCTTTTCATCAAATCATTTATAACACACATTCGGGTACGGTTACTGAACTGTCAGAAAGGGTGAAGCAGTTTTGTGTATGCTGAGTTACAATAAAAATAATACTAGAATACAATTTCATCCAGAAACGAAAGGTCTCGTGAAATAAAAACTTATCTTATGCTAATTGTCGCTTGTTTGCACGCGGGCAACGAGGACAATATATTGAGATGACACTAGCGAGCGAGCAAACACAAAAGTCTTAAATGATGATATAAAAAAAATTACTAATATCAATGAATTTTCCAAAAACCTAAAATTATTTTTGCTTGCTAGACCATATTATAATTTAAATGAATATTTTGATAACCTGACATTTTGATATTTTAAGTTAGCATACGATTTTGCATGCCATATTGTGGCGGATCATACATTCATGACAAATATTTTATCTCACTGACATGTAATCTTAACACCTGTGTATGTTCTTGCAAAATAAATTTAAAAAAAAATGTTGGCTACGGTCGAGCCTTAAATAAAAGTTGTAACCTAACCGAAATTATGTAGCGCAGAGCTCATCAATCAACGCCCAGTTTCGCTAACGCAGGATCTCTACCTTAAGCTTAGCGTGGGAAAGTCAAAGTGTCAGCAGTAATTTAACAGATAACATCATTAGTACGGTCGCGCTAGGACGCTCAAAGGACGAGTTACTAACACTACATTTGTTTAGTAGTTTGTATGGCATCTCCAGCTGACATTAGGCAACTGTGTGAACATATCATTTGAAAGAGGGTTGGATGTTTATTTTATTTACAAGTTTGATGGACAGATTTAATACTAACACCAAATTAGATAATGAACAATCAGAAAAGTTTTTAGTTCCGTCAATAAACAGTAGATTAAAATCAATAGAACATTGATGGATAGTTCGTTTAAAAGGAATGTGGGGTTTCTTTAATCATTTATTTTTTTTGGTATCAGGAAGCAGTTTGCGTTATATTGAACTTTAAAGTGCAAATTTTTGTTCGCGGCAAGTGCAACGCTGTATTAAGGGAACGTACCCAAAGTACGTGACTCATTTAGGGGGGGAGGGGGGTCGTCAAAATACCACTCTTGGTCACCGGGGGAGGGAGGGGGGTAGCTTCTCGTCACGTAGCTAGTGGAATATTTTTGAGAAACATTCTGATTGAAGCAGATTCATCACGCGCCAAGGTTTACCCCACCACTAAAAGTTCTCCAGTTTCGACTTAAATACAATTATATTTAACTACGCATGCACTTTCGACGTCATGCATTAGGGGCCATATGAGAAAATACAAACGAGCATATTTTTTTTTTTACTTTCCCAAAAAATGATTAATAAATTATACTACGTGAAAACTAGAGTGGGAGGGTGGGGTCTTGGCATATACTACGCTTGGTCACCGGAGGGGGGTAAAAAAACTGTAAAAAGTTGGTCACGTAGTTTGGGTATGCTCCCTAAGGTAAAAAAATATAAATCTTTTTAGTCGACTGTACAAAAGTGCTAAAATGCCTTCGATCTCGGAAGCATAGCAAAGAAAGAGTTGAAGACTGACTCTATTCCACGCTTTAAAGGTTACCTTTACACGGGGGGACTTTTACACGGTGATTATCACGCGATCCAGGCACATCACGATATTACAAAACCGGGATTAGTTTACGATCGGAATAGCTGTCTTTTCATACACATTTTGACGTAATTATATATGGAAATACTGTCACCTCTAATCGTATTCTAATCGCGGCTAAGTAATCCAAATAATTTCAAAAACCGCGATAATATTGACAATTGACATAGGGACGCAATCATCGCAATATAGGGATATTGCGATGATAATATTAATCGTGTAAAGGGCCCCATTGATAATTACTTAGTGAAGTCAACACTGGTCATAGTTAGTTTACTATAATGGACGAATATTGATATATGAATATGTATTCCAATTATGTCACCTACTTTCCGAAACGGATACATAAATAACCAAACCAGGATTGATGTTATAACGAATTATTATAACATTAGTTAGCTATACCAAGAATCATTTTTACTAATTACTGCCCTTACTCCAGGCAACTAGAAGCCTATGACGTTAACAATATCGCCTCAAACCAAATCAAACCCTAACGGGCACTAATAAAGTCGATTTTGAACTGTTTCAGTCGGTTTCCTATTTGATATGCGACCTTTGGTGATGAAGTGACTGTATAATTTGTTGGTTAAACAGTTTGTTGACAAACCGGTTTCCAATCAGTGCCAATTGGGTGCTGAAGTAATGAGGGTCAAGTCGGGAAAATGTAAATCGGTCAAGTGCGACTCGCACATTCCTGTGTCAAAGTTAACTTCGAAAATATTTATACGTACTCAGTGACAAAATTATCTAATAGGACTATAATGATAAGGACACAAGAGCGTTCAGATATTTTTGAGACTTACTACAACTAGAGTACAAGCCAGGTAAAACTCAATCTTATGTCAATGTCATAAAGACTAGACAGAGAAAAACTGTTTTCACTTTATGTGTTTCCTCGCTCGGACGGCGGTTGTTGAATGAGAATGAGCTTCCTGCCGAGGTTTTCCCGAGGGACTACGGTATAGGGTTCTTCAAGAAAGGAGTGGACTTATAATTTTTAAGGGATCAGCAACGCGCAAGTGACACCCCTGGAGTTCCAGGCGTCCATAGGCCGCGGTAACCGTTGCCATCAGACGGGCCGTACGCTTGTTTGCCACCGACTTGGTATTTACAAAAAAAACAAGAGACAATCCTGCAATGCCATGCATGATTCATACTATAATCATTAATCATTAGTTATCGAGACGTTTGACAGTCAAGCGGAACAGAATGACAACGGTTGACGAGTCGAGATTGATGACTTAGTAACATGAAGTTGTAATGTGTAAAATTATCAATCCACTGTCTGTTCGCGCGGCTCCGTCCGCCTATCACAAAGGACGCATGTCCATTCCGAAAGTTCATTCTATCCTCACCATGCCTGAATTAGTCCCCTGCTGGATAATGTGGGCCCCAATACGCACCATTTTAGTGTTCGGCTTGTCGCATCCAAAGGGCCTACTCCGAACTTCGTGTCGTGCCGTCCCTCTCACTCTCGTGTTATACATATACGAGGGTAAAACTGAAAGTTTCGGGAATAGAAGAAAATATGCAGTATAAGTGAGTTTATTTATTTTTATTGTTTTTCAAAATATTCTCCTTTGTATTTCATGCACTTATGCATGCGTTCAAACCAGTCCATAAAGCACTTTTTGAACTCTGAAGTAGGGGTCGACAAAATGGCTATTTTATAGGCCTCCACTGCTTCTTCTGGCGTCTGAAACCGCTGACCACGCAGTTTGTCCTTGATTCTGGGGAATGTAAAAAAGTCGTTGGGACTTAAGTCAGGGCTATATGGAGGGTGGTCCAATATTTCGACTTTTTCACCGTCCAGGTACTCAGTTGTTGTCCGAGCGGTGTGTGGGCTGGCGTTGTCGTGGTGAAGGATGATGCGACGACTAGGGTTTGTTTTTCGGAGTTCAGCAAAGACGTTCGGCAAACAAATAGTGGTGTACCAATCAGCATTGACTGTTCTACGATCCTCAAGAGCCACAGTAGCTACGTGACCAGATTTAGAGATAAACGTAGCCACCATCTTCTTAGCCGTACTGCGAGAACGAACAACTTTTGTGGGTTTGAGCTCGTCTTCGAAGACCCATACTCGGGATTGGTTTTTAGTTTCAGGCTCATAAGCGTATATCCACGACTCGTCACCTGATACTATGCTAAAAACAGCATTTGAGCGTCCCTTGTTAAATCTTTTCAAAGTTTTGCGGCACCAATTGACACGGACTATTTTCTGCTCGTCAGACAATAGGTGAGGTATCCAACGGGAAAATAACTTTTTCACGCCTAATTCTTCTTTTAAAATAATTTGTATTTGACTCATTCCAATACCCAGGTGCTCTTGAATTTCCCGATATGTCACATGTCGGTCTTCATTTATCAGACGACGCACAACATCGACGTTTTCTTGCGTGACTGCCGATTTTGGTCGACCTTCACGCACTTCGTCGGTGAGGGATACACGGCCACGTTGAAATTCTGAATACCACCTGTATATTGTAGTCTTTGAAGGAGCTTCAATATTAAAAGCAGCAACCATCCGCTCTTCACATTGTTTTTGTGTTAGTCCACTTTTAAAGTCATAATAAATCATAGCTCTGAAATTTTCACGGCACAATTCCATTTTAAGCAGTGACTCGACGACTTCAATAAACAATTGAAACCGAACCATACTTTTTTTTTTCTAAGTGGCCAGTGTGTTGAGATAAGGAAACTTCAGAGATTATAAAAAGGTATAATACATGTTAAAAATAAATTAATAAGTATTCGATTCCCGCCACTTTCAGTGCAAGCCTCGTAGTAGGCCCTCTGCTTCTGCCAGCGCAGCGACCGGACACAAATCGTCGCTTCACTCAGCTGGAGAAGGTGTCCTACACTAACACTACGCATTCTAGGTATGCATGTCAGCCGAAGAACGTCCACTGCTGGACATAGGTCTCCCCCAGAGAACCACAATGTTCTGCTTGGGGGGTAAAATGCCATAATCGCCACGGGCTGGCGCTTGGTACGTATAATATAGATATCAAACTTTCGATTAACTACTTATCTAAAAGTGTAAGTGAAATAAAATATAGCAATTCGTGTCCATTGCCGAAATGAAGTCATTGGGCAAACCCTCTATTCATCAGCTGTGTCATCAATGGATAAAATCAAGTAAGGTTCTCATATAACCCCCCTCGAGGGTGCCCGCCTTGCCGGGGCGGGGGGACTTAGTAACCGTGGACTGGGTCATCCACGGTGAAGCTAAGAGGCATCCAGGGGCCGGCCTGTTTGGGCTGCTGGCTGGCCCGAGGAGGGCGCTCCAGCGGGCTTAGCTTAGCCCGCTGAGGATGCGTTGAGGTGGGGCCGCAGAAGAAGAGGAGTGCCGGTATTACGGTTCGCCGTTCTCCCTATCCTCTGTGGCCGAGACGGGATCGCAGGGGGAGAGGCGTGTTGTTATTTCGGTGCGCCACTCTCCCTACCCCCTGCGAACTTGGCGGGTCCGTTCCGCAGAAACGGTGTTGGTGGGGCCGCAGAGGAAGAGAAATGCTTTCCCTATCCTTTGCGGCCGAGGTGTGGTTCGTGGCGAGACCACCGACCTGCTCCGCCACCGGACTCAGGGGAGTCAGGGGGGTCCGCTACTGTACAAGATGGAGGTCGAGGAGGAAGACACGCCAAAACATCTGGCGTGGGCCTTCGGGCATCCGCGGTGGAGCCGCTTGGGAGCGGCTGTCGCCGGCGGGGCCGCGGATGTGTGCGCAAGCGCACTCGTGTCACCCCCTGCACCCGAGTGGTTTACATAAAGCATTTTCCTCCCCTTAAAAAAAGGTTCTCATATAACGCGCCGAACAAAGCAATCAATAAGTAAAATGACTCTTATTCATTACTTTATAAGTACAGTTTTGCAAGTGGCTGCTTGCTTGACTGCATTAGCATTGGCAATCGCACTCGGTTGAAGTTGATTACATGCAAAATTGAACTTTACAACAATACAATACAATACAATACAAAAACTCTTTATTGCGCACCTCAATAAATTACATTGCTTATTATAACAGCGTATAAAACTTAAAAGTAGAGGTAAACAACAGGCGGTCTTATTGCTAAAGAGCAATCTCTTCCAGACAACCTAGCGGAAAAATAGCAACAAACGTATTATAAGTGGGTGGCAAACAAAAGAATTACATAATTCAAACTTGTAAGTAAATATTAAAGCACACATACATAAATCATACTAATTAACATAAATAAATACATTCCTACATATATAAATAAATATGTATATATATATACATAGTAACTACAATATCAGCCATAGAGTCGAAAGAAGCAGATAGTAGGATGAAAGAATCATGGAAGGGACAGATAGTGTTCTTTTAGCTGTGATTTAAATGCAGCAATAGATTTAGCACGCCTCAATTCCACGGGGAGAGAGTTCCAAAGTAGAGTAGCTTGAAAAGTGAAAGAACAATTGTAAAATTTTGAAGAGGAGGACGGGACAGTGAGAAGCAAATTTTGGGAAGATCTAACCGATTTCAGGAAAGTAAATCGTTCTTTGAGGTAGCGAGGAGTTGCGGGGTGGAAAAGTATTGTGTATAGAAGGGACAGAATGTGTGAGTTACGACGATAACGAATAGGAAGCCACTTAAGCTGAGAGCGAAAACAGGAGACATGATCATACTTGCGTAACCCAAATATGAATCGTATGCAGACGTTTTGGAGGCGCTCAAGCTTATTAAGTTGATCTTCAGTAAGATCGAGGTAGGAAATATCAGAATAATCTAAAATAGGGAGGAGTAATGTCTGAGCGAGCGCAATTTTGGTAGGAATGGGTAGCAAATTCCGAAGCCTTCTGAGAGTACCAATGGACATGAACATCTTCCTGCTAACTTCGTTTACTTGAGGTACCCAAGATAAAGTCCGGTCAATAATGACTCCCAGATTTTTTACCTGCTGTGAATATGAAATCAGTACACCATTGAAATAAATCGGATCAAGGTTGTCAAAATTTATTTTTGAGATCTGTTTGGAACTACCAACTATAATAGCTTGTGTCTTAGCAGGATTAACGATGAGCCCATAACTACGACTCCAGTCTGAGATGCGATCCAAGTCAGTATTTACAGTACCGATAACAGTCGAAAGATCAGCAACAGCACCCTGCGAATAAATTTGAAGGTCATCGGCATACAGGTGATAATGTGACGAAATATCATGAGTAATGGAATTAATGAATATTGAAAACAGCAAAGGAGATAACACGCCGCCCTGAGGGACACCGGCTAGCGTGTCACACCAGTCAGATAGGGAGTCACCCACCTTTATTCGCTGCCGACGACCAATTAAATAACTACGAAACCACTCTATTACTGCAGGAGATATGTTAAGAGAACGTAGTATCCCAATAAGAATATCAAAATCAACGGTATTGAACGCATTACTAAAATCTAGCAGCGTCAATACCGTCAACTTTCGATCATTCATCCCCGCTCGGATGTCATCAGTGATCTTAATGAGTGCGGTAGCCGTACTATGGCCGGAACGGAAACCCGACTGAAATGGGTTTAGGAGATCATTTTTGTTCAAGTAAGATAATAGCTGCTGGTGTACAAGCCGCTCCAGTACTTTAGATAGGAAAGGAAGGATAGAGATAGGACGATAGTCAGAAAATGGGACGGGGTTAGACTTTTTAGGAATAGGGATAACATGGGCATCCTTCCAAAGTGAAGGAAAAGTACCAGAAGAGAGAGATCTATTTAGGATATTAGTGATCACGGGAACTAAAAGGTCAAGGAGAGGAAGGATCATGTTACGGCTAACGCAATCGACACCAACGGCATTAGAGGTTATAGATAATATATTCTTCTTAACATCACTGTCAGTAAAAGAAACAAAAGAAAAAGGAGGTGATTCTAGAGTTGGAAGTGAAGAGAGATACTGAAGGGTCTTAACCTTGTCAGGGCCACTAAAAGTAGCTGAAGTTGAAAAATGCTGATTAAGCAAGTCGAAATCCATCGTTTTGAGGCAAGAATCCTGTTGAGGCTTTCCAACTCCAAGTGACTTGAGAAACTTCCATACCTTCGCAGGGTCACCGTTCTCGACTGACTGATGAATATGTCGTCGCTGCGCATCTCGACAAATTGTGCTGCAGCGGTTACGTAGGCTGTGGTACCGAGATTTATTAGCATCAGACGCATTAGATTTGTACCTCGCCTTAGCAAAATTCTTTTTCTCAAGTAAAACCTTAATTTCCTTGGTCAGCCAAGGAGCAGGAAGATGTTTGACCTTAATAGAACGGACTGGAGCATGAACATCATATAGCTGGATGAGAAGAGAATTAAATAGTGACACTTGTTCATCTACAGTATCAGCTCTAGAGATCGTGTCCCAGTCAATTTCTGATGCATCATTTAGGAGCTTACTCAAATCCATCCCACCAAAACTGCGCTGAAGAATTATTTTAGCTTTGGGTTTGGGAGGTCTTACTTTGTAAGAAAGATAAATCAAGTCATGATATGAGAAAGCATCTGCAGTGTGCTGGCCATACTTAGCAACGTGAGTAACCGAAGACGTAAGTGTTAGGTCTAAAAGCGAAGGTGTACAGTTTGGAAAATGATGAGTCGGGCCAGAAGGGAGAATATTCAGTTTGCAAGCATGAACCAGTGACTTTAAAGAACGAGAGCGGTGATCATCCTTGAGAATACAGGTATTGAAATCACCCATTACAATGTGGTGATCAAATGATGGAATGAGATCTTCAATCAGTTTTTCGAATGCAGAGAAATAATTTACATGGAGTGACGGAGAATAAAATACTCCAAGGAGAAGTTTAGTATGAGAAAAGGAGATGTCAAGAAATAGATATTCAGCAATATCAGAGGAAGGAGAATGTGCAGATATGGAGACAATAGAATAAGGAATATGTGACCGAAGATAAATAGCAACTCCACCGCCACCCCGTCCGATACGATCATTACGAATTAAATTGAATCCAGGCAGAGAGAAAGATGTAGAAGGTAAACAAGGCTTAAACCAGGATTCTGACACAAGAATAGCGTGAATATTGTCCAGATCAAAAGTAGCACTTAAGTCATTATAATGGGACGGAATACTTTGTGCATTGATGTGAACTATATTTAAATTTTTAGAGACGTTACTAAATTCTGCATCCAGAAAGTCACGGAGCGATGAAGGTAAACTCTTAAAACTGTCCTCAGAAACACTCCCTGCATCTGATGAACAAGACATGAAGTTATCAGTATCATCATCATTATTCGATTCACTGCTATGGCTTGACATATACATGAGATTATATAAAAATATAATATAAATCTATAGACTAAAATAAAATAAATATATATACATATAAACCAAATTAATCTAAAACACTTTGGCACAACGCTACCCGCCAGCATTTTAGAGGGACCAAAAACAAGTTACATTTTAAATAGTAGTCAAACATCATAAGGTTAAATGGAAAAACGAAACGCAAAATTTAAATAGGCAACACTGAACTAATCACTGTCATCTGTCATGGATTGACAGCGTCAACTATGTAAACAATTATAAGGTGCAAATCGAAAAAAAAAACGAGAATTCTCGACAAGAAATAGAAAGAGGGTAGCATAGAAATAGGTTACACGACCAAATACGAATGCGCGAGAAAACGGATATAACACGAGTAAAAAAAAGTTCACACTAAGGCTTCGCTGTTGCAGCTACACGTTTAGGCCTCGTCCTCAGCTGGGCCTGCTCATTTTGAGAGGCCGACTTCGCACCAGATGTTGTCGCCACAGTCACTGTTGATCCCGCCGGTGCAGCTTCAGCGGCAGTCGGCGCAGGAGCCCGCATGGACCTCACCTCAGCAACGCTGTTGGCACGGCGCCGCACGCCGTCCTTGCCCAGGATAAACACGTCGCCGTTCCACGTCCAGCAACTACGAATTCCAAAGCGTTCGCGGGCCTCCATGAATGCGATGTGACGCGGCCTTGTTAAAAATTCGCCAATTGTCACGCCTGTACCCTTCGGGCCTACCTTGGAAAACCAGACGTCGTCCCGGGTCGTGATGTCTCTAAACTCGACAAGTATGGCACGAGGCTTCTTGTTGCGGGCGCTACGTCCACCCAGTCGCTGACTACGCGCAAGATCAGCAGGAGTGAAGCCATCCCGGACAGCCCGCAGAGTGTCAGCCACAAGACTTGCTGTGTCTTCTGTCTCCGATTCAGCAATACCATGCACCAGCAACATCTTGCGGCGGGAGCGCGTCTCGATATGGTCCACCTGCCGTGTCAACTGCTCAACCTGGTTCTGCAGGGTGTTCATAGTATTCATGATGAACTCCTTGAAAGCGCTGAAGTCTGAGGCCAGTGATGTAACAGTAGGGTTATCCGGACTGGCAGCATCAAGGCTCTTTTGGAACTCAGACATCCGCCTTTGAAATAAATCAGCCAAATCTGAGATTGAGCCCTTGATTGAATCGGCTTGTGACATTTTGTGTCCAGTGAGGTGAAAAGTGATAAGAAGTAAGTGTAACTTCAGAGAAAAGTTTGGAAATTGCTGGTAGGTGAAAAGCACTAGTTGAGCATAGATTTAATTTAGTTTAAGCAGCCAAATGGTTTTATAAATATTTTATAACATTAAATGTTGTGCACAAGATGTTACTTGGTTTTATTCACCTACCCGAAAAAAAAATTGAACGAACTTTAATACTGATAATTAAATTTACTTACGCGATGATTTCATTTTCGATATCGATTCCATGAGATATGGGAATCGTACTTTAATTTCCGCTAACTCATCAGCGTATTTTATGATATCGGCGGTTCGCAAGATTCGGCAAATGAGAGATGATTTTTTTAAATTGGCTCGTCACTCATCAAGCGATTTGGACCTGTTACAGATCCATAAAAAGGAGAGGGTCGGAACATATCTATACTGCGAGAACTATTCTCGGGTGCCTAACGTACAATGCCTAAATAACCCCGCGAAGCGGGCGGGCCGTTGACAGCCAGTGAATAGGAGTCCCGCAAAGCGGTAAAGCGGGCCTTGGACAGGTTAAGTGACAAAGTGCACGCTACAGATGTAGTGAATAATGCTTTCTTATCGGCTAAACTCGGAATACGACTAGGCCCGAAGAACCGTATTATTTGAAATCTGTCATGTCAAATGGCAAAATACTACCAGTTTTAATTCTGACATTTCACATTAACTACTAAGTGTCGCATTAACAGATATGAATTTGACAATCATTTAATACGATAATTCATAGCCACTTCGGGTCTACTCATATTCCGAGTTTATCCAAAGGGAAAGCTACGCTGATGAGTTAGCGGAAATTAAAGTACGATTCCCATATCTCATGGAATCGATATCGAAAATGATATCGCAGTATTGATATGTTGACCCTCTCTTTGCGTGAGAAACTTTGCAGACAGTAACAATGACAATGTAAGAAAGCAAGCGTAAATACGCCATTATTGTCAAGGCCGTAAGAGCTATATAAAGACCTTGTCCACTAAAATAACTTAGCCCCATATCTATAGTTTCGCGAGCACCGGCCGGCCCAAACCAAGATAAGGCAATGTTTACATTAAATGAAGATGTAAATGACAGTGCCAGATTGCCGTTATCTGATATACTTATGCCAGCCATTATCTCATAGATAAAATTAAAACGGAGGTTGACCTCAGTGCACTGATACAATTAATGTAAGAGAGAACTAAATTGTTAATTCTCTGACAATTTAATTAATACCGTTGTGATGTGACCCATATACATGGCGTTATTATAGATTTCCGTTCCTTGAAGTATATAGCCGTGCGTAGCCATAGAAACGACGTAACATATTTAGTTTTTAAAAAATCAGGATTTTTTTTAATTTCATCATCATCATCATCCTCCTAGCGTTATTTCCAGTACAGTTGCATCCTGAAGAATGCCTGGGGTCCGCTATCCTAGGTCGGTTTCCCCCTCGGGTTGGAAGGTCAGATGGCAGTCGCTTCCGTAAAAACTAGTGCCTACGCCAATTCTTGGGATTTTTTTAAATTTCATACAAATTAATTAATGGGTGAATACAAGACGGTCTTAAGAGTTAAAGTGGAGTTCAGCAAAAGTTAATGTCAGATTTGACAATATTCGGAATCCGAATGACTCGCACGTCAACGTCAACATTGTTTAATTTTTAAGGGTGTTCATTAACGAAAATGAATTCTTGAATATCTTCGAAATGGTACGAATTGGGATACTAGTGTCTTAGAGAAGATTACTTTATTTCAACTCAGGAATGTGCCTTCGTAATTAACTACCTACTAACTAAGCTGGCAGGACGACCCAAAATGAGTCTTGGCCTCCGAGACTCTTGCACGGCGCTTTTCTCGGTCCTGCGCTGTTTCTCGCCAGCTTGCACCGGCTCCAAGCTCACGCAGGTCCGCGTCCAGCATATCCTTCCAGCGATACTTGGGGCGATCCACATGACGCCGTCCGGTCGGCCGGCTCAAGTATGCTCTCTTCACCTGTCGATCTTCTCCCATCCTCTTAAGGTGGCCAAGCCAGCGAAGACGATGCGCTTTGGTTTCACCAATAATATTTGAATCGGCCACCTCTTCTATTTCTGCATTTTAACTGATTAACGGAATTCAATAATAACACCCTGTACATTGTATGACAAATTTTAGCGTCACATCGGAATTAGTCAAAATGTAGACGAATTAAAAGCGTTAACTATGGTCCAAAAATGTTGGTTCTTACCCATAAACGGACTGGACTTTTAAAATGGATATACCTATTTTTTTTAAGCCACAGGGAAGCACTAAGAGCAGCGGGCACATTCACAGCGATTTTTCCGGCTAAGTAAATAATTAAGAGAGTATAATAAATATCTATCTACTTTAACCGCTGAATAAGAACCTTAACCGTAGATTAAAACCAATTTTATAACTACTGGCTCTGAGCTGTGGTCCTTGCTATATTTTTTTTTATAATTTCTTTGTTTCCAAAAACTGACTCCGCAAAAAACTAAACTGTACTCGTAATTATCAAACCTTCTCACAAAATTTTACGAGAAACGATAAAGAAATGCGACCTGTAGAGATGAACAGCCGGAAATCCGGACATACGAAAGCGTTTTTACCGAAGCTGCTACGGCGACCTTCGTTTCACTCCATCAACGTTATATAGTATTAGTGGTAACAGGTTAGTGTACCGTATAAGTTACTTGTTAGGACTCATCAAGGAAAATCAATGTCAAAAAGTTGTAGGTATTTACGTGATTTTTATTACCAATTTTATTGTAAAACGATTATCAAATCATTATTATTCTCGTAACATAACATTTAATATGAATCCATTACGTAACTTAAGTCTACTTAGTAAGGTGTCAAGGTCATAAGGTCAAGATCAACACAATGGAAGTAACCTATTTGAGGATAAACCGAGTTTATCATTATCATATAATTTGAGTAACTGTAGGATCGAGTGCCTTAACATAATTGAGCATTTTTCATCCATAGTTGTATCGATTTCAATGTTGCATAGAATGTTAACATTAATTGCAATATTGAAAAAGCAATGGGCTAGTGGCAGACTTTAATCATACAGAGGTGAAGTTTGTGAAAAGTGATTTTTAGGGTTCCGTAGTCAACTATGAACCATTATAGTTACCGTCCCGCCATGTCTGTCCGAGGCTTTGCTATGTAATTGTTTGTGCTAGAAAGCTGCAATTTGGCATGGATATATAAATCAATAAAACTGACGAAATGTTAAATTAAAATCTAAAAAAAATTGAAGCGTAAAGTGTGTATGAATTTTTGAGAACCCCAGAGACTCAAAGACTGTAAAAGTAAAAGTAAAAGTAGTTTATTCTTCAAATTAGGCATATTACATGCACCTATGAACGTCAATAAACTACCACCGGTTCGGAAAAATAAACCTCTGCCACGAGAAGAACCGGCGTAAGAAACTCGGCGAGGTGTCATTTTTTCAAAACAATATACATTGTATACTGTATACCCACAATTCATACTTTCCTAAACCTCTTTATATCAACTTGTCCCCCCGAGGCCATCGGCTGGCGACCGGCTGGCGACTGTCGTGGGTTCGAATCCCGGCTTGTACCAATGAGTTCTTCGTAACTCACGTAAGGAATATCATTTGACTATTCCGTGGAGGAAAATTGCATACATCTGCGAAGAAATTCAAAGGTATATGTGAAGTCCCCAACTACTACACAAATCCCTCATCAATGAATAGAAATCTGTGCCCACCAGTGGGACGTATATAGATAGACTGATAATGATGTATGGGTAATATGTCCTAGCGGGTAAGAGGTAGAACCGATGGCCGTTGGGGCGGAAAGGTTCTCGAGTGGCGACCACGTACCGGAAGGCGTAGCGTGGGCAGGCCCCTCACAAGATGGACTGATGACCTGGTAAGGGTCGCTGTATGCGGGTGGCGCAGGACCGGTCATTGTGGAACTCCTTGGGGGAGACCTATGTCCAGCAGTGAACGTCCTTCGGCTGATGCTGATGATGGGTAGGAGGAAATCTTAGAACTACATACTTATCCGATTTCGTAACTCGTAACTTATCTCACACATTAGTATTATATTTATATGTGTATACAATATACAATTAACCTTCGGGATGGCGATAGGCATCCAGGGTTTTCTGCAATACGCAGGCAGAGCCGCGCGGGCAGCAAGTTGTTTGATAATAGATGTTGTAAACAAGAGAGGTTCAACAGACTCTTTGAGAAACATTTTTCCGTACGAGTCTTAATTACATTGTCACAAGGTTGAATTTCACCTGGCCCAAGTAAAAGGATTTTTCACTATACCCGCGCGCAGCAGAAAAACGTGTGAGCATGCGCTATAGAACAACACTCAACAAGGCAAGTTAACCGCGCATTTAGCGAAAAAACGTGTGCACCCACAAGCGTTCTCGTACAGTTAGCACCGAATTTCAAACCATTCGAAAGTTTCAAGTCTTTATTTTAAGGGAATAAGGGCTTTTCCTTGGGGTCTTTCAAGGGGTCCTCAAATGCGTAGCTGCTTTTGATGCTGACTGTACACTGCGTGTCTTGCCGGTAGCGCTACAACGTAGGGCCCGTAGGTCTTTCTGTACGTCATCATCATCCTAGTGTTATCCCAGTACAGTTGCGTCCTGAAGGATGCCCGGGGTCCGCTACCTAATCCCAGGAACTGGCATCTTCTCTTCTTCTTCTTCATCATATTTGCGTCCACTGCTGGACATATGCCTCCTCTATGGATTTCCAATGACTTCTGGACGTAGCAGTTCTGGTCCAGGTTGGCCCTGCCATCTTTTTGATGTCGTCAGACTATCTGGCTTGCGGCCTTCCCACGCTACGACTTGCCGCTCGAGGTCTCCACGACAGCACTCGTTGGCTCCATCGGTCATCGTCTCTTCGGCAGATATGACCGGCCCATTGCCATTTTAATTTTGCGACCCTCTTGCCGATATCGTTCCGCACTCTATCTCGCAGAGAGATTCCGAGCATTGAGCGTTCCATAGCTCGCTGTGCCACTTTAAGCCGGCGAACCTTCCCGGCAGTCGGCGTCCATGTTTCGCAAGCGTACGTCATCACTGGGAGAACACATTGGTTGTAGACCCTAGTTTTTAGCGACTGAGGAATCTTTGACTTAAACACGTCGTCGAGCTTGCCGAATGCGCCCCATCCTAGTTGGATTCGTCTACTGATTTCAGGGTCTAAGGAAAAAATTTCTCTCCAGTGTGATTTTCTGACCTAAGTAGACATACTCGTTTACTCTTTCGATCGTCTTGCCGTCTAATGAAATGTTCGATTCGTATGTGGTGCTCATCCATTTTGTCTTCTCCATGTTCATTTTCAAGCCAACTTGCATCGACGCCTGGCTTAGATCACTGAGCATTCTTTTGAGATCTTCAGGCTGGCGTAAGCACTAGCTTTTTCGCAAGCAACTACCAGCTGACCTTCGAAACTGAAGGAGAAACTACATACTTTTTTTTTAATTCAAAATGGGATTTCTCTTGGCCAGCATCTAGCCAGGGGGCAAAGATGAGGCCGACAATGAAGCGAGCTCTTGCCTATTCACTCGTGCCTTAAAAAGGACCTTATTGGGATTAGTCTTGTCAAGTGAGTGGGCAACTTGACGGTTAGGAGTTCTCAAGCCGCTTGAAGGCCTCTAACTTGGTTTAACCACTGCTGTCATAGACTCAACGGCTTAACATGATTTCAAAAGCATGGGAGCGATCAGTAAGTAACCTCTCAAGTCACCCATCCAACAGTTGAACTGTGCCGACGTTGTGTAACCTCGCATACTGCACGCGGTACGCGGTCGCCTCTGGGCCAAGAGCGCTCAGGTTTTACCGTACGTAGCATGCTAAATTACGGACCCGATACGCGTAATTATTAATTATGGTATGGCATGCCATGGCATGTCATCACCAGAGAGAAAGAAGATATTACGTATAAGTTCATCTGAGGCCGAAAATAACAAAAAGAGACTCAATTCTCACTTTGTCTTAGTGTGTAATTAGGAAGGGTTTTAATATGGGTAGTAACTATATCGAAATATACACAGATATTTATACATTATTTGATTTGGTAATGCGTTTTTCAGCTTGTCTATGGTTAATTTAAAACAGTTTTGTGTCTAACAACATAAAGTTCATTTTTATTTGTCAGGGTTTTGAAAGCTGGCATAGGTTGTGAAGGGGGATTGATATACAAAACTGACCTTTTGGTATAACTCCCGGGTCCATGAAAGTGGCCAGTGTAAAATTGGCCAAAACAAAAAACGTTATGACACCCTGATACGCCGGGACCCATGGGTGCCTTTGTAGATAGTATTGGCATCTGTAAACAAAAACAAGTTTAGTACTACAGTAGGGTAAATGTATAAAAATAAATAAAATAAATATTTGATGATAATCTTACAGCAATGGACCTAGTCCCAAATTGAGCTGAGCTTGTACCATGGATAAGGCAATGATATACATACTTATATAGATATAAATAAATATTTAAATACATAGAAAACATTTTATATAGAAAACATCATAGACCATATATACACTTTATATTGACGCTTAGAGACCTTATACATCTCTAAGAATATTATATTAGTGCTGTTTTATTACTTATTTTAATTTTGACGCTTAGAAACCAACTACATCTCTAAGGGTAAGGACTTAAAGGAAAGAATTGTTACTAATCGTATTTGGACGCTCAGAGACCATATACATCTCTGAGATGTTAAATTAATTTTATATATTTTTTGTTTATTTGGACACAGATCGTTTTCATTAAACGTCCTTAATATTTGTAAATTTAGTTTCTTTGAATTGTTAATCAGTATATTTTTTTAATCATTATTATTATGTAACATTGCCAGTTTTTAAATTGTATAAAGTCACGCTTGTGGCCTATTTGCAGAATAAATATTTGATTTTGATACAACATTTTGTACCAATTCAAAGTTATCTTTTACTTAACAAAGTATACATAAATATAAAAATTAGGGGACAATCTTACACAAATCAACCTAGTCCCAAACTAAGCAAAGCTTGTACTATCGGTACTAGACGACGACATACATACTTATATAGATAAATACATACTTAAATACAGAGAAAACATCCAAGACCCAAGAACAAATATCAGTGCTAAATGCACAAATTATACCCTGGCTGGGATTCGAACCCGGGACCTCTAGCTTCGGAGGCAGTGTCACTACCAACTAGGCTAAACAGGCAGTCATATAATTATTATTTGTTATTAAAAATAAAGTTTCAATCTTAACATTTGCAACAATGATTTCTTGACAAACATTTCCTAAGCAAGACAATAAACTTCCTACAATGTTGTCCTACAAATATTCATAGGCATGGGAGTACGCATACAAATGTTCAAGTAATACTTATACCTAACATGATGAATCATTTTCTTGTAACTGACAAACTTGTATGATGTATCCAGTCTCAAACAGAGTAAGCAATTTTTTAAGTATGTTTATGTTATAATTTTCTTAACACTGCACAAATTTTTTTCCATACATGTTACAGAGTCATTCAGCCACATATGTTAATGTGTTAACCCGTCAAGTTTAAAAGTGGATGGTGATCGCTTGGCTCAGGAGATGATGGGTTAATACTCAAAATTATATGATTAGGCAAAATACCAAAATACTATGTAACCACAACCTAGTATAATAAGGACATTATATTTATTTGTAGAAACTACTTCATTTATGACATTGCATACCATGAAATTGATAGTGATTGAAGCATAAACGGAAATTTTAATGTGTAAAAGTTTAAAGGAATAGTGTTAACTAGCAGTCAAAATTGTTAGTTAAATCTGTTGAAATTATGTGCAATAACTGGCAAATACTGAGTTAATTAAATACACTACACATATATGTATAGCCATCAGAAAAAGTATATATTTTCTAATCTGCATATAAATATTGACTTGATATTTCCTTTCTCGTCTTAAACAAGACTCGTCATAACAAGCACAAGTTTGACTCATTAGAAGGAATACCTTTTGTTTATATCTATGAAATGTTGTAACAATAAACATGAGTACAACAATAAACGTCTTATAGGAATGTTGAGTGATGCGTGCAAACAGAATTTAATTAATATACGAATTACACTAATTACTCTGGCATGGCTAAAGTTCGAGGTTCGGTACCAGTCATTGAACCACCCTTTGCCCTTTATGGTAAAACACACACGGCAGCTTGACACCACACATGGTTAAGATCCAATCCAAAGATATTAATAGCTCCAATTTCACGATCTCCGTGAAAGTTGTCAAACCGAAAATGAGATTTGTACTAGATCGACATGAATGTATACTCACGGAAAATAAAAAAATAGTGACGTCGTGCCCAAAAGCAATGTCCAAGCGAAGGTCGCGGGGATGTATCTCGTTTTGAGGTCGCATTTGGGCATATTGTGTCAATTTTTATTCCCTAAAAGCAAAATAATTCAATTTTATTCGCAACAGATCAACATGGCCGCACCTATTAATCTGACAGCTGCAATCAAGGGCTGCCATATGGAAATGATATTGTTCCCTCATTTCCCTACTCAAATGTGCCCAAAGTGGAAAATTAATTTGATTATAATTAATTTAACGCGTATTTCTTTATATCAATAGTAAGTTTTTTCAATAGTTTGTTAATAACGATTATCGCTTTAATATTTATTTATCGACCGAGCGAGCGAAGCGTCTCCGATTCAGCTTTCGACAAAAAATCTTTCGTATGTCTGCCTCTACAGGTCGTATTTCTCAACTAATTCTCGTAAAATTTTGTGAGCGTTCGATAATTAGTAATAAATAGAATTTATTTGTCGAGTTACTTTTTGGAATTTTTTAAATTTGAAAAAAAAAGTTTTGGAGAGTTCTACAGCTCACAGAGCCACTACTTTTATTTTGGAATAGGTTAGGTTACATGAAAGTTTATAGAAATTGTCATTATTATCTCCCATGTTTGAGGAACTCATTTCTACATTGGCAACACTATTAATTGTTCAAGGGATGTCAAAAACCGATTTTGGTGTGTTACTTTCATATAAGTTTATTTGTGGGTGTTTATAAATAAAAAGTAGTTTTTTGATGTTAAATTGAAAAAAAAGATGTGATCATCTCATGAAAAAACTCGTAATTTGTGAATAGAATTTCTATTATTAAAACTGTAATTGAATCGTAACGAGAGAGAAAAATGTTGGAAGCCCTAACTTACTCGTTAAGTTGAATAATGCTGTCATTGGTTGTTAATGACAAAAACGAGATTAGCGAGATTTTTCCTTTTTACTATTGGTCTATTTCTTACACTAACAGTTTTATCGCTTGCTGATTGGTTGAAAAGAAATGTAACGTTTTAACGTTCAGTCTCGCGGATAAAAATGGCCGTAGTGTTGTCTTCGGTGTGGTTTGCTTGAATAATTTTTCGTAAAACTTTAACACCGTTTAATTAATAAACTTTTCAAGTTATTGAGTATTGATCAGTGGTGTTTTTGTTTGGGTGACTGTGCGTTGTGTAGCTTAGCCGTGAACAATGTCTGACAGCACAAGCCCAAGTGTGCTAAGTTACTTGAGACAGTATAGGTTTCAGAAAAAACCGACTGCGGACGGCACTAACAATGTAGTTACACATGCTGGTTCTTCAGCAACTGCACGTGAGTATATTCATTATCTTCGGGTCAAAGTAGAACACGTGTCTTTTACCATGCCATAGGCCTGCAATGTGTCCAGTGACCCTCGTTTTTCAAGGTCTTTTTTTCTTAGCCGGCAAAGCTCAGAGCCTCTCCGAGCAAAGTTCCGTAATTTAGTAATTCGCTGTGTTTGCTGAATCGTCTTTGGCACATTGCTACATTATGCAATTTGATCAGTTTAGTCATTCACAGTTACCAATAGGTTAAAACTAACAGCTGATCCTTGCATTATACATAGGTACACATTAAATACGTGTGTAAGGTCATCTAGAAATGATCGTTACTATAATTAAAGTGTTTATTATTGAGTATTTTCTGTTCTATGAAGGTGTATGTTTCATTACATGCACTGACCCATTACAAAGATGGCAACCTTCTTTTAGGTTTTTGATAAAACACCGTTTTATGTAGTGAAATATTGACTTTTTTATAGAACTGTAATACTTGCACAACATTAAAACACATCTCCTTCAACATAACCTATCATGTTTCTTGTTTCTCTCTGACAAGGATAGCTTTTTATTTATAATACACTGAAAAGAACAATAATTATTCTTTTCTTAACTCATTCCTCATTGTCAGACATCTACAATAATAAAAAATTAAAATGCTGAGTAAACCATGTTTATGGGTTAGCAATAGCAGCAATCTAGAATACTTTGTAGGTAGTAGAAAGCACACCTCCAAAACACTTAATAATGACAAATATATTGTTTCATAACTTAAATTAGCATGTTTTTAGCAAAGCTACAACCATTTTATATAAATAAGTGTATGTGTTTATTTTAGTGTAATGTGTTCCTTTACTATAAATAAAATTCAACTCCTTTGAATTATCTTTGGAATCATCTAAAAGACTAGAAAAACCTGAACGTAAATATTGATCAGCTGTTTTTGTGCACACTTAACTTTGCCAGTGGTGGAATGATTTCAGTCTCATTTCCAACCTTATCACTGTCGCCATAAGGATGAATTGTACAGTTACAAACTGAATTAATAACTTTGCTTAATTGAGATTGGAGGTGCTGTGGGAATTTGGATTGTAGTGTAAAATTAAGTTTCAAATGATCAATAATGTGGCCTTCCTCACCCTAAAAATATCACAATTTTATTAGAGATGGCCGAATACGGGTTTCACGGAATACGAACATTCGGCCGAATATTCGGTCCAGCTTTTGCCGCGCCTTAACGTAATCCCTTGATTAATTGTTGTTCAATTGATCATTTTTCAAAGTGAAATGTGGATAATAAAAAAAGTCAAATAACATTAAAAATAAAAATATCTCAAGGCAGTGATTAGATTATATTCAACTGTGGCAATTTGTAAACAAAAACCTCTAAAATTGTTCAGTAAGTATTCGGAAGTTGAACCGAACTATTTGGCCGAATGCAGAACATTCACATTCAAAAATACGCCGAATATGCTGAAACATCACAATACATAAAGAATTTAATTTTCAATGCTCCTATTAGCAATTATAACATTCAGGATTGAGGAAGTAGGATGCCCATTACCTACAACCCACTTGAACACTATTACCCCTAGTTGACTTTAACGACACCCACTGGAAGAAAGTGTTGATGTTATCCTGATTACAAATCGGTACTTAAAGTAACACATTACAGAACACAAAGCTTAAAGGAAGAGACCTTACTAATCAATAAATACAATTTACAAAAATATTTATTGGGTTCCTGGTTAATACTATGTTTTTTTTTTATTCTATAGAACCTCAAAGCAGAATGCCGGCACCAAACACCATAAACAGAAATGGGCCTGTGGTGTACAAACGCATCAGACTCCCTGACTCTGACTCCGATGATGCTGCATCTCCAGCTAAACGGGTCATTATCGGCAGCAACCCTCCTGCTGAGTCCGTTAAACGGATCATTATCGGCAGTAACCCTCCCACTGACTCCGTTAAACGTGTCATTGTGGGCAACAGTCCTTCTGCGTCTCCGGTCAAGAAGGTTATAGTTGGTAGCAGTGCACCTGTGAATGCTTCCTCACAGCCCGGACAAGGTCTTACTACAGCCATCAGGGAGAAGCGGTTTAGAAACATGCTGGAAATGTTTCCGGAGATATCCCCGTTGGTAAGTGGATTTATTGTTTGTACTGTACAATCTTGTGTTAAAGTGAACCAGGCAACTTTTCATTTGAATATTTTATAAATTGAATAAATAATACATTTTTGTGATAATAATGAACCTATTATAGTATTGTATCATATTGTAATCATTTTTCTAGGGGATGAAACTACCTCATTTTATATCAGACGGAATTAATACAAAAATGATTTACCCAAATGCTTAACAGGATATTGGTTAAACAATTTTGATTTGGCCAACCAAGATGTAGCAATTACATGCTAATCAAATCAATACATATGAAAAGTATTCTGATCCACCTGAATTCATTACCCTGTTCTTTATGTATGTTATCTTATCACCTTCATTACTATTTTATTTTTCATTCTTATTTGATGTTTCATTAGTTAGGTTCTAAAATGCACTCATGTTGTTAAAGTCATATAGCCCGCAGTGTTCTGCATCCCATAGCAAACACTCATTAGGATTCACTCTCCTTCCATTAAAAATAAAATAGAAATGAAGATGATAGATAACATTAGGTTCTAAAATGGCTAAATATCGCTTTTCTAATAAAAAAATAGGTAATTCCATTTAAAATCGTACAGGTTTCTTATAAGTAAAATTATAAGTTTTATTCCAGTTAACATTTATCACTTATTTTTTAAAACAGACTATTTTCGTTACGGGATGACAGCTTTATGTAGTAAACTCCAGTGACTTTCAGTTATAATGAAACTGGTCACTCACGTCTTTAAGGTCGAATACCGCTCAACATGTTTCGGACTAGTACGCGGTCCTTATAATGAGTGCTAAACGGGCTGCCGGGACCAGCGCTAATGTAATGATTAACACATTCAGTACCAGAAACCAGCCTAGCGGCCGCTGCGTGACTTTTCTCAGATGCCGCTAGCGCTCGCGATTCAACATTTAATTTGGGCAGTGCAAGTCGTAAGGACCCTAAAGGAGTGACTTGGTTCAATGTATTTTAACATGGGATAACATTTATCAAAACAACAGTGATAAATGTCGTTAACTAAACTTTATCATTGCACTTGTCATACTTGTTTCAGTTAATAAAGAACACACTGGTAAAGCATGCTTGGAACGAGGAGCGTTCGAGGGACGAGCTGCTCAAATACGACCCGGAAACCAACGACAAGGCTCCAACGTCGTCCACGTACCAGGGCGCGCGTCCCGGCTTCTCTGGCCAAGTATTTATTCAGTTTTTACTCTATTAAATCATAGATCATCAAATTCATGAAGAAGCTAAATGCGTTCCACTCCGACTTATGCTTTGAACATATTTTTTATGAGCTTTTAAACATGCAAAATTTATATTCTGGTCAAATCTTGCAACTGAATTTTAAAGCACGTATCCTCAACTGATTGTGCTGAAATGTAGCTGTAAGTTTGGTGACAATCCAATATCACAGTACCACCAAGCTGATCTGATGATGGAGATAGAAGGTGGCCATAGCAATGCTACATACAACGCAAGATAAACCCGTTGTGTTTGACACAGTGAACAAATAGTTGATGACTGGAAAAAAAGTACAGTTGGCCATAACAACTTGTACCAAAAATGTCATTTTTGACAGACTCATTTGGTTCTGTGAGCTTAATTGAACAATTTATGATGGGTCTTTGAAATGGCTGGACAGTGGACACATGACTGGTCAGTTAACCCAGTGGATACAGTCACATTATGAATGACAAGTTTATACAAGGTAGTGTACAAAATACTCGTAAACTATCTTTGAAGAAAAAAAACAAATTTTTTTTTTGCAACTGGGACCACTCGGAAATAATAGCTGGCTTGCTCAATAGTGGACCGTTTAATTTTTTGCTCCTGTTACAGGGCCCACCCTGTATATACGTACGTAATTTAAACCTATGATCCACTATAAATCTCTCATCTGAGCGTTTATAAATAAATATTATAAATAACTGCAACTAAGCATAAATATTGTGCAATTTATGTAGATTTATAATTTATAATATAACACTTTAAGCTCTCACATGTACACATACTTAAAATATTTGTTTATATGGGTCTTACCTTAACTACGTTTTGACCTGTTGCACCGTTCATGTTCGCAAGTACAACTGACGTCCCAGCAAGTTTTCAATGGAGATTTGGGTAGACAACATTTAACTGGGGTCACAAAAGAAACTTAGGTAATAAAGGTAAATAAATAAATATCGCCTTAGATCCGTATAAATAAACAAACATTTTAAGCATATCTACCATTTAACTGAGACATCAACAAAGGCTAGCTGACACAACAGCGGGTCTCCGCCTCTCGCTCCCCTTCTGCATCTCAGTCAAGCAATAGCTACACCTGTGCAAAGGGGAGTGGTTAGTTTCTTTTTCATGGTGGTATGCTAAAATATTTGACACTTATAGGCATCCCGACCTAACGGGTCCAACAATACGGGCGTGATTCGAGTGACCAGTAGACCCGGCGCGAGCACGACTACGGTGGTCGTCAGGAAGCCGTTGTCGGCGCAGGGCGGGCGGGCGCGGCGCGGCAGCAGCGGCAGCGAGGACGACGACTATGGAGTCAGGAAGGGGAAAGACGACAGGGTGTATGACAGGTAATGGTAGTTAGATATTCCTAGATTTATTTTAGCTACGCCTAGAGGCAGAGAACTGTGGCTACCGTAAAGAGAATGGCTCCGTCCTGGCGGGGATATTGAAAGTAACCAGTAGACCCGCTGCGAGCACCACTGTGCTGCGCGGCAGCAAGAGCGACGATTATGTAGTCAAGAAGGGGGAAGACGACAGGGTGGGCGTATGACAGTCAAAGTTAGAGGTTAAATACTTCAAGATCGTTTTCGTTGTTGCAACTAGAAACAGTTAGGAGCTGAAAGCAACACAAGGTTAAGGGTGCCTTTCCACCAGACATGTGCTATGCTACGTTGCTATGGATGCGTTTGAATCCAGCAATCATACTAATTGGTCCACATGGCATTAGCACTGGTGGAAACGGGTTTTATAGCATAGCTTGCACATCCTCAGCATAGCTGCATAGCACATCTCTGGTGCAAAGGTACCCTTAGGAGTCTACCACTGTGTGGTAACCTTCATCATGTCAGCCGAAAGACGTCCACTGATGGACATAGGCCTCCCCCCACACGGTGGACTGATGACCTGGTGAAGGTCGCGGGTGTCCGCTGGATGCGGGTGGCGCAGGACCGGTCATTCTGGAAATCTTTGGGGTAACCTTATTAAGGTTGTTTTAGACAATGATTATTTTCAGCCGCCTAAATCTCGCCGCCAGTGACCAGCAAACCGACAGACTAGTCACCGACACGGACTAGACACGGTGCCTTTTCAGTACCAGTCATAAAGAGAACGGGCGGAGATCACAGGCGCCAAAAAATAGGCGCGTGTTGTATTCCGTGCCAGCGCTGGCATGCCGCGCAAAAATGGCACCGAAAGTGTTTATACGGTGCCTTTTTTAGGCGCCGTAATTTAGGCGTCTTTTTTTAAATGGGATTGCTCTTGGCCAGCATCTAGCCAGGGGGCAAAGATGAGGCCGACGATGTAGCGAGCTCACCCAAAAGATGCCTATTAACTCGTGCCTTAAAAAGGTCTAGGTAATATAATCTCGGAAATACAAACTTCGGCAGAGAATTCGAAACCTTAGAAGTCTCAAATAGTCTCCGTCTAAATCAACCTTAACGTACACTACCACAATGGTGGATGCCGAGAAGCCCCTGGCATCCTTTGCCCATTGCTTGTCTGACCGTATCTCACTATTGTCTGGGCACTGACATATAAAACGTTACTACTGATGACTTTTTGTCGACTACAGAAGCCACTCCTTATAATCGATGAAAGCAGGATTGTACCAAGCAGTGGAACTATAGAGGTTGATGATGATAATTTGTCATTTGTTACAGTGATGACTCCGACAATGAGGTCACAGATGACCTGATCGGAGATAAGCGAAAAGTATTCGAGTTCCTCAACAAAAGCAGTCTAAGTGAGCTCTCGCTTCTAAGCGGTTGCTCGCAGAAGAAAGCCGAGGCGATCATCGCTCAGCGACCGTTCAAAGGATGGCTAGATATGGTAAGGGAAACATTCTGTTGATAAGAATTAATGTTGCCATAAAAGTAAATACGAGTAGTTAAGGGCTTACTTTGAGTTAAGAATATCGCTTATAAGTGGTTGCGCTGAGAAGAACACAGGCGATCATCGCTCAGCGACCGTTCAAAGGATGGCTAGATATGGTAAGGGAAACATTTGTTGATAAGAATTAATGTTGCCATAAAAGGAAATACGAGTATGAAGGGCTTGCTTTGAGTTGAGAATATCGCATCGAAGTGGTTGCTCTCAGAAGAAGGCTGAGGCAATCATCGCTCAACGACTGTTCAAAGGATGGCTAGATATGGTAAGGGAAACATTTGTTGATAAGAATTAATGTTGCCATAAAAGGAAATACGAGTATGGGGGGTTTGAGTTGAGAATATCGCATCGAAGTGGTTGCTCTCAGAAGAAGGCTGAGGCAATCATCGCTCAACGACCGTTCAAAGGATGGCTAGATATGGTAAGGGGAACATCTTGGTAAGAATTTATGTTGCCGTAAAAGTAAATACGAATATTAAGGGCTTGCTTTGATTTGAAGACCTCACTTCTAAGTGGTTGCTCTGAGAAGAAGGCTAAGGCGATCATCGCTCAATGACCGTTCAAAGGATGGCTAGTATGGTAAGGGGAACATAAACGTCCTTCCTACTGCCTTGCTATATTTGTACCTAATAGGGTACTCGTCAATTTTTTTTAATATATTAACAATGTTGGAAATTAAGCTTTAAAACAAAAAAAGGCGTACTTATGAAATAATCTGATGCAGTCTAGTACTTCTCTAGGGCCGACCCTGTTTCTGATGTTCTTTTTCGTGGACAATAATTGACAACATTTCAAGTATGAAGACACTCATTTCGTTAATTTGACACAAAAATATATTTGTTTATTTTTCTATTAGTTTTGAAGATATTCTCGAAAATGTGAAGAAAGCATACCATCGTCTATATGACACACACGTTAATATTATAATATAGATATTAAACTCTGCTTCTTCTTCACAAATAGCCTCAATTACATTTTCCATAATAGATTTCAGCTTGTCAGTTTAGCCAGCTCTGAAACCTCCTTTTGAATTCCAGGTAGAAAAATTCAACAGCATCAAGATGCTTAGTACAGACCTGCTCAATTCCACTCAAGAGTTACTGACGACGAGGAACAACATACAGCGGCTGATGAAGAAATGTGTAGGACTCGCGCAGCAGCTGGAGTCGGCGGTAGCGGCCGGCGCGGGCAGGCTGAAGCAGCCAGCTATATTGGACTCGAGGTAAAGGATCAAGAAACACTACAAACTTGCCCAACATACAATTGCTAATGAGAGAGAACATTCTGTAATCTGTATGGAGTCTAAACAGGCCATAACGACAGCCTCAAGTTGGCGTAAGTATCTAAGAAGGAACAATTAACAGTATACAGTTAAATAAGGCGTGTAATTATATTTATTTACCTCTTTGAAGTTGCTCGACGGCCCGCGATATCAGTAGTCATGTTTATTAAAAAAATAATGCGTGAAATTCGTGAAAAATTAAATCAATATATTGCTGCCATTTAAGTTTAGCGATTCGAATCCAGCAGTGGACGTCATTCGGCTGACATGATGATGATGATTACTGCAGATCAGCAACATTTATTTACCTTTCAAAGTCGGTCGACGGCACGCGATATAAGTAGTCATAATTAGTCTAAAATAATGTGTGAAATTCGTGAAAATTTAAAGCAATATATTGCTGATCTGATCTAAGAGTTTGTTTTGTACTACTTAACGTAAGCATCCATCGTCCCTTGTAAGTTGTTCTGAACAGACATTTTGCCAAACTCATATATCTGTTTTCTTTCCAGCTTAACGCTTGCCCCATACCAGCTGGTCGGTCTCAACTGGTTGGCCGTGTTACACAAGCAAGGAGTGTCCGGAATCCTGGCCGATGAGATGGGGCTAGGCAAGACAGTGCAAGTGATAGCGTTCCTCGCTCACTTGAAGGAAACCGGGCAATCTAGAGGCACACACCTTGTTGTGGTACCTGCTTCCACACTTGGTAAGTTTGTTTATAAAGAAGACTATACATCTCTGTATTATTGGATTCGGTACATCTCCCCTCCCGTTACGTATGTGCCCAGGTATTAGTCTGTTCATTGTCACTGTTGTCATGTCAAAATTTCATATTGTATTAATTTCTGTATGACTTGTCAAAGAGCCCTTGAGGCCTACTTCTAGAATAAAGATTGAACTGAAATTGATTTTGATTGAATGCGCGCATATCGTGGGATTCCTTAGGCGGTCCACGCTCTGTTATTAGCTGTTACCGAGTCCGCGCGCACATATAATGGAACGCTTTCGGCGCTCCACGCCACTGTCGTTTTGTGGAATTCCTTACAACAGCTTGTACACGAAACGCTTATTATTGCTAACTCCAAGGAATAAGATATAATTATGAAATAGGAAGCAAACGAGCAGACGAATCGCCTGATGGTAAGCGATTCACGCCGATCATGGACACCCGCAACACCAAAGGGGATGTAATTGTAAGTGCGTCGCCAATCCTTTAAAAATTTGTACACTCTGTTCTTGAAGAACCCCATACTGTAGTCCCTTGGGAATACCTCGCAATGCCTCCCTTAGATGTCCGCTCATCCCGAATCCTATTAATCTCGTAATGAATCATCGATTTATTCGTTTTACACAGATAACTGGAGCGGTGAACTGTCCCGCTGGTGTTCAGCGCTGCGCGTGAGCAAGTACTACGGACACCCCGAGGAGCGGCGCCAGCTGCGGATACAGTACGCAAGGGGGCTTGAAGACATCGACGTCATACTTACCACGTAAGTAACCTTACCCGTGAGCCCGTGACGAATGTTACATAGATAACTGGAGCAGAGAACTGTCTCGCTGATGCTAAGTGCAGCGTGTGAGCTAGTATGTCAATCGAGTTCATGTGAGTTGCCTTAGTACAGTCAAGGACTATAATTTGTGACCTTCATAAGGTTTAGTCCACTCAAACTGTATATAAATATAAATAAATATTAGGGGACTTTTTTTACACAAATCGAACTAGTCCCATTGTAAGCTTGCGTGTGGTACTAGACGACGATATATTTAATAGATAAATATGTATATATACTTAAATAGAAAACATCCAAGTCTCAGGAACAAATGTCTCTGCTCACCACAGAAACAAATGCCCTTACCGGGATTCGAACCCGGGACCTCTAGCTTCGGAGGCAGTGACACTACCAACTAGGCTAACCAGGCCGACAAAATTCAAAGATTTTTTTTCGTAATGAGTCTTAATTTAAAGAATGTGACGTTACAATTAACTATAAAAGCGCAACAAAGTTATGTTCGATCGCTATCAGACTTTATTCTTACCTAAGCCCAGAAGAAAGTTTTGAGACAAAATATTTTCTGCCCACTATGCCTCCTGAGAAACAAATATGAACGTGGATGCATATGTGGGTTCTAGACACTGTATTTAAGAGTCCTTCGACACAACACAATATAATTTTTCAATTAATTAATGCTTAAGTTCGCCCGCTGTTTCTTTCAGGTACACAATGGTGAGCAGTTGCCCAGAGGAACGCAAGATGTTCCGTATCACACCGCTTCACTACGTGGTATATGACGAAGCGCACATGCTGAAGAACATGTCCACACAGCGATACGACAATCTGCTCAAAATCAAAGTTAGTACTCATACTCAAGCCCTTTGACACAAAATAATTAATAGTACTTATCTTATATAGCTACGGGCCCTTGCCCTGGCGGATGGATGCACTTCGACCCAATGGGATCTTTTCTACAATTGCCCCCTTCTTTATACCTACTCCAAGCTACATTCCAACATTGCCACTAAGGGTGGTATTCCACTCGTCCAATATCTTTGTCCAATCTTTGATCAAATTTCTTTGACAGAGGCCCATTCCACTCATCGAATATCTTTGTCCAAGTTTTATTTTTTTCATGCATAGCCATATTGATTTAACTGTCATCGGAATCTTTGATCAAATGTCGGGGTGTCCAAGTTTGATGAAATCATCCAATTTCTTTGATCAAAGATATTGGATGAGTGGAATACCTCCCTAATATTGAACAAACCCAATAAATATTGAATAGCTAGAAAACAGAATCATGCTATCCCACGCTACCGCATAGTATGTGCTTTGTTGTCTAGTAAGGTTCTGGTTTGCGCGGCAACGAAGTCACGTGTTTACACAACCAAGTTGAACGGTGACCACCGGCGTTTGAGTGAATTAACACCCCAATGATGTGTGAATACTGAGTTTAGCCGAAGGGGCAGGGTAACTGGCCTGCCTTTGTTGCGACCTCCTGCCAGCTTTCCATGCTTTCGGTCGGTGTGCCACAGGGCACTATTTGGGACAACTTACTTTATACTTGGGGTAGATGATAGTGATTGAAATTTGCACGCCATGCCGTTGGCAATACTCTTTAGACCCGACACGCTGTTATTTCGCTACGTTCGCACGTTGTCATCAATGGGATTTTACCAGTAACCGCATGGTGGATTTGATAAATGCTGTCAACACAAAGAATCGTCATGTCAATATAAGTTGGGCAATGCGCATATGATTCTTCTGGTGTCGAAAGCGTCCATAGGCACCGGTACGGTAGCTGTTTACCACCTCGTATTTAAAATAAAAAGTTAGCTGCACACTACATGCCATTATGTTTCAATATAATTGTTTTATTTTTGATGTGTATTTTTTAACGAGATCTAAAGGAGCTTGGCTATTGGTCCTCAGTCAAAACATCGACTCCTACTAACGGGGACGCCGCTCCAAAACAACCTGTTGGAGTTGATGTCGCTCCTATGCTTCGTGATGCCGCACATGTTCTCTGGGAAAACAGATGACCTCAAGAGCTTGTTCCAGAAGAATAACGTAAGCTACACAATTAAATATAAATATTATTAGTTTGGGTACTTGCTACCTCTCACAAGATTAGAACACGAAAGACGATTTCTTGACATAAACTTGATAGGTGTGCTCACTTATGAATAGCGAACTTGAAATGGAGTGAGTTGACTTAATACCTAATTACGAAATATATAAAGCAGATGTTGATGGTGCAAATTAGTGCTATGACGCACGCGCCATGTACTATTTTTCAAACACGAATTCACGCATGTCAAAATTGCCCAGGTACTCAAAATTTTATACCTATGCTACTTTGATGTTTATTTCATTTTGACATAATTCAAGTACCATTACCATTTTGCGTGGAAAGCGATTTTGATATGCTTCAACATACATGGGCGAGCAAAAGGCTGTCTTGCCGACAAAAAACGATCTGGTCGAGATAGCGTCTCGGCCAAGACAGATTTTTGTGATGTAATTTTAAAGTGTCAACTGGTTTTTAGAAATCCCTTAAGACGACGAAGAAAACCGACGGCAGTAAAGAGGAAGACGTGCCGCCCTTCGAACAGAGCCAGATCACGCAGGCCAAGCGCATCATGAAGCCATTCGTGCTGCGCCGGTTGAAGCGAGATGTACTCCAGGACTTGCCGAAGAAGACAAATCACACGGAGTTGTGTGCTATGTCAGATCGGCAGGAGAAGTTGTATAAGCATCTCATTGCTGGGTTCGCGGCTAAGGATGGCACGGTAAGGAATTATGTGTGATAAACACAATTGGTGGTAGATATAACTCTTTTTCAAGGCTGGTGTCTGCCCAATTAACTCCAGACTTCTGGACAGACAGTTGACTATGTCACTCACGCTGTTTGCACAAACTATTTGGTAAGCATGATCTTTTATAACCACAAATTCAGTGGTTCATAGTCAAAACAGGCCAAGTAAATCAAGAAATTTCTTTGACAGAGGCCCATTCCACTCATCCAATTTCTTTGTCAAATCTTTGATCAAAGTTCTTTGACGGAGGCCCATTCCACTCATCCAATATCTTTGTCCAAGTTTTATTATTTTTCATCCATCCAAGTTGGATGAAATCATCCAATTTCTTTGATCAAATGTATATTGGACAAAGATATTGGATGAGTGGAAAAACTCCCTTAGACAATGGGATACACTTTACAATAGGGTAACTGTTGAAACGACTACTGTAAATATAAATGTATTATTATTCTTTCATCATGTAGTCTTGAGTATTTTGAATTTTGTTATTTGTAATCACCATCAGTAAAATTTAACAAACTCTATTTTTAAATAAATCGTTATCAGATCCACGCAACAATGGAGCAGAGCGGCATCTCAATGATGATGGACATGCGCAAACTGGCCAACCATCCTCTACTCCTCCGCTATTTCTACGAAGCTGACACAGTGCGGAAGATGGCCGCCCGCCTCGCTAAGGACCCCACGTATAAGGAGAAGAACGAACAATACGTGTTCGAGGATCTCATGTGTCTATCGGACTTTCAGATACACCAGCTCACACAGTCGCACAATGTGAGTTCCTTAAATCCTTGCCGTTCGTTAAACCCTGCAATATGGGGCTACGTGAAATATCCTCATCATCATGTCAGCCGAAGGACGTCCGACTGCTGGACATAGACCTCCCCCAAAGACTTCCACAATGACCGGTTCTGCGCCACCCGCATCTAGCGGGCGCATGAAATATCCTAGAAGGTATACCGGGTGATCAATCCAAATGGGTCAGTAGCGAGAAGTCAGAAACAATACAAGATAGAGAAATCAGTTCTTAGGAACCATGGTGTCGATTTAAGAGACAAGAAAAACTGCATTCATAGAATTAAAAAATAACTTGTACTCAGTTTGGGAATCCAACCCGGTACAGTATGATTACTTTGAGTTTACCAATGACACATGCTCTTATTCCATTGGATAGTCTACTTTAACGCTTATGTAATAGAGTTTCTATTCCAAACATACGATTTTAAGACAGTGTCTATGTAATAGAACCTATTACATTGGTCTTAAAGTAGAATATCCAATGAAATACGAGCATATGTCAGTGTCATACTTAAAGTAATTCACCTGTAGTATTGAAGAAAAAAGATTCTATATTTATATTTAGATATTGATTGTGTAGATCATACGCAGTAAATGTTACTAGGACGAAAGATACTTAAAATGAATAAAATGCACGAAATAGAAATACTATAAGTTTTATTTCTTCAATAAGACCGGGTTTGAATCCTGAACTGAGTAGTACAAGTTCTTTTTTTAAACCTATGAATGCAGTTTTTCTTGTCACCAAAATTGACGTCATGGTTCCTAAGAACAGATTTCGTTATCTCTCATAGTTTCTGACTTCTCCATACTGACCCATTTGGATTGATCACCCTATATATAAGTTCCAGCGAGAAAACCAAGGTCATATACGATACCTACCTTGTTCAATAGTTTAAATAAAATTTGTAAAACGTATTCCAACTCTCAGTAACTTTTTTGTTTTCAGTGTATAAGTCAATTCGCTCTCCCAATAAACCTCATCCTGGACTCTGGCAAGTTCCAAAAACTGGACGAGATGCTGCCGCGACTGAAGGCGGACGGCCACCGCGTGCTCCTCTTCAGCCAGTTCACTATGATGCTGGACATTATCGAGCCGTACCTCTTGCACCACAATTACCGGTATCTGAGGCTGGACGGACAGACCGCAGTCACGGACAGGTCAGTGTTTTATTTAAACCCTCCACATCACACACTCAAATTAAAGTTTGAGATCCCCAAGGTTGACAGCAATGTCAAACTGTGTGGAAAATCAAAGACGAATTTTGCGAAAAAGTCCCGACCACCCAAAATTAAGAGCGCGACCATACCCGTAGTATAAGCTGTGCTTAGTTTGCGACCTAGATTAATAATAACGTCTGATCCGTAGTGTTAAGCAAGATGATATTACATATAGTTGTCTATTTGAATCCTTGAGTTTAACCAAAATGTTATATTCCATATAAACTAAAACGTCGCAAACGTCAGTTCAGTACAATTTGCAGTTATGAAAACGGAGACCCTGACAGGTGAAGACCTGTTAGATATCACGTATCTCTCTCTCAACCTTACTGATTTGTGCATTGGTGAGAATAGATCAGATATAGAGTAATCTCATATCTGTGGTTTGCGACTACGTCGGTTTGTGTCAGATTGTCCACAAAATGTGAATATTTTTTCAGACAAGAGCTAATAGACCAGTACAACGCGGAGGACATATTCGTGTTCCTGCTGTCGACGCGCGCGGGCGGGCTCGGCATCAACCTCACGGCCGCCGACACCGTCGTCATCCACGACATCGACTTCAACCCCTACAACGACAAGCAGGCCGAGGACAGGTCAGCCTCTTGCTACTACACTCCCATCGTTCCAACAGTAACGATGGGCCGTCCAAACAACAACACAACGCAGGAAAAATAAACGAATTTGTCTGTATTTTTTTACCTGTGTTTTGTGTACAATCAAGGCTGTGTTCCGAATCACGCTCACAGCGCTGTGAGCGCGCTCACGGTCGGACCGATTCACGCTCACAGCGTTTACACGAGATGTCGTGACGTCATTGATGACGTCATGGACGGCGCTCACGGTGCTCACACTCCCAGGCTATGTTCCGAATCACGCTCACAGCGCTCACAACGCTTACAGTGCTGGCGGCCGGTCCGAATCAGTTAGCGCGCTCAAGGCCGCGTGAGCGGTGTTTTGTTTCGGACCGGTCATGAGCGTGTTTACTGTCAACGTCAACTGAATTTGAATTTTGAGTTCGTCAATTAATCGTAGTATGAAATTCTGGGCTGGGTTTTTGATCTGTAAAAAAATTAAATTAATCGCAATCTAACTAATATAAAACTGGCGACATGTTCCAGGACCAAATTGTAGAGCATAGGGAATAGTTCATCTTCACACCTTAGAACCTGAATGGTTGCGTACGGTACGGTACGGTTTCAGAGGAATTTTCTCCATTGGACGCTCTGACTGTGGAATGAACTCCCTGCCGAGGTTTTCCCGAAGGACTACAGTATCGGGTTCTTCAAGAAAGGAGTATATAAAATTTTAAAGAGTTGGTTATGCGCATGTGACACCCCTGGAGTTGCAGGCGTCCATAGGCTGCGATGACCACTTACCATCAGGCGGGCCGTACGCTTGTTTGCTACCGACAAAGTACAAAAAAACTAATAAATAAACTAATATAACTGTAAAGTTTATTTTTCGCGCCTAAAATGAAATGTCAAACGTCAACTTGACGTTTGCGCTCACGGTGCTTACGGCTGGGGCTGTGTTCCGAATCACGCTCACAGCGCTGTGAGCGCGCTCACGGTCGGACCGATTCACGCTCACAGCGTTTACACGAGATGTCGTAACGTCATTGATGACGTCATGGACGGCGCTCACGGTGCTCACACTCCCAGCCGTAAGCACCTTGAGCGCAAACGTCAAGTTGACGTTTGACATTTCATTCTAGGCGCGAAAAATAAACTTTACAGTTATATTAGTTTATTTATTAGTTTTTTTTGTACTTTGTCGGTAGCAAACAAGCGTACGGCCAGCCTGATGGTAAGTGGTCATCGCAGCCTATGGACGCCTGCAACTCCAGGGGTGTCACATGCGCATAACCAACTCTTTAAAATTTTATATACTCCTTCCTTGAAGAACCCGATACTGTAGTCCTTCGGGAAAACCTCGGCAGGGAGTTCATTCCACAGTCAGAGCGTCCAATGGAGAAAATTCCTCTGAAACCGTACCGTACGCGACCATTCAGGTTCTAAGGTGTGAAGATGAATTATTCCCTATGCTCTACAATTTGGTCCTGGAACATGTCGTCAGTTTTATATTAGTTGGTTGTAGATTGCGATTAATTTCAATTTTCTACAGATCAAAAACCCAGCCCAGAATTTCATACTATGATTAATTGACGAACTCAAAATTCAAATTCAGTTGACGTTTGACAGTAAACACGCTCATGACCGGTCCGAAACAAAACACCGCTCACGCGGCCTTGAGCGCGCTAACTGATTCGGACCGGCCGCCAGCACTGTAAGCGTTGTGAGCGCTGTGAGCGTGATTCGGAACACAGCCTGGGAGTGTGAGCACCGTGAGCGCCGTCCATGACGTCATCAATGACGTCACGACATCTCGTGTAAACGCTGTGAGCGTGAATCGGTCCGACCGTGAGCGCGCTCACAGCGCTGTGAGCGTGATTCGGAACACAGCCCCAGCCGTAAGCACCTTGAGCGCAAACGTCAAGTTGACGTTTGACATTTCATTTTAGGCGCGAAAAATAAACTTTACAGTTATATTAGTTTATTTATTTGTTTTTTTTGTACTTTATCGGTAGCAAACAAGCATACGGCCAGCCTGATGGTAAGTGGTCATCGCAGCCTGTGGACGCCTGCAACTCCAGGGGTGTCACATGCGCATAACCAACTATTTAAAATTTTATATACTCCTTTCTTGAAGAACCCGATACTGTAGTCCTTCGGGAAAACCTCGGCAGGGAGTTCATTCCACAGTCAGAGCGTCCAATGGAGAAAATTCCTCTGAAACCGTACCGTACGCGACCATTCAGGTTCTAAGGTGTGAAGATGAACTATTCCCTATGCTCTACAATTTGGTCCTGGAACATGTCAGTTTTATATTAGTTCGTTGCAGATTGCGATTAATTTCAATTTTCTACAGATCAAAAACCCAGCCCAGAATTTCATACTATGATTAATTGACGAACTCAAAATTCAAATTCAGTTGACGTTTGACAGTAAACACGCTCATGACCGGCCGCCAGCACTGTAAGCGTTGTGAGCGCTGTGAGCGTGATTCGGAACACAGCCCAAGTATTTGCGTACATTTTGAACTGACGGCCGGAATGTCACGTTACTTAAAGTCCATAATTAAATGAAAGTACCGTGCCGCGACACGTGTTAATGTTAGCGAGCATAATTGCTATAATTGTATAATTTCATACTTAAGTATCTGTTTGTTTGGTTTAATAATTAGTTTGTAATCAATATACGTCGAATATAACTCTCAAATGTAAGGATACGCCCGTTTGAAAATTTGGGCCGACGTAATTTTACATCCTGAACACGCATTGTCACTGACAACATAAACTGTCACTTAGGCTCTCGTCTCCTATTTTATGCTATACGCGAAGTCTGACTTCAGCGTCACAATGCTTACTATAGAAATGTACTGTAGTCATGTAGTGGGCTCTTACAAACATCGACGTCTTACGTCCATAGAAATGTTGACGCTGAAGTCAGTCGTAGCGTATAGCATATAACATATAAGAGACCTTACCTTACCGCCGTCGACTGACGCAGCGTTGCTACATTCGAACCAAAGTTTTGAGCACAAAACATTGGGTCTCAACTCTTAGTCAATGATATAAATTCATAGAGTATACTCTTCGTGTGTCATTAATCGTGTTGCAATGTTACAGGTGTCATCGGATGGGGCAGACGCGACCCGTGACGATCTACAGACTCCTGAGCTCGGGTACTATCGAGGAGGGCATCTATCAGGTGGCGCAGGAGAAACTCAACCTGGAGAAAGAAGTCACCGGTGCTGATGGTAAATACCTACTTATTAGATTTGATATGTTCTATCTTTTATTGAGATCCCTTTGTATCAACATGAGTAATGTTAAAATTAGAAAATTAATGAATTAATAATTCTCAACCGGAGTGAAAATTTTAAAAACTCCGGGTGGGATTCCGTCCGTCCCTGTGCTAACATTCACTGAATTGATCAAATTGGAGGGATTATTTATTGAAATTGAAAAACGCTACAGGTACGGAATAGTGAAAGAGACGCTGGAAAATAAACACTGCTTCCTTCCCAATTCATATTACATTCAAAGCATTTTTTTTTTACATTTATTTTGTAATTGTACGATTATTGAAGGCCATCTTAATTCTTAAATTTATTGACATTTTCATTTTGTAATTTTTTTGATATATACTTGTAAATAGTTTATTATTATTATGATAAATGTATATCCACCTAATTTGACAATGTTTAAAAAACAGACGATCACAATATAAATTCCTTTCAATTGACTATGTGTAATTTTAAGTGACATTGTATATTGTGAAATAAATAAATCTATCTATCTATTATATTAGGACGAGTATAGCTACACACAACTGACCACTCTCAGGGTCTGAACCGGAATGCTCACACAATAATAAAACTGTGATCCTACATGTTTTAAATGTAGAAGCTAAGCTGTTATATTTCTAAGGCCACACAACTTACCCTATAAATACTCTGCAGTACCCTAAGCAGAGAGATTGAAAGTGAATAAAGCGAAGATTTGCAAGTGAAATTTCGATATGCCTAGTTGCCTATCCCACCCAGGCATGATACTAAAGCCGTAAATTTACACACTCGCTTTTTTTTCAGAAAACGATACTCAAGAACAAAAGAACGTAGTGCGACTGCTCTCAGCGGCGCTCGGCCTCACCACGAACAAATGATAGTCGGCGCCCATCTAATGTTCGCCAACTATGAATAAAGCAAGACTTGCCAGCCAGTGCACGGACTTGCGTACGAGTGAGTCCAGAGACATACGAACTGTGTAGGTTAGTAGTAAATTTTGTATCTGCATTTGAAACTGATGAATCGATGTATCTAGAGTTGGATAAATACCGGAATTAAGAATGTATCCGGTAATTATCCAGCCCTACCCATCTCTATGTGTATTGATTGGATGATTATTGTGAATGTTGATTGTGAAATGTATTTATAATTCTTAATTACTATGTTATTGACTTAAGGTATGTGTCCGTATTCTTCTATGATTTTTGTTTGTTGTTTCGCACAATCGCAATATAAATGTGTACAGAATTTGAGGAGCATTAGCAACTGATATCAAGAAAATACACCACAGAAAATCAGAATACAAAGAACCAATACATGTACAGTCGGCTGCAGAGAAATCTGACCCCTCTGCATACAAACTTATTAGGAAGAAGTCAGGTTTCTCTCCAGCTGACTGTATAGTCCGTGAGCGCATAGAAATCGTTTATTTTGGCAGAAGAACGTGTAAGAGCAAGTAAGAGAGTACATGCGTACCCGAAGCACAGAATCCTCTCTAACAAAACAAAATATATGTTTGACAGCTATAAAATCCAAAAGAACGAGCGCCGCATAGCACGCGTGGATGTGTCAGTGTCAACAAAATAGGTACCGCCTGATTTTTAAGTGCTTGCAGACTAAATGTATTGGAAAATTGGCATAGTGGTTGATTTTTGTAGAAATCCCCAATATTTACGTCTGAAATAGTCCTTTAATTGAGATACAATAATAACATGTAACGTAGTTAGGGAGATGTGTTAAATGAATTTATGTACTTATTTTTGTACAAATCCCGCTGCACTAGTGCAATATGATGACTGACACTTAACGTGACATTCAAGTTCCACGTATATGTAAACTTTATTTTTATCAATATACAGATGCTTTTTGATTGTATGCACATGTAACGGTTGGTTAGCGACGCAATGAATTATGTACATCTGCTCAACAGTATTGTATGGTCTTTGAATCCTCGCCCAAACTAGCATTTAGTACCCTGAGTAAACAAACCACCAAAGTGATTATTTGTTACAATATGCGTTGCTTCAACAATAAAGAAAATACACAGACGGTTGGAAACTTGAAACTTATAACTAAAAGCTTAAAAGTCGAAGTTCTTACTCCCCTTTTCAGGTACAGGCGTTATATATATCATATGATTGGTATTCCAAATGCCAGTCTGAAAAAGTATTAATTATCTATCACGTGGTACAGACCATTCGTAGTCGTCATTCGTAGGTGCACAAGACTATTCGAACTAGAGACGCGCCGAATACAGGTTTCACCGAATACGTGATCATTCGGCCGAATATTCGGTCTATCCTTTGCCGAACCGAATATACGGCCGAATGTTCCACCACCACCATATCAGCCAAAGGACGTCCACTGCTGGACATGGGCCTCCCCCAAATTCACGAGGGGTATATGCCATAATCGCCACGCTTGGCATGCGGGTTGGCGATCGCAGTATCTCCACCGCACTCCAGGGATGCTGCTGCCCATCCCCAGTGGGTCTTGGTCGTAGTTTTAGGACATACCCGGATCCAAAAATGGTAATCGCCTTTTAGTCCGTTCATGATTTATGCGACATCGACATGCAATAGCTGTATGACAATGCTCTCCGTGTTCTGTGGCCTAAATCTCTAATTATTGATTACTTACTCTCTCTAATCTCTCTTTCTAATTTTTGACTTATGACTATATCCGCAACGCATACTGTAGTACATAATCAAATTATTTTGTATTATTTATGTTTATTTTCTAGATAATTTTCGTTGTTAAGTAGATAATTCAGTGTACGTTTTAGACATTCCGCGATTAATGTTATTTAGAAAATCTCACTATTTTAATTCATGAATCATGAATTAGAGCATAAATAATTATGTATTTTATTTATAAGTATTATGATTTTAACGATTAACTATTTTCCGTGTAAAAGGTGACTTGAAAATATTTACACATATTATAGAAAACTATTGGAGAGTATTCTTTGCAAATAATGAACATTTATTTATTTTATATTCTTCAATAGTACATTATTTTCGAGGCATGGAAGGAAGTAATTGCAGGTTAAGCATTAGTTTTAAACGGACGACTTTGGAAGTTCGTTTAAGTATTACGAAGCCTGCAAATAACATTCCCGCCGAGGCTTATAGTGCTTTTTTCAAAAATGGCGGAAAAAAGACAAATTGGAATTAAGTTTTGATAAACATAAGTAACATAACCTTAAAACGTCAAAATGTTTAGCTCTCCCGGCTTTTTTTTAACAGAATCTGAAACGTATTTTTCCACCGAAAACCGCAAATTATACGACTTGAATTGGCTTTATACGATCTGCGCCATCTTTTGTATGGGTATTTTTCTTTTTAAAAAGTTTGAAACTCAACAAATAAAGGAATTTTTGCGATGTTTGAATTTTTTAAATGTATGACTGACCATAAACTGTACACTTCGCCTTCCAATACATAGTGACTAACGTCCACTTTTACGGCCATTATTGAGAAAAAATATAATTGGTAGTTGGGAATTGCATTAATGTCCAAACCTATTGAAGGCGTTCAACAGCATGCAGCTTTAAGGTTCTCGGGACACTTAGTGGTATCCATCATCTGAATTATAATGAAATCGATGTGATCCTGGCCCTTATTTAATTAACCTGTCATTCACCTTTTTAGGGTAAATATACACTAGTACCACTAGTATATTGTTTTCGTTTGCGTTTAGCCTTAATTTGTACGGCAACGCGATCAGCGCCTCCGGCGGCCTTTGGTGGTAACTATATATAATATGTTGCCATACAAATTGAAACTAAACGCAGACTCGTTCGTTTGCGTTTTTTTTAATATACTAGAGCTACAGAGATGGGATATGTTGTGTTTTCATATACATTGACGACCTGTTTAGCCTAGTTGGTGGTGACTCTACCTCCGAAGCTAGAGGTCCCTGGTTCGAATCCCGGCCAGGGCATTTATTTGTGCATTTTTCATGGATATTTGTTATTGGGTCTTGGATGTTTTCTATGTATTTATCTATATAAGTATGTATATTGTCGTCTAGTACCCATAGTACAAGCTTTGCTTAGTTTGGGACTAGGTCGATTTGTGTAAGATTGTCCCCCAATATTATTATTATTATATTTGACATCACGCATGCAAGGTGTTGTGTCAGAGCTGCAACCTGTGTATGTCTCTAGCTGGCAACACAACGAATCCTCAAGCCAAGAAATGGCCGGTAACGCGCTTGTGATTATTCTGGGTCCATAGGCTACGGTGTCTGCTTACCATCAGGCAGGCCGTAAGCTTATTATCACTGTCATTGTAGAAAACATTGTATGGTAAGGTAACTACACGCGTCTTTCTACGTCAGGTATACCGCTTCATTAGTTCCTCTGTCAGTCCCACCTCGCCTTTTGACAGATAGGTTAGTATTTAATGAACAATGTACATTATTAGTTTTAAGTAACGATACTGAGAGCCTACTCCAAACTTCGAAAATCGAACATCGTGTCGTACCGTCCCTTTCACTCTCGTGTTATATGACTGAAAGGGAGGACACAATACGAAGTTCGATTTTGGAAGTTCGGAGTAGGCCCTCTGCACCAATTTCTGACAAATTAACAATGATATTATTGATTAATATCGTATTGTAAATAGTTTGATTTGGCCTCATCCTCAACCAGTATGAAATTTTCATTTGATGTTGGGTAACTTTCTTTTGTTTTTTCAAATTAATTATTAGGTTCCTTGTATGAGCGGAAGGTCTATGTAAAATAACTATGACTGTAACTTGTAAAACTGTGAATTAAACAAAAAGTGAGATTATATTACTTCACATAAACTGGACAGAAATTACGTAGATTTAATGTAATGTAAAGTGTAGATGTAAGATGTCGTTGCTCCACACACACCAGTTTAATTGAAAACGGACCTTAAGAGGTTGTATTTAGGATACATATTTATAGGGGCAAATCGCAATCCCCAACCGTCAAACGCGCTGTAACGAAACAGAGATATAACATTCTAACGAAGCTCGCGTCCCTCTATTCACGCAGAAAATTTCAATCTGTATTGAACCTTATTCTGTTGGTTTAAGAATAGTTTTTCAACAATTGTGATTTCACTGGTGTGTGTGATGTAGGTAAATGTATGACTTGGCTAGCTGTATGAGATACGATAAGATTATTTTGTTATGTGAAAGGAAAGAAATTGTTGAATAGGCGCTGATGTTTCATTAAATCCTCTGTTCCAATACCTTTATTATTTTAGAACAAAATATACATGCATACATACATAAACTCACGCCGGTATTCCGAAAAGGGGTAGGCAGAGGACATGAAAATTACTTAACAGTGCCACTTTTAGCTATTGCAGGTCTATAGATGGAGAAAATGTGATATTGTAGGTACATAGTAGTTACGTTTCGGTGATTCAAACGAAAATGCAATCTAATTTAAACCTTCAATCGCAGGACTAAGATTGAAATTCTATTGACACGTATATATCGGTCGCTAAATCGCCTCTGCCTTCATAAGGGTTGAAGATGTGTTATTATTGCAAACAATTCAACTTCGCGGTAGATCGCAGGCTGCGTGTGTGACACGAAGCAGTAATCGATGGTCGTGTAAGTCTGGGAAGGAACAAAAACGCAAATCCACGCCGCACCCGCTCTGTGCGCTTTGAGCATTATTCTGTTCACGATAGATTCGGTAATCATAATATTTTATTCAAAATAGAAACATAAAGAATACTTAGAAAAATTACATTGATAGAATACATTCATCCTGAAGTGGAGTCGTTACATACAAAACAATTTGTATACTTGAGTACAAAGTTTAGTACTATCAGCATTGTTTCTTACGCCGGTTCTTCTTGTGGTAAAGGTTTATTTTTTGTTTATGTTTTGTGGTAAAGGTTTGCTGGTTGCTTATTGACATTCATAGGTGCATATAATATGCCTAAATTGAAGAATAAAGAACTCGTTCGGGTTCCGTAGCCAAATGGCTAAAAACGGAACCCTTATGGATTCGTCATGTCTGTTCGTCCGAATGTCACAGCCGATTTACTCGAAGAATATGAGCACTACTACTATGAAATTTGGTAGACAGGTGTATGCTATATATATTCATAGTAGTCTTTGGGTGTATGCTATGAACCGCTATAGAAATATGAAGTGAAATTTTGAAAAAAATATTCAACTGGGGGAGCACCCTCGTACATGTAACAAGGAGGTTAACATTTTTTTTAAATGCACATAGGCGTGTGGAATAGACCTTCAAAAATGACTTAGGAGTTCCTAGAAAACTCTTCCATTTAAGTCAACCGTTGGCGAGATATTAGCTGTCAAAGTGGGCTTCCTCCCTCTAATTTCCAATTTAAAAAAACAAGATGATATTAAATATAATGAAACGGGTCACTCACGTCTTTATGGTCGAATATCGCTCGACATGTTTCAGACCGGTTCGCGGTCCTTAAGACGTGAGTGACCCGTTTCATTATATTTAATGTCTCAAACTCACGGGAGTTTTCTATATAAAACAAGATGATGTAAATTAGTAAATACTTTAACGGTTTTTAAGTTTTTGCTGAAAAACTGTCTTTCCCAAACAAAAGGGCCTAAGTGCCCTAAGTTTCCTATGAAGATACGACCTTTTTTTGATTAAATGTATTGTATAGTGGTTTTAATTGTAGATTAGGAGGTGTTGGTACGGAGCCCTTCGTGCGCGAGTCCGACTCGCACTTGGCCGGTTTTTTACTTTATCCGCGTTTGAGATATTGTGGCGACGTCGACTTCTGCGGGTACCTTGGACTGCAAGCTAGATGCTGGCCAAGAGCAATCCCATTTTTAATAAAAAAAAAAAAAAAAAGGAGACCAAACAAATCCATCCTGGGGGAGCTACGCATAGGTTGTTGACTGTGAACAGAATGCCAAGACCGTGTATACCTGATGGCGGAACCACACTTCGGGTTGAGTGTTCGCCTCCCTTTATTTTGCGATATTATAGAAAGAGATGCAATACAAATAACCGATGTGTGATTCCATCAATCGGATTGGGAGACTACTGCTGTTCAACCCACCAGCGGAATCGCAGCTGACGTTCACGGGGCTTCACAATATAACTTTCTGAAGCATTGTACAAATTATAAAGTAAAGTACCTATATAATAGCAATTTACGATACAAGGGTTGTAAAACAAAGAAAGGCCGATATCGCAGATATTTGAGGCCCGAGCCGCAGGCGAGGGTCATAAATATGCGAGGGAGGGCTTTCTGTTTTACGACCCGTGTTTTGTACACAATTTTACGTGACCACTTGGCCAAAGAGTGGGTTTTTCCGGACGCACAGCGTGCGGAAAAACGCGCTTTTGGGCAAGGTGTGGTGTAAAGTACGAGTATTCTACAGTACATATGGTAAACATACACACATACATACCGCAACACACAACATACATACATTACCGCAACTCGTGTCGATTTAAAACACTCCCTTCGGTCGTGTTTTAATTTATCACCACTCGTTGCGAATTTCATGTTTTCTGCACTTGTATCGTAATGTACTATATTATTATTATCATGCGAGAGGAACTTGGTCATGGAAATCTGTTGCTGGCGGCTGGACGAGGTTTAGTGGATTTTACTTATTTACTGAACATCCTGTATACAATAAAAACCGGCCAAGTGCGAGTCGGACTCACGCACGAAGGGTTCCGTACAACATTAGACACTTTCTTATAACCTTTTTTAATTGAATTAAAATATTTTTTTAACAGTAATAGAACGTTAAATAATATCAAGTAGAATTTTGGTCAAGTGCGAGTTGGATTTTAGTTTTCCCATACATTTTGAGACCCAGCGCCTGATGAACACAACGAGCACCTTTTTAAAATTTTTTTTTTGTATGGGAGCTCCCTTAAATATTTATTTCATTTTGTTTTTGTATTTGTTGTTATAGCGGCAACAGAAATACATTATATGTGAAAATTTCAACGGGCTAACTGTCAAGGTTCATGAGATACATCAGCCTGGTCACAGATGGACAGACAGACGGACGGACGGACAGCGGAGTCTTAATAGTAATGGGGTCCCGTTTTAGCCTTTGGGTACGGAACCCTAAAAACTACATTTCATAGCCAGACGATGTCTGAAACATTCTTCAATGAGAATTATGTGGTGCACCTACAACGCTAATTGTGTAATAAAGTAGAGATATCCGTCCGTGAATCTTTAAATCAATTTAATTGCCTACTTGCGCCACAAATTATCGTCTCACTCGCGGTTGGGCGAATAATAGAACAGTCAGCTGCAGAGTAAGGTGACTCCCCCGCCCCTTGCATAGAAATTTGTATGCAGGTGGGGGGTCAGGTTTCTCTGCAGCTGACACATTACTAATAGGCCGGGAAGGAAGGGATTGCCTGCCGAGTGTGTTATAGACAGCCGAGCGCAGGCGAGGTAGTCTAATACGAAGCAAGCGATCCCTATTCCGGTCCAGATATATTTATAGTGCTTTTCTCGAAATTTATAAAAAAAAAAAACAAATTAAATTCTAAGGATTCAGTACCTCACAAAGGCCAGCGCGCGCGGCGGCCGGCAGTGTGCGGTTTCCCCGCAGTCCCCGCACGCACCTCTGCAATGTCCGAACTCGGAATATTTCCTATACAAATTCCATTACCGACCTGCAAATTCATGACGCCGCTAACAATGGGTTTAGTCCATTACTGCGGTCATTTTTTTATACCACGTCGGTGGCAAACAAGCGTACGGCCCGCCTGATGGTAAGCGGTCACCGCAGCCTATGGACGCCTGCAACTCCAGGGGTGTCACATGCGCGTTGCCGACCCTTTAAAATGTATACACTCCTTTCTTGAAGAATCCCATACTGTAGTTTCTCGGGAAAACCTCGGCAGGGAGCTCATACCTAACACCTAACATAGGTACCTAACCCACACCACCTAAGTTCTACTTTCCGAGCATACATGAGAAATGATATTCGCTGGTGGCTAACCCGTGAGAAAGTTGAACAATCTGTAGATAGTTTTTATATTCGAAGTAAGTATCACTCCTATCACTATCACGTATATCAAATTTATAAACTCCTATAAGGATACTTTAAAAAGATACCTTCCTTTTGTAACTTCAGAAATATTCATACGAAAATGACTTGATGCAAGAACAAACATTGATTCATCATTTGTATCTACAGATGTTTTCCCGATATAAACACTGTGTCCAAAACTTAGCACAAATAAAATAAGTTTTATATTAATCTATGACAATAATATACCCACTTCTCTTTAATAAAAGTTACCAAAATTATTTATCGATTTAGAATAATTACAAAATCCTCGAGCTCAGTCGAATCAAAATCATCGCGTACATACAGTGTGGCGCCAACACGGAGCATGCCAATAGACACTATAGACACAGTGATTTCGCTCCACTGTTGGCAATACGCCGTGCGCCCGCGCCGCGCCACTCGCGCCAGTCGGCAATCCGCCCGGGCGGGCGCCACACGACCGGAATCTGCGCGCATCAGCGGTAACGAAATACCCTCACGGTGAACACAAACCACACTACCAACGACCGCTTGGAATTGCGAGCGCACGATTCTGGTAAGTTCAGTGCAAAACAATTCATGAAATTGTTGATTGATTTGAAAGACCGACAGTCTAAAATTAGTGCGTTCGTATTTTCGGAAGCTGCAGCTCACAGCTTTTCAGCCGCGAAAATTGGTCAGGAAACATGAGAGTTCTCAACCTAATTGGACACAATTGAACCTTGAGAGCAATTTAGGAACGGATATTTTATACTTATACATGAAGTTTTGTATGAAATAGCTTAGTGAAAACGAAAGTCCGAATGCACGCTGCATTCTGAGCCAACGAAGATTTCTATAATCAGTGTAGCACGATGAAGAATAGATTTTCTTGTTCTCAATTGGCTGGCCGGACACGGCTTGGCCCAAATAGTTACAGATTAATTCGTACACCGCCCCGTTTGTGTACCGACATAACATCATGAATGGGAATCGTACGCATGTAATAAAAACATATCTTTCTTGTCTATTTTTAACTCGTATTCTATTAGTAAACTAGAGTTAAAACACGTGTTAAACTATTTGGTTTATTAGGAGTAGAGTCAAAGTTTCGTGTGTTAAAAATAGTCCAGTTTTCTCCGCATCCACGCGGAAGAGACGTTAACCAAACAGTTATAAAGTGCATTTTTAGCGTTTGTTAGGTAACTGAGATACCTAGTGAACGGACATAGGCTATTGAGTCGGGTCACTCACCCAGAAACAGGCGAGTTACCTCCAGCAATCGCTTGAACTACCTATCTTTTTTGTTACCTACCTAAATAGATGTATTCACTAATGAGTCAGTTACCTATTAGTAACAACGATACAGAACTTAGAAATTTTAGTAATTAGGAGATATCGTGTGTTAGACATTGGAGTTACAGCCGTCCATTGGAGACTGTGATCTCCAGTGAGATGTGGAAATCATTTTGAACACTTCTGTGTGTAGATTTAAATAAACTGCATGGTTAGTGGTCCCTACACTTCTTAAAAATGCAGCCGGGATAGCACTTAAATGAGGAGAAGAAAGCTTTGTCCCGGTTTGGGAGGCAGTTTTTTGGTTTATAACTCGGATATCAACATCAAGGATCGGCCAGATTTCCTTTCCGGTAGAATTGGTTGGCACGAGTAGCGCCAACACCCCATCACATAAAATAGGCGCAATATGACGTCGAGTTACGGAAACCCAGCCCGCGTAAACCTATCACCTACAGCTCAGATATTTCTTCCATTAGTCAACTAAATTTCAGTGAAGTTACTGTAGCTGACGGTATGGCACTTTCAATGTGGAGGTCGTGGGTTCGAACTTCGAGCTCGACCCTTGCCGGCTCTTACCACGAGGTTTTTCAGAAAAACTTATGTACCTAGTTTCGAAAAGTCTGGACAGTCGTATACTCATTCTAGATTTTAGAAGTCTGTAATTTAAAATGTTAAAGAATGGCTGACTGGTAGAGAATGCCTGTCCGCCATTTGTACATATGTCTTGTATTGTGCACAAAGTTTAAATAGGTTTCAATCAATTTGTCTATTTGTTCTCCACGATGACGTCTTTCAGCGGGTAGTTTACAGTATTACAGTATTACTCGTATTCGTATGGCAATAATTTTATTTGTGTGGGAATTTAGGTGAGAATTTTCTGAACCATTTCTATCATCTCAATGTCTGTATTGAAGTAAGGGTCCCTGAAAACCATATTCCAGAATAGGTCTCTATCTATTTATTTCTGCAATTCAACTAAACATTACACGACTGTTGCTGCTAACAAACGCTTTCGTTACCTAATTAGCCTCGAAGGATTCTTTTGAATTTTAAATAAATTACTTCTGTAGGCGAATGCACTTTCGATTTCAGCATAGACGACCTGCCAAATTCTGTTAAGACTCCATTTTCACGCTAATTAAGTAATTACCGGTCTGTTCAGAATTAGATTTATTGTTGTTAGATTGTATACTTCTTTTAAACAATGCAACGAAAGCGATATTTTGGTACCCTTTGTCAAAATATTGTATAAGTTCTAATTAGTGTTCCGTATTCCGTAATACCAAGATGGTCCAAGGGAACAGTTAAAGCTAATGGATCAATTTGAACCTATGTTTGAAGCTGTAGCCTGGCTTCTTGGTAGAATATATAGATCGGCCATAACAGTTACTTAGTTGGCCCAATAAAATATGGATTGAGTCTGTTACGTATTGCAGAGGCGTAGGAGGTTGTGGGCGGCAAAAAAGGCGCTAATATCAATATGCCGGGGCCGTGACTGCTCAATGCAGTCCACCTTTATTCATGATATCGTGATATAAGTAGATTTATTTCATTTAAATCACCGGGTTTGCACTGACTTGTGAAGGTTATGAAATACCTACTTTATACAACCCGTATCATCGGTAACCTGACGATTAAAATTATGTCTTTTAACGTGATCCCATTACGCATTTTTCTTTGATTTTTTCTGCAGTGTGACAGGGGTCCCAAAGTTCCTGACTGAGAAATATGGTATGCGTTACTGGTAGGTAGTTGCCAGTTACCGAGAATGTTCCATGTTGGGCCAGCGAGCTGCCAAAATGAGGTCTGCAAGCTGCAACGCTCATGAGATGAGACCTCTGCAGTTGCAAACGCCAATATAAATTTATTGTGTCCGCTTGCCATCAGGCGGGCGGCTTTTGCGTACCGTGGTATAGTAACTCCTGGAATAAATGTGAAGTAGCGGATTTCAGACGTGTGTTTATAAATGATTGACGGAGCTCGTCGAACGTCGTGCCCACTGGACCGATGCTCACGCGCATAACAATTGGATTACGGGGTAGGTACAGTCAACTATAAAAGATGAATCTTCTTTTTTACCCTATTGCGTTGCAATAAGGTCCAAAAGTGTATGCATCTCTTAGCCGACTGTAGGTACGATTCTAACTGCAAATCGTCTGCGACGTAGCTTAGGTGTGAACCAGAGTTGTAGATTTTAATGCATCTGCATCTACATACATACATTGACCATTGACCTCTTTGGCTTGGTCCATCCATATGCCCGTCTCTGCCTTCCCCTGCTGCAATTATAGTTTTTACATAAATGTGTCATGCCATATTATGTGTCCCAACATAATCCCCTTTTCTATTTCCAATAACTTCAAGCAAGTCATTCAAGTAGACTTCTAGCTTAACTACATTATTTTAGTGCTAAAATAATTTTGTTCCTCTATTCATACACGGCTGCTAAGTGCTAATACTTCGCATCCTTGGATCGGCATTCTGTTAACAAGTAGACTCTTTGTTAATGGACGATTCACACCCAACTGCTGGAGTCGGCGCGCACCCCACTAGAGTCAAAAGAATTCAAACCCTCCATACAGAAGTTAGATTTCATATTTGAATGCGTTGCGTTGCCGTTTCGTTTGGATACGAAGTCTAGCTTCTGTGCAGAGGGTTCGAATTCCTTTGACTCTGGTGGCGTGCGCGCCGACTCCGTACCTTTGGTGTGAATCGTCCATTAGTATATCGTGAAAGACATGTACACATTTTCCGTCTTATTACCAAGGAAGAAGGTGTAAGTGTGTACCTATACATATGCATATTCCTATAAAGCCGAGCTACTTCGATGGAACACGTAGTGCGCAGTTGAATACACCACACCATGACTCATTGCCTCGAGTAAAAACCGTCGATAAAAACCTGTAGAGACACGATAGTCGGTTTAAATTAAATATCATGATTAACACTCACTTGGATTGTCATGAAACTAATCTGCTGTTCTCAGCAGTAATTAAGTTGAAAATTAATTAATTAGTACTAACGAGCAGTACTCATTTAGCGACTAATTAAAATAGCTATGCTTGTTTGTTTAAAACCTTTTTTTTTTACCTGGGGAAATGCCTTCACGCATCCCGCCTAGCCGGTGAACTAGGACAGGTATGACGGACTCCCGGGAATCGCCCGGACTACCGTCTAAAACAACCAGGGTATGCCCATCACACAGCATTAGTGGCGGTGACACGGGATCGCCAAGGCACACAACCGCGAACACCGCCTGCTGCGACAGCCGAAACTGTCCCTCTCGTTCGAGGTTGCGCCCCCCACCCGACGGCAAGCGTGCAGGGCGACACCACACACTTGCCGACTAAAGGACCTCCACGCCAGGAGAGAGTGAAAAACCCCGGATTCACTCCCTCAGGTCCCCTTGTAACTTTTTATAGAGGTTTTCTCCCTCGCAGTCACCACCCGGCCCCGGCCTGACTGTGACAGCCCCCGCTCCCGACTATAGCGGCACTCTGCCGAAGTCAGGGATACGGGTCCGTAATTCTTTAAACAGGCATACGGCATGGCCTGTCCCTCTCGCCGCACCTGGGGAGTCATGCGACTCCCTGTTGCGGAACCCCCCATCCCCCCATTGGTCGCATCTGGAGTCTCCTCCGCTAAACAGAGGAACACCCAGAGCGACCCCGTCTCCGGGTTATTGGTAGCACCGGTAAGCGATCCCTCCGAAGATGAATCACTTACCGTTGCCTCCAGGGCGCACCGGCCAGAACCCTTCCCCTTTCCGCAGACCCGCGAGGGTCCAGGGGAACTGGAAGAGCCCAGACACTCGTGGAGATTACCCGACTAGCGCCCCTGTTTGTTTAGAACCTGTGCTGTCCGCTGGTCAATTGGGCAGATTTGTGGGTTTTCTTCTGTTTTTAGGATTCTGTACCAAAATGGTATAAAAGGAACCCTTAAGCTTGAAACGCACAGAGCGCGTCGTAGCGTCGTGTGGAGGCGGTTTTGCGGTAAAGCGAACGCGGTCCGGGGCGCGTTCGCACCAAAAAACCGCGCGGCGAGGTATTTGGTAGTGCGATAGAGCGGAGGCGTCATGTCATGTGTGACATATGAAGCAGTAATCGACAGTCGACAGTTTCGGAAAGTTCAATAATGCAAAACCGCCTCCGCCCCGCACTGCGCCGCGCCCGCTCTGTGCGTTTTGAGCTTTATGGTGCCCCTGTCTGTCACTTGTCAATAGAAACGCTTGGAACTTCACATGCACCTTTGAATTTCTTCGCAGTATATACAGATTTCTTCGCCTAGTCCTCCAATTTTGTATGAAATTCCATTATGGGCCGCTCGTTTCGCCGCACTCGAAACGTGATACTTCGTAGCCTAATATAACGAACGTACTAACGTCAATATTTTCATTGCGCGGTTGAAAAATATATATTACCTGATATGATATTATATATTATCAATACACAGTAATCGATATAACGTGCCAAAGACAATGCAGTGGCCTAGAACCTTACATGCATTATGAACACAGTTGTTCATCCGTAAACAATGTCTTTAGACGCACAACCACCGTAATCAATTATGTAATGTATACAGATGTGATAGAGTGCAAACTTCGATGTACTGGTATTGAAAAATTTAATACACGCGGGTGTGTCGAGCAAACATGATGTCATGGTGGAGCCATCTACGAGTCTTGGGTTTGTTTTGTAGATACGATGTAGTATTGATGCGGGATATATTTAAACAGTCAGGGCAATGCATAGTCTTTGGGCAGGCGTGATCATGTACATCAAACGATACTCACAAACATCCGGATACGACCCTACAGGTACTATTGAGCGACAGCGAACAACAAAGGGTTTGTAAAGGGAATACAAAAAAAATGCAAAAATGCATTAATGGTGTGCAATTTATAGAACCATCCGTTCTATCTACGTGTTATATGCCACTTAAGTTAAGCGATTCGGAGGGCTATATCGGCTACCGGCCGCCAGGCTATGCCCGGCAGTGGACTTCCTTCGGCTGATGATGATGATGACAGAGCTCTGAATTTGGTGTGGTATTATAGCTAATTAATATGGCACTACTTTCCCCCCACCCGAAAAGTCCAATATTAAATTCCAATTAAATACATCCACCACCATGATGGTGATCATATCAGCCCAAAGACGTCCACTGCTGGACATAGGCCACCCCCAATTTCGTGGGGGGTGAATGCAATAATCGCGACGCTTGGCATGCGGGTTGGCGATCGCAGTATTTCCACCGCACTCCAGGGATGCTGCTGCCTATCCCACGGTGGTCTTGATTAGTAGGACATACCCGGGTCCGTCATTAAATACATAATTAACACTTGATGGACACTATTCCAGACACAATAGAAATAACAATAGAATTACGCTTATAGGCGTCTACTTTCCATCAATGCATTAAGCTACCACACCACATTCAGAGCTCTATGTATAATTTGCACACCATGAATTCCTTTTGCCCCCCGGCTAGATGGTGGCCAAGAGCAATCCCAAATGTAAAAAAAAAATGGTTGTTTGTAAAGTAGGTTTACGATCGAGATGTTTACGTGATAACGTCTTACTTCACTTGCACTTCACTTATACCTGCGATCGCGCTTGTGAGGTTTTGGTGTGACACAAGTTTCTGAACATGTCACCCGACTAAAACGATTTTAAAGACGTTATCACGTCAAAAAAAAAAAAAACAACCCCTTAGTTGTTCAACCACTGTCACCCCCATCGCTAAAAAGCTGCCAGGCGCCCGGATCAATCAATAATAATTTATAAATAATGCACTAACTATAGACGGATTTCGTGTCTCTATAAATTGCAAATGTATTTCCGTTCCGTAGCCAGGTCTTAGTCTTAGACTATAACTTGGGTTCCTTTTCCTTCAAGTGGATATAAAGTGGAAATCGAATTCTATGAATGATAAGGCCAAAACCCTATGATAAGGCCATCCTATTGGGCAACCGTGTAGGTTTGGACAAGAATAGGTCAACTATCTTCCCCGCCTGTCGAATAAGGCGACTAAACGGGGTCATAAGGGTGGCGAGTGTTCCATGCGACTGGAGTTACGGCGGTTGCCTAAGAACCCCAGGGAAGGCGAGATAAATGTAGCGAGGCGCAAAGGAGATTTGATTCTGGAGTCCTCCAAATGAGAGCAAGCATGGCTAGAGACACCACATAACACAGTCTTCGCCCGATGCATGTTCGCAGGTTTAATCCACGAAAAAAAGAAGGCAAAGCGGCTGGTGCCATATGGATGATATGGGTCGGAAATGTATTGTTTTCACCACGTTAACATCATAGAATCTACCACGAATGACGTAACAATTAGGAAAAACACTTGCTAAAAATTTAAAATAAGAAGGTACAACAGATGTTTTTTTCTCAACAGTTTGTTCACTAAACGGATTTATCTTTTATGAAGTGTAGAATTTGATCTCTGACTCAGATGGAGACGAATTCTGAATCACTCGTGAATGTGGTGATCATGAATAGAGTTAACTCGAATAAATTGCAAGCCTTCCGTTTTGCAGAGTGTTGCACTCAAATTCAGAACTGTGTCTTGTTATCATTAAGACTGCTACACGCGTGTGTTACAGTCGAAGTCAGAAATATGTGCACGGACGAATAATCAAAGATAGTAAAACACGCCTTTTGTGTTAGGGGAATACGGTTGGTCCGATATTTTATGTATGAACATGACTGCTGTACCTTTTAGGTTTTAGGATTCAATCGCGAACAAAGTTTTATAAATGTTTGCTACGCAGACAGAAAAAAACTGTGGCATAGGCACAGAAGTATACTTTTTAGCTATAAAAGTATCTATATTAGGTACGTGGCTGACTGGCTGTAAACTGCAATAAATGTGTTTAGGTAAAGACGTGCATATTTTACTTACGCTGTAGCCTCGCTTATCTCTGTTTGTTCAGTATTTTAGCAACTAGGTTCCAGGTTTTGTAAACTGAGTGTTAGCACGGCTGTCGAGGCTCGCCAGTCAACATATTCTTACTTAACTTATTTTGCCAAATACCTAAATACAAGCTAACTACTATTTAAGTAGTATAGCAGTAGTTATAGCTTTAAGTGTTTTCATACTTTTCCTATACATGTTAATTGTTGTTATATTTAGTCTGTAAATTTCTTGTTGCTTTAATAAAATTTAATATCTAGCTAACTACTTTTTAGCATATGTAAAGATACCTACATAAAATTTTGCATCATACTTATAATTTTTTTTTATTGAGGGAAAACTAGTAATCGTAGTAAAAGAAGTTTACTATTTACTAAGTACCTTCTTTCTTTTCACAGATCCTTTTAACCAAAGAGTCGTAAACACAAATAATACCTACTTAAACTAAGTAAATAGGGAACTATTGAAGTGTGTGTATTGTAATGGATGGACTAACAATTAGGTATCAATGCAATATCAAATTTTCTTCATCCAAGAATTTCATGAGCTCTGTTTACGACTTTTGGGAATACAGACGTGGTTGTAGGTCAATACAGAGCAGATTAATTCAACAAATAACTTTTTGTAACGACACCAATTATAAAATCATCGTCACTTGCATCCAACTCTTGCATTAATTGTCGTAATTAACGCTACTTTCTCGTTGCAGTGAATCAAATACGAGTAAAGTGAACGAGTCTCGAGTGCAGAGCAAACGACAGACTGGGCACCACGAGAGAGCGGTGAGTCAACTTCATTAGTGTAAGTATATCACTCTGTAGGTACAGTACCTCTTGTATACCCTCAAAAATAACTAATCCTGTACTGTAAGACAGAATTGGAAATTGTTTGCATGCTTTTTTTCACCATGTCGGTGGCAAAGAAACGTACGGCCTGCCTAAAATGGTAAGCTTTATCGTAGCCTATTAGCGCTTGCAACTCCAGGGATGTCAAATGTGCGTCGCTGTCCATCCAAATATTTATACCTGATCACCTGCAATTCTGCAGTTAGATAACCTTTACGTAGAGAAGGGTTTCACAGTGCTCCATGGACATAGGTATAATAAATACCAGGGGTTCGTGTAATGAATTAATTCCATGGGTAGTATTTATACAGTCGAGGACTATTGATGTTTGTCACTTTTGGACTAAGTTTCATTTTCCTCGATTGTACCATATAATAATCGAACATTAAAAGAAAAACTGACTTCAACCGAGTTCGTCCATTTGTCGTATGCACATACTTAATGCAAATTTAAGACTTATATGGTTTTCTCATGGATGCCATTGTTAGAATGAAATGGGACCATACGTGAAGCACAAACTTTGACTTAAATAAAAAAAGGATTTTCAAAATCGGTTCACCCAATCGAAAGTTCTGAGGTAACAATCATTAAAAAAAAGGTCGAATTGAGAACCTGCTCCTTTTTTGAAGTCGGTTGAAAATGCACTCATATAAACATTGATTTGCAGGATTATGGAAGGGTTCTTGGGCTCTTTGGATCTTCATAGGGGTCCATGACTGGATATTGTTTAGGAAACCTTGTATACTTACCCTAATTTTGAGCGCTCATAGAATGCTCCCTTATTTTAGAATGTCATTATTGAATCGAAGACCTCTTGAAATCAGCAGACACAGAGCCAAATGTCACGATTTTAAATATCATGTGAGCTGACAAGTCCTTGTTAATATTCGTATTTTGATTAGTGAGTCAGTCAATGACGAAATCTATTGGCTGCTAAGGCTCAAAGCGCTAAAATTAATATTATAGCAGTCAGATTTTGTTTGTCAACGTTTTATGCATAGTAACAGTGTTTAAAAAAATATACGTACTGAATGTAAGTAGATTACATGTATCAATTAATTCAAGCACGAGTACGTACCATCCATGCTATACTTAAGTTGAAATTTGTAAGTTTGTGGCTTACTGTTAGTAATGGGTAATACTTCACCGAAACTACAAGATGATTTCTGAAATTATTTAAGCTTAGGTACCGTAAACTGGGGTACTTTGATTCAAGGGGTGACTTTGATCAAACCGGTTTTTCTCATAAATTATTGGTTTTATTTTTCTGTGACCGGTGTCAGTAAAATTATTACTACATTATCTTAGTGTTTGCTTAATTAAATTCACCGAATTGTCAATAGTATTGCTTGTATGATACATCTTAAATGATCAAAGTAGCCCCATTTTTTCCTAGAGTTACCCCAGTCGACCGGTATAATAAATACAAAGACCTCGGCAGAGAGTACATTTTTGTACCTTCTGGCGTCGAAACTCTATGTCCATGGGGTCCCAGCGCGCACAAGTTTTTTGCAGAAATTGCGAAGCGTCTGGTTGACGTAACGTAACAGGTGACCGAAGAGCTGGCGATTTCCTCGCTCAACGTATCAGCATTGCGATACAGCGAGGAAATGCCGCCAGCATCCTCGGTGCAGTCACCGGCAATAGTATCTTCCTACACGAAGGCCGCTTAAATATGTGACACGCTCTTATGACGCTACAAATAAGAGCGTGTCACATATTTTTGCGGCCTTCGTGTAGGAAGATACTATTGCCGGTGACTGTACAATGCCTCAAGGGCCTGTTTTAGATTTAAGTTAGTTTTAATTTTATTTATATTGTTTTGGTTAAGTATTCTTGTTTTTTTTTACCGGTATTTGGAATCTCCAGTACGTATATGGATTATATTTTATCATGTTGCATTCCCTGGGATTTTAGTATGTGGTGTTGCCTCGTCGATGCATAATTGGGAACTTATTCCCAGCAATGGCTGACTCAGTGTTACATTGAACGTGGTGATGTTTCTAAACATCCAATCTAACAGTACAATACACCGCGTGTAATAACCAACTTCCCACTGTCATTAAACAAACGTGCGTCGGCGCAGGGCTATTCACGAATCCACAGAACATAGTTTCGGTGTAGCCAAGCGGCCCATTATAACATTTATAACTCAGAATCAGCAGGGTAATGGCGTAACATTTAAGAAGATCACTACGAAAAATGACAGTTTACCTCCGCATGCCATCCGCGCGTGGTATCCTGGTATCCGCGTCGCAATGTGGTGTTGATACTCGTAGTTTGTAGTGACTAGTGGGCCACCGAAGTAAAATTTGCATAACTACTTTAACTTTAACTTTATTGCATGCATGTTTTTGGTATACAGCAGGTCTTAAATAACTGTTAACTTAAGAATACAACATGACACCCTGTAAGGGTATTGCAAAATTAACTTATATCCTAAAGGTACATTAGAAGTTTACATGTATTAAGATATAGTATGACATATTCAAACTATAAATATTTATGGTATCTATTTACATTAAAGAAATCTTGCAGGGAATAAAAACTGTTTTCTATTAAATATGTTTTTAACTTCTTAACAAAGGTTGTATATCTGACCTCTTTAGCTATTTCTTTAGGTAGGCTATTGTAAATGCGTATGGTTGTCATATGGGGGCTGTTATTACTCATCTGTAAATTACTTGTTGGGAGAGCTATTTTATTTTTATGTCTTAAGTTTAGGGTGCAGGTGTGTTCTTTTGCTTTTGTGTATTAAATTTTGATGTTTTCTTACAAATTTACAAACTTCCAATATATACAGGGATGGTAATGTTAAAAAATTTAATTTTTTATAGTGGGGTTTGCAAGTGTTAACGTTTTTAATGTTTGAAATAAATATAGTCAAACAAACCTGGAAGAAACGGTGTTACTGTAATAGTAAGTCACGAATCTATGTATCAAACTAGGGACGAACTCACAGTCCAATAGAAACACTAAGCTAAACCGATATAAAAATGTAATAGGCTTAATAAGAGTTCCACCGTAGCATGTGGCTTACCGTACATACCAGAGTAATTGGCGGTTTCCTTTTTTCGTGCTATTCAGTGATGTCTAAGTACCTAATGATAAAACTGGTTTGAGATGCCGTGACTCAAGTGTCTAGTAATTGCATACCGACCATATTTGAAAATATGTATCTTTCTCCGGAAGAATAAATTTTCTTTGGTCCGATGTGATATGTTTTTTTTGTCTGCCTAAGAAGCTGGAGGCCCCGGGTTCGAAATGTTCGAATCCCGGTAAGGGCGTTTGTTTATGTGGTCAGCAAATAAATTTGTTTCTGAGTCTTGGATGCATTCTATCCCCCTTATTCATAAAACTTAACAAACCTCTGTTAACTAAAAGTTGTTTTGTCCCTTTCTCACAAACATAAATGTCAAAGGGACAGATAAGGACAAACCAAGTTTAGCGGCATGTTAACTAATAGAGGCTTGATGGACGTTTATGAATAAGGGGGTTTTGTATTTAAGTATATATCGTCTATATAAGTATATATAAATAGTTGTAACCATAACACAAGCCTTATTGAGCTTACTGTGACACTAGTTACGATTTGTGTAAAAAAACATTTATTTCGCTAAAAAATAAACATAAAATGCCTAAAATGGGGTGACAAAGAATTAGGTAACTTAGTACATTTTACTCTTTAATGCTGAAGACCTCATGCATGATGGATGAATTAGTGTCTTGCCGTAGGGACAAGGGCTTCACTAGGTACCTATAATACCTACTATTCTTACTTATTTTTGTTATTATATATTTCTTTTTTGTTACAGATTATAGGGTTCAAAGAGCCCACGACGAAACGATTCGAGACGCTACCGTAGAAGCAAATTCACGGTCGCTCGAAATACTGCAATCGCTCGGTGACGGTCAGGCACCTCACGCTGCACTGCTCTTGTCTTAATCGTATCAAAAAACGAAAAAAAAAACCTCGAATATACGCCTCTATCAGTGGCCACGATAGAGGGGTAAAATTGTTTTATATATGCATATATAAATCAGAGAAAACTGATCTCTAACGTGACGTCACAGCCATTTGTGATCATTAACTGTATTATAAAGCTTGTATTCGCATTTTTGACGTGTATAGCTCGTTGTATAGTTAGTTTTTGTACGTATTTATTGATGTAAATAATAGAGAAAATTACATAACCAAAAGAAGTGTGACATTGCGTTAATATAACTATAATACTAGTCATTCATCTAGTGTATATATTTATTTAAATATATGGAGTCTTGTCTGTAGAGTAATATTTTTAAGTAATAAAAACTTGAAAAACAATTAAACTTTAACGCCAGAGCTCACTTAAGTAGCTACCAAGGAGTTTGAAGACCCGCGTTATCACAACGCAGCAAACAATTAAAAAGTAATTTGACAACTAAAAACGGCGGGAAGTCGCTAGCACTTACGCGTGCTCACCACAGAGTAAAATCGACCTAAAATTTAAAACGTATACTAAAACCACAGAGTATAAAAAGCGGTATATAGAACGTAAACAAGATGAGCAACGAGATGCAAACTCAGATAGGCAGTCAGCTGCAGAGGAGCTATAGAATGCAGGACTTCGCTTCGCCTGGCGTCATCATGAGAGAGCGCAGCTTCATTCGCCCGCAGTCGCACCACAACATGCACCATAATCAGGTAATTTTATTAGGGTTCCGCAATAAACGAGGAATCCTTATAGCTTTCCCACTTAGCGTAAAGTACTCTCAGTAACCATTACTCCTAGAAAGCCTAGGAAGCTGCAATTTGGCATGGGTTTAAAAAATCATTAGGTATGTACACTATGTACCTCACCTACGCGTAAAGTGGGGATACAGTTTTCTCCCAAAACCTATCATCTGGAGTATCGTAGAGTAGCTCGTTCAAAAATATTATGTGTATTTTAAACCATATCTGGATTAGGGCAGTCCAAAAAAATTTTTTTTCGATTTCCGGTTTAAAGGCTCGTCCAATCTGTTGCTTATGCTTAGTGATTTAACGTCCTCAAATATTGTCTCACTAATCGTAGTAGAACTTGGTGATAATAGGTTGTTAAATTCAAGAACTGTGTGATTTGGTGTCTCTGTTGCTGACAAACAACTAGTCTTTAAGTGATAATTGTCTCATTGAAATAAAATCGGTGAGGTGTCTTTTCGGATGTACTAATGGATGGATTTAGTAAATCTTTGCCCCACCCCCTCATTTTTTTGTTCATGTACATGCCATTACTTGTATAAATTTTGGTTGACCTAGCTCTATAGGAAGAGTATGCTCAACAACTTCGAAAACAAAATTTTTTCGATTTTCTGCTCTACCTCTGAAAGTGGGACGATTAATTGGACTTATTTTTTGCTGCTTTTAGGCGCTGATGATAATGTTGTAGGTTTTGTCTAGACGTATATTGACAGTTGATAACTGAAAAAGCTCCAGATTCTGAAATCCAACAGGAAGAAAGCAAGACATTTCCGCCTCAAAGTCCTCTTTTCAAAGGACTGATAGAGCATTTTTGGTCAACTAAACGACTTTCCATCAACTGCATCCGAGAAGACACCTCACCAATTTTATTTCTATGAGACAATTATCACTAAAAGACCAGTTGTTTGTGAGTAACGGAGACACCAGATCACACAGTTCTTGTATTTAACAATCTATTATCACCAACTTCTACTACGATTTGTGAGACAATATTTGAGGAGTATTCAGGTATCCGTTTGCGTGATACTAAGCTTTAAAGTGCTAATTTTCGATATAGTCAAAGTAGGAGGTAAATTTTTCGTGAACTCTTAAATCAGCAAAATGCAACGGGTGGACAACAAGAAACCCTACATCGCGGGTGGCCCGACCGACACGCACTTGCCTGCTTTTATCTCACTCGCTCTTGCGTATTGATGGAGGTAGTCAAACCTCGATGATTTTGTGGTACATAATACCTACCGCGGTCTCTAAGCTATACTCCGTCTACTCCGAAGCAATCCCATTTTTAACAAAAAAAATTGAGGAGAATAGTTTACTGTGTAGATACAATTTCACTTCCTCGATCTCTGCCTAGATCGGCTGCAGGAAAAACTCCAAGTAGCTATATAGTGTTATTTTTGTTTATGTTTGGCTCTGTTGGATAGTTACTTGTAACTTATAAATCTTATACCAACGGAAATCTCATTTCAATGCCTATTATTAGAAATAAACTTCCGCTTATATCAAAAATTGTCTGCATTACTTCTTGCATTCTTCAATCCACGAGTCTCACTATTCTAGTGCTGGAATTAATTCACAATATCTATATCACGTTTGCATAAACTAATTATGCAGCGATTGTGAAGTTGATTACGCAGATGCGTAGGCGCACAATCTAATCACCCACGTTTTTGCACCAGGTGGCCTTAACGGCTGATGAAACATGGTGTTTGATTTTTTGGATTGTCAATATTGTCTTCCTTGGTCTAAGAAAGTCTAAGAAGGTAGATTTTTGTAAGCAAAATTGGACTTTCAATTATTTGACGCAGAAGATAATTATACAGTCACAGAATAAGTAATAATAGTAGTAATTCAGTTTGAACACAGAAACAAAAGTTGCCGAATCGAATAAGATACTCGTAGACACACATACCTATTTGGCTACATCAGCCCGGCTAGTATGATAGCTTACACCGTCACGTTATATACCCAAAATGTACTGAAACGTCACATAAAACGTAACGGTATAAGCTATCATCATACTAGCCGGGCAGAGCTGCTAATAAAATGTTAGGTCATCGGATGGCAGCCTAGGCTTTCATATTGCTAATATTTGAACGAGCAGACTATTTGCACATACTCGTAACTCCGCCTTCCTAACTAATTACTTATTCAAGAATGGTTTCGACAAATATCGAATGAAGTAAGCTGTACACGTACAGCATTACCTCTCGTATAAACTACGGTCGTTACGTCTCAGCTCAGTACGGCTGTCAAGCGGTGGCCGAATCCCGACTGATTTTTCGGAATATATGTACAGTTTTTTAGGGTTCCGTACCCAAAGGGTAAAAACGGGAGCCTATTACTAAAACTTCGCTGTCCGTCCGTCCGTCCGTCTGTCACCAGGCTCAGTATCTCAAGAATCGTAATAGCTAGACAGTTGAAATTTTCACAGATTGTGTATTTCTGTTGCCGCTATAACAACAAATACTAAAAACAAAATAATAATAATACTTAAGGGGGGCTTACGTAATTAAGAGGGGCTCCCATACAAAAAACGTGATATTTTATCCCTTTTTCATGGCTACCACTCGCCGAGCTAGATCTCAAGAACCGTAATAGCTAGACAGTTGAAATTTGCACAGATTATGTATTTTTATTGTGGCTACAACAACAAATACTAAAATCAAAATAATAATAAAAATTAAGGGGGCTTTCATACAACAGAGTAGTTGTTGACGTTTTTTTTTCAGGTACGGAACCCTTCGTGCGCGAGTCCGACTCGCACTTGGCCGGTTTTTTAATACCACGGCCGTAGCAAACAATCGTATGGCCCGGATGGTAAGCGGTCATCGCAGCCTATGGACGCCTGCAACTCCAAACCAGCCAAACTCCAGGGGTGTCACATGAGCATTGCCGACCCGATGTTTATACACTCCTTTCTTGAAGAACCCCATACTGTAGTCCCTCGGGAAAACCTCTGCAGGGATTCCAGAATCGGAGCGTCCGAGGGAGGAAATTCCTCTGAAACCGTACCGTACGCGACCATTTAGGTTCTAAAGTGAGTTAGGTGTGAGATTAATGCCCTACCGACGGCGAGCGGTGTGATGGTAGAGAGCGGTCGTGGGCATATCATGTCGAACAATTCTTCGAAGCACAACCCATTGAACCCATTATACAATACAATTAGCGACAGAACACGGTCAAGGAGGCAAAGAATCAATCATTTGATATTTACCGTTAGCTTTCCAGTGAAAGAAAATATCGTGAGGAAACCCCATGGAACCTGCGAAAAATAAGAAATTAACATTATTTCAAATATCCCAGTAGTATGAAATCTTAACTCATTTCATTTATTTGTTAACAAGCAACCCAAAAAAAATATTATTTAGTAATTTTGTAGCTATAACTACTTATTCTCAAGATATTAATGAAAATGTGAAGAAAGCCTACAACCGTCTATGTGACCTCACAAGGCTGAATTGTGACAGTCACAGCCCACAAAAAGAACAGCAGTCCACTTTCTTTACTAAATCCGCCACACTAATCGTACTATACTTCTGTATGATTTTGTACGCTGTGACGCCTTACTTGTCACTTACTCCCTTTTAGAAGGAGAAACTTTTGAAATCAACTGTTTTATATCAATATGAGACATTTTTGAGAATTTAAAAATGTGGTTATACTTATTTTAATCCTCTATTTGATTTCATCGGAAAAAAGCGGATTTAAAAAAATTTTAAGTCAAATTCATAGGTCTATTTATGAGAAGTCCCCAATCCACAGTGGGTCGTACTCGTCGTACTCTACTCACAAACTACTAAGAAGACACTAACTGTACTACAAATTACTTATTCTGTGGCCGTACCCTCTCATCTATGAGAGGTGGTGTTAGACTGACTTACTATAAGTACCTAGTACAAATACTATCGTAACTTTGACTTCGGTTTTCGCGATACAAAACGAATATAGATTTTTTATAGTGTCATACAAGATTAATTTGCGAATTTTTAGAATGAATTTGAATTTTAGATGTGTATCTTACCTTAAGAGCCCATCTGGCAAATATAACCATATTTATTTTTGTTTAGAAAATTTGTATGTGGGTAGTTTGCGTTATAGTAATTTGACAAAGAAATTTTATAATATTCTTAGTCTACCCGCTTCCGCTTGACGCCGAGTGCTGCTCGAAACATCGGGATACCTATAATATTTTTATTCAACAAGTGATTAAACCCATTTTTTAGTTTCATTTAAGACTACTTCCTGACTATTTTGAGACTATTTTCAGATAAATGGGAGACAACGTAAGGATTATTTTGTTAAATGCTTACGATGCTACAAGTACCTAGGCGCAAATTTATTAAAAAAATGCCGTTCCAAGCTTTTAAAATGAACACGTAAATGTGACACAAGAAACAAGGTATACAATTTGGTAAAAACACACTGAAACAAAATGACTTATTTGCATAACTCATAATTCAAATTCGTCGATGACGATGCCCAGATACCGAATGACTATCTCGTGCACTGCATGAGTAGCTAAAAATAAAACGTGACAGTTACCAATAAATAATCCAGTTATTTCTTTTTCAGTTTCCAAATAATGGAAAACGGCGGAGCATGATTCTGACCAACGCCAAGGGCAAACCTACGCTGGAGATATACAGACCTCCAGGTTAGTTAATACTTTTACTTAAAGAAAATAACATATGAATATCACAACAAAAACAAAATTACCTTATAAGTCTTATAATGTTTTATAAGGTTATTTAACCATAGACAAATAAATAAATTATTAGTAAGTAACGGATAACGCTTAAAGATGACGAGGATGAAGAATGTGCCTGGTTAATAACAGATCCATATAATAATAAAAAATAGTAGTACCACAAAAGTCGATTCCATTAAAATTCCATCTATCGCACTTATAAATTTTGGCTATAAAAATATGTCATCATAGAACTGTAAGAACCATTAGAATACCTATATTTACCAAAATCTGTGAATGCAGTTTTATTGCTTAGGAGAATTAAAATAATGCTTGCTTTCAGCAAATTGAGCAAAATCTCAATTTTTTAAGGTTCCCCTTCAGGGGCTATTAAAAATTTAAAATTTCGATCTGCGACGTTGTGGTGTACCGTACAGTCAGCATCATAAATATGTATACGTTTCGGAACTAATGTCTGGGGAATAAGGTTCAAAATTGTATACATATTTATGATGCTGACTGTGCCACACCTTGAGTGATATATTCTTGATTTATTTTATAAGGTTAGTTAACAGTGACAGGCTGAGTGTAGACTGCTTGGTCGGCGAACGTCACCGGCCGAAATTGGCGCCAAAATTAAAAATAAACAAACAATCATATTTAGAACGGGACGACAGTCATATGTTTAGTGCGCTGTCAGACGCATGTTTGCGTTTCCTCGATGTTTTGAGTGTTGTGTAGTGAAATAAGATATAATTGTTTGTAAGTGAATTGATGTCGAGGTGTATAATGAAGCAGTCGTTGGCTCAGCCGGTGACGGCGCCGGTTGCGCCGGTCGTACCGGCGGCGCCGGTGGCACCGGTTTCGGTTTCACCCGTGACCGTGACTGCTGTGCCTGTATCTGTGCCTATATCCGTGCCAGTACCCGTGCCGGTATCTCTGCCAGTACCTGAGGCAGTACCCGTACCGGTATCTGTGCCAGCAGTATCCGTACCGGTATCTTTGCCGGTATCTATGCCGTCATCTGTGCCGTCATCAGTGCCGGCATCTGTGCCGGCATCTGTGCCGTCACCTGTGCCGGTCACCGTACCGGTGTCGGTACCGGCCGCAGCCGCTGTGTCTGTCGTCGTGACGACACCGACACCGGCACTCCCTGAAACCACAGGTTCGTTATGATGATTAGTTAAATATAAATGGAGTAAAAAATTTTTAACAAAAAAACACCGACTTCAAACTTTGCCAGACCCCATCCTCTTGATTAAGTATTTGAGTTCCTTATTTTTTGCCATACCCCATCCTCTTGGTTTATAATTTGAGGAGTTCCGTCGATTTTTCGAAGATCCCGTCATCAGATCCAGACTTGGTGACAATGGGACCAACAAGAAAACACACCCTTTGAAACAAAAAAAGAATTTTTGAAATCGGTCCACTAGTCTCCGAGTATTCGGTGAACATACATAAAAAAAATTAAAAAAAATATTCCGACGAATTGAGATCCTCCTCCTTTATTTGAAGTCGGTTAAAAAGTGCATAGTTACCTATAAATGTATTCTTGAATATTGCGTTAAGGGTTCCCCGCACGCTCGACTGAACCCGATTCTCCATACAAACGTAGTTCCGTTCTCATTTTAAAACGCCATGCTGAAATAACATGAAACTTTGTATACGCAATAGGATCCACCACTTAGGCCGGAAATTAGTTTTTGTTTTGCTATTAATTGTTATAGAAAAAAAAACAGCGAGTATGTTATATTAGGTTTTGTATGAATACCTTTATAATCGCTGTATTTTTTCTCCATTATAATTTCAAGCAACATAACATAACCTTTGACCTTTGACGACCTGTTTAGCCTAGTTGGTAGTGACTCTGCCTCCGAAGCTAGAGGTCCGGGGTTCGAATCCCGGTCAGGGCATTTATTTGTGCATTTTTCAAGGATATTTGTTCTTGGGTCTTGGATGTTTTCTATGTATTTAAGTATGTATTTATCTATATAAGTATGTATATCGTCGTCTAGTACCCATAGTACAAGCTTTGCTTAGTTTGGGACTAGGTCGATTTGTGTAAGATTGTCCCCCAATATTTATTTATTATTATTTATTTATTATTTATAAACTAATTTCCGGCCTAGATATGCCGGATTCTATTGTGTGTACAAAGTTACATGTTATTCCAGCATTCCGTTTTAAAATGAGAGCGAAACTACGTTTGTATGGAGAACCGTGCGGGCTCTTAATATTGCTCATTATTTAAATTAGAAGTTAATTGTATTTATTCATACATAAATGAGACGATATTCCCAAGCAATCGATAGGGGTATATGTTTCCTATTAGTCTAGAAAACGCAATTTATACTGATATTAGTGTTGATATTACTAGATATGGATCTGTTAGCTAAACTGCGTGATAATTACAAATCTAGGATCAGATTGTTAGAAAGTTAGTAATTCGTGCGTGGCGCTCGCCGCGCATGGCCAACTGGGTTACCCGATTACGTACTGATAATTTATTTGTATTGTTTATGGCAACACTCGTAATTTGGGTGCCAAGCATTGTTTCACCTTTAGTATCGCAACTAGGTACTCAGTGTAAACGTGACTACTAATTGTCCTAATGGTAGTTAGAGTACAACCATTTTTTTTTGCTTTTTTGCAAATTGCTTCTAGCATCTTACATAAAAAAAACCAGGCAGATGAGTGAGTAGAGTTATTAAACGCCCTTCCTAGTAGTAAAATGAAATTCCGCCACCTTAATTGTGTCAATGTGTGAGTGTATTTGTACATTAACCATTTTATAATTGGTTTAATTAATACCTCTACTTACCCATCTGCTTGATTATATTTATGTAAGTTGTTAGAATCAATTCTGATAAAGATCCCAATCTAATTATTACATCTGGCTCTTGAGTCTCAGAATAATTTTTAAGAAAAAAAAACCGACTTCAGTGGGGGAGTCCGGTGAAAGATTATTAATCTTAGATGGTGCACTCTTAGATTCCATACAATAAAATACAAAAATGGCTATAAGTATGTTTATAATGGTAGAAGACTAAGTACCCTCAATTCCTCATGAAATCATGGAAAAACCTTGCTTGCTTGACAAACAAAACGAAGAGAGCAAATCGCCAAACGTGAACTACGCGTCGTTGAAAAGTTCCGTTCTGATCATCATCAGCAGTTCCACTTCATCAAATGTCACTTTTATGAATGAAAATGCTTGATTAGTTCATGAAAATACTAAAATCACTACTTGTGTGCCTTTCACATTTGAGGAGTTTCCTCAATTCCTAATGGATCCCATCATCAGAACTCGAGCATGACAAAAATCAATCGTGAAAATAGAACTTGCTTAACAAACACCGCTAGAAGGACAAATCGCCAAACGTGAACTTTTCGTCGTTGAAGAGTTCTGTTCTGATCATCATCAGCAGTTCCACTTCATCAAATGTCACATTTTTGTATGATAATGCTCGATTTGTTGATAAAAACACAAAAATCACTATATGTTTGCCTTTAAGATTTGAGGAGTTCCCTCAACTCCTCATGGATCCCATCATCAGAACTCGAGCATGACAAAAAATAATCGTGAAAATAGAACTTGCTTAACAAACACAGCTAGGAGGACAAATCGCCAAACGTGAACTTTTCGTCGTTGAAGAGTTCTGTTTTGATCATCATCAGCAGTTCCACTTCATCCAATGTCACATTTTTGGATGCAAATGCTTGACTTGTTGATAAAAACACAAAAATCACTATATGTTTGCCTTAAAGATTTGAGGAGTTCCTTCAATTCCTCATGGATCCCATCATCAGAACTGCCTTTTGACAAAAACGGGACCAACTTGGATATATATACATACAATCAAAAAAAGAATTTTTCAAATCGGTTAAGAAATGACGGAGTTATGGAGTAACAAACATTAAAAAAAAAAAAAAACATACAACCGAATTGATAACCTCCTCTTTTGAAATCTTGAAGTCGGTTAATAAAAGGAGATAAGGATTTCTATAGAGATTCTATCCTCGTTCCATCAAGAGGGACGGAAAAGCTGTTACATGCAGCAAAATTGAGAACTTGTCTCAAAAGTCTTACGTCTTATTTGCCTCATAATCATATCAAATTGTTTGAGGCATTTTAAAAAAGTGGAACGAGAGAAAATGATACATCTCTCTTTGTCGCTCTCACTCTATTTAATATATGACCATCTCTTCTTGGTAATGCTATTGTTATTTGACGTCTACTCTGGAGTACGCTGAGCTCTGCTTGGTTCCGATACGAAAGGATAAGGATAGTTATATAGGCTTATGGCAGATAAATCTCTCTCCCTATCGTTATTTGTTTTTGTTTCATTTTCACTACTTTTCTTTCCTTTTCCAGCTTCCTTCTCATAAATTTGTGATGATGGCGTGGCTCCAATAATTTTAGTCATATATAATATAGAATGCCTGGCATTTGTGGAAATTGTAAAAAGTTTGCAATATCATATTATAATAGTTTATGTTACGCCATTGCTGCAACGTAGCCAAGGGTGGTTTAGACCTTACACAGACACTACCGCTTTTAAATTAATTAATAAGATACGCTATTTGTTCCAAATAACAAGAGTTTCTTTTGATTTCATAAAGTTTTGTTCCTCCCAATGAAACAATTGATATAATAATGTTAAATTGTACTTTTAATAAAACTAGTCTCTGTGAGCTGTAGAGTTGTAGACCGAGCGATTAATATTCAAATTTCAAAATTTCCAGGAAATGACTTACCTAACAAAAGAAATCTATATAATTATCTAGCCTGCTCACAATTTTTCACGACAATCTGTTGAGAAATGCGACCTATAGCAGCGGGAAATACGGAAACCGCCGGCTGAACTTACGAAACCATTTTTGCCGAAACTGAAATGGAGACCTTTGTTTCACTCGGTCAAATATTATTTTTGTGGAATGCAATTTCGCTTATTAGAAAAGTTACGAAATTATTAAAGAACTTGAAAGCTGTTGAAATGGTACTAGAACTACCCGTACGTCAAACGTAACATCATGTAAACTTTATCATTAACTAGCTGTTGCCTGCGCCTTCATCCGCGTCTTCGCTCCTATTGGTCGCAGCGTGATGTTATAGCCTAAAGCCTTCCTCTATGAATGGATTATCCAACATAATTTTTTTTTTTCAATTCAAACCGGTAGTACCTGAGATTAGCGCGTTCAAACAAACAAACAAACAAACTCTTAATTCAGCTTTATAATATTAGTATAGATTAGCATAGCACTGTAGGTAAAGTCAGTCGCATATATGTGTGACCCAATACTAATTTCTAGGCTGGGGCGCGTACCGAACAATACTCGCCAATACCAGTAACGTGAAAAACAATTGCAGAAAATTGAAATGATCCACCCTCGGCAAGCTTTGTCATGACTAACTTTCTCCCTCCCTAACACTCTGTCCTGTCTCTTCTCTTGACGACCACCGTTGACCGCCAGGTGTACGCACAGACACGCCGGCCACCACCAACAAGCTGAACGTCCACGCCAAGGAGTTCACGATGGCGAAGCCCGCTGATCAGCATAATCGGTGAGTCGTTGTTTTTTAATGGATTAGCGGACATCCGACGCATGTTTTAGCGTTAACTCTTTGGACGCTATGTGCGTTCCCGACCCTTTATTGATTTGAGGATTGGCTTTGTCGACCTCTAGAGATAAATTATTTTACAACAGCGCATACTCGAGAGCTCTTGTTATTGTTTTATAGTTAAAGGGAGTAGGTAGGGCTTATTCCACCTAATTTGCATAATGTCAAAATCACTAATTTCACTAAATTTTAAAGTGCCATCGGCTCATAATATCTACGAGGGCCAGCACTAAAGAAGATAAGTAAACTATATTTGTACATGAAGGTTAACTAGCCTTTTGCAGCATTACATGTAATATGCCTAATTTGAAGAATAAATTACTTTTACTTTACTTTTTTTTTTTTTAATTTAGGTATTCTGGCACCTGGTTGTTTTGAACTTATGGTACACTTATGGTATTCTGCGATGAAGGTGTTGTGAAGTTTGTCCATTATGAAACTAAGGCATTTTAAAATGCAGCCGTATTCTGTGATTTAGGTTTTTGGACACTAAGTTATTTTGAGATCTAGGAGCATTGATAAAAGGGTAAAATGGGAAATAGGTGGAATTAGCCCTACACGTTAAAAGTTGAAAGAAAAGTAGGCGCCAGTTTTGGTGGTAAGTAAAGTCGCCAGAGCTCCCGCAGATGCGCTGTATTGGAGATAAGGGACGTGCATGTCTCCAGCTGTCAATACAAGTGTTGTGTGTCGTGCCCACAGATATCAGAGTAAAGCAGATCCGCTCATTCAATTTGAACGATTTCTGTACATCTGATCTATTCTCACTAATGCACAAATCAGAAAGTTTGAGAGAGACAGGCAAATGACATCTGACAGGTCAGATCTTCACCTGTCAGTGTCTCCATCTTCATAAAATAACTGATTTTTTTTCTGAACTGACGTTGTGGTGTGTTAAGTTTATATGGGATTTAACATTCTGGTGTGCTTTCAAAGGGAGATAATTCGTTCTGGTGCACCATACGGATTTAAAGAGACAAGTATTTAAAAATATATCGGGCTTAATACTGCGAGTCTGCTTTTCTCTGATGTCTGTGGCCTTAGACAATTAGTAGCATATGGACGGGAGGAAAACTTATCGGTTAAATTTTTATAAACTTTTGTAGGGTAGTTAAATGTTCTGTACCCATATCTGGCTGCGACGCCAGTTTCTCTCGCGAACATGACCGGTGCAACCCGTGTCGAAACGTCGGTAATAAAGTTATATAAATAAATATCGAATTAGACCCGTAAACCAATCAACTTATAGTACCTGTGTGTGTAAAGTGTGAGAGTTTAAAGTGTTGTAGTATATTTATAATCTGTTTACTGCAAATACTGCATGTGACAGATCAATGACAAATAGCCAGCCGGCTGTAACATAATCCGCAGATTCCCAACCCGTTACGATCCAGCGGCCATAACGATTGGCATTGACAGATCTATTTATACCGCTGTTTGTGAAGTAAATCATTAATATCATTATCCTAGCATGTATTGGCTTGGCCCTCGATCGTTTGTATGTCGATGTCGTCTAAACGTGATTGATGTCGTGGACTGAGCCTGACGTAAGTCTTTTGTATAGTCCGCAGAAAATAATAATCTTGACGGGTGTTTTCTATACTAAAGGGTTGTCCGCACTGGGTCATCAAGTGAATTCAACGATCGACAGGTGCTTTTCTTATTTATTATTTGCGCGGTGAAACAAAGCCCGATATTTTTATCAAAGCACGATAAAATGCTCCACTATGTCTTAAAGGTAATACCTATCTGTAACGCCCTGAGGTAACGCCTATGAAAGAATAGTACATTACTACAGAGGCCGGGACGAAATACGCATAGTGGCAGAATGTCATGATGCCTATGCTACAAATTTATGTGGAATGGAATTAAACAAGAGGACTTTGCCGGCCTAGGCCTGCAAGATTTGTTTGAAATTCCATTAACGACCTCTTGTCCTAACCGCACCTGAAACTTCGCAGCCTGTTATAAGGAAAATAACATCAATATTTCATTGCATGTTTGAGAAAAGTGGTTTTTTGACCGAGCGAGCGAAGCGTCTCCGTTTCAGCTTCGACAAAAATTATTTCGTATGTCTGACTGTCTGTCCGGATGTTCTCCTCTACAGGTCGCATTTCTCAACCGCTTCTCGTGAAATTTTGTGAGCAGGTTCGATAATTATAGACATTTTTAGTTTTGAGTAAGTTTGGAAAATTGGAAAAAAAAATGTATTTTCGTATCTGTTTTTTTTTTCGCGAGGTCTACAGTTCACACAGCCACTAGTATAATATTAGTCAAATTTTATACCTTTTTTAAGCAATGTGTTATCACAAGCCCCTTACCTACCTACTTGGCAAATTGCTCGCCCAAAAGCGTTGACGTGGATTTTACGATTGGCATGTCCCTAACACTACCGTTTGTTGACGTAATGTCGTGCAAACGATACAATTAACTGGCCAATTATAGGCCGTATCTCTTCGAAATATGGTTCAGGATTGGTCATCAAATAACTGCCTTCGATATTACTATGAGTTATGTCACGCTCATCAACGCTGTCGTCAGGACTGGCACGACTTCTTGTGTAGTTATTTATGAGTTTACGACTATCTTTTACATCAATGATTTTTCTCGGCAGATTATATGATAGGAAATGACTAGTTAAGTGCTCGTTTATCTTGCGTTTTGTTAAATTACTATTTCCTTTTTTAACGGTTAATGAATGACGCACTTTAAAATAATTAGGTTTTTTATGGTTAGGATTAGGCATAGATAACCCCAACCCCATAGGCATAGAAGGGGGTTATCTATGGGATTAGGATACCTACATTAATTTTTAGAATGGCGAATAATATGTTCTCTGGAAATCGCTTGAAAATTTTCCTGAAATCAAACTTAGACGCATCGCCGTTGATTCAGCCGACCTTGTGGCGATAGTTTGTTTTTCGTCAAGCAGGCCAAAGCGGTAGTAATCCAGATCGCTGGCGCCGCTCCAAAGGAGGCATAACACGCGCACATAGCCGCGTCTCGCTGTAGTCGCTGTACCTATCAGTAGTTTTTTGTTATCACTTTGTTTCGCGCCGCGGTGACGAACGCGCGCCTATACGGGCACAATATTCGCGCGCTCGCGCCGCCCAGTCCTCGCCCGCCTCACGCGCGGGATCCCCGACTCGAACGCGACCAAATCGAACCGCAAATACAACCGAACGAAACCGAAACTTACTCACCGACCATTAGAACCGAATTGCAACGATCAAGTGCTCAGGGAAGCGAATAAGCTCTTTGCGTTTATTTAGACTAGATTCTAATAATAAACTCGAAGCTATGAAGTGAAATGAAACGTAATTTCAGTGCGACTGATTGCCAAGTTTGCATAGGGATTGACGCTCCGGTTTCTGTGATAAATTTTATTGTGATTCGGGTAAACAAGTGAAGACGTCTTTGTGCGAAAGTATTGGATGTAATTTTATTGTTTTGTTACTTGGTGAAAAGACTGAAAATGGTGCGCGGGAGGTTCTCTACCTCAGACGTGTGAGTATAGCTACAAGCATAACTACTGCGAATAATTTCAACGGTGCACAAAGAAAATAACTACCTGACATGAGGCATGAGCAATCATTCCATATCATTTTCAGAAGGAATTGTAACACGTACAGTCGGCTGCAAAGAAACCTGACCCCTTTTGCATACAAGTTTGTATGCAGGAGGGGTTAGGTTTCTCTGCAGCTGACTGTACATACAAACAGTCGAGTGTGAGACATTAAACACATCGGCTGTAGTATATTGAAATCTTCGTGAAATAATGCAGTATTGCAGCACGTAAACAGTATGTACTTGTATGTTCTATTCGTTGCAGAGGCCACGTGTTGTCTGTATTGTTTGCATCCCGGTGGTCTAACAAGAAGATCGAGAATGTCGCTGAACTTGTGCCTGCCTAAGTACTTAGAATAGCTGATATATCCCTCCCCCCTCCCTCCCTCCCTCTCTCTTTCCCTGAAGTCTGTTGGCACATCTAGGCAGCCACCTATTGCTCTTAGAAAATCTACATTTTTTAGATTTTCTTTTTCTACAGCATTTACAACAAATTATTATATCCTAAACCGTCTTGTTTTTTACACGGAACGGACGGAAGAGATATTATTTATGTTTTGAGATAATAAGGTAGAATGAATCAACAATATTTATGATGCGAACTGTACTAAAGCTACGGGTCCTTATACTCTTTAGGACTACATCAAAATCGATCGAGCACAACAGAGAACTAATTATCACATGATTATCACGTCTTAGTGACGTCTTTCATCAGCACAAGCTATCGCTGACTCCGACCTTGCAGTTCTTGGCTGTCCACCAAAGCATTGTCAACACCTGAACTCGTAATATTAACGAAAACCATTCATCTCAACTAAACCCATTCATTACATCGCTTTGTTATTTCTATAAGTACACCTGAATATACAAAGATATGCTCGCTTTAGGAAGTTCTTATCGTTGCATGTCTGCTTAGCTTTGGAAAAGCGATTACCTATGTTCAGTCAGTATTGAGTAAGGTTTATTAAGAACACTTCTATGAACAGAGTAGGAAAGCAGGGCATTCCAATTCATAGTTCTTTTCTTCTTTAGCTATGTTAATTGCGCAGGTTATACCTAAGGATATTTCTTCTTTTTTTTTTTCTGAAATGACTTGCAATGATGGTCCAAGTGTATTATTCACGAATGTCGTATACCTACGTGTTATAAGTAAGTAGTAACGATACCTCCATATCGTGCTCTAGATTTAGACGTAGAAATAACACAATTTCGATCTCGATGCAGCATTGTAACGATGAACGTTTAGGAGATTATGAGTTGTTGAGGGTTTGTTCTAAGAAAACATGTTTCGGCTTGAAGAGGAGCACCCGAATGACCATCCAAACTCTTGCTTACGTAAGAGGCATACTCTACGCCTTTACAGGCACCTGTCAAAGCGCCTTTATTCCCTAAAACCCCTTAAAATTACTCTGCTATTCTGGTTGACGGCCGCTGCTCAAATTGTTGTCATGCGTCATGTCGTGTTCATTAAACTCGTCATAAACTGAACGCATCCCATTGTTGCAGACTTTACCCAAGGTCGTATCGCCAGACCGATGTCAGCCGATGATTCTTCTGTCCATAACAATGACTTCATCAATGCGTCTGTTTGCTATAATTTATTGTTCTGGGTACATAATTAAATTATAGCGTGTTGCTTTTAGAGATTCTTAATGGCCTGTTCTCCGTCTTTATTCTAAATCCCATTGATCATCAACGACGTAATTTTTTTCTAGAGAAGGGACAGGCTTTCGCAACAACAACAACTTTTCCTCTTAGTAGGAATCATGAATAAATCTGAGTTTACCTATGGAAACATTATGGAAAGCTTCTTTCTCGGTTAGGTTGCTGCCGGTGCATTACCCATGTTTGTCTTGTCCATGTTTAATGTCAACGCCACTCCTTGTGGTGGATAAAAACGATTACAAGAAAGCAATTGATAAAATCGAACAGGCCATGGCCTTCGTGTGGTATCTCATTAAAAGCCGAGCCACACCGAATGCGTGCGCAGCACGTGCGCGTGTGCGTGTGCGTGGCGTGCGCGTTGTATCGTATGAAATGTCATAGTAGATGACACACCGCTTGCGTGGCGTGCACGCGTGCTGCGCACGCAAGCGGTTTGTCATCTACTGAGACATTTCATACGATACAACGCGCACGCCACGCACACGCACACGCGCACGTGCTGCGCACGCATTCGGTGTGGCTCGGCCTTTAGTCGGGGTCAGCTACCTAATCCTATGTTAATTGGTGCGCCAGACACATGATAAAATGAACATTATAATTTTGCACGTTAGGGTACCAAGGTTTCGTACAGTTATGCACGGCTGCATATGAATGTTTCTGCTTGAATACGTGTCTTCTCTTCGCGAAGGCTTCGTATATTGGCGTATTGCGTGTTGCCATGCGAAGCGGCTTCGCGAATTAAGTCGAATACGGGTTTCATGAACTCACTTTTTTAGTTTGATAGGCAGGTAAGTAGGTTTCACATTTTATAGCTAGGTTTTAGCAGTTGTAGCAATACAAATTCGCTTATACTTAAGTCACGTTCTGACCAACAAAACGACAAAAGCAATTAAGATAAGTGTAATATGTGCTGAAAAAGAAAACTTGCTGTACTTAGAATGTTTTCTATTTAATAACTAACTGCTAGCAAAAGGTTTACAGTAAGATATGAATATGAGCTAGCGTTTAATGAATAATCTTGTTTCTATTGGTGAGTTTCTGTAATTGGCTCCATATTTCTATTTAAAATGTCAACTGTTTATAAAGCTGTTGAAACTCCTTTAATAAATAAATAAATAATACAACTTTAATTAATGCGTTGTAAAAATCAGGTAAAATAATGACGTTTTGAAGACACCTACTACTTTTGATATGAATTTGAACCCGTGTAGGTCATCAAAAGTAGGTCTTTGTTCTCGTATAAGAACAAAGTTATTGTTATTACCGAATGTAAATAATTCGTCTCTCTAGCATCGTTTCTCACGTCTACATACATACAAAACCATGTACACGGCAAGCATGCACATGTACATGTGAGATTACGCGATTACGCTGACTAGTTATAATTCGATAACGTGTTCGTGCTAGCTGCATGAAGCGTAACTCCATTTGTCTAGACAGGATCGTTAGCTTCAGTAAGCATCCTATAGGAAACCTGGCCTATTCACTTCGTGTATAGTTGAGTTCTTCAATTGTTTCTGTAATCACAAAACATGGACCTAAAACAATGCTGAACGTGTTTCATTATGGGACTGTTTATCATACGAGTATCATATACAACCATAAGCACATATTATACAAAGTAATATTTGCTCATTAACACTACGTCAGCGTCATTTAATATAGGTAACTGGGTAAACTTCTAATTAACAACCTTGGTCTCTGTTTGTTTGCCCCGCGTCTGTTGCTACTTGAGATTTTATTTTGATTCGTCTTTGAAAGTCGATTGAGCGGGACGCGTATTATAAAATTGGAAGCGATTTGGTTTGGCAACCGATGGCAATAGTAATAGCATCCGATATAATCCAGGGTGGTCTAAATCGGGTATTTGGATTGACTCGGGTTTGTAGATTTCTAGTTGTTAATTATTTGCGGGCATCAAGCCTCCGTGTGCCATAATAGTGTCCAAGCACAGGTACAATTTCGGGTCGCGCAGCGTCGTCGTTGCGGGGCGAAGGCGGTTTTGCATCCTTTCCGAAACTGTCGATTTTGGTGCCACGTACCGTGCCTTTACAGTAAAACCGCCTCCGCCCCGCAACGACGACGCTGCGCGACTTTATCTCTTGCTAATCGCAAAATGTTGCGGTCTACTAAACGGGAAGTGCAGCGAGGCCGACCAGGTCTATTTGGCTTTTTGACACATCCGTGAACCTTTTCACGTTTAAAAACCTACGAAATAGTCGCCTGATGAAGCTGAAATTGCTTGGCTAGTGTCAATTGCGTAAAGCCATTCTTATAGCCATTTATAATGGCTTTTTGTAAAGCTACTGTTAAGTTTTTGTTTCCACGAGGTCTCGCCATATCAGCACTCATAACTCTTTCAAATATTATTTCGAAAATAATACGAATCTCAATTTCTATTCAACTTATATATTATTACAAGTGACGGACGCTAAATTCCAGAAAAAACTAATTTGAATCAGTTTTTTTTATTGAGTAACAGGCTGTAAATCGGTTGAGGATGAGTCAATACAATCTTTTTTGTTTAATTTTCAACAATTTTAGTTTTTGAATTCATAAGCGTTGAAATATTTTACAGAAAAATTACAATATGATAGATTTATTGCCGCTACTGTAGATACAGATTTATCGGCACCGTCATCATACAAACCGCACAATACCAGCGAATTGTTAACAAATATTAAATTGTCCTTGTCGTCAATTCTGTCGGTCCTCCTGAGCCGGATGGTTTGAATCGCCCATTTAGTATAGGTACGTAGGTGTATTAAACTATATACTTCATTGAATTAGGCTGTTGACGGGTAGGTTCAATTCTCAGCCCACAAACATCGCCTACTATTAGATAACTAATCCATTCATAAATACAAGTACAAATATAAGAAACCGTGTACAATAATATACCTCAAGCGCTAATAAAATGGGTGTACTTTTGTGTTGAGTTTCCATTTAGTATCGATGAATATGATTTGAATTTCATAGCATCATAATAAACTTGTCTATTAAAATTGGCTAACAGTGCCGTATTCGTAGTTTCATTATGAATCATACTGGGGATTGGCGACAAGCATTTATGGTATTGGGTGGTATTAGCTAAAATCTATATGATCTGTCTTCATTTACTTTCCACTAGAATATATCGCTTATGTCCATTGATGAAGGTAATCTCTCGTCTTGGCAGATTTTATCTAAGACCACCATCTGAACCGTGGCACAATGTACAACGGTGTGGAAACTATTTTTTTTAATATAGTTTAATAAGTAGAGGTCGCAACTGTCTACGTTTCGATAATTTTTAATTCTGTCTTGGAACCGTCGATTTCCTTTAGCGGTTATCAAATTTGCCTACTGCCATCACGTAGGTCCGTACTCCATAACAGGAGCTGCAACTTTCGACGGTTGATGTTAAAACGACATTTTAACATCGAAACTAATACTCACATAAGACCTTTTGTTAAGCGGTTGTGTAGTCATTATTATTTATGAGGGCACCAAAGGACGACCATTGTGGTTGTGAATAGACATCGTCATCGCACTGTTATTTATGAAACGGCTAAAATAGCTTGTTGCTAGAATTTAGCGTCATGGTTCGTCATACGTCGGTATATCTATCTACGTAAACTTATACTGTGGCCACTTTATTCTGTGCATCATAATCATAAACATATATACCTACATTCTAACAGTTTATTGCTTATGATGCTAACTATACTTTTTATGGGGAAATCTTTGAGTAGATAAATACATATACATGGTATACGTCAATGGGGCAAATAAGTTAACTCTAATGGCATGCGGAGACCAACAAGCTTATGATGGCCTCCTGTAATTCCTTTAAATGTTCAGAATCATACTAAATACCGTTGTATAATGATAACTAGCACTATTATCTTTACTTAAACGTTTCCTTGGCTTATACGTGAGACGTAGGTAAATATTTTGGAATATTTAGGATAAAAGTATCATGAGTGAAATCAACGTACTCGTATTTGCTCTCTTTATTGATGCTGATTGTACCTTTATATCTACTATTTGGCGTAAGTAATGAGCTTGAGAGAACTTACATTAGAGCTTAATAAAGTTAATTTATATGGCTTCACACCACAGACGCTTTTAAGATTTTGCATTGTTGTATAGCTTAACCCTTTATAAGGCAGAGACGATTTGGAAACCACTTATAAACATTTATGGAGGAGAACATCCTCTTTTTTATTTAACTTTAATGGTATTATATAGCAAATTTATCAAGCTTTCTTTTCTTATTTATACTTTTTCGGTCATAATTTAATTTTAGTGTAATTAATTAAACTAAAGTATGTGGTCAATTAATGCACTATGCCCGTTAAGGGAAGCAAGCATTTGTCACCGTTTCCATTATACTATTAAAATACACAAGTCGCTGTATCTAATAATTTCAATTATAGCTCTTGTAATTCACGATGCCGAGTGGCGAGACTGTTATTGGTATGATAATAAGGTCTAATTTTGATAAAACCACTCTCTATCGTGAATTGCAATATTTGCAATAACTGAACTACGCTAACTCCTTGATAGAAAGACTTCCGCTTGTAAATTGTAACGTGAAACGGGCCACAGGTTATAATTTTTTGAGTGATATTCGTATAATAATCCTACCCTCTACTAGATACACAATAATATTTGATTTACGATTTACATTATGTACTCAAACACTAGTCTGTAAAGAGCATCTTATATTTGTTGTCAATGTCAATGATTATTGATTAGGTGTATTGGAAACATATCATCTGAAAACTCGAGTGCACTAACGGGCTGAATGCATATAATGACCACATGTTTTTATTAATGATTTCGGTTTTTTTTGCCGTAGATGTGTTCCCCAGTGCATTACAAACATGGTAGTGTATTTAACTTTCACGTAGCATATCTGTATAACTGCGGCCTTATAAAGGGTTAAATTAATGAACTCTTTATAATTAAACTTTAATTAATAATATTATATATATGCTTTAATTAAATAAATATGCTTTTGCCCGACATCATCCGCATAAAACTCGTTATCGCCTATGATAAATAATTGCTATGGAATTATATTAGACGCAGGCTTAATTATAGCTCTCCCGTACGAGTACAACAAACTTGAAGTCTTCAACCTCCTGCCTAAGGAATTGTTTTCGAGATAAAAACTATACTATGTCCTTCCTACATCATTTCAGCGGTCTAAGCGTGAAGAAGTAACAGACAGACAAAGTTACTTTCGGTTTTACTCACAGACATCAGAGAAAAGCAGACTCGCAGTATTAAGCCAGATGATTTTCCATGTAGTTGTCTCTTTAATCCTTATGGTGCATCAAAATGAGTTAGAATGCGACAGATAATACAATCATTTTCGGCTGTTAACAAGTTGTCTCGATTTGCGAGCACACCAGGATGTCAAATCCCATATAAACTTAACACACCATAACGTCAGTTCAGTACAATTTTCAGTTATGAAGACGGAGACACTGACAGGTGAAGACGTGTCAGATGTCACTTGTCTGTCTCTCTCAAACTTTCTGATTTGTACATTAGTGAGAATAGATCAGACGTACAAAAATCGTTCAACTTAAGGCGCGATTAAACGACGCGGGCTAGCCCGATCCTACGCGAGCCGAGCCGTCCGTGGAGATGCGGCTCGGCTAAATACGGACGCAAGCCTGCTCGTTTAAACGACGCGGGGTAGCACGATCCTACGCGAGCCGAGCCGTCCGTGGAGATGCGGCTCGGCTAAATACGGACGCAAGCCTGCTCGTTTAAACGACGCGGGGTAGCACGATCCTACGCCAGCCGAGCCGTCCGTGGAGATGCGGCTCGGCTAAATACGGACGCAAGCCTGCTCGTTTAAACGACGCGGGGTAGCACGATCCTACGCGAGCCGAGCCGTCCGTGGAGATGCGGCTCGGCTAAATACGGACGCAAGCCTGCTCGTTTAAACGACGCGGGGTAGCACGATCCTACGCGAGCCGAGCCGTCCGTGAAGATGCGGCTCGGCTAAATACGGACGCAAGCCTGCTCGTTTAAACGACGCGGGGTAGCACGATCCTACGCCAGCCGAGCCGTCCGTGGCGGCTTCTTACAATTCAATGAAGGCTCTTCGTACAATTCAATGAAGAGTTGAATCTTCTCGTTGCTCCACTCCATCTCGTACAAAACCAATCCCCAATTAAAAACTTCGCTAAAAAAACAAAATAGGTCTTCCTTCGTCGCGCGCTCTGTGACATCTGTTTAGACGGCGCGTATTAACACAAGCCGAGCCACAGATGGCGCGCGCGCCTTTGATCTGTGTCGAAAAAACCGACAAGTGATGGATCGTGCGAACTTTGCCGAGCCGCGCCGAGCGCAGTTGTTTACACAGCGCGTGGCGCGGCGAACCACGAGCGGAGCCAGGCTCGGCTCGCGTGTTTGCGCGCCGTTTAAACGCCGCTTAAAATGAGCGGATCTGCTTTACTCTGATATCTGTGGTACCTATAGTGTGGATAGCAACGAGAAAGACATTATTATGAGTGTTATAATTTTGAACGCCGGCCTTCGCGTCGTGGGAACCGCGTTCCGCACAATGTTCCGCATAGGTACTTTCTCTTTGCTTCCGATTCCGATGTTAGGTCATCAGATAACCTAGACCACAATACTATACTTTGTTTATTGTGTAATAAGCGAAAGATTTACAACGTTATTTGTTGTACAGTACGTTTTGATTCAGTTGTATCGACGTCTATTGTAGCGCTTACCTACTACCTAGCCATAGCAACTTTTTTTCTAAAAGAATAATAGCCGTCTGTTCCCAATCTGTATTACAAACTCGTCACTATTATAAATTGATCCAGCAGCTGCCGTTCCGCCCTAACAGAAGTTCTAAAGTTTTTTTAATCTACACCAATATAGAGGCTCTTTGATGTGTTCAAAAACCATCCTTAAAGACCAGCTTTTAAATATACCCCTGCCCTACACTACATATCTTGTAGTTACGAGATCACGTACAACTTTACAGTACACCGGGCCGCCGCCGCCGCACAGTTGCGCCGGACTGTCTCGGTAAACATGCTTCCGCCCGCTCAGTGGTTGCACATGAAACTAAATGACTGTTTAGATAAACCCTCATTCATAATACATAATAAAAGGCAACACTTGTGTGATCTTATTATGAAAGTCACCTGCGGCTCGTTTCATAAAACTACACTCGTGTTTTAATGCCTCTCATTATGTAACAGTTGTATAAACTACTATGCATGTGTTACAGACCAGCAATGGGCGTGAGCTTCGGCGGGCTGCAGCACTCGCGGTCCGCGGTGCTGTCGGCGCAGGTGCCGCCGCACTACCGGCCCGTGTTGCCGGCGCACGCGCTTCTCAACAGCGCATCCAGCGGGCATGTGGCGCAGGTATGGATACAGTTTGATCTCATCCTGGATGACTCATACAAGCATCTTGATCTCCGTAAAAGGCGACGCGGGGTGCCAGCGCCGTCTGTGTTATTCATTAAGAGCGTTTTACTAAAATGTAACGGGTCCACTAGCGCCACTCGTAAATAATTGTGATTATTTAATATTAACGATAGATATAGAAAAAAGGATGCCACTATGTAAAATATTTCGTATTTAAGTACCTTCTGAATACATCAAACTAGATTTTGCGTTGCTGGATTTGGCGATCTATGCGTCCAAAGTAAAAACGGCCGTTTTATTTTTGAACTCACAGATCGACGAATCCAGCAACGTATAAACTAGTTTGATGTATTCAAAAGGTACTTAAATACGAAATATTTTACATAGTGGCCTCTTTTTTTCAATATCTATCGTTAAATTTAAATAATCACAATTATTTACGAGTGGCGCTAGTGGACCCGTTACATTTTAGTAAAGCACCCTTAAAAGCTATGTGAATTGACCCGCCGTACTCCCGACCCGATCCGCAGCCGTCCTCTGTGTGTGATGCGCTTAAAGGGGGTCGTCGGTTGTCACCTGACTTAGTGGCCGCGGTAGCACTTGGATACCATTAATTCCTAAGGTACACCATTCCTTCATCTCATCTCCGACTACTTAGTAGCGCGAGAGTGATCGTACCACCTCAATCCTGGAGCCCCGGTAGAGCACAGATCAGATGACATTCGTTATGGCGTTTTTTTGTAGAATAATGCCATTCTTTTCATAGTGACTCTTTTGATTTTACAGAATACGCAATCAAAACTGCGTTTTAATTCCATAAAACTGTTGTTTATGCCTTAAAAATAAAATGTATAATTCCAGGGCCCGCGCGTTCACTTCAAACTGCAGCCGCAGCAGACTTTCCCAGAGAAAAAGAAATCTCCGCCTTCCTCCCTGTCAAACGGGAATGGGAAGAGCATTCGTCCTCAGTTCGTGCCCGGTCTGAAGCGGTCCAAGTCACTGACTTCGGCTGACGCGTTGGCGAGCGGCATGGCTGCCTTAGGACTGGCGGCCGATGCAGGAGACTTGGGCAATTTCCCTGCAGAGATACAGGAGTGCATCGACAAGGCGCTTGAAGGTAAGGACATTGTAGAATGATTGAGTCTTCGACTTCCAGAACAGTCTCAGCCTTCCTACATGTCAAAAGGAAAATGGGAAGAGCATCCGTGATCATGTCGTGCCTGGATGGAACCGATGTAAGTCGCTGAATTAGGAATGGTATCGCTGCATTGGTGATTTTGGCCACTTCCCTGCAGAGACATAGGACAGTGATAGACAGTGCACTCCTATGTGCGCTGATAAGGCGCTTGGAAGTAAGGATATTTTAGAATGATTGAGTTGTTTTAACTGCAACTACATCCATGAGGCAGAGCCTCAATTTTTCTCACTGCGTAATGGTTTGTGTACCTAATGTCAGTAGTAAGCGTGGAGCATTTCATGTTCGATTCGACTTAAAACTTTCCCATTGCGTCTTGCTAAGTGTGTGTGAGAATGTTCTAATAATTTGTGTTCAGTATTGCCAATTCAAGCAACTTGGGGCCAAAACACAATTATACGACACGACGTAGCGTCGTGGCACGGAGCGTCGTCGTGTTACGTTGCGACGTCACACGTGGGAATCGACGACGTAAACAGTATAAATATTTACAATACGAGTCGACGTTATATTACGCTGAGCTGTGACCATTTCGTGGCAAAATGTTATAATGTAATGTGTTTGTTTGTAAATTGTATTGTGTTTGTAATGAATAAAAATTATTATTATTATTAGTATAAGCTTGAAACGCACAGAGCGCGGCGCAGCGTCGTTGCGTGGCGGAGGCGGTTTTTCGGTAAAGCGAACGCGGTCCGGGGGACGTCGCACCAAAACACCGCTCGGGATAGAGGAGCGGAGGCGGGGTGTGTGACATATGAAGCAGTAATCGACACTATTGAAAGTCTATAGTTTCGGAAAAATCTAAAATTCTAAACCACCTCCGCCCCGCACCGAGCCGCGCCCGCTCTGTGCGTTTCAAGCTGTATCGTGGTGCGATGTACGGATTGTACGGCACGACGTAGTCTCGTTAAAATCAACGTTGCGCTGGCACGATTCCTCGCACGTGAACTCAGAATATCACTCGGTCGGTTCTAACGCGGATCCCATGCTGTCTCCAGATCCCAACGCGGTGTGCGCGCGGACGCTGATGGACGCGGTGGGGCACCTGGTGTCGCGCGCGGTGGAGTCGCCGCGCTACGCGCTGCCGGCCGCGCGCCGCTGCATCGCCGTCGTGGAGCGCGAGCAGACCGAGACCTTCCTCGAGTCGCTGCTCAACACGTGCCAGCAGTGGTACCACGACCGGGAGAAGGTGAGCACTAGGCTTATGGTACAAGCCGACGCTTTGTGTCTTCGAACCTGATGGACGCGTCGGAATAAAGTTAGGCTATCTTCCTCTGAGACTTTTAGCAGGCACAAACACGGGGTGATAGTCATGATCAGGTATGACAAAAAGTGAATTCCCATTGATGTCCCATTGTAAAAGTTGTTCTGTATGGTATGACCATATTCGTGATAAAAAGTGAACTCCCATTGGAAAAGTTGTTTAATATGACCATCTTCTTGACAAAAAGTGAATTCTCATTAAAGTCCTATTGGAAAAGGTTTCAGTATAACCACATGTTCTTCACTCTTTGTTTTCCTGATCATGACCCTGAATAAATATAAATAATTTATATTAGGGGTCCAGTTTACACAAATCGAATCCCATATGAAGCTCAATAAGGCTTGTGTTACGGGTAGGTGCTAGACGACGATATATTTAATAGATACATAAATACATAGAAGACATCCAAGACTCGGAAACAAATATTCATGATTAAGTATCAAGTCATCAGCATCAAAGGTTATCAGTTCGTCTGCATGTTTGCTTTTTTTATGTATGTACTCGTATGTTCCCCGGTAACTCTTAACACGTTGGCCGATTTTGAGTTGGTCCCATATAAAGTCTGATGATGAGATTTGGGAGGAATCGAGGGAACTCCTCGAATTTGACAGGCACGCATATGCCGATTTCGGTATTTCCTGTTGGTAACCAAGCATTGGCTCACGGAAACCACAAATTAGTGTAGCGAAGTACAAAATTGGAGTGTTTTTTTTGGTATAAATTACTATGTTATGCTGATGCTGTTCAAGATTTGAACCACTATTGGCATTGTTACAGCTGCTAGGCACGATCGTGAGCGGCGGGCGGCCTCGCCTCATGGCGTTCCTGTCCTTCCTGCTGGAGATGTACTGCCAGCTGCGGCGGCGCGCCATCCAGCGGCGCGGCGCCTCCACGCAGCCCGGCCAGGTGCTGCTCACTCTCATCTGCAAGTGCTGCGAGGATTGCATCCGCCAGCCCGTGCCCTCCGCCGGAGACGTGAGTACCCTTCCATAACTACTATCGAAGATACAGATAAGTATGCTAGTGCGACCAGTACAGCTAGATGTGCTAACACTTCCAGGCACGACTGGTGCTAGTGCCTGAGTGGATCTTACGGGTTGACCAAGATTTCGAATGCACGATACGTGTAAACGAGAGACCGGAGCGCGTTTTCTAGCTCTTATGTATGGAGCGACGCTCCCACGGTTACTCTAGCTCCAATCTCGGCAGGTTGACCGAGCAAGGACAAAAAAACAAACGACAACAATAAAATACAATATTTTGTGCTGTAAATATACATTTTAGTCTACTTTGACAGTCAATAATCTATGAAGCCTTGTAACACCATTTAGTTAGCAATCGAAATTTCGAAAGGTCTGCCTGAAAACTGACGTTGTAGTGAACTTGCTGCTACCACTGCTACATTATGCTGTGGCAAGTCTGTCGTTAACATCACAATTATAACTGCATAATTATTTTAAATTAATATGTCAAGTCTAATCTTAAGATACACGTGTAACTGTATTGTTGAGTCGTGCTTTGTGATGTTGAATAAAATATTTATATGTCTACGTGTATGTGTACCCGGACCCGGGTATGTCCTAAAACTACGACCAAGACCACCGGGGGATGGGCAGCAGCATCCCTGGAGTGCGGTGGAGATACTGCGATCGCCAACCCGCATGCCAAGCGTGGCGATTATGGCATATACCCCCCGTGAATTTGGGGGAGGCCCATGTCCAGCAGTGGACGTCCTTTGGCTGATATGATGGTGGTGTATGTGTACACACTCACCGGGCATCCATTTTCCTTTTTTTAGACGATTACGTTGGCTTAGTTGGTAGTGACCCTGCCTAAAAATCCGGAGGTCCCGGGTTCGAATCCCGGTCAGGGAATTATTTAAGTATAATTAGCACGAATATGTGTTTCTGAGGCTTGGATTTTTTCTATGTATTGGTCTATATAAGTACCCATAGTAAAAGCTTTGCTTAGTTTGGGGGACTATAGATTACGAAATAAAACTGGTGTTTTGACAGGGGTCATCCGAGTACAATTAATGTCATTTTTGACGTATGATTATTTGTACTGGGATGACAGCTGTCAAAAGCCAAGTTTTTTCTCGTAATCTATAGTTCGATTTCTGTAAGATTGTCCCCCAATATTTATTACTAGCTGTTGCCCGCGACTTCGTCCGCGTCTTCGCTCCTATTGGTCGCAGCGTGATGTTATATAGCCTAAAGCCTTCCTCGATAAATGGACTATCCAACGCAAAAAGATTTTTTCTATTCGAACCAGTAGATTAGCGCGTTCAAACAAACAAACTCTTCAGCTTTATAATATTAGTATAGGTTTGTTTCCTATGACCGTTATTTGACTAAGGTTATTTGCAGACGGAGAACCTGTTCTTCGTGCTGACGTACATCGGGCGCGACCTGGAGACGGCGCTGCCGGGCGAGCTGGAGCGGCTGCTGTCGGCGGTGCGCGACGCCTTCCTCAACTCGGCCGCCGCGCCCTCCATCCGCCGCACGCTGCTGCAGCTCATCGAGCTGCACGCCTCGCGCTGGCAGCTGCCCGGCTGCGCCGTGCTCTACTACTACCCCTCCTCCAAGTAGCCGCTGCCGCTGCGCCCGCTACACGTCCAAGTAACGCTTTGGCTGTGCGTAAACAACTGTATGCAACTGTACACTCACCTGACCACTCCTGCATACAAACTTGTATACATACAGGAGGGGGTCACGTTTATCTGCAGCTGACTGTACACAGGCATTAAAACACGTGTCGGCCTGTTTACAGTGACACTGCCTCCGAAGATAGAGGTCCCGGGTTCGAATCCCGGTAAGGGCATTTGTTTCTGCGGTGAGCAGACACATTTGTTCCTAAGACTTGGATGTTTTTTATGTATTTAAGTATATATCTATTAAATATATCGTCGTCTAGTACCCATAATACGAGCCTTATTGAGCTTACTATGGGACTAGTTTGTCCCCTAATATTTATTATTATTACTTGTGTGATTTTATTATGAAACTCGCCCGCGACTCGTTTTCGTGTAACCGTATTCGTGTTTTAATGCCTCACAGTTGCATAAACTACTATTGCAGAGAGGACGGAACTAAAAATAACAAGATGTATCACGCAGTTGGCGTTTTAAGTTACCTACACAGTGGATAATTAGATATAAATATAAATCTGTGGGTATTGAAATGCCAAAGCCAAGTCGGGTCGCGTTCCCTTCTAGTGACGGTGAATATATGTCTGCATACTTGACTACATTGATGTAATTTTTTTGTACTGCCGGCTAGAAATGCGAGGTGAATTAGCAGCTTACACTATAGTCGGCTATACGTCAGAAATATTGAAGTAAATTATTCAGTGGTGTTTGGGAAGACATCATTTCCTAGCCGTATTCGGCCACAGTGACTACTTTCTACTGCAGAGGGCGTCGCTAGTACGTACGACTTCGTGTGTTCATAAGCAATTGTCATGAAGCTAAAGCTTAATAACGAAACCACAATGAAGTACGGTATTAGGATTGTTGTCCAGGCGAGCTGCAGTAAGCTCTATACACGTGCCTTTTGAATATATACATTATTATCACTTTCAAGTGCGTTGGACATGGGTTTCCAACGGAAATATGTATAAATACGCATCGAATCTGAAAGTGAGCGTGTATGATAAGGTTTTAGATTAGCTTTAGGTGGATTATTAAATGAAGAAGAGGATATATGCCTTAAAAGTATTAAAAAAGTACGTGTAACATAGGTAGCTGACAAGACGATGTACTTTACTGTACGGTAAGCGCATAGTATTTCGTGCATAGCGTTCTTTGTCGTTTGTTTATCTAACTCTAGGTAGCTATTGTCATAGTACGCCTCTCGCTTTTTGTGTAGGTACTTGTGCCTTGAGCAGCTTTGTTGATTATATTATATTTATTATCCAATATTACGAGTTGTCTTGAAAGTTGTACATAATAGTTTCACAGTTGCTCACTAATATAAAAGGTGGTAGAATTTTCTCGACAACTTCCAGTGATTTATTTTTTGTTTTTATTCCTTAAATGATTGGTTCAGCTAGCTTAAGCGTTTATTATATTTTGTTGTAACTATTTTCTTTCAATTGATGTTTGACTGAGTAGCGCGGGAATTTCAACGTTAATTATGCTTGTGATATTATTTAAATTTAAGTTATTGTAGGGTCTGTTTATTTCTGTCCTAACCAAAGACTGTAACGGTGTTGAGGTAATTAACAAGAGATTAATCAAAAGTATAGTTGTTGAAGCTGGACCAAAATTTTTGTATTATGTATTTTACCACACAGACTTTTAGAGGATAAGTGATACCATAGTACTTTTAAGTTCACATTTGCACTTAGCTCACCACGTGTACAGTCAAACGGCATTTATTTTAATGTAGCATTGGTATGCATATCAAGCTGAACATTGGTATTTTGGTAATCATTGGTATGCAAGAACATTCTATTGCAATTATTTAAAAGGAATAAATTTTTGCAAACAGGAAATTTTGTTGTGATTGCTAACCTGATCACATTATCAGGTGGTCTAGTTGGGGGAATGGATGAGATGCTCACAATCTGATCATGATACGATAGATTCCTTTCAGCTTTATTGTTTTATCAATGTCACAATAACAATTGTGGAGTTTCCACATTCAAATTTGGCCAGAATAATTATTTATTTGATTGTTTATTTTACAATATAAATATTATGAATTCTGTAAAGCGAATTAAGAATATTATATGCCAATATGCCATTCTATGGCGCGATTTGACTTTCAAAATGTTTTGTTTCCCCAGCTTATCTTAAAGAACCACAAGTCTCTGTTTTTCACAATCAAAATGACAGATATAATGTATAGTCGTGGAATGAAAAGGTCACTTTTCTACCTTAATAGCATTAAAATAGAGTCGAAAAGTGACGAACCTTTTCATTCCGCGACTGTACAAGGGACATAATGGGGACAAATCACACTTTGTAAGTTGAACACAAGCCCAGATGTGTAAACTTTCAAGTGTTACTGTACCACTTCTTAGTCTAGAACGTGTAAGTCTTCAATGAATGTTGTAAGTTCATATTAGTTAATCATGTGATGATTCACATGTAAAGGTAAATTATATGTTAGATTAACATATACATTGCAAAAGACCATAACTATTCATTACATATTACTATGCATTCTTAGCGGATTAAGGTATGATTTATAATAAAAAAATATAAAAATGTAAAAAAATGGTGCTAACATATTGGTATAATTGTTTATTGTTTCTGGGTTTCGGGCAGTGACCTGTTCCTGTTATCTCTAATTTTGTACCTAGATAAACCAATAAAAGTTATTTACATACAATTTGTATAACATGTTTTATTTAAACCAAGCGGTATATGCGAGGTTAAGTAATGTCGGGCGGGGTCAGTCCTTGGATGTGTGACCGTTTTCAGTGCTTACTTACTGATCGCTCCCGTGCTTTGGAAGGCACGTTAAGCCGTTGATCCGATAGCAGTCGTTAAGCCAAGTTAGAGGCCTTCGAGCGGCTTCTTCTAACAGTCAAGTTGCCAACTCACTTGACAAGCCTAATCCCAATAAGGTTTCCCCTTTGGGTTGGGAGGTCAGATGGCAGTTGCTTCCGTAGAATTGTGCCTACGCCAATTCTTGTGATTAGGTAGCGGATCCCAGGCATCCTTCAGGATTTAACTACTGGGAGTAACGCTAGGATGATGATGATTTAACCCTTTGAACGACAAGGACCTATAAAGTGGTCGTGTGTCGTCGTGCCCACCACGCCAACAACCACTAAAAGGTCAGAGTGAAAGTGTACTTTGATCGTGATTTTTATTTATTTATTATGAACTGTTTTTATTGGTTTAAACGTTACATCAATATTTGATACCTTGGCGTCCGAGTGATCACTTCATTCAAATATGAAAGCGTTCAAAGGGTTAAACCAAAGCAATACATATAATATTTAGGTTCAAGTTGATCCGCGTAATTTTTTTCTCAATAAACGCTTTGTTGTTAATATAAATTTTAGTTCCTATTGGAGAATATACTCGTACCTATCGACGCTTTGTTATAACCTTTTTTAATTTATATGTATTTCTTATCAGTAATAAGAACGTTATTAATAATAAACGTTTAGGTCGAGTGTGAGTCTGATTTTAGTTTTCCCCTACATTTTGAGACCCAGCGCCTATAATGAACAAAAAGAGCTTCGTTTTATTGTATGGGAGCCCTTAAATATTTATTTTATTTTGTTTTTAGTATTTGTTGTTATAGCGGCAACAGAAAGACATCTGCATCTGTAAAAAATTCAACTAACTATCACGGTTCCAATTCAATTATATATGCATGCGCAAATGATGTATTATTACTTATAATTACTATTAATATCATATGAAATGTAAAATGAAAAAATCAGCAAATAAAGGCTATCTTATCTTAACTATCACGGTTCATGAGATACAGCCTGGTGACAGAAGGACAGCGGAGTCTTAGTAATAGGGTCCCGGTTTACCCTTTGGGTACGGAACCCTAAAAAAGAGCAGATAAAAGTTACTCTATCTCTTGTAAAATGTTAAGATATTTTCATAATAATGATAATTCCTACCTACATTTGAACAAATTATCTTTGCTGGATTTACTTGATAGTTGTTCTTGTTGGCTGCCCACCATACTTCACCTAAAGTTTGCCCCCAAGCCCCATACCAATTTAGTGATCCATTTGATCCCACCGGTGATGCTTATGGCAGCCAACGTGTTAAAGAAACGTAGAAGGCAATATATTTGACACTACCAGTGAAGCCTCTGATATGTTTATTAAATGAAAGGGTAGCTTGGTCTATTATAAATATTATAATTATTAAATATAATGCAACGGGTCACTCACGTCTTAAAGGTCGAATATCGCTCGACATGTTTCAGACCGGTTCGCGGTCCTTAATCATGAGCACCTATCGCGCCCACATTTTCCGCCCACATATTCAGCTCAGGCAGCTAATGCGTTCACCGAAGGATGGGGAGCCCTTGAACACCCCTGGTGTTTACATGATTCCATGCTCCTGTGGCAAGAATTACATAGGAGAGACAGGCCGGAACATTTCCACTAGATTGTCTGAACACATACGCAGTATAAAAAAACGTGATGCTCGGGGATCTGCAGTTGCGGAGCATTCACTGGATTCGGGCCCATCACATTATATTCGGTTCGATAAGGTAACCGTATTAGCGAGGGAAAAGTTTTTTGTACCACGCAAAGTGCGGGAGGCTATCGAAATTGGTCGTTTTCCAAATTTTAATCGTGATTGTGGATGGGTTGTACCACCCAGCTGGAAAACAGTGTTGAATACTACGTCTGTGAAGAGTGTGGACGAGGCTTTAGCATATGACGTTGTGAGTGTTGTGTGTAGTTCGGCATTGAACAATTGTGAAGAAAACGAGGGTAGATTCTCGCCGCCGCCGCCTCCACCCGCGCCGAGCAACCGAGCGGACAGGGCACGGGCACGCAGTGCTAAGAAAACCGCCGCCGCGATAGGTGCTCATGATTAAGGACCGCGAACCGGTCTGAAACATGTCGAGCGATATTCGACCTTTAAGACGTGAGTGACCCGTTGCATTATATTTAATATGTCTCAAACTCACGGGAGTTTTCTATATAAAATTATAATTATTGATTTATATTTAGACAATATGCTTGCCACCTACCCTCTGCTTTGCTCGGATTACGACACCTGCTTGGAAATAATATATACAACACATATAATAATTAAAAAATATATATATTTCAATTCTGAGTTATAAGTTAAGAAGGGTAGGGCAAGGTTTCTCCATACAAACGTTGTGCAAGTTTTATTCGTTAGTTTTGGCACTACAGCATTTAATTTTATTTTTTGGTTGTACATATTGAATATACGCATAACCTGATGTTGAAATTTTGCTTTATTACAAAAAAATATAAAATGAAAAATACAAAAAAGTAAATTAAAAAATATTTAGACATCTAGCAGAAAAATAAGTGAATTGACCAAAAATAATAAGTGTAGCGCAAACACAAACGAAGAAAAATGTGCACAAAGTTTGTATGGAAAGAGCTTGCCTACCCTTTGACTTAAATAAAGGTGGTATTTCTTATCACAGTATTATTATTTTAATTTAGATATTTTATGCTATGCAACCCGAACTATTCCCAGCAAGCTGACATAACGATCTTGTCACTTCATGCCCTTGACCAATAGTGGCAAATGCATATATAAATAATAAATGTTTGGGGGCAATCTTCCACAAATCGACGACTATGGGTACTAGACGACGATATACATACTTATATATATAAATACATAGAAAATATCCAAGACCCAAGAACAAATATCCGCGTTTAATGCACAAATAGTGTCCTGGCCCGGATTCGAAACTGGGACCTCTAACTTTGGAGGCAGTGTCACTACCAACATGCTACCAACTAGGCTAAACAGGTCGTCAAAATGCAGTCTTGTAATTTTTTGTACATATTTCTCTTCCTCGAAAATCACAAAAAATAATGCCGTGCAAATCACAACAAATTTCGTTTCATTGCTATAAAATAATAATGGTCAAAGGGGCCCTTTTCCAGAATCGTAAATTGAACATTGCTCTAATTTTACTATTTGGAGAATCACGATGTTTATAGAGTGTGTAGTATAGGCGTATCACGTATACGCTGGATTTCTAATAATCTAAAAATCTACGCTGTATCCACGATCCAAATGTCACGATAAATATCGATCATCCGCCTAACGTGTTTAAATGACAAAATTGTTTTGACATTGACACTGACAGTAACGTTGACGGAAAAATGTTGCCAAACTTAAAAACTATCGATTATAAATCGCGGGCTTATTATTGTTATCGATTTTTCTTACAAGACTTTCGGCGTTGGAATATACGTACTTACGTAGTATCTCTTATTGGTTTGTGGTTGGAATCCACCACCACCACCACCATCTCAGCCCTAGGACGTCCACTGCTGGACATAGGCCTCCCCCAATTTCATGGGGGGTAAATGCCATAATCGCCACGCTTGGCATGCGGGTTGGCGATCGCAGTATCTCCACCGCACTCTAGGAATGCTGCTGCCCATTCCCCGGTGGTCTTGGTCGTAGTTTTAGGACATACCCGGGTCCACGTGGTTGGAATCATCACGAGGAAAACTAAAGCATAGTTCATATAGAATTGGAACGCAATAGAAGGCGTATAATTTTTAAATGAAAAAAAACTATGTTTTAAATTATAAAATATAAAATATCATTTATTAATTACTAGCGTGTCACATAAATTTCAATCATTCACTACGTTTATGCACAAAATTACGGACTCTTCTGGAAATAGTATTCATCATCCTCTGAACAAGACTTTCGTCCACCTTTTTTGCCTGTTGATTCCATGTGGACCGCAACGAGTGGATGTCTTGGACTATTTTGCCAGTTTTATTTAATTCTCCTTTCATTATTGCCCAGTAGTTTTCAATTGGCCGAAAGTGGGGACAATTGGGTGGATTCATCTCACTTTCCACTTCAAAATCTTTTTTGAATAATGGCAGCTAGCCAAACCGGGAAAAATTTGACAGGACCATTGTGGCTTCGAATGAAAGGCAAAATTCGTTTCTGCAGATACTCCTTCACATAAATATCTCTGATGTCATTGTTGCCGCAGTGACGAAAACTTTAGTCTTAAGCCCGCAACTACATATATCCTGCCAAATCATATCTCTTTGCAAATTTTTCGAGTTAGTGAAACTTGTATTTTTCGTTTTTTTTTTTTTATGACATAGGTGGCAAACGAGCAGACGAATCGCCTGATGGTAAGCGATTAGCGCCGCCCATGGACACTCGCAACACCAGAGGGGTTGTAAGTGCGTTGCCGGCCTTTAAGATGGGAGTACGCTCTTTTCTTGAAGGTTTGAAGGTCGAATCGGTCCGGAAATACCGCAGGCGACAGTTCATTCCACAGTTTAGCTGTGCGAGGCAAGAAATTTCTGGAGAAACACACAGTTGAGGACTGCCAACCATCTAAGTGGTGAGGATGGAAATTTTGACGCGTTGGGCGATGGCGGAAGGAAGCGGCAGGGATTAAACCGAACAATTCCTCGGAGCACTCCCCGTAATACATGCGGTAGAAAATGCAGAGCGAGGCTACATTTCTACGCAGCCCCAAGGAGTCAAGCCGTCAACATTCTTCTAGCGTCGGCCTTGTAAAACTTTGAACCTGGTAGTTGGTTAAAGTCTAGCTTTACATATGTCTCATCACCCAACAAGAGGCAGCCTTTGAATTTAGTCAGAACTTGGTCATACAACAGACTGTAGCTCTTGTACCCTGCTCGAAGGCGAATCCGTCTTATAGTGTCGCGGTTTTTATTAAATTTTCGAGCTAAATCATAATTTTCGGTAGGAAGAGACTGAGGAGGGGTAAGGATTTTGCACCCGCATCCACAAAAGTGGACCTTTCGTATCAGCATCTGCATCTACAAAATTCGTTGGGGATTTTTTGCAGATGAAAATGTAGTACAAGCCACGACAATAATGAGGCCAAGTACAACGCGTTCCATGCGGTGTTAGGTACTTCAACAATTAGCTAATAAATATGAATTTTCATTTCGTTTCTGCAACATGCTGATTCGCGGATTCACCGCATTTACTCAGGTGATAAAAACTTGAGCTTTGTTATAAAACGATAGTGGCAAATAAACTTACATCCTGCCTGATTCTAAGCAAACACCGCAGCCTATGGACGCTTGCTACTCCAGGAGAATCGCAAGTGCGTTGCCGACCCTTTATTGACTTGAGCATTCGTTGTGTTGCCAGCTAGAGACATGCAAGTATTTCACCACCAGATACATAACAATATAACAAGCAACAACCTATAGAGCAAGTAGTGGTGTTTTTTAATGTCATTTTACTTATTATGGCTGCGATTTTCTTCAACGAGGAGGGACTTCCCCAATTGGGCTGCCCCAAATTTTTTCGAGATAACTATCCGCTGTGCTGTGCCCTAGGTCTTTTACTTCTCGTTTATTTTATTGACATTGTAATTGAAGAGGTACATGTTTGATTACTACTAGGTACTAAGTGCATAAATAAGCACCTAGTTTGTATGTACGGTATGCTTTGTATGTACTTATGTATATTCATGGTTGTGAGCGAACTAAAATCCACATCCGCATCCACGGATGATAATAACCAGAGACATCGTCAACCTATGAAACTTCTTATTAGAGATTCTAATGAGATTTCGTTTAAATTTTGTATTTTTTTTTTTTTTACCCTGGCATAACTTTTTTTGGCAGTTATCGATTTCAATCAAATTTCAGTCGATTAGACATATTTTGCATACTTGCAACACTAATCAAATATTACGTTCGAATACTTTGTATGTCTTAAACTATCCAATTCTGTTTTCACATTTCTTTCGGCTTAATTGAGACCAAAAAGACAATAAATGTATTAGAACAACAATGTTTGGCATGGATACAAAAAATAATAATATTAATATTACTAAAATGTTGATAGACTCGAGTCTATTTTTAACCAAATATCAAATGAGATGGTATCTGAACGCATGTGTGAATTGTCGAGTAGCTGTCAAACATTTCCCGCTAACTTCATGTCATTGATTACAGTCTGCTTCGCTTTTGTTGCAGTTTGTTGAACAACGTCGGCTCGATCGCCGCTACTCGGTGTGATGTGACCTGTTGATTTATTAATCAGTGTTTTAGTGCTGTTGTCTGTGATAAATATGACCTGATGCATGGAATATGTGTTTAGTGTTTTGCGAGTGTTCAGTGTAAAATGGGTTTGATTACATCGCGAGAACAAACAATGTTGGACGGGCCGGCAGTAGGGCCGACCAAGAGTCACCATGTTCGGCAGGCGTCGACGAGGAACCGAGCCAAGCCGCCGATGCCTGACAGAGATGAACTGGAGAACCGTTTCGTTAAAGTTCTGGTAAGTTAAAGAGAAAAATGGCGATTATTCGCCGGTAGCTTGTTTACAAACATTATTGTTTACTGTTAAGGATTACTTTGTTACGTGAACGGTTTCGTTGTTAAACTTGAGTCGATTGCTTACGTATTAGTTAATTTAGAATACTTAACAGTTCTCGTTTTCATTGAAGATATCTTAAACCAGTTTGGTGTCTGCATGCTATCATATCAATAAGTTTTTCTTACAACTATAGTTTATTTGGTGTCTGCATGCTATCATATCAATAAGTTTTTCTTACAACTATAGTTTATTCTATCATCAGAACACAGAATGAACTTAATTTGCATCCACAGCCAACCAAAAGTGATTAATATTTTTAAAAAATGTGCATAAACAATACAAACAAAGAGTTTAATACACTAAACTCTTTATTAAACAATTGAGAATTAAGTCTGATAAAAGTGATAAATAATGACAATGCAGTCATGCTTCAATGAAATCTGTGATAAGTCTAGTCTAGTCATGTTTATTCTAACACATCTTCTTTTACATTGTCATATATTTTTTTGGGCTATTCCGGACTATATGTTAGTACTGTTTCTGATAGGACCCCTCTGGTGTTGCGAGTGTCCATGGGCGGCGCTAATCGCTTACCATCAGGCGATTCGTCTGCTCGTTTGGCACCTATGTCATAAAAAAAAAAACATTATAGGCCCAACAAGTTACTTGTGCATTGCATGAATAAGAAAAATCACCATCAGTTTCAAAATGAAACATGCTTTATATGACAATCATAGAACAGAACATTGGTATGAGAATTGGATCAACAAAAAGATAAAATGCAACATCCCACCGTTTCCCATTTCAAAATCTCCTGTAACATTTATCTAGCCAGTTGGCATTCTGTTTCGTAATTACTCATTTCAGTATCAACACAAAATAGGACTTACTACATGAACAATAAGGTTCATAAAGCTGTGGAGCGTTCAGTAGTTTGTTGCATGTGATAAGACACCAAATGTTTCATTTCCTGTTTTTATCTATTGTGTATGCTGCAGTGGCATACATTTGTCTAAAGTATACTTGTTTATTTTATTACAATAAACAATGTCCTTGACTGAAACAAAATGCACTTTGCGTTTTTTATTGTTATTACATTTATGGTAAGAAATGTTCCGGGTTAAATAATTTTATTGGTTGGTGCATAATGTATTATACTGCCTGTCCAATAGAGATAAAATAAAATAAAAATAATAATAACGGATAAGTTCGCCTTTGTACCGATATAACCGAATTTGTCTGTATTTTTACCTGTGTTTTGTGTACAATAAAGTATTTACATACATACATAATAATATATTTAGTCATGATAAACACAATACAATTTACAAACAATCACATAACAGAATCAGATTTTGCCACGAAATGGTCACAGCTCAGCATAATGCTGGCAGAGCCAGCGCTTGGTCTTCCGCTGTGACCATTAGGTGAGATCACGGAGCCATGACGACGCACACATACAAAATGACGACGTACACATATAAAACTAAAAATAATCTTTGAAATAAAATTATAAATATTGTCGCCGTTAGTTTGACCCGTAATATAATTTTTATTACTAACTTCACTAATTATTCACTTACAGTGCCTTAAGTTATAAACTAATGATTTCTTGTGTTTCTCTTTGTAAATCAAATTGTATTATTCAATGAACTACTGAAATGAATAAAACCGCTGCTGTGGTTACTTACCTGTTTATCATCAATATTAAGAGGGCCTGGTCCTTTCTTTGCAGTATTCTCCATTCTGATTTATCTTCTGCCTTCATCTTCACTTCTTGGAATGTGGATGTGGCCACACTTACCTGTTATGAAAATATATTTTTTTTTCGCTAATTTATCACATTCCTAGGTATTCCATAAGGATGAATAGGCTGAGCTCATGGTTCTTCTTCCCTGTCCATTCATTTGTTAGAAGTAAGAAATAGTCTAAGCATCATCCCATTTAAATTTTACATCTGCTTTATATCAAAAATTGGTAATTACAAAGGGAATAGTTATTAATTATTATCCATGTGTTGCCTAGGTATAATCCAAGTAAATCTAAATGCATATCATACAACCAGCATGAACATACAGGCTGTTTTTCCAATGCTATTTTGCTACAAGACCAGTTTCCTTTAAGCATAACTCATTCATGACAGTATAGCACTTTTTTACACACATGACAATACAGCTGTACTTTGGTGATGAAAAAATCATAACAGTCTTGAAATATAAGTGTTTTATAACCTTTTACTGTGTGCTGCGAGTAATAAAAGCATCAGCGGAAGAAGGTCGTAATGGACAGGTTGTTATATGTCGCTTACGCCCTTTTTCGTCTCAGAGAGCGGACAGACCGGGTAATGTAGCCATACGGGTGCGCTCGCACAGAGCCCCATTGATGAGAGCTATTTTTACACTTATCTCTCAGCGCCAATAACAGGGGTTACGATATTCAATGCCTAGTAGATATACCTATACTTCGGGATTTAAAGGTTAGATGTATCTCGTAATCACGGATCTATACCTAAACCGGATTGAGTACTGTGACGAAAAAGTGTGACCGACAGAGAAGCCAAACTCGAGGATTGCATCTCGTTTTAATTAGGGTGACCAAGTACATATGTGGATATGAGGATTATTTCTAATATAGGTTCTATGTACAATGAAATTTAAACTAAATTAGGTAGTAAATAAAATAAGAATATTTTTCTAAGAAATATTTATTTTCGCTAATCACAAGTTTGTTTATCCAATTATCCATACATTGTTAAACAATATAGTCTTGTGTAATTTTTGCCTAAGCCCTACTTTATTTTCCAAATCTCTTAACAAATGTGTTCTCCCGTGATGGGCCATGCGTAAATTAAAAAAAGACGAGGACGAGTTTTAATTCACCATCAACAGATCAGCACGGTGGTGCCATGATACACGAGTTCGGTAGGTAACAATACAATATAACTGTTACCGAACTTGCCGGTATGCAATTGAGCTGAAATGTAGCATACTTATGTACAGTATGCGTGAAAATTAGCATACTGTACATAAGTATGCTAAATTTCAACTCAATTGGATACCGGAAAGTAACTGTAAAATGGTTAAAAAATTGGAACGACAACTTAAGTACTTGCACAGTTTAATCACATACAGTCCAAGTTAAACAAAAGCTCATAATGATAACAAAATTGTTAAAAGATTGAATTTCAACTGACCTTTAGAAAAGGTTTTCTCACTAAACACTTAATAACGAATATTTCTGCAAAACCAGCCCAAGTCATAGTCACCCTAATCAGTTTGACATTTGTCTTGTCGTTTTATCGTAAAATATAACAAGTTGTTCCTTGACTGTGAAATGATATTCCACAATTAATAAAACTTTCACTTTTACAACCCTTTACACAACATGTTTTCGCTATTTTCAACTAATTTCATCAGCCGCTTATTTTCATAATTTCAAATTTGACACCATTAACGTTGGGGATATCAATTAATATTTGAAAAATACTACTATATTTATTGCAATACTAGGTTTTAGTCAGTTAATAATGTTGATATTTTATACAATTACGAATGAGGTCAAATGCAAATTATGCCTGATAAAAATGCAGTACTAGTTAGTACAAGCAAGTAATTGTTTTCAGTATTCTAAAATACCACAACATATATTTTTTTTACACTGGCAAGTTGTGCGAGTGGGACACCGCCCTCCGGTTGGTTGCTCTCGCTCGGACCGCTTTCTCTAGTCTGTCTGTCATAACAGGATATTAACTGTATTACGCGAGAATAAGGTTCAAGTTTGACTGGCTCATAAAAGTTTGTACTCAATCCGGTTTAGGTATAGATCCGTGCTCGTAATTTTATGTTAATACGACCATTTTTTTTACTTTTTGAAACAAAAATGTCGTTGGTGTTCCGATCTTTTTATTGTATCGTATCAAAATATTTAATGATATCGATTGACTGTAACCCTAATTCTTCCTAATTAGAGTTATATTCGAGTGGTGTTTGGATAGTTTATTAATATATTATTTAATGATATAACTTTTGTCTACCTACCTAGGTACGTACATTGATATAATACTACCTAGATACTACATCCTATTCTTAATTGGCATCCATTTAGTTTCCCACTTCAAAACAAATACGACGTTAGGTCATTAATAAAAAACTTTTTTACACAGCGATTTTAAAAATGACAAATGAAATAGTTAGGTGCCGTATGGTTATAACGATATTTAACTACGTTGCATGTGCTCTGCCTACAAATTTTTGGATACATGCGTGATCTTGTGCTATTACATGAAGTTGCGATGTGATATCCCATCATAAACCGCAGTGTTTTTATTCTTGCAATCGTAAACATAGCTGCAACTAAACAAACTATAAATACCCAAGACAATCAGTCATACATCATTTCCGAAACTTGATAATTGCGTGAACTTGTATTGATTTTTCGATGGACAATGAATCATACTTACTGTTAAGAAACGAAACTAATCGCGTGCGCGAAACTAGACAGAATCAATACCGACTTTCAAGTCTGAGACACGTCACATAATAAGTAATATCTAATAGTATTTTAAAAATTCCACTCATCGATATATGTTATTTATTTTTAACTTAATTGCACAAATCAAATAAGTACAAAGGGCTTACTTAATACCAAAAGCCATTCCCTACCAGTCAACCATTGGGTCAAACAGAAATTTGCTAAAGCGAGAAGAATATGACGAAGAGCATCGTCAACTTTGAAGCAGACGACCACTTTGGCTTAGTTGGCACCCTGCCTACGAAGCCGGAGGTCCTGGGTTCGAATCCTGGTCAGGGCATTATTTGTGCATTTATCACGAATATTGTTCCTGGGTCTTGGATGTTTTCTATGTATTCATCTATATAAGTATGTACATATATCGTATATAATATGCATATCGTAGTCTATTAAGAATGTTTACTGTAGTTTTCGTATTAACTGATTTTTAAACTGGAACAAAATTGGTCCATAAAAACTAGATTGAATTAACCTTAGTTATAGGCTTATTACTTTTGCTATGCCCTTGCAGGGCGTCACATGTAAACCTACCTTATGAGATGTTCCACCTTTAACCTGTAATGTGACATGCAATAAACGATTCATTCATTCATTCATCTCATCGCCTACAATCACAAGCTACTTTCGTAAATTGCATAAGTATCTCACAATTGCGTGCCAGGCAACTGTTGTTAGCGATTATATTCTATTCCTGGCTCCAAGTCACCGCTAATTGGCTCCTGACAAGGAAACGTGCCAAGGACCTCGTCAGTTTAATAAGCAAATTGCACGAAACCATCGCATGAATCATCATGACCCGTGATGCGGGTCAAATGGGGACCTTGACTTATGGTGTTGATGGATGGGAGTTGGTTGCGACATTTCTGTTTATCAATTGATGTAAATAAACAACTGTACCGCCGGTTATTGATAATGCTGCCTAGATATTCTCAAAATAAGTATTTTGTGTTCGTCTGTGCGGACGTCCCAGTATTATTTGACGTGTCGATGCCGGTCGCATTTGAAAATTCGTAACAACCATCTAATAAGGTCTAGTTTTCCCCTTGGGTTGGGAGGTTAGATGGCAGTCGCTTCCATTAAAACTAGTGCCTACGCCAATTCTTAAGACTAGGTAGCGGACCCCGGCATCCTTCAGGATGCAACTTTACTGGGATAACGCTAGGATGATGATATGTGTCATGGGAGATCAGATCTATTCTGGTTCTGCATTTCGCTTCCAATGCCGGACTGGTATTGACTTCCGGGTTATTTAGTCTAGATCTCATGGTTTACCTTAGCGTTATGAATAACATCTCTGAAATATTGTTCAGTGTTAACTGTGCTGTGTATTAAAGTTGGTTAAATGTACGTATGTAAAGTTGTTTGAAGATTTAGTCGAAAAATTCCCTTTCGAGAGAATTATGTACAAGAAATCGAAGTAGGCAACAAAAATCATTGCGAGCTCTAACCATGATGTGAAATATCACAAGACTCCGCGTGTCTTCGATCAAGAAAGTATAGACGAATCTACGTACATCTGCACTCAGCTGTCCATGCTATGCAATCCAAGGAACTGAACGAAAAATTGGGTCAGAGATCTCATTGAATTCTCACTGGTGTGTTAATTAGTTATTTGCGCGCCTCATCAAATTGGCACCGGTTTGATAAACAGCTAACTCCTACTGGTAATACCTACTCTGCACAATTTCATAATGTTACGATAACGAATATGTGTAAATGGTCGTAAGTAGAACTCGTGTCCTTAACTTTTGGGAACTAGCAACATATTTTTTACTCAAAATTTGAGACAATATGTCGTAACAAATAACAGATATGAAATAAGCAGAGATGTTAATGAGCGTGGTCATCACAGAACTGTATGTGGTGCTGAAGGTCATGGTCATCTCAAAATTAACTAGAATTGCGTTTGATTTTAGTATTTTTGTCATTGGATTGGTTGTTTATATATGTAATTGGATTGGTGGTGTGTGTTCCGTGGTTTCAGCACAGTCTCGCCTTGTGTTTGACAAATGCAGTAGCCATTATTGTCAAAGGCTGAACAAGCAGCTCACAAACATCTGAACATGACTGGCTAGCACTAGAACTAAGATCCTGTTGAAATATTATGATATCTCCACTCTATTATGCAATAAAAAAAGATATCCACCCATAGTCTTTTGCTAGATTTCCACACTGATGGTTTTCAAACAACATCATCACTGATGGATTTTCCATATTATAATACGTCTTTTGGTAATAGAAGTCTAGCGCTAGGAATTATACCGTGCACAGGCAGTACCTACTTACATACCAATAACCCGGTTTTCCTCTTACAAGATGTCTCACTTTTCAGCAGCTAATTATCGTAAAGTAAACGATTCACGTGGTAGGCATCGAGAAGCGCGACTTACCTGCAGTTGTAGGAAACTTTTACCTCATCATTAAATTAATGTTCAACTTTGCAGTGAGGTGGACGTCGCACACGCGCGTGCGCTCCATGTATAACCCCGCGTAAACGTGAACTTTATTTATTTAATGTAAGTCTTAATTTGCTCCATCACGTTCAGTTTCGATTCAACGAGTATGGGAATCTCAAGCGTAATCCTAATATTCCGCCACGCGCTACAGGTTTTCTATTAATCATTCGCTGCGCAAGCGACTGTCGGAACGCGCCCGGCTGCATTCCTTAACACCTATGGCGGTGTGTATCCTTTCTACACCAAAAACGTATTCAGTACGTATGAAATTAACTGACGTTTACGACCTTTCGGTTCCAACGATATCGATGCACCCGCTTTATCACAAACGGAAAAGAAAATGAGCATACGGTTTTAAAACGTTCGTTCTTTGCATTGCAACGATGAGGGAGAAAATTGGATTCTAATATTAGTTGAGAATATTGGATTCTTGCTAACCGTTTGTTGAGTTTAAAGAAATTGGTAAATAAATACTCTGCGTATAACTGCAACGTGGTGCATGCAGGATGTCTGTCAAGTTCACAACGTTGTCGACGATTTCGTCATAGGCGAACCAGTAAAGTAGGAGCTTAGATTATGCATGGTTGTTACGAATCTCAGGCTAAGGGGATATTATCAATAGATTTTCGTACACTCACGGACTTAATTGTTGAGCCATTTAGAGCTCACTTTATACTGGACATTATAGTTAGCTGTAATGTGTCCAGTATATAGTGAGCTCTTAATGGCTCAACAATTAAAGTCTGTGACCGTACATTACTTTTAATGTATGTATCGTTCGGCGATGCGTCCTTTTACTTAGAACTGTTGCTCTGAAACCGTAGGTTAAGAGAATAAATAGTGAAGAAAATAAATAGCTTTGAGAAATAGCACATCATATCATAGCAATGCATGACGCGCAAACACCAGTAGCAATATCTTATTGTCACGTATGTGCTCTAAGATAGATGTAGCGGAACGTAGGTATGGACATGCAAACAATTCAGCGCATTAAATAACAATATAAAAAACCGTGCAAAAAACAGAAGAAATATCGTATTGTCACGCACATAATACATAAGTATACATATTACCTGTGATATTACGGTCAATCGAGCTCAGGTCGGAACGATTTTCAGAATAATTTCAAAGCTCATAGCAGAGATTAGGCATAGCAATATTATCAGGTTGTGTGGTCTTCTCTATCGTTATTTTGGTAGTTTCTGTCCTCGTTTTTACTCGCACGGCAAGGGCATTCTTAGAAATATTCTTGTACCTCGCATTTGTTCGAGATAAAGGCTAGCCAATATTCTATATCTATGCATGAATCAAACAGCTATTTGTTCGGTTAAACACATCAAGCTATGTATCATTTATATCAAGGAAGCTTGCGAAAATTGCAAACACATAACCTGTTGATTTGTTTCAAATTGATTGCCAGAGGGCGGACAGGCTCCAACCACCTAGAACCTGATCTCTGAGCCAAACAAAACTAAATAGTTACCGTATAATTATAACTCTAGCTCAAGCGAAGATTTGCCGCAGGCCGCATTCATTAGTACAACACAATCTATCTTACGTATTATTTGCAAAAGATAACTATGAGTATAAAACGCTATTAATCATATCCGGCAGCATCATATAGTTTAGTAGGAGTCAAATATATCGTTAAGCATCCTTATTTTGCTATACAGTAATTAATAAAGACGTGTTACCACAGCATTTCATCCGAACATGAATAGTGGGTATTCTAAGAGCTCATGGAATGTATATGTTTACACAATTTACTGGCTTAGCATTTCGGGTATTTAGTAAATGAAAATGTGTTCGATAAACGGTCCCGGCTGTTCAATAATATATGAATTCGAACATCTTTGACATATCGGATTACGAAATCGATATACTTTTTCTTTTTTACATTCCATTGCACCCCTTTTGATGTCTCGCTTTGATATCTTCCTCGAAAGTGATTGTTTACGGTATGTGGTTGAAGTATTTATGTCATTGTTTCTTAAAACAGTATTCCGAATTCATAAATCGGTTTGGTCTTTTGGTTTGTGTTTTTCATGCTTAGTAATGAATGATATTGTAGATGTTTCCTAAAAAGACAGCCTGCGTGTACTCTTGCGGTGCGTCTCACCAGATGTCGTTCTAAAGTTCTTGTAAACACATACATAAATGCTTAATTAGCTAAGTGTCAATGTACCTACTGAAGATTCATCACTCGCTTGCCCTCTCGCCCTTCATTCATTTACTTGGGTTCGGTGCAGCATATCTTTTTCTTTCATACGTCTATCGACTCGTCACTAAAGTGTAGATTTGGAAATACAATATAAAAATAAAGAAACTGAACACAACGTTAAAATAAAAGCTGCTAGCACAATTGCGGGATAATCTGACCAAGTCACATAGCATGTATTATGTAAGATTTGGTATATAATGTAGTGATATGCAACACGATAATAGCCCACACACCAATAGACAATGGAATGAAGCCAACTGTGTCGCGCGATTGATCGCGCAGGATCTACGCCAATGCCTCCGTAGCCAGTCTAAACGGGACAATTGATTTGTTGTACATACATGAAACAAAGAATAGGTACCCCAGCCCCACTTGTCTACGATAACGATAACATTGGTATTATATTGGTACTTTTGCTGTTGAAAAAGTAAATGATCATTTTAGTACCTTATCACTTCCATTACTTTGACGCATCCCGACTGTCGTAGTTTTGTTACGTTAGTGCGAAAAAGTACTAAAATGGCCATCTACATTTGTTGTTCACTTACCACATAAGCTCACATAATCTACTCATACCTTAATAAATAAAACTATTTATCCAGATTTAATCGCGTTGATCTGTGAGTATTCTTAATGCAATGGCATGTGCAAGAGAACGGATCGAACATTCGTACTGTAAAACCGCAGAGAAACCTAGTTCAATGCAATGACTAGGTATTACACCGCAGATTTAAAAGGACTTAACTCATACTAGCTATAATTATTTTTACGTCTTTTTAGTATTATATATCTAAGTGATAATACGTTCTTAGACTTTACACCTATGCTTTGCAATAGAACTTGGAGCGTACTATTAAAATAATGACTTGGTTAATTTTATGAGTTCAAAAGCGTGTAACCCTGACTTTATTTTCTAAATTATATTTTGTTACCGGTCGGAAGCTCACAAATGCACGCGTCACGACGTTTATTTTTCAATGCTGGATTTGAAAGGAACTAGGTACATGATACAAGTGAAGTGAAAAAAACAGCCAGACATAATTTAATGATGAATCTTATTTAAAGAAATATTAAAATGATAAATATTTTAATGCTAAATAAAAAAAAACGTCATATACCTACTCGTAGTTTTATAATATGTTACACACCACCACCACACCAAACAAATATAAAACATAATATGTAAATAAAGTAATAAAATGCTAAAAGTGTTCTTGCGATAAGGTGTGTTAATGATTTTCTGGAGGACTCCTTAACTAAACAAATCTTTTACAATTAAGATTAGTAGTTAAGATTTGTGTAAAAACTATACCGTATTTATAAAATAAACAGTTTAATTTTTTTTTTACCAGATGGTCATATATGTTCCCCTAAAAAGAACTTTTTAGGATGAACTTAACACCAGTACCCTACCCACTGAGTTTTATTTAGTAGTGCATTTCGCAAAAACACCAACGAACGACCATTTGTATGTAAACAAGATATCGATAGCAAGGTTGTAAATGACGTAATCGTAATTGCACTTGATTAAGGACAAAAATCTGAACAGCCTTAAATCCATTCGAAGTACAAGGTCAGCGTAATCGTGTACGTACACAATCGTTCCGTAGACTGCATGTATCGAATGTCAACACGCATGAATCACTACATGTACTCGTACGAGTACAAGTGCGTGTCAGCGTGTCACGATTGCAGCATCAGCCTGTGAGGTCGCTCAACATTTATGTCCTTCTCAAGCAAAAGATTCGTCGGTAACGATAAATACGATTTCTAATTGCATCAGTCAGGGAATGGCGCCGCCAAAAGGAACCTTTTTGCTAGAGGAAGGCATTTGTGGGACGTGGGACTTGAGAAATCATTTCTTTATTGCTCTGTCTTCACTGGGCTTTGGCTATAAACACCAAGAGAAGATTAAAGATTGATGTAAAACAACTTACCTATAATAAGCACCACCACCACCATATCAGCCGAAAGACGTCCACTGCTGGACATAGGCCTCCCCCAATTCCATGGGGGGTAAATGCCATAATCGCCACGCTTGGCATGCGGGTTGGCGATCGCAGTATCTCCACCGCACTAATAAGCATAATAAGCACACCGACAAAGAAATAAGAATATCACCATAATAGCTACAAACATCAACCTACCTAAATAAAAATACATAATCATTACGGAGTCTTTGCCTTGCCCTTTGCATAAAATATTTATACTTGACTTCATGCGTGGAGTAAAATGGAGTAAAAACTTAAGGATGTCCACTTCCGATGAAACGTGTCGGCTGATCTCAAATTGTAATCTAAATATGAGGTGATGTGATCTAGTCTGAACCTCACTTAAATGAAACCCCCTCCCAGTACTACTACTGCAAGGGGTACCTACGCACTTTTCAGAGTAACAAACTACCGTCACGGTCTAATGAGGCGACTCTAATGTCCAGTTAGGGCTGCTACTTAGAGCATTACGGTGGAGTAGAGCTAATACAGTTAGTTTGTGTCCTACAAGTTTTTCTATGTCTTATTGTGTATGTAGTATAGACTTTATTCACGAAATTGCAGCTGGCTAATTTTGAAATTACGCTAATGATTAAATTAAATTCGTTAAATTCGACAGACAGCTTACAAATTATATAGTTCCCACATCAACAAATTACCTACGATTAAGATTACACAAAATGCCCAAAATAATGCAATCATCATATACATGGGACACAATCGCAGTAACTAACTTTACCCTATTTACACAAGGGGAAATATTGATTTCCGAAACACGCTACTTATATCATTACCACCTTTGAAATGGTGGTAGATAGAGAAGTGACAGAAGTCCTAAATATTGGAAATAAGCAGATAATTTACTCAAAGGACGATATCTTCCGTCCAGCGCTTATGTCCAACACCAGGATCCTATGGTCACCGAGCCAAGCAATAACTAGCTACGCATGTTTGTATGTGGTTAATCTACAGTTCACATTATGTGACGTAGCTACTCGTTAAACCGCAGTGACTAGCCAGGCGTTCCCCTAACGCAACGGGACCGCCACTGTCACCTTATTTCGTGTCACCGAGTTTCTCACAGTCATCAGGTGATGACTAGCGGTAGCCTGACAGGCGAGCCGTGACGGCCTAGGCCACGCGAAGGTCGTGCACATGTCATTACGGTGTCAGCGGGCAATTTGTTTTCAGATTACGTTTTTCCCACTGTTTGTGTGCTTTAGCTCAAGTTGGTATCCGCATGCATCGAATACAATAGTGGCCATCTATACAGACGTCGCCTTTAAATTCTTCAGAAGCCCAGACTAATGTAAATTTGCATACCCATAAAAGTGGATGTGGATCTGACGTGAACCGTTTATGAGGATATAACTGTCATTGGCGTTCTTAGAGTACACAGACATACTTCTTATCAAACTGTATTCATTAGAGAATGTACTCTTTTCTGCACGAACTAACTTTGTCAAAATTGGTTTTGTTTCTATTACAATCGACAGGCCTACTCCAACCTCATCTCTTCTATAAACAAAAAACAAGATAAAATCACGTTCATGTTCCGAATAATGGATGATGATTAATTGATTACTTGACTATAAAACCGTCACTAAAAAGAAAGTAGCAGCTTAAACAAATAACAAAACGCACGGACCACGATTCGGAGCAGTGACCACAGTTTTAATGTTACTAATCTTACGCATCAACTTGGAAGACTCCATGCGCAACCAGACCAGGTTTCACTGTATAAACCTGTCATTTCCTCGACAATTTCCAAACAAACCGACATATGTGTGTAAGAACCATAAGACCGCTTATGCCCTTCTGAATAAGTGGAATTCAAAGTGTTGCATGGGTGTTCTCCGCGAAGCGTGAAGCAGTGAAAATGACCACAGAATTTTCTTCAAAGCGATTGGATACGAAAGTTGTAATCATTGATCGCAAAAAACGAGATTAATTTCATATTGCGATTGACAAGAAATGCTATGAAAGCGAAACGCTCTCGCTTAAGTCATTCATTATATTAATAGAAGAATATCCCATCAAAAACATTAATGTGAAAATGGCAGCCAAGTTCACCGACATTTTTATGCAGTATGTTATAATACCATAAAAGCTGTTAAATATTTAAGAAAACTGCCAAGTTAAAGCTCAAAATGCATTAAGCCGCAGTAAATTACTTTTACTGTAAACAATCTAGCCCCAAACTTGGCCATTTTTCAGATAGGTAATCTACGGAACTTGGCGCCCATTTAGATCTCAATTCTTTTGTCGGTGAAATTGGCTGCCATTTTCACATTTATGTTTTTGATGGGATATTGTTCAATCAATATAATGAATGACTTAAGCGAGAGCGTTTCGCTTCGTCATCATTACTTTTTGTCAAACTTCATCCAATGGTGCTTTCCCAGAGGGAATGCACGAGTTACTATACAATACCCAAACCGCTATAGATGCACCTATAATATCTGAAGAGTTCCCTCGATTTCTCCAGGACCCTATGATCAGATTCTGACCTGATGACAATGGGTGGTCACTCGGAAGTATACCGTTTCAAACAAAAAATAATAATAATAATAAATATACTTTATTGCGCACTACAAAGTGAGAACAGTATAAACAAAAACCTCAGACTAGTACAATGCAACAACAGGCGGTCTTATCGCTTATGAGCGATATCTTCCAGACAACCTTTAATAATAACCTTTAATAATTTTCCAAATCGTTTAATAAATGACGGAGTTCTGAGGTAACTAGCTTAAATAATAATAATAATAAAACTTATAATAAAATCACTGTTTTCTGTTTTTTTTTCTGGTTTATACACACAATTACCAAGCTGCATGCCAAATTTCAGCTTTCTAGGTCATCTGGAAGTGGGTTAGGTTTTTGATTACTAGTCAGTCAGTCAGTGGTAAAAATGCTGTTTTTTGGAATTTAATATCTCAATAACTATTAATCCTATATTTATGAAATTTGGGGTTCTAGTTGTTCTGAAGGATCTTAATATATGTACCAAATTTCATGTTTATATGTTAGATAGATTTGGAGTTATTGGGGGGTCAAATGGGGCTCCAAACGGTTCGTGTAATATAACACACGGCTGCTGTCCGCCAGTTCCTGGGGTGAACTTGGCTGAACACGCTGCCGCGTGTCTAGATTATGATTATGACATTTAAGTGAGCAATAAAGCAGTCGACTTTCATCCGACAAATGCGAAATAAAATTATATAAAAAAATTACCCGTAAATAATACAGTCCAATACAAAACCTTCATCAGAAGTCGGTTGGAATTGTGGTAAAATCTTCAAGATATCCACTTGCTCACAAAGGGCCTTTGAAAAGAAATAGCTGTGTCATCGCTTATTCGTATTGCGAAGGGGAAGCATAATATCGCATAAAAGCATATTTTGCCATTTTTTATGCTTAAACGCACATTCGTGTCAATTTAGTCGCAAATGCCAAAAGTGTTTGTCCTTTCGCGGAATAGGATATGGTGCGTAAATATAAGGGTATCGGATTTGCTTTTAAGACATCTGGGAAAACATGGTGGGAACATCAGTCTCAAGTGCTCTATTAGAAAACGTAACATACATTTACTAGGATTGAGAATCGATTTGAGATTTCTTATAGCGTGTTTGAATAAATATTACATGTTTAAATTTTGTAACACAATCTAATCAAATACCTATGCGAACAATTTATCACTACTACGAGTACGAGTACATGCAAGAAGGGCTGTACTTAAGTTTTTCAGTTTTATAATTCAGTTTCTGCTACCTCTGCAATCTGATGTGCTCAATCAATCTTAGCGAAATGGATCGCAGTGAATGTTTTGGTCAGTGTTTTAGGTTAGGTTTAAAGATAGACAAAAGAAGAACGACAGAAAAGGCCAAAGCTAAGTCCACACATTTAGACAAACTGCGTAATATAATATAATGTTGCTGATTAGTATAATACTTTGTTTTATAGGTATAAACAAATATTTATCAGCTTATTTGAAGTGAATCATTTGAAACTCCGCGTAATCTCTTTTTAGTAGCAAAGGAATTAAACCTAACCAGACACAATTCAGAAAACCGCTAAACAATCGACTTTTTCTCTAGACAAATGCCTCCATATGAGACAGGAAACAAAACGAAAAGGCCGCGGGCTGGCCACCACATGTGCCGTCTGACGTCAAAGCCCAGTCAGCTGTCCTGACTCTAACACTCATTATAGGTACTTATACTTACGTACTTCGTGTTGTAATTACGTGTAACGTGTGCATTGACGTTAAGCCTTCGATGGCCTTAAGGAATTGACGATTCGCGTTACACACCTATAAATTTAAAGGGCTTATAATAGGTGTCAAGTGAGTTCTGTTGTTGAAAGTAAATACAAGCAACAGGTTTTGTAATTAGGTATTAAATAATCGTATCTGTATTTTTTTCCAAGGCTTGATTCCTCTTCCCCAAAAATCAATATATGATTCAATGCACGGTCAAGCTCTTTAATTAGTGGCCCATTTCGCAAAAAAATCTTTGCATTTCTATACAGTTCGACAGGCCTGTCAAGCTTAATGGGGTCCCAAATTAAAGTCATAGAGACCCAATGCGGGTGAAAATTCCCCTATCGATCCATTTGCCGGTTGTTCGGTATCTAAATCGTCCATATTCGAGCACGGCTGTCAGAGCACACTAGAAGCTCTATTCCGGTACATTAATAGCAGAAGTAATCTAGTTTCTGACATCCGATATCAAGCTCTTGCAATGTACTCAGTTGAACTGGAGACTTGGTCCAATCGGTCCCCTTTCCGAGCAGTACAGTGACAGGTCTTTTTTCTGCAAATTGGATTTTCCCTCAATATGTAACAGATGTGTGGTAGACAGCTCTAATGCGGGTCGTTAAAACGTCTTTAGCGTTCACTGTCGCTTTCATACTTTCGAGTAATTGGTGTCTGATTGCTCTGTTAATAGTGGTAAAAGTTTACTTTAACTGTGGCGTAAATAAGTCATTATTTCTGAATGCGCTGAGAATTTCTTTCAGTTTGCCTTGAGTACGAATAGGAGGAAGTTTCGAGCTACGAGTAATGCCGGCTAACATCTCATCGACATAAATTTAGGAGTTCAACTCTTGTCCGTGTACTCGTAGTGTCTTCATCTGACTCTATCTAGGGCCGCCTCCTTGATTACCTTTAGGGCTTGCAGACCCGGTACCGGTTTGTATGAAAGTTCCCGAGAATACTCGGAAATTACATGCCCTAATTTGTTTATACGACATAACTTTGTTTTCCTTTATTTTAAAAACCTGCAACCATTACATCATACTAGTATTATTTTACCGTATTACAACACTTCCATAATAAACAATGGACTAGCGTGACGATTGCTGATGACATATGGCAGCCTGAATGGCCGTTTGGCAATCTCTATTAGTCTCGGCAGTATCATGATGTAGCATACAACTTAGCCATTTGTCATCACATTTTTCATTTAATTTTGGATCTTCTTTTATTATATTTAAGTCGCTTTTAGACTGTGGTTTTTAACTGAATTTGATGGTCACTTTTTGACACCACACCAGTGTAATTTTTGTGGTAGTTTTCGATATTATTATGGCTGTATGGCACGCGAGTGGAACTCGCAGTTGTGAAATGGAGAGTGGATCTGATGGCGAATTGAGAATTCTGATAATTCTGTATAATAAATATTAGAGCACTTGTTATTGTTCCCTTTTGTAATAATTGAGGATTCGCAATGTTTTTTCTGTATAAGTAGTTGTGCATCCAGCAGCCTCTCAGAGTAAAATAAAAAAACGTGTACATATGGATGATGTTTCAAATAATTAAATGTGCTGATAGAAACCAAGTACACTACAAATCAAAAAAAAAATTAGAAAATAATACTCTTTACTTTGGAATTTCCACCTTTTATACTATTATTATGACGACTCGTTTAGCCTAGTGGTTTGGTTAGTGATCCTGCCTTTCATAGACAGGATCACTAACGATGACTGACGATCCTGGGTTCGAATCCCAGTCAGGACAGACATTTGTGTGATGAGCATGAATATTTGTTTCTGAATCTTGCATAGTTTCTATGTATTTGATTACCTATTTATATCTATTAAATATATCGGCGTCTAGTACCCATAACCATAAATGCAAGCCTTATTCGGCCTACTATGGGGCTGGTTCGATTTGTGTAAGATTATCCTCCTAAAAAAAATATTCATATTATTGGGCTTAAGAGGGCGCAGTTCGCTCGGTCTGGCTCGGTTCTCCATACAAACGTATTTACCCTCTCATTTTAAAACGCCATGCTAGAATAACATGAAAATTTGTATACGCAATGGGATCCGGCATATCTAGGTCGGAAATTAGTTTCTGTTGCTAGAAATTGTAAAAGAAAAAAATACAGCGGCTTTTCAGAGTTTTTTACGGCTTGTATGAAAACCTTAATAATCGCTGTATTCTTACTCCATTATAATTTCAAGCAACAGAAACTATGGTCCGACCTAGATATGCCGGATCCCATTGTGTATATAAAGTTTCATGTTATTCTAGCCTGGCGTTTTAAAATGGAAGCATAAATACGTTTGTATGGAGAACCGAGCGTACTGCGCACTCTTAAGCAGGATGTCGTTGCCGTTAGGCCTCTCACAGCGACAGGGTTCTAAATAGTTGCCATATGCCGATACAACCATGTCGCAGCTTGTTATTTAAAATAAATAGGTTACTCTTGTTTGCTTGCGTGATGTCCGCTGATTGACATCTACATATACATGTTTGATGTGAATATACATAGTTACCATTTCTATTACAGCGGGCGTATGACGGTTGCCATTTTATCACTTATCGTCGTGGTTAAGAGTTCCCAGTACGCTCGGCTAAACTCGATTCTCCATACAAACGTAGCTAGAGTTACGCTCTCATTTTAAAACGCCATGCTAGAATAACATGAAACATTGTGTACACTATGGGAGCCGCCATATCTAGGTCGGAAATTAGTTTCTGTTGCTAGAAATTGTAATATAAAAAAATACAGCGAGTTTTTGAGTTTTTTACGTCTTTTATGTGATGCTGATTATATAAAAATATCTTAGTTTTGGTGTTAGGTTTTTCCCCTCAATATTCATTAATATGATTACTAAACATATATATTCGAACACCTACAAATAACTAATACTGATGTTTTATGATTAAATGTAACATAAAACTAATTAAAAAACTCCTTATCACACTAGGTACAAAACGTATGAAATCATAGCAGGAAAGCTTCAGGCAATATGTACTCACATTTCCGTCGATTAGCGAGTTGACAAATTACTAAACCAGCGACATTGGATTGAGACTGAATCACGGTCACGGCCAATTTGAAAATCATCATTGTAAAATGACTAAATGACGCATGGCTTTACCGATGGACTGACATATTCGACCAAAGAATGGATGAAGTTTTTGCCGAATCGAATATTCGGCCGCATTATTTGGTTCTACATATATTATCTAACCGCGAAAGAATACGATTAGAGGTGACAGTTTTTCCAAAAACTTACGTTATAGTCACCCTACTGTACCTAAAATCGAGCATAATAAATTATTTCATTATTATTTCATTTCATTATTTAAAATTATTTCATTTCATTTCATATGAATTGACAGCTAGTCCAGTCGTAAACTAATCGCGGTCTTATAATAAGATAATGCGCTTTTCAAAAACAGACTAAATCTGTTTTTTTTTATAGTGGATTATCTTTAAACGAGCAATTCTTGTACCTTTATATCTTTGTTTATTTTGGGGATATCGGAAACGGCTCGAACGATTTCGTCTAAATCTTGCTAGGGCACATCTTCGGGAAAACTAGTTTTCTCCGGAAAAAATACAGAACATGCCGGTAACCCAGGTACTGGACCATAAAGTATCATAAACAACCATAATGATCCGTTCAAGAATGATATTAAATAAGACAATGACTATACTACATTCTTGCATCTTGTGAACAAAAACCTCTATAACAGCAGTAGAACCGAAATATTCGGCCAAAAGTACTAAATATCGCTTATTTCCCGAATATTCGGCACATCTCTAGTAATCATAATGGAGTACCATTACCACGTACTAATCTGTACTCGAAGTGTTACTCATTTTATGCTTTCCCGGTAACAATCGAGAGTTTGTGGAATAAGAATCGATTCATCGTCGTACTCGATACTGGCGTATGCCTAGTGCCCATCCCATTTCACATACGAGTAGCTTTATGAGTAGCGGTTGGAAATAAATGGGTATCGATGGAGAGGCGCGATACGATGGAGATGGAGCCAAAAGGAGCGAAATTTTGTAGTTTGGTTTCACATTATCTACTGAGTTTATAAAAGGCGAATATAAAACTTTTACCCCCATGAAATTGGGGGAGGCCTATGTCCAGCAGTAGACGTCCTTGGGCTGATATGGTGGTGGTGGTGGTGGTGGTATATAAACAATTGAAGTGACTCAAAACATTAGAATTGATGTGGACAATCTATGTGGACCACTTTGTTACACATTTTATGCGTACTTTATAGTTAAGTCACAGTTTATATTGAAACCATGCGTGCCAAATGCCAAAGAGACGTCAGAAATATTTTAGCGGCAGGCTAATTTATCAAAATTATTAATTAGATGCGGAAAAACATGAATTCCCTTTAGGATTTCCCTCGATTCTATTATTTTATTTGTTATAACAAATTTATCCTTTTAACTACAGCAACATTGTAGTTGCAGCTTATTTTAACTTTATTACCCTGTTAAGTTGCAGAGTCTCATTAAGCTATTTCGAGAGTTGACTCACATGTTTATACGCAGTATGCTTATAGTTATTATGTGTTGATAACTATTCGTGTTCTGCGCATAAATAAGTCTGACTCAGCTGTTGCAAAACGAACGGGGTCCTTATTCTTTACCCCTTCTATTGTAAACCATTCTGCTTACATTCAGTACAAAAGGCAGACAGCAAACGAAATAACATTATACTAGCCCTGTATAGGAACTGTTTGTGTCGTGTTCCTGGTGGAGAATAAAGTCGCTTCAGAGGATACGCGCTTCAGAGGATACGCTGTGTTGAGAGTGAAGGACCTTCGTTTCTAGGTGTCGGCAGATCGGCACAACGAATCCTCAAAACAATAAAGGGTCGGCAGCGCGCCTGTGGCTTCTCTGAAGTCGCAAGTATCCATAGGTTACGGTGTCTGGTTAGTATCCGGCATCCCTTACGCTTGTTTGTCACCGTCGTGGTAAAAAAATGGAATAAAATCAGACAAACTGCATTCAACGGCAGGAGAGATTACTCGGAGTTTACTACTCCGAGAAATCCTTGCATTGTAGTAAGATCGAATCGATAATGTCGCCAAGATATTGTCAGATGTTTCGATAAGTTTTGCAGTTTTGTGAACACGATTATCGTTGCTTTTTTGGGAATTTTGGGATTACCATTGCATCTCAGAACTACCTACATTCATGGTACAATAAATGTAGAATGGAACTTATCCAATTAACTTCATCTAGGTATTTTCTATGCAAACTTACAATTATGTATGTAAAAATATGACTGGAGGTCAGTCTTTATGATTCGGAAAAACTAATGGATATTGCAAAGAAGTTGCTAAACTGCCTCGATGCGGCTTGCATGATGGCATCTCGCCTCTCTGCTGTGCAAAATAGTCAACCCGGTTAGTTTTTTTGCAACAAGCATGTTAGGCCGATATTCCATCCGGGTTCTTGACAGAAGGAGACTTTTTTATATAACGACGGTCGCAAACAATCTTACGGCCTGCCTGATGGTAAGGTGACATGACACCGTGACTGCAGAAGAATCACAAGCGTTCTATTGACTTCTGGTTTCGTTGTGTTGACAGCTAGAGAAACATATTATGCAAGTCCCTCCATCCTCGGGAGCCCTAGCAACCTCACTGACCGCCAGCAACAGGTAACTAGGTTACAATACCGCTGTAACCTATGTACTTCTCTTAATCCAGTACCCCGGAAAGACAAGGCTCAACTCAATGCGACCATAAGTCTGTACTGTTCTAGCCCCTATCGAACTTGGTCCTCTGCGACCACCGGCGGTGTGACTATTATTCAAACGGTGTCACCTCCCACACTTGGCTTGCTGACTCGTGCTCTACACTCGTGACACCGGTACAGTTGACGTATATATTGTGACCCAATAGTGAAAAAGAGTACAAGTGCCGAACAATTGTCTAGAACGTTTCACTAGGGCTATACAGGAATATTTTTTGCCCTATCAAGTTTTCACAATGGAATACAGTGTAAAATTGTAAACATATCTTTAACGCCGACCATATTGAGATGAATTTGATGAAAGCTGTGTATGTTATGCTAACAGTATTATTGTCTGATCTAAAAAAGAACTCGCCTTCCAGTACAATTATAATTCACGCATTAAGACGAGGCATTCGAATTTTTGGTAGTGTTCTTTTCGATATTGAAAGCAAACCAGTTAATCTACGCATATGAAATTTTGGTATGTTAATTTTCATTATATAATCTAACAAACTGGGATCGGAAAACACGCAAAGCAAAAATTTTCTCGATAGTTTTTCGTTCCAAACTATGGTCCATTTTTCTATTCTTTTGCTAATTATTCCGGAACTATAAGCATCCAACCTTTGACATTTTCGGAAACGACGGTAATACTATCTATCTAGCAAACTGGGATATATCATTTTATTTACTTGTGTAGTTTATTTTATATGAATTATTTTCTAAATTCGGGAGTTATGCCGCATACGCCTTTGTGTTCATGAGCGCCATCACTGTCTTTTGTCTCCGTTTTTACGCGCGAAAGCAATTGACGCTATCTCATCAAGACTCCGCCTTCAGACGCCTGTGGCTTTTGCCGACGACGGATGTGTGCCAAAATTGCGCTGATTTCGTTAATGAAAGCGGACGGAGCACAGCAGAGCAAAAAATCTATGGAGTCATCATCATTGACAGTTTTAAATTTGGACAACTATTCTGTCGATACAAGTCGATCAGTAGTCAAAAGCTATTTATGCGTATATATATATATAGATTATGTAAAGCATAAACTCATATCAAAAGCATATTAAAGAAAACGCATCATGTCAATATACGTGTCTAATAATAGTAATGAATAGATATGGCGATTTTTATACATTATTACTTAATCGCGTACAACTGAAAAGCATTCGACTTTTTTTTGGTCGGCTCGTGACCACGGATGTTGTAATACATTCGAAACGTCGGCCAAACCTCCAAAAGAGGTGAATACATTTCAGTTTACGCGATTAAGTCCCTTTTACCAATAATAAGGTACGACGATACTTTTTTCCTCAGAATTGATTCTGAGGGCTTATTGTCCAACGCGCTTGAAATCGCCACGTGCTCGTTTTGTCAGGTTTTGTATGGGCTGACAATTAGCATCGAAAATAGTCACACTGCACCGTCATACAAAAACCCTGCTGTTTTAGACACTATTTGTGGTGATGATGAAGGAATGACTTATATTATCATCATCATAAAATCAAAACGTCCACCTACTAGTATACTACAATATTTATATATTTCTAAAAAACTTTATTATGATTAAATACTTTATACTTTTTTTTTCAATTGAATGTTTGACATCTTATTAAAATACATTCATGTGTTCAATACATTGGTACCAATACAATCCTTTTCTTAAATATTAATTGTATCACAACTATGTATCTTAACGCAGAATTTCACGACTGACACAGCAATATCTAGACACGTGGCAGCGTGTCCTGCCAAGTTCACCCCAGGAACTGGCGGACAGCAGCCGTGTCTAGACACGCGGCAGCGTGTCCAGCCAAGTTCACTCCGGGAACTGACGGACAGCATCCGTGTGTTATTTTACACGAACCGTTTGGAGCCACTTTTGACCCCTCAATAACTCCAAGTCTATTTAACATAAAAGAATGAAATTTGGTACATGTATTAAGATCTTTTAGAACAACTAGAACCTCAAATTTCATAAATATAGTTGAAATATTTATTGAGATATTAAAGTCCAAAAAACGGCATTTTTACCACTGACTGACTGACTAGTAATCAAAAACCTAACCCACTTTCAGGTGACCTAGAAAAGTGAAATTTGCCATCCAGCTTTGTAATTGTGTACATACACATAAAAAATCAGAAATCTCTAATTTTTTCATTAGTTTTCTTAATAATAATTATTGTCACCTCAGGACTCCATCATTTATTAACCGATTTGGAAAATTCTTTTTATGTTTGAATTGGTATACTTTCGGGGTGGTCCCATTGTCATCAGGTCAGAGTGTAAGATTTGAGTCAGTTTTCTTAAATATCCTACAGCTTTTATGGTATTATAACATACTGCATAGAAAACTGCCAAGTTAAGGCCCAAAATGCATTAAGCCGCAGTAAATTAATATTAATGTTAATAATGTTGTGCCGGACTTGCCACCATTTCAGAGAATCTACGGAACTTGGCACCCGTTTAGATCTCAAATCTCTTGTCGGTGAAGAAGACAACCAAACATCGCATTTTCTTAATATTCTGGTTAAAGAAGTTTATTTCTCAAAAGAAATTTTACATTTCACTTAATGAGAATCTATACTAAAACTAAGTTGAAACAGTGAGCATCGCAGATATACAATACAAATAAAAGCATATAAAAATTATATTAAGACATTTTTTGTAACTATAATTGCTAAACTTATATGTAGGTAGCATACTGCGGGTAGTATTACAAAAGTCCAATAACTTACAAGCACAACGCAAAACAAGTTATTCTACATTTCAATCTTAACGTGCCACACTTTAAGTCCACATTGGTAAAATAAGCTGCAATGCAATACGATGGTAACCATATTGAACTTGGCTCCCATTTTCACATTTATGATTTTGATGGAATATCATTACTTTTTGTCAATCTTCGCAAAATGGTGCTTTTTAAGCTCGAATGTACGAGTTACTTTACAAAATACACAAATCGCTATAGGTGCACCTCAAATATTTGAAGAGTTCCCTCGATTTCTCCTGGACCCTATGATCAGATTCTTACCTGATATCTATGGGACTACCCCTGAATTATACCGTTTCAAACAAAAAAAGAATTTTCCAAATCGGTTAATAAATGTCGGAGTTCTGAGGTAACTAGCATAAATCATAATAATAAAAAAACTAATAAAACAATCACTGTTTTCGGATTTTTTCTGGTGTACACACACAATTATCAAGCTGCATGCCAAATTTTAGCTTTCTAGGTCACCTAGTAGTGGGTTAGGTTTTTGATTACTAGTCAGTCAGTCAGTGGTAAAAATGCCGTTTTTTGGAATTTAATATCTCAATAACTATTAAACCTATATTTATGAAATTTGGGTTTCTTGTTGTTCTAAAGGATCTTATTACATGTACCAATTTTTTTTTTTATGTTAGATAGATTTGGAGTTATTGGGGGGTCAAAAGTGGCTCCAAACGGTTCGTGTAATATAACACACGGCTGCTGTCCGCCAGTTCCTGGGGTGAACTTGGCTGGACACGCTGCCGCGTGTCTAGATCGTGACTAGAGCATTCGCTCGTGAAAAGTACCATTTGGTGAAGTTTGACAAAAAGGAATGATATCCCATCAAAAAGATAAATGTGAAAATGATAGCCAAGTTCAATATTAAGAATATGCGACGCATGGTTGTCGTCTTCACCGACAAAAGAATTGAGATCTAAATGGGTGCCAAGTTTCATAGATTATCTAAAAAGGTGCCAAGTCTGGCACTAGATTGTTTACAGTAAAACTAATTTATTGCGGCCTAATGCATTTTGAGTTTAAACTTGGCAACTGTTGGTTTGATAAGTGGCACGTGACGTCATATTGTAGGACCCTTTTCGGAGGCCACTAGCATCGAGCTAGGATTGTCCTTTGTTTGTTGACCAACTACAATAATGACATTTGATTGTCATCAAAAACTGGTTCAAATGGCACCATGAAAAAAAAAATAGTTAACGTATTTCAATTAAAAAAATCTCTATTCATTCTATGTTCTAGTTCCGCTTTTTGTTTTGATAACTACACGCGCCGCACGAGCATGGCGAACGAGTATATCTAGCGGGTGGCGGGTTGGCGCGGGTGATGGGCGGAGCAAGCGTGGGAATTATTTTTGGTTGCCTCGTCTTAAGCAAGACAAATGGCCGTAAGAATACACTTATAGCAACATAGCAGTATATATTGCATATTATACTCGTATTTGATCAGCAGGGTAATGATGAAACTTATTGAACGAACGTTAGGGCACAAAATGTTTCCTTCATAAAATGACAGTTGATCATTTGTTCGTACTCGGAAAACACAATATGATTCTCGCTCAAACAGTTCGTTTACTAATAAATATAACATTATCTATTACTATCAGCTATCAGGTATAAACAATAACTCACATATTCAAGGAAACTATACCACCCGAGACAGTGGCGTGCCTAGGGTTGCAGAGAAGGGCAAGCCGAGGGATACATGTTTGTATTTTTTTCACACACAATATCAATAAATCTATCTTCTACCTTGATACCCTGCCATATTCCCATACTAGTAAATCTTCACTCTTCATTATCACTAACTGGTGTGACGTAGACAGGACAGACCAACAAAACACACTGAAGGCATGCTATTACTAGATAAAATTGTACAGACATATCAGCAATCGCATCGATCTATGAAATTGTCGTTTATGTGACTTGCTTATCTGAGAAATACTCAAGTCAGGCGTAGGTATCGGTGAAAAAATAAGTTGCTTTTTTGTGCAAAGTTTAGCGTGCCTACCTTTTCTGCGCAGGTAACTTGTGCACATTTTAAATCGTCACACGGAACGACTTCATCCATCGTCACTTTCTACTTTAATACACTTCACTCACTCACCGTCACTTTGATTTTAATACAAAACACTATCCGCTCAATCTGCTAATTTTAGTAACGCAAGCCAGGCTTTTGGGCTTTTAAGACCGTACCGCCACTGACCCGAGATAACGTAGCTATGCTCATTCATTCATATGATTATCTCGTCTCGATACTTATTGCAATGAATTTGTGAAATTCCTATATTTTTCCACTCTTTGCCCGTGTTTCAAATAAATATGAATTTATCGGATAATCTCGCGGTATTTCACCCGGGGGCCAATTCTAGATGATCTCTATTCGAGATTCCATACAAGTGACTCTACCATTCTATACAATGTCACGATAGACATGCATCTCGATCGGACCGAGAATTGCCCCCCCCCCCCCCTTTTGGTTCACGACCGTGAGACTGGATCTTTTCTTGTTTACAAACAGACTTGTTCAATTTTACATTGGTACTGTATATACAAATAAACTGGATATACAAATTAAAAGTAACTCGTTGACCTACATTTGTGAGTCTTTAATTGTCAGTGACTGATGTAATTGTTACCATTGGATGCAAATACCTGCCGCTCAGTAATCAATTAATCATTGAATAAACATAATCGCTTTATTACCAGTTTGTTTATTATTGTGATGCTGATGATAGTGATGATGTTTGAACAATAGAATGTTATTTCATTGCGGATATTGTTGAATTGTTTTTCGAAGGTACCTCTCTCATAATACGTAAACCCATATTGGTAGATGGTACATGTTTATTCATTTGGAGACCAAACAGAGATGGATGTGCATAAAAGTCTTAAAACTAAACAAACATGCATCGACCTCCTCACTAGTTGCCACTAAGTACACACAAAAATTAGGTGTTGGCAGGCTGCAATATCTTAGACAATATATAACACAATAAAAAGTGGACACTGCTTTCAAACGATATAAAAAGGTTTACAATTTGGATTGTGAATTTCTTAACAAATATTATGCTAACATTCAGTTAAAGATAGAAGTTCAATCTTGAACAAACACTAGACAATTTAAGAGGGTACGAACATTTCGTTACAACTCATCATAGTCGCGATCGCCTGCGAGCGGCCATGATTACCACCCACACTACAATGTTTACTGTGTGCGTGCGGTTCGAGTGACGCCGGTTGATCCGACACTTCTTGATCATTGTTATACTTTTACTTTATAGTGAGCTAGGAAAAAAATAAAATCTGATGAGTTTTACATGTTTTATTTTATTAAAATTATGTACGCACTTATTAAGTGTCTCGTAGGTACGTATGTTACTAATTGGCATTGGCCTACTGTTTCTCCCATCAACCATTCCGGGGAAAAGACATTTCTGATATAAGAACTTTAATTTTGGCTCCTTTTTCTCCTTCCAAAACCGGTCAGCTTTATTAATTCTTACAGTCTTAAACTCTGCTCCAGTCCATACCGCAAATAGACATATATTTTATGGCTGAAAACGAAATAAATTTTTTGTTAATCATTTAATTTTATTCACGTTTTCCATGACATCAAGAGTATTAAATAGTATTATAGCCGCGACTTTGCTTCAGGAGTACGAGTAAACGTGAGACTTAACGAGTTGCGCAGAACAGAGGTGGTGTTAGCTCTCCTTTTGCAAACCTGGAAGAAAATGTTTGAATTTGTACAGAATAACCTAGACAAAGAGAAAAGCCTACCATTACGACCTTGTGATAAAAATAAAAAAAATTATACATCACATCTTTACAAAATGAAACCGGCCAAGTGCGTGTCGGACCACGCACAAAGAAGGGCCCCGTACCGACACCTCCTTATACATCTACATTTAGAACCAGTATACAATACATTGAATCAAAAAAGGTCGTATCTTCATAGGAAACTCACGACACCTACGCCCTTTTCTTTTGGCAAGACAGTTTTTCAGCAATAACTCAAAAACCATTTAACCTATCTTGTTCAAACTAAAAATCGTGGAAAATATTGACCCATCAAAACATAAATGTGAAAATGGGAGCCAAGTTCAATATTAAGAATATGCGATGCTTGGTGGTCGTCTTCACTGACAAAAGAATTGAGATCTAAATAGGTGCCAAGTTCCTTAGATTCTCTGAAATGGTGCCAAGTCCGGCACTACATTGTTTCTAGTAAAACTAATTTACTGCGGCTTAATGCATTTTGAGCTTTAACTTGGCAGTTTTCTTAAATATCCAACAGCTTTCATAGTATTATAACATACTGCCTAGAAAAGTGGCCATTTTCACATTTATTTTTTTGATGAGATATCATTACTTTTTGTCAGTCTTCACCAAATGGTGCTTTATAAAAGCGAATGCACGTATTACTATACAAAATACCCAAATCGCTATAGGTGCACCTTAAATATTTGAAGAGTTCGAAGAGTTCCCTAGGACCCTATGATCAGATTCTTACTTGATAACTATGGGACCACCCCTGAAGTATGCAGTTTCAAACAAAAAAAGAATTTTCCAAACCCTCATCATCATCATCATCATCATTTCAGCCGAATGACGTCCACTGCTGGACATAGACCTCCCCCAAAGACTTCAACAATGACCGGTCCTGCGCCACCCGCATCCAGCGGACACCCGCGACCCTTACCAGGTCATCAGTCCACCGTGTGGGGGGCCTGCCCACGCTACGCCTTCCGGTACGTGGTCGCCACTCGAGAACCTTCCCGCCCCAACGGCCATCGGTTCTGCGTGCTATGTGCCCCGCCCACTGCGACTTAAGTTTAGCGATTCGAAGGGCTATATCGGTCACTTTGGTTCTGCTGCGGATGGCCTCATTTCTGATGCGATCACGCAGAGAAACTCTCAGCATAGCCCTCTCCATTGCTCTTTGGGTGACTTTGAGCCTTCTTATGAGGCCCATAGTAAGCGACCACGTTTCAGTACCATATGTCATCACTGGCAACACACACTGGTCAAAGACTTTCGTCTTGAGACACTGCGGGATACGGATATGTCTACAACTTCGAGCGTAAAGTGTCCGATTGTTACGGGAGTTGGTGCTACATGGGCATTTGACATGATCTTCGTCTTGTCCATGTTCATCCTTAGACCAACTCGCTCGGAGGCTTTACTGAGGTCATTGAGCATTGTACTTAAATCCTCCATGGTCTCAGCCAAGACTACTATATCGTCAGCAAACCGAAGGTGAGTGATGTACTCGCCGTTTATGTTGATGCCTAGCCTTCTCCAGTCCAGAGTCTTGAACACGTCCTCCAGTGCAGCGGAAAACAGTTTAGGAGAAATAACATCTCCTTGCCTGACTCCCCGCTGCAGCGGAATAGGTTTCGAGTTCTGGTCCTGGAGTCGGACTGACATAGTGGCGTTCTCGTACAAACACTTCAGCACTTCGATATAGCGGTAGTCCACTTGGCACCGTTGGAGAGATTGTAGTACAGCCCAGGTTTCAATCGAATCGAAGGCTTTCTCGTAGTCCACGAACGCTAGACAGAGGGGCAGGTTATACTCCTCAGTCTTCTGTATAACCTGACGAAGCGTATGGATGTGGTCTACGGTGCTAAAGCCTCTTCGGAATCCGGCTTGTTCGGGGGGCTGGAAGTCATCTAGCCTGCGTGCGAGACGGTTCGTAATGACTCTTGAAAACAGCTTATAGACATGGCTCAGAAGTGAGATGGGGCGGTAGTTCTTCAGTAAGGCGTTGTCACCCTTTTTGAGAAACAGCACCACCACACCTCTGTTCCATGCCTTTGGAGTTTTCCCTTCCAGTAAGACGGAATCGAACAACTTCTGAAGGGCCCTAAGGACCGGTTTTCCACCCGCCTTCAGGAGTTCAGCTGTTATTCCGTCTTCACCGGGTGCCTTGTTGTTCTTTAGCTGTTTAAGAGCCGTTTATTGAGCTGCCTGTATAATGTCGCATCGGCTGAAGACTGCAGAATCATTTCATTCCTTTCCTCGATGAGCCTCTGAGTGGAGATAGAAAGCCTTTTGGCTATGTGAGTCCGTTGGGCCTTAAAGAAGATTTCCAAACCCTATACATGTAAAAAAAATTCAATGTACATAGGCGTGTGGGGTATGAATAGACCTTCAAAAATGACATAGAGGTTTCTAAAAATTGTTTTCATTTAAGTCAACCGTTGGAGAGATATTAGCGGTCTAAGTCGTAAAAAGTGTGTCCCCTACCCTCTAATTTCCATACGATGAAGTTTAAAATTATGACAAAAATCAAGATAATATACATTAGCAAATCCCTTCAACGATTTTTGGTTTGAACAATATAGGTTTAACAGTTTTTGAATCATTGCTGAAAAACTGTCCTGCCTAAACAAAAGGGCGTAAGTGTCGTAAGTTTCCTATGAAGATACTATCGTATGTGATTAAATGTATTATATTGTGGTTTTAAATGTAGATTAGGAGGTGTCAGTACGGAACCCTTATTGTGCGTGGTCCGCATGCACTGGGCCGGTTTCAACATTTCGGGACACGATTTTTTTCTTTAAGCCCGACCGACGATTACGTCTACGGTAAAACACACGGTCACATCGTTTCAATTCCAAAACTTTGAGGAACTTTTGTCAAAGTTGGTCTTATTGACCGAGCGAGTGAACGGAGTGAAGCGTCTCCGTTTCAGGTTTCGACAAAAATTCTTTCGTATGTCTGTGTCTGTCTGTCCGGATTATCTCCTGTACAGGTCGCATTTCTCATCAGAAATGTTATATAGAATTTTTTTAACGAGTCAGTTTTTGGAAATTTTGAAATTTGAAAAAATATACTAAATTTTATCGTATGCATGTCCGAATGTTCTTCTCTACAAGTCGCATTTCTCGGTTGAAATTTTGACCTTTAGAAAAAAAAAATGCGAGGTCTACAGCTCACGAAGCCACTAGTATAAGTTGGTTTGAAGCTTAACGGTGTTAAATGCTACGACAGCAGCGTGATAACAAGCCGAGAATGATTTATTCAAAGAAAAAATTATACGTTTGTAACTTACATAACACCTAGGCAGTATAAACATAAATAATACGTATGAAAAATATTTTGTAGCATTGTGACTTACCTTTTTGCCGGTCTGTCCCCAGTCGTATTGAATTTTTTCGTTTCAAATAATTTGCGTTATTGCCCATTTCTGAAATAAGTTTGTGAATAATGTAATTTTTGTTAAAATATTTTATTGCTGACTACTTTTTTCGACAATCGTCAACTACTTGTTGAGACGGTCCGAATAAGTTCAAACACGACGTGATTATCTTGTGTAGTTTAGGAGTTGCCATGGCCACCTTCTGTGTACATCATCAGATCAGCTCGGTGGTACCATGATAATATATTGTTATCTAATTTACATAAGTATGCCAAATTTCAGCTTAATCCAATACCGGCAAGTAGCTGAAAAAATGATTGCAAATTTTAATGGAAATTTATTTATTTAAGTATATACTTACTTACATAAGAACAGTACAAGTTAAATAAAAGCTTTAGTTCATTAAGAAAATATAAATTATATAAACTTACTTAGCATGTAATATTACTTACCAAGTATCAATATGTAGTGGACGCATTAAAGCTCAGGCGCGTGTCGGGTACGCTCGGTCATCGACCTTTAGGCAGCGACGAGAGCGATACGTCCGTTCTTTGGGAAGGCCCGGCGCGTAATGGATCAAACGAAGTTTTCGCGCGCGGTTATATAGTGGTTTTTAAAAAATGGACTAAATTAAATGGCTAATCTATGAGCGTTGAAAAAAATACACAAAATAAAACAATTCCTGCAGTTTTATAATAAAATATTTTACTTCGATAACATCATCAAATACGTGAGAAAAAAAATGTTTAATCAAGCTAAATTAGACATTCTGTACTAATTTTTTTAATAGTAAAAACGCATATTTTAGAACTATTGCGATTGCTATGTACTAAAAGACTATATATCCTATTGAAAAAAGTAGACATTAGAACATTTTTGTAAGTTTAAAAGGGAAATATCCTAGCTGTAAGATAGCTCTGACGCGTGTTTTTGGAAAACACGTCGACAAAAACCTGGTTGTTTTAAATAACCGTTTATAGAAATATAATTATAGCATTGCTATGGTCTAGAATAAGAGTTTATCTATACAAAACAGTAGTTTACGTTAACAATGTAAGCATTTGAACAAAAATATGGCCTTTGAAAAAACCTAAAGTTTGCTAAAACACCAACTTTTCGTTCGTACCCTCTTATTTCTGACAGCACACTGAAAAATTGTTTTTTAATCTGTAAATTGGCTTATTCACCGTTTACAGGGAGAATCAATACCACGGACTTTCCTGATAGTATGTTGTCATTTAAATGATATACAATCGACTGGTAATCACTACAAACTTTTGTTGGAAAGAAAAAAATAACATAAAAATAATGCATTTTAATATTAGGACAACCCTATTGTTTCAACCACCATATCAGCCCTAGGACGTCCACTGCTGGACATAGGCCTCCCCCAATTTCATGGGGGGTATTGTTTCAACATTACCATTTAATTATTTATATTTCAAAGTGACTTATGTCACTGGCTTTCTTATTAAATTGGGTTGAAATATACTGTTTTTATAATTGATGTCTAAAATGCTATAACTTACGATACTTACGATTTGGCAAAAGTATAGTTACAAGGCTAACCTATTCCCAGTTTACAGGAAAGTCCATCGTTCTGTTCCACCCAGTATATCGACTGAGATGAGGTACCTACTTCTTGTAAGATTTGCACATGCGGTGCAGGGGCGCTCGGATGTTACACTCTTGAGCTCGACTTTGCAGTTATTCTATTTATTAGATAGTATGTATGTATGTATGTAGCGTGGGCAGGCCCCCCACACGGTGGACTGATGACCTGGTAAGGGTCGCGGGTGTCCGCTGTATGCGGGTGGCGCAGGACCGGTCATTGTGGAAGTCTTTGGGGGAGGCCTATGTCCAGCAGTGGACCGGTCATTCGCTGAATGATGATGATGATGATGTATGTATGGGGCGCGCATGATTGAAGTGGATTCCTATTCCTAGATTCCTACTTCCTGCAGCGACATTCTAATGTTGATACTACGATAGTAGCAAATTGTGTAAAATATAATTCGGATGTACAACATATAGACAAAGACATAGACATGCTTATAAATATTCTGAACTTCGTCATATGTAAGTATCAAGGTCCATTTCAAATTTCTATTGTTAGCAACTCGCCGTCTGATATCACCGCTTTGGTCCGGCAAAAGAAACGTGTTGAAATTCGCTCCTATTCTTAACTTTCTCAGGAATCATATGCATTATGCGCCCAGTTCTCTAAGCACAAGCCAGGCCACATGTCCCACGGGCATAAACAAAAGGGTTTCCAACAGTTTCGCCGCCGGGTTCGATTCCCAGAAGACTGGAAGGAAGTGGGCGTCGTGACGCGACTGCATACGCGCCATTGGTATTCCAGAGTGCATGCATGCGTTAAATGAGGTCTGTATTTGGTATTATTGATCTTTTTATTGATATTTAAACAGTTAATATACATATTCATCATTAAGACATAAACCTAACTGTACGTTGAAGCGTTGGATCGTTTGCTTATGACTCTTTTGGCTCTTTGAGCGGGGTAAAATAAAATAATAAATCAGAAAATGAAATAATTTATGCATACCTTTGCGTATTGTAAGAGTACGAGTATGGCGATCAGTGGCGGCATCATTTGCAATTGACAACATTTAATTTTTTAAGCAGGCTTTTTTCCGATGAATACTAATAGACGATAAAAATTAAGTAAAACCACATTTTTAAATTGTCGAAAATATCCCAATTTCATATAGATAAATTAATTTTAAAAGTTCCTTATTCTAAAAGAGAGTAAGTAATAAATAAGGCGTCACAGCGTAACAAATCATACAGAAGCACTGTTACTAAGACAGATTTACTAAGTCAAGTGAACTGCTGTTCTTTTTGTGCGCTGTGACTGTCATAATTTCATAGTAGTGACGTCATTACGACGATAGTAGGCTGCTTCACATTCTACGTCAATATATGGCAAAATAATAGCGATAAAAATAAAAAATAAAAATTTTACTTAAAAATTTGAAATGTTGTCAATTGTGGCCGCCCTAGGCCCTAAGGGTGGTTATTCACAAACTGACTCGCCCTCACCTCACCCGTATTTATATGAAAACTGTCAAAATTTGTCAGTTTCCATATAAAAACGGATGAAGTCTGAGGTGAAAGGTGAGGACGAGACGGTTTGTGAATAAGAGGGCAGGCCATGTACTAAGTATAGTTGAAATTATTTAAAATATCCTACTTTTAAAAAACTACCATTTGATTTTGAACCATCTTACTCGTATAATGCTCGACTCGTAAAGTCGCTTTTTGGACGGACTAATTAGATACGATTCGGTCAATTCAGCCGCCCCTTTGTCAGCACTGATTGGCCGCTTGGCCGGGCCCGGGCCTACTGGGCATTAGAGCAAATGCGACACTGATGGCGAGGAGAGAATAGATCGACAAACACAATCGCCGAAAAACCATTAGGCAAAGGCATAAATTTCTCAGCCAGCAGGAGCTTAATTGCGTAACTTTTCAAACAGACGTCCATGTCATGTGTAGATGACATTTGAAATGTACACTTCTTGGGAAATGGAATATATATTAGTTGATGCGCGAGAACATACGTTGTTAAAGTTACGCAATAACCATGCATTTTACGTTACAAGCATGTGTATAATGACCTCAAGCACACATCCTTACACCTTTGGACAAATGCTTAGTTTCCTGAGAAATGTGCCTTTGCTTCGCCATGTTTCCACCCTTGACTGCAGCCTTGGGCTGAGAGCGGAGACGTGCTCAAGTTAACGTGTTGTGGCATAATGATACACTTCGACGCTTCTACTTGTATGTACTAGCGGTATCTAGGTTTACTACCTATACACAGATTAATCTGATTTGAATGCAGTAGATAAGCGAAAGTTAAAGATAATAATTCGTAACGGACTTCTCCGTTTTAATATAGTTTTTCTCTTATTAAACGAAAAAGCTATGTGGATTAGAGACAGAGTACAAGTTTTGTGTTCCACCGTCTATCACAAGGCTTCAAACAAATTTATGTTTCTTCCTCAAATTTCGTCATCACAGGAAAAATAACTCTGGATGTTCTGCAAGTAGTAGTAATTAAATATTTTTCAAGACCACATTTACAACAACAACACTAGAGATAGTAAAACTTACTCTCCACACCATTGCTACCACCAAAAAAAAATTAAGTTTGATACAATTTTTTTATCAATGAGAGCGCTCAAGAAAAACTTTCAATGAAGGAAAACTTTTTAACTGCGTAGAATTGAATGGTGACGACAGCCAATCGTAAGATATTTAAAAGCTATAATATCATCCGAAACTATCTCCTATTCATGCCGATTGCTCCATAACAATAATGTAAATTAAAAATCTTTTTAATACTTTTGAAATGGCTCGTTACTGTTGTTGTTCTATAATAGTTTCCTGCCCCATCAAGTAGTTTCAAAGTAAACAACCTAAGAAAAACATTTTTATTATCACTGGATATAATTCTTGTCTCCGCCGACTAATGAACGTCTCAATCTCGATCAACTCGTTCTGCTTAACCATTTATGGGTGACCTAGTTCGCTAAATCGTTATCATGTTGTTTTTATTAAGATTTGCCAGTTTAATTTTGATATTATCAGCGCTAGTATGTTAAAGTGGTCATTGGTTGTCAACGTGTTTTTTGTCGAAGTTATTGATTGGGAAATAATAGTAACTGGCTGGAGCGCCGGCTGTTGCACGCGCATGGGTGTTATGGATCTCTATAAATTTCGCCATTGCTTGAGTACTGTTAAAAATGACAAATTCTTCAGATCGGAAATTGTATTACCTTTCTTTCATGGTCATCATGCTGCAGACTTAAACTACGCTAATGGTTTATCTAATGAAAACTACACGTAAAAATGGTCTCTAAGCAAACTCGGGACCGTTATTTTTAAGTTCTCATCTTCACTTTATCCTGGTTTCGTTCTTAAGGTCAGCTTGGGTGGATTCGTCTACCTAATGCCTAGAACAGACTTAGCATTAACTGTCGCTGCTATGCTTTGTTTAAGAACTACAAAAGGTTAAACGAGCAAGCATACACATACCCGCCCTCCACGCATTTGATATGAGCCGAGATTGCCATGAAAATGTCCCTTCGTTCCACATGCCACTAAATCCAATTAATGATGCGGAAACTTGTGCTTACTAAACTGGTTGTGATGCGTAATGAGGGTTTGGTTCCCTCGTCCCAAGGTATAGCTATCATGCTTATGCAGGCATTTTTATTCATATTCTACTATTACTTGTCTTTGTGAAGGATATGTTTTAATTAGACTTTGTAATGGGTACTCCTTTCCATTAGTCCGGAAGTATGAGCTTTCCTGTTGTTTATATTTTGTTTCTGTGGTTGTGCATACTTTGGTTATACTTATACATAACCGAAAGAAAGAAATGATTTTACAGGGAATAAGTAGCCTTATTGAAATAATGATCCTTATTGGGAGGTACATTTCTATATTCTTTGTTCACTTTGTCTCTACTTATTTCCATTCCATATTTGACGATGTAGTACAAAACGCGTTTAAATAATATGTATTAATATATATGCAAGGAAATGATATTCTATTTTAAAAAACAACACACCCTTGGCTGTATGGCATAGAAAGTTAAGTCCTGTCACTATGAAAGCACGGTTTTCAGCTGCCGTGCCCACTTCACAGGACGTTAACCCCGCAAGGGTTGCCTTGACTGTGCCCGGCGCAGTTGTAGGAAGACTGGCGGTTAAAATTGGCACCCAACTCGGGGCCAACTGGTACTTGGCTAAAGGCTACGAAATACAAATGAGAAATGATATGCAAGTTTAATCGTATTCAAACTACGTTAGCTACGCAACGTAAGTGACGTATTGCTATGGCGGCTGCTATAAACGCCTTTTCATTTTATGCAAGCATCGAGGCAAACCAAAAAGTGGTTTAGCGATGCCTGGCCTGTGTAATCCGATTACTGACTAAAAAATCTATAAGCAAGGATTATATGCCTATATAGCCCCTTTAAAGTTACCCTAAGTTTAAACTTGCAATAATAGTATTGCAAATTTAAACTTAGGGTAACTTTATATAAAACATCAACTAACATGATAAACAGGATATTTAAATCGTATTCAAACTTCTTCAATTAAAAAAACACCTAAAACTTAACGAAGAAAAGGTCCCAAGATCGGAGCCCTGTGAAAGGGTTCCCATAAGGCTGGCAGCGTTCCGCCTTTGGATAGCTATACTGATCAGCTGGCCAAGGAACGAGCCAGCTCTACAGTCCTCTGACATCTGCCAGCCTTCGGGATAGTTGTCCAAAAAGTCGGTGGGCACCCGCGCTCCACGGACCCAGTGTATATGTACTCAATTTAGGTAGTTGAGATACTGATTGTTTATTCATTGATTATAGTATCACAAATGCAATCATTATTAACTAGTTATAGGAATTGATTAAAATCAATGGATTGTGTGACTCATTAATACTACCTATTTTACTTCATTTATGCAACCGCTGTGTACCTATACTTAAAATAAACACACAACTTCGTCAATTTGGTTTGGCTAGTATGTTACATGTATTTAACTACACTACAACTTGGGGGATATTGCGGTAAATGCCAAAAAAATCATATCACGTAATAAATGGTGAAGATCACACGTTTTTAAAGCTAATCTAATACGTATATTAAGTGACACCCCCACCACCATATCAGCCCAAGGACGGCCACTGCTGGACATAGGCCTCCCCCAATTTAATGGGGGGTAAATGCCATAATCGCCACGCTTAGCATGCGGGTTGGCGATCGCAGTATCTCCATCTCCGTTCGTAGTTTTAGGACATACCCGGATCCCCGGGTCCCGGGTTTAAGTGAATCATTTTTCACAAATCCTCCTCGACATTTATAATTATGACATACGATACGAAACCCGCTTATATCTTAACCCTTGCCACGGTCGGACAGACCGTCGGACTTGACGAATCAATTGTTTCAGACTGACTACACGGCGAGCTATTTCGGAACCTTTGGGTGGTCTCTTTTAACGCTTTAAAACGATACTTACACCCATGGGAAAGAACCAGTTCCATTTGATTGCTTATGTAAGTGCTCTTCAAAATTTAATACGCTCCTTTTCTTCCGTGGAGACTTTTGGTGCGTATTGTGCCTTTGATATTTCATTCTTTGTTTCATTTCAGTTTTAATATTCCTACAGGTCTTTTTATGGCTCCGTTGTCTTTTCATTGTCGTAAAGTCCGTTTTTTTTTTCATTTAATTAATAAGTCTGGCTCTGTTTATAAGAAAGAAGCGTAAAGTTAAATTACAGAGTCTAATCTACTAACTCAGAACGAATTTTAATTAAAGTTTGTGTACTGAGAGTACATAGAATGCCACTCGACGTTCATTTGTTCAGAGTTCCCCAGAGTCGTTATCAAGTTTTATTAAAATTGGTTTCATACTGTATGTTCAACATTACAATATGTAATAATATTTAATTACGTAATGTAGAGGTATATCTTGTTTATTTGAGCCAACGATCTCGAGTTACCAAGCTTATTTGTAATTTACGCAATAGCTAAATGAAGAAAATAAATAAAATAAATTATTTTTACGTGATGAAATTGTGAGCGCGACTGGTTGCAGAGAACGGTTACTGGCTTAAACGTCCAAATAATACGAGCATTAACGTTGCATAATGAAAATATATTATTTGGACAACATATTTGTCAACACATAAAAACAATGATAATGTCAAGGCAGACAATTATTAGAACACACAGTTCTTAGTATTTAAATGTATACACTAGACAGCCGCATAGCCAGTATTAAGCAACATGCACATTAAAACCTAATACGCCCCCTTAATGTGCATATTAGAAGAACTAAGTACAACAACAAAGATATAATTAACCTAGGAACGTATCCCTAAACCAGACATACATGCGTAATGTTTTGCTTTTGGCAAAGCTTTTGTCAGTATGTCGGCTAACATGGAGTTTGTTGATAGATACGACAACTTAATGTTGTCGTTCTCCTTCAATATGCTCCTGATGAAATGATATCGTATATCTATGTGCTTGCTGCGGGAATGAAACACTGGATCACTGGAGAGGTAAATAGCCCCTTGATTATCTACGTGTAAGGTTACTTGTGCAAACTTACCCATACCAATTTCTGCGAGTAAGCTATTCAGATATATTGCCTCTTTCATTGACGATGCTAAACTAATATATTCCGCTTCACAAGTACTCGTCGCAACGCATTTCTGTTTCTGTGACTTCCATGACACACACGCACCACCTAGCACAAAAATATAACCTGAATGAGACCTTCTATCCAGCAAACAACCACCCCAATCCGAATCAGAATATCCTTGTAACGACTTACCCGTCTTTGTAAATACGATACCGTATTCTTTCGTTCTTTTCAAATACCGTAATACACGCTTTGCTGCGGTCCAACACTCTTTACTCGGGGCATTTACAAATTGTGCAAGTTTTGAAACCGTATTCGAAATATCTGCTCTTGTTCCCTCAGATAGATATAATAAACTTCCAATTAATTCGCGATATGGGTATCTTTCTTCGATTTGTCCGTTTTCTTTGCTCGATTGCAGTTTTAGATTTATTTCCATTGGGGTCGACACTGATTCCTTACATTTTGCCAAACCAAATTTACTAAGTAAATTTTCAATATACTTTTGTTGTGACAACTTAATTTTGTCATTGACACTTCGCTCAATGTCAATCCCCAATATATACTTCGCGATTCCAAAGTCTTTCAAATCGAATTCACTGGCCAGTTCCTTTTTGAACTTCTCTATGCAGACTCTTTTCTGCGACGCTATTAAAATATCGTCGACGTACACGGCAACAAAGAGTTTGGTGTCGTCATCTATGTCTTGAAAGTACAAACATGGTTCGTTCAGCGACGGCCGCAGCCCCATACGACGAAGTTGTTCGTCGAGTCTGGCGTTCCATTGGCGTCCGGCTTGTTTCAACCCATATAATGATCTTTTGAGCCTGCAAGTATCACCTCCCGCCTCCATATCGACTAACATTTTCTTAGCTCGTTCAAACACGATGGATCCTTTCTCTTCTAACCCAAGGAGTTTCTGTAGGCTCTCCTTTAAGATTTCCGGTATCTCCATATATATTTCTTCGTCGAGTGAACCATTCAAATAAGCAGTATTAATATCTATTTGATGAATTTCCATGTCAAGTTCAACTGCGAGTGCCGTCAGCAATCTTATAGTGTCCAGCCTAACAACAGGAGCAAAAGTATCATGATAATCAATACCATATTTTTGGCTATAACCCTTTGCTACGAGCCTCGCCTTTTTCTTCTCAGTTTTATCGATGTTCATTTTAGTTGTCAAAACGTACCGGCAACCCACAACGCCACGACCAACGGGTCGTTTAGTTATATCCCAAGTGTCATTCTTAATCAAACTTCTTACCTCCGATAAGATGGCATCCTCCCATTTTTGTCGCTCAATGCCCGACAAGGCTTGCCTCAGTGTTACTTCTTCGGCTGCACCCGAAAAATCTTGGCAATCAGAGAATTCTTCAGTACCACTTTCTACTGGAGCTTCTGAATCCACTTCGACCATCTGATAAATTTTTCTTGGCCGTCTTTTCATTGCTTTGTTTTCCTTTTCTTTATCGCAAGGATGTGAAGGATCCTGCGAACGATGAGATGGACCAGCAATTGGTTCTAAATTTTTAGTAGCTTCCTGTACATCTTCTATATTCGTTCCCACTAGCTCTAAATCACTTTGGGCTTCTTGTACATTTTCTGTTTGTTCGTTTCTATGTTCAACTTTCTCTATGACAGGTTTTTCAAATTTACTTTCAAAATCAAAATCAATCTCTACAAAATCGGGTATTGATTTTTCTCTGGCATGGATCCGAATCTTTTCATTTCTAATCTCTAATGGGTCGGCCTCAGGGATCTCATACTCATTATTATTATTTCGAGTCACGTGATAATGGAATTTGACATCCCGTGATACGATAAATTTTCTCTCTTGCGGTACCCAAATCTTGTAACCTTTTCTGTCCCTAGGGTAGCCTACAAAAATTCCATCTACGCTTCGAGGAGCGAACTTATCTTTTCCCTCTTCTTTGTTTAACGCATCTACCTTCGTTCCAAAAATTTGTAGGTAATCTAATCTGACAGGTCGCTCATACCACTTTTCATAGGGCGTCTCACCTCCCAGGCTACTTGTTGGACATCGGTTTCGAACATGACATGCAGTTAGTACAGCATCACCCCAAAACCCTGGTGAGAGATTTGCTGAAATTAACATGCACCTCGCCATCTCCACTATTGTACGATTCATTCTTTCGGCTACTGAGTTCTGTTGAGGAATACCAGGTATGGTTAACCTTCTTCTTATACCCTCATTCTGCAAATATTCATCAAAATCTCGACTGCAATATTCGCCACCATTATCCGTTTGAAGATAAGTAATTTTCTTTCCAGTCAATTTTTCCACATGGTTTTTGTAAATTTTAAAATAATTAAATGCCTCACTCTTTTTGTTTAACAAGTACACCTCACACCACCTTGATGAATCATCAATGAAAGTAATGAAATATTTCGCTCCACAAATTGCCTCATATCGCATTGGGCCGACAATATCCGAATAAATAATTCTCAGTTTTTCTCCACATGGGCCATCACTTCTTGAAAAAGGGGTCGCGCTCATCTTCCCACTCGCACAAACACTACAGTCATACAATTGGATCGCATCCGTCATTTTTACTTTCACACCATTTTTGTTCAAAAGTTTCACAAGATCTTTTCCGTTTAGATGCCCCAATCGTTCGTGCCACAACACTAAGTTATCATTCATACCTGACAATATTGAAACGGTACCTAATCGTTCTTCAACATAATAGAGATTACCTGAACGATTTGCTATTAGTACAGTGTTACCGTCACTATTTCTAATACGTGCTGTATTTTCATCAAATAAAACATTGTACCCCCTTTTTGTAATTCTAGCAACTGAAATTAGATTACACCTCAAATCGGGAACGAATAAAGTATCGCGCAATTCTACGACTGTTTTGAGATTATCTTTGCATGTCAGTAACCTTACAGTACCCTTACCTCTTACATTTGTGCATGAATTTGTAGCCAAATTGAGTTTACCAGACACAGGTATCAAAGAGTTGCCAAACTTGCTAGCATCATTGCACAGATGTGAGGTGCAACCGCTGTCAAGAATCCAGTCCTCATTCCCGCCGCATGAAGTATTATCACCTGAAAAACAATTAAATGTTACAAGACCGAAACCATCTGCCTGTGAATCGCTTTCTGATCCCAACACATACTTAGCACTATCCTTATACTGTTCCTTGTCTTTATTCATCTTACAATCATAAGCTCTATGACCATATTGATGGCATTCCCAGCATCTGCCTCTAAACTGGGTTCCGCTGAAACCACTTCCTGGATTAAAAGTTCTCCTCGGCTTTACTAGAAAAGCTTTTCCTTCATTCTCTTTTTGTCCTCTAGAACACATCTCTTCAATAATTTTGACTTTCAGACACTCAGGATCGGGTAACGTATCTCTGGACTCGATAGCACGTCTAAAATTCTCGAAACTGGGAGGTAAACTGTAGAGAAGCATTATGGAGATTAGGTCGTTATTCATTTCAATCTTCATGTCAGCTAATTTGTTTTTCACGTCAAAAAAACGCATTACATGCTCTCTAACGTCACCGTCTTCCTTCATTTTGTGAAGCAGAAGCTCCTTCAACAACATAGCCTTTTTGGCGGGTCCCTTTGATGCATGAACGTTTTCAAGCTTCGACCACACATCCTTCGATGTCTTACATTCACGTAAGTGTCGCAATTCGCTCGGACTTATAGCAAGAATGAGGTCTGACTTAGCTTTTGCGTCTCCAATATCCCACTTCTTTGCCTCCCCAGGCTCGGCAGGTCTTACGTTACTCCCATCTACATAGCACCATGCATCATTTTTCACAAGGACTGCTTCAGCCTGAATCTTCCAAGTTTCATAGTTTTCTTGCGTTAGCGGTTCTATTTTAACTGTACTCATCTTGTCAATCCTTTTTTTTTTCTAAACTTCACCACTTAATTAGCCGGACCTAGCTGACCTGGAACAAGCTCGTTTACAATTTTATATTTCTGGAATGTCTGCGCCCATAACCATTGTGAGCGCGACTGGTTGCAGAGAACGGTTACTGGCTTAAACGTCCAAATAATACGAGCATTAACGTTGCATAATGAAAATATATTATTTGGACAACATATTTGTCAACACATAAAAACAATGATAATGTCAAGGCAGACAATTATTAGAACACACAGTTCTTAGTATTTAAATGTATACACTAGACAGCCGCATAGCCAGTATTAAGCAACATGCACATTAAAACCTAATAGAAATCCAATCTATGATTTCTCTATTAGTTAGAAAAGCTCACGTTTGAAAATTGTATTTGTTAACAGAGCCTTTCTGGTGCATTGTTTGTTCGATAGGTAAATGTATACCAAGATTAATCACGTTTTGTGGATCTGTTTTCAATAGGCTGTTTCAAAACAATAACTACTCAATATCATCAGGTGGTTGAATTGTGTAATTGTCATAAAAACAAATGATGTACAAATGGAAACAAACCTCGAATGGCATCATCAATTTTGGACCTTGTATTAATACAATAGGTGGACAATTATAGGTACAGTCAGCATCGGCACCGGCAGTAAGTGTTTGTAGTATTTTAGCAATATTGTGCAACAACGCCACGCCAGCTTGTAATAAATATTAATATAAATTGAGCTAATTTAAACGTTAAATATGTTATGTACGGTCGGCCTCACAAGGTGCTGAACACCTTTGTACCTTGTCACTTTAAAGTCATGTTTAAACTGTCATACTAAATGTCTAACGGGTGAAAGCGACAAAGTCCAAAGTGTCCAGTTACTTATGAGGCCGACTGTACTATGCATGCTTAGTCATTTATGGGTCATAAAATTTACATATATTGGATAGTTGATTTTTATTCTTCCAGGCTAGTTAACCTCATTAATTACATGAGGATTAAGTTTCATGAAGCCTAATTGTTACACGACCTAATTAAATGTATGTCCTATTAGGACACATTAACACACTAAAGCCTAGCCTATGAAATAAGTGCTACCTATAAATAAAGCTCACATTTCCCCGTATCTAAAGGTTACATTATTTATTGAGAATAGAACACGCGATAAAGGCACATTTACAGGTTGTAAAAACTTGCATGTTATTTTCAGTACAAAAGTAACGCGAATCCACATTTTATTGCATGTTATTTTTATGATGCAAATTTAAGTATTAATCTATCTTTAGAAAAGTGTTCCTTTTTGAATACCTAGATATATGTACGAGTATACGACACGTAAACTTGCACATTCAAAACCAAAAAAAAAACCTCGCAGTGAAATCGTGACTCGCGTTACATTTACATGGAATGACCCTACGAGTACATTGCAGGGTTTGATCCATCTCTTCGTACTGCCTGCAGCCCAGATTTTCGATTTCGATTTTCGAAGTTCGGAGTAGGCCCTCAGCAATCCGCAATGCAGTGATAATCGCATGCAAGTTCATGCATCAATCATGTAAACGGCCCTTAAGGATAATATTACGCACGAAGATCTATTATATTATTTATATACTACTGGAATAATTAAAAATCGGCCAAGTGCGATTCGGACTCGCTCATGAAAGGGTTTGGTACCATTATCTATAAAAACGGCAAAAAAATCATGTCTGTTGTATGGGCCCCGCTTAAATATTTATTTTATTCTTATTTTAGGATTCGGTAGTCAACTAGGAACCCTTATAGTTTCGCCATGTCCGTCTGCCTGTATGTCTGTCTGTCTGTCCGAGGCTTTGCTCTGTGATGGTTAGTGCTAGAAAGCTGCAATTTGGTATGGATATATAAATCAATAAAACTGACAAAGTAGTACATTAAAATTAAACTAAGTAAAAATTTAAGGGCACCTCCCCTACACGTAAAGTGGTGATTTTTCTATTGCTTCAGCCCTATGGTGTGGGGTGTCGTTGGATAGGTCTTTCAAAATGAATAAAGGTCTTCATCAAACATTTTTTGATATAAGTAGCGAATATTTTCGGAAATATTTACTCCAAAAGAAGAAAATTATGTCACCCCCTCTAACTTTTGAACTATGGGTCCAAAAAATATGAAAAAAAATCATGAAAGCAAAACTTAATGAAGACTTCCAACGAAAACTATAGCGGACATGATCAGTTAAGCCATTTTTAAGTTAAGGTTAAAAGAATTCTCTTCTTTGTAAAAAACGTATGAAACGCTGCGAAAGTATTAATGTATAAATGTTCATTGGGCAACTACGGAACCCTACACTGAGCATGGCCCGACATGCTCTTGGCCAAATTTCTTAGTATTTTTTGTTATAGCAGCAACTGAAATACATCATCTGTGAAAATTTCAATGTCTGAGTATCACGGTTCATGAGATACAGCTTGGTCTTGGTGACAGACGGACGGACAGCGGAGTCTTAGCAATAGGGTCCCGTTTTACCCTTTGGGTACGGAAGCCTAAAAAAATACCATTACGCCCTTAGGCGTTATATACGAGGGGCGGCTGATAAGTCCTAAGCCTATGGTATTTCGAGGTCGTATATGCGTTTATGGTACTGGCCACTAGAAAAGCCATTTACAAACAAATTATTAAAAACAAAATCATGTCATATTTGTTTGAATTTTTCTTGAGATATTCAACGGCAAAGTTCACCATGTCTGAAATATCAACAAATATTACGAAAATTGAGCACCGTGCTGTAATTAAGTTCCTTACAAAAAGTGCTAAATCACCGCAATGTATTTTTGAAGAAATGGCTAGTAGTTATGGTGCTAATGGACCTTATGCTACGATCAAAAAGTGGAGTCGCTTATTTAAACTGGGTAGGGAGTCGATTGAAGACGATCCCCGTTCAGGGAGGCCAATATCGGTGATGACTGAAGAAAATGTAAGAAAAGTCAGAAAATTGGTATTACCTAGTCTAGCCATAAGTTCTGTTACAAATGAAATGAAACATATTTTTAAAAGGATGTAATTAATTTACCATAAGTAAATGTTTATTTATAGGTAAGTTAATAAGGTTTCTAAACAATATATTTTTTATTCAAAATGCCCGCCTTTAGCTTTAATACACGCCCTCAAACGATCCGGCCACACGTCTATAGATTCACGCACTGTATCCATTGGGAAATTTGCCACTGCTACCTTCAAAGATTTTTTTAGAGAATCGATATTGGCATGGCGTTTAGAGCAGACCATGTCCTCTAACACTGACCACAATTTATAGTCCAGGGGATTTAAGTCGGGACTGGAAGAGGGCCAATCATCTGCCTTGATGAAGTCCGGAACATTCCTTTGCAGCCAAATCTGGGTGGTGCGAGCTTTATGACCCGGGGCTGAGTCCTGCTGAAAGGTCCAGTGTACATTTTTGAACATTGTGTCGTTTAGTGGTTTAACTACTGTTTCTAAAATCGTATCCTGATACACTTTAGCTGAAATTTTCACTCCTTTTTCGCAAAAATGGATCTCAGAGACGCCTTGATACGACACACCCCACCAAACCATGACGTAAGCGGGATGATGACCTCGCTGAATCCTTCCAACTATCTCTTTAGCTTCTCGAGAGTTGTGTGCGTACACTTTATCATTTTGTTTGTTATAGTGCTGCTCGATAGTAAAAATTTTTTCATCCGTGAAAAGAATATTTTTATATTTCCCATGTGCGTATCGAGATAAAAGGCTTTTTGATCTTTCAACTCTCTTGTCCTTTAGTGACTGATTTAACATATGTCCTGTATATCGTCGGTAAGCTGCAAGACTCAAGTCATCTTTGATTATACGCGAAAGTGTCCTAGGTGGTATTTTCATTTCCTTAGAAAGGATCTTCTGTTTTCTTATGGGATTTCGGCGAATTCTGGCCCTTACAGCATTAACGGCTTGTTTTGTTCTAACAGTACGTGGTCGGCCAGATCTTTTACTGTCATCGACAGAGGACGTTTTGGTGTATCTTTGAATGGTACGATACACAAACATTCGACTGATCTCTAACTTTTTTAGTGTCTCAAAAATGTGGGACGGCTCCATTCCTACCTTATGCAGAGCAATCACAGCAATTCTATTTTCTTTGACACCCCACTCCATTATTAATTTACTTATTTTAATATTATATTGTATATAAATGGTGGCAAAAACATCCAAGTACTTACGTCAAAACACAACATTCGAAATTCGAATTATTATTTTTCTTAAAATCATTGTTAACTGCCAGTAACAGAACTTATGGCTAGACTAGGTAGAAGACCGGATAGTTAAGGTTTGGCAAATAGCTGATACTGTAGGCATTAGTGAAGAACGGGTTGGGGAGATTTTACATAAACATTTGAACATGACTAAGGTCAGTGCTCGCTGGGTAACGAAAATGCTGACGGCGTTCGATAAAGAACGTCGTGTTGAAACTTCCCAGGCGTTTTTAGATCTGTGCGGAGATGGTATAGATGAAGTTTGCTCACGAATAGTAACTGTTGATGAAACATGGATCAGGCAGTATGCACTTTATTATGCCAATCTATTGAGACAGGAGCGAAAAGCGATAGTTGAGAAAAGGAGGGGAAAATTGAGGAAAGGCATTTTGTTTTTGCAAGAAAATGCACCCGTTCACACTGCCCGGGTTGCGAGGCAGGCTCTGAATGAAATCGACCACCCACCCTACAGTCCAGACCTAGCCCCTAGCGATTATTATCTGTTCAGTAATTTAAAAGAGAGAGTTACGGGGAAAGCGATTTGGCAGTGATGAAGAGATGAAGGCGGCTGTACAGGAGCATTTTGAAGGCCAATCTAAAGAATATTTTTAACGGCCTAAAAGCATGGTATAAAAAAAATTTGAATTAGAGGGAGAGTATATTGAAAAATAAACATAAAAGTTTTTTATACATTGTTTTTTTCTACCATAGGCTTAGGACTTATCAGCCGCCCCTCGTACCTTAGAGTCTATTGTAGCTCTTGCTGTCGTATTATGACACCATTCACAGGTCACACGCCAGTCTGATGACATTTTATCACTTTTATGTACACAATTATTTTGATGAGTGCTACATGAGACTTGTCCTCGGTCAGCAAGAGAACGAAGTTTATTACGATGTAATCGTTTAAACCTGCTTGACTTCATATTGCACATTGTTCAATGACACCCTCAGCTGATATAAATAGTCATAATATTCCAACTTTATGTGTTGTTAACTTATATTTTGCAATTGATATGTAGTTGCTATACATGGTCCGTCTGTACTGTATACAGACTTGCATAAACTTCGATTTCGATCTCGGTATAATAATGTACATATAAGCGGACGGGTGAGTTTGGGGATGGGAGGGGGGGGTGCTTCTTTTCACTTCACAGGTCTTTCTAGATGGTTGGAGAAAAGTATGGAAACAAAAAAACAATCAGTGTATCTCAAAGTCTTCGTGACAATGATAATATCATAAGATCATAACATAATATCCAATTGTAGATTTTTATTTTCTTAATTTAATTAGATGTCAAAAAAAAATGACATCATTATGTCTAAATACAAAATAAAATCTGTTGTTTATCTTGTTTCAGGTACGTTTCGATACGCTGACAAACGTCCGCACCGGCATTAGGTAATAGCCGACTAACCTGGTTCTGTTGCGATCAATATTTTTCAACCTTTCGGTTAACCGACAAAAGGTCACACGTGCTAACTTCACGTTTTGTTGACAAAAATCGCGCAGTGACGCAATATTAACATGCAATAAGCATACGGCCTGCCTTGTCATTAGCGGATAGGACACCGTAGTCAAAAGCCGTGCCACTAGGTGCCATCACTACAGAGGAGCCCTGCGGTTTTGCATACCCTTCGTTACGCCTTGTGCTCCCGAAGAAGATGCACTTGACTCAGTAATTCTGCTTCGGGAGCAAGGGCGACCTTAGTCACCATCAGGAACACAATAACACCACTCCCATGTACAGCAATTAGTAGTGTTAGTGGTCATATGGGCATCATGGTTGCGGTTTTCCGTAAGGTCGAGGAACTTCCCCTGTTGGGCTGTGTTGCTCCATATATAAGAGACATGACGTTCATCGATCTCACTACAATGGTAGCTTGGTATGATAACTTCTTTGACATTTATAACTCTAAACAATTTGAAATTTCTCCAAGCAGTCCACAAGTCAAACTATTGATGTATTGACCTAGCAGGAATATCTAACGAGTGCTGTGGGCGTGCTAACGGAGCCGGCCGACAATCGCGCCATTATGTCCATACTCGGCCCGGGCGACGAACCCGCACCCACAATGTTGACATTACCGCATACGAGATTACTCCCCAAACTCGTACTTTCGCTAATTTGTCGCCCACTCGCTACTGTTGGGAATACCAATAGGAAGTTGCGCTAGTCTGAGAACCGTTACCCTTTCAATTTTTTGTGTCCGTATCAGTCGTAGATCAGTTGCCATCTTGATTTATAATATGAAACATTCGATCCTGAGCCTCTGTTGGCTTGGCACTACCGTACCGTTAACTTAGGTACTGTCGGGAAGTCGCTATCAAATACATACAAACAGCCAAAGTCTTCTTGAAAACATTTGATTACGCTCCTTGATCGCTGGCGGTCGGTGACTTCAACTGCTTGAAGTCTTCAACCCTCATAGTCAAAAACGGTTCATCTCGCCCGACTCCTAACTCATCCTAATTCGTAGTATTTAACTTACGGAATTTGAACCTATAAACGGTCAAAAACATGCATCTGCTACGTTACGTTGACGTAAGATCATAGTCGCTTGATAAGTTCGCTATCTTCTCAATTGGATGAGTACTAGACCTACATTAGTAATTTAATTGAGCGCCTCGGAAGGTCAAATATCATTAATTTGACACCACTTAATGGACCCTCCTCGGAGCGTGTGGCGACACTGAAGATAAGAAAAATAGAATAACTTTCTACATTAAACAGGAAAGTTTTCTGAAGTATTTTGTGCGTCATGCTTAAAGCTAATAAATATAGGTCTGAATAATAAAAATAGCCTCGCGTTTAATACAGTTCTATTCTAACTGTGTATAAGGCCGTTGTGGCATTTCAAACGTTGTTACTGCGGGTGTAGGAATGGTTGATGTTTTGAGTTGGATGGATAGCCTTCAGGATAGTAAACTTCATCAGATCAACTGAATTGAGTTCAAAAAGTATAATCCCAATATTGTCAATGCTCTCTGGGTTTAAAGATCCAATGACACTCGCTTCTGCCAAAAAGAGGGATTACCTACAAATGGGTTGATAAACTTGATAATATCCAACACGAGAACTGGTCGAGACACAACCGACCCTCATCCATTTATTATATGAGTATTTCTTCTACAGCTTTATTACGTTATTCAATGCCATGTAATCTAACTACACTATTATAAACATACCATCAAGTGTTAAACTTCACGATCATTTCGCTTGGCTACAATTCTAATGAAACAGCAGCAGAATTTTGTACAAGACTCGTGATGTCATCACAACTGCACTAGGTACCTTGCTATGACAGAAAAGCTGTAAAACGCCGAAGTACCGAGCATACTTAGGCCCTTTATCGGTCAATAGGAGTGCAGCGCTATGTCAAACAATCGAGTCATTACTGAGCATACGGACTCGAGCATCGACTTGCGAGACATATGTTCTGCGCTTCCGGCGCCGTTTATACTCTCTGTGCACATAAGGTCTTATCCAGTTATATTTACCTATTTATAAACGGCCTTTAAGAAAATCAATATAGGATTCCATGTCGAGTGGGAGCGCATCGTAGTGATTGAGTGATTAACGAAATCGAAATATACTTAAAAAATGTTTAAGTCAAATTTGCAGTCATTACCTTGTTGCACGATTCAATGAGTTCCAACTACCCCGCCCGTCCTTATGTTAATTTGAACTTTCAATATAAATTAGATATGACTTTGATTGGCCCACCAGCATTCATCATAATTATGTTACATACCCAAACTTCTTCCTTGCTTTTTACTTTGTGCTGGCGCTGGCGGACTGCGTAGAATGCTCCAGAATTGTGTTATTTGCATCGCCTTTTGTCCTGCCTTAGAAATGCCCGCTCTGACCGAATCCTAATTGCTTTAAAGTTAAAGGAAGGTTGGTTCAAAACGTTATTCTTCTCTACATACCTTAAGTTAGTTCGGGCGTGCAGCCTGGTATTGTTAAAAAGTTGTTTAGATGTCAAGCTTTCTTCTTTCTAGATTTTAGATTTTAAACAACACCAACACCCACCGCCAGACCGCTCAAAATGTTTGCAAAAATAGAGCTTTAGTCAAAGCGTGTTCTGTTTCGAATACTCTGGCTTTGCATGTATGTTGATGGTGAGTCTTGTATGTAGTTAACAGGCGAAGGTATTGTTTCTATATATAGAACCACTTAACACCGAGTGAAATAATTAAGAGATGTGACCTACAATCCCATAATTTCTTTTCACACCGCTTAATTATATGTGCTAGGGCCTTCAAGCCCAATGACCACAAATCCGGTGCGTACCCAGCCAACCGGACAAACCATGCCATGGCGCTCGTTGGCAAATCAAACTAATTGCAATACAAAAACACCATTCGCTTTTTTATGTTATTTAGAGAAGAGAATGAGAGACTTGCATTGCATATCCTTCTAGCTGTCGACACAATGAATTCTCATATCAATAAAGGATCTGTGGCGTGCTCCTTCCGTCCATAGACTACGGTGACTGCATCAGGCACGCTTATTTGCTATCGTCGTGATATTAAAAAACCGGCCAAGTGCGATTCGGACTCGCGCACGAAGGGTTCCGTACCAACACCTCCTAATTTACAATACACCACACGCCTATGTGCATTTAAAAAAAATTGACCCTCCTGTTACATGTATGGGGTGCCCCCAGTTTACATTTTTTTTTCAAAATTCCACATATCATATTTCTATAGCGGTTCATAGCATACATCTTCTTACCAAATTTCATAATTGTAGTGCTCATAGTCTCCGTGTAAATCGGCTGTGACATACCGACGGACAGACAGACAGACAGACATGACGAATCCATAAGGGTTCCGTTTTTTGCCATTTGGCTACGGAACCCTAAAAAGTACCCAGTCATTGGACTACTACTACGAAGACGCTGAGGAACGAGATCGGTTATAGGCAACTCCGCTTCTATTTTTATAAAGTACCTATGTACCATGTATACTATATACCATGTTATATTGGTGATGATTTTGGACGTAATACATATTGTGAATAGCGTAATTCATAAGCGAATAACCCGATATACTTACTCCATTGTTATTTTGTTCGAAGCATAAAATTATGCGGCTTCCATTTGTCATTATAGTGGGAGGCACAGGAAGTAAACAACTTTATTCAAATCGTTGGATATATCCATGTAAATGGGTCGGAATCCGTAATCACTCACATAAACATTGATTTCTTACTGATCAGTATTATTGTGATTAACTGTTTATACTAGTATCTAGTATGTATGAACGTCTTGAGTGCTCGACCCATTATCTGACTACCTCAATCTTAGTGTCAATGCCTACAATAGACATAAACAACAGAGTGTCAATTATTAGAAATGTTTAATTAAATACCTATATTTTATATGTAGATATTTTCTTCTCCTTGTGTAAATTTTCAGTTCGTTTCGTATATTCTTTAGACCTATGTATTTTGAATTTACTTGTTTTATCGATAAAGACGATAAACCATACATTGTATTGTAAGTCGGTAAATGAGAAGTCACTATGACAGCTCGTAAATGCCACCAAAATTCCGACTTCTGCGTATAAGTTACGATTGCCATCCATTGATTGCCAAATCGATCAGCATTATTAATGATTCAAGTTCAATGATCCAAGTGTTATGTTTCCATATTTATCAAATTAGTATAATTAAGGAATGTGGGAACGTGTCGGATGCACTAATTTGATTCATAAATACATATATTGTTTAATGTGGTATCCAGTGGGGAAATAAATCTGTCCTAGCATCGCAGCTGTGGTGACGAACAGTACGAACACCCTAACAAACGCTATAGTTGTGTGAATGTTTTAATGTACGAGTATGTGTGAATATTGGCCTGTAATAGGAGCAATAAATTTAAAGGACGCTTCCTTAGAGAATCCGCAGTAACCTCTTGTGTCCAAAAAAAATATCTTAGTTTTCAATTGGGAGAAATTTTGATCTAAAGTTATGACCTCCAAGTAATGGATCTTGGCACCCAGAGATGCTGAGCCTGGCCCGGCCGGCGGATGATGGCCCGGCATTCAATGCTGATTTTGAGGTTGCTTCAAGTTATGACTCATAATCGTTGTCGCATTTTAGGTTTAAAAGGATATTTTTGAGAATTTTTTTAAATATTTTTTTTGTGTTTTTGAATAAATAGTTATTAATATCACTCCAGTAGGTTAAAAAAGTACAAGCTACGAGGGTAAAACTGAAAGTTTCGGGAATAGAAGAAAATATGCAGTATAAGTGAGTTTATTTATTTTTATTGTTTTTCAAAATATTCTCCTTTGTATTTCATGCACTTATGCATGCGTTCAAACCAGTCCATAAAGCACTTTTTGAACTCTGAAGTAGGGGTCGACAAAATGACTATTTTATAGGCCTCCACTGCTTCTTCTGGCGTCTGAAACCGCTGACCACGCAGTTTGTCCTTGATTCTGGGGAATGTAAAAAAGTCGTTGGGACTTAAGTCAGGGCTATATGGAGGGTGGTCCAATATTTCGACTTTTTCACCGTCCAGGTACTCAGTTGTTGTCCGAGCGGTGTGTGGGCTGGCGTTGTCGTGGTGAAGGATGATGCGACGACTAGGGTTTGTTTTTCGGAGTTCAGCAAAGACGTTCGGCAAACAAATAGTGGTGTACCAATCAGCATTGACTGTTCTACGATCCTCAAGAGCCACAGTAGCTACGTGACCAGATTTAGAGATAAACGTAGCCACCATCTTCTTAGCCGTACTGCGAGAACGAACAACTTTTGTGGGTTTGAGCTCGTCTTCGAAGACCCATACTCGGGATTGGTTTTTAGTTTCAGGCTCATAAGCGTATATCCACGACTCGTCACCTGATACTATGCTAAAAACAGCATTTGAGCGTCCCTTGTTAAATCTTTTCAAAGTTTTGCGGCACCAATTGACACGGACTATTTTCTGCTCGTCAGACAATAGGTGAGGTATCCAACGGGAAAATAACTTTTTCACGCCTAATTCTTCTTTTAAAATAATTTGTATTTGACTCATTCCAATACCCAGGTGCTCTTGAATTTCCCGATATGTCACATGTCGGTCTTCATTTATCAGACGACGCACAACATCGACGTTTTCTTGCGTGACTGCCGATTTTGGTCGACCTTCACGCACTTCGTCGGTGAGGGATACACGGCCACGTTGAAATTCTGAATACCACCTGTATATTGTAGTCTTTGAAGGAGCTTCAATATTAAAAGCAGCAACCATCCGCTCTTCACATTGTTTTTGTGTTAGTCCACTTTTAAAGTCATAATAAATCATAGCTCTGAAATTTTCACGGCACAATTCCATTTTAAGCAGTGACTCGACGACTTCAATAAACAATTGAAACCGAACCATACTTTTTTTTTTCTAAGTGGCCAGTGTGTTGAGATAAGGAAACTTCAGAGATTATAAAAAGGTATAATACATGTTAAAAATAAATTAATAAGTATTCGATTCCCGCCACTTTCAGTGCAAGCCTCGTACTTTTACGAAAAAGAAATTCAAAAAAATCTCTTTTTTTTTTCAATTAAAACCATTTGGAAGTAATTGCTGGAGAGCTCAATAGTGTATCGTAAATCTTACGGTACGGTTTCAGAGGAACTTCCTCCCTCGGACGGTCGTCGGAGGTTGTGGAATGTCGAGGTTTTCCCGAGGAACTACAGTATGGGACTCTTCAAGAAAAGAGTATATACATTTTTAAAGGGTCGGCAACGCGCATGTGACACCCATGGAGTTGCAGGCGTCCATAGGCTGCGGTGACCGCTTACCATCAGGCGGGCCGTACGCTTGTTTGTCACCGACGTGGTATTAAAAAAAACCCCCGGTAACAACGGCGTAGAGTACCTTAGACCTCTACGCCGTTGCCCTTAGGCAAAACAAAATACGCACGCAAACTTAAGGAGTGGAGCCCAAATGAAGCAAAGTTTCGTGGATTCTAAGAAATACATTCCATAAATATTCTGCTTCCGTTATAAATGAAAGCCAGTATGTACGTTGCGTAGAAGTCAATTAAAACTTAACTACGATGGTGTCAACGAACAAGGCATGAGAGCATGCAACATGTTTGGTGCGCGTGAGTAAGATTAGATCGCGGGCGCGTGCGATCCCGCAATCCTTAACCGTCCGTCATATTTTGTGTCCTGGATGTCCAGAATCCAGATCATATTTGCATACCTGCGGAATCTTCGTGTCTGATCTTGAGCAAGAAACTTGAAACGTTGTCTCACTCCCCTTTGTAATTTAACTCGCTCCACAATCTCCGCATGTTATTATCCACTTGTATGCAAGTCGTCCGACGATTTTATCAATCATCTGCCCCAGCTTGCCACCTGCTCATCCATATTTAGTTATACCGCAAAAAACGGGTCTCCAAAGTGGGTCACCTGCCAAACCCAGCCATTCTTTTAGACGCAGCCATTGTTTTTCCAATTAATCAACGGCAACGTGGCTAATTTGCATACGCTAAGGTACCCTCAGTGGCGCAGTGTGACGTCATTGACGGATGTCCTAAGAATTGCCTTTTGTTGTCTGCCGGCCCACGGCAATGATTAATAACCTTCATGCGCATTGCAATACGCTGGAGCATCCAAAAGGCCTTAATGTTTTAAGGCTTCGCTGTATACGTCCAAACGTTTCCTGTGATTGCCATATTTTTGTGCAACCATTTGCAGTTGAACATGCGGATGTTTTGCACATTTAGTACAGTAGATGTAATCATTGGTATCTTTAGATACTTATCTCTTTATTTAAAGTATAACACTTATCTAGTGCTTTCGAGAAGCATTGCCTAAGTTTTTGGAAATGATCTTGGCTCATGAAGTTCATTTTGTCTTCGATATCTAAGGCAGCATTGACATCAACCTATTTTTCAGATTCCTTTCTGACAAACGTGACCGTGTCTAACAAAGTGCAGGCAGGATTAATCGCGGTATGCAAACGAGGAGACTGTCACCTCTGAACCGCGCTGCAGGCACGGCGATCTTTATGCGCGGCTCACGACGCCCACCCGCGGTGCCATGCGATCCTGACCTGGTATTCACAACGACAATTCATGCGAATTAATAGAAGTCTAACATCCGCGCGTAGGTAGTTGTTACGAGCCTCGGGGTCAGGTTGTATTAGAGGAGAATGTGAAGCGAGTTGAGACAGATTGCGAATCTCACTTCGGTCTGATATGTAATGTACATATTGCAATGGTGGTCCGGTTACGAAAACCTTTCTTTATTTATTGTCATTTGTGTAAACCATGACATATAGTTGGTGGAATTCGATCACAAACAGTTCTCCGGGTAAGATCATATGAGTGGTATACAGTCATTTTTAAATACCACGTCGGTGGCAGACAAGTGTACGGCCCGCCTGATGGTAAGCGGGCATCGCGGCCTGCAAATCCAGGGGTGTACAATGCGCGTTTGCCGTTCTCTTTAAAAATTATACACTCCTTTCTTGAAGAAGCCCATACTGTAATCATATTCATATATTGTGTGCGTGCGTGCGTGTGTGTGTGTGTGTGCGTGTGTGTGCGCGCGTGTGTGTGTGCGTGTTTGTGTGTGTGTGTATGTATGGTGTGGGTTATTTGGTTTATCTTCGTCTTTGATGCTCCTATATAAATAAATGCGCGTTCATTACACATGTAAGTATGTATTTTTTTTAAGTTTCTAACATACTATAGTTTACTGACAAAACTTAGGGTACATTTTTGAATTTATGACTTGTATGTAAGTACAATAATTCGTAGACCTAACGGCAGCGTATGACACGGTGAACATACAGCGACTGATCTCAAAAGTTGGCAGGATGACCGGGGACACAGGGTTCATAAATATTCTCCGTGAGCTACTCCATAACCGCAGATTTCAAGTTCATATGCAATCCGGAAAAAGTCGCTGGCGCTCGCAGAAGAATGGACTTCCGCAGGGCAGTGTCCTTGCACCTATCCTATTTAATGTCTACACCAACGACCAGCCAATCATGCCCAAAACCCAGAGGTTCTTATATGCCGACGATCTAGCACTCGGAGCACAAAGTGATTACTTTGAGGAAACGGAGAGGACACTATCGACAGCTTTGGATGTCCTCACAATATACTATGAGGGGAACTGTCTGAAACCGAATCCCTCAAAAACCCAGTCATGTGCATTCCACCTGCGAAACCGGGACGCCAACAGACAGACAGCTTAACGTCTCTTAGAATAGCGCTGCCATAGAACACTGCGCAAGCCCGAAGTACCTGGGAATTACCCTCGACAGGACGTTATCCTTCAAAAGCCACTGCGTTAAGACACGCTAAAAAGTTAACTCACGCAACAGCCTGCTCCAAAGACTCACCTCAACTCACTGGGGTGCTTCTGCACACACCCTTCGAGTCACAGGTCTGGCGCTGTACTATTCGGCGGGTGAATATGCGTGCCCGGTGTGGCACCGGTCCACCCACGCAGGACAAGTAAACACAGCACTCAATGACACCTGCCGTATAATTACTGGATGCCTCAAGCCCACTCCGCTCAACAGGCTGTATCCACTAGCAGGGATTGCACCTCCGGAGACCTGCAGAGAGGTAGCTTGTAGCGTCGAGAAACAAAAGCAGGAAGAAGACACCAGACACCCCCTTTTCGGGCATACGTTGCCACCGCCCCGTCTCAATAAGAGCCGTAAGAGTTTCATGAGGTTTACTACCGCCGCCAAGGTTCCCCCCTCGTGGAACAGACTCACGAAGTGGCAAAACACATGCGCTCCTCCTGATAACTTTGTCCGTCCCGCTGAAGAGCTTCCCGCTGGGCACAAACAACCGTGGCCTACCTGGAGATCCTTGAACAGACTGCGCTCCCAGGTCGGCCGCAGTAAGGAGAACCGTATTAAATGGGGCATCCTAAGCGGGTCGGACGCTCGGTGTGTGTGCGGGACGGCTCCACAAACTATGAGGCATATGTTGTCTTGCCCGGCGTGCCCGTGCTCCTGCTCCGAGCAAGACCTTCGTGATGCGACAGACAGGCTTTGTCTATCGCCAGCTTCTGGTCCCATTCGATCTGAACAAGTAGTAGAAACCTTCGACACGAGAAGAAGAAGAAGTACAATAATTGCTGAATTTGATCAGTGATTTTTTATAAGAAGAAACGTGTACTCCGAAATTCTAAATCGTCTTTCTATATACGTGTTGACATCAGGATATCCTGGAATTATTTCAACATGCTCTCATGCAATGTTGATTAAACATCAGCAGATAAAAAGTCAGTTCCACGCAAGATCTCAAATGTATCAGCGTGAATATTTCCACCCATCACAATGCTTGTTAAGTGTCAATATTGGAACAATGAAATGATTAACATTCTCGGTCGACACTTAGCATTGCGTTTCGACAATCTCAATCGAACACGCGACACTGCACTGGATACTTAGAATATCCATCCCCCGTTTCATTAGTGATGTGCTAAACAATATTATAAACGAAGATTACAATATTTATATCACTTCAGCCTCTGTAATGGGTAATTTGTTAATTGGGTATTTGACACGGTGGGTTACTCATTCTGATACATTAACATTATACTTATATATATCCAAAACGGAATCGAGAAAAAACACTCATCCCGAAGAAGAAAATCCTAAAGAGTTAAACAGGAGAGTAAAACATGCGAGAGTAAAACATGTCGCCAACAACAAGAACACAATTGGCACTTCTAAGATTACAATCGAAATCCAGCCATCTCTCTCTCTCTCTCTTTCTATCTCTCTCTGAATACTGTGAGATGAGTACGTTAGTTATTATTGTGATATTGCATTCGCACACCTCTATGAAGCCTTTACTAAGCATGCAATGTCGAAACATTAATGACTCGTGAAATAACTCGTTTGATTAATACGCCGATTGTTCAGACGCCTTAATTGGTGTAAAGGACTGCGTATAATTGTGAAACTAAATGCCGGGTTTGTTTAGACATGTCGCGCTGTCTTTGTTTTACTAGTTGATGTGCCTTACGAGTATATAGTCGAGCAGGACGAGTAAGAAAATTACGCTTCACGCTTGAAACTTGTTTCAAAATACTTAACAGGTATCTCTGTATATGTTAGTCGTATACCTTTGTCTCGGGTGGCGCAGGACCGGTCATTGTGGAACTCTTTGGGCGGACGTCCTTCGGCTGATGATGATGATAACATTTTAAAGTATATTTGTAAATAACATTTTTTTAATCTGTCAAACCAAGTTTAATCCACATCCTGGCGTTCAGTTGGGCTATTTAGCATACACTATATGTTTGTTACAATGTCATTTTCCTGGTCTAATGAATCTGTAGCCTGGTAGAGTCCGGCAGTAAACCATCACCTCTTTATCATGTGAGGCTTGTCAGAATAAACTCTATGAAAAGTTTTTTCTTTTTGCATGATACTTACTTACTCCTCTGACGCAGGGACCCAAAGTATGTATTGGCCTGTAATACGAGTGCACGCCACTGATCCCGATCCTGCGTCATTTTCTTCCACGAGTCAATTGAAGCTCGCATAGATCGACCTCCACCTCCACAGAATCGGCCCAACGGTGTCTAGGGCGGCCGACTAGGCGTTCCCCACTTGGTTGGCCCAGGTTGGCTTTTCTTTATGATACACATTTATAATGTCTTATTGGCCGAGCGAGCGAAGCGTCTCCGTTTCAGCTTTCGACAAAAAAAAAATCGTCTGTCTGTCCGGGTGTTCTGTTCTTCTACAGGTCGCATTTCTCAACCGATTCTCGTGAAATTTTGTGAGCAGATTCTATATAATGAAATTTGATGTTTTTTTTTTGCGTGGTCTACAGCTCACAGAGCCACTATTTTAACTCTGTTAAAATACATGATACAAGCGCAGGTATATTCCATTTTCGTATTAGCTTGTGACATGTTTGATAATATGTATTACCTATACAACTGTAGTGGTATTAGGAATATTCATTTGCAATATATTCAAATACAATGTTCATTATCACTAAAAAAATTAACTATTACTTTCTTAAAACTATGACGCAGCGTAGTGACGTAGTCGATATTCTGGTTTTGACTATAAGCACTTATAAAAATTCTTATAGAGTAGTCTTAGACGTCAGTATGGGTAAAGCATCTCAATGATTACGGAAATAGCTTTCCCAGAAAATTCGACTGTAATAGTTCAAAATAGACCGCCCCTCGTTCCCTGAACTACAAAAACGTGTTCGATTGTTTATAGTTCCGTGAACTCACGTTTGCCTGGCGTCGGTAACTATTACTATTACTAATCATTGTAATTTTGGTCTTGACTCGATCGAAGGTCACGTATGCGAGGCATGGCTCGAATTGAACTTTTTATTCGACTGACTCATTAAGATTAAGAATGTCTTGAGCTGGGCAAAGAAAATATCGACTCTCGTAGCCTATATCGACATAATCTGTCGACACAACGCAAACGCATCGTCATATCGATAAAGGGTCGACAACTTGCTTGTGAAATTGTGACTCCAAAGACTACTTTGTATGCTTACCGTCGTGGTATTAAAAAACTTTTCAGTAGTGTCCGTTAATTTGCTTCGCATGAGTCGATGTCACTTACCTAATTTTGCGATTATAATCTTTTGTAATCAAATCGAAGAGAAAAATATCTAGGCGATATCCATGCGTTGAACCGAGCGAAGTAAAATACCACTCTCTAATGTACTGATTCTATAATACAGATCCAGCACAGACAGCAGTCTGCTGCGAAAATGCAGCAAATAATCTCCAAATGATATCATAACATCTCAAATTCTGTTGGATAAACTGATTAAACAGACAGACTTGCTGCCGTATTTGTTCCACTCTTAAAATAATTGCTTCCGTCCCCGTATCGATTTTCCCATGGCTGCGGAGGATTAATGTCTATTTTGTTGCTTTCATTTCCTAAAATAGTTCCTCGTGCTTTCTCACGCGTAATGGATTTGCTAACGATGAAGAATTAACGACATAATGACGTAAATAACTATTTGGTAACGCCACGCCAGTTGCGTTTAGAAAAACAGCTATGCTAAATGCATCTTGATTCGCTTGATGATCTAGAGACGTAGCCGTGTTTTTTGTTACTTTTTTATTATTAAAAGGAAATGTCATTTATCCCGCAATAATAGCCTGCAACATTCACAAAAAGTTAATATGACATGGTACTAAAATCAAACAAGCTAATCAAATGCACGTTATGCAGTCTGGCACTACAGTCTAATTAGGGATTCTTTTAATGTGGCTTCACTGTAGATTGTGGTTGTGGTGTTCCAATGTCAGTTAGCCTGCAACACATTTGCCAATGAGATGAGGTTTTAATTAGGATTTTAGTACTATGTATTAATAATATGTACTTATATTAATGCAATGTATTGATAAAACAAATCGTCACTGATCCTCGATATATTTTACCTTTCGACATACTCGTAAGCATACTTCATTGACAATGATCACGATCTTTATTATTCTTATCACATAATCGATGCGGCTTACTTTTGTGTTTATATCGATTTGTGATAAAAATAAAACAATGAAACAATGATTCAATGAGCGGTAGTGACTTGAATGGACATTTCGCATGCTCTTGTCTTCGATATTGTCTGGGTACAAATAAGCTTAACGTTTTATGAGGAAGTGCAATTTAATTCATGAGTTCGTCGGTCTCGAGATAGTTTTATTGATTTAATATAAACCGCTAGTATTATATTATGACGTGACAAAATAAATCTTACTGGAAAGGTGAAACCTTATTGGATATGAGAGAAATTTTCCTGCGACAGAAGGAAAATGTTCTAAGCGTAAATGTGGTGTCAGATAACTGAACTAAATTATATGAATAAAAAGAAGTGTTCCCTTGGGAACCAAAAATGATAATATACAGACAGAACATAACTATCAAGAGCTGTTCAATGGAAAAATAATGACAAGATCTTCTAACACACGTACAACCTTTTATGTAAGAGACGGTTAAACAAATGTCTGACAAGGCCAATTTATGTGCGATGATACTATTTCACTCGCATTGCAAATCCAGTCCAGTACATAGTCAGTCAGTAGAGTAGTGCTCATTACCATTCGTTCCACGAACGGTTTCCTCATTGTTTTTTATGGGTGATTCATAAGACGTAAAATCGCAACAACGTTTCAGTCTGTTTTATGACGAATGTTTTAAAAGTAACCTGTGTAGCGAGGATCATGTTATATCTGGTTGAGTTACAATACTTGTAATAGCATACACTTCAAATACGGCGCCCTATGGATGGACACTGTTACTGCAAAGCAAATGCTGATCATACGTCATATGTAGTTCTTTGAAGGAACAGAGCCTCTGGAATAAAGAAATGTATCTATCGACAGACAGCAGCTAAACAGTAGGTCTGGTGATTAAGGGTGAAAATAAAATGCAACCGGATTTAACGCTATTAAGATTTTAACGCTATTGGATTGAGGACTCGTGCTTGCGGGATAGTACTAATACCAATTAAATAAAAATAAATAGTTGTAATTGTCTATTACTTTAAAGGTTGCGGGAGTTCGGTCATTGTGGCACTCTTCGGGAGCAATGGACTTCCTTCGGCTGATGATGATGAAAACTCTATTTGCGGTAATATTGTCGACGAAGTCTCGTCAATTCGCAATACGAATAAGGAGGTTGTCATACAACTTCGTTTATCTATTAACTGTTTGCGACTGTTAGAAGCTTAGGCATTCAGTGTTTGCGGCTGTTAACACGATTCGCCACAAACCGATATATACACATGCATTAATGATACATTATCGATAACTTATCCCACAATCGTAAAAGGGAGCGGCACTAACGCGCTAAATAAAGTTTTCTTGTTTACACAAGATTCATTCACAGTCGGGTCCAAAATAAATACCCGACCATGACTCAGCTGTAGCCCGCACTAGTTTTTTTATGGTTTTTTTTCTAGATTCCATTGTTCTTGAACTAATCTTGTAGATGTTTAAGTGTTTTGCCGCAAATGTAATCAGCTCATTGTACGCGTGGGATGATGTTGTAGTTAGTCTTGATCTGACGTAAATTCACCTTTGCGCTATGGCATGTTTGAAAAGTTTTCGAAAGACGCGGAATTGGTTTCTTGGCTATATTGTGGAGTTTCTTTCCGCTGCCTCAAGGCGAAGGAAGTTTTGCTTAGAGATCGGCTTTCTCATGGGATGGGATCAAATAATTAAATTTGAAGTTTAGTGTCACTTATTTAAAATTATAGTTATTAAAAAGAGTTAAGCTCATGTATTAGTCACTACGGGTGACATGTTTCGAACCCTTTGGTAGTTCTTCTCCAGGTAGAGATTAAGGAACTTAAATTTAATTTTAGAAATGATTATAGATGTATTTTTCAAGTAATTCTTATTGTATATGATGTTTTGGGTCAATAAACCTTTTCTCGCCACTTAGCTTTTTCTTTGTTATTTTTTTCCACGACATGTGTATTTCGCAAAATCAATATATGTATTCTTATAGCCAGATAAACAGTCTATTTGAGCATATATGTAGCATCTCCCAGAAACACGAATTCTGGAAGAAAACATGTTTGTCCTGGTGACAGACCACTATTTTCATACAAATTCGGGGGTCACATTACGTCCGCTGGCTGGACAACCGGTAAAAATGAAGGTAAATGAATATGTTTTACGAGTATAATGTATTCGCTAATGAATGCAACAACAATTAACAACAGCATAGATCGTATTTTCTTGTAATTTCCTTTTAAACTGCAAATAGTAGTAAACATGGAGACACTAAAAAGTTGATAACCCCTTTTATGATGTGAGGTGTGCAAAAAAGAATATTTGAAGTGTATTGTAATTGAAAAAATATATTTGTCATTTTAATACCTTAGTCGATCTCGGACCATAGCAAATGATCTCTCAGTTTCATGTTGCGCGGAACTGATATTGTTCAGTTCATGATTGCAGATTTGAGATCGCTACCGCTCCTTGTGGGTTCCATCCAACATCGCTTACTCAATTTTTCCTTACATCTAACACATGTTCATTAATTCTTATAGTTATTACTTCCAAGCCGTGTTCTATACTGAAATTTATCGATAACCCACACAAGTCATCAAACCCTTTGACCATTTTGTCATTGTCATATAACTAAAACTCATTACAATTTGGACTGTAACTAGCTTTCATAAGATTCATTATCGTCACGCCAACGTGACGATATATACCTAACCATTAACTTTAAAAGGGCTTTAGACTCCTAAAACATAAGGCATCAATACCACATTAGCTCTGCCATTTGTGAGTTCTCGTGATGTGATCCAATCACTAAATAATGGCAGTTCCATCGTAAAGTTTGTAGCGGTCGGGTCGTATAAGACATGAGGTTACGACTTGGGAACTCGCAGGGTTTTAAATTGGAATGGCTGATATCGATTTGAAATCAATTTTGTTTTACTGCAATGTGTGATGGATGTGTTATGTCGTTGGTAAATGGGGTTGATGGAGGGTTTAGTCGATAGGGTTGACGTTTTAAAGTTTGATCAATGAGTGAGAGATACGGTGAACATGTTTTTATCATATTTATATACGATGAGTGATATAATGTTGATTCCTTTTTTTCAATTCAGAATTCAGATAACCAAAATTGTTAAGGGGAGGTCGTCAAGCGAGTTAGCGTTTTCGAGTTTTCTAAAAACAACCCGAAACGTAGAAAAAGGGTTTTAAAAATTTGAAAAAATTCTATGTTTTACTTAAGGATCTAGTCTAGTCAAAGTTGCACTCAGATACACGATCTAATGAACTTCGCTCGATAGAAAGAGACCCCAAAGTTACTCCTTTTTGTAAAGCATTTACAATCTGACGACTAAACTATTGATGTTTTAAATAAAGTTTTTGAACTAAACTAAAGCCATTCAGTATTTCTAGACATTTTTGCAGAATTTAAAAAGATAAAATGATTGTATGTATTAATATGTTTAAATACCTACGAAATGCGCGAGCGCGGAGGCTCGGCAGGCCCGATCAGTCGCGCGCTGGCGCTTACAGACAACGGACCTGTGTCAGTTTTATCCGCGACAGTTTCGTGCACCAAACAAGCAGTTTTTGACGAATTTATATAATGGTTGCAAATTATTTAAGAAGGGCAATAAAAACCCGAATGAAAAAAGGCGTAATTATTAACAAATAAATTATGGTCATAGTGCCACAGTATAAAAATGACAGTATAACAACTGAACTGAACCCCTCCAGAAATGTAACCAAAGTTGGTAAAATTGAAATGTTTATTACCAGAAATTGTAGATATAGTAAGAGATCTACGAGTACTGCTTTGCACTTGAATATTTTTGTAAGCTGTGAGCTTCAACACATTAATTCGGGCCGACTTTTTTTTAATACCACGTCAGTGGCAAACAAGCGTACGGCCCGCCTGATGGTAAGCGGTCACCGCAGCCTATGGACGCCTGCAACTCCAGAGGTGTCACATGCGCGTTGCCGACCCTTTTAAAATTTATACACTTTCTATCTTTCTAGCTAATCTTCTTTTATAAGATCTACCCATTTCCAGGTAGCTACCGTGGCAAGTTTGGTATCATTTTATATACCATATTGATTCTTTTGTCATCTTTATGTAAAAATCATTTCTGGTATTTATTTTTTAAAAATACGGTAACCTTTCGCATAAATAGTAAAAAAGTAAAAACTTCGCAATGTTTTTTATGCTTTGAGAGCTAATAACTTTTGATGAATAAATTAAACCACCAAAAAATATTCTGTCTGTATTTTATGTGGCACTCTTTAGGGGAGGCCTATGTCCAGCAGTGGTCGTCCATCAGCTGATATGATGATGATGACGATGACACGCACACGACAAATAAATATAACACCCTGTATAAATATAACACAAATAGATAAAAAATTGCATGACCTATTAAACAAATCGAGTAGAGAGGTATAAGACATATTTCTTAGGTTCTTAGGTTTCATAGATTAAATAACGAATTTCCTATGAAAAAAATGTACTATGAATTCTGTTTTTTTTCATTATAATGGATCCTACCGTAAGTTCGACTTTCAATTATTTATTTACTACCTATTTATTAAAAAATGATATCAATGACATACTAAAGTTTAATCATAATTAATGCATTTCTTAAGTCAAAATACAGTTATATTTCTATACTGTGACCAGTATGAAGCTAGCGGGGTCATCCGAGTTCACAGTCGCTTCGTCCGCGCGGGCTTGTTCACGCACCGCCAGGACAGCGCTAAATACCTACTCTCGCAGGACTAGAGGGCCTTAACTAGGGAGAAGGAGAAAATATTTTCTGCGGAGAAAACCAGTTATGTGAGTGGAATTGTCCTTCCATGATCTTAACTGACTTTGATAGTTATTAGTTATCCAGGGGAATGTATTTTCTGCGTAGAAAACTTTTAGAATTGGCCTGTAATATTGGTCCAACCAACTAAGGCAACCGTTTGTATGGGCCACTTCGCCTTAACTATCATAGCAATAGCAGCAGTATTGTCAAATTCCATACCAACCCCAAAATACACCGTCAGCAATTCCATTACGATGATGCACTCCTACAGGTTCGTGTGAGATACATAAACATGTCCGAAGCATAATCAAAAACGCTTTTTAATAACAAGTACATATTTGTAGACCGAGCTATGGGCGGCCGAAACGAAGAAAACCTGAGAAAATGAATTCGCTCGCGTAAGAAATCTAATTAAATCTATTAATCGGCACACTAATTATGTAATTATAAATCTATGGATTTCATATGTGATGGAATTTTTTAATCGCTTTACATTCATAAGTACCTATAGGATAACATCAACACACAGCGGTCGTTAACAACATTTCGACACACGGAAGTTGACATTAAAGAGGCCTATTAAGAAACACGGCATGTCGCACGACTTGTCCGACATGCGCTCGCGCATACCCTGATGTGTCAGATCTGTCGATGACACATGTCACTTTGACACGTGACGTGAGCGGCGTGTCACGATAAATTTAGCGGACCGACAGCACTTGACGGTTCGTGTCGACGTACTGAAGCGAGATTCCTTGAAGTTTTACGATGTTTACTTGTTATAAAATTGTAATTAACAGTTTTCGTAGCTGGATGGAACATTAAATTTACTGTTTAACAAGTGACTCTCATAATCTAATCTGAGAATACATTGTAGAGTAGTTACGCTGGTTTAGAAGTACGCCACTGCTTGTTAGAATAAGTTATTTAAATTGACCGCTACAATCAACTTTTCCGCATACCCATCTTGTAAAGATTGTAGCGCACCTTACAGAATCAATAAGACCGTTATAGGTATAAACCAGCCTATACCGTGAATAATTAGATTTTCTACTTTCTAATTAGATATTTATCGATCAGCTTTCCGGTACAGGTAATATTTGAACCTGCTCATTTCCTATCCTATCCTGCTTGAAACTTTTAATGCAAGTGGAAGTCTCTTTCTAATAAAAGGAGTTGGAAAGAAATTACCGCTGCTCATTGCAGCATGCGGGTTATTCACGCGCCCATTTGAATTTCTAGATGCGACTGATATGTTGCTCCACGCCTTCTGAATCAAGGGAACTTAACAGTTCCTCTGATGTGTCGATCTGACATACTTTTAAACGTATCCCAGACGGAGACGTACGATCTGACGCAGAAATTGGTGATCGTTCTATTCGCGAAGTAAAACTAATTAATACTAAATACAAACAGGGCTATAAAAGACTTTAAAAACCTGTCTGACTGTTGTTTACTTTGTGTCCCCACGACAAAGACTCCAAAGATACGCCTTATATTTAAAATCCACCCTGAAACACTTGACAAGACGGCGGAGCATGCCGGAGAAGTTTACACTACACATATAATTATATTTGTAAAACATTACTTCGTCTTCTTTGATCGGTATCAAATAAAGTATAGGAATATATAAAAGTGCACGCCCTATCGACGCTTTTTGACGAGTTTTGAGTTGATATTCCGTCAATACTATAGATATATTATGGCACAAACGGTTATCGGTTTTTCAATCCTTTTTCTACATTTTCAAGACCCGATTTGAGTGATTTTATTCAAACATGGCCCAAAAAAGCTCTAATTTCGATATTAGTATGTTGTTTATGCGCTTTTATATAGGAAATCTAGGCATAACTTTTCCTAAACACGACAAAACGGAGAGTTACAGATCGAAGGGAGCTGGGAGTGTCCCTTAACAGTCTGTACAAATATCTTGTCAGTACGAGTAGGTGTTCTTCAACCTCAATGATGTTCGCTGTGTCATTGACCTGCATAATGATAAGCATTTTGGCTAAGCACTCGTATCGACAGAAGCGGAATATGTTATCATAACCGGTCAAGGACAAGCTATCGGAATTCTACAGACACCGCTTTAAAACTGTTGCTGTCTTCAACTATATTTGTTTGTATTCCTCACATTCAGAAAACGCCAATTAACAGTAGTAATAGTTAGTAATATTGATATTTAAAGGCATGGATCAACAGATTGTATTCTTTGGCCAAGCTAGTCGCCTGATTGTGATTATGCTTTTCAAAAAATAATAACAAGACATATGCTATCATATATCATTTAATAGTCTCAAGTTACTAGCAAACACAACATGAAAAAGATTATTGGCTGGACATACTGCCGCGTGTCTAGATATTATTTAAAACTTGTTTTGCTTTAGGTTCTTTAACACGTTCTAAAAAATATTCCTGTATTAAGCCTGGAGTAAAACATCCAAAGGTTTAGTCAAGACCACACAATCATAAAAGCAAAGGGTGGGCTCCTTCATAATTAGACACAGTTTATGCTAATATCACCGTCATCGCAAACCTCTATTTGCATACTAAACGAAGAAATGCAAAACGAAACAGACCTTGTTTCTCACGACATACGAACACATAAATAATTATTAGCGATAATAATGATGGTAAACACATCTTGAATGTATGCCATGAGCATGACTCACCACCTGATGATTCTCATTTCGATAAGAAATGATACACGTTGCGTAAATGGTTGTTAATTGCTTTCGTAAGCTATACGGCTATTAAAGATGGTACAGTCGGCACCATAAACATGTATAATTTTTTGACAATATCTCTAAAAATAAAATGTTAGTAAGATTGTATGCATATTTATATTATTTATTTTTACTTAATTTAATTTATTTAACATTTTAAGTCAAGTACATCACAGAAGATGTTAAATAGAATATTAAACCCATCAAAAACATAAATGTGAAAATGGGAGCCAAGTTCAATATTAAGAATATGCGATGCTTGGTTGTCGTCTTCACTGACAAAAGAATTGAGATCTAAATGGGTGCCAAGTTCCGTAGATTATCTGAAATGGTGCCAAATCCGGCACATTGTTTACAATAAAGCTAATTTACTGCGGCTTAATGCATTTTGAGCCTTAACTTGGCAGTTTTCTATGAAGTATGTTATAATACCATAAAAGCTGTTGGATATTTAAGAAAACTGCCAAGTTAAAGCTCAAAATAAAAATAATAAATAAGCTCATAATATAAATAGTTAAGCCGCAGCAAATTAGTTTTACTGTAAATAATGTAGTGCCGGACTGGCAACACTCACAGGTATACATGGGAGAGTCACAATGCAACACTGGCAAACCATAAACTCACACTTACGCCCGCTGAACCATCGATACAAGTGATGACGTAGGCTTGTCACTTACACTACTGAATTTCCCCGGAGTAGCATACCTTGTATAATTTTATTACGCCTAAATCCAAAGTGATAATTATTTAGGTAATTCCAATCATAGGAATGATTGAGATTTGAGCGCTAGGAGTCAGAAATGGATTGAATATAGATATAATTTATATGAATTTACTTAAATTCTGATTTTTTCCCTTGGAAAAGACACGTGGGATAAAATCGTGTAGAAAATTTTCAGAATTTAACGAGTATCAATAACCCCTAGAAATGTAACGCTTAGGTATTTATTTGATATGTTACTCAGTTACCCTGCTGTTTAGAATACAGTTTAGAAAATCTAAACCTACTTTGCGACTGAGAATATCATCAGTTGCACAGAGCTAACCGTTAGTAGACGGAAGGCTAGTTCAGTTCGGAACATTAACCTGAATGGGGTTTAGGACAACGTAAGCATAGTATACATGTATGAAATATTTTCTCGAGGTGAGGAATTCAAGTAAAATTCTCCCGTGGATACGAGAGCAGCAACGTTGTTACAATTAAAAGGACAGTCTAGAAAGTAGAAGATAGGTACTGTTATCATTCATTATATTCATTATTGACTTTTCCGTCTTTATCAGACGATTTAAGCGACTTGTGAATACTTTCCTATATGACTATGTAAGCCTATACGGGAGAGGCATTGTCTCCCGCAGAGGTAGCAGAATTGTGGATTATGAGGTAGGTAGTAAGTTGAGTAAAGGTTGTATAAACAAACACCTTTGATATCTCCTTCCTTTCTACGCTATGGATAAGACACACACTAGTACCCACAGGGAAAGGGTAGGCCGCTTCCTTTTGATTGCTTATCTATATATATTTGTACGCCAGCTGGTAAAATATAGTGTTCGCTAAATGGTTTAGACTTAGGCTGGGTTGCACCAAACCGCCTGTAATCGTAAGCTGTGTTCGTTAATTTTTTTATGTATGGAATGTTTGACAAGTTTCTATGGGATGACAGCTGCCGGCGCCATATTTAACGTTGATCAGTCTGTGATCGTAAGTTGGTGCAACCCAGCCTTAAGATCTTTATATATACTCGTACCTATGTGTAATTGACGAGAGGAACGCTGAAATACGTTAATGACGTTATGAGTAACTCATGTTCTGTATCATTCAACTTCTGTGTTCCATATCAGTGGTTATACTCGTAGGAAGGTGTAACAACAAGCCCATACGCCGCTTGCCGACTTAACTGTATTATTGGTAATCGCCATAAAAATATATACATATGTCCATGTTTCGCCCTATCGATACTACATACGTGACACGCCAGAGACCAGCATACAAGGACATTATACAAACACTCATTATACACTGGTAGCGTTCACTCACCGCCCTCCATAAACGCATCCTTTATCTATATAAAGCTGTGAAAACCATATGTATCTCTTTCAAACTCAAGCCCTTCCCGTAGGGACGGGTTTCATGAACTTCCTAGTTCATTCCACTGTCTATTTGTGGATACAATGGCGCCAATTTGCCACTGTCGCAACGTACCAATTAGTTCCTTCAGCACATGTAAGTGGTTTGTCCTTAGCCGACTAACTAGGAGACAAGTTTGGTTCTGTCACGTAACTGGTATAGGGTTGGCGAATGGGGAATGGAGCAAATGCGGTCTTAGTGAAGATGCTGTTACTGGCACTTTCTGTTCCTCTAATACTCGTAGTTTTATTTTGTGCCAAAAAGTATCTCCGAATTATTTCCTAGTAGATGCAGACTTTGGATCATCATCAACATCATCATCAAATCAGCCGAAGGGCGCCAACTGCTGGACATAGGCCTCCCACAAAGAGTTCCACAATGACCGGTCCTGTGCTGTTGTGGGGGGCCTACCCACGATGCACCTACTTCCAGTACGCAGATTGGTTAAAATTTACTATTTTTTATAACAAATTTCAACTCAATTGGTCCAGTGGTTGCGGAGCAAATTGGCTTGACAGGCGGACGGACAGACAGACGCACGAATGATCCTAATATAAGAGTTCCGTTTTTCCTTTTGACGTCCGGAACTCCGGAACCGTAAAAATTACCATCGATATATTATGGCCACCTGCTGATGTGACACTGCAAAGTGTTTAGAGTAATTTAATCATGATTCATCATTAAGGAATCTTGACGTCAGTATTTTACTACTTTAGAATAAACTGAGTTCTCATAACACGGTACCATCAATAACGCTTCCATTTTATTGCGCACTTTTATTATTGCTTCATACATTCCATTGCCTTATGTTTTTTAGTAGGTAAAGTCACAACGTATTGCGCAACTTGTGTTATGAGCAACTTTTTATATTTACTAGGATAAATATGAACGTTTTTTTTTACTTTATGCTTTCTAAAACAAACAATTTAACCAGAACTAGACATTTTACTCATGTGCGAAGAAATTAGGTTCAATTTGAGTACCTGAAGTTGGCAGTCTTTTTTGACTCTATAGAAACTGATATTTGTTGCAAATTGCAATGAACAGGTGGGTACACTGGGTACTTAAATTTATTACATCCCCGACAACCCTAGAACCTCGTATCCATACCGTTAGGCACAGCACCAATATCTAGTAAACTGGTTCAATGCTATGATTCTTGTTTAGATACTGCCGGGAATGATCGTGTTTGGCTACGAGAACGAAATGTCAATACGAGTAACGTCGAGTACCTTGACAAACGTATCGCAGTAGGCCGTGTTTTTGAGTGGTCTTGCGCATTGAAAAACTTGAGATCTATGCACATATTATCAGAAGTCATCCGGTTGTGTTGGGTCTGCACTGGACATTACTGATTGTCGTGTTATTTCATTATTTTACAGTCTTGTGGTACGTATTATTTAATTATCATCATTAGAAAATTTCTGCTAACTATGAACTTGTTGGTCGTGATTTGGAATGCAAAAATTAACGTGCATCTCCTCAATAATCTTTATCGTAATGTCTCTACCTTTTGAAATGTGACAGAAACAGGAAGTAGAGGACATGACGTGGAAAATCGGGGAACCATTCATACCAGTCCACTATGATTGTATGTTTGATCAAATGATCGACTATGAGCGAAGAAGAAATCGTATATACCTAAGCTTACGTTACTGCAAAGAAAAAATATAAAATATGATTAAGATGCAATTCCCGAGAAATCTCTTATTTCCTATAAAGAGGCTAATTATATAAAAATCATATTTAATCTTGTTTTATAAATCGTTTAGCTCCGTTGGCAAACTTAATCACAGAACTGAATAAAAAACTAAAATCAATGTAAATTTTGGACGCACACGCACTAAATTTTACGTCTCGCTGTCAATCACGGCTTATCTTTTTATGGACTGCAGCTGAACAGAAATAAACACCACCCTACCGCCGGAGTTAAAAATACAATCTCCTTGAGCCGAAAGTAGAATCGAAGCTCATTCATAATCATAACATCAATTGTTGCAGTTAAGCAAGTAGGTACGAGTATTAACGAAAACTTTAAAAAAACAACGTGGTATCTTACACCTACACAAAAAGTTTACCTATTGCTTGTAATAAAATTCAGTAAACACGGGTTCTTACATTATTAATGTATACCTCAAGGTGGATTACTTTTAAACTTCTTTTAGTTGTATGTATGTAATTAGCTAATTAGGCCAATAATATAGCACATTCAACATGTTAGTATATCACTGTTACAACTACCAACGATACTTAGTTTCAATTTAATGTCCATCCTTTCTGAATAGGCCTAAATTCTATTCTAAATTAGAATATAAGTCGTATATTTATTTGTTGTGGGATCGGTAGTAAATTTAATGATCTACAACTATTTTGTAAAACATTTTAGATATTTTATAACTGTTAATGAATTTTTAAATTTTTACTTTTTCAACTGATGTAGGCACTTAAAATTTCAAATTGTAGTGGAATTCTCCGGAACACCGCGTAAGGTGATATATTCTTCGCCGGTAGGTATTGTGTCTACGTAACTACTACTTTATTGCCAGTACCGGGGAGTTCGAACACTTCGAACACTTCGAACTTTTCTAGATGTGAGGTGAAAATCCTGGAATAACGATTTATCTACGCAGTAAGATTTTGCTACATCGATTTTTCGCGCAAATGATTTCTGGACTGTAAAGCTGATCGTAATCGTTAGATGTGTTTTCGAGAACTGTTTTATAAATATACAGATATTGCACGTTTAGTATTAAAGCAACGGATGCGCTGCTGCCATCACGGGATTCAATATTCCACTTTATTACACCATTTTCACCTAATTATTACAAGTGCTTCATGGTAGATCCTACTTGCAAGACAGCATCAGAGTCAGTCTATCATTTATTTATTTGGGGGTTTTACAGCCTCTAAGCTGATAGCCGGGCGGCATTAAATCCGTGTTTATTGTTCGCATACATAGGTAAATAAATTAACAGTAATCTAAATAAAAATTCTAAAATGTTTGTACCTCCTATCAAATTCTACTTAGTAACCTAATATTGTTGACCAGGTCGGGAACAGCAGACATACACAATGTGCTTCAATAAACCCATGTACTTACAGTAAAGGAAATGTAAAAACGTATGATTTTAAGCCTTATTGTCTTAGTGACAGGAGCAAGAAACGTATACGTGTTTCGATTTCCTTCACTCTGTCGAGTCGCCTGTGACAAAATGACTAAGTATAACACCTCTCCTTCCATTTGCAGGCATCCATGGACCTGCCCCCCGACAAAGCGAAGCTGTTACGCAACTATGACCTGGAAAAGAAGTGGGAGATCATCTGCGACCAGGACATGGTGCAGGCCAAGGACTCGCCGACACACTACCTCAACAAGCTCAGGACGTATCTCGATCCGAAGGCCTCTAGGAGTCACAGGGTATGTAATGTACACATATAAACATTCTTAGAGTTAAGATAAGACATAAGACTGACGATCTGAAACAGTTTGCGAATATATGGTGGGAGAGGACCACTTGTGTCGATCGTTGATTACTATGATGAGATGGCTCCAAGCCATTGTTACTTAAGTGAAGGTAATCTAAGGCGCTGAAAACATTAATAATAGTAGATTGTGGCTCAAAGGAGCATATATTTATGGCGAGTGTGCTGTGGTATAAGTATCACTGTGGCCACAACACTGTGTTCGCACGTATATCATCGTTTTTGCGGTGCGACGCTGAAACGCAATGTTGGGGCCATGCTCTATTGATAACTGAGTGAAGCGAAAGATTCTACAATAGAATCCTGAACATAACGAGGGATCTTAAGTAGAATCTTGAGCGTAGCGAGGGATTCAAGTGTTTACGCCCTAGACGGAAATAATTTTGCTACTGTGTGACACATACTGCTTTTCACACCGCCTATGAGGCTCGCTGCTAAAATCATGAAATGTCTTACAAATAAAATAATCTTGTCACCGAGTGGCACATACTGCTTTTCACACCTTCAATGAGAAAAAGAGTCTTTGTTGCCCTCAAATGAGGGAAGAAAAGTTTGATCCCTCAGTCGTGGGCAACAATTGCTCTTTTCTGAATAGCAGGTGTAAAAAATAAGGGTTACCTACCCCTGTGTCACTCGTTACGCTCGTAGTATGATAGCATTCGGTAAGCTGTTGAAAACTTCTAACACTTGACAAACCCAACCTAATGACAAAGCCTAAATCCAAGTCTAATTTTCCATCTGAGTTTAGTTCCGCATACACTAGTAAGTACTTAATACTGACAATACTGTGAGATCTGTCGCAGATGCGGTGAACATTCCCGATAAAACCCGTCAATTCCTGTAAAATTTCTAGTACTTGTGCCTAAACCTAACAACGAAAGTTTTATTGCAAAAACGAGGGCTACTACAAAAGCTGTTAACAAACTTTAAGGAGTGCCTATTCTACTCTTATCTGATACTATGTATCGTTTTGCTCAATAAATCATAAATGGAACACCAGCTTGTTCATAAAGGATGCCGTTACTCAGACAATGAGGCATAACTCACAAAGGTCCGTGCTCAAGCGCAATCTACGGAGACAATCGGTAATAAGCTGGTAGCTCCAGGTAATTACGGTGCCTAAGGCTTTCTTTCCGATACTAACAGGGATTTAGGTCGCTCGAGGGCCACCTTGGACCTATCAAGCAATCTATAAGCCGACTAAGCCAAGTACAACATTGAAAGAAGAAAATATGAACGTTCTTCGGTACTTCTTAGCTTGGTCGAATATTAGGATGTGGTAGGATAGTTGACTGCCATTGGAACAATGTTGCGGGCTTTGGAGCCGAGGTTGTTAGTTGTAGCTCTGGGGACACTGGCGATGTAGGGAAGAGATAACAAATGTAAGTAGTTAAAATCTTTTCCTGCTCCACAGGTAAGTCACGAACTACTTATAATCATTTTTCGAATCTAATTAGGCACGTTTTAAAAATGGTATTCTGAAATCATTGAACACAAAGGCTATTTTAATAAAGAATCGGGGTTCCAGTGGCATATCCGCAGTCAAAGTAGCTCTGTAAAATACGTGAAACGCTGCCATTGATAAATAGTAAACAAACTAGCAGTTAGATATACGCGAGCTTTTCGTTAAATTTGGTAGATCAAGAACTTTCGATATTATATTAATTATTTGAATGAATTTGGATTCATTTAAATACCTTGACGATATGGCCTGCATCGCAAAAGCGGTGAGATCATGCTGTAGATATACCTTCAGAAGAGAAGACTCATCGATATATTAAAATATAATGAAACGGGTCACTCACATAAAACTGTAAAAACTAGTGAAATGTGCAGCGTGGGTAGGCCCCACAAGGTGGACTGCTGACCTGGTAAAGGTCACGGGAGTCCGCTGGATGCGGGTGGCGCAGGACAGGTCATTGTGGTACTCTTTAGGGGAGGCCTATGTCCAGCAGTGGACGTCCATCGACTGATATGATGATGATGAGTGAAATGCGAAGTTGAGCATAAGATCCAAATTTTGTTATTTAATTTCTTCGGATGTAGTGCTCAACTTCATACTGCTGCTGCTTCGGGCCGATACTTCGCTGTTACAGATCGAATGCAGTGAACAAATGCTCATACTGTGTAATAGTGTATATACTGTGTGTGTACCTAGATTTTACGTAAGCAATTCTATGTATAGCTAAACCAAAATACCGTCCTCAAATTAAATTAATTAAATTGAATAACTAAGCATCCAACGTGTGATTGAATGCACGTTTTAAATGTTTACAAAAACATGATTACAGTAACGGTACGGATGCAAAAACATCTCGCTTGCTAACGGCGTTTTTAAGTGCTTCATCTCATGAGCAAAGAGTAATTATTATGTGAAGAAGCGTCAAACTTCACCCTTTTGTGTCTCACAGTACAATTACTTGTAGGCTTATCTGTACTAAATATGGTTAGCTTGTATTTTAAGGGTAAACTCTAGGTTTCTACTCATGTGAATTTATATTTCCAATATACATACATGTTAATCGATGTAAGAATACCGAATATTAGTAGTTTTAGTTGGTACTTTTTAATAAACTTTTCATTTTTGTCACATGGTACCTGAGCGGGCGGGGTCTATAGTTAGTAATCCTTTAGCAAGGAGTGAATTACCCAGTTTCACTCAACACAGGTGCCTACGTGCGTTTAAACAAACAGACGCTTCGTTTAAAAAAAAAGTGTAAATGCTATGAACTTGTCGTGACTGTCGGCTTAATGACAATTTATTGCTTATTATAAAAAAAATACTCATGGAGCCTTCTCAAATCTTAATCTCTCAAGATTCTTCATAACATAATCGACAACCATATTTCTTAATAAATTGTTGAAACAGCAGTTGTACTATGACATTTTAACTCAGGGTCAGCTGAAGTCCCGTTCAACATACAGTCCTCCGCTTAAAGCAGTCTTTGTAGACATAACACTAAAGACTATTTTCGTATGTTAATTGATAAAGGTTTACTGTACTTCCGATTAGATATTTATGAGAGATAGCGCCGGTCAGAGGTCCCGGGACATAAATACGCCATCAGCGTACTGCTGTATGGGAAATAGGACGTTAATATAAATAAAGGATGTCCCAAAAAGGACACAAGATTTCAATTTGCCGCCATTTTTGTATTTTCGTGCTGGCAACCCTTAAAAAAACTATTTGACAGCTGAATGTTTAGGGTTTGTAAAAATAGCGGGTTATACGAAAGATCAACGCGTTTTTATTATTGAACATTATTTCAAAAGTAATGAAAGTTTGGCGGGTACGGTTTGAAAATTCCGTGCAAAATATGGTCGGAATATTGACTTGACTTCATCAACTGTGAGCAGAGTGGTTTAACGCCTTTAAACTTCTTTTTATGGGGTTATTTGAAGTCTAAAGTCTATGCCAATAAGCCCACAACCACTCATGCTTTAAAAGAGGAAATTCGACGCTGCATTGGAGAAATTCAACCGCATCTATGCAAAACGGTCATAGAAATTTTTGACAAAAGAGTGCGTATGTGCCAGCGAAGCCCTATATAGGAGGACATTTGCCTGACGTATTATTCCACAAATAACCCTATTTTATGTATTTCAAGATTTTAAATACATATATATTATAACGAAAAAAAAATGTGTTTTTCATCAATTTCAAATCTTGCGTCCTTTTTGGGACACTCTTTACTTATTGTTCATAAGCTTCATTGAATCATTCATTGAGTCGATAAGTGTTGGTTATTTAGTTGGTTCTTGTATCTATTAGTTTTAATTAGTCGTTCATGTAGATGTAGCTTATTGTGATACTTTATTTCCATCTCATCGGAGCCTTATAAAAATAATAATAATAATAAAATGATTTATTGTCGCAAGAAAGCAAAAAACAAAACAAAAGTACAAATGCACAAAGGAAAAATAATAATTAAAAAGAGGAACGGTGCGACAATAGGCTCGGGCTCAGCGTTTGCTGCGAGCCTGGTCGGCTGTACAGCGCTGATTTTCAGCCCGCACCTATTACACAGCTCAAACAAAAAAATATGAATAGCTGGCTGGAAGGGGAGCATTCGCTTGACTACCAAACAGGAACTTTATACTTGAGTGTGTATAATCGCGTTTGCTTAGGGAGTGCTGGGTCCCCTATTCCTAATAATTGTCACTTGCGGTACTGACTGCCATCTAATCGTCCAAACCAGAGGAGAAAATTAGATCTCAATGGGATTAGGTTAATATTAAAATCATCATCGGTATGCACTCATATGATAAATTATTTATCTAAAAGTATTTATCATATCTGCATTCGGTATGTGTCCAAGCCCGTGTTTTTCATTACGTATCGTACCACATTAATGGGTATACTTTATACACCGCTTCTTATGGAGAATGCATACTATGCGTAAATTTACTATGTAAATTATTTAATAATTCTCTTTTATTTACGTTTACATGAGCATAATTACCCCCTCATTTAAGTGAAATGGACCCATTAAATACCGTAGTAATTATGGTAATTTTATTCGTACCGTGTTTTAATAACCCGAGGTCATAAAGAGCGCTGTTTAGGTCAACATTCACTTGTCGTGGAGTCATATTTAGTGTTGTCGTGAGTCTGAGGATGGTGAAGATTTAGACGGAATTCTAGCTATCCTGAAATAAATAAATGAAATATATGAACTTTATTCTGCAATTAGGCCGCAATGGCACTTTTACAAATCAAAATCTACTAGCGTTTCTGAAAAAGAAGACCACTGCCGAGAAGAAACGCCGAAACAAACTCGACAGTCAGTCATTTTCTCCCAAAAATATGCTTATTACAATGATAATACCTAAGTAAATCTGAAATCGGATGATTTCTTAAGGCCCTCTAGTCCTGCGAGAGTAGGTATTTAGCGCTGTCCTGGCGGTGCGTGAACAAGCCCGCGCGGACGAAGCGACTGTGAACTCGGATGACCCCGCTAGCTTCATACTGGTCACAGTATAGAAATATAACTGTATTTTGACTTAAGAAATGCATTAATTATGATTAAACTTTAGTATGTCATTGATATCATTTTTTAATAAATAGGTAGTAAATAAATAATTGAAAGTCGAACTTACGGTAGGATCCATTATAATGAAAAAAAACAGAATTCATAGTACATTTTTTTCATAGGAAATTCGTTATTTAATCTATGAAACCTAAGAACCTAAGAAATATGTCTTATACCTCTCTACTCGATTTGTTTAATAGGTCATGCAATTTTTTATCTATTTGTGTTATATTTATACAGGGTGTTATATTTATTTGTCGTGTGCGTGTCATCGTCATCATCATCATATCAGCTGATGGACGACCACTGCTGGACATAGGCCTCCCCTAAAGAGTGCCACATAAAATACAGACAGAATATTTTTTGGTGGTTTAATTTATTCATCAAAAGTTATTAGCTCTCAAAGCATAAAAAACATTGCGAAGTTTTTACTTTTTTACTATTTATGCGAAAGGTTACCGTATTTTTAAAAAATAAATACCAGAAATGATTTTTACATAAAGATGACAAAAGAATCAATATGGTATATAAAATGATACCAAACTTGCCACGGTAGCTACCTGGAAATGGGTAGATCTTATAAAAGAAGATTAGCTAGAAAGATAGAAAGTGTATAAATTTTAAAAGGGTCGGCAACGCGCATGTGACACCTCTGGAGTTGCAGGCGTCCATAGGCTGCGGTGACCGCTTACCATCAGGCGGGCCGTACGCTTGTTTGCCACTGACGTGGTATTAAAAAAAAGTCGGCCCGAATTAATGTGTTGAAGCTCACAGCTTACAAAAATATTCAAGTGCAAAGCAGTACTCGTAGATCTCTTACTATATCTACAATTTCTGGTAATAAACATTTCAATTTTACCAACTTTGGTTACATTTCTGGAGGGGTTCAGTTCAGTTGTTATACTGTCATTTTTATACTGTGGCACTATGACCATAATTTATTTGTTAATAATTACGCCTTTTTTCATTCGGGTTTTTATTGCCCTTCTTAAATAATTTGCAACCATTATATAAATTCGTCAAAAACTGCTTGTTTGGTGCACGAAACTGTCGCGGATAAAACTGACACAGGTCCGTTGTCTGTAAGCGCCAGCGCGCGACTGATCGGGCCTGCCGAGCCTCCGCGCTCGCGCATTTCGTAGGTATTTAAACATATTAATACATACAATCATTTTATCTTTTTAAATTCTGCAAAAATGTCTAGAAATACTGAATGGCTTTAGTTTAGTTCAAAAACTTTATTTAAAACATCAATAGTTTAGTCGTCAGATTGTAAATGCTTTACAAAAAGGAGTAACTTTGGGGTCTCTTTCTATCGAGCGAAGTTCATTAGATCGTGTATCTGAGTGCAACTTTGACTAGACTAGATCCTTAAGTAAAACATAGAATTTTTTCAAATTTTTAAAACCCTTTTTCTACGTTTCGGGTTGTTTTTAGAAAACTCGAAAACGCTAACTCGCTTGACGACCTCCCCTTAACTGCTTGCTGCCATATGTAGTGAATATCATCCTAGTGAATATCATACACATGCATACATATACTCACGCCCGTATCCCATTGGGGTAGGCAGAGACCAGAGAATGCCAAAACCTACGGTCCTTACATACTTCTTTCGCTTCAAACGCATCCATACATCTCATTATACGTGCTCGTCGGTAGCGGGTTCTTCTGAATATTATATTTAATTAGGAATAATCTAATTTAAACGTATTATTTATTAACGGTCTTATAGGTACATTTAATTAGGAATAATTTAATTTAAACGTATTATTTATTAACGGTCTCTGTAAGCGCTATGCTCTCATCCTTCATAATTTTCCTTATTTTCAACATTTCGTTTCGAACAAGTAACCGCTTGACCGCGGTTTAGTGTCATTCATTAATGATAAGCTAGTCTAAACAAACACGAGTAGCACATGGAATACTTTAGGAGCCGTTAGCCGGCGCCTGTCGATGAATCATTAAGAGGGCGCAGTACGCTCGGTTCTCCATACTAACGTATTTACGCTATCATTTTAAAACGCCATGCTAGAATAACATGAAACTTTGTATACACAATGGGCATATCTAGGTCCAAAATGAGTTTCTGTAGCTAGAAATTGTAAAATTTGTTTTTTACGGCTTGTATGAAAACTTTAATAATCGCTGTATTTTTTCTCCATTATAATTTCAAGCAACAGAAACTAATTTCCGACCTAGATATGCCGAATCCCATTGTGTAAACAAAGTTCCACGTTGTTCTAGCATGGCGTTTTCAAATGAGAGCGTAAATACGTTTGTATGGAGAACCGAACGTACCGCGCACCCTTAACTGCAAGTGCCGTAGAATGAGCACACTGTTCCTAACTCCCATAACATCATGAGATTGATGAGATTATTACGCTAGAGGTTAAACATAGTACAAAACTACGAAATTTAAAAGGTGCCGGAAAATACCTACATCGTCGCTAACCTACGTAATTATTTAAATTATAAAGATATAGAAAGGATGAAGTGTGGACCCGTAGCCTATTTTCTAAACAGGACATAAAGGAATCGAGGCGTGCCTGATTTACATGGCAACCCTGCTAACAATCCCTTCACGGCGGTGTCCCGTCTTTTCAGTATTTTCAATAGGGCGACGTAAGAACGCAGACTACGAATCGACGCGCCTCATCATCATCATCATCCTTTATACGCTTCCCTTTCGTCCATGAGAGGAAAATTGACGCGTCTGCGTCTGCCGCCTCACATGTATTTGTGTTTTCCAATCAACCATTGAAGGATATCTTGTAGATTTGGTGTTAGTTTCTAATAGTTGCTGCTTGGTAACTACTGATTTACGAGTATGATGCAATAAAAATGAGATACTGTATCGGAACATTACACTAGAGGCTCTGTACTGAACATCTGTTCGACGTGGTATTGATACAAATCATAATCACCTGCCGATTTAATGTCATTGACCTCTGATCAGCCATACTTGTTCCATACCTCGATACGTGGTGGGCGTACGGACGAGATGAAAGGCCAGTCATGCGATTCAAAGCTTGCTTCCACTTCCACTCATCATACTGCTCGTTCCTTCCTAGTATTACTTGACTTTTATGTTCATAACTACTATACCTAATCGCAGGTCAGAATTATACTGGTTCTAGTGAGATGAGCTGTCGGTATGTTAGTGAATACCGGCAACACATATAAGGACGTGAACTAATCTTATCGTGCTTCGTTTATATGGTATTGAGATAGTTCGATGGCAGAACAATGAATTTCCATTGCCTCGGGTCACGAGTCTAATTTGCAAATGGAATCTATTGGAATGGGATCATAGTTTTCGTATTCGGTTCATATTGTTTGTACCAGACGGATGCCAGAATAATGCGGGAATTATTTGCTCAATTTCAGACTACCCAATTTCCAAAAAATAATTAAATATTAACTTTGGTTAATATTTTTCTTATTCGCTGATTCCATATGAATCTTATCAAATATCAAAATAAAATCGTTCTTATTCACATTTTCAGAAACGGAAAATGGTTGGCGACTCCACATCGACACAAGTTCTTCGGGATTTGGAGATATCTCTACGAACCAATCACATAGAGTAAGTGCATTTGTTCGTTTTTAGGATTTTTTTAAGCTAACTGTGATGATGACGACTATGTATTTCCATGAATTCCAAGCAACAGTTTTTTCCTTAAGAACCTTTTCACTGTTTGTTTATTGACGTTGTTATGGGTTGTCGATGGTGTTAAATGACCGAGACGATATAAACCTTATAACAATATTTATTAATCAAGAAACTTAAACCTAACTTAAATGTAAGGGGCGCCAGGAGAGATTTAGTCCGGTGTTCGACTGGGAACTCTGCCTAACCCGTGCCAACGACGTAGCTCAGTCTCTCAATATTCCCAAAATTAATGCGTACGGGAAAGGGCGTGTCGTAAGGCTACAAATGAGATAAGACAGTATTAGCCCTATATACACTACATAAAATATCGCTTGCTGGTTAACATTTTAAGGGTCTATAAACTAGAACTTACCCCTTCAAGAATTATATCCAGTGCACAAAATTAAAACATAACAATTTCTTTGTCACTAGTGCGTCAAACTACTATGACAAACACTAACAATTTCGTTTAACTCCATATTTCGAATCAGTAACTACACAAAGGAGGTGACTGCATATGTCGTGGTTGCGAAGCCGAGTGCCTCGAATTCGCCAGTCATACCCACCACAATGTTTGTGAATTAAAATAACAAAAATGGAAAAAGATCGTCTGCGCGGGGAATCGATCCTCCGACCTTAAAGTCAGTAGTTTGATGCGCAACCACTGCGCTACGAATGTACATAGCGACCCGCTTGAAATAGGCGAACAGTTGTTGCAAGCTGCACCCAACAGGCTAAGTGCAACTTTAAGCTGACGACATAAGGTCTATTACAAAGTTGATACAATTTTAACCTATTCTCTTACTGTACTAAACCTAAACTAAACTCTAAAACGCTTATACAATCATAACAACGTGAATAAACTTTCCGGTGCCCTTGGACTATATGGCAGAAAGTGACGAATGCTTGGGATATTGGTCAGCATCAGCACTCGGCATGATCGCATCAGAAATGTGACCATCCGCAGTAGAACCAAATTAACAGATATTAGCCAACCCTACGAATCCCTTAACTTAAGTGGCGGGGCACATTGCGCGTAAAACCGATGGCCGTTGGGGCGGAAAGCTTCCCGAGTGGCAATCACGTACCGGAAGGCGCAACGCGGGCGTCTGCCCCCCATACTACTAGACTGATGACCTGGTAAAGGTCGCGGGAGTCCGCTGGATGCGGGTGACGCAAGTCCGGTCAATGTGGCACTCTTTGGGGGAGGCATATGTCCAGCAGTGGACGTCCTTCAGCTGATATGATGATGATGAATAAAACAAGTGTAAATACCAGCGCTTTTCATAAATTTCATCAACATCAACTAGTTACGTACCCCAAAGAATAGCTGTTTTACCTTACCCCCAGGCTCGGAGCTGATAGTCTAGTTGTCATATTACAGATGGGTTCGGGAATTCCTGAACGAGCAGAACCAAGGTCTGGACGTGCTCATCGACTACCTCAGCTTCCGACTCAGCATGATGCGGCACGAGCAGCGGATCGCACTGGCTCGGAGCCAGTCCAGTGATGGCATCAACCAGGGTCAGTATTATGATGACATCCTAACCGATTTCGGCTTCAGCGACTGTGAATATTAGGAACTAAATTACGTATCAGGGCGAATGTACAGCGTTTTTATAGCGTTTTCTTTTCGTCATTGTCGTCTCATTCAATATTGTTAAAAGAGACTGATAATCAGATTTAACTTTTGTTAAAAGCCGAAACCAATATCGGTTGTGAGTCTCAGTTGATCAAAGTTGTCGCGGTTTGTTCTACCTTTGTGTAGGTAAGCAAAATCTTGTACCTGACAATGACGTTAGAAACAAGTGTTTCAAAACGCCGAAGATTCGCCGATCAACGAATAGGTATCAGAAAGAAAGAAAGATAGAAATCGTTTATTCATGACAAAACAATTAATTAACAAAAAACAGAGACCGATACATAATTAATTATGTCACGAAATGGTCATATCATTATGTATTACTATAGTATTGCTCTACGGAGGTGTGCACTTGTGGAGTGAATGAAGATATAGTGACGAAAATTTAGAAAGGTATGTTAAGATGGTTTGGACATATCATGGTTGAAAGAAGATAGACAAAACGAGTGTATGAAGGAAGAGTGGAAGGAAAAGTTGGAAGGGGAAGACCACGGCGAACGTACTCCGACCAAATCGGATACATTCTGCAGAAAGGCTAGGTCAATAGTACCCTAAGTCGGCGCGCATGCATGAAGAATGGTATGAGAGATCATGAAGTGAAAGTTGTATGTCAGGATCGTAGCAAATGGAAATCCGGGATCTCTGCCTACCCCTCTGGGAAACAGGCGTGATTATATGTATGTATGTAGTGTTGCTGTTCCACTCTTCGGTGCGCTATTAAGTAGCTTATATACCTGATTTTCTTCATTAAGTAGACAATAGTCACCACACGGCGGGCTAGTAAGTACATATTGTTGCCAAATCACGGCGCCCATGACTCAATGACTGCTTTCTCACTTGCACTGTGCAAATTAGAAAGAGGAGGGTTGATTTTATCGTCTCGCGTCGCGTAGCGGCGACAGTTGTCCCAGACCCGCAGAACAAAGGAGGGTGTGTGCTGCCTCGTCGTGTGTCGTGGTTAAATTTCGCCCAAGTATTAAAAACTTCATGAGATAAAACATCTTATACGTTACCTGCGTCACGTTTAGCTTTCCCACTAAAATCTCCCTTAATTACGTTATTATCATAATTGCGCGATCCTTAGCTATATCATAGAGAAAATAAGTAAGAATAGAGAGCTAACTCCATACATCATTTTTTACTTATTATTTCGTAGTCGACATCTAGCGTCAAATAGCGGAATTATCAGTATTGCTATAAAGATACTAGATGTCACGTATGTCGCTACTGAAGAAAAGTGTATTTCTCAACAATTTACTACTAATATTTAAAGCAGAATGAGTTCAAAACAGAGTTCCGGTTAATCCGGTATTAATATTAGCTAAAAATGGTTGAGCATTCGATTGTTCGTTCGTCACGGCATCTATTGTAGAGTAGCAATACTGATAATTCCGCTATTTGAAGCTAGATGTCGACTACGAAATAATACGTAAAAAAAGATGTATGAAGTCATATGGAGTTAGCTCTCTATTCTATATCTACTAGCGGATTGAACGTTAACCTAATTTCCCTCAGCTTCTTACTTAATTCGTCACGTCTTGGCCGTAAATCAACTATATTATCGTTGCTGTCTAGTATAGTGCTGACGTGTAGCGAATTTTTAATAACAGGCCCTATTATATTAAATATGATATACACACAAATTACACCACGACATCGCACCATACGTAAAAGATGGAGGTAGCAATTCGGACAGAGACCGTATACGTCCCTAATATTACCTTCAAATTTTGATAATGTCTTGTGAGTTTATTTTCATTGAATGACAAAACTTTATTAATCACTATAGTTTTGAAATAATAATAATAATTGTTCTTTTTAGGGTTCCGTAGTCAACTAGGAACCCTTATAGTTTCGCCATGTCTGTCCGTCCGTCTGTCCGTCCGTCTGTCCGTCCGTCCGCGGATAATCTCAGTGACCGTTAGCACTAGAAAGCTGAAATTTGGTACTAATATGTATATCAATTACGCCGACAAAGTGGTAAAATAAAAAGTGATATATTTTATTAGGGTACCTCCCCTATACGTAAAGTGGGGAGTGATTTTTTTTTTTCATTTTAACCCTAACGTGTGATATATTGTTAGATAGGTATTTAAAAATAAATAGGGGTTTACTAAAATCATTTTTTGATAATGTTAATATTTTCTGAAATAATCGCTCCAGAAGTAAAAAAAAATGTGTCCCCCCCCCCCCCTCTAACTTTTGAACCATAAGTTTTAAAAATATGAAAAAAATCTCAAAAGTAGAACTTTATAAAAACTTTGTAGGAAAATTATTTTGAACTTGATAGGTTGAATAGTTTTTGTAATTTTATCAAAAAAAAAAAAATGTGACGGACGGAAAACTACGGAACCCTACACTGAGCGTGGCCCGACACGCTCTTGTTTAATTTTACAATTCATTTGCAGAATAAATTTATGATTTAGATTTTTTTTATTTTGAATAGCAGATACTTTACAAAACTAGCATTTGTTATTTTTTTTTACTTCGATTTGGCATGGCGAAGGTTGATTTTAAGAAAACTATTTAATAAGTACCGGAAATTCAAAACATTCTTCGATATTTAGACTACTGGTGACTTTTTTAGTAGGCAAATGTCTAAGACTCGGCTGTAAGATTCGTTAGACCTTAAGTCGGTAAGTTATGTCAAAAAAGTTAAGAGTTACCAATATTTGATCTGACATTTGGTTTAACGGAGCTTTATAAAACCGGCCCTAAAAACCAGGCTTAAGATTTACTGCATAGGTTTCCGGTAGTACAATCAGCATCAAATTGCATTGCATTGCAATTGCATGCGGTGTTTACCTTTAGTTGATTGTTACACTTAGCATGTACCTACTAAATGTAATTGTATCATTATTAAATGTATTAGTGTAAACAATTGTTGGTGAGCCAAATAAAATAAATAAATAAATAAATGTAGCTACGCATACGAAGGAGTCAAGAGCTCTTGGGAACAATAAAGAATTTTGAACTTTTCAAATGCGTACCTACTTTTGATGCTGAATGTACTACCCGTTGAGATATATTAAAGAAGCAGCTGCGATACTTTTGCTCTTTTAAGTAAAATGAACATGTCCTTTTTGACATATAATTCGATAAGACTATATTGGATGAGTGGCGTACTGGAAGGCCTATACTTATCACTTGGCGATTACATGCTGAGAATGTTGAAATGATGATTATTGCTGAATTTATTAGTTCCGTTTTGTCTCAGGTGCAAACACAACGACCTCCGACTGCAGCGCGCCCACCGACGCAAGTTCCACCCTCAACGCTTCCTGGAGGCGGAGAGCGCGATCCACCGACGCGGAGTGCGAAGGGGCCGCCAGCCCTGCCGTAGCACGGCGGAGAACCAGGCATGCAGCGAGGCTGAATATGGGCGCTTCCACGGACGATATACACGTGTGCATCATGTGTATGAGGGCTATCATGAATAATAAGGTAATGATGAAGTTGCAGTAAGAGAGAAGTTTAAGCATGTTTGTTAGTTCGAATTAAATGTCTTGGAAGCGGTGGGTTCTACCGACGCTGAGTGCGAAGTGTCGCCAGCCCTGCCGTACCTAGGCGGAGACCTAGGCCCGCAGCGAGGCTGAATATGGGCGCTTCCACGGACGATATACATGTGTGCATCATGTGTATGAGGGCTATCATGAACAATAAGGTAATGATGAAGTTGCAGTAGGAGAGAAGTTTAAGGATGTTCGTTAGTTCGGATTAAAATGTCTTGGAAGCGGTGGGTTCTACCGACGCGGAGTGCGAAGGGGCCGCCAGCCCTGCCGTACCTTGGCGGAGAACTAGACATGCAGGGAGGCTGAATATGGGGACATCAACGGACGATATACAATTATTAATGCCTGCATCTAGTTTAGAGTAGTTGAAGGTTGAATGCTAGTTCAGTTTAAAGTGTCTTGGAAGCGGTGCGTTCTACCGATGCTGAGTGCAAAGGACCGCCAGCTCTGTCGTAGCAAGGCGGAGAGCTAGCCAGCAGCGAGGCTGAATATAGGGGCCTCGAATGATGATATACATGTTTGGATCATGTATGTGTATGGGGGCTACTTATCATAAAAAATAAGGTAATAGTGAAGTCGCAAGAAGCTATGCTTAACGTGATTTATTTCGGCCGCCCTGTATACTGTAGATGTACCGCGATACCCGACCATCAGCTTTGGACGAGCCGTCAATCATGACCATGGTAATATGGTATCGGTGAAGCAGTGGTCAGAGTTATTAACAACACTATTAAAGCCATATTAAATACGTAGGTACTTAACAGATGGTTGATCCCGGACAGACAATCCTTCTGTCTCATCAATTCTCTGTGTTGTGTGGCTAAATAGACAAATCGTGATCGAATTCATTCATAATCGATAGACCTCTTAAATTATTGCATAGTACAGCTTCAGTCAGTACATTGTTACCCGGCTGCAAAATTTAAACAATGCATAGCAAGCTCGACTGATATAAAACTAACCACCACCACCACCACCATATCAGCCCTAGGACGTCCACTGCTGGACATAGGCCTCCCCCAATTTCATGGGGGGTAAATGCCATAATCGCCACGCTTGGCATGCGGGTTGGCGATCGCAGTATCTCCACCGCACTCTAGGAATGCTGAATAAAACTAACCATTAATCTTTTATTTCCAGTACGGCTTCAACATGGTAATCCAACACCGGGAGGCCATCAACAGCATAGCTCTCTCGCTGGTGCACCACTCGCTACGCACCAAAGCACTAGTCCTCGAGCTCCTGGCCGCCATCTGCCTGGTGAAGGGCGGACATCAAATAATACTGTCTGCGTTCGACAACTTCAAAGAAGTGGTCGGAGAGCCGAGGAGGTTCCACACGCTGATGGAGTACTTTATGAACTACGATCAGTTCCACATTGAGTTTATGGTAGGCCAGCAGCCGTATGCTGTCTTTATGTGCACGTTTTGTTTTTTTATACTACATTGTTGGCAAACAAGTGTACGGCCCGCCTGATGACGTTAGCACACTGGAGGGGCGTTCAGCTTAAATTGCATTTACTTTTCCCAAGTTTGAGTGAAGAGGCATAAGTAAGGCGACTTCCTGACTTGGCGGGGCCTCGATATGTAGTATTTTGTTCTTTGACGTGATACTAGATACTGCCAGTATTGCATTTGCGCAGTAGTAATATAATGCGCAGAAACAGAGCAGTACTAGTAAAAGTAAAAAGTAAAAGTAGTTTATTCTTCAAATTAGGCATATTACATGCACCTATGAACGTCAATAAACTACCACCGGTTCGGAAAAATATACCTCTGCCACGAGAAGAACCGGCGTAAGAAACTCGGCGAGGTGTCATTTTTTCAAAACAATATACATTGTATAGTGTATATCGTATACTGCCTCCGTATCGCCCCGATTCCCCGCATCTCGCGCCATTCAGGAATCACTTATTTAGATGTTGGGGCGCAGTAAAAAGTGGCACTGATTACTGACAGTTGACACTGACACCTAACAGTTTTCTCATATCGTACCGCCTCCGTACCGACATATTAGGAAATCGCCTAAGCGTTATTATAAGACTGCGATTAGTTTACGATTGGCATAGCTGTCAATGCACATACACTTTGACGTAAGTATAATAGTAAAAGCTGTCACCTTTAATCGTATTCTAATCGCGGTTAGATAATGAATTAAGAGTGGTTCGGTATGGTAACCCATGAGGGGATAAACTTATTAAGTGCGGTTTTTGGAGTAGCAACAATGCCAACCATTAAGGCGAAGGGGTGGGCAAGCTCTTTCCATACAAACTTTGTGCAAGTTTTTCTTCGTTTGTGTTTGCACACCAGTTACTATTTTTGGTCCATATGCTTATTTTTTTGTTAACTATGTCCTGATGTTTTTCTTTTCTAATTTTAATTATTTTTATTATTTTTAAAAAAATGCAAAATTTCAACATCAAGTTCTGCGTATATCCAATATGTACCAATAAAAAATTAAATTAAATGCTGAAGTGCGAAAACTAACGCAAAAAACTTGCACAACCTTTGTATGGAGAATGGTTTGCCCTACCCTGCGCCTTAACAAGGCTCCAATTTCTTTCACCCGGAAGACAGATTTTTCTTCTACCTTTAATACCCACCTAACTAGCTGCTTTATCTCCGTTTCCAGGTGGCCTGCATGCAATTCGTGAACATCATAGTACACTCAGTGGAAGACATGAATTTTCGGGTGCATTTGCAATATGAGTTCACTTCGTTGAATCTGGATGACTATTTGGAAAGGCTACGAATGTGCGAGAGTGAGGATCTACAGGTCAGTGTTATAATTTGCTTTCGTCAACCTATTCTTGGGATTGGGTAGCGGATCCCAGGCATCCTTCAGGATGCAACTGTACTGGGATAACGCTAAGACGATGTTGATGATGATGATGATGATTTGTACTGCCAGCGGAAATGGCTACGCGGGAGAAGTGTTCAAAATGATCGCTGAATGGGTGAAGTGCTACACCGTTGTTATTGGCTTATCATAAAGAAGTATGTACATAGCTCATTTTGAATTGAACTCTAGCAACGCTTAACTACTTCTGCTGTGCAATAAATATGTGACCCAGTCGATAACAATGTGACCCTCTGTAAATCTTATTACTATGAGATAAGGATATGGAAGAGATAATTTATTTTTTTCGAGTATAAGGAAACTTTTTTCACGTGTTAATTTATATTTTTCTTGATCCAGGTCCAGATATCGGCCTACCTCGACAATGTGTTTGATGTGGCTGCTCTCATGGAAGATAGCGAAACAAAAACAGCAGCGCTCGAGAAGGTCAATGAACTTGAGGACGAGTTGGGACACGTATGTATTTCTGTGTAACTCTTTTTTTTTCGTAATGTTTGAAAATATACGCTCGGTCATCTGTCAACTCCGACTGAGTGCATTGGAATGTTTCGTCGTCAATTTTCCAATATTAATTGTTCACTAGACGGTGAACCTAATTGTAAAATTATTTGAAGTGAAACATCGTCGAAGCGACGGCATTCATTCATAATTATTTAGTAATTATATCGATAGGTAGGATCGTTTAGCCTAATGATTAGTATCCTTGCCTACGAAGCTGACGGTCCTGATGGGTGGGTTCGAATCCCTGTCAGGGCAAATATTTGTGTGATTAGCATGAATATTTGTTTCTGAGTCTTGTACGTTTTCTATGTATTTATATCTATTCAATATTATAGTCTAGTACCTATAACACAAGCCGTAATGAGACTATGGGGCTAGTTCGATATGTGTAGTATGGTGGATATGAGTGCAGGAGGCGTATGATTGTTGCCATTCTATCACTTATCGACGTGGATAAGACACAAGAGAGTGACGGGTGTCTTATCCACGACGATAAGTGATAAAATGGCAATCATCACACGCGAGGAGCTGTGGATGTCTTTCGGCTGAAGAAGATGATGATGATTATTATTTATTAATGTTTTTAGGCCCACGAGCGCCTCGCGGCGTTGGAGCGAGAGGCGATAGCGAAATTGGCCTCGCTGGAGTCCGAGCTGGCCAGCGTGCGCCAGGAGCGCGACCAACTCGCCGAGGCCAGGCGACAAGTCGTGGAAGAGGTCAGTATTCTTAAATCGTATAGAAAATTTGTGGCTAAAGTAGAAGTATGGTGGCCCATGAGGGGAATTAAAAAGTGTGGTTTTCGGAGTATGGTCACCCAGTTAGTCCAAAGTCCAAGCTAGGTGTAGTACCCTTATGGATCTATACGTGACATTGGCCTCGCTGGAGTCTAAGCTGGCCAGTGTACGCTAGGAGCGCGATCAGCTCGCCGAGGCGAGAATACAAGTCGTGGTCAAGAGGTCAGTAGTAAACACTAGGTAGTCCTGGTAGTGAGTCTGGAGAATCCTGTGGTGACAGGGACAGTAGAATGCAATACACCATAAGAAGGAAACTCAACCAGGTGAATGTAAGTAGCACCACAAGTCCTAGAGATGAATACGGTTAACAAGTTCGGAAGAGCAACAATCTTCAGCAATGTGGAATTGAGAGAGGAGTTAGGTCTGGCTCTGGGGTTTGTAAAGCAATCATGCCCTTCAAAGTTGTAAATTGAATCTAACGTAAACATTATCTTAATTGTCGTTATTACTAGTCAGTGTTTATTATGAAATTTAAATTCGTTTAGTCTAGACTACACCTGCGCCGTACACGTTTTCTGCCAACTAAGCGTTCTGTAATTCATTTTTCACAGGTGTCAACCCTGAGGCGAGCGCAGCAGGACTCCAGAAATAGACAGTCTATGCTGGAATCCAAGGTTCAGGAGCTGGAATCCTTGACCAAGTCGCTGCCGAGAGGGGCTTCCAGTAAGTTCCTGGACCTATTTCTCAATTAAGCTGTCTTTGTATAGTCAACATCAGAAATAAGTTATTCATTTTAAGACAGTGGAATAACTCGTGACTGTACATTAATTAGATCCCCTACAAGGTGGACTCATGGCCTGGTAGGTCGTAGGAGCCCGCTGGATGCGGGTGGCGCTGGACTGGTTACTGTGGCACTCCTGGTTCTCTTATGTCCTTCGGCTGATAAGATGGTACATTCAATTGTAATGGTAAAAGATTAGTAGGTATTTTTATAACAAATGATTCTCATAGTGTGTTTTACTTTAGAGTCATAGGCATAGGTATGAAATTGAATAATGAACGTGGATGTGAGTAGGTAAGTCATTCTCGTGACTGTTTTTGGCATTATAAATTGTCACGTTATATGAGAGGTAAACCTAACCTACAGGCTAACAGCTACATTTCAATCTGGTCTCTAGTATCCTCAAGCTATTTCAGTACCGTCAAATTTCAAAATATCTGCTGGGACAAAGTGATCAAGAATATGTAACATTACTTTAAAGGGCCATAGGATAGTTCGGGTATTGGAGGTATTGAACCTATGGGAACTTGGGAACATTTACATTATATCCATGGACATGACAGTACCTAAGCTGTGACAGACAATGTTGTGTTTCAGTGGGCGCCATATCCTCGCACGCCCTCTGCAACGGCACGAACGGGACCAACGGCACGCACTCCCCCACCGGGCCGCCCTCGCCCCTCCCCAACGGGCACGTGTCGAAGCCCGCGCCCCCTCCCCCCGCGCCCAAGCCCCCGCCGGCGCCGGCGGCGCCCCCTCCCCCGCCGCCGCCGCCCCTTGTCCCGTGCGCGCCGCCGCCGCCGCCGGCGCCGGGCCTCATGATGCCGCCGCAACATACTGACGCGATGACTATCAAGAGGAAGGTCGATACGAAGTATAAGCTGCCCACGTTGAATTGGATCGCCTTGAAGCCTAATCAGGTAACGCTTCGTTAAGACTTAGTCACGAAAAAGTTAATCCTTTCTTATCTCGCTCGAAAAACGAGTGAGTCTAATACCCGTTTCATGTAAATTAACTTTGCTTCAATAATGTAATGGATTGCCGTAATGCCATGTTTCTTCAATAAATATTGCCCTACTACACATTAGTTCGACCAAACGAGATAGAAAACATCCTAAAATCAGCCCATAAGATTTTGTCGAAAAGAAAAAGAAATAAATCATCTATATACTTTTTACATTTAGCCCTAGATCTAGTTTTAAAAATCCAAATCCATAGATAACAACAACCATCACCTTTCATCGATATACCTAAATGTTTGTCTGCAGCACTGTTTCACGCTCATACCTTCCCCATTCCAGGTCCGAGGCACGATATTCAACGAACTAGACGAGGAGCGTCCTAGAAACAGAATAAACTTCTCAGAGTTCGAGGAGAAGTTCCGTATCGGCGGACCCTCCGGCTTAGGAGTTGACAATTGTGATAGCGACACACTAGCCTCTTTCCCAAGCAAACGGTTTAGACGACCTGACACAGTGTCGTTGTTGGAACACACACGGCTTAGGAATATAGGTGAGTGTTGACATTTTAACTACCAGGAAATTTTTAGTCGGGGTCTCTACTCACATCGAGAATGGTGGCCCATGAGGGGGCAACTGTGGTAGCGACACACTAGCTACTTTCCCAAGCAAACGTTTTAGATGACCTGATAAAGCGTCGTTGTTGGAACACACACGGCTTAGATATATAGGTGAGCGTTGACATTCTGACTACCAAGAACTTTCTAGTCGGGGTCTCTGCTCGTAGCGAGAATGGTGGCCCATGAGGGGGCAACTGTGGTAGCGACACACTAGCTACTTTCCCAAGCAAACGTTTTAGACGACCTGGTAAAGTGTCGACGTTGGAAAACACACGGCTTAGAAATATAGGTGAATGTTGACATTTTAACTACCAGGAACTTTCTAGTCGGGGTATCTGCTCGTAGCGAGAATGGTGGCCCATGAGGGGGCAACTGTGGTAGGGACACACTAGCTACTTTCCCAAGCATACGGTTTAGACGCCATGACACAGTTTCGTTGTTGGAACACACGGTGTAGGAATATAGGTGAGTGTTGACATTGTAACTTACAGGAACTTTCTAATCGGGGTCTCAGCTCGTAGCGAAAATGGTGGCCCATGAGGGGGCAACTGTGGTAGTGACACACTAGCTACTTTCCCAAGCAAATGTAAGAGGTGCATTGTTTTATTTCGTTTGATTTTAGGAGATATGAAAAATCTACACTAACTGTCGAACCGTTAGGTTCGAATTCCATTGTATTTTTTGTCTCAGTAGTTTAAGCTCTACTCAACTGCACTATTTAGTTACCTACTAAGATTTCCTGATGATACAATAAATGTTTACTTATTTCCAATCTTAATTCCAATATTTTCTGTTACAGCAATATCCCGAAGAAAACTAGACATACCGGTTGAAAAAGTCATACTAGCAATCAACAATCTCGACCTCAAACAACTGCCTCTAGAAAGCGTCGAAATCCTCCAACGAATGGTGCCTTCAGAAGCTGAACAGAAAGCTTACAAGGAATACCTGGCAGAAAAGAAAAACATTAACTTACTAACAGAGGAAGACAAATTCCTTATGCAACTGGCTAAAGTAGAGAGAATCTCAGCGAAATTATCCATTATGAGCTACATGGGGAATTTCTTCGATAATATACACCTAATAACGCCTCAAATCCACGCCATTATTTCCGGGTCTTCTTCAGTAAAATCGTCTCAAAAGTTACGGAATGTTCTAGAGATTATTCTAGCGTTTGGTAACTATTTGAACAGTAGTAAGCGAGGGCCGGCCTATGGGTTTAAACTCCAGTCGTTGGATACGCTTATGGATACAAAGTCGACGGATAAGAGGATATCGTTGCTGCACTATATTGTGGCGACGATACGGCAGAACTTCCCCGAGCTGATGAACTTCGATTCCGAGTTGATGTACATCGATAAGGCTGCTCAAGGTAATTACTCATGTTCTTATTGATAAACTTCCATCAAATCGATTCTAGAGAAAATACCGTCATAATACGTTGGTTCTTATCTATCACTTTGACACTTATGTTTGGGAGAAAGGGCCAAACCGAATTAGATGGGTTTAGATGAGTTTTCATCATGAAATTTAAGAGCTATCCTCTCGTCGGTGGTGTATTTTCCATTTCTCTCTCTCGTACGCCAACCTTTTGACTTCCTGATACGACACGACGCCAACCGTTTATTTTATTTGGTCCAAATAACTGCGATTTGGTTTTCCCGTCCCTCGCCTTCTATCTTTTCTTTCACAATGGTCTTGAAGAAGTTGTTGTGTTTTATCATTTTTCCCTCTTCTATTCTCAATTCTGTTTATGATCGTTCTCTTTTATTTCATTCTTCGTAATATCTCCTCATTTGTTATTCTCTCGGTTCAGATGAGTTTTATAAAAATGCACTACTCATACTGACTCGAAGAATGCGCTTCTTTGAACCTAGTACAGTTTGATTAGTTTGCATTTGAATCGTGACGATGGAGCGAGTATTGTACATTAGAATCTCGAGGGAGACGAAAACCTAGCGAGGATTGTAAATTAGAATCTCGAGCGTTGCGAGGACTTCTAACCCTTTATTTGGCAATGTATATCAGGATATACAAACTATCTGACTATCTTTTTGTTTTTTTTTTCTGACTGAAATTGTTTGGACTATCTAGTGCCACCGAGGCTTGAATTAGGGCCATTTTTTTTTGTTTAATAAAGAGCTAAAGGGGCTTATTTATGTTTGTGATTAGGGGGACGAAAACCAAGCGAGGATTGTAAAATTTGCAAAGTAGAAGCTCGAGCGTAGGGAGGAATTCTTAAGAGGCTTATTTGTGTCTGTAATAGAAAGTGAGTGATGAATACATTTGGAACGCAGTGTCCCTGGAGAACGTGGTGTCGGACGTGTCGGAGCTGGAGCGCGGCATGGAGGCGGTGCGGCGCGAGTGCGAGGCGCGCGAGGCGCACCGCGCGGGCGCGGCGGCGCCGCACGTGCGCGACTTCCTCAACAACGCGCACGACAAGCTGCGCCGCACGCGCACCGAGGCCAAGCTCGCGCAGGTACGCTCCACACCAAATGTAGATCATTATTTTTGTACTTTGTCGCAGTAACGTAACAATACTGCGACAGTTGGAATGCGTCAAAGTAGTAAAATTGACAAGGTACTAAAATTATCATCTACTTTTGCTGTTGACTATACAATACTATGCACTAGTGGCTCTGTGAGCTGTAGACATCGCGAAAAAGATTTTTTTATTCAAATTTCCTAATAATGGTTTGATAAAAAGAGATATATTTGTCAAATCTGCTCACAAAATTTCACGAAAATCGGTTAAGAAATGCGACCTGTCGAGGAGAACAGCGGGAAAAGGGTCCGGAAATCTTACTATCCGCCGTCCACACATACGAAAGCATTTTTGCCGAGTTTGAGAAAAATAAGTACCTAAGTAAATAAAAGAAAACAAAATTAAATTAAACAATTACAATGGTAAACAACGGGCGGTCTCTTCACTGAAAAAACGGGATACAGGTATAGCCATCGACAAAGCTACGACGCGACTTAGAAACATAGTTAGTGTGAAATTATTTGCTATGGTGGCCCATGAGGGGACGATAACACACGAGGGATTTCCCCGAGCGAATGGTTTAGACACCCCGAAACAGTGTCGTTGTTGGGCCCATGAGAAACATTTTATATAAAACCTGTACTATACCATGGTTGCAAAAAAAAATACAAGATATGAGTATATTTTTATTCGCAGGACGCGTTCGCGGCGTGCGTGGAGTACTTCGGCGAGGCGCCGCGCGGAGTTGACGCGAACGCTTTCTTCTCGCTGCTCGTGCGCTTCACGAGAGCGTTCAAGGTGACACACTTCACAATCTAATAAGCAGTGTTTATACACGACTGTAGATGGAGTTGACAGTAAACATACAGACAATTAGCCTTTCGTGTGCCGAAGTAGCCTACTATGGTGCTACAATGCTACGATCGGAGGATACTGAATGTTTGTCTCTTTTGGGCTCTTATTTCTTTAAAATTGGGGTCTAAAACTGACTAACATTCAGTTTCCACGACTGTAAATCCGAAAGCGTGCGTGGTGAAAATGTGTGTCGAAAAAACAGGCATTATCCTCACAGCGGTACAAGAATATTTGTTCCTTTTCTGAACTCGCATTTTGATATCAACAATTTTCACTTAGCTACACAGCAGCTTTGGTCACCGAAACGCATTTGCATTGATTAGCAAAATCGCAAATACGAATGCGGAGAAAGATATCAATGTTAACTGAATATTTCAAAATATTACTTAAACTGGTGTTAATATTTCCAGCAAGCGGACACAGAGAACGAGCAACGACGGCGGCTAGAGCAAGCGGCGCAGCAGGCCGACTACGTAGACCCCGCCAAGACGCGCCAGGCGCAGAAGAAACAGCAGGTACACCTTGTATACCTTATACGGTTCCATAAGGGACATGCGACGTAACATCAGAATCATTGGATACACATTGTGTGCCTTATACGACTGCATAAGGGACATGGGATATCAAGGTCATCGGTGGGTGCTTGATATCAGCGGATAAACAAAGTTAAAATACGCCGAAGCCGGATTTATACTTATTTGACGTGATGCTCTCTGATGCGATCTGACCAATATGGACTTTCACGTCAAATCGCTACACGTGAGACGAATATAAATCTAACTTAAGCCGAACTACTTTCATAATGCTTCGTATATATAATATGAAATTTTTGCATTCGGCTTTGTTCTAAGGGTTTTATAAAATTACATTCTAAATATACAGGGTGTTTTTATTGAATTCCGTTAATTGCGAGGGTATAATCCTGAGATGAAATAAAGTAATCTTCTCTAAGACACTAGTACTCAAATTCGTACCATTCCGAAATTATTTAAGAATTTATATTCGTTAATTAACACCCCTAGTATAGTATAAAAGATCCTTAACAATTAAACAATGTTGACATGCGTGTCGTTCGAATTCCGAATTGCCATACTTGACATTAACTTTTGTTTAACTCCACGTTAACCCTTAAGGCCGTTTTTCATTCACCCTTGGTGATATATTTAATTATTTTGTATGAAAATATAAAAAAAACTGGAATTTCGAAAAACTAAATATGCTACGTCGTTTCTATGGCTATACACGGCTATATGCTAGAATAATCGGAAATCAATAAAACCAATAAATAAGTAAAAAATATAACTTTCTTTGTTTATCCATTGATATTCAAGTTCTATATAGCGGGAATCATTGATCATAAAAAATCATTAAGTCAGTATTAAATTATTCATTTTCAAATAGAATACTCCATTAAGTATACACTATTTGTACTGACTCAATGTACTTTAACCGGTCGTTTACACTTGTTCAGGGAAATGCACCAATTAACAAATTATAATTAATGACAACAATGGTAATTTATTTTCAACTTAATTCGAAACAAGCGCTCAAATTAAATGTAATTAATGTTATATCATAATTATTTTGTATAATATAGCATTGTACAGTCAGATGTACATATATTAATATATGTTGTAAATATTATTCGATGTTGCATTGACAGTGTTAGTACCTTTGTTACACGTAACGAGTACAGGGAGACAGCACTTGGTCTTAAGTCTGAAGGCACTGACATATGCTCTTATTCCATAGGATATTCTACTTTAAGACTACTGTAATAGAGTTTCTATTACATAGACACTGTCTTAACATGTTTTGTTTGTAATAGAAACTCTATTACATAAGCGTTAACGTAGACTATCCAACGGAGACAAACATATGTGTGTCGAACTAATAGTAATCGACAATCGTACTGTAAGTGGGCTATTCGCTAATCGTATTGTAGACGGCATTACGAATTGAGATAATATTTTCCGAGTAGTTCGCCTCACGGCCCGGCCACGTCTTCGAGCGGCGGCGGAAGCGGGAGCGGTTTTTCTAATTAATATTTAAAATCATTTGTAGCAGGAGACATATAAAATGCATTTTTTTATTAAAAATGGGATTGCTCTTGGCCAGCATCTAGCCAGGGGGCAAAGATGAGGCCGACGATGAAGCGAGCTCACCCAGAAGACGCCTAATTCACACGTGCCTTAAAAAGGTCTAGGCATTAATTGAAAAAAGAAATTGAAACATAGTGCACAGTCCTACCATTTAATAACAATGGTGGAAGTATGCAACCCCGCACATTACATTGCGTGTGATCCCAACTAACCGCAGTGCTATTCGCGCAAGTCGTGGCCGGGCTGTCACTGTGCCCTTGAAACTAAGAGCGAGGACGGACTAAGGGGTGGGAACTACTGGAAATATTCAGAGGGGTTGTATTTTTTTAAGCAGAGTCCGGGTCGGGCACATGGTGGGTTTTTGTCCGAACACATGGTCGGGTGCACTGTCTTGACTAAAAGTACTCGTCGCGTGTAATGGAGCCATATGTGCGCTTGAAGTCTGTGCATTGCTTCGATGGCGAATGAAGTCTGCGCAGCTAGTTTTTTGCATATTTTAATTTTTAATCAGTAGAAATCAGACTGATTCTTTGTCTTTACTTACATTTTCTACTAATGTAATATTATATTTGTATTGTTTTATTTTGAGTGATTTTCTAACAAGTATTTCGCTCATTAACTTAGTGGAATTCTTGTTATTATTTTATATTTAAGAATTTGCATAGTTTAAGGTGGTGGGGTAGCGGCGTACGATATTTAATAAATTCAAAATTATTTGGTTTTGGTGATGGAATTTCACTTTTTTTGATTTTACGCTTTTATGAATTTTAAATATGGCAACTTCGAAACTTTCTGTAATAAGTGGGGATAAGAAAGTGACATATTTTGAAGACTAGTTGATTAAGCCCCTAGTAGGCTAAAACACCTCTGAAATCTTCTTTGTATTTTTTATACCTATTTTCGGACTAATATAGTTTATGATAAAGGTCAGATAGATGTCTTTCACAATACCTAGGCGTTTAAAAGTGGTGTCCAATACATTTCGTTGCAGGTTAAATACATATTCAGTATTATTGACGAACACGACTAAATTAAAATGTTAACAAAAGCCATGCCAAAACTTAAACAAAAGTCGTAAAGTACGACCACAAATATAAGTTACATCGGCAATCTTTGTCTTCGTTGCAATCGGCAATCTTCGTCTTCTTCTGCGCAGAAGAGTGATGATGTATCAAGGTAATTTTTTAAATTGTTGCTTACTGATTTTATTCATTATGTACCAGCACTTCTGCGCAGACGAATATTGCCGACGTAACTTATATTTGTGGTCGTCTTTCTCTGTAACAGTATCGGCAACGAAAAGCATTTGACTTCTATGAATGTTGCCATATTTAAAATCCCGGCACAAGGAGCGGTGATGGTAACACCATGCAATTTCTACAGAGGTTTAACTACGCGGCCGTCAGCGCAGGCCTATTGCAGCAGCACTTGTCTCAGATGAGGCACGGCCTAGACCCCGTCTAGCTGGGCCAGCCTGGCTAGACCGATAGTAAGTCGGTTTCAACCGGGGACTATGTGTGTGTTCATTACTAACGCTAACGTGTGTGATATGGTTGGTGTATAATTAGGTATTAGGGGTTTATATACATAAAATAAAACATTCTGGCATTAAAAAACTTCTTAAGTAGCTAGGACAACGGAGTTAAATCAAGAATGGACAATTACGAGCTGAGCAAACAATGCCATTGTATGACTTGTATGGTGATAAGAATAAGAACAAACTTCAAACTATATCCGTATAGTTCCGCAAAGAAGAGCATTTCAGTAAATTTCAGTTTTCTATCTAGTTAAAAAATACTATATCTAATCATTTGTTTAGTTTAATAATATGGCATGAGAATGAATTTCATTGTATATTGTCATTTAAAGCACTTTACACTAAATTGTTAACAGCAAGTTGTCAGGAGACTGAATTAAGTCTAATAAGCATACATACATAAACTCACGCCTATATTCCCAAAAGAGGTAGGTTGAGCACATAAAAACATATTTTCCAGTGCTACTTATAGCAATTGCAGGTGCAGCAATGCAAAGTAAATAGCAGAATACTTCTTAAGCTTACTATCACCTACAAATATATTTTTTTGTTAAATATCTATACTAATTATACACCAATGCAAAAGGTTTTCGGGGAAAAAGCATAGACGCATGTGTTTTGGACCTTAAGGGGATTTGAATAGGGGTGAAACTCTCTCGGTTTGGGGTTGAATAGAAATAACCTCACGGCTTCAGAAGCATGCGGTGCACTGCACACAATCACGGTTCATTCAATAAATAAGGTTATAAGTCAGGGGAATAGATCTTGAGGGCTTTGGTGGTTTCGCCTTTTGGCATTATATTGACTATAGGCATATCATTTAACTGATCACCATAGAAGCGGGTTTTAGATTGAGCTTTAAAGCTTGATCACGGCGCGTGCGCGTCGTAAGCAAAGGGCCCACCCCGAATTTCGTATCGTGCTGTCCATTTCCGTCATATAGTGTAACACGAACTGTATTGTGTAACCTGAAATATTATATTGTATTAATCTTTAATTTATTGAATAGAATTTTTTCATTTACATCGATTATTTTACCTGTAAATCTGTTTAAGTACAAAAATGCATGACGGAGCTAGCTAGATGAATGTTTGATGACTATGACGAACCTATATTAAATACGTATGAAGAACATTTTGCAACGATTTGGTGATATCATCCTATTACTGTTATGTTGTAAGTTAAATAAATAAATAAACGAAAGTGAAAGGGACGGCACCACACGAAGTTCTATTTTCGAAGTTCAATAGGTTAGCGACGCCACATAGGCTATGCGACGCAAGCGGGAAATCCTGTGTGGCGTCGCTAACCTGTTGCTGTACAATCCGTACATTCGATGCGCAGCGGTCGCGCTGCGCAGGCGTCCCGCTTGCGTCGCGCCTGCGCTGTGACCACGCCCTTAACTTCAAATTAAACAGCCCTCGCGCACCTTCAAGGTACCGCAGAATCGGCTCAGTTAAACTATAGACCTATAACAATGCTAATAGTGGAAGTGCCTAGTGTCAACTAGATACATTTTCGTTTGAGTAGTCCGAAAAAAAATATTTCATTGTAAACATCACAAGTCAAAGCATGAACCCCGAGTGAGTAGATTACAAGATGCAGGTCCCCGAGTGTTTAGTATGGAAATAATAAAATTATTTTATCTTACGACTTAACACATCCGTAGCAGGACTCACGCTGAAAACCATTTTGCAGACTGCAGTCTGAAACATACGTAGAAATTGACATCCTTAGAGTAGAAGTGTAGTATTTATCAGTATCCTAATCAAAACCAACACCCTGAAAGGGTTCCCCTGCGCGCTCGACTGAATTCTCCATACAAACGTAGTTTTGTTCTCATTTTAAAATGCCGTGCTGAAATAACATGAAACTTTGTATACACAATGGGATCCGCCATAACTAGCCCGGAAATTAGTTTCTGTTGCTAAAAGTTGTAATGGAAAATAAATACAGCGAGTTTTTGAGTTTTTTAATGATATACCGGATCCCATTGTGTGTATTAAGTTTCATGTTATTCCATTTTAAAATGAGAGCGAAACTACGTTTGTATGGATAAGCGAGCTTCCTGCGGACTCTTAAAAGTTTGCACCTACAAACAAAAGTATCACACTCCCTAAATCTGTTCCGAAGTATCTCAAGTCCACTTAAAAAATGTTCACACATTGTAGGATATATTGTTCGCGCAATTACCTGTATTTCAGCGTGAAAAAAAAAATGGTGGGATACCTTTTGTCTTAATTACGCAAGTAGTATACCTAAAATGATTGGAATTGACCGAATTGTATCAAATTAGTCCGTTCAAAAAGCAACTTTACTGTCCAAGCACGACGGTTCATAATCTAATACCAAATTTTATTAAAGTCGGATATTGAAAATTATTTCATCTATAACCACCTCCTGTAATGGAGAGTGAACTATTATTTAAAAATGAAGAAAATCACTCTTCTAGTACAGTCAGCGTTATATAGTATCGTAGCAGCCTTTGCTTCCTTATTTTGTATAGTGTACCGAACTATTCGGCCACTTTGGCTGCTACGTACTATTTGACGCTGAGCTGACTGTACATAAATATGCGTAAGACATTTTAAGCCCCTATTGGCGATGTTTGGTTTTATGCACACCTTCAGTATTCTTGGTTCATCTTTCCTGTTCTTTTCAATATTGAATAAGTTATTTAAGTTAGTACGTAAAGGTTGTTATATTATATGTATATAATATAGGATGTATTTTCTTCCTATGCTGCACTTGCATGGAATCCTAACAGGGAATGTCTTCCTTACTTACAACTTTAATTTTGCGGTAAACTACTTATTGCTTTTAGCCTTCAGATGGTCTTATCTAAGGACACGCGTGGCGTAGCGCGTCGCGGTGTGAACCACCCAAAAGTTAACCCATTGAGTGCCGACCCCGCTCCGGAGCGGGGTGATGAGGTGGCGGCGGGGGGCCGGCCCCGCCTCGGAGCGGGGTTGGCACTACTCAAATTCTACGAGTCAGTGCCTACCCCTCTCCAAGGCGGGCCATTTTTTTTACTATTATTTCCCATATTCATATATATATTCTGGTGTTACACAACATTATTGATTATGTAAAGGCGATAGAAAACAAAAACCAAAAAAAAAATTTGGCTCCCACGTGACATACCCTCATAGACGGTCGGCAGTCAAAGGGTTAAGATAAGAGCAAAAACATACAAGCATGTGCATTTTCGTACAACTCAACGCGATGTGCTACACCCCGCGTGCTCATGAATGAGGTCTAAGTCATGTATGTGTGTAAATATTATTCTATTCTATGAACCACTATATTCCTGTAGTTTAAATAGGTCCATTGAGTTCCGTAGTGCATTTGAGCGGTATGGATAGAACTACAGTTTTCTTAATGGCTATTGCTAATTTGATGCGAGATCAAGACGGGTAAACAGCTTAAGTAAAGCACCTCTTGTAACACAAATAAACAAATGGCCGTTCGCTAACGTCACACCCACACGCAACAGGTCCTTTACTTAAGTTTTTTACCTATAGCGGTAATATGGGTATTCAATATCTTGAAACAAGCAATTCTTGTATATATATTTGTCGGCCTGTTTAGCCTAGTTGGTAGTGACACTGCCTCCGGAGCTAGAGGTCCCGGGTTCGAATCCCAGTAAGGGCATTTGTTTCTGTGGTGAGCAGAAGCATTTGTTCCTGAGACTTGGATGTTTTCTATGTATTTAACTATATATACATATATATCTATTAAATATATCGTCGTCTAGTACCCATAACACACAAGCCTTATTGAGCTTACTATGGAACTAGTTCGATTTGTGTAACAAAAATGTCCACTAATATATTCATATTTATATAATTATTTATTCCGGGGATCTAGGAATCGGCTCTAACGATTTCGATGAAATCTCCATTAAGGGGTTAGCGGGGGCAAAAATCGAACTAGCTATAGCTAGATCTCATCTTCCGGGAAACTCGTATTTTCCGGGAAAACACGAGCTAAGCTCGGTCGCCCAATATCTTTAAACGAGCAATTCTTGTATATTTACGAGCATTTATAAATTGAACGAGGCATCAAGTGAACACAATTACCTAATTGTGATACACACAGCGCTCAACGTAGTAATATTTGTAGTATTTTATTTCTACTAGAAAAAAAGATTTGTTTATGTCGGCATGCCCCACGAATAGATTTTTTGTAATACGGGTAGTTCTTTCTTTTAAAATTTTGGTAATTTTACAAATATCGTTATGGAATAATCTTTGACATCTGTCGTCAATAATTAATTTGATGATAGAGGTAAAATGATCAGATATTAGGAAAACAAATTCTAAAACTACCAGAATAAATATAACTAAAAAAGTCTTCTTAGGCTTCTAAAATAAGCTGTTATATATGAATTAACATAGGTATTGGTTGGGCAGGCAGGTTAACGCCAAAAATGCATGATATACAATGATATTGTACTGAAGTCTTATCTATGTGCTAAAGTCTTATACTACTTTTGCATGTAGACAACCATCTTCCCGTATCTCTTTTCTCTCCCTATATTTTTTATCTATGAAGCATTTTGACGATTTATAATGAATGTAGTTGAATTTTTTTTTTCTCATGGATTATGTTATATGTATGTTCCACATCAGCATGTTTTTTACTATTTAATGAAGTTGGTATATTAGATTTACACATAGTTGTAATTACCTTCAAACCTGATATTGATTCTACAACATCGTAGTTATGAAGTCAGTAGTTTGAAAGCTACACTTAGTCCCATTTTCATAAAACGTCATAAGTAATAGAAACTAATGCGTATTTAAAATTCCCAGGAGGCTGTAATCAACGAATTAAAAACGAAATCGCAAGCCGTCGGCGAGAAGAAACTGCTTCACCAGGACGAGGTATACAACGGGGCTCTAGAAGATATCCTGCACGGACTTAGGAGTGAACCGTACAGACGCGCGGACGCCGTCCGCCGGTCCCACAGACGGCGCATCAACTCACACAGACTCTCCAAGGGACTCGAAGAACTGGACGTATGATACGAACCTAACTCCAGTGAACAACTGGAAAACTCCTCTGTCCAAGACGCAGTCAGATCCATTAACGCGCGCTGCGAAACAAAGAAGAAAAGAAAAGACCTCGAAATGGTGCACAACAAACAAACAATAGCCATCTATAAAATAGATGAAGACTACGCACAAAACGCGGATTTCACATGTGGCAACACCAACACCGTCCGCAAACCGAGAACGTCCTCGTACAGAATCGCCCCGACGGATTGTGAGGTTGAGGAGCGATGCGACTTGATTAAATCGACGTATGACGTCATATCGAAATATACGCGAGCGATGTTCGACAAACAAAACGAAACCGTCGTATAAGTGATGTGCCTACCGCCACCGCGTGCACTTGCCAGTGTTGCTAGCCTAAAAAAATACGGTATTTATTTTTGGTGAGACCAGTTTTTTAATTTACTTGTTAGCGAAGCTAACGTGGATCTATAGATCGCGCACGAGTGCAAACGCGGTGGCTATTTGATACGCCTGAAATTCATTCCATGCTACACGAATTCGGTATTTTGCTACGGACAATTTACACTTTATTTGATACACGCTTAGCTTTAGACATTTTGTAGCGCTCTTATCTAGTGCTATCTCTCGCTTGCACAATACACGGAAGAGAGACGGCATCATAGATGGAAAAGGGCATATTAGTCCCGCTAGTTTCAAGGCCTTTAAAAATTTACGCACATTTTTGTAAGCGTATTTTCCATTGAAAAATTGTAATTTTTACTATTTATAAATATAATATAGGCAATGTAACAGTGTCCTTACATGTATTAACTATGTATACATAACATGATATTCATCGCAAGGTATTCTTTCGTATAAACGAATTAGTATAAAATTTACAATATATGCATTTATATATTAATAGCATTTGTACGTAATAATAATGTGATAGTTCAAAGTATGTAGCATTTAATCCGGTTTATATTGAATTTACACACAGTAGCAGTCTGGTTTGAATTTAATAATTTTAATTTAAATATTTAGAGTATTTTATTATTATGTGACAAACCACATATAAAAACTTGGGACTTAGTATGCGAATGTTGTCAAAACTGGCTAATCAGACGACTTTGAGATTTAAAACTAGGTCTAAATGCTTAGCATGGATGGACGCGCCTAAGCAAATGATGGGTTCAAAGCTGTAATGTACTTTACACCACACTTTTTGGCCAAGTGGTGACGTAAAATTGTGTACAAAAAAACGGGTTGTAAAACAGAAAGTCCTCTCGCATATTTATGACCCTCGCCTGCGGCTCGGGCCTCAAGCATCTGCGATATTGTCCTTTCTTTGATTTACATTCTGGCTTTCCCTGCACCGGAATGCGAACAAAAAATAAATGTTTTTTTTTTCTCAGTTTTAAATGTATACCATGTACCTTTTTATTTTACATTATTTTAGCTGTATACTTTTATTTTATTTACATTTTTGTTTTTACTAATTAATGTTAATGTGCTTGTGATATGGGTTACTTGCCTGAATTAAACAACTATTATTATTATTATTATTACAACCCTTGTATCGTAATGTACTATTATCACCTGTACAGTAAGTTGCATTATGGTTTGAACCAAAGACTACTATGAATATATATGTTTGAACTTCGTGGTTTGAGCTGGTTCTTAGCGACGTCTACTTTATTTACTCGGAGTCTGGACTCAAATGATAGAACATCATAAGGCTTTGTCTACATTAAAGCCACCACCACCACCACCATATCAGCCAAAGAAGGTCCACTGCTGGACATAGGCCTCCCCCATATTCACGGGGGGTATATGCCATAATCGCACACGCATACAAACACACACACACACACACACACACACACACACACACACACACACAGAGCTACATTAAAGCATTGTGTCCGAAATGAACAGGTTTTAATGTGGTTTGTCACGTGTTTTCGGGACATGACATAGATTGTAATTATTTATAGGTTTTGATTCCAATAACAATAAGTTTTAAATAATAAAAAAATAATGCGAGAATTTCGTTCTATAAGTCTCTAATTTTGAAATATACATACAGTTATTATGATATGATTATCTGAAAATAACATTTAATTTGTTACGATCTGATTTGCATCTCGAATAATTATAATTTATTTATATATTTTGTGTAAATATTTGTTTCGCATTGTTTGCGATAGTACCGATTTTGTAACATTTTATTGTAAATATAGTATTTTCGTATAAATATTGGTCAAAACTGAAATTCATTTGAGTTTACACATTTTAATATAATAAGTATAGATATGTTATTATGACATAAGAAGTTGGTACTATTGCGAAATGGTTCAATGCCCGTTTAGAATATATAATTTAATATATAACGAACACGATTTTAGGCTGAGTACACATTACGTGCACATTGACAAAAACGCGTGCTTATGTACTTGGTATCATGTGCTGTCTGCGTACAAGCTGATTGCCATTAAGGACAGGGATAGACCACCGCATTCACCGCGGATCGGGTAAAATAAATGAAATTAGACATGAAAAAGCTTAAAGACGAATTAAGTTTACTGCGTGTATATTCCCCGTGTCCCTTTCACTCGCGTGTGCTTTGAATGGCAATCAACATGTGTGTGAACAGTGATGTGATGGTGCTTTCGCACTAATGTTCTGGGCTAGTAACAGTTTATGGCTAAGGCAAAATGATGAAAAACGATTGTTTTAAATTATTACAGGGGTTTGTGGTTTGTATCGGATCACGCACAAGTGTTAACTTATTAAGGATTTCAAAAACCACCTATTCGAGTAATTATTAATTACTATTATTAATAATTAATTAATTACAGTTTTGTGTCAAGTTATGTTTCAAAGGTTATTACGGCTGTTTTATACTATGGGTGTAATGTAAGCCTTGTGTAAAATCTTTACGGTATCAAATAATCCATTCAAATATCGACCTTGCTTTCCTAGAAAGAAGCCACAAATCGTAATCACAGGTTTTGTAAGGTTCTATTTATTACAAATGCATTTTCCACTCTTCTCTGTGTAATTTTCGAAATACAGGAATTAATTTAAAATAACCACACAATGATATTTTACATACATCTGTAGTAGAAAACGGTCAGTTCTGGTAGAAGTTTACGATAATGTTTTCTGTATAGTTATATTCTTATGTGATGTATACTTGAGAGTTTTAATTGGTTCTTCATAGATATGTTCGTATCGCATGTACGCTAGTGTTAGAAACAGTATTCAGTGATACAATAAAACATACATTTACAATATTTTTGTTTTATTTAGAAAATTGAGTCAACTCTAAACAACAAGACATCAAATAAATACAAGTAAACTTCAGTTCAGCACGGTCATCTTATACTGTATATCCACCAAATTAATCAACAATTGTAGGTTGTTTTATTAAAATATTTCACTATTAACAACTTGTTAAGCAGGTTCTCTATAGGCAGTTTTCTTCAAGTATACTTCTCATCTGCCATCTTTTTAATATGATCAACAATAGTCTGTACCTCAGCCATAGCCCCAACTCCTGTATCCCCACAGATCAGGGTCTTACTGATCGGAGGAATCTCTTTATGGCCCCAATCCTTCAGTAGGTGGATTTGTTTGGAGGTAATAGGGTGCTCCCACATCCGAGTATTCATTGCTGGACAGAAGAGGAGAGGCTTTGACATATCCCAAGCTCGAGTTGTGCAGGTAAGTAGATTATCGCAAATACCCTGAAAATGGTATGCCAATTAATACATTAAAAAAAATGTGTCTACAATCTCTCATTAATAAACATAAACAATACTTTTATTATGATTGGATTTGCTCCACCACCAGGGGATGGGCAGCAGCATCCCTGGAGTGTGGTGGAGATACTGCGATCGCCAACCCGCATGCCAAGCGTGGTGATTATGGCATTTACCTCCCATGAAATTAGGAGAGGCCTAGGTCCAGCAGAGTATGTCCTTTGGCTGTTATGGTGGTGGTGGTGGTGGGTTTGCTCTAGCCCAAGGGTAAAGATGAGGCCTAAGATGGGGACAGCTCACCTAGCAGATGCCTATTCACTTGAGTTTTAAAAAGGTTGTCTTTGTAATGAAATGACAGAAAAATCGGAATATTTTTTTTTAGGAAGAAGAAGGCATAGTAAAAGTTTTATGAACCAGATAAAGGAGGATGTAGAGGTCGTGTCGCACCAGGACGGCAAGAACCCACATCGCCATGCCGCACCTCGCGGTTTAACAAATCATTTCTGATTCGCACTGCTTCAGTCTGGAATTCTCTTCTGGCGTCTGTATTTCCAGAAGCATATGACCTCGATGTCTTCAAGGTAAGAGTGAATAGGCATCTTCTGGGTGAGCGTGTTCCATCTTAGACTTTGTCTTAACTTTCCATCAGGTTAGACTAAGGTCAAACGCAATCCCATTTACAAAATCATAAAAAAAAGAAACTGGCCTCGGACCGGCAGAGATGGAGAGAACTGCACAGTCTGCATCAACCTACACTGACAAGAGCCCAGCTCTTAAGTGAATGATGATGGATATAAAATTCAATCTAATGTTTTGGCAACCATCAGTCTTTGGACTGTTCTCAATTTATCTGTAAGTGAAGTTTGTTAAGTAAGCATACATGTTTACCTGTGCCATTTTCGCTAGAGTATTAGCATCCAAAGGAGCTATGATCATCATGTCGGCCCACTTGCCAAGTTCTATGTGCAGCACCGGGTCACCTCTCTGCTTCCAAGCCTGCCATTCCGAGTTATCATCAAGCAATAACACTTCAGAAGGCAGATCGGAGGATTCAAAGAAATGTTTTGCGTGTTCTGTTACGATTAAACGGATCTGTAAACAATTAATCATAAGTTATTGCAAAATACACAAACAGACTTGATTATTATATTTACTATAATGTTTACAATATTGATAAGAAAATAACCTCAAATTTATAGTGGCTCTCTTTTTCATTTAGTTCTATAAGAGTTTTCACTAGAATGGGAATTTTTAGCGCAGCAACACTTCCAGTCGCTGCAACTAATACTTTGTATGCACTTTTTTCCATTATTATAAAATTGATAAACAAATAACTATAAAGAAAACTTAAACTATATACAAAACGAAAATGATGACAACAAAGAACATTTGAATATCATGATGACACTAATGAGACGTTTTTTAGAAACAATACATATTGTGTTGTCTACCTACCTATAGATATAGCTAGCATGATAGCTTACACTAGATTTCACAGACCACTTAACCTAGGGTTAAGTGGTCAGTGACTAGATTTACACTATCGTGTTCGCTATTCGCCTCGTCATTCGACGAAACATTCGTGTACGAGTGCCGTCGCGAACCACTGTTCACACATTCGAGGGTTTATTCGCACACGAATATGGAGGACGTGAAAATAATAGCGGCATGCGCGCTTCATCATCCAAATGAGCTCTTTCTGTTGATAAATAAAAAGAACAATTATGTATAACGTTCGCACTTCACTCTATTACATTTTGTCTAAACGTCGTTTTGGGTCGGGCGATGACGAATGTGTGAACAGTTAGTTCGTGTTCGCTATTCGTGCCTTTTGATTCGCGTCCGAAAAACCGCTCCCAACGCGAATGCACGAATCACGAGGCGAATAGCGAATGTACTGTTTACGTATGCGTATAGTCATTCGCCTCGCTATTCGCCTCGCTATTCACCTCGCTATTCGTTCGAATGTGTAAATGCAGCTTTATACCGTCATATTGCCGAAATGCACTAAAACGTCACATAAAACGTGAAGCAGTGCGTGTATTCCGTAGAAGTGTATTATATTAAACCGGGATTAGTTTACGATCATAGCCGTCATTTCGTATACACTTTGACGTAAGTATATGGAAATAGTCCACGGCCCATGCGTCACAAATGCTGAATATGTGCCATCAAAATGTATATATGTAACAAGAATAACCCATGCAATTTTCATATATCCTTAAAATGTATAAATTATTAATGTTATTAAATTAATTTCAAAATTGTTATGGAAAATACCCTAAGCTTTATAACAAGTAGCAACATTGGTTGCCAAATGTCAAAATTTATCACAATCAAAATATTAAATAACAAAAAAACGTCAGTTGATTACGAAGCGCGTGTAGGGTAGGGTCGTCGCTCGTGCGTCGTGCGAAACCAACTTGCACTTTTTATTTACTTTTCTGAAATTGTGTTAGTGTGTCAAACTTACCAAGATGTTAGTTTTTACATTTGGTGCGTTCTAATATGGTGTAAATAAGAGTAATGTGAAGTGTTGAAAATTTAATTTTAGTTTACGATGGATGCGAACTCGAAGTATTACGAGGGCTGCGGCCAGGAAGGGCCGATACGCTGTATATTTCTGTGTGAATTCCATCCGACCGCAGGGCCTAAGATAACCTGCCAAGTGCCAGATAATTATATTTCGAAAGACATTTTCGATACGGTCAGCCACTATATCATTCCGAAAGTTCAGCTGCAAAGATGCACTTTGACTGTGTAAGTTTTAACCTATTGAAATGTAAACAAATAAGATTTATTATGATTGGTAGGAAATCACGTTAACCACATGGTTACCACTGTTACCACTTGCTCTTTCAACTGGAGTAGAGTAACTAACTGGAAGTAAACATTGTAATTCTTATTATGGTCAATTAGTTTACTTTCAAGTTTCAAATAAGTGATATCTACCTAGACTATTAGCGACATGCCTATTTAGTTTCTAACCGTAAGGAGTATTATATTCTCTTTGGTTTCTAATGTGATTGGTGATTAAGATAAGAACGTGTGATGTATTTATTGCTACCTACTTGCCTTTGTTTCGAGCTTCATTGGTTAAGAATAATAATAATAACTTTATTACTCTCATGTTATTGATATACAGTAGGTCTTAAATAACTGTTTAAGATAAGAGTACACCATGACACCATGTAAGGGTATTACAAAATCAACTAAGGCTGGGTTGCACCGACTTACGATCACAGACTGGTCAACGTTAAATATGGCGCCAGCAGCTGTCATCCCATAGAAACTTGTGAAACTTTCCATACATTGGAATTTTAACGAACACAGCTTACGATTACAGATGGTTTGGTGCAACCCAGCCTAAGTCTACAAAATCACATGTTACCTACATGTATTATGGTCTAGGATAACTTATTGTAACTTTATTTATGGTAGGTACATATTTACTTTTAAAAAATCTTGTAATGAGTAAAAACAGTTTTCTATTAAATATGTTATTAACTTCTTAATGAACATGGTATATCTGACCTCTTTAGCCAAGAAGATAAGATGTAGAAGTACCTATCAGAATCTCATAGTTTTCTTAGTGATAGTGATAGTTTCATGTAAGTTATTGAATATATTTGTTTTATAAGGATTTTTAGGAATAAAATATCAGTTTATTTTCTTAATATTTTTATATAATTAAAACTTCCAAAAAACTTTTAAAATCGGTTTTCTATTCTAGATGACTACTTTATTAAAACATGTAGCAGGGAATAATTCAAATTAAACATCTTTTTCTATAATAAGTAAATGTCTGGGGGATTCCAACACCCTGACCACAAACAACCAAATCTTCTGCTTAGCCCAGTGCTTAAAAAAATTATGGAATGCTTTATGTCATTATATCTACCATTTGTTCTTGTGTAGTGTATAGTATTATATATTAAATTATATTAATAGAATTAACAAATAATTGATAATATTTATAAATTGTATAATTTATTCATTCCTTTTGTCACAGCACACTCCTGGGTTCGAAGATCCTGGGCTTCCCGGTGAGGATAGACAACAAGAAGTATGCCCGCAATGCATTCTACTTCAACCTGTGCTTTGTGTGCGATGCCTGGGCTCGGACTGTTCATCTGGAGCCCCTCGTCAAGAAGCTCACAGAGTACCTTGTAAGTTGCTTTATGTTTATCTAGTGTATCTATGACAGATAATAAAATAAAAACCCTAAAAATATAATAAATAAATTAAAACACACTTTTAACTAATTTTTTGGGTAAATAAAGGCTTTTATTATTTATTTTTAGGCTTTTATCTATGACAGTGACAGGGCCTTCCAAGAGGTTCAAATTAACTGCTAAATAACAAAAATTACAATCCCACCAAAAACATATCATGTAAAATGTTGCCAAGACGACCACATGAGGTTTGCCCTGTGAAAAAGATATCAGATCTCATGTAGAGCCAAGCTTCTGAATCTACCGGGCCTAACTCTACCGACCCTAACTTCAACAAATTCTACATATCAGTAAATATGTATGGCTTCGCCGTTTCGCTACCGTCGTAGAGGTGATGTGAATATTTAGTTTCTGATCAGAAGTAAGTAACGAAACAGCCAAGCCATACATATCAATTATTAATTTATTATTTATTTACATATCATACATTCTACATATCAGTAAATTAATAAATATATTAATTTACTGATATGTAGAATTTGTTGAAGTTAGGGTCCGTAGAGTTAGGCCGTGTAGATTCAGAAGCTTGGCTCTACATGAGATCTGATATCTTTTTCACAGGGCAAACATTATGTGGTCGTCTTGGCAACATTTTACATGAAATGTTTTTGGTGGGATTTCAGTTCTTTTTGTAAATTGCTAGGCAGTCTTATTAATAGGTTTTTTAGTTACTGTCTACAGTCCCGTGTAAACTTTCACGTCCTAATTCATAAAATTGGTGAAAGTCTCATATAAACTTCCACCCCCCCATTTTAGGGGATGGGGGGCGAAAGTTATAAGTTTATGAATTTTTTTGTTGGTTGTATACTGAACTTAGATTACATACCAAATTTCAGCTTTCTAGCACTTCAGGAAGTAGCCAAACATTTTGATGATCATCAGTGTGTCAGTGACGAAATCGGTGTATTTTAGATACCAATAAAATCTAAAGTATTAGAGCTATTCAATTGAGACTTTGTATGTTTAATAAGTCTATTATTGACATCATATCCTGAGAATATGAACTATCTGGTACATCGGAAACCAACTTTATGAGGGTTCACAAAAACGACGAACCACTTCGAGAAAAGGTAGGTAGTGCCCTTGCGCTTCGCTTGGCTCGTCTTGGCGGGGCACTACCGTGCCCCCAGATTATTTTTGTAACTAAATCTAGAATTAAACTTGGGTAAATATTTTTTATAACAGTCCGCAATCACTAGAGATATCGCATAGTCATACATCAGGCCTCACACATCTTGACAGATGATTCAAACAGCGTCTGCACGCGAGAGACAACACCTCTCGTGACTATATAAGCCAATCCGGGATCGACATTTGCGACCAAATTTGTGGCACACGAATTGAGGGACCGTAACATCGGTACAGTCTTGATGGTCATGCCGTTTAACACGCTTGTGGGCTAGATTTTGGAACCAGGTGTTATCGTGGACTTCGCGGCCCTTTGCGATAGTATTTCTCCACTCATTGCGATTCCCAGCAAGATCTTCCCAAGTGCTGCAATCGATGTTGAATGCAACCATGTCACGTTTCACGCAGTCCTTGAAGCGGAGCATGGGACGTCCCACATTGCGCTTTCCGAATGCAATTTGGCTCAACATAATCCATCCAGTCCATGCGTTATCGCATAGTACACCAAATAAAACACCATTAGTTAATCGATGTACACAAAGTACTGAATAATCTAGCTTAATGTATATTAAAAGTTATCAAAATATGAGTATGCCTTTGTATATCTTTGTCGTTAAATAAAGTCATGTTCTCTTATTTAGTCACCTGCCCGGCTAGTATGATAGCTTATACCGTCACGTTATATGGCCAAAATGTATTGAAACGTCACATAAAACGTGACGGTATAAGCTATCATACTAGCCGGGCTGGTGTTTATAGATATTCTTTATGTTGACTTCACCCGTAGGTATAGTACAGACCATAGTCTGTGAGCACTTCAAGTATGGTCTCTCTTGCTTGCTCTTACACTTTTTTGTGCCAGAATAAGCTATTTCAACCAAACCTGTAGGCTCTAAGAACTCAAGGACTGTGATGAACTTAAAAGGGGGCTTATGGGATGTGATGTGTGCCGTATATTTCTGTAAATGGTGTCTAAATGATTTTCCATAATTAATCAAGTAGTCTGATCTATTAATATTCCTAAGTCGATTTATTCTACTGACATCCGTTATAGTTTGCATTTCTGAAGAGACACGGCCATTAGTATTTAAATGGGCGTTAATAGGATGTAGATAGACTAATTTGGTAACAAAATACAAGTTTTCCTTCAACTTGGAGATTATGAATTATAATTATAAATATCTACTTGAATGAAACTAAAAGCCTACTTGAAGGCTAAAGGGAAAGACCATGTCTAGTCCTTTAAAATTTCAAAGTTAGTTTGCACCTTATGTCCTGTTTTTTTATACCACGTCGGTGGCAAAAAAGCGTACGGCCCGCCTGATGGTAAGCGGTCACCGCAGCCTGCCTGCCTTGTTATACGAGTAAGTTGCTCGGAGTATTTAGTAGATTGAAATACCACGTAGCCTTTAAAGGCTAAGTCCCTAGCTTAGGTTTCTCCTACGAAAAATAAAAGTGGCCATGAGATCAATGATAAATTTAGCACCAAAATAATGTTCAACTAAAAATATTTCATAAGTAGGTACTTACTCCCCCCTTAAGACGGTCGATTAAATACTAAAATTCTACGACTTACTAAACTTCTGTATGAATTGCTACCTATGTATACCCAAATTCATGCTCAATTCTAAGTGCTCGTGTACCATTAACGGGATATTTACATCTATTAAATGTGACGTTTACTATGACAGCTGTTCTTAATTTAAGACGTATAGAACTATGAAGCCTGGGCTAATTTACAGTTCAAAGTCAAAGTCAAACATTTATTGCATATCACATTTTTTACATTAGATGGTACAGAGGATATAAGTTATATGTGACGCCCTGCAAGGGCACAGCATTATGTAGAGTTGCTTAATAAATAGCTACACTGCATAGTTTAAATTCGCAGTTTGATTTGAATTCGCGCCAAACTATAAAGACGAAGCGAGATAACCGCTTCAAAATAAAATCATTATTGTAATTATCATGCAATGGCTATTGTAGTCGGTAATTCGTCATTGTAATGCAAATTTCTTTCACTGTTAAGTGCAAATAGCGTACTCCCATCCGGGTCGGCAACGCACTTACAACCCCTCTGGTGTTGCGAGTGTCCATGGGCGGCGCTAATCGCTTACCATCAGGCGATTCGTCTGCTCGTTTGCCACCTATATCATAAAAAAAAGTACCTAGCTTAGTATGATGGGTTGCAGCTTGCACTGGTTAAACTGTCTGTAACCGTAAGCGGTGTTTTCAGAACAAAAATATCCTTTTCCTTCCTTTCTATCATCTGAGGGTGATCCCCATGCCTATATTATACCGGAATCGTTATTGATATCTATATAGGAGACGATTAATTTAAGTTTCAAATTTTAAAAGTGGGTTGGGTACCCGGGAATTTTATAGTCTTGTACAAAATTGCGAGTGTAATAATCTCTTACCGAAGTCAACGGAACAATAATTACATATTTACTAACCTTTGCTTTGGTAGGTAAATTCCACTTCATACATAGTAAGGTATTAAAAATGTAGGAATATTGCCCCATTGTTTAATGAATATCAAACAAATCACCTGCCTTTAGACCTCCGTACATACTTAGTAATAAAGTAAAACCCAGTATATGACTTCTCACTTCGTCACGGATGAGTATATTGCATTACCTATTATTTACTATTACCACTATAAGAGTTATTCAAATCTAGTATATGAGTTATTAACCATTGTATATTATACCTAGTATATTGTACCTAGTGGTAGTTATTTTATTTAGAAAGAAAATGTAGATAAATAGTTATTAATAAGAACCAATTGAATAGTTAATGACCCAGCACAGTTTATTTCTTAAAAGATGGTCTACGATGAAACTATTGAACTATTATACTTGTTCTACTCCAGCATTATAATCTGTCAAATAATGACATGACAGCAGTTTTAAAACAATAACTTGTTATACAAATGCAAGTCTATACCATAGACAAGTCATTATATGACTGGTGGGAGACTTTCCATACGTTATTATACAACTTTTTGTTTATTTATGAAAAGAGGCACACGTCAATGCCTGTATTCTGCCACCATATCGATTACATAATTAGATAATTACATTAATTAGGTTTTATAATTCCCGACTCTTTAATATCAAAACTCGCTACGCTTGTTCTGTTACAGTGACTCAAATTTTAAGAACCCTTATTACGTACATAACTGTGGCATAATAGTACATTACGATACAAGTGCAGAAATTAGGAAATTTGCAACGAGTGGTGATAAATTAAAACACGACCGAAGGGAGTGTTTTAATCGACACGAGTTGCGAAGTACTATTCGCACGTGTATCGTACAACGTTTTACAGTATATGACTCTTTAACCTTTCGACATATGCACGTTATCTGCTGATTACCGCACTCTTGCGGTAAAGTAGCACCATATGTACTGTAATAGTACATTACTACAGAGGCCGGGACGTAAGGGGTTGCCGGCCGAAGACATATATAGACGGCCGAGCGAAGCGAGGTCGGATAGGTCTGAGGCGGGCAACCCCATATTTCCCGCCGAGGTATGTATAGTGCTTTACTCAAACATGCAATGAAATAAACAACAAAAAAATCAAAGTTTTATTTTTAGTGGCAGAATGTCATGGTGCCTGTGCCACAATTTATGTGGAATGGAAATTAAAAAAGAGGACTTTGCCGGCCTAGGCCTGCAAGATTTGTATGAAATTCCATTAACGACCTCTTGTCCTAGCCGCACCTGAAACGTCATACTTCGCAGCCTGTTATAAGGAACATAACATCAATATTTCATTGCATGTTTGAGAAAAATACTATTACGCTATAGGTACTAGACTAAATGTATTTTAAGTCGATCTATCACCCGTGATAACATCCCACGCGCCGGCGTTGGCGCCGCGAAGATCGAGTCTCTACCGGCATTCGATTTCGATACTTAAATACTTCGCGGCCGATAGGGCCCCAAACGTATTGCCGTGGCCTTAAACCCAAGGGCACAGTGGAGGAAACAGTTGGCCCTTTCGTGCGCTAAACTTTTGTAAAAACGACTCCACCTACAATAACACCATTTCAGTTCAATTGTACAATGCAGGTGTTTATTAATTCTATGCTATTATTGATTACAAATTAAAACTTATTATGAACAGCTTAAGGTTTGTTTTGGAATATTGCTGCAAACACTTGTATAAGTAATACATTTGAGGTCGCAGTTTTGTTCTATATGTTTATCTTTCGCATACTTGTGTAAAAATGGCGTGAATTGTTGGTATTGGCAAGATCTAAAATGCGACCTCGCAAAGCAAGTTTGGCTACATTACACGAGTTGGAAACACGACGAAAGATACGGAGGTAGAGTAAGTAGTATTCGAGAATAATTCTGGGACTAGTTTTTTATCGAGCAAAACTACTTTAATATCTAATTAAATCGCATTTGAAACCGAAAACCAAGACTATAAATTGAGGGAGATTTATAGTTCGCCGTAAAAATTGCATGTTAGTCAGTCTTTGTCAAGTTCTTATCGCTTCTCACTCGCATATTATACTTTTTCGTTATCAAATAAGCTAAAAAAAACAAAATGAAAAATTTTGGAAATCCACGACGATTCTAATTGCAAAATAATACAATAAAAGCCTCCCGACCATATACGAGGTAAGTACATAAAGATAAAAGTAGATTTCTAAAACGGTTGTACGATTGCGAGGTATAGTTAGAAACCCAGAAAAATCCGTCGGGGGCTGCCGGTTCACGTTCTCTGCGCGAGCCTACGCGGACTCTTACTATCGTTGAGTGTTCAGAGGGGAGCGTTAAGGCTAATGAGACTGAAGGTGAACTCTGCGTAGGTTTGAAGGCCTGAAGTGTCTCACCAAAGCGCTCTCTACGCCAGCTTGCGAGCTGAAGATTGGAAGGGCGAGCCCACGCGTGCGCAGCGAAGCACGCGAGATATAAGTGCGAGCACTCGTGGTGTCCCAGTATCCCTTCAATACGTGCTTACTCCGCAAGTCATAAGAGCAAAGGCCGGAAGGGCGTGCCCACATTTATTTATTTATTTACATTATACATGGATCCTTTCTATCCTGAACTGTCTTTAAAGGGAACCTGAGGACCGAAGGCCCGAAGGTGTGTGGCACACACGAAGGCGGAGGCCGAGTTCTGCGTATGACTGAAAGCCCGAAGCTTCCCTTCAGAAACTGCACACTACGAGTATATGCGAGCCCAGTATAAACACTCACAACCTCCTTCCTCTTTCACAAGAACAAGAAATTTAATATCAGTTAATTGGACCAATCATATTAAACTTCAACTAGTGGCAAAGTGGAAATATGTAACCTACCCTTCTCTAGATAATCGCAATATAAATAAATTTATGTAAAAAAAAAAGTAAATTCCCGGGAAATTTCATTCAAATCGGGACCGGGACTGCAAACCCTATGGATCACGTAATTGGATGTAAACCTTATTTCGTTTTCAGAATTACGAATACTAAACTATTAAAAAACGGTGTCATCTTTAATCACGCCGTTTTTTCGTAAAATTAATAAACCACAAATCCATTGCAAAAAACCGTATATCAATCGGTCTAGCCGATTTGGAGAATCTGCGCCTATACCCTTTCTGTTCTCAACGCATATACCCTCTTCGTTCCGTCGTGAGTAACTAGTGAAGCCGTTATGATCCTAATATTACACAACAACAGGATGGTTTTTATAGTGCCCCGTGGCATATTTACGTCATGTATGGCCGATAAATCATAAACCCCATAATAATTCTAAAATCATATTTTTAAATTGGCAGACCTGTTTGGGGGACATTTCGCTTACACCTGCTCTTCCGTTGCGGGTATGAAAAGCAAAAATACTGCTTTTAGCATTCCTTGTGGAGGAGCTACTCACTAAACACCTTTAGAAGAGCTGTATTACAGTATTCTATTTATGATTATGAGCCTTCACAAAGTTCCTTAATATGTTATTCTGATTCATCATACCTAAACCCCTCAGCAGTTCATGCACAGAAGATACCAAGAAAACAGTATCAACATAATCACAACACGGTAATACCCATATGTGCCTTCGCAAAGTTCCCTAGGGTGGTGTTCTGTTCTATTATCTTATCAGGCCTTCAGCAGTTCCGGTGAAGAGGCTTCTCAATAAAAACTATCAAAAGGGTCAAAACACGGTTCACTAAATGATTTCCTGAACAAGATTCCCTACAATATTGTTCTGATCCATCATCAGACCCTCAGCAGATCATTTGCAGAAGCTACTCAGCAAACACGATCAAAAGAGCCCACACACTGTCAAGTAGCTATATGCCTTCGAAAGGTTCTGTGTCATGTTGTTTTACTCCAGCATTAGATCCTCAGAAGTTCGTTTACAACGGCTGCTAAGCAAATATAAACAAAAGCGCCCAAAAACAGACACAAAGATATCTAACTCCTTTACAGTTCCCTACTATGTTTTTCTGCTCCATCATGATGAGAGTCTCTCTGAGGAGAGTTCAAATACATGTACTCCTCACCAAGCGGTATCGAAATCTTCTATGCTGGTCAAGCAGAGTTCCCGAGAAAATGCGCTCAAACGTACTTTCAAAAGAAAAATGTTAACTGCAGCGCCCCCTGGCGAGTTATGGTCTTAACATATATTGGGGTTCGTCCCGAATGAACCACAAACCCATTACTGAAAACCGTATTCAAATCGGTCAAGCCGTTTTGGAGATATTGAGGTGCACACACAAACAACCAAACCAAACAAACAACCTCTCACCCTAAACGCATATATTACTCGTACCTTCTCCGTTCCGTCGTGGGTAATAAGTTTAATAATATTATAGGGTACGTAATGAACTTATGTTTCGATATTTATATAGGAAATGGCAGTTCAGTGAAAATGCATACCTACATCGCCTTGACAGAGCTCGAGAATCGGCTTTCACTGCCCCGGTTATTTCAGCACCACTTTAGCACCTACTGTGGAATATTCTTATCGGAATTTCTTATGTCCTAAATATCCCAGCTGCTATAATAATAAATCATTTAATTCAGGCAGTGCCCATAAAATGTTAGTATGTACAATCAATCTCTTACACACTTAATGTTAGTAAAATACAAAACACAGATAAGAATAAGCCGAATGAGTTAAAAAAAACAATAAAAATATAATAATTACAATCAGCGAAAATAAATATCAACAAATCAAATTAAATTAAATCAAATCAAATTAATTAAATGAAATCCATAAATCCATAATTCCCTTATCGGCTATAAATCCATTATTATCTGTACCTTTAAAACTCATTACTTCGCCTATGATGCCTATGTTCGCCTAAAACACCATGACTACCACGCGCTAATTTTCAATTCAACACGTCTTCAAAGAAGATAGCCAGTACCAGCGAATTGTAATAACAGGAGTTTGAAAGCACCAAGCAGCATCTTTGGATGAAAATGAAACCAGGGAAAGATAGGCGCCATAGACTACAAGGTTAAACGGTAAATACATGTATATCGTCATTTTCAATTCGTCATCGTCAAAAACTTCGCTTTCGACGGTGGAGTACAGTCTCAAGCATTAATATGTATCTGCCAAAATAAAGGCGACAAACATATCTTGGAGAAAACCTGCGAACCATCAGGTACCCAGTCATCGGGAGACGGTGACTGCAATCTGCGCTTTCATGCGGAGGACTCAAGGATCTCATAATGAATGCTTCGCACACTTTACTAACTACTCCACCACAATAGTCACCTTCCCGGGGATTGATAGGCAAGTGCTGCCCTCGCCACATGGAGCAATCGCAACTCCAATAACCCCCTTTAGTCGCCTTTTACAACGGGCGGAGGAGACCGTAAACCAATTCTTGCCCGAATCTACACGCGGGTGATGACAACTACCTAATGAATATATGTTTCCCCAGTTGTCGATGGAGTTGGAGACGGAATGGCTGTCGAAACAATCGTGGTCGGGCGAGCCATCCGCGTTGCGCGCGCTGATGGGACAGGTGATGCAGGACATCAACAGTAGACGAATGTGCACGCTCACTGGTAAGCTGATGAACACATTGTTGCTTGTTTCACTGCTATCACTCCAACCAAAGGCCACTTTGACTACCCACAAGGTAGAATCGAACCCTGAAGGAGCGATTGGAGCAGTGTTGGTTGACAGGGTTCGATATGGAGACTTGAAGTGATCTCTATAAGATTGACGTAACATTGAATTTCACTTGGCCTCTGTATAATTTTCTTTTAATATACTTAAATAAATTATTTGGGATAGTGCAATTTTTCGTAATTATTTTTTCTTTTTTATTTGACATTATTGCCTATTAATCTTATTATTGTGACATTATTCTATTAATTGTTCTGTGATTTGTATTGTTAATGTATGTTCAACGCAATATCTATTGTTATGAATAAAAATGAAATGAAATGAAAGCAATTTACCGTATTGTAACTTAAGTAAAGTAACGCTACCATTTGTGGCGGGTAGGAATTATCGTTGTATCGTGATATTGCTTTGTTTGACCGAATAAAATTTGAACATTATGCGATACGGGGTTGTAATAGTAACGCTAAATAGATGTAGGGTACATCTCTTTAGTATTTAGAGCAGCCCAACAGGGGGAAGTACTTCCAGCTTACAGAATACTGCAGCCATAATAACACCAATACATGCTCTTAGGTATGTGAGGTTGGTGTTGTGTTCCCGCTGGTTAGTAAGATCGTCAGAGCTCCCGAGGATGCGCTGTGTTGAGAATAGGGGACCTGCACGTGCACGTATGTTTTTAGCTGTCAACACTATGATTCCTCAAGTCAGTAAAGGGTTGGTAACGCGCTTGAGATTCTTCTGGAGTCGCAAGTGTCGGGCGTAAGCTTGTTTGCATAGTTGAACGTTGTACGTATAAAATACCAATCGCAATTTCAGCGCTACATTCTGTTAATATTTTATTTATGATTTTGAGCAAGATGCTGTTGGTATTTTTCAGATTCTGAGCCGAGCCTGTTGCTGATAGCCTCTGTTTAGGATTAACATTTTTAGCAATTTTCCCGCGGCGCCGATTCCGTTTGATACCAGCCGTTTAAAAATCGCCCAAGGATAACACCCCTGCATAAAGGAGGTTCGAAATTCAGTGATCTGCAAGGGTCGCCTCAGGGCAGGACCCTGACCTCGACCTATTTTCGCGTCGGGATTGCGCCTTCCGTGCATGCTCCGGTCCCCCATTCAACAATATCAGAGATATTTTTACTTAAGTGACGTGTGAATTTTCATTCTGAATCATGAACTATTTCGATCACAATAGGACAAAAAAAAAACCAAATATTTTCCCTTGTGTTATCAGTTATCACCATTTTCCATATTATGGTAACATAAAAGAAAGTTTCATAAATGTATAGACGTTTTTGGGGCACTTTTTAGGGTTCCGTACCCAAAGGGTAAAAACGGGACCCTATTACTAAGACTTCGCTGTCCGTCCGTCCGTCCGTCTGTCACCAGGCTGTATCTCAAGAACCGTAATAGCTAGACGGAAGAAATTTTCACAGATTGTGTATTTCTGTTGCCGCTATAACAAATACTAAAAACAAAATAATAATAATAATTAAGGGGGGCTCCCATACAAAAAACGTGATATTTTAGCCCTTTTTCATGGCTACCACTCGCCGAGCTAGATCTCAAGAACCGTAATAGCTAGACAGTTGAAATCTGCACAGATCATGTATTTTTATTGTGGCTACAACAACAAATACTAAAATCAAAATAATAATAATAATTAAGGGGGGCTCCCATACAACAGAGTAGTTGCCGCTAAAACAACAAATACAAAAAAAACTCAATAAAAAAAGTGTTTAATGGCACCAGCTTTTAGCCTTTTTTCTGGTACGGAACCCTTCGTGCGCGAGACAGACTCGCACTTGGCCGGTTTTATTTACTCCATTTAGATATAAAATGCTCGTTATATGTCAGTAGAAATGACATAAAAGTTGCAGAAATCAATAAAAAAGAGGTAAAACAAAAAATGCTGTTTAATCTTATTTTATTTGGCGCAGGAATTAAACTTAGTAATAATATTTGGCTAATCCAGACCTTGAAATAATACTAAATTTCAACAATTGACTCCCATCCCAGCCAATTATTTAGTAGAACTTGACTCGCAATTAGATGAATTTCTCGCATAATTCCTTCAATTTGTTGTAAATTCAGAGTGCCTAAGTTTCTAATTGTCGCTTCGATTTCGATAAGTTTCCTTCTGATCCATAGCCTCTGGCAACTCAATTAAAGTAATGAAATAATTCAACTCTGAAGATTCCTTCCTCTTAACAACTTTACTTAGCAACTTCTAACGTAGGCGTGTTAAAAGTATATTTACGGGAAATATTAATGTAGAAAATTGTATCAACTGTTAAAACGTTGATTTTAAACCGTATAGTGTTTCTAAATGGAAACTACACCCACGGATGATCAGCTTTACTACAAATTTGCACCCAAACCGGTTGTAATAAAAACTATAACCGTTTACGATTTAACTCTATTATGTGCATTATTTATTCAGTTAAGAATTCACAGTTGACTCTCACACAGCTTGTTACTAAGCGTAGCATGCCAATATTACCTTAGAATAAACCAGACAAAAATGTTTCTTACCATTTTGAAATAAGGTTAAATTCTACTGCAATAGTGTGGTTGTTGGGTGCAACAATAAGCGTATGAAACGGTAATTGTAAGCACTAATGTTAATTAACTATGAAAGCAAAAACAGCAAATCTCTTCGACTACACGAATATACGATTTCTTTCCGTATTATACTGAAAATGTGCTTATGTAGTATGGCTTATAAAAGTTTATTTTAAGATTAATAACAGTTCGTCTCTCTTGCACACTGAATTGAGAGATTAAACAAAATGAGACAGACATTCATCGCGTGATAACGAGTCACGCAGGGGCGCTAGCTCTATATATTTTCATTTATGTCAAGCAAATTAGCATAATATAGAGTCAGTGTATCATTTTATTTATTAAACTACGAAAATAAGTGACAAACCAGGCCACGCAATTATATTATATACCTACATTCGCTATAGAATAACACATTTAGATCAAAACTATGATAGCCACAATCCGTTCATTGCTGTCCTCGACATTTACATACGAAACGACCATTAGCCGGCCCGTTGACTTCATTAAAATATTCCGAGCAGGAAACTAAACAATTACTAACAGCGTATCATTAGGGACCCAGATTAACACGTTCTTGTCTATTTAAAACACGCCCACATGGAATTTATCACGATTGCATGGACGTCATAAAACTAGAATATTGGTAGCCAATGTTGGCATTAAATAGCCAAACAATGAATACTACCGAACCGACGGTGGCAAACAAGCATACGGCCTGCCTGAAGCAAAGTTGACACCAAAGCCTATGGACGTTTGCGACTACAGACGTGATATGCCCGACATATCAAATTATAAATAATTAAATAAATATGTTTTTACGCTTCTATTGTATTGGTAAGGTAGGGTGATTACCTGTGTCGAAGTTATGTTCTTCTTACTCGTATTCGTAACGTCATTGCTGAGAGTCGTATCTACCACTAACGTCTTGTACCACCTTTCGCACTCCTGTTCTGAGCCATTCGTAAGCAAGGCCTGGGCGCTAGTTCCCATTGCTGCCTTTACTGGACTATCCACCAGGTAGGCCCTCTGCCTCTACCTCTCTCCCCTTGCGTGTGACCATCATCATCATCTTAGCGTTATCCGTACACTTGCATCCTGAAGGATGCCCCGGCACCGCTACCTAATCCCTTTTTGCATGTAACCGAGCATTATTTTTTTTTCCAAACTGTCATCCCGTCTAGCCACATATCCGAAAATCGAAGTACGCGTTGAGTGCATTAGATAGTGGAGAGTCGCGTTCGTATCTTCGGCTCATCAGCTGGGGGTCTACTCCGAAATTTGAAATCCGAACTTCGTATGGTGCTGTCCCTTTCACTCTCCTGTCATACACTACATGAGTGAAAGGGACGGCACCATACGAAGTTCGGATTTCGAATTTCGGAGTAGACCCTCTGGGTCTGGATTGATTCGTTTGTGCGCCGGGCCGGGCTTTCCACTTGATGCCTTGACATTTGTTAACTTAACAAATGAATGTTTAAAATTAAAGTATAAGATGTTTATTCTCCAGACAGCTGGTTGATCATATTTGTCCGGACTGCACAATACTATACAATATTGTTCATCAAAAATAGAATAGAAAACAAAACAAAACTTGTAGTTATATACAATGGGCGGTTTTATCGCTAATACATTGTTTCTGTTTAACCGATCCACTTGTGAGATGAAACTTTAATACGTATAAATCATGGGCCGACGGTCCACATTATTCTATTATTATCGTGATATAGTCACGTTTGTGGCCGTGTAAATATAATCCGCACGCATTTTTATGATCCACGAATGTTGTAGAATTACAATTAATACGAGGTTTTATTTTATAATGTAGTTGATAATTGTAGTTGCCAATTATATACCTTAATTATAAATGTACATCTAGATGGTAGCACAGACCGCTACTGATGCGCTGACTAGGAATTTAATTACGTCAGAATAAAAATCAATTTTTCCTACAGGACAGATATTACATAATAAACGGATTATACCCTTATTCGTAGCCGTTAAATAATTATGCCACCAAAAATAAAAAACATATAAAATTGGCGGCCAAGACTCACAAGCTCGTAACGCTTTTACTGTAACTTCTAAGCCCTGACTTTGCTAACCCTACACCTTGGTTGAAGAGTATGGCTTGGCGGTTTCATAGATCTATCACGTCATAACATTGAAGATGTATTTTCCTACCATAAATAAGGCCATCGCACTGTTTGACCGATATGGCAAAAAACTGATTTCCTAAATCTTGGCGTTTGATCTCCTATTTGTGTCTCTTTGACATTTTTTTATATTCTATACTTTGAAAAATATCATGTACCCTGTTTTTCTTATCGTCGCTCAATTGATTTGTGCATTAAATATACAAACAAATAACATATCATCGTTGAGCTTGCAAAACTTGGTATGGACGTTAATGTGCTCAATTCGGAAAAACTGAATACATTGGTACGTAATACATAGGTAAAACAAGATTTTCTTTTCTCAAAATCTAACCTTAGTAGTGAAATTTGCAAGCGCAACGACGATTGGGAGTTTATGCGTGATATACTTAATAATTAGCGCATTATATGTATCCAGGTATATATATTGAAATAAAGACATTAAATAATGATAGAGGCGGATAGCGAGCGAGTTCATAAACAAGTGATAAGGGGTGATAATGTGCCAGACGGCTAAATTACATGACTACAACGAGATAGGCGAACATAGCAACCGGTACATATTACCTAACTCGAGTAGGCTGTAAACACACATGCCAGTTTACAAAATAAATGATCCATACGCTTGGGATTTTACGAGCGAGAAATACAAAACTAATTCATATTCATTACGTTAAGTTGAACAAAATCCCTCGTCTGTCATGAATCCTGTCCTTCGGGACAAAACATTGTGCGTACGACCCGGGTACATGAAAGTATTACATAATCCACGTGTACAGTGTATTGTTATCATATCACAATGTGTGAGATTAGGACAAACAGGTATGTATAGACTGTTTGACGGCAGCAAATTTGGATAAGACTTCGGATTAAATTTGATATTTATGGCTGATATCAGATCATTGACCTTGGTCTAATCAAGTGTAGATTATCAAGTAGTTGTGTAATTTACAAACAAAAGGTATGTATTAATTTTAGAATCAGAAAAATATTTATAGCCTTAAATTTTACAGACTAAAAACATCAAATTTACTACCATCAAGCGGGCCGTACGCGCGTTATCACCAACGTGGTATAAAAAATGTAAAAACTAAAGATCAAATAACACAATTTTTGCGGTGCGTAAGCAATAGGAGCGTTCGTGGCCCAGCGGCGCCCGCGTACCGCGTGCGGTATGCGAGGTTAAGCATTGTCGGGCGAGGTCAGTCCTTGGATGGGTGACCGCTTTGAGTGGTTACTAACTGAGCGCTCCCGTGCTTTGGAAGGCACGTTAAGCCGTTGATCCCGGTTGCTGTCTATGATAGCAGTCGTTAAGCCAAGTTAGAGGCCTCCGGGCGGCTTGAGAACTTCTAACAGTCAAGTTGCCCACTCACTTGACAAGCCTAATCCCAATAAGGTCTAGTTTCCCCCTCGGGTTGGAAGGTCAGATGGTAGTCGCTTCCGTAAAAACTAGTGCCTGCGCCAGTTCTTGGGATTAGGTAGCGGACCCCAGGCATCCTTCAGGATGCAACTGTACTGGGAATAACGCTAGGAGGATGATGATGGAATAAGATAAAATACTTGTTTATTGGTTTTTTATAATCTAACTGACAAACTAATTATATTTTTTAGGGCGCAAACCTTTATTCTTTACCGTTTTGTGTTTTAGCGGACAGTGGAGTGAGTTTTTAAGTACATACTCGAAATACGTACACTTGTAAATCACCCGAATAACTTATTTCTGTTCGCTGTATCGCTATCTGAAGATTGTCTGGAAGAGATCGCTTTTTAGCTATAAATCCGTCTGTTACCCACTTACCTAAGTCCCGTTGATGTTTTACCATTGTAAACATTTCACCACCATATCAGTCCTAGGACGTCCACTGCTGGACATAGGCCTCCCTGAATTTCATGGGGGGTAAATTCCATAATCGCCACGCTTGGCATGCGGGTTGGCGATCGCAGTATCTCCTCCGCACTCTAGGAATGCTGCTGCCCATCCCCCGGTAGTCTTGGTCGTAGTTTCAGGACACACCAGTGGACCCGGGTATATCCTAACTGTTTCGAATAAAAGAAATAGATGGGGAAAATAATATTTAAAGCAAGTGCTCCAGGGCCAAAAGATTCCACTGGGTCGATCGAAGTGGTACCCATAGGCCTCTGCCTAGTCTATATCTTATCTGTCTATTTATTTTGCTGCCTAGGTAAAATGCAAATCCTGCGAAGTTATCTTAAACTTGGTATTATCTAAATTTTCCTCGTAATCTCCGAAGGGGCTTAATGAGTTGAAATACTTTTACCGGGTTACCTCTACTAATTATTATTTCGTCGGAAACAAAGAGCTGCTAATGAGGGTTCAAAGGCAACCAACAGCCACCGGGGCGGGGGTGGGCAAGAATATTAAATATTATTTTAATATTGTTCGTCTCAAGGTTGTTATAAGTTTAATTCGTGTACGCCTACAAGAAGCGTTGCCAACTGAGAGAAATCTTGTGAAAAAGGTGATTTGTATATGTCCTTCGTTTCAGTAATTTATTATTGTCCGATAATGACGCCAACATTTCTATTTTCGAGTGTCAATGATTTAAATATCTATTAACTCTAATTATGTCTTCTTCAATTTAAAATATTAATTACGTCCGGCATTTAAAAAAAGCACTCGCTACAGTTAGGTATACCTACTTAGTACCTGTAGTCGTACCTAGGGCGACAAAATACAGAATGCGGACAGGTATTTGACGCACCTATATATTGATTTAAACTTGCACGATTTTTACACATTATTATTGGTAAACAGGACTTAATCGCGTACAAAAATTATTCACCTGAGGTGTGCCCGACGTTTCGAATGTATTACAACATCCGTGGTCACGAGCTGACTCACCTGACGCACCTGTCTATAAACAACTGGTAAGCCCTAGGGCTTCCTTTATCACCGGCCATGATGGAGTGTACACAATTTGACGTTTAAGTCCTTTAGCCAGGAAGTCTTTTTCTGCTCACGGAGGTTAAGGGTAAAACTGAAAGTTTCGGGAATAGAAGAAAATATGCAGTATAAGTGAGTTTATTTATTTTTATTGTTTTTCAAAATATTCTCCTTTGTATTTCATGCACTTATGCATGCGTTCAAACCAGTCCATAAAGCACTTTTTGAACTCTGAAGTAGGGGTCGACAAAATGGCTATTTTATAGGCCTCCACTGCTTCTTCTGGCGTCTGAAACCGCTGACCACGCAGTTTGTCCTTGATTCTGGGGAATGTAAAAAAGTCGTTGGGACTTAAGTCAGGGCTATATGGAGGGTGGTCCAATATTTCGACTTTTTCACCGTCCAGGTACTCAGTTGTTGTCCGAGCGGTGTGTGGGCTGGCGTTGTCGTGGTGAAGGATGATGCGACGACTAGGGTTTGTTTTTCGGAGTTCAGCAAAGACGTTCGGCAAACAAATAGTGGTGTACCAATCAGCATTGACTGTTCTACGATCCTCAAGAGCCACAGTAGCTACGTGACCAGATTTAGAGATAAACGTAGCCACCATCTTCTTAGCCGTACTGCGAGAACGAACAACTTTTGTGGGTTTGAGCTCGTCTTCGAAGACCCATACTCGGGATTGGTTTTTAGTTTCAGGCTCATAAGCGTATATCCACGACTCGTCACCTGATACTATGCTAAAAACAGCATTTGAGCGTCCCTTGTTAAATCTTTTCAAAGTTTTGCGTCACCAATTGACATGGACTATTTTCTGCTCGTCAGACAATAGGTGAGGTATCCAACGGGAAAATAACTTTTTCACGCCTAATTCTTCTTTTAAAATAATTTGTATTTGACTCATTCCAATACCCAGGTGCTCTTGAATTTCCCGATATGTCACATGTCGGTCTTCATTTATCAGACGACGCACAACATCGACGTTTTCTTGCGTGACTGCCGATTTTGGTCGACCTTCACGCACTTCGTCGGTGAGGGATACACGGCCACGTTGAAATTCTGAATACCACCTGTATATTGTAGTCTTTGAAGGAGCTTCAATATTAAAAGCAGCAACCATCCGCTCTTCACATTGTTTTTGTGTTAGTCCACTTTTAAAGTCATAATAAATCATAGCTCTGAAATTTTCACGGCACAATTCCATTTTAAGCAGTGACTCGACGACTTCAATAAACAATTGAAACCGAACCATACTTTTTTTTTTTCTAAGTGGCCAGTGTGTTGAGATAAGGAAACTTCAGAGATTATAAAAAGGTATAATACATGTTAAAAATAAATTAATAAGTATTCGATTCCCGCCACTTTCAGTGCAAGCCTCCTCCTACTTGCGGTATTGCGCGGCAGCGCAGCTAGTACTACTGGCTGCCAGGATTCGAGCTTCTTGACTTACCGACCATCGTCTCCCTACATACATGTATGTGCTGTGTTAATTACAAAGAAGACTCTTGTGCCGCGGCGCCCGTGGTGTCAGATGTGCTAATGTTAAATTGCTAACCCGCCGAGTGACATAATTAACAAAATGTAATGTTGCAACGTTTTTTTTGTCATCAGTGGGTACAACGACTACACACCTGACCGTGGTTCGAGTGAACAGCGACCCTGCGCCCGTGAAGGACCACCAGGTGCCAGTGTTCCTGTACAGCCGGCAGAGCTTCGTGGCGGACCAGTGGGACCTCACCACCAACCAGGTATGTCACCTTGTTTATGTCACCTCGTGTGAAACGCGTGGTAGATTTAACTATCATTTTTAGAAAAACTCATTTAGATCAACCATATTACGCACCCTCAAAAAGGTTAATTACCCCAGGATATAAGTATAATAATATACAATAGTAGGTTAAGTAAGTATATATTTGTGTGTTCTTGTGCTTTTCTTACTTGCGCGGAAATATGATTATTATCTACATAGGTATGTTTCTTATTCTAAACTAAAACCGTTGGCAAAGGATTTTGTTTTTCTTATGCCTACCAAATATTAGCAATACCCAAATGACTTCCTATTTCCAATACTATTGTATTCCTATTTCCACTACTATTGTACTTAATGCATAGTAATTGTAGTCTCATAGTAAGACCACTTTCCTAACATATGTTTACTAGAAAAAGACAGCCTTCGAGTATCTTTCATCCCTTTTTAGTAGGAATACGCAATGTAATATCGGCCAACGCTGGTAAGTGTGAACCCGACAAAATCGTCTGCAGACTGGCCGTTTCTATTGGAAGATAATTTGTATAGAGAACGCTGTGAAATGCATTCGATAATAATCCTAGAGCTGTGAACCCGTACCTTTTGCCGATAGTACGCATACATACCTAGAGCCAGATTTAACCACGACTAATATCATGTCTCATGTATATCAACATTTTCAACAAAGGACTGCATGGCGGTTTTTAAATTCGCGAAAGAATTTAAACGATGCCACCGTCTCGTCTATTGTTTCAGACTTTGTGCAGAATGTTAATAAAACAATAGAAGATAGTTTAGTTTTTGTTATGTTAGCTGTTATACCTCGCTAGGGTCACACAGGTGAAAAACAGTGGATGACGATTTCAGTACGGCTTATGAGCAAGCAAGCAAGTTATGTATTTTAAGCCCGCTTTGTCCTACGATGTGAACAAAATCGTAGGACAAAGCGGACTATTCCCGTTAATGCGGATTTATGAGTCTAAGCAAAAATTAAGCTTTATATAGCCCTTAAGGGGCTGCCCTATCTCAATGACCTTCGATATAGTAAACTCTTCGCTTTTCCGTGTTGTTTTTATCTCATCATATTACGAGTAACAATGGTAGTCTTTAACAATACACTATCTCACTTTAGCTTAACCTATTTTACCTTTATCTCACGTTACTTTAACCAGTCACTGAAACCAAGATATATGCCATCAAACTTTGTAATTTTTACGACAAAAAAGCTTTTTATTGTACTTTTCTCGAAAACTATTAGGAAAATAAAAAAATCGTAGATGGAAAAAGTGCTGCTAAAATGCAGGTTGTAGTTATCTTGTTGATAAGTAATTACAAAAAAGTAGTTACGATCTTACGATTTTTGTGTTTTTTATGCCTGCGCGGATTTTTTTTTTCTGAAGTGTCTCGGTGTTCATTCTAAATTCTAACAGACGGCAGTGTTAATAAAATACACCCATAACAGTTTTTTTGAAGCGAAAGCTTACAGACCCCATGAACTTATCTAGTTCATGGGGTCTTCGATGCAAAAAGGCACTAAAATCGGTTGATTTCCCCGGGTAGCCCCTTAACTTCCTATCCTTCCTATTTTTACCTATGTCTACGCTACGGGAAAGACGTAAACCGAAATCACTGTACGTTCCACAAGCTTCTAAATTTTTGAAGCGAAGAATAAGTAAAGTACCCAAAATTAAAATTTGTACTACTCCAACTTCAGCAGCCCATTTCTTGGGTTGTTTTTGAAGTTTTGCATCGTCTATATCTATATCCCTGGCACGCTGATTTTAACACGTGTGGTGTCGTTAGATTCCACTTAGTCAAAGAACCGATACTTGCTATAATACTTGTCAAAAAAAGTTGGGTTTAAAAATATTTTAATTTCACTCGTTCCTTAAACCGTCTTGTAATAAAACCAATAATAATCTCTGACGTCTAAAATAGATTTTATAGACCAATCGGCCTTCAGCTCGATTTTGTTTCCACGATTTGATGGTACTCGTGCCAAGAGTTTGTTGAACTTTTGAGAAAATGTTCACACCCTGTACCCTGTTCTCATGCTTTTTGTGCATGGCATATTGCATTTATTTTTGGGAGATATCGGTACGGTGGTTTGGGAAATTAAGTCATATTGAGCTGTGTTGTATAAAATTCAATTTTTTATTAGAATTAAACAAAAGGACGGAAGTGTCGTGTTTTTTCTTTAAAGATACGACCTTTTTTATTTAGTTCACATAGGATAGTGGTTTTAAATGTAGACTAGTAGTAAATGAATGGAACCCTTATTAAATCCCCCGCCGGCCGGTTATTAAATCCTTACTTCTTCTTCTTATTTCTTGTTAGGTAGAGGTCATCAGGTCATCACATAATTATTATAAATCCACCACAATTCCGTACCTACATATACGACTCCGAAGTCCACCTGGTATAAATTAAAGACTCAATTTAAAATGTAAAAGCACAATAAGCAGTAAGTAATTAATTACATATTGAAAGCAAATGTAAAATACCCGACCCTGTCACGCATCACATTGAGGTAGGTTATTGCGTTTTTTGCTCGTCCACAAAATCTTAAGTCACGTTTTTTGTGTGCTCACTCAAAGTATTGTAAACAGACTTCTGCAGCGTCGTGTTTATTGCACATAATTATTTTTTCAATGTTTGTACAAAAATTGAGTACCTAACCGATTAATTCTTGTCAAATCGTAAGACTTGCATGTGTTTATATTTAAAGCATGGAACCCGATCTCAATATCTGATAAAAATTTGATTGTATAGGACGTTTGACAACTTTCTATCGTTAATCAATCTGTGATTATACGATGGTGATGGTGACACCAGTCCTTATACTCGACCGCCGCTGGGGATGTGATAAGGGGCTCCTATAGCTCCCAAGGACCTTCGATTTTTAACTCTCTGTTTTCTCGTGTTTTTATGGCTTATTGTATAAGTATTAACAATTACGAGGTTTATTCAAATAGTATCCCACATTTGCTTAAAAAATTACAGTTTTCGAGATATATCGTATAAACTTATCTTTTTCTTTCACAATTTTTTTTTTAAAGTCTGAATTGAAGCTAAGTTTGTCAGAACGCCGATGACATCTCCCCCCTATTCATAAGTAGTCCACGAGTGGTTGATAAAATCAAAACAAGTCGAATCGAGCCCGAGATCAATTTTTTTCGATACACAATCCGTGGTCTACATTTGTGCTGTTTTACGTGTGCAGCACGATGTACGGTCAGCTGCAGGGAAACCTGACCCCTCTCGCGTACAAGGGGCCATCCACATATTACGTCACAGCGATGGAGGGGGGGGGTGTCTTACTGAACGTGACAGTGCATGTTAAAAGGATAGGAAAAAGTGTGACTGGGGGGGGATCGGGGATTCAAGTAGTCGAAATTTTGCGTGACGTAATATGTGGACGGCCCCCAAACTTCTATGCAGGTGGGTCACGTTTCTCTGCAGCTGACTGTACATTTCAATAGAATACCTTGGTAACCGAGCCGTGCTCGGCATCTTCATCATCTTTTTCCGGAGCTAGATACATTTTTGGCCCCCGAAAACTCCCACATTAGTAAATTTAATCTAATTTGTTCGAGCAGATTCCGAGATCCCCGAAGTAAATAAATAAATGTATATACAAGAATTGCTCGTTTCAAAATATTAGTAGTAACCGTCATATGTTTTTCCGAAAAGTACAAGTTTTTGAGAACTAGCTAAATCGAGTTTTCGCCCCCGAAAACCCTCAGCAAATTTTATCAAAATCGTTAGGACTAGTGTTGGTAAAGACACAAGTTCTTGGATACGTTGCTGCATACTTTACTAAGTAGGTCGCATAATATTAAGCGTGTCTACTATCATCATCCTCCTAGCGTTATTCCCAGTACAGTTGCATCCTGAAGGATGCCCGGGGTCCGCTACCTAATCCCAAGAGTTGGCGTAGGCACTAATTTTAATAGAAGCGACTGCCATCTGACCTTCCAACCAACCCGAGGGGGAAACTAGACCTTATTGGGATTAGGCTTGTCAAGTGAGTGGGCAACTTGACTGTTAGAAGTTCTCAAGCCGCCCGGAGGCCTCTAACTTGGCTTAACGACTGCTATCATAGACAGCAACCGGGATCAACGGCTTAACGTGCCTTCCAAAGCACGGGAGCGCTCAGTTAGTAACCACTCAAAGCGGTCACCCATCCAAGGACTCACTTCAGTCTCCATGGCGACTCGAGTGTCTATAGAGGACTCGTGTTTCTATAGAACATTCTAGTCCTCAACAAGTTTAAAATAACTCAAGCTTCGATTAAATGACTAGAGTCTAAAGTTGAGCATAGGAATAGAGACAAAAAATTGAGTTTATGCCAACACTAGTTAGAACCGTTTCGGAGACCCTAGTTATACAATCATTTCATTAGCCCAGACTCTACATTTAAGTACTACTTAAATGTCATATTTGATAAAATATCATGCTAAACTCACATTTCCCAGTACAATTCTATTTGTATATGCAATTATGTGAAAACGAGTACAGACAGAGATGTCGTAATAAAATCATCGTGTGTTTACATAGTCGTTCGTTACCCTCGCCTCTAACAACGACCGAGAAAAGCGCACGAAAATAAAATAAAATTCACATACTCACAACGCGCATTTTTACCTATTATCCTAGCAAAAGCAATCTTATACCATTGTAATAAAATCTAAATTTCAGGAAGAGGGGCTAAGAAAAGCGCAAGAAACTAGAAACAATTTATTGGCTGATGCTATTGCCACTAATAGATTGTTTTGCGTTTTCTTTGTTTCGAGTTCCGAAATATTTGAACGCAGAGCTGCTACCGCGGAACGAAAACAAACTAAGTTCGATCTCCCTCTCTGTCTCGATGGAATGCACCTTTGGCATTTTAAACATATGCACATATAAACATAGTCGCCATCAAATATATAAGAGTGCTCAAAAATATCTGAACTTGCACTCAGGGACCCGCCCGCTATCCGCTATCCCTTTCAAAGGGTTTTGTATGGGTTTTGAATAATGCTTAACTGCACTCTACCGCCTTCACAATAGATGTGTGATCAGATCGGGATAAGTGCAAGTGGGGTAAGCTGTCTATAATAAAATAGAAAACAGTCAAACCTGGATAAGCGAGAGTTCAAGGGAGCACAATATCATTCTCACTTATAGAGGGTAGCGTTTCTCTCTTATAGGGGTACGCACTGTACGCAGCAATAACAAGTCCCAGCAAATACGAATGTAGTAAACATGTAATATGATGAAATTATGTGCATGATATGCATCACATTTATTATGCACATATATATTTTTAAATGCTTACGAAAACAAAACAAAGTTTCATGCACTATGTAATTTTATTTTATTTAGAACTTATTTACACTTAAAAAATTCCGTCAAATACGTTGGCCTCGTCTTCACTGTCACTTCCAGCAATACAGGTGTTCACACAATTCTTAACGATATCGTCGTCGGTTTGTTCTCCAGCGGTAGTTACGTCGTCGGCAATTTGAACGAAATCTTCGAAGCTCGGCATTAACATATTGGATTCGTGAGACACAAGCTTAGTCCATTCCTCGTTGCTAGGTCCAACTTCAACATCATTTTCCTCTGGTAGGTCTTGCTCATCTGTACTTTTCCAAAACTCAGCTTTCTTGAAGCAGTTTTTGACGGTAACGTCACTGACTAAGTACCATGCTTTATTTTTCAGAAAGATTAATAAAAAAAAAACGGTTTTTGGCCTAAAATTGCCAAATTTTGATACCCTATATCTCGAAGACTCTGAGTGTTGAACGGGACGCCGCGACGAGCACAATATTTTCTAAATTCATGGTAGTTTTCTATATAAAATTGTTTAAGTTTGTTCCATGGATAGGAGTGGTTGTTAGTTGGCGCTGGCACACTTGCCCTACTATACCTTAGAGCATTTAAAACAGGAGACGCCATTAGTATACTCACCCCTCTGCCAAAAATTAGGCACAATATGCGCACAAAATTATTAAAAACTAGTAACTGCTTCATTAATCGATTATAAGTCAGTCCCGAAATCGTTTTCGGCGTGTGAAGAGCTCCGTGAAAATACCTTTATCTGCTTTTTAGGGTAATAAAACGTTGTACTTTATCAAATTTACAAAAAGATTGATGATAATTTCACATACTGTAAGCATATTTTTGCTTTATTTATAATATTATGCGCAATTCAAGTTTTATTTCAAATCATAAATCGAGCATCGATTACAAAATCGATTTAAAAACATTCGTGCTTGACCATTAGGGCTAGCTGTCAAAATGGAGTCAAACGTCACTTTGACGTCACTGTATTTAAAGAAATAAGGACTACTGTTTATGAGAATTTCTTTGAAACATGGTTCTTATCGACTTCGGTCAATTTGGCCATCCGATAGTAACCCAATAATGGATCTAATGGTGACGTGAATAAGGTCGACTTTTATTTCTCAACTTTATTATTTTAATGTGCGTGAGTTGATTGTTTAGTGTGGGTGCGTAGTAATGGAACAATATATTATAAGGGTGCGTAGTTTTTTTTATGTGTGTTATCTCGCCCCCCGCCAATAATGGTATAATATTTTGTTTGGCGCTAATGGCTACTCTGGTGTTAAATGCTCTAAGAGCTATACCTTGTTCACCTCGATATATAATTTAATTGTAAAATAGTTTTAAGTACTTACTACTTTAGTCATATTTGCTATGCCCTATTCAGGGTCCATGCTGTTACAATCTTAAAATACGGTTAATATTTATGTTACACTTGTGTTAATATGTTACGTACCATGGATTGCAATAATAATAAATAATAATCTGATTGCGACTGTACATATGCTATATTTTATTGTACCATTGTAACTTCTATAACATTATTAGTTATCGCTCTGATATTTCGTTACGTTACATTTCTTATTTATGATCAAATATCGCATTGTTTTGTTATGTTGGCATAAACTATATCGTACGCATAATATTAGCCTAACCATCAATTCAGTTTAGCTGAATGGCGCAAACATAACTCAACGCCGTAATTCTTTTGTCTTTTTCTCTTCTACATCTTTTTTCCCCTTCTTCCAATTATTTTCTTGGCTTCGACTCGGCCCTACGTATCGGACGAGTGCACTTCGTACTCAAAAAGTAACTGGCCCCGCTGGTAGCCAGACTTAGGACAAAAAAGCAACGCCTATATGTAGGGTATCGTTCGATTCAGGAAGCGCCCTATTACGTGTACACTATTAATATTCAATGCACATAACCTTAATAAGTATGGAATGAGGAGTGGGGCGCTTTGGCGTGGTGTGAAATAATTGTAGTTTTAATTCAGATTTCAGATATCATTTATTCACCATAAAGTAACATGATTATAACATGGTATGTCAAAATTGCATATTCATAAAGAATAGAACATATTCAATTATTATTTGTAATCATTAATATCAATGATAATATTGTTTGATCATTGACATCAAAGATTTCCAATAATATTAAAGGCAATTTGTAGAGGCAATTTGTTAAACATGTTAAATGTTAAGAGAATTCCCTGTTTCTGAATTAATTAAACAATAGACATGGTATTCCAACCACCAATTTGTAATTTCCTCCCGTCTGTTAGCAATTGTTATTCCAACCCCCAATTTGTTAACATATCGGAATTTATTCCCTATGACTGTAACCAGTGGTTACTCCAACTAGCACATTATTTTATTTAATTATTCTAGGAGGTCCAACAGCTTTTACAAACATTGTAGCGTCCTTAATAGAAATATGGACCCAATTACCTGAACACCAATTTGTTATCAAACAAGGATTTTTCCCCAGTGTTTATTTCAACCACCAATTTATTACCAAACCGGGAATTTCGCTCCCGTAAACAAAGCTAACTAGTTATAGTTTGAAAACACCGAATGGCGGGAATAACCGCTAGGCATGCACCCAATACCAATGGGTCAAAAATGTATTTATGCAATGTTTTACCAAAACAAATGTCTATCAGTCGACGCCGTGACCCAACTGCAATGTTTATTCATGAGACGTCAACACTGATATTTTCTGACGGCTCTCCAGACTCGTTTGTAGATCATCGCGTTGAAAAATGCGCTTAGAAATAAATATGTCTTGACATGAATACATCAGTGGCTGTGAAGCCAAGTGCATGATTTGTTTTAAATTATGTGCATATCTACGAAAATATTCTGAAATGAGACCACCGCTGTGATAAACGGTTAACACCCTTAGATAATTAATTTTTCTCTGTAGGCGACTGTACTTTAGTATTTTTTCTCAAACATGCAATGAAATGTTCCTTATAATGCGGTGCTGCGAAGTATGACGTTTCAGGTGCGGCTAGGACAAGAGGTCATTAATGGAATTTCATACAAACTCAACCGGCAAAGTCCTCTTTTTTTAATTTCAATTCCACATAAATTTATGGCACAGGCATCATGACATTATGTCACTATGTGTATTAAAAATAAAACTGATTGTTTTGTTGTTTATTTCATTGCATGTTTGAGAAAAGCACTATACATACCTCGGCGGTTTTTTTGTCGGTTTGTGTTGAAATTTGTCTTGGAGTGCGTATAGATATTTCTATGAGCATTGTTCAACTACTACTTTTTGTTTTTTTACTACTTATTTTGCGACTTTTCGCATAGGAACAAAAACTATGTGTTCTTGTCAGGAATAGCTACATAATACTAGACTTATAGACTTTGTTTTACTCGATTGTGTCATGTTTTCCCGGAGAATACGAGTTTTCCCGAAATTGAGTGTTGACCAGATCGACTGTTAGCCCCGAAAAACCCCTGTATTGTAAATGTCATCAAAATCATTAAAACTGTTTTTAGAGATCCCAGAAATAAATAAATATACAAGAAATGCTCATGTAAAGATATTAGATTAGATATATATAATTCATGCTAACCTATTTATGCCACTTTCCACGTCCACATTGTTCAATTCAAGTGCATCAGTGCACGCATTATTCAACGCCCATGAAATGAATAAAACAAATAGTGCAGCGTCTGGCGTCTCACTGACATGTGTCAGACGTGTCGCCTACATTATGTATATGGACCTTATAGACTAGAAGTAATAATTATATATACTTAGGTATATTAAGTATTTTATTGTTTGTTGTGGCAGTCGGAAATTTTCTATCTCGATAACGTCGCAAAGATGTCTAAGGTGATGCCTGTAAGAAATCTTGGGTCGCCCGCAATGGAAAGCGGTCGCAAATAATTAGAATGATTAGCTCCTAAAGCAATTAAATCATACACCAGACTGTTAAAATTATAACCCTTCATTTTAGATTTGCCGTAGTCGCGTAAAAAATAATGAAACAAGCATTTACCGGTTTATACTACATTTCATAAATAGGTAGGTATAATATTTTCCGGGTGTTTGTTTTGTCGCCTCGATTCGGCTGTTATCGTTGTACCTAGTGTCTCGGCGAGGCGTGTTGACCTGCAAGCGAGCGATAACATGCAGTTTCACTGATTGCAACCATTTATTACTTTACAATTCGAATACAAATATTTTATATGGCAATGACGAGCATTCTTAAACAATACGAACAAGGTGGTTAAGCTAAACATTGAAATTCCTTGATGGTACAATATATTTTCAGTTTTTCATTATTAATAGTAAATAATATTATGTATATTATTATCCATTTGTCTCTGTTGCCGAGCTGATTAAATATTATCGGCATTTGTGATAGGGTCATTGACCTTTCCGCTTAGACGCAACACACCTAACTATTATACAATTTGAGCTCAAGGAACAAAACGACGTTACAATACCTATACATAGTACCTACATACATAAACTCACGTCCATATTGCCAAAAGGGGCAGACAGAGCACACGAAAATTAATTTCAGTGCCACTTTTAGCAATTGTAGGTATATAGATGGAGGGAATGTGTTATTGCAGTGACAGGTTGCTAGCCCATCGCCCACAACACACTACGACCTGGTTCCCATAGTCGACTCTTACGCCACCCAAGGGAAGAAAGGGGGTGGTGCTCTTCTAACCCGACACCACACGGGGTAGTTTACCTATACACATTAAATGTTGTAGTATCAGACATCGCATTTTGGTGTTAAAAAAATCTGCATAATTTTGATTTTTTAAAACTTATAGTCATAAGAACAAAACAGGCATAAAGGATTTGCTCCAGAAGATAGACCAACTGAAATGGAGATGGACTTGGAGACTAGAAAAAAGGAACAAAATTGTAACACACTGGTATCTTACAGACGGAAAAGGAGCAGAGGAATCCAATATCCAATACAAGAGATGGAAAGATGAACTCAAACTGACTGCTATGCTGGTCCAAACTGGAGATGAGTCGCAAATGATAGACAGCAATGAAAAGGATTAGAGGAGGCCTTTGTCAGGACTCAGGAGGCACACTGAACTCAGAGACATACTATAAGAAGAAAATATAATGGAAAAATACATTTAATAATTATATATTACAAAAATGTAAATGTCAAAAGTTGAGTTTAGGATAAAGGGCTCATATAGATATTTAATAACGAGCTTAGTTACCATTTCGATTGATATTGTCGACTCAATATCAAATCGCAGGCATTCTGCAGAAAGGCCAGGTCAAGAGTACCCTATATCGGCGCGCATGCATGAAGAATGTTATAAAAGTTCATGAAGCGAAATTTGTATGTCAGGATCGTAGCAAATGGAAATCGGTGATCTCTGCCTACCGCCCTGGGAAACAGGCGTTTAGGCAGAGATCACGGATTTCCTTGTTTGTTAACGTATGTTATTTATTTAAAACATTTATTTAAGTCAATTAGTATTCATTAGGTTTTTTAGGTTTCAAGAGAATCGGTTGTCAATTTTGTTTTCCATTACAATAGGGTTGAGAGGAACAACTACAAATCATTAAAAATATAAATTTACATAGAAAATATTTTGACTAGTTTCTTTCTTAATTTCTTTGCAACATTCCTATAAATGTCTTTTGAAAGTTGTTTCTGTGTCAAATCAAGGCAATAAAATTCGTATTTTACTAGCAGATTCAGGCATAAACTGTCAAATTGAATCTGTAGGCGAACGGTTAATTAACATATTACATATTTATGTTTTCATATTCATGAATCGTAGCGTCATCGAAGTGACAGGAGGGTGAGCACACGTTAGAAGATATAACTCGTATCGTTGCGTTGCACAAAGTGTTGAACTGCTATTTAAAACTAAATTTTAACTATAGGTTTTTATTATGTACTATATTTGGAAGAGCGAGATCTCCTGATACAGGTATCTCTATGCCTACTAGGAGACCTCAACCTTACTGTAAATTATACCCCATTTTTGTTAAATGAAATAAAACATTTGTATTTGTATTTGTATTTGTATTGAACCAGAGTTTAGTTATAAAAATCCTTTTATTGGTAGACTGAGATGGAATATGCTGGGTTAAAAATACCACAAATAATACCGTAGCAAAAAAATTTTTTGGACTATCTCCCCTAGGTAGTTTAGGTACACGTAATGTCCATAATTGGTATCTTTAGATAGCTCGTTTACAAAGCATGCGAGCTTACTTTTACCATTTTGTGACTAAGCTACCTATCGGTTTGCGTGATATTAATTGTCAAAATACTAATTTTGAATTTAAAAGGAAAATTATCACAGCTAAATAGAGATTACTAGTTTACGAGTGTAATAGCCGAACTTAAGAAATGTCATACTTGGAAAAGCAAACTCACGTACAATTTCTATGGATTACTTAGATATGTTGTTAGTGTCAATTATACAGTAAATATGTGTGATCCGCATTATGTCACGGGTGGACAGCTACGGAACCCTACATTGTGTGTTGCCCGATACGCACTTGTTCGCTTTTCCTTATCTTAGAGCCTCTAACACCAACCTACATATGGAGTCCAGTAACTGAGGTATATTCCCATATTGTAATGTAATATTATTAACAATGGGTGGCAAGTGAAAATTGAATGAGTTTTCGTAAAATAAGTAGTGAAAATTGTAACAAGCTCTAGGCTCTATCAAATTTTTATTTGGTGGAGATATAAACTAGTTAGGTAACTAGTGTGGCACTTAACAGATCACTAAATGGCAGTGTTACTTATGGTGCCAATTTAGCGTAGCCACGAGCCGAGGGGCCCAATTGATATATAAATTGAAAGGGTCGTATGTACTAATAATTTTCTATCGTCCTTTCGTCCTTTAGGATTTGATTAGGTGCTCAGATGGGCCCATTATGCTGTTACGAATGGAATGTATAGGGAAGGATCTGCTTCCAGAGTTTTAAGGTCATCCAAAATTGTAGATCAGTACCTATACAATTAAAAGCGTATTAATGTTTGTTTATTTATATATTAGTTTTAACATGGATTTCGAAAACTGTTGTAATGCTTTCGATGACATTTCCAATACCATTATTTCACGGGGGCGATAAGTCTATCTAAGATAGGTCTTCTTCGGGGAAAATTTATACACATTCTCAGAAAACACCGAAAACCCCGAGCAAAGGTAATACGTTTGGGACCCCCTTAAAGTTGACGGTTGACAGCCCTGTCAAAATGTATCAAAATTTAAATATTTTTTTTACGAAATTGGTCCTAAATTATAGAGCACCCGTACTAGGTACTCTAGGTATAATGTTCGAATGTTAACGTAAATAATTTTTAAGAAAAAAAAAACCGACTTCAATGTGGGAGGCCGGTGAAAGATTATTATTATACTTAGATGGTGCACTCTTAGATTCCATACAATAAAATAAAAATGGCTATAAGTATGTTTATAATGGTAGAAGACTAAGTACCCTCAATTCCTCATGGAATCATGGAAAAACCTTGTTTGCTTGACAAACAAAACGAAGAGAACCAATCGCCAAACGTGAACTACGCGTCGTTGAAGAGTTCCGTTCTGATCATCATCAGCAGTTCCACTTCATCAAATGTCACATTTTTGTATGATAATGCTCAATTTGTTGATAAAAACACAATAACCACTATATGTTTGCCTTTAAGATTTGAGGAGTTCCCTCAATTCCTAATGGATCCCATCATCAAAAATCGAGGATGATAAAAATTAATTGTGAAAATAGAACTTGCTTAACAAACACAGCTAGGAGGACAAATCGCCAAACGTGAACTTTTGGTAGTTCTGTTCTGATCATCATCAGCAGTTCCAATTCATCAAATGTCCCATTTTTGTATGATAATGCTCGATTTGTTGATAAAAACACAAAAATCACTATATGTTTGCCTTTAAGATTTGAGGAGTTCCCTCAATTCCTCATGGAACCCATTATCAGAAATCAAGCATGACAAAAATGAATCGTGAAAATAGAAATTGCTTAACAAACACAGCTAGGAGGACAAATCGCCAAACGTAAACTATTCGTCGTTGAAGAGTTCTGTTCTGATCATCATCAGCAGTTCCACTTCATCCAATGTCACATTTTTGGTTGAAAATGCTTGATTTGTTGATAAAAACACAAAAATCACTACATGTTTGCCTTAAAGATTTGAGGAGTTCCCTCAATTCCTCATGGATCCCATTATCAGAACTGCGTTTTGACAAAAACGGGACTAACTTGGATATATATACTTACAGTCAAAAAAAGAATTTTCCAAATCGGTTAAGAAATGACGGAGTTATGGAGTAACAAACATTTAAAAAAAAAACATACAACCGAATTGATAACCTCCTCTTTTGAAATCTTGAAGTCGGTTAAAAATAAAGACATACCCACCGCTTTAGTGATTCTTTGTTTCATCATTGAGTACTTACCTGTTTTCTCCGTTTTATTTTAATTCAACCTGTAATCTGAACATCGACCTGTTTTATTGCTTATAGAATAATTCAATAAAGAGGCTATTTGGTAGTCGAATTACAGTTGGAATAGTATAAACATACTCCTTGCTCAATACTGTCAGTGTCTCTATTAGATAGGTGACTTTATGTGTCAAGCTTTAAAATTTACGTTCGTTGTCATCTGTTTTTCCAACTGTTGTGTATTTTCTGTTTCTCAAAATAACTTCTATAATATATTCATTTCTGCTAGCTCGCGTGTTATTTACCTGCTAGAATTATATAGGTATCTAAAGTGGAAGTCCTAGTAATATTATATTACCCAATTCGTAGACGTCGAATTTTATTCACAATATACTGCTTTGTCCTACCGTCTGGCCTCCTTTTTCGTGGCCAAATTTGAGTCGCTTTACAGAAATTCAGCATTGACGAAAATGAACCTTGAGTAGCTAAAGTTAAAGTTTGATTTAAAAAGTTACGGAAGATATAAGCCTTTTGAAGGCACTCAGTCCAGATTTGGCTCGGCTCGTCTGTTTATGGTAGGTTTGGCTTTAAAACTATGACGCATTGTGTTATGGCTAAACATGTGCCTGGTTAGCTAATACTTGTAGTTTTATTACAGATTCAGATTCAGATTCATTTATTTCATGATAATAATTACAATATATGTTTGCATATCATGTCAAAAACACACAACAGTTGTTACAATGTTTTTAGAAAGTCTGTACTTCTATAATTGAATTGAATCTATATCTATGTCTTCTGGGTGAGCTCGCTTCATCGTCGGCCTCATCTTTGCCCCCTGGCTGGATGCTGGCCGAGAGCAATCCCATTTTTAATAAAAAAAATATATATATTGTTAGTATAACAACTTAAATAACTATAATTATTAGCTAAACTTAAATGATGAGAGGATTAGTGTCTGACTAGGCTACTGTCCCATCTCTCCGCCACGACGGTCAGACTGTGAAGGCAGCCGCTCTGCCGCGCACCGTGCGGACTTGCAGACAATGATATTTTAAGTAAATGATATTTAAAATATCATTGCTTTCAGAGCGTCGCGTCGCGGCGCAGCGCTTGCGCATGAAACCCGTCCACGTGCGCATCCGCGAATATGCCCGTCGCACTGCAGTATCACGGCAGCCCGGGCAGCCTCAACAGCACCCTGATCGCGTCGTTGAGGCATTCTTGGCTCGTTCCGTGTATCTCGACCACAAACTGCAGGTGTATACTTTACAATACGCACGAAACAGGGTAATTTTGACTTGCGCTGTACATACATGGCTGAACCTGCGAGCTATCATGATAGCTCTGACGGCCAATGCCCTCCGCTCCCTTTCTATGTCTGCGTCATCCAGGTATATAGGTCGTCTGTCACCAATTGCCGAAGATATTTGAACAAATGAACCCTTTTTATCTGCTCTACATTCAAGATAAAGGGTGGAACATGTGACGGGAACTTGTTTTCGCCTTAAAAACCATTTTCGGTCTAACGCACAATACGCACATTATACTTTAGGTTATGATTTGAAGCATAAGACTCACACTTATCTATAAGGATTCTCAGGCCGCCTACCGATGGGCTCAATAGCACCATGTCGTCTGCAAAACTTATGTTATTGAGAGATACTCTGTTAATGTGGCATCCTACATGCGTGCTGCTGAGCTCACTGATAAGCTCGTTTACGTAAAGATTGAATGGTCTGAGTGAGGTAAGCCCACCCTGTCTTACTTCACAATCCAACCCGTAATTATGTAACAAAACAACGGACGGTATTTCTCTGGCTCGCGTAAAAGTACACTAAATATGCGTTTTAGCTCCCTGGGAAAATTTGCCTCACTAAGCTTTTTCCAAAGTACTTGACTATAATCAGTTAAAAATATATCAAATAAAGCAACTTTATAGGAAACCCGGTTTTGTGGTTTACTAGCTCGAACATTCTTCATTTTAAGGTAACTATTTTCTTGGCTTTACGAGCATTTTATCTCGGTTATACAGGTATATTGTTACATGATCTCTCTTTTTTAGCGAACGAACGTAGAATTAATTGTTGACAATACATATTTCCAATTAAGTATCGTGAAAGGGTTTTCGATCAAATTCCTTTGGACTGGTTTGAAATTATTTCGGTTTCGGTACTGTGCTTTACGATTTTACTTTTATCGGAATTCAGATTAGACCTATATTTTCTTTTCTTGAATTAATCCAACCCATGATTTAATAAAACTAAATTTTGTTGTTTCATCCGAAGACAATTTTTGATTAATTTAATCATAGAATGATTTCCGTTCTTCTAAATCCCATCGAAAACATAAATGTGAAAATGGCAGCCAAGTTCACCAACAAAAGAATTGAGATCTAAATGGGCGCCAAGTTCCGTAGATTACCTATCTAAAAAATTGCCAAGTTTGGCACTAGATTGTTTACAGTAAAACTAATTTACTGTGGATTAATGCATTTTGAGCCTTAACTTGGCAGTTTTCTATGCAGTATGTTATAATACCATAAAAGCTGTTGGGTATTTAAGAAAACTGCCAAGTTAAAGCTCAAAATGCATTAAGCCGCAGTAAATTAGTTTTACTGTAAACAATCTAGTGCCAAACTTGGCAATTTTTCAGATAGGCAATCTACGGAACTTGGCGCCCATTTAGATCTCAATTCTTTTGTCGGTGAACTTGGCTGCCATTTTCACATTTATGTTTTTGATGAGATATCATTACTTTTTGTTAAATTTCATCCAATGGTGCTATCCCAGAGCGAATGCACGAGTTACTTTACAAAATACCCAAACCGCTATAGGTGCACCTTAAATATTTGAAGATTTCCCTTGATTTCTCCAGGACCCTATGATCAGATTCTGACCCGATGACAATGGGACCACCCCGGAAGTATACCGTTTCAAACAAAAAAATATTTTTCCAAATCGGTTAATAAATGACGGAGTTCTGAGGTAACTTAATAATAATAAAACTAATAATAAAATCACTGTTTTCTGATTTTTTCTGGTGTATACACATAATTACCAAGATGCATGCCAAATTTCAGCTTTCTAGGTCATCTAGAAGTGGGTTAGGTTTTTGATTACTAGTCAGTCAGTCACTGCAGTCAGTCAGTACTATATAATGTACTAACTATATAATGTATATTGTTTTGAAAAAATGACACCTCGCCGAGTTTCTTACGCCGGTTCTTCTCGTGGCAGAGGTATATTTTTCCGAACCGGTGGTAGTTTATTGACGTTCATAGGTGCTTGTAATATGCCTAATTTGAAGAATAAACTACTTTTACTTTTTCAGTCAGTCAGTCAGTGGTAAAAATGCCGTTTTTTGGAATTTAATATCTCAATAACTATTAAACCTATGTTTATGAAATTTGGGGTTCTAGTTGTTCTAAAGGGTCTTAATATATGTACCAAATTTCATGTTAGATAGATTTGGAGTTATTGAGGGGTCGAAAATGGCTCCAAACGGTTCGTGTAATATAAAACACGGCTGATGTCCGCCAGTTCCTGGGGTGAACTTGGCTGGACACGCGTGTCTAGATACAGTATTACAAGTATACGTTATACTAGTTGCCCGCGTGGCTTACAGGACCCAGGCCGAGCCATGGTATAAAATATAGCATATGTCAGGTGTATGCCCATCCACATTTCCCAGAAGTTTCATTAAACATAATGGTGGAAGTATTAATGAAATCTGATGAGGAGTTTCGGATATTTACAAACTCTACCTCTTTTAATATTAGTATCGTTATGTAATGTGTGTTAACGAATAACGTTAAACACACACGTGTTAGGTATTTAAATTCCGAGTTTTTAAGTTATTCCACTGCCTCACTTCGCTCGCAAACATGAATTCGGCCGAGTCCTTGAATTTTGGCGCCAGTATCGTGTATTGTATGATAATCAGTGCCGGTTGTGTTCCAAACAATTAAATTGCTCCCTCGCTGGAGATTGGGCCTATGTCGACTAAAAACATTCGATTTCGTATTTGTTCGTTCTTTCTGAACAGGTTTAGCGCAGTTGGAAATAAAAAATACAACAGCGATTCTGAATCACGAGCATATTTATTGTGTTTACATACTTGGTGTGTGTCGCTCTGAAATATTTAATTACGAAACATTACGTAAGCTGCTCAGCGGGATCAAAGCTGACATTTCCCCAAACCATTATCACCCAGTCCTGCAAAAAGATGTCTCAAATTAGCTCTGATACTCTGATTTCACCTTGGAGATTATTTCATATATTTATTAAAAATTGGCGAGCTAGTAACACATTTTCGTAACCAAAGGTGCCTGCCGTTGCTCGTCCCACCCATGGAACCGCATGACGTTCATGGATCATCATGATGCTGTCGGAAGCATTTTACAAGTGAAATTACGGGAGGAAATGACTGATGAAATTGCACCATGGCTCATGCTTGACACCACGTCTGTGGCATCGTAGCTCTTAAAAGGGTGAACCGATTTGATTGCGGTTTTTATTTTAATTTGAAATCAGGTTTTCCGGCGTTGGTCCTTACACATATTTTATCAAAATCAGTTTAGCCGTTTCTGAGATATAGAACTATGAAAATGAAAAATGACAGTTATTACAAGCTTTTATTTAACTTGCAATGTTCATATGTGTTGGTTGTTCTCAAAATTTGCAAACCTTTTTCAGCTACTAAACTTATCGTGACTTATCCGATTGAGCTGAAATTTTGCATACTTAATGTAAAAAAATATTTACATACTTATTCGATCATAAAAAAAAGGTGACAATGGATCACAATGTATACCACCGAGCTGATTTGATAATGGAGATAAAAGGTGGCAAAACAAACCCGACGTGTTTGGGCTCATTGCAACCCTCTTATCGAGTAGTAAAAGTCTATGCAATAAAAGTACTTACTCGTACAGTCAGCAGTAAAAGTTTGTACCAAAAATGATTAGTTTGACAGAAACTTATTATCAATACTGTTTATTGTTAATAGGCGAGCTAATTAAATAAAAAAGCCTTTATTTGATCCATATTAAACCAACAAAAATAATAACAACCACATACATTATTCTCTGCTTAAGTTACATTTCTATTTACCGTGCCTTGTTTTTCCAATAATCTACATCTATTTCACTTCAGTAAAATACTTAAATTCATTTAATTTGATTGGAATAGGTACTTAAGTTTACATTAGCGAGGTATGTTAATTCTAAACACTCAGAAGCATTACAGTTTGAGTAGAACCAAAGTCGCCTTGAAATGTCCAATAATGCATTCTTGTCGTTTAATATGCAATGAGCGAAGTAACGCAGGATACTACATCCTTAGTCGCCTAGCTGTTGCTTAATGTCATAATTAAATGACTGGACTATTAATAGCAGCAATTATATCTAATAATAATAATCTTAATTAGCGGTGGGTACGTACAGCCACAGTTTAACAACAACATAGGGAATATATCATAATACTGTGGTACCTACAGCTTGTAGTTTGTATTAAGAACTTTTAGAAGCTCAATTGAAGACTTCGCGCTGTTATTCGTGCTTCTTAATTAGTTTTTCTTAAAAAACCTCCATTAAAGTGGACATTACTCGCTAAATATTGCAAGACGAAGTTTAAGGTTTATGGTCAATCATAATAAAAAAAAAAATACAAACTGCAGCGTCGCCCCGCGCAACCACGTGTACAATGTGACATATAATAGTAAATTACGATACAAGTGCAGTAAACAGGAAATTCGCAACGAGTGGTGATAAATTAAAGCACGACCGATGGGAGTGTTTTATATCGACACGAGTTGCGAATTACCTGTTCGCACAACGTTTTACAGTACATATGGCTCTTTAAAGTTTCGACATATGCACGTAATCTGCTGATTACCGCACTAGTGCGGTAAAGTAGCACCATATACGTAAATTCCATTATTTGTAAAGTCCCAAAAATTTTTAAAAATAAAAAAAAGCCATATAAAAATTACACAGGTTATTCTTATACAGCCAATTTAAATCGTATTTTTCTGTTAGAAATTTGACGTTTTCGTATGTGTCCGAAATAAATGTGTCAAAACTTAATTCCAAATTAGTCTTTTTTTCCCCATTTTAGAGAAAAGCACTCTAGGTATCTGGAATGGAATGTCTACTGCAGGCTGCGTTCGTCCGTTACTCAGCCTACACTTGCTTCAATCCATGCCTCGACAATAATACATTGTGTGTTGTGGATTAATGTGTACAGTCGAAGTCATTAATTAAAATTATTTGTACACAGTCGAAGTCGTCAAATAAAATTATCTGTAATGTTCGCTCGTTTTGTCACCAAGTGTGTAAAAATATTTTAAGTTGAGTGGACTAGATATGAACAGTCAGCATCCAAAGTAGCTACGTATATGAAGGCGTCAAAAGCTCTTATTCCCTAATAATAAAGACTTGAACTTTTCAAATGCGTAGGTAGCTACTATTAATGCTGACTGTACCTGGTGGGCCGTGTTGACTCGTATACACAGCGATATAATTTTTAACCACGTGTAAAGCAATATTAGGTACTTAATGTAGAATATCATGCCGAATTAGGCTTACATCTGAAAGGATCAATACAGACATTTGATCTCAAGCTTCTCAAACTTCCAATTGCCTCAGTTGATTGTATTCTTGGTATTGACTATTGACATCAAATAATTAGAATCACTTGAATTGACTCAATACGCCGAATTCCATGGAATTCATGTAAAGGGACTAAAGAAGGTACAAAGTCGTTTGAGAGATGCGTATAATGTCGTTGTTATTTTTTATTAAATAAATAAATAAATAATGCTTAACACTACAGTAACCGTTGTATTATAATTCCCTGTGCCTTCTGGCAAAGGCCTCCCCCAGTCTTTTCCACTTCTCCCTGTCTGTGACCACTCGGGTTCATGTCTTGCCGGCGATATCTACAATTTCATCCTCCCATCGTTTACACTGTCTACCTCTCTTTCGTTTGCAGACTCTTGGGTACCATGTTATCAGTGTTTTGCTCCATTTCTCAGGTCCTCTTATTGTATGTCCTGCCCACTTCCATTTAATTTTTTTTATTTTGTATGAAACATCCTCAAGTTTTGTTCTGTCCCTCAGTTCTGAATTCTTTATTTTGTCCATTCTTCTCTTCTTGAGTATGCTTTTTTTCATGGCTCTCTAATTTACTTTCAGTTTCTTACATTGAGCCTTGGTCAGTGCCCAAGTTTGGCAGCCATAAGTAAGTATTGGCAAAATGGATGTGTTGAATAACTTCCTTTTTATATTTATGCTTATTTGGGTGTTTTTCATAATCTCTTTCAGAGACCAGTACCTTTTCCATGCATTTCCAATTCTTCTGTCTATTTCTTTGGCGGTTGGATCATGTGGAGATATTATTTGACCTAGGTATTTATACTCTGGTACATAGTCAATTGTATTGTCATTCAGCCTAATAATTATGTTGTTGTTTGAGTTGGACATAGCGTTTGTTTTTTGTGAACTCATTTTGAGTCCCACCTCTCTCTAATGTCGTTGTTATTATAAATAAATAAATATAAGGGTTTTTTTTTAACACAAATCGAACTAGTCCCATTGTAAGCTCAATAAGGCTTGTGTTATGGGAACTTGAAGACGATATATTTAATAGATTATATACACTTAAATACATAGAAAACATCCAAGTGCCAGGAACAAATGTTTCTGCTCACCACAGAAACAAATGCCCTTACCGGGATTCGGACCCGGGAGGGCTCTAGCTTCGGAGGCAGTGTCACTACCAACCAGGCTAAACAGGCCGACGAAAATAAACAGTATAAACACACTTTTAAGTTGTATATTGATTATACCACATAAATCTTCCTATTTATTTGCGTGAATTAGTTTTATTAGACTCTATACAATGTTAGTTAAATTCTAAATTTGTACATAGAAGTAGCATGTAGTTAGTATATAAAGTTGCCTAAAAGTGAAAGTGATAGATAGCTCTTTAGAGAAGACCGTCTACTGTTTTACCTGTCTCCCTGTAACTTAGTTAATTCTTTTTTTCGAGTTGTTCTTTTATGAGAGGTATACACCATCAAGGGTATGTATTTACATATTATACACCGTGGGCTTCTAGAGCCTAATAGTGTATATAATGTGGTATGATATATAGTCCAAAAACCCATAATTTAAGAAGTATTAATTATTTAAAACAAATCCTCGAGCCCCACAACACAACATACCGAGTCCCGGGCGAGCTTGTCCCGCTTGAGCGCGAAGGTGAGCGCGGCCCAGACGCGCGCGACGCGCTCGTCGTCCGCCACCAGCACGTTGTCGAACAGCAGCGCCGGTGACATCGACCACAGCTCACAAATTCAAAAACCTCAAGACTAACACACCCTAAAGGCGTGACGTAGCTACCTACTACGTTTTTGACTTTATACTGCTCGTCTTGAACACATTTGCAAGTCACCTAAACATTTGTTCACAAAACAAGCCGTCAATTAATTTGATTTATTTTGTACTCAATCTGAAATAGTATTTTAATTAAAACAAATAATTGGACCCATGTTGATATAACATTATTTACCTACTCGTAGTGTCGTCAAGAATACGTGGTTAAAATCTTTCGGGTTATTAGGGCCCGCGTGTATAGTAAGTAACATACGTCCATTCACTCGCGATTTCCCATCGCTTGTGCCGCGCGATACCGCTTTATTGACACGGTTAATGGTGCTAACGAGACCACTCAACGTTTTTATACTTTTGTTAGAACCTGTGTTGAAAGAAATCATCGCATTCATCGCCCATGGATACCGCGTAAATCTGTTAATAACAGTGTTACATCATCTTGCGAATTTGCAAATGAGTAATCTTTAGTCTAGAAATAATTTTGTCGATTAATTATATTTTTAAAAGTCGTTGATATTCATACTCATACTCTTTACTGATGTCCCGACCGTTGGTTTCTGTAGGTGGTTGTAATCGTTAGTCACCGTCATTTAGTTAGTAACAGCCAAAGTAGCCAAATACATGTAACGAACACGATTTTGTCCCCTAGGAGTTGCAGGCGTCCATAAGGCTGTGGTGACCGCTTACCATCAGGCGGGCCGTAGGCTTGTTTGCCACCGACGTGGTTTAAAGAAAAAGATACCACAGGACTAGGATACCAAAGGATGTGTTAGCCATATATTTGGTAACTCTCGCTGTTACTATCTCATCATCATCATCCTGGCCGCCTATATGGCTTTCCGTATTCAATACGTCTCCCAACGAGAGACGAGACAGTTACGCTTTTCTAAAGGCCACGAGACTTGCATGCGAGTTTCATTACATTGCGTGTTACCGTGGTAAAATGAGTTCAATCGATCTGTCAAACCGCGCAATGTAGTGAAATTCGCCTTATTTACATACGAGTCGTACGTGTGTAAATAAGGCTTTAGGCCCTAAACAACTGGAATAACGTACATAGTACGTCGCCTCGAGGTGACGAATTGGATACGCGTCCTTCCGTCCTAATCACAAACCGACTCGTCCTCACCTTTCACCCCACACCTCACCCGTTTTTATACGGAAACTGTCAAATGTCATTTGTCAAATTTTGACAGTTTCCATATAAAAACGGGTGAGGACGAGTCGTTTGCGAATTCCCCTGACCGAATTCGACCATGGCGACAGTGAGTGTCGTTCGTGAGCTCTATCGTTGCTTTCTGTACTTCCTCCTCTGCACAGACCAAGTGGTCTGTGGTCTGTGCTCCTCTGTATTGCGCTCATGTAAGTATATGTATAGTTCTTTAATTAGATATTACAGTTCAACATGAACCCTGTAGGGGGGGGGGCACAGTAATTAAATACATCGTAGTTTTGAAATTAGTTATATACTATTAATAATTTCCTTACACAAAGAAAATCATCAACAACCATAAACAATGTAATGTGTGTGTGTTGAGCGATATTCGACCTTAAAGACGTGAGTGACCCGATTCATTATATTTAATATGTAATTTAATTAATTGAATATAACATAATTCATAATCAACATAATTATAAAGTACATAATTGCTCCTGATATTGATATCGTCGGTCCTTGTAAAATAAGAACCACCTCCTTGGGCTGCTTCAGATTATTTCAAAAAGTTAAAACAAAGCATGAAATTACATCAAATCAGTGTCGTTTGTAGTTTATTTTTGACTAACGTTTTTGAAAACTTTTATTTGTTATATTCGTCCAGAAGGACAGGCTAAGTAAGACCACCATACTGCCTTGACAGCGCTATAAGTTTTAAATATCGTTGTAATTGTCAAACAGTTGAACTGTTATTCTTCGACTTTGACCCTTTATTGCGGGCGGCGAAGGGCTTGATCTCACCTGCATTGAAGTTGGTTTCTTTAGAGGTCATTGCTCCCTCATGGGTTCCGCCTGAACGGGGTTCCCGGTTGTAATCACGTTGAGTTCACTTGTAACTTTTTTGTACAGATTTCATTTACTTTTCGAAATACTGTATAGTACTGTACTTACCAGCACAAAAAAAAACATATTTCACCGAAAGTACTCGATTTCTGCAGCCAACTCGGTTTCACGATAAGTAGATACATTTTACGTTTATTCCGGTGCGATGCATGTACGGTAATTATAAATTGATAATTATTAGCAATTTTTTATTTTATTTTTATTAAAAATCGGATTGCTCTTGGCCAGCATCTAGCCAGGGGGCAAAGATGAGGCCGACGATGAAGCGAGCTCACCCAGAAGATGCCTATTCACTCGTGCCTTAAAAAGGTCCAGGTTATATGTACTCGGAAATACAGACGCCGGCAGAGAATTCCAAACCTTAGAAGTGCGCATTATAAAAGAACACCATACACGATATAATAAAATCGCTATTTTGTTGCTGAGTTCCTTCCTTTCTAGATTAACGAACAGAAGCCACCACCAAAGTGCAAAAACAACACAGCATTGTCCCACCAGAAAATCATAATCGCTGCGATTAAATCGCAGATGCATAGCTCCAACGAGCGTCGCAAAAGTCATACAATTAAGTGTCAAAAGCAGTTTACCTTGCCCTTTAATGTACTCGTATTCGTTAAATCAGTTAAATGGGCAATGAGGCCCTTTGGTCATTGTTCAATTTATTCGCCCAGCGTCCTTGTTGCCCAATTCATTATGTTGTTGGCCCCGCCATGTGTACGAGTTACTGATCTAACTGATCTATTTGGAACACCTATCCCGCACAAAATGTGTTAAATAGCTGTAATATTATATACCAGCTAACAGGCTCAGACCAAGAAAAAAGATTTTTTCTTAGTGCGTGCCACTTTGCGAATTTGTGTCAAAATATTTGATATGACTTCAAACATTACCCGCCCAAGTTAAGGAGGTTATTTATGGTTTGTGCATGGTGGTAGTAGCCATCGGCTGTTATAAACAAATTCTCAATTTAGCTGCATAAGAGCTTTTCCGTCCATTGTGGCACGCGTATAGCGGCTCTATATATGTAATTCTTCCTTTAAAAGCGGATATCCTCGGCTTAGAATTAGGTGGCCCTGCTTGAGACTAAGTTATAACTTTTAAAATGTTCACTTTAATTTAAAATTATATGTTTATGTATAATCAAGGGATCAAGAATATCAATAGAAGTATCATATCAAGGTTAACTTTTTCTTCGCGCCTTTTGCTTCTCCACTAAGATGTCTGAAGCCCGCTCAACCCGTATCGTCGTCTTTTGGTATTGGGTTTGGATATTTTGCTCTAAAATAAAGTTTATGTGTGTGACTTTGTGTTTTTAAATTTTTATTACTTATTGTACTGTATAATTTTTGAAATTATTTGAGCAGTACATATATTCAAAATATACAATCAACCTTGGGAGATGCGCATGGACTATATGTTATACCTAGGCTCCCTCTACGTTCTTTGTAATACGCAGATGGAGGGTGGATAATAATTTAGATGCGAAGTCACACGTGAACACGAGTTTCATAGTTCATTTATCTCTCATGTATAGGTATACTTATGTTCGTCAATATTTACATTAAATAAAATCGTGAAAACTACTAATTATTATGAATTACAAATACATTGATTCCAAACATCTTTGTCTATTGTACAATCTGACACTTTATAGTACGATTTCCTAGTTAATATAAGTTTAACAACTTTCTTTAACTTACGGTCTGGTAGTTTAGTTATAGTATAAAAATGTATCGATTGCCCAATAAATGATTTCCTAAATTTTGCTAGTCGGATACAACGTAGTTCTACGTTTGTAGTTCTATGAGCGGAATAAGATGTACGTATATCTATATTAATAATTTCGTGCAGGGGTACGGTAGACCCGAACGAGACCTGTCTCAAATTGAAGAACGTATAAAAATAACGATTTTTGAGTTGAACATATGTATCCGCAAAATTCGGATTGTCGCGTATTTTGCATTTAAAAGTGTTAATTTTATGACGAAAGATCGGCCATATTAAATTCGTTGGTTGACAGCGTCGGGTTGGGTACGTTCGGAAATTATTAACTATGTTTGCGTCCGGTGTGTTGGCCAGGTTGCTGGGCTGCGTTCTGGGTGATGGGCCATCATCGCCCATTGTGTGGATTCGGCTAGCCGCGTCTGCAGCGTTTTGTTTTTGTAGTTTTCAAGCGTTCTATACACCTATCAGCCTAGCTAGCACGATAACTTATACCGTCACGTTATATGGGTGAAATGTATTAAAACGTCACCTAAAACGTAACGGTATAATCTATCGTGCTAGCTAGGCTGATTGTCACAACGACCGCCTTCAAAGCGAATGTATTGGGCCTGTTACATGGTTATTAGTATCACGTGATACATTCATGTCACGATAAGTATCACGTGAATATTGAAGTAGAATCCATACAAATTTGAAAACTGCTATAATATTGACACCCCAGTATTGTGATACTATTAATCGTGTAAAGGACACCACTTGAATGTTTGCTGAGTTTGTCCGCCAACTTAAAGCTGCGCCTCTATTTTGTTGTGACAAACTACTAGGTGACTTATGGCTTTTAAACGTCTAGCAAAATTCTATCCATATCTCGCTCTATCTTACCTATAACTTAGTGGTACTGGGGGTTTACTCCGAAATTCAAAATCCGAACTTCGTATGGTGCCGTCCCTTTCACTCATATAGTCTATGACAGGAGAGTGAAAGGGACGGCACCATACGAAGTTAGGATTTTGAATTTCGGAGTAGACCCCAGCTCATGCCGTTCGCCGCGCTCGGACGTTAGAGGCGCCACCGCGAACCGAAAACGAAGTATCTGCCTCTCTCTCGCACATGTGTATTCGAACGACAGAGAGGAAGATAGTTCGTTTTTGGTTCGCGGTAGGCCCTCAGGCGTCAACTTTAAAACGAATAGGGTATTTTACTATAAGAGAAATAAAATTCAAAATGTAATAAAAACCAGCCAAGTGCGTCGGAGTCGCACACTGAGGGTTCCTTACAACTAAAAAAACAAATGTGATTTATTAATATATTGATATTTTTGGTAAAATATACTTCATAATAAACATTATCTTATCACCTAATTTCAAGTTCATAGGTCGATGGGAAGTTAAAAAATTATATGTGTGACAGACAACACACGGAATGTTCTTTGACTTTCTTCGACTGTCCGCCGCGCTCGGACTAAAGTGCTACCAACCGAAAACTAAATATATATGCCTCTCTGTCGCACTTGCATATTCGAGCGCGGAGAGGGAAATACTTCGTTTTCAGATCGCGGTAGGCCCTCTGGTCTGACGGCTCCTATTCCTGGATGGTGCGCGTATCGGAATGTGAAATACCTTTGGCAAAACGGAACAAGTTGTTAAATAGCTTCCATTAATTGGAGAAAATATTACCAACTGTTATTATTATCACGCGAAACACTGAATATTGAAGCAACATCCATAGGGGCCTGTTACATGGTTATTATTATCACGCGATATACTCATATAACGATCCGTATCACGTGCAATGAATATTGAAGAAAAATCCATACGATTTTGAAAATCACGATAATATTGACACACCAGTATTGTGATAATATTAAGCGTTTAACAGACCCCATACAATTTTAAAAATCGCGATTATATTGACACATAATATTGAGTGTAAAGGACCTTACTTAATAGAATTTGGCGGAGAATAGAGAGCTGCTACCGCGAAACGAAAACGAACGAACATCGTGTATCCCTCTGTGTCGCTCGATTTTGCAAGTTCGACAGAGAGGGAGATACACGAACTTCATTTGTTTTCGTTCGCGTTAGCAGCTCTGACTTCTCACCAAAAATACTGACTGGCACATCAATATTTAACAATTGCACATCTGAACTGAATTTTAATGAACGATTAGTATTTTAGCTATACAAATCAGTACTGATTACGGTGTCAATTTTTTTATGTGCCTTTAAATACTACCCTTATAAAAATGCTTAGGATTAACTTGCAAAGATACTAGCCTTTGCCCGTGACGTCGTCAGCGTAATCTTTTACTCCCTATTCCATATGTTAATCCAGACTACAGACTATATTTCTATACGAAGTTTCATCATAATCCGTTGTTGTAATGTTTTTATTTTATACATTTTTGTACACTATTTCTTTCTTCGTTTGCATAACTGTCACGAATAAATGTTTACTTTATTTCTTACTTATTTATTTCACCCGAGCGAAGCCGGGCTTTCATCTAGTGCATTTATATTTTAGTGCACCATCGTGCTATTTACCTTTAGGATAGTTTAATGATATTGTTAATTTACTTTTTTCTTTCATTGATATACATAGATTAATTTGAATCTTGTATTTTTTACCAAAGTGTATGCGTGCACGTATTATTAGAAAACAAGTTGTGTTTGCCTAAATATAATTGGATTGATACTCCATCTAGACTACTAGTGGCTCTGTGAGCTCTAGACATCGCAATTTCTTTTTATATTTCTCAATTTTTGGTTACAAAAAAAATCATATAGTTATCGAACCTCTGACTCGGCAAAAAAAATCCATATAATTATCGAATCTGCTCACATAATCTCACGGGAATCGGTTAAGAAATGCGACCTGTAGAGGGGAAAAGTAGAAACGGAGACGCTTCGCTCACTCGGTCAATTATGTATTTAAGTTTGTGTTCAATAGTATTGTACATGTTGGCGAACCGTAATACTCGTAAATAAATAAAAAGTGGGTCGCAGTTCAAATGTCACAAGCATGGGTCAACTGTGAAGCCCGCCAGACGGGCACCGAAAGTCCTAGACGACTAATATATTGTTATTGCTGTAGCTTTCTTTCCTCCTTGTGAAGTAACGTATGTTTTCCTTTTGGAATGCTGTCCTGAGGATCAAAGGACCGAGTATGACCACGGAAAACGCATGCATGCAGTAACATAATAATGCACTGTGTTTATAAATAATTAATTCCTCATTTATGTGAGGTTGTAATATTTTATATTGAGAAATGAAATAAAGTTCTCAATAATCCGTACACAGCAAAAATAATGTCCTCAATAATTAATGCAGTAAAGGTGAAAAATATTTCACTGAAAAGTATAGGGGTTCATGGCATTTTCAAACAATTTACAACACTGTCAAATACTGATAATTTAATAAAACATTTGGAACGCTTATTACGAAGTTGTTTATTTGAGTACAAAGAGAGGTTAGGCTGCAGTCTATGACAGCAGTAGCTGAGCCAAGCTAGAGAGCTTCGGGCGGCTTGAGAACTTCTAACAGTCAAGTTGCCCTCTAACTTGACAAGCCAAATCCCAATAAGGTCTTAGTTTCCCGCTTGGGTTGGAAGATTAGACAGATGGCAGTCGCTGTTATCACAGCCATAGCCATTATGTACATATCAAAATTTAAATACACTTGGAATAGCACTAAACAATTTGCTGATAATATCGTAGGTTCTCACAAAATGGCCATATTGTCATGTCACGAACTGTCCATAAAACAGTATCGAATTGGTTCCTTTTTGGTTCTTTTAACAATGTTGTGAATCAAATTAATGTGATTTTTTTTTACAGGTACGTTAATGGCAATTTCTATTCGATCGAGAGTTCTGAAGGTAAAATTAATCCTAAGATACTAACAAAAGTACTCACTCAAAACTATTTAAATTCAGTCCCAACCATCACAAGTCGATATGAAATCGTACTATTATAAGTTTACTTCCCGTGTTGTGCAGTCAGCCAGGAAAATGGTCGACCACTTTTGAACCTAAAGGGGCTGAGGGCTCCTAGCCCTAGCTCCCAATGACCATCGATCTATAACTCCGTTTACTCATGTTTTTATGGCTTCTAGTATTAGAAACAACGAGGTTTACCGAAATAGTATAGCATATTTACTTCAAACCTCACTGTCTTACAGATATGTGGCATCCAACTTGGCATTTTTATTTAAAATTGTGAAAATGAGTTTTAAATAAATTACGTTGTTAGAGACGTCAATAAGGAAGAGTTATATGGATATTTCATATATTTAAATAAATAAATATTAGGGGACATTTTTTACACAAATCCAACTAGTCCCACGGTAAGCTCAATAAAGGCTTGTGTTATGGGTACTAGACGACGATATATTTAATAGATATATACTTAAATACATAGAAAACATCCAAGTCTCAGGAACAAATGTCTCTGCTCACCACAGAAACAAATGCCCTTATCGGGAATCGAACCCGGAACCTCTAGCTTCGGAGGCAATAGCACTACCAACTAGGTTAAACAGTGCATAAAAAACATACTAATATCGAAGATAGACCTTCTTTGGACCATGTCGTCCTAAGTCCCAAACTAAGAAGAGCTTGTACTGTGGGTACTGGGCTATGATATACATACTTCTATAAATAAATATCAATACTTAACATGGAAGACAACCAAGACTAAGAAAGAAATCGTGTTCATCGCATAAATAAACGCCCTGTTTTCGAGCGTGCCTAACCTCCTGGGGCATCCTGACTAATCCTGAAGCCCTGAAACAATTTAACTTCATATACAATACATTTATTAAAGTTGTGATTATTTTGACAAGTTTGAAGTTGACTTTGAAGTGAAGGTCAGGACTCAAGAGGCTAAGGTAGATAGATCTAAATGAAAATTTTCCATAGTCAAAATGACAGTTAGATATAACTATCGTACGTTCGAAAAGTTACGTTGGTTACTCTGCGAAATCTGTGAATGCAGTTTTAATGCTTAGGTGAAATAAAAAAATGTTTCCCTTCAGCAAATTGAGCTATCTAAACGTTTTAAAGTAGTTTCCCTCCAGGGCCCATTTTTTTCCACCCTGTATACGTCCAAATGAAAGACTAGAAGCAGTCAGCTAAGAGTGACGACCACTGTAGCCTAGTTGGTAGTGACCCTGTCTACGAATTATAATTTCCAACCAGAATGAACAATTGAAAATAATATTAATAGTGCTAATTAGAAGAGTGAACTGATTGAAAGATTCGTCGCGTCGCTTCGAGCAATACCCGCGGTAGCTCAGTTGGAAAAAGCGATGGACAGATTCCAGAGGTCGTGGGTTCAAATCCCGCCCGGGGTGATCAATTTTTCATTCTGGTTGGAAATTATTTAAAGAAAAAGGTTTGCGAAATGGGTACGGACTTGTACTCCTTGACTGTACATATAAATAAACCGTTAAATATTGATGACAGGAAAGACGCCTTTGTTTTATCAACTGCATGACCCACCTATACAAAATGAAAGCATTGTTTACAGTGAAATTTATTTCACAGGACTACCTAATGGTTGTATGAATATCCCCTCCCACCCCACCTCCGTCCCCCTATATGGTGTTGACTGCCGACACGAGTATGGAGTTACGGCAGCGCGGCTGTGACTCACATCACAATGCACAGTTTTATTTGAATTTATGACCCTGTTGCTTCTTTTTAGTGCATCTGTACTCTGTAAATGGCCAGTAGTTCCAAAAAAATATAATGAAACGGGCTAGTCACTTACGTCTCTAAGGTCAGAATATATCGTTAGACATGATGCCAGTTATACTAATAGAATTAGTGTTGTAAATTCACTTACATAATATTCTACGACTATGTTGCATATTAGCATATTACTCCACAACAACCTGTACTGGGTCGTCATAAGTTCATTACTTTATTCAACATTTCATTTTTCTACTTTTATGTTACCTATAACCTTTTTTATGTCACACCAAGTAAAGATTGACAGTTTTTAATACAATCCGTCTAATTATTGAAACTAATTATCACCATTGGTCCTAATTATCCCTATAAGGAGAGAAATTATCAAATCTACGACTCATATCTAATCTACGACGTAACATCAAGCAAATCATAATTTTTAATCAGTCTGTGTACCCGCTATCATAAATACTCCGAGATATGAAAAGGCGGTAATTCTCGTAAAATTGTATTCTCTTTCATCTTGTAGGTGCCTACTTTATCCACTTAGAGCCGACAAGACCTTCCTATTTTCGTCGCCAATTATACACGCGAGAAATACTGAAATTCTTGGAATTGTTTTTCTCTGTTAATATGTAATGGTTTATATACTGTACACTTAATACCTACGCGAGACTATTAAGGAGGCCAGTCGAGTGAGAATATAAATTTGTACTTTATTTTACTCGTAGGGCAAGTTAATAAATTGTACCATCGCCAACAAATTTAAATAACCATTCGTGCACTTTATGTGCATTGTAATAAGGGTCAGGAATGTTCAGTTAACTGTGTTGGGGTTTGTACAGTCGCGGACTTTATACTGGACACTTCATAGTTAAGCTATCTGACTGTACCAAACCTCTCTCTCTCTCTCTGTGTGTATGTAATGTAATCGTAACCGGTATTGGTTAAAATCTGATGATATGGAAAGCTTGAGGTTTTTTTTTAATATATAAGAGATAAGCATTTGACCACTATTTCACCTAATTTTATTTCATCGTATGGCATTTATTTACGAACCGTGAGATCTTCGAGAAGACAAGTGCAGTTGCCAGTTTTTGTTGCACATTTAGCACCACCCAGGGGTCACGTGTAGGGTAACGGTGGGTACTCCCTACGGACGTGGTGCAACTTCGACCCCCCTTTGTCAAGCCGCCCGAAGGCCTCTAACTTGGCTTAACGACTGCTGTCGTAGTTTTGGATTAACGTGCCTTCCAAAGCACGAGAGCGCTCAGTTAGTAACCACTCAAAGCGGTCACCCATCCAAGAACCGACCTGCGCCCACCTCGCATACCGCACGCGATACGCGGGCGCCGCTGGGCCACGAGCGCTCTATCTCACCTAATGGTAAGTGACGATGAGGTCGAGGGTGTTACATGTGTACCTAGATAGTGCGTATTCACTCTCATCTTGGAGAAATCCAAGTTATAAGTATGTGGGATAAGGTTTGCCGCAAGAGAATCCTTGACTGTCCTCGCAAGAAAACTAGAAGCATAGCGCTTCGTGCGAATCAGCGGTATATCAACAACATACGGGTGGAGCCCATGTCCGCGTCTTGTTCCACGATGGCGAAATGGTGTGTGATCCCAGCGTACACTCTCCAAAATGTATCGTGCGATGTAGAACACCGACAAACAAGCAACTTTCCTACGATGTTCAAGGCTTTGCATTATAGCTGAAGTACCGCTGTAAGTAGGCCTCATCGGCACTTTACAGGATATAGTCCAAACGTTTCCCACGAAGAAAATAAATAATAGCCGGAAAGCGGAAAAAAGGTCGCCCCAGAGTTATTTCCGTTCCGTGGATCAAGAGTTGGGCTCGCTGGCGATGAAGTGGGAGGTAGTAACCCAAGCTGCCCAAGACCGAAGCAAATGGAGGGAGTTGATTCGAGCCCTACACCCCAGCAGAGGGTAATGGGACCAAGAAGATGTTACCTTGACTTTATAGAAAGAGTCACTAAGTACCTAACCTCGCGTAAACGAGGCACAAAACTCATATAGTATAGTAAAAGCAATAAAAGTCCTTTTCCTTAAGGCCCTCTAGTCCTGCGAGAGTAGGTATTTAGCGCTGTCCTGGCGGTGCGTGAACAAGCCCGCGCGGACGAAGCGACTGTGAACTCGGATGACCCCGCTAGCTTCATACTGGTCACAGTATAGAAATATAACTGTATTTTGACTTAAGAAATGCATTAATTATGATTAAACTTTAGTATGTCATTGATATCATTTTTTAATAAATAGGTAGTAAATAAATAATTGAAAGTCGAACTTACGGTAGGATCCATTATAATGAAAAAAAACAGAATTCATAGTACAACCCTGAAATTCGTTATTTAATCTATGAAACCTAAGAACCTAAGAAATATGTCTTATACCTCTCTACTCGATTTGTTTAATAGGTCATGCAATTTTTTATCTATTTGTGTTATATTTATACAGGGTGTTATATTTATTTGTCGTGTGCGTGTCATCGTCATCATCATCATATCAGCTGATGGACGACCACTGCTGGACATAGGCCTCCCCTAAAGAGTGCCACATAAAATACAGACAGAATATTTTTTGGTGGTTTAATTTATTCATCAAAAGTTATTAGCTCTTGTAGACGACAGACCCTACCCTCCCCTGATGTACCTAGCACGTAATTTAGAAACAAATAAAGATAAGACGTTAGCTAGGTAAATGTAAGAGTAACCCTGTTATTTAAAATGGAATATTTAAGAAATATTGTCATATTTACGTAAATATTAGAACCTTGTCGCACTAAGCGGAAGGAATAACTCTTTAGGGCGAGTTTATTCATTTCAGCAAGTATTATGACACAATTCGAGTGATTGCGCAATAATACTTGGAAATTTCCATACGCAGTAGAATGAAAGATTGCGTAATAATGTTAAATGTATCGATCGTAGATCGAAATTACGTTATGAAAATGGCATGTTTTGTGAGCTAACTCACAAACAGTTGACTCTGAGACAATAAGGTTTTTATTATATAAAGTAGGCGCTGAGGCGCATATTATAAGCCCTGTTTGAATCACAGGCACTAAGAAATGGTCGCGCAGCGAATTTCTTAAGATTGAATAAATTCAGAATAGTCGTTTTTACACAACGTTCTTCCCTCTCAGAGCCAATATTAGGGAGACACTGTCCAAGTATAAAGGGTCACGTGTGACCACACCGAACGCCGACTCGATGAGTCCTAGTACAGGCCAGTGAGATAATCACAGCCTCCGCAATCCGCGGAAAACCGCGAGATTTGTAAGATTCCCTATTTATACTCGGACGGCGCCTCGTAGCGTGCACAACTTCATGGTGCTCACGTTACGGTCAGCCATTACGAAAGAAAGGAGGTGAGTTCGCAACGTACTTCACTCAGTACCGAAGAGACACTCCAAGGAAGAAACCCAGAACAAGAAAGAAAAGTGCATTGGGAACTCAGCTCAGGAAAAGTTTAGGAATCTAGACATTGTGTCCTAGATTTAGATAAAATCAGTGTTAAAGTCATTATAAATAAGTAACTTTATTATATACAGTGTTAACTTCAAAATACGTTTTAATAAGAACATAATCTGTGATAAAGAATATAAACATATATTATATATTTCTGTTTGTGGTGCAATAAAGAATATATTATTATTATTATTATTATTATAAACCATTTATAATCCGTCCGAACTCTTTTACTTGTTACGAATCATAAGAAAAAGCAGAACCAAGGTGGCACCAATATTAGAGTAGAGTCAGTCACTGTTATTTTACGAGAGGAACTACCAGTCATTTGTATACAGTCCACTTTAAACATTTATATTTTTGGGCCTAATCAATCAGGATTAGTGCATCATTTACAGCTCTCAAAGCATAAAAAACATTGCGAAGTTTTTACTTTTTTACTCTTTATGCGAAATGTTACCGTATTTTTAAAAAATAAATACCAGAAATGATTTTTACATAAAGATGACAAAAGAATCAATATGGTATATAAAATGATACCAAACTTGCCACGGTAGCTACCTGGAAATGGGTAGATCTTATAAAAGAAGATTAGCTAGAAAGATAGAAAGTGTATAAATTTTAAAAGGGTCGGCAACGCGCATGTGACACCTCTGGAGTTGCAGGCGTCCATAGGCTGCGGTGACCGCTTACCATCAGGCGGGCCGTACGCTTGTTTGCCACTGACGTGGTATTAAAAAAAAGACGGCCGGAATTAATGTGTTGAAGCTCACAGCTTACAAAAATATTCAAGTGCAAAGCAGTACTCGTAGATCTCTTACTATATCTACAATTTCTGGTAATAAACATTTCATTTATAATTTTACCAACTTTGGTTACATTTCTGGAGGGGTTCAGTTCAGTTGTTATACTGTCATTTTTATACTGTGGCACTATGACCATAATTTATTTGTTAATAATTACGCCTTTTTTCATTCGGGTTTTTATTGCCCTTCTTAAATAATTTGCAACCATTATATAAATTCGTCAAAAACTGCTTGTTTGGTGCACGAAACTGTCGCGGATAAAACTGACACAGGTCCGTTGTCTGTAAGCGCCAGCGCGCGACTGATCGGGACTGCCGAGCCTCCGCGCTCGCGCATTTCGTAGGTATTTAAACATATTAATTCATACAATCATTTTATCTTTTTAAATTCTGCAAAAATGTCTAGAAATACTGAATGGCTTTAGTTTAGTTCAAAAACTTTATTTAAAACATCAATAGTTTAGTCGTCAGATTGTAAATGCTTTACAAAAAGGAGTAACTTTGGGGTCTCTTTCTATCGAGCGAAGTTCATTAGATCGTGTATCTGAGTGCAACTTTGACTAGACTAGATCCTTAAGTAAAACATAGAATTTTTCCAAATTTTTAAAACCCTTTTTCTACGTTTCGGGTTGTTTTTAGAAAACTCGAAAACGCTAACTCGCTTGACGACCTCCCCTTAAAAGGTTCTTAGTGTTATTCAAGCGTATAAGGAGCTTTAGAAGACATATGTCAAGCTCGCATTCATTTAAACCGTCTTTATTGTCGGAACACGTTTTCATATACCTATTGTCAGTAACTTTGCCGTCAAAAGAGAAATATGTCTAAAGCTGGAAACGCACAGAGCGGGCGCAGCGCGGCGCGGAGCGGAGGCGGATTTGCATTTTTGATGTTTCCGAAACTGTCGACTGTCGATTACTGCTTCATATGTCACACACGCCGCCTCCGCTCTACCGCGCTACCGAATACGGAGCGGGTATTTGATGTGACGTGCCCCGGACCGCGTTCGCTTTACCGCAAAACCGCCTCCGCCCCGCAACGACGCTGCGCCGCGCTCTGTGCGTTTCAAGCTAAGTATATACGTACGTCTATACGTGTATGTTATTTACCGGGCAAAGTTGCTTACTGAAGAGAGGCCGATGATGAGTGCCGAAAATGGTGATCACATGTAAGTCATGTAACTTACTGTAATTATTTTTATAAACGGAATCGTCCACTTTGCGACATTATAATTTCCAACCGGAGTGAAAAATTGAAAAAATTGACATCCCGGGCGGGATGTGAACCCACGACCTCTGGAATCTAATTAAGCGTTAGGGGTTTTAAGCGACATCTACCGCGTTACTATAACTTCTGAAATGGCACCACAACGTCTCAAATTACATTGAGAATCTTTAGTAACAATATACTACCCCATTCTAACTGTAAATATTATCGCAAGAGCAATGGACGGATTCCATACGTTGTGGGTTCAAATCCCGCCCGGGATGACACATTTCACAATTTTTAACTAGTTGAAAACATGTAACTTAGTAGTAGCAGGTAGGTAGGGGTATGATTGAGATCGATCCAAAAATGTATATAGCGTCTGTTGCCCTTCGATTCTAACCGAACACTCCTCTTTCTTGCCCTTTCATACATTTCTTCAAGCATAATCGTCGGTGTATATGGTTCGTTGCATTTTGGGTTCTCGATCTAACCTTTCTGAAAGTTAGCGATTTGTTCGGATGAAAACGTTCACCGAAGTGTTATTTACAGATTGAATAAAACGGTTTGATCAAAGTAAGTTGTCGGACCACTTTGATACTCATTAAAGGGCAACGGGCAACAAATAAAATAAACATAATTTAGAAAACATACTCCGGCAAATAAATTATATCGCACCGAACTTACGAGGACTTCCCATGAATATTTGAACATGGAACCGTAGGGATACTTCCCTAAGTAATATCGCAAAAAAATGGTCACTATATATCAGTACAGGGTGTAAAAACAAAACCAACCTATCTATTTAAAAAGCTATACTTCCTTACAAACAAGGCCTACAATGACACCTTTTGTGACTATTAAAATATGACACTTTTTTTCGGCCCCACCGCTCCGATCCTAAAGGGTAACATGTGATAAGGATTGAAATCCAAACCAGATTGATAACGTTTCAAAAAGGTCACTGACCGCTACCGAAATATATATTTCCTTGGGCTTATCTTATTGATATCAACGTAATGTATGGACATTCGCGTTAAATCCTCCGTGATAAATGATAAAGCATTGTATCAATGTATAAATAGATAAAATACGCGGGTTGCACAGATAAAAAATTATTTGGAAATTTCCATCTACCCGTAGTTTTTCGTACTTCGTGTCCAAGTACAAGTCCGGTAAATGCATCCGCGATATTTGACAGAAGGGAACATAACCTCACTCGGATTTCTCTTTCCTTCTGCTTTTGGAAGCGAGAGACATGAAAATGGAAAGCGCTTGAAACGAATGAATTGCACGCGCACTGCAAATGATAAAGGGCAAAATCTTTTAACTGATGCCAAATGTACAATCCCTATTCCCTACAGAACACGATAGGGTTGGCACCAAAACATGAACAATTAAGCTGCCTCAACTATAGAATTAATTCTGAGAGTGGTAGTTTAGTTTGTACAACATTTTTTTTTTACATGATTTAGTATATTGTTAGAATGGATTAAAATATTTGAAACCCTCCTATTACAATACAGTATTATTATTATTTTTCAAAATGTTCCATTTTGCCCAGAGGATCAACACTGTGCCTTAATTCTGAACAATTTGACACCGCGTACGTTGAACCAACCGTTCATATTGTCAGTTCAAGTTTTAGACCCAAAACCAATTCGACGAAATGTTCACTTATTGGAATAAAAACCAAAAGTTTAACTGTTGTTCATTTTATTGAAAATGGGTTCTTTTTATAGTAAATAAAAGAAACAAAATAGTCAATGTTCAACTTTTGGGTGGTGTTCATCTTTTGGTGCCACTTGCACTGTGGTACAGTTATCAGCACCAATATCTGCCATAACAAAGCGTGCATAAATACCTGACACGACTTTAAGTATTTGTAAGGCCGTTAGGACATGCCAGATATTTTGCCACCTTTGGTTTGCATCTGCCAATGCATTTATCATCATCTGCAAAATTAATGCTGCTGACGTACTTTGTCAACCTAAAAAGTCACCGTGTGCACTCGCGAAGGTTGTCTAACTTTGTTTTTACAATTTAAAGTATTTAAACCGATCTACATAGCGACAAGTTTTAATAAGGATGTATTTGGATCGATAGCGGAGTGATTACATTGTTTTGTTCTACAATCTCTTTCTTGTACAACATGCAGACACGATATTTAATTATCACTCTTGCTATTTCATTCGGAAGTCTACTGAAAGATTGTGAGCAAAACGACACAATTATACGTTGCTTATGTAATCGCGCAACTCGCGGAAATTAATGGTATGATACCTACTCGTAGTTGATCGTAAAACTCAAGGTTAACTTAAATAAATTTGTTATTGCCATTGTGTTTTCAAGGTTTGATTGTAAGATTACTTACGCCCAAAACATTTTAAACTAAATCTTTGCGCAGTTAACTTTATGATAATGAGAGAATTATAAGTTGTTAGTAATAAATCTAATATACCGGATCATCCGAGAGGCCAAAACAAAAATGTTGAATTACTCTCTTCGATATCCCCAAAACATTACGAAATTGTAATCTGATACTTGATTAAAATAATATTATTATTTGCGTTTGAACCTAGTCTAAACAGGTCTAAGATGGGACATGCTAACCCAGAAAATGCCTGTTCACTATTACCTTGAAAACATCGAGTTTGTTTCCGGAAATACAGACGCCGGCAACGTAAAACGCCGGTGAGAATTGATTGAAAAGCCTTTGAGTAATTAATTAATTATGTATATACTTCAATGGCTTCAATGTGAAAAGCTAAGGCTTTTTCAATCGCGAGGTGCGGTACGGAGGGATTTCAACTACATGCGGGTGGAATCTCATAATATTGACAAGTTACTCTGGGATGACAGCTACTGGCGCCATATTTAATTTTGGTCGGTCTGTAATCGTAAATTGGTGCAACCCGCCTTTAGTAAGAGTTTGTGTAGAAACACAGCTTAGCACATGGTCGGTGAATACACAGTATCACAGGATTTGTTCGGTATTGAAAAGTATATTATTACATTTATTACCTATATATGCTATTGTGCTTGTGTATGATAATTTAATCTTATCAATTTGTCTGTCTGCTGAATAGATGGCCTCGATACCACCCACAGGGAGCTCATCGCTAACTTGTTTCGACGTAATTGGCCAAATTATTCTAACGATATCGATAGTTTCTATGTCTGATATTTCACGAAACGACATACCTATACATACGCCTAACGTGATAGCACATTTTCTTCTCCCAATATAAAAGTAAAATAAAGTAAAAGTAGTTTATTCTTCAAATTAGGCATATTACAAGAATAAACCACTTTTACTTTTACTTTACTTTTATATTTTATATATATTTCAGTGTCCCAGATATCACTCCCAGATGTCATTCCCAATATCAGATTTGATATGCATTGTGCATATTTATATCTGTTAATATTAGATGGATTGAAATACTTCCTTAGGGTTTTATTGAAATACTTCCTTTATTTTTGGATGCGCGATGCGATGTGACCGCTCTAAAATCAAACTTATGGCGATATACATAGTGCATTGTTACGTATGTACTCGTATAAGACGCATAATATACCTACAAGCTTGACATATGCCGCGTGCCGCTCCGCTTTTTTTATGACAGAGGAGGCAAACGATTAGCGCCGCCCATGAACACTCGCGACACCAGAGGGGTTGTAAGTTCGTTGCCGGCCTTTAATAGGGGAGCATATCGATGCCTTAGTTCACAATCGTACTAATTACAAATAAAAGGTAGCGAAATTAAGACTTTATGATTAGTGCACCATAGTTCTAATTTTAACAAATTTTTCCTCGTAATTAGTACGATTGTGAACTTATTAGGCATCGATATATCAATAGCCAAGTGAACAACTGTAAAGTTAGTTTCATTTGCCTGAAAACTTCGCTTAGCTCTAGAGGAACAGCAGCTTTAAATGTATCATTCCAGATGAGTCATAAGAGTTTTGTAAAATAATAATTGATCCACTTGTTTAGTTTAATGATTCGTGAGAGTGGCGCCCGCTTCGAGGCGCCGACACCAGAATTAGATCGCCCGTGGCAGGTCGAATGTCACAATCACGTATCATTTACTTTTGAATTATTTTCGGTCGTGCCTGCGATGAAAACATTGTTCAACTATTGGGCAAGAGACTATGGTCGAAACCGACTTATTAATATGAGTTCTAAATTTAGAATTCATGTGTTATTCCGTAGTATTGCCTTAATTCATAGACCTACGGATCTGTCTTTGGTAAACAATAGTAAATATGAGTAATGTTGTGACCATTTTATTTCATGCATTACTATTACAATTTAAATACCAGAAAACAATATACCATAATCTGCAGGGCACGGGCATAAAAAGTAACGCGGTGTTTCCCCTTTCCATATTTAAAACTAGTAGGTATGTAAGCGGTACCCAGACCTCGCGATCTTTTTTCAAGTTTCTTGTCTTGCCAAAAAAAATCTATATAATGTACTTATCAAACCTGCTCACAAAGTTTCACAGATCACAGAGAATCGGTTGAGAAATGCGATTTGTAGAGAAGAAAAACGGAATTCCGGACATCCGAAAGCAAAAATGCTTTCATATGACCTACTAAGTCTCCGTGGGCTTATTTTTATCCATTTTACTACTGCATGTCCTATCGCAAGCAACTTTTTAAGCTTTATTTCAGAATAATGTACAAAAACTTGGTAACCTTTTTTTTCATCCTTAGATTAGCCGTCAATATTAGCAGCAGCTAAAGAATAAGTCCATCTAAATATTTAGTTTCTCATCGCGAATCCACCAACAACCTTACTACAATCTTTTGGCATATCACAGAAAATAACGATATGTGATCGAGTTTCTCATAAATTGGACAATGGGTATCCGATACTCCACCTTCATGCCGATGTCTATGGTATTGTGGAATATTAAGTACAGATGTGGTGAATAATGCGTTTCCATCGGCCAAACTCGGAATACCAGACCCGAAGAAGTGTCCCAAGAAATACCCTTAGATTAATAATACCAACAGATCCGTATTGTTAAAGCAAGATGATTTTTCATATAGTTGTCTCTTTGAGTCCTTATGGTTAACCAAGCTGAGTTAGAACGAGACAGATAGTACGGTCATTTTCGGCTATTAACGAATTGTCTCCATTTAAAAGCACTCCAAAATGTTGTGTTGTTTGTTTCGATTGTTATTGGTTTTTTTTTGTGCAATAAAGTGTACATACAAACATATCACTTACCTATCTCACCTATCTGTCTCTCTCAAACTTACTCATTTGTGCATTAGCGAGAATAGATCAAATGTACAAAAATCATGCTTAACTCTGATATCTGTTAAATTCCCGCATTACTGTTAAGTTAGTTAGCTGTCTTGTGGTCTTGTCAAATGGCAAAATACTGCCAGTTTTCATTCTGACGTTTGACATTGACTATTAAAGTTACACATTAACAGACTTGAACTTGTCAATCATTAAATACGATAATTGAGAGCCACTTCGGGTCTAGTCGTATTCTGAGTTTAGCCGATGTTTTTTTTAGTATATTCACCACAATATACAATTCTCGTATAACAAATAAATTTTTCTTTATACTACTTATTATACTTATATATGTAATGATCGTTAGGCGCTATGCTAGCAATTGCAGCAGTAATGAAAACAATATATAATATAAAGCATTATTCACTTCACTGTTTACATCCGTATTATTTATTTATTTATTTAATTATTATTATAAAAAGATACAATTTTACAATTGGTGTATGTCCCACAAAACGGTTTACACAGTTTGACTGTGGGATCTGAGTCTCTTCGCTGACTACTATTACTACACATATATAATTAATATAATATAACATCTATTACAACTTATTACTATTTGCATATAGTTTAGACTCTATTCTCTACTATGCTATTTAAAAAATAACTAAATAATTTTCTTTTAAATGTTGCTCTATTGGTGTCCAGTCTGATATCTGCCTATATATAAAGACTAAGTTATGTACCTACAACCACACCAGTCGTACACAAATCCAACTCTTTGTATGACTATCAAGTGAACAAATATACACCGCGGGCCCTAATAACTAGAAAGATATTAACCACGTATTTTTGACGACACTACGATTAAATAATGTTATATCAACATGGCCAAATTATTTGTCTACCTCAGTACAAAATAAATCAACTTAATTGACCAGTACTTTGTGAACAAATCTTTACGTGACTTGTAAATGACCAGAAAGTGTCAAGTCAAAAAAACAATAGGTAGCTACGTCACGCCTTTAGGGTGTTAGACTTGAGATTTTACACCTTGTGATTTATTTTAAAAATGGGTTTTTGGACTACATGTTATACCACCGGTTTAAATCTTTCGGGTTATTAGGGCCCACGGTGTATATTCCTCTAGAATCTTCATAATCCTTAAATGATTTCGTACCTATGTATATTGACATTCTTTGATTATTTATCAAGGATATCACCAATCTTGTAATATGCCCTGATTTGCGAAAAGTTTGAATTTTCATGTAATGTGTGGAGTACCTAATTGTCATACTTGGCAGTTGGCTGGGTGATACCACACTTCAAGTTGTCATCATGTAATTAAAACAGGTAAATTTTAAAGGAGTAATTTGGACTTATCTCGCGTTTCGTTCACATATCCAATCCAACCAGTCACCCGCCCCGATAACATTTGGCATACAACTTGAATACATATGTACATTTTATTCACAATATAAAGCTAACATACGTACTCTATTTACCTACTTCAAGAATTACTATGCAGGCACCAGGTCGGCCTTGGAGTACTAAATAAATTGTCATTTAAATGCAGCTTACCTCATTGTTCTGCGGCTCGACCAAGTTGGAATGGAATGACCTTCGGAGATGTGACATATTAATATTGTTTAAATTTGATCAAAGTTCTTTGACGGAGGCCCATTCCACTCATCCAATATCTTTGTCCAAGTTTTTTTTTTCATGCGTAGCCATATTGATTTAACTGTCATCAGAATCTGTGATCAAATGTCGGGGTCCCATCCAAGTTGGATGAAATCATCCAATTTCTTTGATCAACTGTATATTGGGCAAAGATATTGGATGAGTGGAATACCACCTTAAAACCAATATTATGACGACAACTTCAGCCTATACAGTTAGTAGTGAGTGACCAACCTACAGAAGCTGACAGTTCCAGCTGTGCTACCGCGAACTTCGAAAATCGAACTTCGTGTCGTGCCGTCCCTTTCACTCTCGTGTTATACACTATATGACGGAAAGGGACGGCACGCTACGAAGTTCGATTTTCGAAGTTCGCGGTAGCACCCCTGGATTGAACCCCGATTTCGACACTTATTTGAGTAAATACTATTAGCATTTCAACGTAGTACCACAGAATAAGTAATAGTACTACGTACCAGTACAAGCTTTACTTCGTTTATGAGGATCTTGGTAGATTTGTGCCCAGAATACTTATTTAGGTACCAGATGCCGAATTGGAATACTATATATGTAGAAGCAGCCGGTCATTGTGGAAGTCTTTTGGAGGCCTATGTCCAGCAGTGGACGTCATTCGGCTGAAATGATGATGATGATAGAAGCAGCCATGAATGGTATAATAAACATCAGAGAAACTCAAAGCAAGCTCAGAGATCGATCAACAAAACTCTCAGAAGGCCTACATTAAACGGGATCATAATTTCTCGCAAAATATTTAGCTACTTGTTTCATATAAGTAGGTAAATGTAAAGTAAGTACCTGCTTACAATTCCGCTAAAGTGTTTGATATTTTTTTAAGAACAACAAAGTGTTTTGCGTGATAGCAGCTATTTTTTTTTGTTGTGCAAAGAATACGGGCCGCAATTCTACATGCTTTTTTGACAGTTCATGAGGAGCGAATTTTGTGACATGACCGCATTTCGAGGAATATTGCCATAGTCTACTTAATTTTTTTTTTTCATAACATAATAACGAACCAGACCACCGAGGGATGGGCAGCAGCATCCCTGGAGTGCGGTGGAGATACTGCGATCGCCAACCCGCATGCCAAGCGTGGCGATTATGGCATATACCCCCGTGAATTGGGGGAGACCTATGTCCAGCAGTGGACGTTTTTCAGCTGATATGGTGGTGGTGGATAATAATGAAAATACACAATTGATTGTGACGCCACATTTCACAAAAGTATTGATATAGCCGCCATGTCACTATTTGCCCTTAAGATAAGTTGATTTGCGTCCCAGTAAAATAAATGGAATTATACTACGGAATAAATATCAATTTGTGAAGGTTAACCTTTGAGGCGATAGGCTTCGGTGTCGATTGACATTGAATTTTTTCATTGTTTTGTTCGGAAATTTTCGTTGGAAATATATAACGCTGAAAATAGTCATGCTGTGGTAGGTATTCTGTTATTGTTTATTGGTAGCTTTTTAAAAAGTATTGATGATGTGAAATTTCTTTGAATCTATTTCTTTATTTTGTCTTTACTCGTCCATTTTCTGCGGATCGGTTAACGTACAGTCAACCAATTTGATTTCTGGGCCACTTTGTATCTTGTCACAGTGTCAATAATATGAAATCTGTAGCAGCTTTCATATTGATTTTCACTCTGACAATGTACGAAGTGGCCCAGAAATGAAATTGGACCACAAGTAGGTACATTTTCATACATAACAATCTGTTTGTTCGGTATTAGTGTTATTCAGAATCTTATTACCGTAAACGTACCGTACCGTACGTAACAGAACACTTAGAATCGTGTCACTCATTCTGTTTAGCAAATATCTAGACACGCGGCAGTCCAGCCAAGTTAATCCCAGGAACTGGCGGACAGCAGCCGTGTGTTATATTACACGAAGCGTTTGGAGCCACTTTTGACCCCCCAATAACTCCAAATCTATCTAACATAAAAACATGAAATTTGGTACATATTAAGATCCTTTAGAACAACTAGAACCCCAAATTTTATAAATATAGGTTAAATAGTTATTGAGATATTAAATTCCAAAAAACGGCTTTTTTACCACTGACTGACTGACTGACTAGTAATCAAAAACCTAACCCACTTCCAGATGACCTAGAAAGCTGAAATTTGGCATGCAGCTTGGTAATTGTATGTATACACCAGAAAAAAACAGAAAACAGTGATTTTATTATTAGTTTTATTATTATTATTATTTATGCTCGTTACCTCAGAACTCCGTCATTTATTAACCGATTTAGAAAATTCTTTCTTTGTTTGAAACGGTATACTTCCGGGGTGATCCCATTGTCATCGGGTCAGAATCTGATCATAGGGTTCTGGAGAAATCGAGGGAACTCTTTAAATATTTTAGGTGCACCTATAGCGGTTTGGGTATTTTATATAGTAACTCGTGCATTCGCTCTGGGAAAGCACCATTGGATGAAGTTTGACAAAAAGTAATGATATCCCATCAAAAACATAAATGTGAAAATGGCAGCCAAGTTCACCGACAAAAGATATTGAGATCTAAATGGGCGCCAAGTTCCGTAGATTATCTGAAAAGTTGCCAAGTTTGGCACTAGATTGTTTACAGTAAAACTAATTTACTGCGGCTTAATGCATTTTGAGCTTTAACTTGGCAGATTTCTTAAATATCCAACAGCTTTTATAGTATTATAACATACTGCATAGAAAACTGCCAAGTTTAGGCTCAAAATGCATTAAGTCGCAGTAATTAGTTTTACTGTAAACAATCTAGTGCCAAACTTGGCAACTTTTCAGATAATCTACGGAACTTGGCGCCCATTTAGATCTCAATTCTTTTGTCGGTGAACTTGGCTGCCATTTTCACATTTATGTTTTTGGTGGGATTCAAATTACGCTCATCGCCAAACGATATTTCCCTTGGGAACGGGAGGTATTCCTTGAATTTACCAATGTACTTGTGATTGTAAGGTAAATATACAAATATTCGTGTACAGGTTTTGTTTTTTTATGACATTGTCATAGCATTGAATTTGGTCTTACCTGGGAAAACGGTGTTGCTAGACATATACCTTTATATATGTAATGTTATATTGTATGCACCCTCTGCATATAAGTAAATGAGATGAAGTATAAATTTTTTTCCGCGAGCGACTTTGTTCGGTTTCGGCTCATCTTGGAACACCCAGACGGTCGATTGCTGTTTGGAATCTGGATCATAAGCATAAATCCAAGATTCATCACCACTGGCAATATCATAATCGTGTTTTGAATGTCCTCGATCGAATCGTTGCAGAGTTTTGCGGCACCATCTAACGCGAGCCGTTTTTTGGTCGGCAGTACCTACCTAAGTAAATTTATGTGGTATCCAGCGCGAGATCAATTTTTTTATGCCCAACTCCACATGCTGGATTTTTTGAATGGTTATTCCTGAAATTCCTATATAGAAGCTTCTATCTCTCGGTATGTCACATGGAGATCTTCGACGATCAGCTGCCGTACAGCATCAATATTATCCTGTTTCGTCTAGGTCTTCTGACGCCCTTAACGCGATCTATCTGTGAGACCAGACCAACCGCGTTGAAATTCCAAATACCTTACTTACCAGCGTTTCACAGTCCTAAGGCACCACGGTGTTTTGTCACGCAAAACAGTAGTCAGCTGCTCAAAGCACTGAAGTCGCGTTAAACCTCTTTTAAAGTTTTAGAAAATTATCGCCCGAAAATTTCCCTCGTAATTTCCATTTTCAGAACTGACTTTGACTCGATGCTTTTGTACTATGTCTATTACTCGTACTTATTCTGTGACGCTGTAGGTAGGTATACTGAAAGTTGAAACGGTTCGGTCAAGCATGATACGTTCATTTGTTTTCAAATTCTAAAATCAAATAGTTATACACGTTGGTAGTTTTTTTTTTTATTAATTACGCCATTGAAGTCTTGTCGTTTGGTTTCTAAAACTTCAAAGGCGGCTCTCGTGTGTAGATTTATAGAAATGGAAATCTGTTTGTGACTCACGCGTGTTTAGATGACAACGAGTATATCTATCTGAAAATCACGACACCCGCGTCGATAGATGAAGCGTCTAAAATAAAGGTCTTCATGTAAATAAAAAAACGCGTTGGACCCGTGAGGCCACGGACTGGAGCCAGCGGCAGCGGACAGTGGGGCGCTCATACATTTTAATCCGCTCAAATGCACGATGAGCGCATTTCTCGCTGCCTCGCAGTCTGCTGACGTTCAGACCGTGGCCTGAAACGTAATCTCTTAAAACCACTAGAGCTTCATTCATACTCCGGAAATTAATCGGTTTTTGCTATCAATACTTAACAAGCATAATTAACATCAGTTAAATGAAAAACTAAAACTATTCAAAACAAGCATGACGCATGCTGTTTATCTATTCAATGGATTGCTTAATTGTCGGTTTTAATACAACGCAATAAAGATTATATTTAATTGGCACGCAGCGTTACTTTTAGTTCCCATGTGTTGTATGATGTTATTTATGTTTACATTTATACGATTCGTAGCTGATAATGTGAAACACGTGTAATCTAAATTAGCTTGGGATATATTTTTATTAGTAGCCTTTTTATTTATTTGGCGCACAACGTCGTGTGTTAGATAAAATGTTTGGCGTAGTTTTAGTACTTTCCCTCTAAGTTTGTACCTTATTCAATTGTAATTAAGCGGAAAATGTATGCATATACCTTTCTTGTGGATTGTGTCTACAAGTACATTGACGCAAATAAATGTTCGTGGATAGCATACAAAATTTAGAGGCGAAGGCGAGGCAAATTTTAGTTTTGCATTAGTAAAACCATTTATTAACTAGTTGTTGTTGTTACCCCCTTTCAGAATCCATAGTGACAAGAATCCAGTGCTCTAAGGCGAAATATTTTTGTGACCAAGTCATTCTTTCATTGGTGATCGATTCGTTAATTTTTGCTTTTCGTAGCCGGTGCAGTACTGATATTCCATTCACAGTATTTGACAGAGAAGAAGGATATCCCCATTTTGAAGCCTCTGTGATCCTTTTTTTAAAGGGACATGTCTTCTGTCAATATTTATACAGAAGAGGAAATCCTGAGGATATCAGCCTCAGTTTTTCTGATTTTGGATGAGAGCGTCGCGATTTGTCGCAAATCGAGACATATCCCCAGCGTGTAGTAGGGATATTCCCAGTTCTTGTTGTTGAAATGTTGAAGCAACCCGCTGCATGTCGAACATGCATCGTCCGGGGCTTTCGCCGCTCGCTGGCCTTGGCATACACGTGTTCTGTTCTGTCCGACGAGATGCAGGCGTCTTTAGTCGATGCATTCAACAACTGTGTTTATCTAATCTGCATACTCGTGTTGTTCACTTCTATTAGTTCTATATATACCTCACTTTGCTACAATAACGTTTGTCTGTGGATAAACAATGCAGTTTTTATTTAAGTCACATCATTCTCTGTGTTATTTGCTGTATTAAAAGTATTTTTATTACAAGCTTTTATTTAGTTTCACCTGTCCCGTTGTCTGTCTGTCGGTCTGTAATCAAATCTTGCAAGTTAAATTTATCCACTTCCCGGTTTCCGATTGAACTGAAATTTTGCATGCATGTATAAATCGGATGACAATGCAATATTATTATGACATAGAGCTGATCTGATGATGGAGACAGAAGGTGGTCATAGCAATTCCTAAACTACACAAAATAAACCCATCGTATTTTGGACTCATTCGAACCGACTCAACAAGTAGTTTATGATTGTGGAAAAAGTACAGCCGGCAATAAAAGCTTGTACTAAAAATCAAAATTTTGACCAAAAATTTATTTAAAGCCTAAATGGTATAAAAATGTTTTAAGTTGAAGATGAATATTGAATAAACCCCCTTCGAGATCTGTATTCGTAATCACGAGAACGCGTCTTGTGAATCTTTGATAGCCTTTTATGAAACGATTGTACTGGAGCGCTCCTTAGATTTCCCGTTGTGAATTTAAAAAAGGATATTTTTTGACAAAGGGACGCACGTGGTGAGTTACGTAGTCGTTTTATTTTCAAAATAAATAAATAAATAAACATGTCAGAATGATACTAACATGTTATTTACGTTAGGAATAGGAGCATCACCCATTTTTCTTCTCATAACATTAGCAAGGCCTTGACACCCACCTATCTATCCGATATCACGCCAGTCAGCATATCATATAACCAGAATAGACCTAACGTTAGACCACACGTGTCTTTTGCACATCGTTGCACTAGCATTGTATAACATCAATGTTTATCGTTCGCAAATAATCCTTGTGTGCCCAACACGTGACACACGCATGTGTTTGAAGACCATTATGTTCTGTCCATTCATGCACAAGCCGCACGCTTTTCGTGAGTGAATATCGGAACATAATAAATCTCGAACGTGTACAATTTATACGTTTTGGGACTCATTTACTCGTAAATAGGCAAAGCAATACTCGTATACCGTTATTTTCGTATTTCGTTATGGTTCATAACAATATTAGTAAACAAAGACGTTTAATTCAAAACGATATTTGATGCACATAGCGGGGTAACCTACCCATTTTATCGCTATAAACTTATAAAACAAACACCAATATCTCTATACAGCCATATTGGTTTAACCGTTTAAAAAAAATCTTTATTTCAGATCTTTATTCAAATTATTGAAAATCCATAAAACATCAATCGATACATATAATAACGTTATTCTTTGAGTTACGCACCTCATAACGCTATCGATAAGTAAGTAATGGTTATGCAAACGAGCAATAAGGTGAAGAGGCTTATGTTATGTGTAGATGTCATGTCAGTACGTATGTTATGTTAATGTGATAATTCGAGTGAATCGTGCGAAGAGGGCCGCAGACAACAGGCGCCCCTGTGCCAACACGTGAGGTAGCTTCCTATTTCTGCCAATGTTCACGGGCTACTATTATACTGTGTCACGGGTGAATGAATGAATGGGATACTTAATTCGCTAATAGGGTAATTAGGTTAATTTGGCGCGAATTGAATGAACGGCATCTACGTATTGAGCATTGTGTAAGTGCCGATTTGTCATTTCAACCTGTACCTATACGTACTTATCTAGGTCATCATCAGCCTATATATTACGTCCCACTGCTGGGCATAGACCTCCTCTCATAGATGAGAGGGAACGGGCAGATCCCCACGCTGATCCAGAGCGGGTTGGAGATTTCACATATACCTTTGAATTTGTTTGCAGTTAATGCAGGTTTCCTCATGATATCAATTGATATTTCGTACATAAGTTCGAAAAGCCGGGAACCCACATGCTTGAACCACTGGGGACAGCCGCATGCTTGAACCACTGGGCTAGCATAGTTTCATAGATTTATGAACAATTTACATTGTGTTTGAATATTGGCAGTCAATCTAATAAATAAATAAAAGAATAATCACAAAATAGTACATCGGAAAGTTAGGAGCCCCGAGGTGTCTTGGCCCGAACCGCAGAGCTCAAGACACGGGACGAGTGAAAGTGACTCTTCCGCACGTAGGTTTATCGAACAACGTTTTTTTATTAATTTTTTGAAAAAAATACTATGTAAAAAAAATACAGAAATTATATATTTGACAGAAATCAAATTAGAGAAATCGACATGCCTATTATCCCGGTGGCGGTCTCTAATACTCCTAGTTTTTATTTTCATGGTAATAGGTAAAAGAATAAAGTGATTGAACTAGGTTGGGTGTATGGATTGGAACAAAAAAATATTAGAAAGTTAAAAACACTAGTGCGGAATATCCAACTTTCTGCACAATATATGTATAAGTATAGCTACAAAAAGTACCTAACACTTTTTGAGCAACTTTATAAAAACGTTTTAAAGTTTTAATTTTAACTTTAAAACGTTAGGTAAAGCTTATAGTTATAGATAAACATTTCGTCGAATTCTCCGTAATAACATTATTACTGCTCATTAATTTTATATCTTCTTTGAAAGAAAAAGTAAAACGATTAACAGAACTGTCCAGGCAAAAAGTTTACAAGCTTTTATTTCTTTCGCATCATTATTATTAATGAGTGACTTCAAACACGGATTTTTAAAATTTCCTTCAAAACAATTCCTTTGTGATCGTGTTGCAAATAATTGTCTACCATAAAATCCTATCTGAGAAGCTTTTGATACGAATGTGTATTTTATCTATTTAGCGATAAAGCTTGAAACGCACAGAGCGCGGTGCAGCGTGGTTGCGTGGTGGAAGCGGTTTTTTATATTTAGTGAAGCGAACGCGGTCCGGGGGGGGACGTCGTACCAAAAAATCCGCTCAGTATACGGTAGCACGGTAGAGCGGAGGCGGCGTGTGTGACATATGAAGCAATAATAACAGTCGATGGTTTCGGAAAGATCAAAAATGCAAAACCGCCTCCGCGCCGCACTTACTCTTACTCCTTGCACCTAGCACCTTGAGTTTGAGAAAGTAAATACCTAGGTTACAGCTGAAATTTCATTTTAGCGGTAGGCTCGCTAGGTAAACTTTCTAGTGAAATTTACAATCGAATCACATTTATTGGGTTACAGCGCCAGACGCAAAACCTTCCAACTCTTAATGGTATTTGTTAGGTATTTTAAATGAATTAAAGCTTTGTGTATTTTCCAATTTTGTAGATAGATTTTAATGGATTTGAGAGTTTATCTCACATTACTGAACCTACTAACAATTTATTCATCACCAGTATCGCAATTTAGTACCATCGTATCTTAAGTACCATCATCATCAATCACCATTCGTCTTACTGCTGGGCACAGACCTCTCATCATAGAGATAGATCTCAATCTTTTCATTATAGTGCTCAATTGGCATAAAATGGGTATTAAAGCTGGCGGAAAACTAGTTCTATGGACATTTATTTTACCTGATACGAATAAGTCCCTTGTGACCACGAACGGCCGTCCTGTTTATTCCCTAAAAAGCCTCCGGCCACGGCACACACTTGCCGTAATGTGTTACAATATTGTAGTCCAGAGCAAACATTACATGTACAGTTACTCTGCAATAAAATCTGTCCGTAAAAGAGGCTTAAAAACACGAGCCATAACTTTATTTGTAGAGCAGTTGAGAAGGTGTAGATACTGTAGATACGTATTAAGAGTCATTCTCAAATCATTGCAGTCAGTCATCAGTCAAATCATTGCAGGTGACTGTACACATGTTAAGTCAATCCGTTATATTTTTTTTTACTCTGGATAGGTTTGCGCTTGCCCACAAATCACCTGATGGTAAGCGATATCGCGGTCTAGGATGGAGCGCACTTACCTAGTAAAAACCGGTTCACTCTCGTCTTCTGTGTCGTCGTCTCGTCAAGGTTGTAGTTTTCAGGGAACAAGGATTCCGGCAAGGAGTTCCACAGCTTGGCTGTTCTCACAATAAAAGAGGCAGCGAAACGCTTCGTGCGAGTTTTCGGAACTGCCACCGTAAAACGATGTCGCCTTGCCGTATCCCTGGTCTTCCGATGGTAGAAGGGGGCGGGGGGTATTATACTGTGCAGTTCCTCAGCACACTCCCCGAAATGCAACCGATAGAAAACCGAAAGACTAGCAACTTTTAACCGAACATAATTATTTTAAGGTTAATTTAAACTAAACTAATACACAACTTGGTATGTGAATTGTTGCAGTTTTGTCGCACTTGGCAACTCGTTAGTTTCCGAGATTTTTAAAATAAGAATGCCTATTTAGTGAGTGGCCAGATTTCCATGACTGACGTGGTTGTCAATTTACTCTTAATCTTTCTTTGTCTATCTTACACGTCTAAGCCTTCTTCCTTGTTTTTCTGTATAAACACGATTATTCTATTCATTAGGATTAGGACACGAGACCCTAAAATGTTCGTTAAAATAAGACTTACGTACCGAGGCAGCTATCACTATATACCGTCATATTTAATGTAACGTTTTTGTACATTTCGGCCGTAAAAGTGACCCTAAAAGTGCCTAAAACCTCGTCATGCTAGCTGGCCAGCCAAAGTCATACATGTCGGCGAGTGTACTGAGACCAACATACTAAGTGCTCGAATTCCACACGACCCCATCAAATCACTTGCGGTGTTTGTCCATCGGCGCGATTGTATTGGATGAACACGGAGGCCTAAAGTGTTTGTTTATTGTCTGGCAGGGGGCAGTTTACGAAGCCTAATGAGAGGTAGACCAGTATAACTGACCTTCGATTACACATATAGTGTAAGTATTAACATAGCTTGGTGGGTGAGACCTTAGCTGTCAGCTCAGTATATAATACATTTAACCTTTAAACGTCGAACATGACATAATTTTATGAGACATGGTGATACTACAGTGATACCATTACAACTGCCGGGAAATGTATCGATGCAGTGCCCATCTTCACTTGACGACCCAAAAATGTAAGTCGAATCGAATTGTCATTCTCAGATGTCATGTCTGAGGGATGATAGCTAAATGACCCGATACCCAATAGATGTTACGAATCAATGACAATGTTATACTATAAGTGGGGTAGAGCTTGGAAATGCATACATGGAGTATCCACTAATAGACCCTATCCCGTTGTAATAAGGTTTATAATTGGTTAACAGTGTTTAGTGGAAAGAGCGGTTGATGATAGACAATTCCACGCCGTATCTAAATAATGAGGTAGTTCTCAAGTACAGGAAAAAATCTGAAAACGACATTTGTAATTTTATCAAAAACAATATAGTCTAACGTACTCCAGTTGAAGAACGTATATATAATAAATCTGTACATCAAATATATTGACAAAAAAAAACAACCAGGGCTCTGGGAAAAGATAACAGAACACATTTCAACAATTTTTGACTGTTTATCTGCTAGTTGAAAATAATCATATACCTACAAATATGTACGGAACCCTCGGTGGGCGAGTCCGACTAGCGATCCGGTTTTGTAAATGAAAGTTTACTTTCCCGACTGATTCTTCTTAAAGCCCTATAACTATAGGGCTTAGGGTTGGTCAGAATTACACCACATATTAAGTGGTTACTTATGTGGTGTAATTCTGACCAACCTAAAAAAACTGTCTTAAACCATTATCCTAATACCAAAGTCGGGACAGTCTCTCACATCGCCAGTTATCAAGTAAGTACTTTAGTCTGTCACGTATTCATATTCATTTTAGCGAAGATACATTTTTACACGGAAATTGCTTTCTCAACGTTATTTTGCTTCGTAATATTTTCTTTAATATCACAAAATGAATACGGCAAATAAGGAATATATCCTAAGGCGTTATTGCTGTTGTATAAAAGGAAATATAATATTGTACGACGAATGAATAGAACGGGACATAACGTGACGGCATTGATGTCACTGGGCGAGGCGTAGGTGGCACCTTACTTGTATTCATTCCCATTTTAATTTACTTATCCACAAGTTGATAAAAAAATATCGTCACAATAATACTGGGTTCTTAACAATTGACCATATTTTACAGTTTTTAATATTATTAAGTCGTTCTAGGATTTCCATTCAAAAAAGTAATTGGAAAAATCTTTTTCTTTCTTCGAATTACGATTGAATTTAACAGGAAAAAACTGCCTACAAACAAGTACAATTACGCAATTTCTCTTAAAAAACCTGACGGTATTGTATTCATTTCGTTCCTCGCTTTGTTGATATGGAGATTGTGGAGCACTTTCATTTCCTTGCTCTAGTTTTATGTCGCGTGCTCAATAGAAATTAAGGGAAGGCTGTAAAGAAAATAAATCTACTAAAGGCAGAATTTTCATTAGATTGCGGGGCAAGGGCTACCGAGGTAAGGATGAAAACAGTCAATCTCGGCAATGCAATCAAAACTGCATGCAGGCTCTAACAAATCGATTCATATCTGGGCAAGGATTTGATTTGGGTACGGTGCGACAGCTCTCTTATAAAGTTTGACGGTTCGTAGCGAAGTAATAACATAACAGCATTAAAATTTCAAATGAGTCACATTATACAAATCTGGTTTTGTAGGTACCCTTTGGTCAATGGCTACTTGAGGACAATAATTATCAGACTTTAAGCACTGTCTTATTACAAGACAAGCCAGGGCGTTAACGTCATTCCTCTTTATTCAAAAAACTTAACAAACCTGAAGAATTACTGTTAATAAAAACGGGGTTATTTGACGACCACTTTGGCTTAGTTTGTAGTGACCCTGCCTACGAGGCCGGAGGTCCCGGGTTCCAATCCTGATCAGGGCATTATTTGTGCATTTATCACGAATATTATTCCGTCTTGGATGTTTCCTATGTATTTATCTATATAAGTATGTATTTTGTCGTCTAGTACCCATAGTACAAGCTTTGCTTAGTTTGGGACTAGGTCGATTTGTGTAAGCGCCCAATATTTATTTATTTACCATTTTAACAGTAATTCTAATGATAATGGCCATATTAGCTGGAAATCGTATATTTAACAAACCTGTCGTAACTAAAATATGTTTTGTCCCTTTCTTACAATCTCAATCAAAATCTGTTCGTTTTTTTCAAGCACACGTACATATTATCTCTGAACGGTAATTAGAGAGCGCAAGAAAAGAACGATACCTTGTCACGGTGATAATCAATATGAAAGTTGATAGAGATCTCATATTATTGTCACTGTGACAAGGTACGTTGTGGCCCAGAAATCCCGAAAAAAACAGATCTAGCTTTGAATTATACTTGATGAACCGTAACGCAGGGTCACGGACCCATGGCGCCCATTACACGAACCCTCTAGGGGGGTCCATGGACCACAGTTTAAGAAACTCTACCTTAGGTGTGAACCGATGCGTCAGACCTCCGATTGTGTGTTGTTATTACGAGTACTGAGGTGATATACTGAGGTGTGGGGGCGAGATGAACATATTGAACATTGTAAGTAGCATAATAGCTGCACGTTTGCTGGCAGCTGTATTTTTATTCGCAGCGCGCACTCACCGCTATCGCGAATCAGTTGCTAACTGCATCGGATAATGATAGGAACAATTCTTGTATATATTTACTTCTTAATTCAGGGTCGAAAAATCAATAGCATGTAATAGGTCTCATCTTCCGAAAAACTCGTACCTATTCTCTGGCGAAATACTCGTACGAAACATGCGGTCCCACCGGTACTCTACTACAATTTGTGTATTAGGTAACTACTACGAGTATGGTACCAGCCATGGTTCCAATGTTGGAGCACCTTGTTTCTTCAAATAGGTGCTATTCACAAACTGACTCGTCCTCCCCTGTCACCTCACCATTTTTATATGAAAACTTTCAACATTTGTGAATAAGAGGGCTGGAGAAATCGAGATGGTGTTTTGAACAAATTTTAAAAGTACGGTAGTTTGTGTTGCTTTATCTAATCCTGTCATTCTGCATCACCGCAGCGTGAGCGTGTTATTGTTTCGATTTCATAGCTCAATATCGTACTAAATAATTAATTTACTCTTTGCAGATCCTGCCGTACATCGACGGCTTCAACCACGTGTCTAAGATCGCGGCCCTCACGGACGTGGAGATCAGCTTAGTACGCGCCTGTGTGCAGAACCTCGTCTACTACGGCGTGGTCACGCTAGTACCCATCTTCCAGTACTGCGCGGTAAGTTTGACGATGTCACAGAATAGATATAATATATAGATATAAGGATCTACTTTGTGTGTTTATTTGTAATTCTGTTTATTTAATTTAATATAATTTAAAGTCAATGTAATGTTTTTAGATATGGACTGTATGATTCGAAATAAACGATTATTATTATTATATAACTTAGCTTGGTACTATCTAAATTTTCTGTCAGATTCCGCGCTGTATAGTTGTTTGCGTTTCAGCAATGTAACGACTCGGTTTCGTATGCCCAACCGCGTATGCGCAATTGGGACCGCCCGGCCCGCTTTAGGATGTGCGTCAGGATGGCGGGTGGTGGATGGAGAGGTACTTACACAGATTTAATTAAAGGTACACAGAGGTACCAGATATCTGTCAACATTTCACTAAAATTCCCGAGGTCCACCCGCCATCCTGACGCACATGCTGTTTTAGGTCTGAGACCACGTGGAAACCACTCAAATCAGTTGTGACATGACTAATAACATTCCGTGCATTTATCAGACCCGCCCGCGCGCAAATTGGTACCGCTACCGCTACCGCGGACGCTGACGGGACCTCAAAAGATCCTGCACTGCTTAAGAAAAGAGGCGGGGCGGCGCGGTCACTTGTTGTTTTTGATTCGTACTTATAGATTGTCCACTTGCTCGACGGACACGGATCTCTCGCTTAGCACTTGCAAGGGTATAAATCTCGTGCTACCATGACCGAGTGTCAAAGATCGTGGGTCATACACAGATTGTCCTGTGTACATATCGCGACTTTCCTGTGGACACATCTAAAGGCTTTTATAGCCTTTATGCCTATATTTTGGTTGGACTCATAATAATATAATAATAATAATATTGGGGGACAATCTTACACAAATCGACCTAGTCCCAAACTAAGCAAAGCTTGTACTATGGGTACTAGACGACGATATACATACTTATATAGATAAATACATACTTAAATACATAGAAAACAACCAAGACCCAAGAACAAATATCCGTGACAAATGCACAAATAAATGCCCTGGCCGGGATTCGAACCCGGGACCTCTAGCTTCGGAGGCAGAGTCACTACCAACTAGGCTAAACAGGTCGTCAATGTCAACGTCAGGTCGTCATAATCCGTAGAAACGGCGTCTCCTTTTCTATTAATGTACGATTATATAATAATAAGTTAGTAACATAACTTAATACATTTTATTATTTTATAAGGTTTAATTACGTGGCCTCAGTGGCGGGCAAAAGGTATGCTACGAATATTATAACCACCACGCTGCTACGTCGCCTAAATGATTTGTTGTATACAGTTTTTTTATTGATGTGTAATATGTAGGTATGTTAGCCTGTATATAAGGTATATGTTGTATCCTGGGCCTTTTTAGCCTGAAGCCATTGAAGCAAATAAATTAATAAAATACAATGAAGAATTGTGAATCTATAACAAGATTGTATCCCCTCGTGTTTCAGGTGTACAGTGCTACTCCTAAATTAAGACAACTGACCAGGTGTGCGGGCCTGCAAAGGCAGTGCATAGAATTCTGCGCTAGATCATGTAAGTTATTTTCTATCCCCCTTATTCATAAACGTCCATCAAGCCTCTATTAGTTAACGAGCCGCTAAAGTTGGTTTGTCCTTATCTGTCACTTTGACATTTATGTTTCAGAGAAAGGGACAAAACAACTTTTAGTTAACAGAGATTTGTTAAGTTTTATGAATAAGGGGGTCTGTCTTTACTTCTACAGTTACTTAATCTTCGTTCATAATAGTTACCTTAATCCTTGTATTCCATGTAGGAAGGACCGATTTACGAATAAAATTTCGTCTGATTCGCTATATAAGTTACCTGAGAATTTGGAGCAAATTAGGTATATTCCGTTAATGTCTTCACAGGAAACCGTTCCATGCCGATAAGACAAGACCACCTAGTGATAGCTAGTACCACGATAGCTTATACTGTCACGTTTTATGTGACGTTTTCATACATTTCGGCAATCAAAAAAATCGTGCTAGCAGTTATGGTAACCCTAGCGGTAAGCAAACCCCCTAACCCTAGAGGTAGGCAGATCACATTAAATTTTGAATAAAAGCGGAGAAAATGTAATTCGCACTTCAACCGCATCCCGTAGTCGACTCTACATGAAGTTTTACATATTATTTCTATACATTACAGCGCGTCAGCTCCCCAAAGTGTCGGATCTGTTCCGCATGTACGCGGGCATGACGTACGGCAGCACCGTCCGGGACCTGTGCCGTCGCGTGCGCCCGCAGGAGCTCGCCGTCGACGAGCGGAGGCTCGTGCTGTTCGGCGTGTTGGAGGGACTCATCCGCCGCGTCTACAAGGTATTGGACACTATATACCCCTCTTGTACGCGGGCATGATAGCGACGCTCAACCGACCGAGCCGATACGCGTTGAGCGTCCGTCGAGCACTGATTCCTACCTTAGTCACGGCCACTGCACGCCAGCGCGTATGGTCGGTCGCGCGTGTTTTTGTACGCGTATGCTTTCTACAGCGATAGCTACGCCCAGCCGACCATACGTGCTGATCGTCGGTCGAGCACTGTTTCCACTGTTCCCTAAAGCTTGATTTCCTTCTACGCTGACATCGGTCGCTGCCGTCGGTCAGTGAGGGACTGGTGCTATCAGCGGCGCGTAGCAATAAATCTGCCGCGGACTTCAGCGTCGCTGTACGGTGTCCCATCCCATTGAACTTGTTTATTCGTACGCTCGACTGACGTCAGCGTAGGAGAAAATCAAGCCGTAGGCTGATTTAAGAACAGCTAACACCGATTTGCGATTAGCTGATCGACGTTAAATATGGCGCGCGCAGCTGCCATCAATTTTTGTAACTTTCCATACAATCAGACTTTAAAACGCCACTTACAGTTACTTTATCGCTGATCATTGGTACCGAGGAGTACGCGTGGCTGATCAGCGCTGACCATTCGTGAATCGTTTTATTATTGTGCTGTTGTCGCGGACATGATGGCACTTCGTCGATGCGTGCACTCAGCTCAATTCTAAACATAAATACATACTCTAAACGCAATCAGATACATAACGCTTCTATTTTTTTTCCACTACTTTGTTATCTGCAATTGGCTGCTCAGCCATAATCAGATTTTGGGACTTTGTCAGTGTTTTAAGAGGTATTGCATCGAACACTTCAGAAGAGTTCACCATCTACTCTAGTGTCGTTGGTCTAGCTGCAGTATCTGCCATCTTTTCAATCAATCAATAGTTTATTTCTTAGAATATGGTACAATATATGTTAGTTAAAGTGTTAGTTCAGCATATTCTGCCTGCATCGGCGTAGAAATATTTCGGAGAATGTTATTTAGTAATTAGTAACAAATGGTCATCATTAACAATTCGCAGTATTATAAAATAATTAAATACATATTATTTCCATTATGCTTAGCCTAATTATTATTTAAAATTCAGTAACAGAATAAAAACATTTAGCAACCAGCCAGTCATTTTGAAATTTACCAATCACGTTTATTTGTTTTGGGTAATAGAAAATCGGCTGACATTTTTGGCAATTCTTATTGGTACAACACCGCGCGTGCGTATTACGAATAAATGCCCCGTTTCAAAGTGGACTTTTGTAGGAAGGTCGCGTTCTATGCTTTTTTCGTTCACTGTTTAGATGTATATTTATAGTAGTCTTGTCATGCTGTCATTTACGTTAACCAGCTCCCTGGCGAGTTCGTTTGTGTGCTTGTGAAGCCGTTCTTTGTATTTAACACAATATATGTTAATATCTTCTTTAATAGTTGGCATTTCTAAATATTCGTGTATTTCTTGCAAACCATGGTGCGAGTGAGATAGCCCTTAGGACGTTATTCTGGAACCATTGCAGTATATCAAGGTTCGACTTACTGGCAGTTCCCCATAGTTTTATCACATATGTCCATATCGGTTTTATTATGCATTTGTAGATTAATAACTTTATTAGTTAGTGTGAGAGGAGATTGTCTCCCTATCAACCAGTACAAACGCTTTTAGTGTAGATCTGCTTCTATCTCTTAGTTTTAATATGTTTAGCCCATGTTAACATTCTATCAAGGTGAAGCCCAAAGTGGCCAAATAGTTCAGGACACCATATATTTTGTATGGTGTACCGAACTTTTTGGCCACTTCGGCTGTTGCGTACTATATGACGCTGACTGTACTTAATGATGCATTCCATGTTATTCCTGTAGATATGTGAAGTTAGCCATTTTAGCAAAGCATACTTTACTGAACTTTTTTTGTTCAATTTGTCACACTTAACCTGCTGCTGCTAGCTGATTCCGCAATGTGTCAAACTTACATTACGTGAATGTCTTTATAGTACGGAATATGACATTTAGATCAACTTGATACGCACGTTTAAAAAACGTTACGTAATCACACGTTAGCTCTTCATACGGTAACCTCTCTCCTTTTGTCCCCACAGTACCCAATCACGATGCACGACGACACGTCCTCGCTGGCCAGCGAGCACAGCCAGCCGCTAGTCCGCACGTACAACGGCCTCGTGTGTCTAGACGAGCTCTGCTGCCAGGGCGGGCTCACTGCGCAACAACTGGAGGAGCAGCTGGAGAGAGACACCAATGTCGTGTTCATCGTTAAGTGATCACTAGTCCACACACAGCATAAAGACCTCATGTTTATACGAGCTGTGTCAGGGTGGGCTGAGAAGCAGTTGGAGAGAGACACCAACGTCGTGTTCATCGTTTAGTAATCACTAGTCCACACACAGCATAAAGACCACGTGTTTAGACGAGCTGTGTCAGGGCGGACTCACTGCCCAACAACTGGAGAGAGACACCAACGTTGTGTTCATCGTGATCACTAGTCCACAAACAGAATAAAGACCTCGTTGTTTATACGAGCTGTGCTGTCAAGGCGGGTTCACTGCACAACTGGAGAGTATGCCAATGTCGTGTTCATTCATAGTGATAAATGGCCCGCACATAAACGTTTGTTGTGTTCAGTTTCGCTGCCAAGGCGGGCCCTACAACAACTAGTGTTTATTGTTATGTGATAAATAGTTCGCACAAAAGTCACATCAGTTGTGCTGGCACTGTGGGCTTAAAGCACAACAACTAGAGGGACACAAAAGCAGGCGGAAGTGTAACTGAAGCCAGAATTCTCAGTCACTGAATTGAAAATGCCATTGTATTAACGCATCGTGTTCTAAACGTAAATGTGAAAAACAGTCCGTGAGATCTTAGAAACCGCTTAAAAGTATAATGTCGCTCTTATGGCATGAAACTCGAAAATTGTTCTAAGTGTCCACAGACTAGCTGGTTTCACGTTTTTGCTTACACCTATGTACCATCTAAAAAGATCGGCTGATCTGATTGCGTCCGGTTCTAAATGCTGCATTCCGATTACCCAAATTGAACGAAGAAAGCATCAAGTGTGTTAATGCTTACTTGACAAAGACATGGTCTTTTGCAAGATAAATGCATTTGCTTATGCAAAAGTGCATATGTATACTTACATGTAAATAACTGGCAATACTGGTGATAGATGTCAAACACTTGCCCCCGGTGTTGCCATTCTGCTCCTAAAATATTGTAACCGGTGGCTTATAAAACAAGAAAAACCGTGTAGTTTAGGTTTAGAATAGGAAGCTGAGAGCTCGTTTAAAGTGTATCGTACGTATATGTATATTGTACATAAAAATGGTGTAGAATCGTGCTTATAAAATTGTATGATTTATTAGTCTACAATAGTAAGCCTATGACGGTCGCGTTTAATGAGCGACAAACTAAAATTAAACTGTTTCTTTCTAACACCACTTGGTAGAAAGAGATGAATGATTTATCGTGTCGATAAAAAACAACTACGACTTCTGTGTTTATTCAAGATTTCAGAGGTTTTATGCGAAACTATTTACTTGTTTTGTACATAAAAGGTCTATTTTTGAGGGTTATTTTTACACTGCGTCAGTCTGTATGACTAGGTACATTGTATTTTGTATCTTACCTATATAGTGCAAAATCTGCTCAATCTTCTTTAGCTATATAGAATATTTTTAAAGCATAATGTATAGGAAAAAAAGTACATAACTGTTGTTCATGAAGGTGCTATAAGACTTGTTTGTAAGATTTTTTGTAATTTAGACGTTTAAACCACATGACGTCCCACCGAGTTTCTATATAAAAATGGATAATTTCTAAGAGCATTTTAATGGTAAAGTCAGATCAATCTGAAACTCGAAAGAATCATGACACCCGACTCTATGGCATGATAATCGAGAAGCTAACCCGCTTGGTTGGACAAAAAAACTTTAATTCTTCAATGAGTTTCTATATGGTCAATCGTGTAGAAGAGTTTTACAGTGAATTGTGGAAGTTAGCATATCGCCGCTTGATGGCGCCCCAGAATGCCGCCGAGGTGTTAAGATATTTTGGAGTGTGTTAATCGTAGATATATTACAGCTGGCTGTACGATATATTTAAGTTTTATACCTTATTGATAGGAATTGCCAAATATTTAGTGGACTGTATGATATTTAAGTGGTCTAGCGGGGTAATTATATTTATATAGTTTTTTGTTAAAGCAGCTAGACTGAGCGATATTCTGAGCATATTCCATATTTTTGTATTAAGTAACAATAAGCGCCCGAGGATTTTTTTACACACAAGCCTACGTGATGGTTGTCGCGTTGCACATTTGCTAATTGTTGAGGATTCGCTGTGTTGACAGCTAGATATAGATGCAAGTTGTTTTGTGGTTACTCTTAACACAACACCATCCTCGAGAGCTCGGGCGACCATCCTCACCACCATACAGGGGTGTTATTCACGAACGACTCGTCCTCACCCGTTTTTATATGGAAACTGTCATAATTTGACAAATGACAGTTTCCATATAAAAACGGGTGATGTGTGAGGTGACAGTTGAGGACGAGTCGGTGTGTGAAACGAGGGCAGAGCAAGTAGTGGTGCCATTGTAAAATGGTGGTGGGTAAGACCCGCTTACCTCTTACCATGTGTAAAATGTGATTCCACGGTAAATGTCTTACTAATAGAAAAGAAGTACCAAATTGTTAGATATTAAAGATCATTATGAAAGAAGAAAAAGGTATATAATAGCTATTTAATGTGTGCTTAATACTGACGTTTGGCTGTGATTAAATTGGTTTTTAATATAAGTTAACATAAAACCAACAATCAAATGTACGTAACGTAACACACAGTACACAACTATAACTAAGGTACGTAAAGTTAAGAGTGCGCAGTGCGTTCGGTTCTCCATATAAACGTATTTACGTTCTCATTTTAAAACGCCACGCTAGAATAACATGAAACTTTGTATACACAATTGGATCCGGCATATCTAGGTCGGAAATTAGTTTCTGTTCCTTGAAATTATAATGGAGAAAAAATACAACGATTATTAAGGTTTTCATACAAGCCGTAAAAAACTCAAAACACTGCTGTATTTTTTTCTTTTACAATTTCTATCAACAGAAACTAATTTCCTACCTAGATATGCCGGATCCCATTGTGTATACAAAGTTTTATGTTATTCTAGCGTGGCGTTTTAAAATGAGAGCATAAATACGTATGTATGGAGAACCGAGCGTACTGCCACGTACTGCGCCCTCTTAAAACCTTATTTCAGAATGATTTCGCCGAGAACTTTTCATCGAACATGCCCGGCGACCCGATGCCGGTACGAAGTTAAACATCGTTTATGAAAAAAATATCAAATTAAAACCAGTGAGAGATGAATATATATCCTGTTAATAAACATATCTGATATTTGTCTTATTCATCAGACTGCGGCGAAATGAGCTGGATATTTTGTGTCTTATATATCAGACTACGGCGGTTAAAGGGTTAATATCTTTCAGAGCTAACTTAATTTTCTATTAGGCATATTACGGCATATAAAAATGTAATAGAACACGAGTTACCGTGGAATCACCCGGTGCGGTAAATGGTGGCACGATAATTAGAGCGATCGCGAAAAATCGTGAAAAGTATCGCGGATCGCATACTATTATATTTATTACTTTTATTATAATGGTCAATATTTGACCAGTATCATACCGCAGCGCTCAACTCACAGCTGCGACGCATACGCGTGGTCTAGTCAGACTAACGTCTACCAATTCTATTAGATTTCTCGACTAGTCAACGTTTCTTTGTGCCTTATTTCTTAGATCATGTTAAGTTAGTTTATGTACATGTAATCAAAGTATAGGCTGCAAAAGTGCATGGACAAATTCAAAAACAAAATGTTTCTGAGATTGTCCATGCACTTTTGCAGCCCTAATGTCCAGTCAGCGTCAAAATAGTTCGGTACACCATAGAAAATATATGGTGTAGCGAACTATCTGGCCACTTTGGCCGCTACGTACTACTTATATATGACGCTGACTGTATATGGGACTATCACGTAACAATAACTATAGGTAATGATGAGATCAATACAAAATTTTATTCAGTTGATGTTTAAGCCTACCTATTGAAAAGGTATTGTAGGTATTGAATATAATTTTGTCTATTAAATATATATATATTTTACGTGATATTTCCCGTCTGTGCTAAAGTTTTAGTCACTTTATTTTGAAATTTTGTTTTATTACAATTAATATATGAAGCGTATAATTGTTGACTTAATTAAGAGATTATTATGACGAAGTTATTGTTGTATTGAATCCACGTAGGTCCATGTATCGATGTTAATATTTGTTAAAAATGTTTATTTGCCGACAACTCATTAAAATATATTGATTTTTTAATTTTGTGTAATTTCAGCCCATATATCGAACTACATTAATTCTACTAGGCGAGAGCTTGGCTGAAAGTGCCAGGGGTAAGTTGTCCCTTTGAGAAAAGGAACATGAGTAAAAACCGGAGCAATTCGTTGGCAGATTGATGCAAAAATTTATGACACTATGCAGAAAGCACAAAATATATAATAACACTGATCTTGATGATCATGGGCACGTTTAGCCCCGTTCTCCCTTGAAAGAAAACATGTTATAATTTTCAACCCTGTCAAAAACATGTTGACACAAAATCGTGTTGTGCTAACGCAAAGGAGAAACTTTGTTTTGAAATGATTCACGCACACCAACACACATCATGTGTTTATCACATTTTCATCCAACTCACTAATGGAAAGAGGTCTCACTTTGTATTCAGTTGAATCAGAAAGTTTTTTTGTAAACGCACTTACTTCCTTGTTGTGTGCGTTAAGTATGGGCCTATTATATTATCTCCTTCACATAATTATAATTCTTAAGTATACAGGGTGGGCCCTGTAACAGGAGCAAAAAATTTAACGGCGGACTATTTAGCGGGCCAACAATTATTTCCAACTGTTACTGTAGATGCTCTAAGGAAGCGTCCTTTTAAATATTTGCTCTAGTTACAGGGCCCACCAGGATCAGCCGCCATCTTGGAAAGTCTCTCCAGGCGATGAGAATAAGACGGCAAGTACGGAAAACACCATGGGTTTCCATGTCTACAAAATTCAAATATTAACGATCCATATCAGATCCATAGATTTTAGAACTATAGCGGCAGATTAGACACAAATGCAGATATCGGTAGTAGTAATAAACTAATAACATCGTTGAATTGAAAGTCACAATTAAGTGTTTGGTGAAGGAATAAAACACAAAGTGGCTTCAAAGACAGTACCGTTTTAATACATTCTAATATAACATCATATAAGTTACAAAATACATAAACAGTTTATATAGGTAACAAAACTCGTGACTAGCGTTTGAAAAATACAGTATGTTGTGGACTGTGAGCCTTTTATTAGATGCCTCGTTACAGGAAAATAGACTTAAACAAGTAATACATTAAAGACTGCGTTTGTATGAAAACTTAATTGCTTCATCACGCGACCCAATTAGCAAGATATACAATACATTCTTTTCTTTATACATATCAGTTCATAACCCTACTGCAAGGCATTTTTATGCGTAGCTTCAACCGGCATAGTTTAAAACGCAAACGTACGTTAAACATCATTAAAATCGCCATGTTTGATTTGTAGTGGGCATGATCGCGTCGCGCCGTTTTACGTATTAGTGAAATCTAAAAATGAGGTGGCAGTTTTGCCACAGAATTGCGTCATGTTTCTATTGATAATTATCCCTAACCCAAATCAATCGCGGCCGAACTACAAATGAGGTTTTTTTGTTTTCGTACGTTTGTCAGAGTGCACTGAAGATATATGAAATCTTGCTATGATTTTAAATTTTCACGTGGTATAAATCCACTTACGGCCCGCCACCGACTTGGCGGCTGTCCCGAACGTGTCCACAATGACGACTCCGCAATTCGCTCATAGTGGCCGGGCTGTTAACCCTTTGGACGCCAGCGCATAAAGTGGTCACGAACGTGTCCACAATGACGACTATGGTTACAGAGCGTACAATATCCAACAAACCAACGTGTGCGGTTTCACTTCACTCTTGCGAGATAGCCTTGTGACATAAATGAAGTAGGCGTTCAAAAAGTAGATACCTATAGCTGCCAAAAATATAGATTCGGAAATAATAAAATCAAATTATCCTTTCCAAAACTTTGTTCCCAATATATAATACAACCAGATTGACGTAGCATGCAAGATCAGTCCCTCACGAAAGAAAACCGGTCGTAGGTACATTTGGCACGGTTTGTGTACAAAATTAGAACGCTTCTATATAATACTTATGCAATGTTATGTAAAAAATAAATAATCCTATTATTGTAACATTTTATTCACGGTTTTCGATCATAGTAAAAAAGAAGAATACATATATCTATTTACATGATTAGGGGTTAAGAGAAAAATTTACAATCGTTTCATGTACCGTACATGCACTGCATATTTTAAAATTAGCTTCGTATTAAAACCAAGATGTAAGAGTCTCATATCTGTTCTATGTCGGTAAGTATGTGTAAAACGAAAAGTCAAAGTAGGGTAACCTAAACCGGTACTGATTACTATGATCGAATTAATACAAAATAATTAAATTATTATTTCATATCGACGCACCATTTACAGATATTTATTGTTAGTTATTGATTATTATTTATTTATTCATATAACTAATTATTTGAGACTCGCATAGATTACGATTTTTAATCGCTAGCTGCGATTAAATATAATATAAGACGCGTTAAACGCAAATTAGTCACTTCTGTACTAAGCAAAGCATTTATCCCTTTTGCACTTACATATTTGCTAGAAAGAGACACATAGCGATAACGTTAATCGCAGTTTCCCTTTCATGCACTGCAGATGTATGAATGAGTTCTAAGGCCGTATCTAAACACGGCTCCGCACTGCCTCCACGACTCCACGTTGCGTGATTCAGCGTTTAAAATATTTACTAGCTTGTACAGTCAATATTTAGCGATCACAATAGATCAGAGATGGTCGCAGTGATACGAGGGCTCAGCAGCCCGGAATAGCCACAGTCAACATCATAAATAAATATGTATACAATTTTCGACCTTATTTCTAAACAATAAAGTACTAGAATGCATACATATTTATAATGCCGACTGTGAGCACTCGATTTTTGCACTAACGGCATATGGCGTAGTGGGGTATTCGCTTAAGGGACATGCTTATACTTGGCTTAAACTTCAGCGTTTCTGAGTGACCTGAAATTAAGTTAGGTATTCTATGCCAGCCTTATTCAACTAAAATATCCATAGACTTAATTTCAACAAACCTAGAGTCCCATGTTCTAGCTGCTGTATATAAACTTCGAGACGAAATAATAATAGAATTTTATAGCACATGAGAATAATTAATTTGAATCAATCAACACACAATGTGAATTAGCTGACTTTATCACTATCGAAGACTTACGTTATAAAAAGATAACTCGTACTTCTTCTGAAATACGAAGTTATGGCATTTTCGAGTAATTGAACCATTTTTATATAATTTGATAGAGAAAGTCTATGAAAAAAATAACTGTAGAAACAACTGTCATGAAAGTGATCCCATAAAAGTTTTTTTACGGTAAAGAGGAATCTGAAAGAAACCATAGCCATTGAAGGTTCAAAAAAGTGTAGAGCTAGCTAAACTACGATAACATGGCCCTCCCCTCCAAAATTCAAAAAGCTTCGATCTATTTGTGAAAGTGTAACCACCAGGACTCCCAACGCATGTGTGCTAAACACATTGATATAGAAATTTGGAGGCGGGCCATATCGTAGTTTATCTCTATGAAGCGTATATTTCCAAACATGGTCAACTCACGAAGCACATTGTTCAGTTAACGAGATTTATCAGTTATCACCGTTCTTTTGAGAGTTGTCATCCCGATTCTTTCTAACGATTTCTATGAAGTTTGCTACGTGGGGGTTTTCGGGGGCAAAAAAATAGATCTACAGTCCGTTAACTCTCACCATCGTCTTCGGAAAAACTCGTTTTCTCCGGGTTTTCGATTGTACTGCGATGGCGGCTGTCAAAAGAACAGTGACAATTCTTGGTACCCATAGTATAGCCGCAATAAGTGTTAAGGTGTCACAAACACTATTGTCAAGGGGTTAAAGTGCATGTTCAGATATTTTGAGCGTGCTGAAATAATTTAAAATGTCTGACTTTAAAAAACATGCCATTGGATTTTGATTTTGGATAGACGAAGTCCAAAAAGACCTCTGCTAGCTTCAAACAGCCGACTGATTGGCGGCAAGCTGCCCAGGGCAGCAGAGTGGCGTGTCTTAGTGTCGGAGGCCAAGATCCCCTGGTCGCTGAGCCAGCGTAATAAGACCTTGAACCTTCTTCTGGGACAGCAAAGTCGCTTTTTAAGCGAACTGATTTGATACATTACGGTCAATTTAAACGATTTTAAGATTTAAGTATACCACTGGTACGAACGCATGTTAGAGGACTTTGAACCTTATATACTCTGCGCAATCGCTACTGCCAGCGAGCATACGCTGTCGTTTATATATGGAACGTAACTACTGTGTAGGTTCAAATTACTTTAAGACGACTTTAAATGTGTTGTACACTGAAAAGGTACATAGGTAAGTAGGTTGAAGACCCTACTACACTAAGTGCAACTGTAACTGCAAATTGGAACCAATTTCCCAAATACATAATTAAATAATTTCATTTGATCATTTCATCAGACGTGCGCCGACGCCGGCCGTAGGTTCAAATAGTTCGGACGGGCCCTTTTGAAATCATTGATCCAGAACAGATATTTTTGACGGAGGCTGTACAGTCTTGTATAATGAAAGACTAATTCACGTTGTGAGGGATTGAGGATTTTGGAACACCATACATGAACTCGCGTCCTAAATTTGGGCGTCGCACAGGCACACGCAGTTCTGAACCATGCCGCCGCTCTGGTGTTCTTAGAAGGCACGGCGAAGGAAGACTCGCTCTTTAGCTAAATATTCCCCGCTAGTTTAACTACTATTTGCAGGTCTTTGGTCCACAAAACCGTGGTGAAGCAGAGCTTTTTAAACAGAAGATTGCTTTTTCAATTATCGCATTTAGTGCAGTTCGGAGCAGCCGGATGGAGACATTTTAAGCCGGTGTTCAGCCTTTAACATGAAAATGTCCTGAACGGTTTTCAGACATAACCCCGCGGTTTTTTTATTCATATAAATAAGGAACCGCACGGGAATCGAACCGCGCGATTCCTGTAAGTCTGAGCACGGGGTTCACATTCAGGATATTTTATAATGAATTTCAGTGTCGAATAACTATCGAGTAATATTTAACTACTACGCAACGAACTGTCTTCCGTATGTCAGTTAAAAATGTAAACCTTTATTTTGTATTTTAACATTTAGTTCTTCAGAAAAACTACACTCATATTTTTAGTTAAACAAAAATATTATTTCGCGTTTATAATAAATCTGTGTTTATAGTTACCATTAAAAAAAACAACTTATGTATACATTTTAGCGCGGCATAATTCAGAACTATTTATTGTATATAATTTGATAATATTTACATTCATAAATAACATTTATCGTACTTTACTGCTCGCTACAATACATGATATAGCTTATTTATACATAGCATCCGATTTATAAAGTATAGCCTATATATTAGTGGGCTTGATCAATATAATTACACAAAAAATATACTCCTGCACAGATTTTCTAAATTGATGAATGAAATGGACATGACCATCAATCAACCACCATCTAACAAGTACATTATTGGTACTAAATGGAAATAGATAGTGAATGAGGCTGTCGAGTTTCATTTAATTTAATTATATTACAATTATTTTGTTTTCACAAGTATAACTCACAGTAGAACAACTTTTTTGTTCAACTCGATTCTTGCTTCAATATAAACTCGATTTTTCTTCTCGAGTCGAATTGTGTCATATTTCCAACCAAAAGGAACGATTTTGCGACAGTCTAAGTGAATCACAACCATTGATTGTGATTAGTATTATACTTTATTATGCTATTTTCTGTCCGAGGTGATGCCCTAAATGACTAAACTAAACGCAGTCCGTTAAAGAATTAACAGCCGATTAATATATTAAAAATAAATATTGGGTTTAATTCAGTCTTTCAAAAATAGGATACATATACAACGAGCAGAGTTTTCAATGCCGAAATATATATATATTTATACAAGTTGTTTTAATATTGAATATAAATGACTTTTACACATGTTTACGAAACAGGATGGTTTCACTTCCGTAATCTTGGTATACAGTACCGGCCAATAATATATCACCTTTAGGTATTTAGGGCGAAACCTTTTTTTATACATTCCTAAATGCTTTTACCTTACCTCATCATGCAATAGGTAGTATTTAGACTCTTTGGACGAGCGATAAGAAAACTTGGCCACATATAAAGGTTTTTGTTTAGTTTTTTGTTTTTTTCAGCAAAAACACTACAGGACAGTTTTCCTACAGTTGTATGTAAATGTGAAATTATTACCTAAAATAGCTTGAACACCTCGGGGCGAAAAATTTGAATCCCTGTCAACAACAAGCTATCTTTGCCGGCTACAAGCAAGGGCGTACCCACAAACAGCTTTCGAAGCAGTTTAGTGTATCAAGAACCACGATTACTAAGTTGCTGAAGCGATTAAAGTCACCAAGAAGTTCCATTGGCAATAAAACACGTGGCAGACCACGTTGTACTACACATGTGACCGACCGTAACATTTTGCGAGTCTCACGTGAGAATCCTCGGTTAACGGCGACGGATATAGTCAAAGAAATATCAACCCCAGGATAGCGTACTCCATCTTTACGGACTGTCCGACGCCGTTTGCAGAACGCCGGATTAAACGGAAGACGCCCTGTATATACGCCGCTTATATCTGAGAAGAACCGAAAGATAAGAGTAGCTTGGTGTAGCACGCGGACACTGGACACCGCGACAATGGTCTGATATACTCTGGAGCGAAGAGAGCAAGTTTTTTTTATTTGGAAGCGATGGTATAAAGTGGGTACGTCGCCCTACTGGTACCCGATACAAGCCCGAGTACCAACTTCCCACGGTAAAACACGGAGGAGGCTCTGTAATGGTGTGGGGTGCCTTTTTCGCTAAAGGCATGGGCCCCCTATATATAAAATTGAAGGCATTATGGACCAGAATGTGTACTTAGATATTCTGGACAGTGTGATGTTACCATATGCACGACGATTTCTGGGCCGCAGTTTGTGTTTCAAAACGTTCGTGCAAAACGTGTCACAGAATGGTTCAAGCGGCGACGCGTTACTCTAATGGACTGGCCAAGTCAGTCCCCTGACTTAAATATAATAGAGCCGCTATGGGATGAACTAGAAAGACGTTTGAAAGGTAAAAGAGCCACTAATGCGAGCAAAAAGTTCTCTCAGCTACAGGAGGAATGGCATAAAATCCCTCAATCAACTATTGACGCTCTTCTTCTCTACCGACGGTACTGGCTGAAAATCAGCGCTGTAGGTGTCCTGCACCTCAGCATAATGCTGAGCCAGTGTCCGTTTCACTGCCGCGGGGACACACATTATATGTGATTTGTGTGTACCTACGTTTTTACTTTGTGTTCTAATTTTTGTCATGTATGTGTGTCTTCTGTGTGTCTGTGAATAAATGTTTCTTTCTTCTTCTCTTGTTGACTCTATGCCTAGACGCTGTAAAGCAGTTATTGATTCAAAAGGCTTTGCTACAAAGTATTAATGTTGTTACACTTTAATAAATATCATCATCCTCCTAGCGTTATTCCCAGTACAGTTGCATCCTGAAGAATGCCTGGGGTCCGCTACCTAATCCCAAGAATTGGCGTAGGCACTAGTTTTTACGGAAGCGACTGCCATCTGACCTTCCAACCCGAGGGGGAAACCGACCTTAATAAATATATAAAATGTTAATCTATCACTTCTTTTGATTTATAATAGGTTCATAAAGACCGACTGCACTTTGTTATGTTGTGCAGGTTTTAAGTATATAATGAGTATAACTGAGCTTTCACATTATTTTATTGAAATATGCATTAATTTTTTTGGTAAAGCTCTGGGTAATATTTACACTTTATAATCTTAACAATATATATTACTATATACGTTTACTTAAAAAAACACAAAGGTGATATATTATTGGCCGGTACTGTAGTTGCATTTTTTGCTAAATTCAGATTCACCGCAATACCAGGCCAGGGGGTCCACTCTGAAATTCGAACATCGTATGGTGCCGTCCCTTTGACTCTCCGGTCATACTCTATATGAGTGAAAGGGACTGCACCATACGAAGTTCGGATTTCGAATTTCAGAGTAGACCCCCTGTGCCACTTGCCCCTTCGACTAAACTTGGCTCACGCGTACCTGCGAGGTATTGATACCTCCGGTAGAGCTATGATTTAGGTTTTCTTGCTGCCAGTCATCGGTTTCAACGGACAGTGGACCTTCTGTACGCAAGTACTATACTGTGACCTTAGTTAAAAAGGGTACAAGTGCCGAACAATTGTGTAGGACTTGTACTTCTTCACTACCCCTTCGATCCCAGTGGTCACTGGGAGATACGAAAAGATAATATTTTGTTTGTTTGTATTTGAAATTTTGCTTTATGTAGTTGACGATTGTGATGTAAATTCTTACGATATAGGAAAATTTGTATAGAAATTTATATCATGAAATAAATATAATCTAATCTACGGCCACAGTATTACTTATTTCGTCTTATTAGTTTTGTCATTTAGGGCAAGCTGTAAGACATTTCAGGATACTCGCCTTTTGAACCAAAGCGGTCTAGTTTAGTTACCACATATTTTCGCACGCGACATTGTTATTTTTTTCACCTAATTGCTTTCTATCATTTGTGACGTCTGTTATATCGAAACAAAAAGTTGTTTTCAAAGCTGCACATAGGATTTCATTACCTAAAACCTTGTATAATTACCGATGTCAATAAACAAAATAAACTGGTATCCTTAAAAAAAAACGAATTACTACAACTTGTAGCCAGCGGTCACATTGAAAAAATACTTTATCCTAAATCTAATAGTTGATAGCGTTTTCTACAGAGCGTGAAGAAGCGTTACCACACGGCTCTACTACAATATAATATAGGAAAAAATCAATACCTACATAGTAAAGTAACGCGTTTAAGCGAAGTCGAAGCTTTTCCGATTTGTAGAAGTTATTACAGCTATGAGCACCATGCAGAACTGTATTTCAATGTGGTAATTAAAACCAAACCAGGCGCGGCTCACTCCGTGACTTCATCGCGCCGCTGCAAGGACACGTCGGGCGCCCGCATTGCGGGCTCATAGCCTCGCCTAGCGCTAAGGCCCCGCCCCCGAAAGAGCGCGTTGCGTGCGATAGAAAGCGATCGGAACGCTTAAGCACGTTTGGCATACCTAAACGAGGGATTTGTTAACGGTGGGCCTTCTGTACGTAGGTACTATTACTTATTCTGTGGCCAAACTGAACTTTTCACCAAATGCAAAAGTACCATTAAAAGTCACAGTAAGGATTTCTATAGAGATCCTATAGGTGTTCCACCCAAAGGGGCAGAAAAGCTATGTAACTAAACTGAGAACTTATCTTAAACGGCTGGCGGATTACCATAAACAACCTCTCTGATTTGGGCGGGTAATCGTTTATTTGTTACAAACTATTTGACATGACATGACATAGAGGCGTATAAAAAAGTGGAAATACGACAAAGACAACAAATGATGCAACGCTCTCTGTCGCTTTTATTCAATTCAGTATATGACCATCAGGCTCGATTTGACGTCTTCTCTTGGGTACTTTGAGCTTTATAACTTCGAGGCCTGCCATCACCACCGTACTTTAAAAGCGTACAAAACTGTAAAATATTGACGAACTGTGGAATTGTAGTCTTGTAGTATAGGGGCCAGGTTTATATTTACATGGAACCTTTTATCACTTGGGTGGTACTTCAGAATAAATAAAAAAACGTGTCATTAACGTAAGAGCAGGTATTTTTAAATCGTCGGTGATCATAGCTACGTCCGTCCGTGTATTTGAATGTCCTTGAAAATGTAGGACATGCTTTCATTATGTTTTATACGTGTAACATGGAAGGCAATTAGGATTGGTGCTCAATAGGTTACTAAAACTTAAAATCGTTTTTTTTTAGGAAATCCGAAAAAATTCGACGCCGCTCAAACTCATCGCTACGTTTTGGTAAAAAAGATGCAGCTACATGCAAACATTAAATAAATTAGACCCGAAGGAGGCTCGCTAGCTGCACCGAAGGCCGAACACCGAGATTCACCCCCGTGACGTTGTTATAAGGCAATGACACTACGTTACAGGTTGCGGACGCTACCCGGAGCACATCTCTGAGTGGTCGTCCCAGGCTGCCACCTGGAAGAAAGAAGATTATGTCATTTAAACCCTGTCGTTACCCGGGACAGCGAATTCGCGGTCAAAATGGCGCCCCCTACGTCTCCCACCCCCCGCATTCTAGTGTATGTTTTGTCATACTATGTTTTCTCCCGCGACCGCGAATTCGCGCTCGCGGTGGCGGGGAATCGGTAGTGGCGCGTGCGCAAAAATGGCCGCGAATTCGCGGGCCCGTCAAAAAGAGAGAGGTAATATTTCGCGAAGAACGGGTAAGGAAGAATTAAGAGAGGTAGGGCACAGCGCGACTTCATATCGCTCATATTTGGAGCAGCCCAACTAGGGAAGTACCTCCACAGAAGGTTAAGTTAATGATAGGTTATTGCTTTGCTCTAATAGAGTTCATGCTGCACTAGCCCCTTGTAATACCATGGTTCATCATCATCATTATGTCAGCCGAAAGACGTCCACTGCTGGACATAGGCCTCCCCCAAAGAATTCCACAATGACCGGTCCTACGCCAACCGCATCCAGCGGACACCCGCGACTCTTACCACGACAGCAGTTCACCGTGTGGAGGGCTGGCCCACGCTACGCTTTCCGGTACGTAATACAATAAGCAAGCAATAAGTAAATGATATGATATGAAGATTGCAGCCATATTATAAACTGCTTCCTCCTTAGGTATGTGGTATTGTGTTCCCGGCACGGCGGCGCGTGGTCGGAGCCCCGCCGTAGGGCTGTGAGCGGGCGGTACCTGGCAGTCCCGGCTGCAGTACCACTGGTTGGCGCAGCCCGCGCACACGAACTGCGCGGCGCGGCGGCGGCAGCCCTGGCACGGCGGCGCGTCGTCGGAGCCCTCGTCGATGACGAGGCGGCCGCCGTCCGCCGGCGACGCCGCCGCCGACCCCTCCGACGCCGGGGACTCCTCGTCGTCCTGTGTACACGACCGTTACCATCTCAATACACTACACACGCAGGTTAACTGACTCGTCTCGATACACAACAAAAGGGCAAAAGGGCGTTCTTAAACAAAAGGGTACCTTTTGGCACGGTTAGTAACCGGTTACTTATCGGTATTTAGATTAATCATAAATTTAAGAGTAAAACTCTTGTCGGTGTAGCCGATAAAGAATGCAGTTCTTTCCCCCTTGTCCTATCCAGAGCCATTTCCTTGTTTATTTACATTAAGCAGGTTAATTATTTAGGTTACGTTGGAGCTAATTGATTTGGGAACGTTATTTTAGGGCACTCCCTAACCGGTTACCCGATGCTTCGATACGGGATCAATGGCCGCTGTCGCGTCTTGTGTGTAACACGATGGTAGGCCAAAGAAACGTAGAAATAACTAGCACGCGTGCGTCTACTACTAGCAACAACAGTCAACTAAATGACAACTCGAATCTAATACCATAACAAACCAATCTTGTATTCTTAAGCGAGCGATCTTTCACCCGCTTACAGAGAAATCGCTCCCTAACCGGTAAATGGATATCGTTACATGTTAGCGCTCTGAGATATTAACAGGTTACACAGATGTCTTTGCGAGCACAATAATTTTAGCAATGCCTTTGTAATAATTTGCGTTCAAAAATTTCAAAACATTAACCCTGACGACCTGTTTAGCCTAGATGGTAGTGACACTGCCTCCGAAGCTAGAGGTCCCGGGTTCGAATCCCGGCCAGGGCATTTATTTGTGCATTTTTCACGGATATTTGTTCTTGGGTCTTGGGTGTTTACTATGTATTTAAGTATGTATTTATCTATATGAGTATGTATATCGTCGTCTAGTACCCATAGTACAAGCTTTGCTTAGTTTGGGACTAGGTCGACTTGTGTAAGATTGTCCCCCAATATTTATTTATTTATTTATAATACCATAACAAACCAATCTTGTATTCTTAAGCGAGCGATCTTTCACCCGCTTACAGAGGAATCGCTCCCTTACCGGTAAATGGATATCGTTACTTGTTAGCGCTCTGAGATATTAACCGGTTAGACCGGGTCTTTGCGAGCACAACCTTTATTATAGGTTAGGCTATAATTTTAGCAATGCCTTTGTCATAATTAGAGTTCAAAAATATCAAAACATTAAAAAAAGTAAGGCCTTGTAAGTCACCAATCCATACAACTCACCAACTGCACGACCTCCTCGGGCTTGTCGGCTGGCGGGGCATCCGCGGGCGGAGGCGTCGGCTGCACCGGCGTTATAGTGATCTCGCCGCAATTCTATAACGCACAAGGAACACATTAGCTTGCCAATAACGACGGCTGTTACGATGTTTCAGTGCTGGCAAAACAAATGAATCTCTTTCAGAGTTTTGTAGAAAAACATACCTAAACAAACATATTCCATCTGCTGCACTCAGGTATAGTGGTATATCAGATATACTTATCTCTAAATAAACTGCGTTTTTAACACAATAAGCCAGTCCCGTATGCAATTTATATTGCCATCGCATATTTGTGTGTAAGGCGAGACAGATCATGTATCCAATACAATACTGCAAAACAATAAGTGAAGTGAGTGAATGAGTGTTTGTGTGAAGCAATTTAAACACTCAACCTTTGTATACGCATTCATTGCTTATTTCGCAATTTACACACATATTCCTAGATCACACAAACGACAATATATAGAAACCCTTAATTTGACAACGACCGGCCGGTCGGACAAAGGCTTCCACCGTCTTATTGCATTACTTTCCTAATCAGAATCGTTTGGACAATTCAGCGTCACCAAGGTTTTAATTACTTTTACTATTTTCCGTCAAATTAAGGGTTAGCGACGATAAAGCACCGAATACAGCGAAGATACTTCATTATAATATTATAAAAGAAAATAAAGGGACGACTTGTGATTTTTTGGAGTTGCAAGCGTCCATAGGCGACGGTGTCTGCTTACCACCAGGCGTCGTTGTATAAAAATATATTATAAAAAGTTTGTCGTTTTTTTATTTTTGTTACAAGCTTTTATTGCCGACTGTACTTTTCCACAATCATCAACTACTCGTTAAGACGGTTCGTTGAGCCCAAACACGACGGGTTTATCGTTTATCTTGTGTAGTTTAGGAGTTGCTATGGCCACTGTCTCCATCATCATATCAGCTCGGTGGTACCATAATATTGTATTGTACCGAACTTACACAAGTATGCCAAATTTCAGCTCGATCGTATATCGGTAAGTGGCTGAAAAAAAGGATTGCAATTTTTGATGATAATTTACGAGGACTGTTCCGAAAGTTTTTAGCTGCTCTCACTCTACGAGGGTAAAACTGAAAGTTTCGGGAATAGAAGAAAATATGCAGTATAAGTGAGTTTATTTATTTTTATTGTTTTTCAAAATATTCTCCTTTGTATTTCATGCACTTATGCATGCGTTCAAACCAGTCCATAAAGCACTTTTTGAACTCTGAAGTAGGGGTCGACAAAATGGCTATTTTATAGGCCTCCACTGCTTCTTCTGGCGTCTGAAACCGCTGACCACGCAGTTTGTCCTTGATTCTGGGGAATGTAAAAAAGTCGTTGGGACTTAAGTCAGGGCTATATGGAGGGTGGTCCAATATTTCGACTTTTTCACCGTCCAGGTACTCAGTTGTTGTCCGAGCGGTGTGTGGGCTGGCGTTGTCGTGGTGAAGGATGATGCGACGACTAGGGTTTGTTTTTCGGAGTTCAGCAAAGACGTTCGGCAAACAAATAGTGGTGTACCAATCAGCATTGACTGTTCTACGATCCTCAAGAGCCACAGTAGCTACGTGACCAGATTTAGAGATAAACGTAGCCACCATCTTCTTAGCCGTACTGCGAGAACGAACAACTTTTGTGGGTTTGAGCTCGTCTTCGAAGACCCATACTCGGGATTGGTTTTTAGTTTCAGGCTCATAAGCGTATATCCACGACTCGTCACCTGATACTACGAGGGTAAAACTGAAAGTTTCGGGAATAGAAGAAAATATGCAGTATAAGTGAGTTTATTTATTTTTATTGTTTTTCAAAATATTCTCCTTTGTATTTCATGCACTTATGCATGCGTTCAAACCAGTCCATAAAGCACTTTTTGAACTCTGAAGTAGGGGTCGACAAAATGGCTATTTTATAGGCCTCCACTGCTTCTTCTGGCGTCTGAAACCGCTGACCACGCAGTTTGTCCTTGATTCTGGGGAATGTAAAAAAGTCGTTGGGACTTAAGTCAGGGCTATATGGAGGGTGGTCCAATATTTCGACTTTTTCACCGTCCAGGTACTCAGTTGTTGTCCGAGCGGTGTGTGGGCTGGCGTTGTCGTGGTGAAGGATGATGCGACGACTAGGGTTTGTTTTTCGGAGTTCAGCAAAGACGTTCGGCAAACAAATAGTGGTGTACCAATCAGCATTGACTGTTCTACGATCCTCAAGAGCCACAGTAGCTACGTGACCAGATTTAGAGATAAACGTAGCCACCATCTTCTTAGCCGTACTGCTAGAACGAACAACTTTTGTGGGTTTGAGCTCGTCTTCGAAGACCCATACTCGGGATTGGTTTTTAGTTTCAGGCTCATAAGCGTATATCCACGACTCGTCACCTGATACTATGCTAAAAACAGCATTTGAGCGTCCCTTGTTAAATATTTTCAAAGTTTTGCGGCACCAATTGACACGGACTATTTTCTGCTCGTCAGACAATAGGTGAGGTATCCAACGGGAAAATAACTTTTTCACGCCTAATTCTTCTTTTAAAATAATTTGACTCATTCCAATACCCAGGTGCTCTTGAATTTCCCGATATGTCACATGTCGGTCTTCATTAATCAGACGACGCACAACATCGACGTTTTCTTGCGTGACTGCCGATTTTGGTCGACCTTCACGCACTTCGTCGGTGAGGGATACACGGCCACGTTGAAATTCTGAATACCACCTGTATATTGTAGTCTTTGAAGGAGCTTCAATATTAAAAGCAGCAACCATCCGCTCTTCACATTGTTTTTGTGTTAGTCCACTTTTAAAGTCATAATAAATCATAGCTCTGAAATTTTCACGGCACAATTCCATTTTAAGCAGTGACTCGACGACTTCAATAAACAATTGAAACCGAACCATACTTTTTTTTTTCTAAGTGGCCAGTGTGTTGAGATAAGGAAACTTCAGAGATTATAAAAAGGTATAATACATGTTAAAAATAAATTAATAAGTATTCGATTCCCGCCACTTTCAGTGCAAGCCTCGTATGCTAAAAACAGCATTTGAGCGTCCCTTGTTAAATCTTTTCAAAGTTTTGCGGCACCAATTGACACGGACTATTTTCTGCTCGTCAGACAATAGGTGAGGTATCCAACGGGAAAATAACTTTTTCACGCCTAATTCTTCTTTTAAAATAATTTGTATTTGACTCATTCCAATACCCAGGTGCTCTTGAATTTCCCGATATGTCACATGTCGGTCTTCATTTATCAGACGACGCACAACATCGACGTTTTCTTGCGTGACTGCCGATTTTGGTCGACCTTCACGCACTTCGTCGGTGAGGGATACACGGCCACGTTGAAATTCTGAATACCACCTGTATACTGTAGTCTTTGAAGGAGCTTCAATATTAAAAGCAGCAACCATCCGCTCTTCACATTGTTTTTGTGTTAGTCCACTTTTAAAGTCATAATAAATCATAGCTCTGAAATTTTCACGGCACAATTCCATTTTAAGCAGTGACTCGACGACTTCAATAAACAATTGAAACCGAACCATACTTTTTTTTTTCTAAGTGGCCAGTGTGTTGAGATAAGGAAACTTCAGAGATTATAAAAAGGTATAATACATGTTAAAAATAAATTAATAAGTATTCGATTCCCGCCACTTTCAGTGCAAGCCTCGTATTCATGCGATATATTTTTTATTTAAACCATTATGTGGGTAATTTCAATAGTTATGAGCTGAGGTAAAATCGTTAGTAAGCAGCAAGTATTTTTTTCACAACATTTCTTTTACCAAAAAAAGGCCTTTTGTATGGGCTTTTAAAATTTTGCGTAAATAGTACTATTTTTGATACCTAAAAATAGTTTTGGCAACGAAATCCCTAACAGCTGTAGTGGAAACTGCCCGGGATGACTTCCTAACTTAGTTTTGCCTATTTTAAAGTAAAATGCTAAATGATTTTATTTAACTTGAGTTTTTTTTGTGATGATGACCAGTCCCTAATCTCGCGACCTAGACTAATATTCGACACACCTGCTCATTGTCGCTAATTTTCATGCAATCGAAACAGATCACGTGGGTAGAAACAGGGAAGATTCATAGTTTACGGTGTTAATAAATTCGTTTAGTTGTGGTGACGTATTAATCAAAATTGGCCCGCAACACAAAATCGTTGACACGTCGTACTTAAAACACAATAAAAAAAAACCCAAGGGACTTTCATCAACAGTTTCACCCCAACACATATGTATCGAAATTATCCGCATAATGTCATTAGAACATATATGGCATGAATAGAGTGAGAGCAGCTAAAAACTTTCGGAACAGCCCTCGTACATACATAGGTACTTACTTATACATACGAACAATGCAAGTTAAATAAAAGCTTGTAAAAAGTAGAACCCGTTTTCGGAGCTATATCGACGTTAAATAACAACAATTTGCAAGGCAAATAACTTGTATGTATGTTCTATGACGTGTAGTGACAATGGAGTGGCTCAATATCGACAATTTAAATGAGCATTGCCATTCTACTCGAATATATACAGTGGTAAATTTAATCAAATATTAATTTCCAACATCTATATTTTGCTTTTTAAATAGTTGATATGCGAACAAAAGACAGATCATGTCAATGATGTCAAGATCTAACCAGCCAATAGTGGCAGCAGACCAATCTCCTCACGGCCACGACTTCGACTGGCGGCGGCAGCGGTTTTCCTAACGCCGGCTTATTTTTCAAGCCAGTGAGGCAGCACTGGCTTCGTCTAAATCTGGCTTAATACATAGCGAGTGATCCCAACTAATCGCAGTGCATTGCGCATCTCGACCGTACCATGAATAGATAACACTTTTGCCGCGCTGCAATTGGGTATTTGCCCCATGATTAAAATTATAACATGGTGTAAACAATCAAAATATCACAATAAATAGTCAATAAAAAACAATCATAACAAGTTATGTATGTAACTACAAAAATTCTGTATTTTTTTGTGGTATCACAGAGAGGCGTGATATTAAATCACTGATATACTAAACATCTCTTCTCAGAGATGTTCAAGACCTCCTAAGATTCCTACTGTACCTGGGCAGGTTGTTTCAAACTGGGGCACTAGTTGGGTAACCTCCACGAGTGTCTGGGGCTCTTCCAGTTCCTCTGGACCCTCGCGGGTCTGGGGGAAGGGGAAGGGTTCGGGCCGGCGCGCCCTGGAGGCCATGATAAGAGATTCATCTTCGGAGGGATCGCTTACCCGTGCTACCAATAACCCGGAAACGGGGTCGCTCTGGGTGTTCCTATGTTTTAGCGGAGGACACTCCAGATGCGACCAACGGGGGTGATGGGGGGTTCCGCACCAGGGAGTCGCAAGACACCCCAGGTGCGGCGAGATGGACAGGCCATGCTGTATGCCTGTATAAATAATTACGGACCTGTAACCCTGTCTGCGGCAGAGGGCCGCTATAGTCGGGAGCGGGGGCTGTCACCGTCAGGCCGGGGCCGGGTGGTGGCTGCGAGGGAGAAAACCTCTATAAAAAGTTACAAGGGGACCTGAGGCGGTGTCTCCGGGGTTTTTCACTTGGTTCTTCTGCGGATTTCGTTATTGTTGATTCGATCTCGCAGAGAATCTCCAACCATAGCGCTCACCATTGCTCTTAGAGCCTTCTTATGAGGCCCATAGTGACCGACTACGTTTCATTGTCACGTGTCACAGTCTGTCCTTAAAGTATGGTACCCTTGGTAATATTCTCCAGTGGTATTATCTACATATTAAAAGTCAAGGTCAAAATATTCTTTCTACAAATAGGCCTTGCAATAAGCATTTTCAAATCGTCGGTTAAAACATTATCTTAGCTATTTATTCCGTGGGACATGCTGCCAAGATTAGCTAGTTAGCAAGACTGTCTGTAAGTGCGTGTCTCCGCGAAGCCAGTTCAAACGTCTGACCAATCGCAATCAACTAAATAAAAAGCCGTCTTAGATACTAAATTTTGAATTTGGAATGATCAAGGCCAATTAGAACACCGATCGGTTCGTCCGTACACATGTGGGGTACCTTGGCCTGACCGAAAGCGGGCAGATTGGGCGCCTGCTTCCGCTCCGGGGACGTGAGCAGTTTAGCCAACGTCGGCGAGTAACTCTGTGCAGGGGACGCCTGCTGGAACGTTGGCAACACCCATTCAAGCTCACAGTTTGAATTGAGAATTATTTTCAACATAGAATACCAAATGGGGATTGCGGTTCTGTTGCGCGATGCTAGTAAAAAGACGCTGGGTTTTCTGCAAAGCTTCGTGTATGAGGCATTAGGTACTTCGTTTGAGATTTAATCAGCCTCAGATCTGATCATCTTCTAACATTATTTATAGAGGAAGTCGTAGGGAAAAACGTTAGCTGATTTATCCATATTACTCGCTTTTACCCGGGATTACGTCCGCGTGGAACTTATATCGTACCTCCATACAAACTTCCACACCCTTTTTCATCCCATTTGATGATTTCCGTGATACATGCTATCACATGTCCTTCAGAAGAAACCAAACCATCTCCATACTAAATTTCATCTCAATCAGATCAGCGGCTTAAGCGAGAAGAGGTAACCCTGACAGACAAGGTTACTTTCGCTTTTATAGTATGAAATTCAGTAATGATATTTATGTATGGACACAATTAGCACTTTAAATTTACTAACATGGCATAGTAAGTAAAATAATTAGGAGATTGTTATAAACATAAACATACATAAACTCACGCCTATATTCCCAAAAGGGGTAGGCAAAGCCCATGAAAATAAATTGTCTTTGCCACTTTTAGCAATTATAGGTTTATAGATGGAGAAAATGTGATATTGCAGTGACAGGTTGCTAGCTCATCGCCCACAACACACTTCAACCTGGTTCCCGTAGTCGACTCTAGATATAGGGTAAGAGATTGTTAACTTCTTTCAACGCTGTTCCAGATTAAGTTTATTTTGACAAGATATTTGGAAATTACGACAATAAAAAAGTAGTAAACCACAAATGTATGATTTTGAACTTTGCAACAAATAATTGCAAACGCGTAACAAAACCACAATCATAATGGAATCGAAATGTCTTGTAAGCTGAAAGTGCAATTATGAATGATTAGAACATAACTCAAATCATCGAGGGCCGTACCTTCGTAAGGATGCCGTGTAGTAGCGAGTTCTGTTGCGTGGTCGGCGTGTCTTGGCTCGTCGTCACTGGGAGTAGGGAGATCTCGGGGTAGGGCGGCGGCGGCGGCAGCCGCGGGCTCGGTGACGCCATCCTCTCGGCTTGCTTCTGAAAATTATAATAGTCTATTGAAGAATACGAAAATGCAATCTCGATACAATGGTCTCGTACATTCAATTAGACATGTGGCGGTACTTCTCTCAGACCGCTAATCTCATCATTGTATAATTTAACCTCTTCAGTGCCACAGTAGACTCCGTAAGTTGTGTCTCACACACCAGTCTTTGACATGAAATAAAAAATGCTTGAATAATCACAAAATGTCTCTTTTTTCGGCGTGCCCTCTGGCAAAGGCCTCCTCTAACTCCTTCCACTGTTGTCTGTCTGCCGCTATTCTTATCCATTGGGGTCCTGTGGTCAGCTTCAATTCATCCTCCCATATAGCAGAAACTTGAATTGGAAAGTTTGAAACTTAAAATGAAAAATTATTATTTGGTTCTAGGAGGTCTGTTCCTTTTGCCACTTCGGCTAAACACGGTTCTTAAACGCCACCAGGGTGTTAAATCACCAAGGCAGGAGGAGGTTTAGGGCGGCCGGGTGGGCATCCCGGGATTCTGCTGCATGTTGGGACACTAAGCTTTACTTAGGTACATTCTGTGTTGGTTCCTCATGCGTCTCCTATCTCCTCTCGGGGCTGTTGATGATGATGTTCAGGTCGGGTCAATCTCCGGCAGCCGGCAGGGCATCCCGGGTATTTACGGACCCAGCTGCATGTTGGAACACTAATCTTTACTTACCTTCTGTATTTGTTCCTCATACCTCTCCTGTCTCCTCTCCGGGCGGCGATGATGTTCAGGTCGGGCCACAGTCTCCGGCGGCCGGCTGGGCATCTCGGGCATTCCCGGACCCTGCTGCATGTTGGAACACTAAACTTCACTTACATTCTGCATTGGTTCCTCGTGCCTCTCCCGCCTCCTCTCGGGGCGGGGATGATGCTCAGGCCGGGTGGTAGTCTCGGGCGGCCGGCAAGGCATCCCGGGCATTCCCGGACTCTGCTGCATATTGGCGAACTGCACGAGGACGTCTTTGAAGGAGACGCCGTTGGGTAAAGAGCCTGCTTGGATTTGTTGGAGTCGCTCTAGCATCGCTTTTTGGTTCTGGAATGAATTTTAACATTTAATTTACGACCGTCAATTTTCAACTATAACTATTGTCTTCATGTTAATAAAATTAGATTATATCGCATTTTCCACTGCTTAAGAATAACATTGGGGACATTTTTTCTACACAAATCGAACTAGTCCTATAGTAAGCTCAATGAGGCTTGCTTTATGGGTACTAGACGAAAATATATTTAACAGATATATATGTATATATACTTAAATACATAGTAAACACCCAAGTCTCAGGAACAAATGTTTCTGCTCACCACAGAAACAAATGCCCTCACCGGGATCTCTAGCTTCGGAGGCAGTGTCACCACCAACTAGGCTAAACTCCGAATTGTGGAGTGCTTACTCTGAAAAATATAAAAAATGCTCACCACGAGATATTTTATTTATTTAGTCTGCTTAGTGACCTACAGAACACAAATCAATTGAATGCATCAGAGGTCGCGGGGGTCGAACGCGTATTTATTCGGTCCAGGCAAGGTCGAAGCGTTTGAGAAACAATGCCGGCCAATGTCACTTACATACATAACATAAGCTACATAGCATAAACAATTAACCATTTTTGGGGAGCTAATAAGACCACCGGGAAATGGGCAGCAGCATTCCTTGAGTGCGGTGGAGATACTGCGATCGCCAACCCGCATGCCAAGCGTGGCGATAATGGTATTTACCCCCCACGAAATTGGGGGAGGCCTATGTCCAGCAGTGGACGTCCTAGGGCTGATATGGTGGATGGTGGTGGGTAGCTAATACAATATTTGTCATATCAGGACGTTGGGGAAATTCATTTACGCGTATCAGCGCAGTCTTGTCGGGGAGGACGGATAAAACGGACTAACCGCAGCTGGAGAGCCTTGGACTACCGTATAAAACCACTAACGAAGTCCAGCTCCGCCTTATGTTGGGGCGCTGCAGGATCGCTTCTCGGCATTTAACCGCGTACTTGTCATATCAGAACCTCTTATATTTTTTTTTAAACATAAACGGAAACTATCGCGTTTGCGTTTAGTCTCAATTAATATGACAACGCGAACAGCGCCTCTGACGGCCTTTGGTGGTAACTATTTCTTGCCATACAAATTGAGACTAAACGTCAACGCGTTCGTTTGTGTTTACGTTTCGAAAAAAATATACTAGGGGTACAGGGCCAGGGCAATCACGGCTCTCTACCTCCGGTTTGACGATACACACGATCGCGCTAGAAACGAAAACGCGTGTTATGCGGCGAGCGCTTACGCTTGTGAGCTTGGAGGTCATGATTATACATTTTTCTAGCTGTCATTTTATATACAATGACGGTGGCAATCAAGCACACGCCCCGCCTGATGGTAAGCAAATACCGTAGCCTATGGACACTTGCTGCAGAATAATAATAAGCGCGTACCCTAGGAATTGATTTACAGACCGCACTTTATTTGGTAAATTCTATGCGTGTGGTTTACGTTTGACTTCCACGATACAGGCCTAGCCTAGCGTGGGGTCATCGACTTAGCATTTTTTGTACTGTATCTTTTACGTGATAAAATTTTACTTTAAGTACCTAAGGGTGGTATTCCACTCGTCCAATATCTTTGTCAAATCTTTGATCAAACTTCTTTGACGTAGGCCCATTCCACTCATCCAATATCTTTGTCCAAGTTTTTTTTTTTCATGCGTAGGCATATTGATTTAACTGTCATCGGAATATTTGATCAAATGTCGGGGTCCCATCCAAGTTTGATGAAATCATCCAATTTCTTTGATCAAATGTATATTGGACAAAGATATTGGATGAGTGGAATACCTCCCTAATAGATGGAAGGTAAGAAAGGGACGGTACTATACGTAGGCGGCTGTTTTGTATGTAACGAAAATGCACCTTTTATATGATACACAAATTATTAATAAGTGCGACCCGCGTTAATTTCTTTAGCTACTATATGGCCCTTGGTCGCTAAAAGGTAGCCGACCCCTGATGTAGTGGATTGTGCATGAGCAAACCCTATGTAATAGGTATGACCATAACATTCCCTATAGCTCCGAGCCCGCCGCATTAGCTAACTAATTTGCAATAAAAACGCCATAAACCTCGAATGGACGATATGAAACCGGCTTCAGCGTACTTGTAAACAACTTACATAGCAAATACTGAATGCAATAATCGTTGGAATACCTTTTGATCTCTTATCTAATAAATAAATATTGGGGGACAATCTTACACAAATCGACCTAGTCCCAAACTAAGCAAAGCTTATACTATGGGTATTAGACGACGATATACATACTTATATATGTAGATAAATACATAGAAAATATCCAAGACCCAGGAACAAATTTCCGTGCTAAATGCAAAAATAATGCCCTGGCCGGGATTCGAACCCGGGGCCTCCAACTTCGGAGGCAGTGTTACTACCAACTAGGCTAAACAGGCCGACATTCATTAAAGAAAATTAAAACGGTGCTGCGCCGTAGCGGGTATCCGTCGTTTTCTGTTTTGTAGCGAAAAATCTTAAGATTCATGATGTATAGTTGTGGAATGAAAGGTTTCGTCACTTTTCGCCCTTGACAGTTTTCTATGCAGTATGTTATAATACCATAAAAGCTGTTGGATATTTAAGAAAACTCCCAAGTTAAAGCTCAAAATGCATTAAGCCGCAGTATATTAATTTTACTGTAAACAATGTAGTGCCGGACTTGGCACCATTTCAGATAATCTACGGAACTTGGCACCCATTTAGATCTCAAATCTTTTGTCAGTGAAGAAGACAACCAAGCATCGCATTTATTAATATTGAACTTGGCTCCCATTTTCACATTTATGTTTTTGATGGGATTTTACTAAACTAGAATAAGGACTTATTTACCAGAACTAGCCATCATGGGGCCTAGCCATAAGGACCCGAGTATGTCCTGAAACTAAGACCAAGACCACCGGAGGATGGGCAGCAGCATCCCCGAATTACAGTGGAGATACTGCGATCGCCAACCCGCATGCCAAGCGTGGCGATTATGGCATTTACCCCCCATGAAATTGGGGGAGGCCTGTCCAGCGGCGGACGTCCTTCGGCTGATATGGTGGTGACGGTGGTAGTAAGTACTGATCTCTATATCTACGTAGTACGTATACGTATCCCTCGGCTCGGGGTAACAGAGAATGTATAAGGGTGAGACTGAGGACTAACGTGAGGCATTTAATTCGTCTACAATTAAATTGTTTCCGCTGTGACACGATAATTTGTCATACAATTTATATGGGTAAGTTTCGTGTCACAACGGAATCAAATAAATTGTTGACGAATTAAATGCCTGAACGATGGTCCTAAAATTTTGCATCCACCTATATATAAATGAACTAGCTGTTGCCCGTGACTTCGTCCGCGTCTTTGCTCCTATTGGTCGCAGCGTGATGTTATACAGCCTAAATAAAGCCTTCCTCGATAAATGGACTATCCAACACAAAAATAATTTTTCAATTCGAACCAGTAGTTCCTGAGATAAGCGCGTTCAAACAAACTAACTAACTATTCAGCTTTATAATATTAGTATAAATTAAATAATTTGTTCATAACTTAACGTAATGTATATTCATAATATTTAGCTAGCTCTGATGATTATTTGTATGTATGTAAATGACGGTGGCGCGAGCAACGGGAATTGGGGCCAAGGATGCCGAATTAGGAGCGTTGATCGCTCTCGAGGCCTGCACTTCAAACGACTTATAAATAGATAAGAACACTAACTATTAGTGCCATCGCGCACAATGACTTAGCGGAGACGGTGTAAATACAGTCGCAGGCGTAAAACATTGTTCACGTTAATTAATTTTGTATTAAGCAGTTGCGCTCCTGCTGGTTCGAATCCTGCTCGGAGCACAACATTTTTCAATTTATCTTTTCCCTTTAATTTGAAATTGTTCACGTAGCCATAGCTACGATACCGTCGTATGCACTCACCGAGCTATTCTCCGGGTAGGTTTCAGTACAGAATTGGATTAATATAATAATAATAATATTGGGGGACAATCTTACACAAATCGACCTAGTCCCAAACTAAGCAAAGCTTGTACTATGGGTACTACATACATACATACATACATACATATAATCACGCCTGTTTCCCATAGGGGTAGGCAGAGATCACGGATTTCCACTTGCTACGATCCTGACATACAACTTTCGCTTCATGAACTTTCATAACATTCTTCATGCACTATGGGTACTGGACGACGATATACATACTTATATAGATAAATACATACTTAAATACATAGAAAACATCCAAGACCCAAGAACAAATATCCGTGAAAAATGCACAAATAAATGCCCTGGCCGGGATTCGAACCCGGGACCTCTAGCTTCGGAGGCAGAGTCACTACCAACTAGGCTAAACAGGTCGTCAGGATTGTTGACTTTTAGTCATTTCAATAACTTTTTATGAAACATCAAATACCCTGTTAGTAGTGTTGGGAATGCAACAAGTGACGTCAATCGCGAATTTTATTTTTTATTTTTATGTATATAAATTTAAACTAACATGACACATATTATAATACTTAAAGAAAAAAAATACGGTAGAAAGAAACTCATTTGTACAGCCACTATTTGCGACATGTTTCGGACTACAATTGTTCTACCGTATTGTGAAAAGCACGTAGGCCTGGTTCAACCGACGACGTATAATATTTTATGAAATAATTATTAGGCAAACAAATCCGGCCGTCTCATCCCATCTCTACCGTAATACCGGCAGAGAAGCGTCAATGTCAAAAAGACTCGACCGACTTCACATTTAACTTGTCGCCATGTTACTGAGTGCAGTGACCCTGTCACACGCGGCCGTTTGACGTTATACATACGTCGTTATTGTTTGACTACCTAATCATTTGAAGAATCATCACCTAGAATGGACGCGTACGGTACGGTTTCAAAGCAATTACTTCTCTCGGACGCTCCGGTTGTGGAATGAGCTCCCTGCCGAGGTTTTCCCGAGGGGCTACAGTTCGGGGTTCTTCAAGAAAGTGTATACATTTTTAAAGGGTCGGAAAACACGCATGTGACACCCTTGGAGTTGCAGGCGTCCATAAGCTGCGGTGACCGCTTACCATCAGGCGGGCCGTACGCTTGTTTTCCACCGCCGTGGTATAAAAAATCATTATATGGTCAACGCAATCGAACAAAAAAAAATTAGAAAAAAATCGGACGTGTTAAACACGCGAGGAGAGGGTTCCGTACTTCTTCATAGGTTTTCCTGTATGAATGCATGAGTGATGAGTGTCGGAGCAAATCGGCGTCACAGACGGACGGTCAGATGGATGGACGGACAGACAGACGGACGTACGGTCGGACGGATGGATGGACGGACAGAACACAACACAAAAATGATCCTATAAGGTGCCCGTTTTTCCTATTGAGGTACAGAACCCTATAAAAAACATGGTTATTTTATGACTTACCATATCCAAATTGTTGAACAGCATGTTCAAATTGTTGAGATTATTATAATTATTCATGTTTTCCATCATCTTCGGCGCTATAGCCCTAGGGTTGTTCATCATATTCGGGTTGAGAATAGACTTCATTCGCCTTCCCCTTCTAGGTGTGATATCAGGGTTCCTCTGTCTATAGTCTGCTATTATAGACTTGACATCCTTAGTAGGGCCTTGGCGGCCCATGGGCAGGCCGAAACCAGTGGGCAACTGTCCGTTCATGTCTCTCGGGAACCCAGGCATGGTAGGACCAGGCAACAAGAGCGGCTGAGGGAATACTGGCTTAGGCATCGACTGCATATGTGCTGCTTTGTCATATGGCGGTGGCAGGCCTACCATGGGATTAAAATGCGTTGTCACCGGCATAACAGGAGGCTGGATTAAAGGATTCATACTGGAACAAGGCGGCTTAAGCGACAACCCTGATATTTCGTCGCTTTTATCTATAGCTAAATTCTTAGCTTGGTTTAGGTAGTCAAACGGATCGGTGCGTTCCGAACCGTTGACGTCAGCCGCCTTTTCGAAGGATAGCACTTGTTTTCTGCGTAGGAGCCTTAATAGGATTTCTTCTTTGACTTTCTTTAGGTGTAAGATATTGTTCCATTCGTGTTCCTTCTTTTGTGCCAGTTCTCTCAGTGTTTGTATCTCTGAAAGCAACTGCTCTGTGTGTCTCTGAATCTCGTCTATGTTGTTCTTAGTGGCTGTCTGTATATAGTCGTTGATCATAGTGTCGTGTTGGGGGAATGTCTTTTCTACTTCCTGACAGAGTTTTTTAAGAGGGGACTCTGTTTCGGCGTCGTCACTTGAACGTCTTTTTGTTGCTTGTTCCTCCTAAAAGCAATATCAATTGGTAACAAAAAAAGGGTTTCTTCGCAAATGCGTAGCTATAGCTTGTACATAAATACGCAAAGTCAATAATGTATGGGTATCACTAAGTTTAGAATTTTAGTAAGATGCTGCTATCACTATCACTATGTCACCATAAACTTTTTAAGATAAATTGGGATTAAATGAAATGACATAAATAAATTAAAACGGAAAGGTCAAATCAATAGTGCCCTAAAAGGGTTTGTCTAAAGAATGTCCGGGAAACAGCAGTTTCTTTGATACTTAAACGCCTCAGCACCAGACTGACATACAATTTGTTACAAAGACAGTTTGAGTAATGGATATATATATATATATATATATATTTATGATTGACTAACCAGCGTTTGTCTCATCTGATGAAAAGCGATGACAAGGCCTAATATGATATGATAATAATATGATGTTACTTATTCCGAAAATCATGCCTCTCCCTAATTAACAAGTACTACCACAACTAGTATACTTAAAATCATTTTAATTCACCGAATTTTATCAAATTAGTCCTTTCAAAAGAGACTTTACTTTCCCAGCAAGATGGCTCGAAATGTAATATCAGTTTTTTTTTTAAATTAGATATTTTAAATAATTTCCAATACCTTAACCACATCCCCATTAACCGCCTGTGCAGGTTTCGCTTTCTCTTCAGTCTTCACTTTGATTGGTGCCTCTATCATCTCCACATCAGCTTCTGCCACCTTTTCCACTATTCTTTCCAGCAGTTTCACCTCTTCCTCTTTAACAGGCTTGTTTATTGGCACCTCTTTAAGGGGACTTGGCTCCTTTACTTGGGATACTTCTGTAACTACAGGAACTTTTGGGGCTATGAGATTGGTTGGGATTGTCGGAACTGCCGGGATGGTCAGGACCGGATGTGTCTGGACTACCGGATTCACTAGGATTGATGGACTAGCCAAAATTGCTGAAACTGTAGGGGCTGCTACAACTAGAGCTTGAGGAAGTAATGGGAGTACAGGAGCCTCAGTGATCTCAGGAACCTCTTTTGCCTCTACAGCAGGTGTGGGTTCAACAGTCTCTTCAGGAGTGGGTTCCGGGGTCGCTTCAGGTTGTGGGGTAGGCTCAATTTCGACACCATTTTGAAGGGATTCTGCCTCTTCTGTAGGATCCTCTGTGGTACTTGCTAAAGATATAGTGTCTTCCCTTAGAAGTTCTTCTGGAATTGCAAGGAGTTGACACTATTGAATATTTTGAATGATAATTGGATACAGTAAACTAGCTGTGTCCAACTTCAGAAAGGTTAAAAACAGATTACAGCTACTAAGCCTAATGTTGTTGTGACTTTTTTGGCATCAAAGAAGTCACAACAACATCTATCTATATCTATGCTATTGCAAGACATTATGCAACATTTATTTTTAAATATAATGGAAATTTCTTATACAAATCCAGAGGTGTCTTTACCTATGGTTCAGGGTGTGCATTGCACATGGAGCAGCGGTTCTAGGTCCTAGGCGGTGCTAGGGTAATGTTTGCACACTGGCGATACATGGGCTAGAGAAACCTCTGCACAAATCTGACTAGTCCCATAAAAAGCAATAAACTTGTGTTATGGGTACTTAACATCTTAACAATGACATATTTAATAGCTATAGATATAAATACATGGAAAACATCCAACATTCAGAAAATATAATCATCATACAAATATTTGCTCTTACTGGGATTCAAACCCAGGACCGTCATTTTCATGCATGCAGTCTATTACCCACTAGGCTCAACTGTTTATAAATAAAGATGAAATCAAATCTTTCTTACAAAACTCCAATAAAATAGGTGACTAATTGAAAAGATATTTGAATTGAAATAATAGTTCAGTTGATGGATGTGTGCTGTCTACATGCCAGTCATGTCATGACAGGGTCATATCATAATTATATCTTGCAAAGTATCCCAGACAAGTATACCCACCATAAAGCATGCAACTTAAATGCAAAGCAACTAAAAAAAAACTATATTATTAGCTTATCATACATTCAATAGGGTACATAATATAAATTATTAATATAATATGTTATGATAAGTTAGGAACCAATAGTACACAGTTCAGGAATCACCAAGTAATTACATCCCGAAGAGTGGGTTCACCTGAAACATGTATTTACTCACTTACTAGGAAAATTCAAACATTATGTCAGCAAAATATTTGGAGTTCAAATGAATAAACATTATTGTTATTATTTTGGTTGTAGATAATATATGGATGCATTCCAAAGTTCCTGATCTTATTAATCTTTCTAAGACTAAATATTCAAAAATAACAAAATTGGCTCCTAATGAAATGGAGTTAGGGAGTTCAAGAGATGTTATTCTGAAATGGAAGGTAAGGTAGGAAAGTTTTATCGATAATTACAATTTGTCCCTTCAATACTATTTGGTTTAACATTCACTGCCTATGAGAATACTTGTAGATTTAAAGTGAAAATATCAAAATGAGCATAAAACAATTAAATACATTAAGGTTAGTAAATTGATGTTTATGCAACAAAGAAATCAACATTGTTGTTTCATTTACCAAATCTTATACATGCACAATTTAGAAAAACTAAAATCATACTCTAATAAAATAGTCATAAGGTTTTATTTTTTCAGCATCTAATAGAGCACATGTCAGACTTTGCAAGTGCTACATCTAAAGATGAAGAATAACTACAACACAACAATAGGTAGGGTAGGTTTGGTTGTGCCAAATCAAACCCAATCCGCCAATATGATGCTTTCAGTATAAGTTAAAATTATGCTCAAAATCATGCATCAAGCATGAATGCATGTTCAATTTCTTTTGAATTATTCAATTAAGAGGATGCATGAATTAATCCGAAATTGTGTATGTATCCTATTTGAAACAAACAGTACCTTTAATCAGTTGTGTCCGTAACTTCAATTCTTCACTTTCCAAATCTTGCTTCACATTTAAATTCTCATCTTTGGCATTCTGATCACAGTTTTCCACCGTTTTCTCAGCATCTGGTTTCTCCGGCACCTCAGCCGTCTCCACCACTTCCGCTTCTCTGACCTTTGCCTCGTCTATCGCTAAAGGATCCACTTCATTTTCGGCCACAGGGTCCGCTGGAGCCACAATCTCGACTCCCGTCTGTTCCTTACCAAATTCCACTATTTTCACGCTTATATCGTTCATGTTTATTTACATATTTCCAAATCGCAATGTCACACTATCACCATGCCGCCAGGACGTTCAACTACGAAGTTAAGTAATTTATTGATCATAGCATCGAAACCTCATCGTTACTGCAGATAAAACGCTTAAAGAGCATTAATGCTGTAATATTACAAATAGTATAATACCAAGAATGTATGTAATATCTTTCTCATGATGGTTAAAATATCACGATACGCTAACAACTGCAGCCGTGAACTCGGGGGTCATTGTAACGAATTCAATAACTATATCAGCACTCTGTTACCGTATTTTTACTTTACACGTTTGTAATCATTCGACTGCATAGAGCTGTTTTATTATTTCTATAGTTCGTTGACTAATTAATTTTTATTTAGAAAAATGCCACAGTGCTATGGACGCAAATCAAATCGCATCGCAACCGCAACTGGAATTTGTTGCCATTGTAATAAATGTTCACTCCTCGATCTTCACCTTAAAGGCAAAAATTATAAATAACCCGTTTTAAATTAACCATCAAAATAGTAAACAAAGTCACCATGTATCGAATAATAAAAGATACTATTTTAACCAAATCAATTGAATGCATTTTTACTGGCTCAACTAAATACGCAAAACAAAATTACCATTTTTTCCTACTTATTGCCAATTTTATACTTTATGCCAACACTTTTAGTTTTACGACTATTCCATTTTACGCATATTTTATTTATTTAGAATATTTTATAAAAAAAAACCATAATTGGATTTATATCAAGATACAAAAGAGAAAGGTAAACGCTGAGGCACACGTGAATATTGAATAAAAATAAGGCCAAATAAAAACAAAGTATTTTTTTTGCAATTTTAGCATGTACGTGTAGAGTATTCATACGTTTGCAAATATGTTTCCGGCGGAAGCAGATGTAGCATTGTTTACTATGAACTATATAATTTTTCCCTAATGATTTAATATACGTAGTATCTTCTTAGTAGTCTGTGGATTTAATTAAAACAAACATATAACGTTGAACTCGTTGAAGTATCGAATTATCTTGTCTTGTTGATTCATTAAAGGATTTACATTGAAAAAAATGAGTATTTATTTTTTATAGCAAGACAACTCATTTAAAAATCGCGCCATTTCCTGACCATAGAGAGTAAACTACTTGATTCAATTCATGATCACGGTTCACGTTCACGATAGATGATGAAATGAAATGAAAAAGCAAATGGCTACTACAAACCGACGTACTAAAATTCCTAATAAAAAGAATCCGATGTAATTCGATGATAAATGCACTCTTTATGATCATGATTAGCAAAATAAGGCTCTAAAGCAACTAAACAACTAAGATATAATAATATTCTTGGCTAAAAACTTGCCGAAACTAGTAAAAATATTAATATATAAAATCCTATCGACTATCATTTAGTAATTTCGCTAATATATCGTTTTGTGTGTGAACCCAACTCACGTCCGTTTTATGTTTAGGTAAGTCATTGTATTATTGTTTGTATATTTTCGCATGTGTGTTACTGTGTTTTTTAATTTCATTGGTACTGTCTCCGCTCCATTACGGAAATTGCAAAGTGCTCTCAAGTTGCATATATTTAGCAAAATAGTGTAAGAAGTCCTACTTCGTAATTGAAATTAAATGATAGTAGCTTTTCCGTATATGTACATTTACCGAAAGGACCTGGAGGAGTCTGTCGTAGTTTGTTACTGGTTTAAGTGGTTATCTCTTATCAGTGTGGTGTTGACAACTCCTGGGCTGAGCGGTCTGGTTGTTTCAGTTGATGTAATGTGAAGTACTCGCCCGGGCGGAGCGCCGCCCCGACGGCCATGGAGCGGTACGAGAAGAGGCACAGCAAACACCACAAGGAGAAGCACAAAAAGCGATTGCACAAAAAGCACAGGAGCCACTCGAGCGGTACCCATGACCAATCTTACGCTACAGTTAACTCTCACAAGCCGCTGGTGGAGTACTCGGACGTCAGCTCGGAGGCTCTGTCGGCCCCGGAGGCCGGCGAGATCGAGAGCGAGGCCAGCTCCATCAGCCGGCACATCGCAGACGACCTCGACAGGACGAGGAAGTCGCACTCGATTCGCACATTCGTCGACGACAAGACGATATCGGTCACGACGACGAGCCGTCGCATTGTAGACGAGTACGCTCTTACCCGTGATTCTTCTTCGGCAGCATCTAAGAAGAGGCGCGGCTTAGAGTATGTGGAAGCGGAGCTGGAGATGGAAGATCACCGGTTTAAGAAGAAGAAGGATAAACGGAAGAAGGAGAAACGAAAGAAAAAGAAGAAGAGCAAACACCGGTCCAGATCCGCTAGCTTAGAAAGTGTGTCTCCGGATGATAACTTGCCTGTGGCCACCCCAGGGAGGCCTCCTAGTCCTCAGAGATATGCACAAGTGCCTGTAAGCGAATGGGAGAAGGCATCATCTCCTTTACAAAATGGATCTTGCTCCCCGGTTTCTCCCACGACACCTCCACTGATGCGAGAGGCCCGCCGAGACCCATCCCCAAGGCTACGTCCACCAATTCTTGCGGAGCCCATGCATCCACTGCCTTACTCTCCACATCGGGAGATTCGGGAGAGATCACCAGTAATCAGGTGAGATATTCTTGTTTATTTGGAATATGACATTGAGATTCCATTGCTTCCATTACCATCATTTCTTTCATAGTGGTGAAAACACTTATGTTAACTTATTACTCTACTCTTATTAGTTTAACTGAGGTCTTATCACTATTTTAATAATATGTACTAGGTACACTTTTAGTGAATGAACTATCAATCACAATGAAACTTTATTGCCTTTATTTTTCCCCACTATGGAATTATATCAGTAAATAATTATCCTTGCTTAATTATTGTCTAACTGGCATGATTTCATGTTTTTGTATTGTGTGTTCTACTTCTAAGTGTAGGCTTGGTAACATCATAATCAATTTGAATGACCTAAATTATGATTTTAATTTAATTAAAATTAGGCATTATGCATATTGTAGATTTTGTTAATGAAAAAATGATGAATAAAGGCACTTATAGTCGTTTTCTGTAGGATTTGTAGCTACTAGAATTTTACACACAGTCCAAAGAACTGAGTAACTTTACTTTCACAGAGTCTTCAATTACTTATCTAATCAAAGGTCAATCCCCGAAGTTCAGAGTTGAGCTTTTCTTGTATTATGTTTCATTGGCCCAATTTAGATATATCAAGTAACTGCAGTTATCATATATCAATTCTAGTGTGGTAGTTGACACAGTAAAAATAAATTATTCTTACATTGACAAAGCTCACAAAATATCATGTTAACTTATGCTATTTCAAAGATTTTTAAACACCTAACAGATCAAGAAATGGATGCTGTTTGACCTGAGAAGTTGTGACGTCACTTGTTGCTATTTCCATATACATACATATTTTGCTATGACAGTGTTTTTGATGTTTCATAAAAAGATGGTGAGAGTTTACTCAACTAGTCAAGTCAAAATCCCAATTTGTACAAAAATTGGTCTCTGAAATGAAACTATAACTTATTATACATGACCAATGGTCTAGAAGCTTCTTGTTTCATTTACCATTGTTGAACACCTGGGTTGAAATTGAGTCAGATTTTCTTAGTATATGGTAATAGTATTCATGGATTCTGTTATCCTTCTGACCAGTGGGAATTTTAAATTGGCACTGTCTAGACCAAATGAAAGTGCATAATAGTGCCTGGTATCCTTTCAAAAGATGCTTCTAATGGATACTGGCATTGTATAATTTGTAAAACATTTACACCATAGATTTAGATCTTTTGAACCTTTGTTATTGCAATATTGTGCAGTTTTTTTTTTACTCAAGCTTGATCTTGACATTAAATACATGAGCCACCACCATGGGAATAAAAATATTAACCTGCATTGACTATCTGGATTCAGGGCACAAGAGTAGTAGACTCATTTTAGTCATCAAAAGTCCACTTGACCCAGTTAATTCTATGTACTCAATGAACATTCAGGGTATTGCATGTGTGTGTCATTTACATTAGGTATTCAGTTTATAAAACCAACTTTTAGTGCACGATAATTCAAGAACATAGATTTTGACATCTGTGACGACTTTCAAGGTTGACAGATAACTATAATTTGTTGCAGGATCATGCAGTTCACTATTGCTTTTTTGGTAATTTTGTAATACCCTCGGGAGTCGTCTTTTAAAACATAATTTACACTTTAGTTGCTATTTTAACTTGAGTAATCCACCTTTTTATTTACACATGTTTTTTTTTCAAGCTCCCATAGTGATCCAAGGTAATTTTTCACTACATAATAATTATTTTTATAGGTTTATAAAAAGGTGTGAAATTCACATGATTATACTTTGTTGTTTGTCTTGCCTGTTGTCCTTAGTTACCGTTACTAGAGGTTTACTATTGTTAGATCTAACCATGAAACTAAGGCCCTTATTTAGTGCACAGGAAGCATTAATATATTAAAGACTAGTCTATTTTATTCCTATTTGTTAATTTCACACTAAATTTATGAATGAAAATGAGTAAGTTTTGCATTAAATTTTTATTTATGTTTTGAATGGTTGTCACTTCATCACAGTGTACCCACTTTACGAATTCACTTATTTATTATACATAGCCATTGTTTCTTTATAAGACTATTTAAATGAAAGGCGTTAGCGAAACGCCCCTTTAATTTTTTTCATTTAGCTATAAGTATCAGAGTGGAGGTCATGCACACAACAAAATGTCATGTAAGGACAGTGGAATTTTCAAATTAGTGTTCTTAGTTCGTAGCAATAGCAAGTTCAACAGCAAACTGCAAGATTGACAAAAAAATCTTAAAGGTATTTAGTATACTTTATTTAATTTAGAAAAAAATAAAACAAATTGAATATTAAGTATATGTATAATTTTCATACCTACACACGAATAAACGTAAGATTATCACTATTATTATCAGTTTAAAATAGTTTTATTCATATAAATGTGTAAAAACCAAAAGAAAATAATATTTTTTTTTTATGCAAACTTGCACTTAAATATCATTTACTCATTCGTTAATTTACTACCTCTTTTGCAATTTGTACCCTATAGCTTAGCTCCGTGTGTAATTATTCACCTCAACTCTCCTGCCGATACTTGTAGCTATGAATCTGATTTAAGGCCACTTTTATGGATACAGCTAGTCTTATATTTATTTCTCTTCCACCTTAACATTAATTTCGGTCGAATCCTGAGCTACTTGCTTATATCTGCAAGAAACTTGACCTTAAACCTAAGACTTCTAATTGGTCTTCACAGGAGAAGACAGAAGTCAACCACACCTCACACGCCAGTAGCGCCTCCGTACCACGAGACTGTGACGATAGACTCCGGCGATGACCAGGATTATGAGCGCGACCGGCGAGACTACTGGCCCGAGCAGCACAGGCCTCAGTCGCCTATCATGATAATTTCTGGTAAATAATGTCACCAACCCTTACCATGACACCATTAACTATGACGACCAGGACTACGAGCGCGACTGGCGGGACTACTGGCCCGAGCAGCACAGGCCTCAGTCGCCCATCATGATCATTTCAGGTAAATAATGTGACCAACCTTCTTACCATGACACCATTAACTATGACGACCAGGACTACGAGCGCGACTGGCGGGACTACTGGCCTGAGAAGCACAGGCCTCAGTCGCCCATCATGATCATTTCAGGTAAATAATGTGACCAACCTTCTTACCATGACACTATTAACTATGACGACCAGGACTATGAGCGCGACTGGTGGGACTACTGGCCTGTGCAGCATACGCCTTAATCGTCCATCATGATCATTTCTGGTAAATAATGTGACCAACCTTCTTACCATGACACTATTAACTATGACGACCAGGACTAAGAGTGCGACCGGCGGGACTAGTGGCCCGAGCAGCACAGGCTCTATCCCCCATCATGATCATTTCTGGTAACTAATGTTACCAATCCTCATACTCATACCATGTCGGGCCCGAGCAGCACAGGCCTCAGTCCGCCCATCATGATCATATCTGGTAAATAATGTGATTGGTCAAAGTCCCAAGCACTCAGTCATGAGATGAGAGTAGAAAACTACATGTACGCTTCTTGCCAGACGACATTCTTCCGAGGCAAAGCAGACGTATCAAATGCACCTTGCGACCTACTTGCAAGATAAATATTTGAATTTTTATGTTCAGATTCTCCGGAGCAGGTGATGTCTCGTGGGCGGGACTACATCAGCCCTCGACGGTACAGACGCCGCTCGCGCGGCTCCCCGCGCCGCCGCCACCGCAGCCGCGAGCGGGAGCGCCATCGCGACCGCGGGCCCGCCAGGTCAGTCCCCGTACAGTGCGTGGAGAGTGTCTGTGGGACTACAGCCAGTGGAAGGATCACCAATGCTGTCAATGCGCTGTCGGACGAGTATAGAGTGCGGGTTGCGGGGAGAGGCAGGCAGCAGGGGGCTGGACCTCCCCCAAACTGTTTAATATAAATATGGATGCTCTGATCGGTGAGCTCGGCAGTACACACAACAGCTGTCACATAGATTGGGTTTGTTTTAATTTATTTATAGATAAGAAACATCATGTGGTAGAGCGGTGTTCTTTTAACACAAGAATCTTGTATACTTAAAGAGACACCAGCACAGTTATTGTAACTAAACCAAAGAAGAGACTAAATAAATTATTTTTTATAAAGAAAAATATATACCCAAAAAAAGCTTTTTCCAATTTTGTACTTCACCAAGCCACACACATGAGATTTTCACATTATCCTTCCCACTTCGCAACCGATAGCAAATGAATTCCTACACAAAATAGCCGAGTCACTTTATATGGGCCGATCAGTGACCGAAAAATGCATAGAACGCGAGCTTCCTACAAAAGTCCACTTTAAAACGGGGCATTTATTCTAAATACGCACGCGCAGTGTTGTACCAATAAGAATTGGCAAAAATATCAGCCGATTTTCTATTACGCAAAACAAATCAACGTGATTGGTAAATTTCAAAATGACTGGCTGTGGTTGTTATCCTAGCGCTGACGTTTTATGTGTCAAAATGGCGGCGACAACGACAACACTTAGCGGGTGGATGATTGCATGCAACAAAAAAAAATATTCTGACGAATTGAGAACCTCGTCCTTTTTTGAAGTCGGTTAAAAAGTCATCTTCGTAGGCAAAACTGCCGTATTGTTTAAATTTGATTTTAAGCTTTATTTCATTTTTTAAATATCATAGGATAACGTTACGAAAATCTAACTAGCCTCTAATTAAGCTGTGCCAGACTTAGACTATGCATATCGGACGACCATGTACATAATTTATAGCTAAACACTGTTAGACACAGAGAACAGCAACCACTCGCAATCGAAACTTTTACGGTATATTCAGTTCAGACAACGCAAACATTTAACATACGTACGTTAACTTCTTTTTTACAAGCTTTTATTTTAATATAATATTGGGAGACAATCTTACACAAATCGACCTAGTCCCAAACTAAGCAAAGCTTGTACTATGGGTACTAGACGACGATATACATACTTATATAGATAAATACATACTTAAATACATAGAAAACATCCAAGACCCAAGAACAAATATCCGTGAAAAATGCACAAATAAATGCCCTGGCCGGGAATCGAACCCGGGACCTCTAGCTTCGGAGGCAGAGTCACTACCAACTAGGCTAAACAGGTCGTCATTTAACTTGCCGCGTCAGTACTTATGTCTTTTTTGTTTGTGTGGGTCAAATCTTAAATGCTAAATTATACGTATCGCGGCCAGACATGAACCCTATGACACTGACAGTGTTATTTCTGATAGTGTTGTGCAAGTTTCGATACTTCTATTTTTCACCCATCTTATTCTGTTACAAAATTAGTAGATTATGTCGACGCCATGTCGACATGTAACTTAAAGTAGTAACAAATCTACTAAATTTCCAAAATAAAATGTTCCGAAGGAAATGTTTAAGTAACATGTGGACACAATGACTACACTTAATTACTAAAAGTAAGTGTGTAAACTGTTACTACACATAGATACAAATCCCAACACAGTCGCAGTGCATCGTAACAGTTACGAAACTAAATCAACTTGTAACTACTTTAAAAAATCTGTGACCGAAAATAAGGGCTGATACTTATATGTAAAACCTAATCTTAAATAAAACAAAAACTGGTGTCCCCAGAAATATCCATAATTTGAGTGAAATAAAAACAATTTACAGTACATATGTTGCTATATTACCGCACGAGTGCGGTAATTAGCAGATTACGTGCATATGTCGAAACTTTAAAGAGCCATATGTACTGTAAAACTTTGTACGATACACGTGCGAACAGGTAATTCGCAACTCGTGTCGATTTAAAACACTCCCTTCGGTCGTGTTTCTATTTATCACCACTTGTTGCTAATTTCCTGTTTTCTGCACTTGTATCGTAATGTACTATTACAGTACATATGGTGCTATATTACCGCACGAGTGCGGTAATCAGCAGATTACGTGCATATGTCGAAACTTTAAAGAGCCATATGTACTGTAAAACTAGGCGCATAAAATTAGCAAAACATGGACATAATTCGATAACTGTAATTTTTTTTTCTATGATTTAAAGTATAGTTAGTTATATTTAAAATATAAAGAATTAAACATTTTAAGGCCCCGCGTCAATGTTATAAAACAAAAAAACTAAATTTTTAACACATTTTGATTTCTTAAGTAAGCCATAATAAATAACTTTGTAAAAGTACTGTATTATAATATGAAAAAATATCATTTAATCAATTATCGTAAATATTTTTGTTTAATATAAATAAATAAATATTGGGAGACAATCTTACATAAATCTCCCTAGTCCCAAACTAAGCAAAGCTTGTACTAAGGGTACTAGACGACGATATATATACTTATATAGATAAATACATAGGAAACATCCAAGACCCAGGAACAAATAATGCACTGACCGGGATTCGAACCCGGGACTTCTAGCTTCAGAGGCAGTGTCACTACCAACTAGGCTGAACAGGCCGTCAACAGTTTATTAATACTATAAGAAACATATTAAACAAAAAATATCCACGATAATTGATTAAATAATATTTTTTCTTATCATAATACAGGTACTTTTACAAAGTTATTTATTATGGCTTACTGAAGAAACCAAAATGTGTTAAGAATTTAGATTTTAGTAACATTGACGCGGAGCCTTAAATTGTTTAATTCTTTTTATTTTAATTATAACTAGAATACTTTAAATCATAGAAAAAGAAAATTACAGTTATCGAATTATGTCCAGGTTTCGCTAATTTTATGCGCCTAAACGTACGATACACGTGCGAACAGGTAATTCGCAACTCGTGTCGATTGTATGATGTCGATTTTAATTTATCACCACTCGTTGCGAATTTCCTGTTCTGCACTTGTATCGTAATGTACTATTGTACACTCGTTTCCATTGTTGACATTTGTATACCGATACCTTTCCGCACTAGTCCGCACACGTAAAAATAAAGTCTGATCGGGATAATTTCTTGTAAATGTTAAGAATTGTTATAATTCCAACGGAATATCATTGTAATGGCATATTTCTACCTAAAATTAATAAATGTAATTTTTAAGCGCCTTCAATTCGATTCTAATGTAACGGTGACGCCACTACAAGGTTGTGTCGTGGGAATAACCGTCAGTGTCATAGGATTCATGTCTGGCCGCGATACGTATAGACCCACTTTCGATTTCCGATTGAGATAATATTTGACGTTAACGACATATATGTAAATTCAGTGACAATGCAATATTATGATAATATTATTATCGAGCTGATCTGATGATGGAACCGGAAAGAGTTCCTGTAATAAGTTAATACAATCATACCGAGTTTGGGCTCTTTAAATCCACTTTTTGAGTAGTTGATAATAATTGTATATATTGTATGTATAGCGAAGTTACACACTAATTATTTTATTTTTATTCGGTTTTAGTTCTTGTTAAAAATATATTTATTTCTCGCTTCTCTCATATAGTTATATAGTCTAATTAGAATCAAATCAGGTACCTACCTTTTCATTCACCTATTAACATTTTGATGATTTAAGATGGCATTACACCATCCCTGTACAAAATATGTTCCGACAAAAAAAAAAGCTTACAGCTTTATTTATGTATGATAAGTGATTGCATATATTTTATTATGTTTTTAAGAGTGATTAACACACCATTTCACCGACCAATAAGCTATATTCCTTATTTTTGAGATTTCACTTTATACAACTGTTACGCTGCGCCGCCATGTGCAAACTAGACAGCCGTTGGACACAGTTTTGACGCCCCACCTTGGACACAGATTTGGTGGTGTCGTTTTGCGACGCTAGTTGTGCTTCTATGTTTTTTTCATTCGCTGGGGCCGATGATGTTTGACGAGTTCCGTGGATTGACTTGTTTCATGGATAACTTACCATACATTGAAAGTCGATGAATGAGAAGTCACTATGGCAGATCAAAGATGCCACCAAAATTCCAGTCAGGTCAGAACCAGCAGGTACAGGGAGGTTAAGGCTGGATTGCACCAAACCGTCTGTAATCGTAAGAGCGGTCTTCGTTAAAATCCGATTGTATGGAAAGTTTGACAAGTTTCTATGGGATGACAGCTGCCGGCGCCATATATAACGTTGATAGGTCTGTGATCGTAAGTCGGTGCAACCCAGCCTAATAAAGCGATGTTATTTCAGCCGACGTTCGCCATCGCGCACGTCGCTCAAGCGTCGCCGCTCGGTGTCGCGCGGGCGCCGGCGCGGCTCGTCGCCGTCGCCGCCGCGGCACCGCGCGAGACACCGCGAGTCCTCGCGCGACAGGCACACCAGGTAATAAACCTTTCAGAACACGCATGACGCTCATGGTCATCTTATTACGTGATAAACTTAGAGCATACATAACTGGAGTACCCATTAGCGCATCTTACCAAACAAAATATGCCCTTTTTTGTGGGGGGGCGAGGTAACACACATAAAAAAAACTACGCACACTTCAAACATATTGTTCCATTACCATGCACCCACACTAAAACTATCAACTCACGCACATTCAAAATACTAAAGTTGAGCAATAAAAGTCGACCTTATTCTCGTTAAAATTAGATCCATTACTGGGTTATAGGTCGATTCACAAGAGCTGGCGCGGAATGTCTGAAATTATTGACAGTTTCATACATTTTCCGCGCCAGCTCTTGTGAATCGACCTATACTATCGAATGGCCAAAGTGACCAAAGTCGATAACAACCATGTTTCAAAGAAATTCTCATAAACAGAAGTCCTTATTTCTTTAACGCCATTTTGATAGCTAGCCCTAATGGTCAAGAAAGAATGTTTCTTAATCGATTTTGTAATCGATGCTCGATTTACGATTTGAAATATAACTTGAATTGCGCATAAAATTATAAATAAAGCAAAAATATGCTTACATTATGTGAAATTACCATCAATCTTTTTGTAAATTTGATAAAGTACAACGTTTTATTACCCGAAACAGTAAATAAAGGTATTTTCACGGAGCTTTTCACACGCCGATAACGATTTCGAGACTGACTTATAATTGATAAATGAAGTAGATTTAAATTTTGTGCACATATTGTGCCTATTTTTTGGCAGAGGAGTAAGTGCACTAATGGCGTCTCCTGTTTTAAATGCTCTAAGGTGATAAACGACACCATGAGCATCCATCACTCGTAAGCGCCGACTGCTTCCACTAATTAACCGACATTTTCATTTCAAAGCTCAATATCTCAAAAACGGTTGATCAGATTTTCATGAAAAAGGGCTAATAACACTCGGGATAAATTTATCTATGACACAAAAAAAAAACTAAACGAAAATCGGTTCATCCGTTTGGGAGCTACGATACCACAGACTGATTCACGGATACACAGACGAGACGTTAAACTTATAACATCCCTCTTTTTGCGTCGGGGGTTAAAAATAGTCATCAGCCACTGCTGGTCTAAGTTCAAATATATACTTGATCGTACTCTCAAATAACTAGACGTGAGAAGTATCTAAATATAAAATAGAATATGGAACTTATATTGCTTACTCGATTTTGAAAGGCATTACCCACTTTTCACAAAATCCGCATTGTCCCTTACACTGGCGGCAATACATATAATTGAGAATCCGGAAACATATTTTCCTTATAACCCAAATCAGTTCTTAAAATATAAATAATACAATGTATCTATTGTAGAATCAGGCACGACTCGCCTAGTCCGCCCTCGGTCCTGCAACGGAGGATAGACTTGAAGGAGAAGATCAGTGACACAAGCTTGTTTGCTGAACTGGTCAAGGATAAGCACAAGAGGGCTAAGGTAAGTATTTATTAGATTTATTGTGTTACTATATTTGTGGTCGAGGATATGAGCTTTGAGCATAAATGGTACATCTCCGAGGCCAAAGCAATACACGCAATAAGTAAATTTCCTTTCATTCGTTCGTTTCGGATTTCGTTAATGTGATTTATTATGCTTTCGAGGAAGTTGCATTTGCTTGGTATTCTATAATGCACGCTCAGATAAGTACTGACTGCCTGGGATAGCCAGCGTCAAAAGCCTATAACCTGGTGGCTCCTCAGGCCTCAAGTAGCTAGTGGGTCTATGGCAAAATTCAATTTGATTCCGAGTGGAATAAGGTTTATGTTGCATTATTGTAGAGAACGTATAAAATTAGTTTCGAATGAGGTACGATGCATGAAACCAGGACTGAATCGATTGTGTACCGTGATTACAGAAACTGCAAGAGATTTTAGACCAAAAGGAGGAAGAGTCACAGGGTGCTATATCGAGTTCTACTTCCATCAACAACCCGGAGATTTTCACCATCGATGAGTTGTCCAACGCTACGACGGATAGCGTGACACAGGTGCGAATAAATCTTTTGCATTCCTATGTTCTGTGAGTGGGTCATTGTTCATCTAACTGGCGTGCTGAAAGTTACATTTCTGCTTTAGAGCAGAAATAGTACATTATTGTCGAGGCACGGAAGGAGGCAATTGCAGGCCGAGTATTAGTTTCAAACGGACGAGCTTGGGAGTCTGTTTAATTAATACGAAGCCTGTAATTGACATTCCAGCCGAGGTTCATATAGTTATTTTCTCAAAAACGTACAAAAACGTCGCGTTTCCAACAGAAAGATACGACTTGATTGGCTGTATACGCCTTTGCCACGTTTTGTATGGCTGTTTCTTCTTTTTAAAAAGTTTGCAATTCTACAAATAAAGCATTTTATATTTTTTTATTTATTTATTTAAGAAGAAACAAACAGTCGTTTACAATCAGGTTTACAAAAATATTCCTTGAATTAAGACCTGGAGTTTCCTTATTGTATATACACCGCAGTCTCTAACACAACAAAAAACATAGTGTAGGTACTAGGTAGTTATATTTGGAAGGTATAGGTAGACTCACGAGAGCCGGCTCACGATCTGTGCACAGTTATATCAAATTAATTTTAATTTTACAATTTTATAAGAAATCCTCGCCAATTTTCGTGAATCTACCCATAACCCATAGGTACATAAGTATACTTATAGATAGTAAAGCTTAAGTGTAGAAATTTGTGACATTATTACCGAAAGGTGACATAAGAAATGAGAAATTAACATCATGAATTACCGAAAGGCACATTTTAGTGAATTAATGGAACAGTTAAACAAATCTAAATTATACAGGTTTTCATTTTCGTTAAAAAGTTTACAAACACGTCTTATAAATACATTTTGTGCATAGCATGTTCTACTAAAGGGAATGGAAAACAGTTTTTTCTTCTGACAATAACGCTGACGTCTACGAGGAACTCTCAAAAGGATTTGTTGTAGTAGGGAGGGGACATCTAACACATTGTTCATAATTTTGTAAAGTAGGACAGAATCTACACAGTCTCGTCGACTAGCTAGAGTATCAGCGACTCATTATAGTTAAGGTGAGTATGACCAATTCTGAAATCGAGGCTTCTAAGAAACTTTTTTTGTATTCGTTCCACTCTTTCTATATGAACATTATGATAGGGTTTCCAAACAGCGCAGGCAAATTCGAGGTGGCTGCGAACAAAACTGTTATAAAGGATTTTGTAAGTGACACTATTTTTAAAAGGCTTTCCTACTCGTAAAATGAAACGTAATTGTTTGAACGCTTTGTTTATAACAGAGTCTAAATGAGGTAAAAAAGTTATTTTTGAGTCCATAATAACTCCAAGATCGCGGATTTGTGTTACTCTACTCAGATGATTGTTGCCTAAGGTGAAATTATAGTTTACATTATGTTTTTTCCTAGAAAAGTTTATTACAAAACATTTATTCAAGTTTAAAAATAAATTATTATTAATACAAAATGTCTCAAAGTTTTTTAAGTCATCTTGAAGCAAATAGTAACCTTCAACAGAATTAATTATCTTATAAATTTTTGTGTCATCCGCGTAGAGCAGCACTTTCGAGTTTTTAATATATTTATCTATGTCATTAACAAAAAGCGTAAACAGTAAAGGTCCTAAATGAGAACCCTGTGGTACTCCGGAACTAATAGACTTCCATTGAGAGGAGTAACCTGCCAGAACAACACATTGGCTCCGGTTCTCTATATATGATTTAATCCAGCGGAATAAGTCTCCGTGTATTCCAAGGTGCCAAAGCTTGAGTAAAAGTGTATTGTGACAAATCTTGTCAAAAGCCTTGGCAAAATCAGTATACACGGCCTCTACACACGCGCCTCCATCCATCGCTACTAAGATATCAGTAGTGAAAGTCAAAAGGTTAGTGTCTACTGAACGACCTTTGAAGAAACCGTGTTGATTAGGGCCAATGTGATTTCTGACTACTTGGGAGAGTTGACTTGTGGCTATCTTTTCGAAAATTTTGTTGAATTGACATAATTTTGAAATCGGCCTATAATGTTCAATATTTTGACTAACTTGACCCTTGGGGATAGGAGTTACGAAGGCTTTTTTCCAAATTTCAGGAACGCAACCAGTTTTAATAGATTTTTGGAAAAGAATAGTGAGTGGGTATGATAAGTTTGCTGAACAATTTTTAATAAAAATTGGATGAATACCATCAGGGCCTGCACCTTTGTTGGTATTAATTGTATTCAATAGCCTATGGACAGTTGCACGGTTAATATATATACAATTTGCGTCAATTAATGGTTGAGTTGGTGGCACTAAAGTATCAACTTGAAAATTACTATCTGATTTCTCAAAAACGGAGTGAAAGTGATTATTAAATAAGTTACATATTTCTGCACCATCGGAGGTGGTGTGATCTTTATATTTCATAGTCTGTGGTATTTTATTTTTAGTATTAATCGACTTAATATACGACCAGAAATAATTTGGATATGATTTAATTTTGTTTTCTGCATAGGATATATAACCGTTGTAACACTGTCGTTCCATTTTTTCTGCGCGTTTACGTAATATTTTAAAGGTCTCGTAGTCCAAAGGATTACGGTATTTTTTCCATAACCTATGGAACTTGCGCTTATCACTTAGTAATTTTCTTAAAGGTTTGGTGTACCATACCGGGACGGACGCTGAGGCATTAATCCTGTGCCTAGGGATGTGATTACTGATAAGTTTATTTAAAATATCATAGAATTGTGTAACACAGTTTGTCACATCACTATTTTCAAAGAGCGAGTACCAATTTATTTTAGATAATTCCAAGTTAATCTTTCTATAGTCACCACAGTTAAATTTATAAGTAAAACTGGGAATTGGCTTAAGAGTGGGCTCAAATCTTAACAATATATCTATAATTAACGCTTTGTGGTGATTATCTTCAGGCGTGAGTAGCTGGTCGCAAGCAGTAACTATACACTCTGTACTGCAAAAAATCAGGTCGAGAATGCGCCTGTTAACGTTATGTACACAATTAAATTGTTTTAATTCAGTAAATGATAAAAAATCGTCCATTATCCTAGTTGTGTAAGTGTGTCTCGTCATCAAAAGCATTCCCGGGGACGAATGTGCCAGCCATTCGGCCTCCGGTATGTTAAAATCTCCGGTAATCAAAAATAAATCATTTGGCCTTTCAACAATAATTTGACTAGATATTTCAAAAAATGAGGTTAGTGTATCCCTATGTCCAGTACCTTGAGGTATATAAATACATGCTATATTGAAAAAAGATTGTTGTTGTGCATTGTGAGCGCTTCGTTCACACGGTTCGAGAGGGATAGACACCCATACACAATCGCAAAAGGCGCGCGGCGGCACGGGCCAATTACGGAGCATTGGCTGGCAGCGCGCGCGCACCGCCACGGCTGAGTTATAGATAATATATGTAACATTGTAGTCGCACGGGGCGAGTCTGTAATGTTTGTTTTTTTTTTATTTGTGATAAATTGTACACTTTTACGGCCATTTTTGAGAAAAGTATTTTTCTCTTATTATACGCTAGGAGTTTAGTTTCCCCGTATTCGAAATCAAATGAAAAGTTGATTACCCCCCATTTCAGCCTCGAACTATTAAAATTTGTATATACTCACTACTATAACATATTGATGGACACTCCAGACACAATAGATTTACCTACGCCTATAAGCGTTCAGTGTTTATAAACGTGACGTTCAATATTTATTCTGTTTAAATGTTTGGTTGTAGCATCATGAATATTTATATAATGGTGTAAGTGCCAAATGTTCTATGGTAACTTTTTAGGGTTCCGTAGCCAAAATAGCGAAAACCGAACCCTTATAGTTTCGTCATGTCTGTTCGTCCGGCCGTATTTACTCGGAGAATATAAACACTACAGATTTTCGATATTTTTGCTATCCGCATTTATCCCAGCAAGGTGACATAACAGTTTTGTCACTTCATGCCGTTGGCCGATAGCGGCAAATATATCGCCGTCGTGTAATTTGGTAACCCCGACATAATATATAAATTTCTCTCTTGTGTAATGGCGTTAAGTTTTTCAAAAGCACTGATTAAACATTCACGCGGTTCCTTCATTTGATAACCCTTAATCAAAATTTACATCACTGCGATTGAAATGTGACAGACATGTCAGTCTTATGTGCTCAAGGAGTTTGTAATAACATTTGCCTTTGAACTGTACTAAAATTGAGTACGTAAGATTTATAAAATGCCATCGGTTAATCATTTTTGGACCGCCCCTCGTCTAATGATAGTTTACCAAAAGTTAGTATCGGTAAATCGTTTGTAGTTTAGCGAGTGATGTTATAAATGGATGAGGGAAGAGTAATATTGTGTTGATGCAGTTAAAGGAGAATGGCGAGGCTGCAGCGCCGGCGCCGCCTCCTGTGCCCGCTCCCGCTTCCGCTCCCGCGCCGGACGCGGCGCCGGCCGCCGCGCCCGCTCCCGCCTCCGCGCCCGCGCCCGCGCCCGCTCCCGCGGCGGTGCCGGCGCCGCTGCAGCCGCCGCCCGAGTTCGGCGCGTTGGCCGCCCCGCCCGCTGCCCCCGCCCCGCCGTTGCCAGCTGACACTATCGAGGATCCGGTCCAGAGCAATGGGGAGGAGGTGCGTGTCAACCAATAATGCGCTTTGTATCTCACCTTACTCTCGAACATGTCACTCATTATCATTAACTTAACAGGCGATAATAATAATAATTATCGTATTCATTTTTGAACCGTGAGATCTTTGAGAAGACAGTACGGTTGCCAGTTTTGTTGTACTTTTAGCATTATCCAGGGGTCACGTGTAGAGTAACGGTGCCCGGCGTCCGGAGTACCCTTCGGACGTGGTGCAACTTCGATCCCCCCCCCCTTATTAAGCGAGTGGGCAACTTGACTGATAGAAATTCTCAAGCCGCCCGAAGGCCTCTAACTTGGCCGGGATCAACGGCTTGACGTGCCTTCCAAAGCACGGGAATAGACGATTAAATTAAACGCAGTAATCATGTCTTATTGGTTTAAATGCTAATAATCGACGTACTTTTTTACCCTCTCAACGTGATTATCCGATGAAAACAATGGAGACTTCTTTATCTTGTATAAAGTAATAAGTACCTATGTGACCGAGCCTCGCTCGGCATCTTTCCAGTTTGTCCGGAGAACACAAATTTTCCTGAAAATAAGAACTAGCTAGATTGTTTTTTCAACACTGTAAATCCCAATTGCAAATTTCATGCATATTTGTTAAAGTCGTCAAAAAACGCCAAAATTAATAATTCAATCTAACTATAAATTTAACATATTGACTATTAATTCTATTGAATTCAGACGCAATCTTGCTCTTCTCACCACAACCAACAGTATCTTATGTGGCGAGTCTGACTGTGACAAGTTAGTGCGCTTGTCCGTTCCCTTTCCAACCAAATTTGATTTCCGGCCTCGAAATCACTGTACCCAAATCGCGAAAGTTGTCACGCAGTAAGTCTCCGTTGGTTCGTGCATTACAACTTTTGAACGCACTCCTCGCACCAGTTCCTGATTGATTGTGACGTGCTTGCTAGCAGATGGGCGGTAGTACGTGATGAATGTTTGAAGTTCTGCGAGAAGATGGATGTACAGTCAACCAATATGTTTTCTGGGCCACTGTGTACCTTGTCAGTGACAATAATATGAGATCTCTTGGATCTAGGAGCTTTCATATTGATTTTCACTGACCCAGAAATAAAATTGGTTGACCGTACGTCTGTCGTCAGTTTAATGTTAGTTTACAATATACATTTGTTTTTCCATAAAAGTTTGTATTGTTGATTTGTAGTGTCACAGTGATTTAGTTCATACTGTTATGCTGTGGAACTATTATTAATAATAAATATATGTTAATTGTTACTTAGCAAAAGTCGCCGACCCCGTCGCCCTCGGGCGGGCCGGGCGCGGGCGCGCTGCCGCCGCTGCCCAAGGTGGGCGGCAGCGTGGTGGACGGCGTGTTCCTCAACAGCCAGCAGGCGCCCCCGCCCAAGCCCAAGAGCCTCGTCAAGCTGCCCATGCCGCCCAACACTCAGGTACGACACGACACGACACCTGACCACCCTGGCCTCATTCCACAAGGGTAACGCGACTTATTTTATTGCATGTTCTTCTTATGTTATTGCATGTCATTTAGTTAGTTATGTGACACTTCTTGCATCATAGAAACAAAAAAATAGCACAATGAAAAGTTTAAAAAGTTTAACAGTAGGTACAGTCGCGGAATGCAAAGGTTCGTCACTTTCAACTCTATTTTAATGCCGCTAGGGTCGAAAAGTGACGATCCTTTACATTCCTCGACTATACAACAAACGCATAAAACAAGCCATTCTTCCTGAGACAATTTATTGATCCGAGCCGCAGGTGAGGGTCGATATAAAGTAGAGGATAAAATAGGTTTCTTACTCTGCTTTTCACTCCGATTGCGAGAGAATTAAACAAATCTATACTAATATTATAAAGCTGAAGATTGTTTGAACGCGCTAACCTCAGGAACTTGTGTTGGATATTCCATTTATCGAGGAAGGCTTTAGGCTATATAGCATCACGCTGCGACCAATAGGAGCGAAGACGCGGACGAAGTCGCGGGCAACAGCTAGTCATTAATATAATTAAAGTTATGTTATCCAATTTATACTTCTGTGCTATTCGACCGTGGGTGGCGCGCCGGGGACGGGTTTTACTTTATTCTCTAGGGCATAAAAAGGGACTTTTATGTCGCCTATGCACAGCATAAATACGAACTTTTACAGCATGAGAAGTGTAAGGTATTTATTCTTTAATTTAGGCATATCATATCCGCCTATGAATATCAATAAATTACCACAAATGAAGTCGTGGCTCGCATGACATTCACGTTTGTTTAATTTAATAATTTGGAACGAATCTTGATTCTCAATTTGCCACTCAGAGCATTTTTCAACCCCAATAACTTGGTGGATAACAATAGAATTTCACATTATCGCGTGATTCATAAATTACATTTACTGGGTAAGAATGCACTCAGAAGAAAACCCACTCATGTGAATGCGTTTACGTACTATTCAGGTTGAGGACTTGAAAACGCTCGCAAACGAGAGCCCACTCAGCACGCCCTCGCCGAGCCCCGTGAAGAAGCCTGAAAAACCCAAGAAGACTGGAATCATGAACTTGCCTATGCCTCCTGGTAAGCTTATCTTCAATTATTTTTATATCTTTAGCTGTCAACACACCGAATCATAGAGTTAATTGTTAGTTGTGATTCTACTTACTACTTAGGTCGCGAGCGTCCATAGGCGATGGTGCTTGGTTACCATCAGGCAGGCCGTAAGCTTGTTTGCCATCATCGTAGTATAATAATAAACATTTATTTCAGGCCAGGAGCCCATAAAGTCGTTAGGTACAATATTCTTATCCCCTTATTCATAAACGGCCATCAAGCCTCTATTAGTTAACAAGCCGCTAAAGTTGGTTTGTCCTTATCTCTCACTTTGACATTTACGTTTGTGAGAAAGGGACAAAACAACTTTTGGTTAAGTTTTATGAATAAGGGGGTTAATCTATATTAATCATGTAATTAGGTACATTGCTGTTCACATAGGTACAATTATATATTAAATCGAGTTCACATTAAATTACATTGACATTGAATTTAATTGACTTTAAATTATATTGATATTAGATTAAATTTAAAGTAAATTAAATTAATGTTTCATGAAATTGAATCAATTGAATAATTGCGGTATAAATAAATAGCTTTCAATGGCAGAAAAAACTTAAGGAGTTTTATTCTAGCATTGGGCATAAGACTTTGACGACCTGTTTAGCCTAGTTGGTAGTGACTCTGCCTCCGAAGCTAGAGGTCCTGGGTTCGAATCCCGGCCAGGGCATTTATTTGTACATTTTTCACGGATATTTGTTCTTGGGTCTTGGATGTATTCTATGTATTTAAGTATGTATTTATTTATATAAGTATGTATATCGTCGTCTAGTACAAGCTTTGCTTAGTTTGGGACTAGGTCGATATGTGTAAGATTATCCCCCAATATTATATTATATTATAAGGGTTGGGTGCTCACTTTACCATTTGAAGTATAATATGAGGGTAACGTATGTTGTGTGGCAGTGATCCCGGGCTCGGAGGAGCTGAGCGGCGACGAGCTGGACGGCGGCACGCCGCCGCCCGCCGCGCGCGACCAGTACTCGCACGTCTTCAACTGCAGGAAGGGCAAGGAGAATGTACGTACTCACGAGGGCTTCTTTAAGCGTGCCACTCACTGGCGTCCTGCGGTGGCGGCTAATTATGATAATCCTAACAATGATTCAGACACGCGATGGTAGCGCGGCTGTCTGCTGGTCGGTGGATACTCCCTCGCCTACTTCTGTCATTATTCTCTCCGCCCAAGCAGGACAATCCACGAGACATTTTAGAAAACAGTACTCAGCACCGGTATTGTTTTACGTTCGTAACAAAAGTTAAACCTGATCATCATCTCTTTTAACAATATTTGCTGAAATGATAGTGACGAAAAACGCTCAACATTCGCCCCCTCTTTTGTCCGTTTCTCCAAAATACTATACAAAAAAAGTGAATCATTTGAAAATGATTTCTAAATTTGTTTTTTTTAAGCTCAGTTTCGTGTTTGATATACATGTATGGATGTATTTTTCAGTCTATGTCCAAGCTGAAGAGGCCGCGGATCCTGAAGCGGCGCGGCTCCAAGGTGGTGCCGGTGGCCACGCCCACGCATCACGCCAAGGACTGGGGCGAGAAGTGCGTCGACGGCTTCCAGGTATTACTAACATTGGTGCCACTTTTGTCTTCACCAAGGCCGGGTTTTATAAAAATCCTTGAGACCAAATGCCACATCAAATTTTGTTATGCTTAAAATTATGAGTTGTGTCATGTTAGTCCGTTCAAAAAGCGACTTTACTGTCCAAGCATGAAGGTTTAAAATTTAATGGAATTTTTAAAAGTGTAATATTTTAAACAGTTTTAACTATAACTTTGCATCTGTTGTGTTTTTGTACAATAAAGAGTTTTACTACTACTACTAACTAAGAAATACTATATTCCTTTCTCGAATTATGTCTCACTAGAAAAACTGATAGTGGAAACGCTCGTTTTATATGCCCTGTATAGTGGCTTGTTTTCGATTTATCCTATCTTTTTATTGTCAAAGAAAGGCTTTGTATTCGTAAAATGGCTCTGTATACTTTTTGTAGCTAAATCGCTAAGATACTACTAAAAGAGAAATCCTATTGTAAGTAGATTCAAAATCTAAGAAAAGACAAAAGGCAACTACTTTCTTTCTAGCCTGAAAAAAAATTGCCATTGATAAAAAAAACCAGATTTCTATTGTCCATCTTCAGTCAACTACTACATCAAATTTGATGCAACTATCAACTTAGACTCGGAATTATAAGTGTTATAGACGCTCTGCTCAAATAATTGTACTACAAGAACTATCAAGAGAGAGAGAGAGTAAGAGTCCCTTCCTCGCCAACAAACTGCTTTGCAGCTTTATAAATTAAAAAAGAAACCTACAATTTTCAAAAAAAATGTCCCATATATCCTCAGGTGATAACCCAAATCGGCGAAGGCACCTACGGGCAAGTGTACAAAGCGCGCGACAAGAACACAAACCAGCTGGTCGCGCTCAAGAAGGTCCGCCTCGAGAACGAGAAGGAGGGCTTCCCCATCACCGCCGTGCGCGAGATCAAGATCCTGCGCCAGCTCAACCACAAGAACATCGTCAATCTGAGGGAGATCGTCACCGACAAACAGGACGCCTTGGACTTTAGGAAGGTATGCGCGTGTCTTCAACAGCCAAACCTGTCTATATAGGTATACAATGTCAACAGTATGTCGTCTCGTCAGTGGCTGCGTCCTGCTTCACGATGTTGCTCCAACGGGTATGTTAATCAGGAAACTTCAAGGCGTGTATGTGCTGTCCTTTTAAGCGATGTCGGAAATGGCTTCTTCCTCTCGCTGTGATATGTCAGTATAAGACTCTTTCTGGAACGGTGTCTCTTGTGAGACGCTCATGGTAGGGGTAATTAAACAGGACGCCTTGGTTAGGAAGTTATATGTTCGTATATTTGCCTTATTTGTTACAATATGTAGCTCTTGAATGAAAAACACTACGGTGTCGTCAGTTTCTGTATCGAGCATGCCACTCTCACGTGGTCGCTACAGCTGGTTGTTTGTCAACCAAGCAACGGCACCATATGTGTCGTCCTCTTAATGGATATAAATATGTGACATGCCTCAGCTGTGCTATCAGGAACTTGAGCACAGACCAGTCAGTGGCCATCAAAACTACTACTTGTTTTATATGGGATATGATATTCATGCATGTAACTGTGCATAAAACAACGGAAAACCTGCTCGACTTTTAAGTTGGGATCCTTTATTTCAGTTTTTGTCGAATGGATGGTGGGCAAAGCAAAGAAATGTGACTCAAATAACATATCAAAATTTAAGCAAGTATACAGTGAAGTGTAAATATTACTGAAAAATATGTCCCATAGCCCTTACGTCGTCGGCGTGTTAAGGTATATTTTCGGCTGTACATAAAGTCAGTCAAAAATATACCTTACCTTTTTATAAGTTCAGTCCATTCCAATACAATTCTACATGCCGCATAAAAAGCTTTTAACCATTGACTTAAGATATAGAAATAGACACACAATGCCAAACATAAATAACTAAAAATGTGGCGCAAGATGACACTGACAGTTACATTCCAATAGCTGATAATAACGTTTCTTTATTGTCCGAGTCAAGATAAAAACTGCGTACAAAAAAGAACTTACAGGAATTGGGGTCAAGTGTCAAACTTGCAAACATAAGAACCAACATTGTTAAAACTTTTTAGTAAAATGGCACTATCGTATACTGGCTACCAATATTTTCTTTATAAACGTCAAAAGTGAACAGTGAAAGTAATGGAGTTGCTTTGGTTATTTAAATTATTTTTATATTAATAATATTTTTAAATAGAAAACACACATTCGCGTACAATTCTGTGATTGTTACTGTTCTTTTTCTGTGTTAGAGATAAAGATGTTTACTTTCATGACACTCTTGAGCAAGACTATAGGTAGTTATTTCAAAAGAACGTACTTTTGCAACTATTGCTTTGCAAGTCATCGTCATCTATCTCTGACATCTATAAAACAAAGATACCGACTATGAACTTGAAAGATAAATTAATTAAACATTAACCTTAAATTGATTTTTATTACATCAATTCATATCAGTATATGAATATGTTTTCCTTTTTCACGGTAAAATTATATGTTATAACAGAATTTGAATAATGTTGTTTGAATCTGGAACGAACGGACTTACGTTCAAGACAGGTTTAGCAGTTGCAGTTAGTCGATTTAAGTTTTTATTGGTCCTGTATATGTCGGAATTAGAGAAATGGGCCGAACACACAACACTCGTGAAGCTTGGTTTATAGAGTGCGTCACTTCTATTTTGCGCTATAATAGCGGTCCATTCTGAACGTCGCTGAGGATGTTGTGGAAATCTTGAATTAAAATATATTTTTTTTTCCTACAAATTTCATGTAAAAAAATATTGACCTAATAGCGACTCCTTACATTTTGTTTCTTGATAACCTTTAATTTGAACTAACAAAATTATTTATTCAAAACCATGAAATTACCAGGACTTTACATACATTTTGTAACGTTATCAAATTAACTAACCTAAAGAAATATATTCCATCCTTTTCCACGTTTTTTGTAGCTATTAAAGCAGGTTTTCACAGCACATTTTGTCATTGTTGGACAACTGTCACTGTCTGCGGTCCAAACACGACTAAACAGGAATGTACCGCCCGAGTCGTGCGGGCGGTACTTTCACGGGGGCCATTTTTGTGGGCTGATTGTGAATCTAGTTCTATAATAGTACATCAATGCCTTTAACCGTATTAAAAAAAACATCTTTATTTCTGCAGGACAAAGGCTCATTCTACCTAGTATTCGAATACATGGACCACGACCTAATGGGCCTGCTGGAGTCCAAGATGGTGGACTTCACGGAGTCGCACAACGCGAGTATAATGCGGCAGCTGCTCGACGGGCTCGCCTACTGTCACAGAAAGAACTTTCTCCATCGGGATATCAAGTGTAGTAACATTCTGATGAACAACAAGTGAGTGCACATACATACCAGTTTATACCACTATCTGGGTGGGTCCGTCAAGAGAAAATTATACAGCTTAAAAATCGTTACAACATGGCCTTCTAACATGTTTAGATGACGCTCCATACAAGAAGGGTTTATCTATATAGCCGAAGGATGTCCACTGCTGGACATGCCTCCCCCAAAAATTGCCACAATAACTGGCCCTGCGCCGTCCGCATCCAGTGGACTTCCGCGACCTTTACCAGGTTACCAGTCCATCGCGTGCCCACGCTGCGCCTTCCGGTACGTGGTCGCCACTCAAAAACCTTCAAACCTGGAACCTAATGAAAGAGTTAAAAATGACAAATCCAAATCCTACATGATTTTAAACCCATAAAATCACTGTTTCATAATGTGACCTAGGAGATTTAACCTCGGTGTAAGCGACGGTTTTTTGTCCAAGTTGATTCGCCCATCTGCTATATCGCTGAAGAGGGCTAATGTGGTGAACAGAAATCGACCAATCATAGTAGTAGTAGTCTCTGCTTCGCTCCAATCAAAATGCTTGGTGAATGGTCAATTCGAATTTCGATTTCGTTTTCACATTACTCTTTATTTAAACTTTTCGCCGCCATTGACTTCGTATCAAGTCGATATAAACGCAAACCTACGTGCTATCAAGTAAGGTTCATTTTCAGTCTTTTGCTACAAAGACTTTGGCGTGTGAGACACAACTTACGGAATCTATTGTAGCGGTGAAGAAGTGTCTATTAATTAATTCGGCTATTATTTCCAGAGGTGAAGTGAAACTCGGCGACTTCGGTCTAGCGCGGCTGTGGTCGGCCGAGGACCGCGCGCGGCCCTACACCAACAAGGTGATCACGCTGTGGTACCGCCCGCCCGAGCTGCTGCTGGGCGAGGAGCGCTACGGGCCCGCTGTCGACGTCTGGTCCATGGGCTGCATTCTTGGGGAGCTGTTCCTTAAGCACCCCGTCTTCCAGGTGAGGACCTGACCCCGAACAAGTCATATCGCTGTGTACCCGCACGAATAATGTCAGGAACACTGATCAGAGGACTCCCGCGACCTTTACCAGGTCATGAGTCCCCCTTGTGCAGGGTCTACCCACGCTGCGCCGCGCGGTACGTGGTCACCACTCGAGAACCGCACCGCCTTGGGGCGGCCATCGGTTCTACGTGCAACGACCAAAGATTCTCTGAACTACGTCCTCATGAATAACGCACACACTCTTTGGCAGTAATTATGATTTAATCGAAGGACGAAGAGCGATTGGAAGGCCCAGAAAGCGATGGATGAATTGTGTAAGAGAGGATATGAGAAAGAACGGAGTAAGCGCTGAAGTGACGAATGATAGAGAGGAATGGAAGAAGAAAACATGTTGCACCGATCCTGCATAAGCAGGATAAAGGCAGGGAGACGATGATGATGCAGTAATTATAATATTTTTCAATAGAAGAAAGGAGGTATTCAGTTCGTCTGCAAGTTCGCTTGTTTTTTTTGTTTTCATTTTTCTTATGTATGTGTGTTTCCCGATAACTCTTGACCACGGGGGCCGATTTTGATAATTCTTTTTTTGTTTCAAAGCAGGTACCCCGACATTGGTCCCATATAAATTTGGTGAAGGTCTGATGATGGGATCTAGGAGGAATCGAGGGAACTCGTCGAATTTGATAGGCACGCATATGCCGATTTCGGTATTTTCTGTAGGTAACCAAGCATTGGCTCACGGAAACCACAAATTGTGCCATAGCAAGTACAAAATTGGAGTAGTTTTTTTTGGTACAAATGATTGATATATGATTCCAGGCCAACGTAGAGATGATGCAGCTGGAGATGATCTCGCGCGTGTGCGGCACGCCCGTGCCCGGCGTGTGGCCCAACGTGGTGAACCTGCCGCTGTGGCACACGCTCCGCCCCAAGCGCTTCCACAAGCGCTGCGTGCGCGACCAGTTCGCCTTCATGCCCGCGCACGCGCTCAGTTTGTTGGACAGGATGTTGGAGCTCGATCCCGATAAGCGGGTGACGGCGGAGGACGCGCTCAAGAGCCCGTGGCTGAAGAATGTTGTGCCCGATCAGTGAGTATTGTACATTTTATTAGAATCGAGGTGTCTTCATTAGCGCTGTGAAGTTTTGTCTTCCTGCCTCTACATTCGAGTTTACTGGACATATTGGAACTGGATGCGGTAAATCGATACGTTAGGTCGTGATGCCGGATAGTTTGGTGAGTATTGTAGATTTATCACTTGTTGTTTAGCATCGAACTGTATTTAGAACGGCTGAACGTATTTAGAACGTGACCGATACCATGAATTAAAAACCTATAAATTTGCTTTTCCAAACAAGCATTTTTGTAAGTTTCACCTATATGTCGAATGAGCTATGGTAATCGTAACATTCGTACATTTATACACTTAGGCTGGGTTGCACCAAACCGTCTGTAATCGTAAGCTGGGTGCGTTAAAATTTGAATGTGTGGAAAGTTTGACAAGTTTCTATGGCATGACAGGTGCCGGCGCCATATTTAACGTTGATCGGTCTGAGATCGTAAGTCGGTGCAGCCCAGCCTTAGTGTATGTATACATTATTAATGATAAAAATGCTTTCAACAAGTGAGTGTTCCACGTTTTTACAATAACTTATCATATATTTTTGACACAGCGTTCAAAACTTAACACGCCTCCTAATTTTCCAGGATGCCAGCTCCCGAGCTGCCAACATGGCAGGACTGCCACGAGCTCTGGTCCAAGCAGCGGCGTCGCCAGCAGCGCGAGCACGAACAGAAACCCAAGCCGTACGGCGAGGAAGCCAAGGAGGCGTTCAAGCAGGACTGCTCCAACCAATCCGACGCTTCCTTCAAGAGCACACAAGACTACAAGGAGCCTTTCAAGACGGAACCCGTGCCTGAGGCGGCGCCACAGGTCAAATAGTATAAAGAGTACTACTACGGACGTTATGGATAGTGAATGGTGCTGCGTTAGGCCGGAGAGTGGCAGTTAAAGAAGAGTCGTCGGTTTCACTAGAGTTGATGCATGCAATCACGGCCCCAATGGTCATCTTAGTGCAATTTATATCTAACCTTATTTAAGTTTTTTTTACTGGAATGGCAGCAGCAGGTACCAACGTGCTCCCCTGGTAGCACGCATTTATACTTCCCTATTTCACAATGGCCTGTAATTCCTAATAATCATCGAGTGTCGTTGGAGCTATAACGCACAAAGATTGATTGATGATACGACTTCTCTTTGACAGACACTAATAACTCGCTACTCTCTGGTTCGACCAATATATACCTTAACCGTGCGTGCTTCCATTTTTACATTTTGAGCTTTATCACCAAGCTGTAGGAGAGGGCTCAAAATGGGGTGAATGCACCAAAACGTGGTTAAAGGAATGTGATGTAATTTTTAGTGATGGTGACTAGTGTTGGAGAGTACGGATTTAGGTCTGAAGGCTGTCTGTAGTGGTCTGTGCATTTTATGTTCAGTGCGGTAGAACCGTCAGTGCCTACTCTGGCACCAACTACAGGACTTTACTATAGCATCGGTCCCAATTATATAAGGTATTCAAAATTATATAATCAAGAACCAAAATTCTGTAATAAATTAACCAAAGTATAAAGCTCTGTTTGGGCTATGTATAAAAGTCGCAAATTGTGCATAAAATGTAAATACTGTCTCGGGATGATTTCAATGAACATTCTTGTTCTCTTTTTTACCCTTAATTTATAGTATGCGAAATTTACGTGTATAAATCGATGCGTATCAGTTAAAAGACGTATTAATATAATTCTGTGATTGTTTTATGACCGATATCGGAATTGACTTATCTCTACGCGATACTGAATATCGCGTAATGTTTTAGATTTTAATTTAGTTTAATAAAGGTCCTTACTATATAACAAATTAGTTTTATTTTTGTTAAAAAGGACCCCGGACCCAAAATGTAGTGCGCATTTATAATATATATAAGTAGGTAAGTATTATGTATATTAAGCGTTAACACGCGTTATAGGGTTGAAGATTATGTAACAATATGTTTCGGAAATTCAGTCTCCTCGTGAGTACTGTACATTTTAAAAACTGGGCGAGGCAAGTAGTGATTGTATTATTTTTATAAGAATGTAAATAGTTGTGCTTGAGTAGTTATTGTATTTCGTTGGTTAAGTTTCTGTTATATTTGTACCAGAATCTTCCATGAATTACACTTTGTCAGTGGATTATTGTAAAGAATAACAATGGCGCTTGTCATGGAAACTCATTTGACCATTCGCGGTCGGCGCTCTGTGACGTGAAATATTGTTATTTGAAATGTTCGTGGAACGTTGAAGTAGATATAGCAAAAATAGAATGAAATTGCAATATGATAAGTCATATTCTACTCTGAAGGGAGTGTGTACGATTACAATCATTGTCCAAATAAAATGTCTGTTGTTTGTGACACTGCTTGCAGTTTCGCAACCTGCATTGTGTGCCGAGTGCTGACTGACTGTGTTTGTATATTTATGAAGTCAATTTCCGCTGTAGAACGCGTAGTGTGCTAGGTTGATTATAGAGTTGCGCTCAGATTGTATATCTCTATTCTTACATATACATATATTTAAAAAGGTACCAATCAGACGATATTTGTTATCACGTCAGTGTATGGTTAATTTGCGTTTCGTTTTTCTTGATCTTTAGACAAGTCATCTATCGCAACTGATATCTTCTCTACAATAAATTGTTTTGTACCTACTCCAGAAATGGAACCTCTCCAGAAGGCCCAAACCGACTTAACCTGTTCCGTAACCCGGGACCGCGAATTCGCGGCCAAAATGGCGCCCCTGCGTCTCCCATTCCCCACATTCTAGAATACTGTTTTCTCTAGCGACCGCGAATTCGCGCGCGCGAAGGCGGGGAATCGGTAGCGGCGCGTGCGCAAAAATTGGCCGCGAATGTAGCAGAGGCGCTTGTGTAGCGCCGGGTCTCCGAATATGTCAAATATAGCTGTTTGTGAGCGGGCTACGCGGGTTAATTTTTAATTAGTATAATAAAGGGAATATTTTGCGATACCTGAGATTGACAAATATGTGTTACGGTTCAATGAATTTCAGTGTTCTGAGACATTTTTATCTTTCGGAAACATGTGCTCTTTTATTCCGAACTAAACGGGACTGCGCAACACTGCGGCATGCTCGATATTATTACATTACGGGTTTAAGGTATTAAATATGATTTAAATGCAAACTGTTCTAACGCCCGTAATCTCATAGATAAATAACAAACTTTGATAGCTGGGCGGTCGCCAGTGGTGCCAACACCAACTGATGAGCACAAAATTTGTAGCCCTCATTGTGATCGAGCTAAATTGAGTAGAAAAGAACTTGTATTCAAAGATGCCCTTTCTTACATCAGTGTGTGATGCTAAAAGCAAGTTACTCACCTCCACTTATGGCTCAAATTCGCAAACTACTTTAGACATAAGTTTCGTGACAATAAAATTAATAGTCGCACTCTAAAATCAGCCTAATTCGCTTGAGCCTCTGTACTATATAGCATTTCCCATTTTACGAATAATCCGGAGTTTGGGAGAAATGCATCGTGTTGTTTTATACTTGTTATGAATGTATGCATGAAATATTTGTTTAGGTTACAGCGTTAGATCTATGTTACTCAATGACTAACGGTCAGTATAATATAGTTAGTAGCAGCGAAAAGTAGCCAAAATATATTGTGATACATTCTTACTCCTACAATAATGGCTCTGTGAGCTGAGGACCGCGATTTTTATTTTCAAATTTCTACTTTTTCAATAATTGAAACGTCAACGAAATTCTATATTATCGAACTTTAGAAAATTTCACGAGAATTGGTTGAAAATGTGACCAGAGGGCCTACTTCGAACTTCGTATCGTGCAGTCCCTTTCCGTCATATAGTGTATAACACGAGAGTGAAAGGGACGGCACGACACGAAGTTCGATGTTCGGAGTAGGCCCTCTGTAGAGGACATTCGGAAATCATCAGACATACGAAAGCATTTTCCCCTAAGCAGCTTTTTTTTCGCGCTTCGCTCGCTCGGTCAATAAAGACTTGTTGCGATATATATGCCTACTTTGGCTGCTACTAACTACATAGGTAAATGATGCTGACTGTATGCAGGATTAACTTTATATTTACTTATTGACTTGTAAGGGCGGAACGGATTGGTTTGATTAGCGGAGGTAGTATTGGCTCTGAAAATTACTAAAGGAGTAATGACCAGGGCTCGGAACCGGTTAATCTCAAAATCCTGAAATAGCCAAATATTTTTAATTAATTTATGCTCTTTATGTAGGACTCAATAATGTATTTGGGTTATTACTTCATATTGTTAGATTGCCTGATTAAACATGAAATAGAAGACGAAATAACGATAAGAACTAAAAAAAATACCGGTATTTTTATATGGACAGAATACCGGTTCCGAGCCCTGGAATGACGCTATGTGTTGACGAATATCAAAATCACTTAAAACCACATAAAATTATAATGAAGTATGAATTATGTCAAATAAAAATAATAACCATCAAAGTACAGGTAAATTACTTTGGAGACGTTTTTGCATTTGTAGTTGTGACCTCTGTAGCCAGCCTCACACACACATACGTGTGCCTGCGTACGTCAACGTGTACGTGTGTCCCTGTAAATATACAAATACCACTACAAATGCAAAAACGTCTCGAAACTAATTTACCTGTACACATTTTGAGGACCTAAGCAATTTTGATATGCGTCATATATTTTGGTTTTTAGACAAGTGATTGTGATTTTTTATCGAATTGAATCGACCCAGTAAAGACCAGTTATTTTAACCCACTCGGCAGATGTTATATCGGCTATCGACCTGTCAATAGACGCATCCTAACGCTCCAGGGGTCTACTCCGAAGTTCGAAATACGAACTTCGTATGGTGCCGTCTCTTTCACTCTCCTGTCATGCACTATATGAGTGAAAGGGACGGCACCATACGAAGTTCGGGTTTCGTATTTCGGAGTATACCACCAGGGCGGACATGAGCGGTACGAAAGAGAAGTATATATGAAACCAAGTTCATTCGATTCTCTATCTCGTTCTATTTTATAGCGTCGTACCGCTCATACCGTCCGCTGCGCTGGAGAGTCAGGTTGTAGCTAATCGTGTATCCTAACGCGTTCACTGCCAGTCCTTTTTCCTGGACCTTCGCCAGAAACCGCACTTTTCTATATGCCTCAAACGCACATGTGAGTTTAACCAACACCCAGTGCCTCAAACGCACATGAGTTTATAATTAAGTAAGACATAGTATAAAATAGCAAAAATAATAGAACTCACATATGCGTTTAATGCCAGTGCAGCAGGTAAGCTCGATAAATAAATAAGGTAATGAAAACGCATATATACGTTGCCGGCAGTGAATGCGTTAAGAGTCGCCAGTACGCTCGGCTGAACTCGATTCTCCATACAAACGTAGTTACGCTCTCATTTTAAAACGCCATGCTAGAATAACATGAAACTTTGTATACACAATGGGAGCCGGCATATCTAGGTCGGAAATTAGTTTCTGTTGCTAGAAAATATAATAGAAAAAAAATACAGTGAGATTTTGAGTTTTTTACGTCTTGTATGAAAACCTTAATAATCGTTGTATTTTTTCTCCATTATAATTTCAAGCAACAGAAACTAATTTCCGACCTAGATATGCCGGATCCCATTGTGTATACAAAGTTTCATGTTATTCTAGCATGGCGTTTTAAAATGAGAGCGTAACTACGTTTGTATGAAGAACCGAGCTTACTGCGGACTCTTAACGTGTGTGAGTAATACGGATATTCGGTTGTCACTTCATTTCTGCCGGCCTCTTAGGGACGACACTCGCAGATAAAAAGGATCTAATTTAGTGTAATTCTGGCAATTATATTATGTTACCGATGTTTTAACTTTTTTTTACCTATTTTGTAAGACTGAAAATGAACTGTAGGGATGTTTATCACTGAAACTCTGGATTGTTATCATATAAACTGTATAAATGTAACATTTTTTAAATAAAATTGAATGAAATGTTTTATTATCTCGTTTTCTTTACTATTAATCTTTCGCGCAGAGGCGTTATAGCGACCACATAGGTACAGTCAGCATCATAAATATGTATACATTTCGGAACTAATGTCTGGGGAACAAGGTTCAAAATTGTATACATATTTATGATGCTGACAGTACAACATCACAATGTGTATGAGGGTATGAGTAAGATAAAAGTGGCATTTTTCGCATTTTTTTAAACTGCCGGCTCGAAAAAGGACGTTATTTCGGAGTAAGACTGCATTTTGAACCTTATTCCTACAGTAATGGGATTACCAGACATGGCAGGTCCGTTTGCAGATGCCACACGAAAATGGACCTTACACGAATGCATGTAGTTATGTACTTATTCTGTGATGTAGTGCTTTATTGCGTTGATCATCATCATCATATCGGCCGTCCACTGCTGAACATAGGCCTCCCACAATTACCTAGGATTGCGCTGATAAGTTGTCCTTTTTGACGCTAGCAATTGACCAACAGGAACAAAATGAATAATAGTCGAAATAATAAAAATACATTTATTTACTCAAATGACTGTTAAAGTAGGCACGGACTTATCTCCAAGGCACATTTCGCCTGTAACCATTCAACTATGGCTTGCGCGAAGTAAAGCCAACACACACACTAGTATAGTAGATACAATCGATGTCTTAGTGTGTGTAAGCTTCAGTTCTCTTTTAAATACAGGTGCGTTAAAATTAAGTGCCAGTTAGTAGAAAATATGCTTAACTATAGGTACAAGATAGATAGGCACCTTCGATTCAGCTTCCTTCTCGACATCTCAAAATGTATTATAAAGGTACGATACTTAAGGTCGATATTTGCCAAAATTCTAGCAACAATCCATCTTGACACATCTTGCGTTTCTTACCTTACGTACCTACCTAGTTTATGGCATACAAAAAGCTACTTAAGTACTTTGTACGTAGATTTATAAAATTATCTCACTATCAAATATAAATATATTTATAAACATTACAAATGTAAGAAACGACATACAAAATAATTTCATTCGTAAACAAAAGATTTAAATAATGATTAGAAAACGAGTAAAAAGTATTAGTTCAAATAAAGGTTTACATTGGGCAAGTTACTTGCATCAAATCGGTCACTGGCATTACCCAAAGCCAAGTTTCTTCTTGGTGTCACAATCGTCTAAGGGCGAGTATCCAACAGAGATGTGCTAAAGCTGTATTTTCATAATAATATTTAACCCCGGCATGATTGTAACTGACTTGTATGCAAAGAGAGCTTAGCACCTCTCAGGTGGACACAAACCCTTAGAAGATACTTAATTGTGACAAAAAGGAAATGTAACTTAAGCTGCACGCCTACATTTCGAAGGATTTTCTGTGTCCAGTTGCTTAGCAACTAAGCCGAATAGACCCTCAACGTATGTCGACCATTGTTTCCTACAATCGTTCCTTTTTAGAATACCATTTCGGATAACTCTCCTAAAAAGAGAGAGGAAAGATTCTCAACAATGTTTGCTGTTGCTTTTACTTTCCAGATGACATTGCCAGTGACTTATGAGTCGTTTCGTATGACTGACACACTGAACTTTAAAATTCCAGAAACAGGTACAAGAAGGTAAGGATAAGCTAGTAATCTGCACAATGTAAACTTGCCTTTACGTTCCTTTATAATAATTGAACATTAATCTGTACAGTTTCAGATAAATAAATAATAAAAAGATATTAAATAATAAAATATTAATATATCGTACATAAATGGATTAATATTGTTTTTTTATCAATAGATATCTACAATATAATGATAATATTTCACTTTGTGGCTTACCCAGGAAAATGCATAATTTCAATTAAATAAAAATGGCCCTGCCTCACTTCATACAAAAGGCACTTTAGGATATAATTCATTTAGGAACTCCTTTTTTAAATCCATTTCACTTCACACCCATATTATTTAAAGTTAAGGTTCACTATTGAAGAACAAGTTACGACGAGATATAAATTACGAATAGAAAAATATAAATTAGCGGAAGAAATGTCGTTGTTTAACAATAATCTCAATACTGGTTGGTGCGTTTAGGGCGTGGCCACCTGTGAACAAAATTAACGTTATTAATATAACTAGGTACGAACATAGGCATCGATGTCATTACATAGGTACTTAGTTAAGTACATTATAGTAAACGGAGTGCTCCCTAAAAACGAGGTTTTAAAGTCAATATTTAAAGTGGCAAAGAGTGTTCAGATAATTGTGTTGCATGTTGGTAGTCTTACATTAGTAAGACTACCTATAGATCGGTACGAAAACCTACTTATAGATGTTCGTATTCGGATTTTTGTGCTGTTAATAAGATCTACTCTTTGTTAAAGGACGTCGGGACAAAACATCTTCTGTCAGTCGAGCTAATGTCCTTGTTACGTGTAAATTAGGCGATATTTTCTGAACGGTCCGTGAAGATACTGCCCTTATTAGCATGTTTATCGGAATCGAAATCGTTTTAAACGAGTTTCATTCTAAAGTAAACCGTAAATGCAATACGATAAGGTATGATTTGACTTGCAACTCACCACGAGCAAGTTGCCGCTCTTGGCGCGCTGGATGGCGGGCTGCGGCCCGTTGATCACCTCGATGGTCCCGCCTTGCTTGCCGTTCACCAGGTCGTGAGCGATCCTGGAAATATGCACCTTAAGTTAGTACGATTAAGATTGAAAATCGTCATACATCAGCCATCTTTAAGTAAGGGTCTACCCAAACCTATCGACACGGAATCGGCAATAGCCGATAGAAAAAAGCTTTATGTCTACGCAATAAGAGCGTAAATGACGGCCGAGCCGATCCGAGCCGAACCATGCCTCTGTAGCTCTGATTGCGTGGACATAAAAGCTTTTTTCTATCGGCTTTCATGCCGATTCCGCGTCTATAGATAGGGGGAGACCTTTAGAAGCGTCCTTTGCTCCTTTCAGTCTTTTGTCGTATACCGCAAAAGTAGCACGATACTGCAGGTTATGTAGGTGCGAAGGACATCTTTAAAATATTGGGGCGGTTTAAGATAACGGGGTCTCAGGTGTACATAGCGGTCAACTGAAAGGCGACCCTGAATTCGATGCTATAGCACTATTGGGGGGCATCCATTATATATACGTGATTTATGGGGGGGAGGGCGTCAAGCCAAATCTCACCTAACGTCGCGTGAGGGAGAGAGAGGTTCTCGACAAATATCATGTTATTTTCCGCAATGTATTCCAAAATTGCTAGAGCTGCTAAAGTAGATAAAGATAACTTATACACTAGAGTAAAAAAGTACACGTAAGCTATATTTTCATAAAAAAAATGTTTTTTCAATTGAAACCATTTGGAAATGATTTCTGGAGAGCTCAATAGTACCGTTTAATTTTTTGCTCCTATTACAGGCCACACCCTATATATTTCTAAACTACATAAAGGTAGTACTACGTTTTAGAATCTCTTATAGGGAGGAGGGAGGGAGTCTAGCCAAATCTCACGGCATCCGACAAAGGGGCTGGGAGGGGAGATCTCTTATAGGGAGGAGGGAGGGGGTCTAGCCAAATCTCACGGCATCCGACAATGGGGCTAGGAGGGGGAATCTCTTATAGGGAGGAGGGAGGTGGTCTAGCCAAACCTCACGGAATCCGACAAACCGGTTGGTAGGGGGGATCTCTTATAGGGAGGAGGGAGGGGGTCTAGCCAAACCTCACGGAATCCGACAAAGGGGCTGGTAGGGGGGGATCTCTTATAGGGAGGAGGGAGTGGGTCTAGCCAAATCTCACGGCATCCGACAAAGGGGTTGGAAGGGGGAGGGGGGTTAAAAAACCCGCGAAATCTGCACTTCAAGTAAATAATAGACTAGGCCATACGCGCAACCTCCTTCTGCCACAGTGGGGTGAAAAGGGAAATGAAATTTAAACTCACGTCCTAGTGTCGACGATCTCAATGAGCTCCGGCTTCTTGGTGTAGTCGGTGACGATGGTCAGCGCCTCAATCAGCTGCGGCACCGAGATGATCAGGTCACCCTGCAAGGATTATTGATGTTGATTACAGTTTTTATTTAATCGTATGGCATTTATTTACGAATCGTGAGATCTTCGAGAAGACAAGTACGGTTGCCAGTTTTTGTTGCACTTTTAGCACCACCCAGGGGTCACGTGTAGGGTAACGGTGGGTACACCCTACGGACGTGGTGCAACTTCGACCCCCCTTTGTCAAGTGAGTGGGCAACTTGACTGTTAGAAGTTCTCAAGCCGCCCGTAGGCCTCTAACCTAGCTTAACGACTGCTGTCGTAGACAGCAGCCGGGATCAACGGCTTAACGTGCCTTTAAAAGCACGAGAGCGCTGAGTTAGTAACCACTCAAAGTGGTCACCCATCCAAGAACTGACCTGCGCCCACATTGCTTAACCTCGCATACCGCACGCGGTACGCGGGTGCAGCTGGGCCACGAGCGCTCTACATACTCTGTACAGTCAGCGTCAGCTTGATTACAGTCAGCTACATCTCTGTACAGTCAGCGTCAGAAGTAGCTGTAGCAGTACATGAAGTCTTTATTTTAAAAGAAATAAGCTAACTAATAATAACAGTTATTTTTGATGCTATACTCGCGGTCAAAAATTTCGGGTCATCCTGAATTTAATAACCGCTATAAGGTCTTTTTTTTATAGTCACATAATATACTATTACTAACCACTACCCAACCTAACCCAACTATACCTAACTAAGTATATAGGTAAGTAATTTCCCGAGATCCTATCATAAAAACATCAATATCCAAAAATGACGTTTTTGGCGATATCTCGCTCCGTTAACGTTGTTTTTTTTATGGGTTTTTACGAGCCCGATTGAGCTGGTAAAGTTATTTTTAACTGTTATTATTGCAGTTTAAATGTATATTTAATAAAGATTATGGAATGACAGGATTAAAAAAAATGTACAACCTTGTACTATTTTAGGAAAATATGACGGTATTTTACCGACCCGGTATTTTTTGTCCGCGAGTGTAACTGCCAGGGCGACGGTCCCAATTAAAAGAGTCGGATCTACAAAATCGCCATTTTCGTTTTATTGCGTTAATGTCATTAAGAAACGCTATATTTTATTATTACATTCTCAGTTTTTCAGTTTTTCAATTATTTTCCGAGATTTTCACGTTAAAAATGTCGGATCTTTTAAAGTGTCCTCTTAATATCGTCGGATGATACGATACGACTGTGTTAAAGGGACGCGGGGAGGGACGCCGTGGTCGGTTGTTGCATGGACAAACGATTGCTTCGCGCGCTCGTCATAAAATATGTAGTTTGTTGATACGGTACTCTCACTATATATTTCTGAATATTTAAGTAATACGATTTGTATATCCCTGCAACAATGTCGGATGTGGTAGTTCCGACAGTTTTATATGGATATACCTTGACTGATAGTGTCGTAAGTAACACATCCGACATTTTTTTACGGATATAAAGTATATGATTATGTCGTAAGTAATATATCCGACATTTTTATATGGAAACTAAATAACTGATTATGTCATAAGTAACAGATACGACATTTTTATATGGGAAACAAATAACTGCAGATGTCGTAAGTAACACATACGACATTTTATATGGGAAACAAATAACTGCAAATGTCGTAAGTAACACATACGACATTTTTAAATGGGAGCCAAATAACTGCAGATGTCGTAATTAACACCTCCGAGAGTTCTGTATGGACACAAATGTCTGTTCTAGCACCTGCAATTAACGACTGATCAAGTTCTCGATCAGTACCCCTCCACGGAGCTGATGATCTTACGAGAATTTAACGCCCACCATGTGAGTGACGCAGTTCTGGATCCACCGACTACGTGGGAAGGTCTGTTCGCGAATTTTGCTCTGTCCGATGGGCTGTCGCAACCGGTACGTTCTCCCACGAGAACACCAGATATCAAGGGCCATACCAGCTCTCTACTAGACCTGCTGACCTTACATCCGGACGGGTATTACATCTCAGTAAAAGCATCACTCGGCTTGTCCGATCACTGCCGCGTTCGGACACAGACACTATGCGTGGGCCGGAACCACCATGGTCAACTGGACTAAGGCGCATGTGGCAATATAGGTCAGCAGACTGGGATGAACTGCGTAAACGCTGCGCTAATATTGTACGCCATACAATGGATGATTGTGACGATCTAAATTATTGTTACCTTTTAATGTACGCACTTTCATATCATTTGTAAATTTTACGCATCGTACTTACCTGTGAAGGCAGCTTTGTTTCACATCAAAAGATCCAGACTCATGTGCAACTGCTGTCGCTCAGGCGATCCTGGCGGGTATGGAATGTTTTATTCCCAAGTCCCTGGTAGCTAGCTTTAATTGGCCTCATAAGTATACTAGAGCACGTAAGCTAACCGCATACAGGGCTTGAACTAAAGCCGAAGCTATTAAGGATCCAAACTTATTTCATGTGAAACGCAAATTAAACGCTGCCTCGAGGTGTAAGAAATTCAATTCATCGGCAGAATGGGTGAGAAGCTTACTGGATATCCCTCCGGATGTCGCGCTTTTTGGCCGCTCGCCAGAGCTGCAAAGGGAAATTTGTCCGTCGTCTTTACCATCACTGCGAATAACAGCTGGAGACCTGGCCCACAGCAAAAACGAGAAAGCAGATACATTGGGCTCTTTGCCTCGAACTCTACTTTGGACGACGACGGCAGGGCCGTACTTCCAACTATTGGTGTGGGTATTCCATGGTAGAAATTGGTTTTTTGCAGAGAAATGTTCTGCCTGAGGGATCTGCTATTGCTAAACGTCCACAAAATGCAAGTTCCATTTTCGTGGAAGACTGCTCTTGTACACCCAGTCCCTAAAAAGGGCGATAGATCTGACCCATCGAATTACAGGCTTATCGCTATTACCTTCCTTCCCTCCAAGGGGATGGAGTCATGTCATCAACACAAAGCTCCTAAGATACCTAGTGGAACACAATTTAATCAGTGACTATCATCGAATCAGTAACCTTCTAGTGTATCTTATCTTACGCATCGGTGAGCTTCAGCCATTGAGAGTCAGGGAGAGGCTTCAGCAGCCAGCTAGGACATAGCGAAGGCGTTTAATCGGGTCTGGCACCAAGGGATTCTGTCGAAGCTACGATCCTACCGACAGCCCTAGGGTTTGTACAGATGGATCGCCAGCTTTTTGTCCGGCAGTTGCATTATTAGGTGGCACCTGCTTCGAAAGCATGGACATTAATGCTAGCGTCCTACAATGCTTTGTGCTATCCCCTACGCTGTTGTTACTACATACTTTCTATTATATAATAGCATAATAGCATGCATTGTTATGCCGATGACAACACCGGGGATACTTAGTATACGTGCCGTGCCAACATTCCTCGTTCCTCTGTGTTAGAGAGTCGCAAACAACTTATGTTCAGTCTAGTCTGGTTAACCCCACCAAGACACAAGTATGCGCATTCACCGCTAAAAAAACCCATCCACTGTGGGACCACGGTTCCAAGACACCGTTCTTTCCATCTCAAAGTGTATTGGGATCCTTGGTGTCGACATTGTCTAATAACGTCCAGTTTCGGAGCCACTTAGAAGGCAAAGTCAAGCTAGCATGCATAAATCTAGGTGAGCAAACCTAACTTTTTGGATGATAGAGCAAAGTGTTACGCCCTGGGAGAGAAACTTCCATTATATAAGTCACAACGTCGTGGGAATGATATGTGATGATATTGAGTATTGTTGTCACCTGAATACCAGCTGTTTGTAAATGTTTCATTTGTGTGAGGTGAGCTGTACAATAACGAGTCATCATCATCATCATGTCAGCCGAAAGACGTCCACTGCTGGACATAGGCCTCCCCCAAAGACTTCCACAAAGCCACTTCAATAACGAGTATTTCAATTGTATTGTACCCCGAAAATGATTTACTTTCCAGAAGAGCGGTACTGCTTAGCTCATTGGAAAAAAGCTGAAGAAGAACCTTAGATTGTGCATGAAATGGTATTGGTGACTTTTACGGTGTCAAAAGTGTAATTTTAAAAACAACTTTTTTTAATACATTAAAATGAAAGAGTGTAATGGAAACTCCTAAAAGAAGTAAAAGTGAATAAGGAGCAATACAACCGGTGTTCGATTTTTTTCTTGACGTTTTTATGTTACTCAAAATAATATTTACCGAAAATTAGCTTTCTTATTTAATAACATAACTAATACAAACTATTCAACCATCATAATTGTCTCATCACAAGATTATACTAGATACATACTTAAATATGTAAAAATTACACTTGCGACAGACATAATAATAAAATGTATCAAATCAAAATAGTCATTACTTATCATTAGTGACACTTTTGACATGCAAAAAACAAATGTGACATGACAACAAAAAGTCGTAAGTGGTACTTCCGACAAACGACAATGACCCATATCCTGACAAAAAAGTCGTAAGTGGCACTTCCGACAAACGACAATGACCCAAATCCAGACAAAAAAGTTGTATGTGGCAGTTCCGACAAACAACAGTGATAAATGTCCGGACAAAAAAGTCTTATGTGGTACTTCCGACAAATTGTATGTATCGGATTCCGGTTAAAAACGTATCAACTCTCATTTCCGCTATTTCTAGTGATTTTTTTCTATATTCGTTAATACTCAATTTAAGGATACTTAAAAATAAGAACTGACTCCAAATTTCATATCAATATTCCAAATATTGACAAAATTATGCACCAAAACTTCTTTGCCAAACTTTGATCGCCTCTCCTGTAAAGTTGCCATTTTGCAGATCCGACTCTTTTAATTGGGACCGTCGAGGGGTGCTGCGGATATTCGCATACGCATCAGTGGAGCTTCCGCATCAAATTCAACATCCGGGGATTTACCTTATCTTTCTTCAGCTTCTGCGGAATCTTGATCAACACCAAGCTATCCGTCTCATTGGTCACGATGACCCTCAGTTTGTCGAGGGACAGCCTGTGCTTCAGCTTGAAGGTCTTCCTTCCAGCCGCGTCGAGGACGTACAGAGCCTTTGGTGACTAATAGAAGTGTGTCTTACCTTATCTTTCTTCAGCTCCTGCGGAATCTTGATCAACACCAAGCTATCCGTCTTATTGGTCACGGTGACCCTCAGCTTGTCGGGAGGTAGCCTGTGCATTAGCTTGAAGGTCTTCCTTCCAGCCGCGTCGAGGACGTACAGAGCCTTTGGTGACTACTAGAAGTGTGTCTTACCTTATCTTTCTTCAGCTCCTGCGGAATTTTGATCAACACCAAGCTATCCGTCTCATTGGTCACGATGACCCTCAGTTTGTCGAGGGACAGCCTGTGCTTCAGCTTGAAGGTCTTCCTTCCAGCCGCGTCGAGGACGTACAGAGCCTTTGGTGACTAATAGAAGTGTGTCTTACCTTATCTTTCTTCAGCTCCTGCGGAATCTTGATCAACACCAAGCTATCCGTCTTATTGGTCACGGTGACCCTCAGCTTGTCGGGAGGTAGCCTGTGCTTTAGCTTGAAGGTCTTCCTTCCAGCCGCGTCGAGGACGTACAGAGCCTTTGGTGACTACTAGAAGTGTGTCTTACCTTATCTTTCTTCAGCTCCTGCGGAATTTTGATCAACACCAAGCTATCCGTCTCATTGGTCACGGTGACCCTTAGCTTGACGAGAGGTAGCCTGCTTTAGCTTGAAGGTCTTCCTTCCAGCCGCGTCGAGGACGTACAGAGCTTTTGGTGACTACTAGAAGTGTGTCTTACCTTATCTTTCTTCAGCTCCTGCGGAATTTTGATCAACACCAAGCTATCCGTCTCATTGGTCACGATGACCCTCAGTTTGTCGAGGGGCAGCCTGTGCTTCAGCTTGAAGGTCTTCCTTCCAGCCGCGTCGAGGACGTACAGAGCCTTGTCGGAGGCGAGCAGTGCGCGCTCACGTGGCTTGTAGCCTCGGCGGTCGTATTTCACCGCTTCGCTCGAGTACTGGAAGATTCACAAGTTACAGTTAATTTATAGTTCCACGCTACTATCAAGTCGTCGTCATTACATTAAGTGCTGAGCTCTTGTCGGTGAAGTAATCGCTTTTCCATTATTTTCTTTGTCATTGATTTGAGGTCCTGATGCGACATTACATGACCCTCACTTTTTTGATTGACTACCAAGTATTACTATTCAAATCCGCTTTTGCTTATTATTTGGCAGTTGTTACTTATGTTTAGCCTCCGTTAAGATAGATTGGGTACCTGGTTAAAAGGTCTAAAGACGTACTTTGGGTTCGTTGATGAAATGACAATTCTTTCCCAAACGCATTATTTTTTATACAACGACGGTGGTAAACAAGTTTACGGTCTGTCTGATTGTAAGCATAAGCAGACACCTTAGCCTATGAACGCTTGCGACTCCAGAAAAATCCCAAGCGCGTTGCCGATCCTTTATTGATAGAGGATTCGTTGTGCTGACAGCTAGAAACAAAAGCAGGTATCTCTCAACACAGCACATCCTCAGGAGTACTGGCGATCTTACCACCAGGAACACTCCAGCTCCAAATATTAGCGAGATGATGATCCGCCGTGCCCTATCTCTCTTATTATGTCGACGTGACACCCTCTCGAGTTACCTATACACCCGAAATTGAGTTCTCTAATAAGGTTGAACATAATGATAGCAGCAGCAAGCCCGTTGGCAAGAAAAGAACAGAATCAAACATGTAAACTTGAAACGCACAGAGCGGGCGCGGCGCGGTGCGGGCCGGAGGCGGTTTTGAATAAATTTTGTACTAAAGCAGTAACGCTGCTAACGAAAATTTCAAATTAAAGGGAAAAATTGAAAAAGTTAATGCTCCGGGCAGGATTTGAACCTGCGACCTCTGGCATACGCGGCCAATCGCTCTAGCCTCTGAGTTATCGGAACAACCAAGCTTGTCCACGAAATCCTTCACTAGTTCCTTTTTACAACGCCTTAGGGAGGCGTACAGCGACATCTACCGTAGAAGACTTACCCTCTTATTCATAAAACTTAACAAACCTCTGTTAACTAAAAGTTAAAGTCGAAATTCCTCTAATTCGAACCAAGCGCTTTGCATCTTCTTTTATAATGCGCACTTCTAAGGTTTAGAATTCTCTGCCGGCGTCTGTATTTCCGAGTTCATATAACCTGGACCTTTTTAAGGCACGAGTGAATAGGCATCTTCTGGGTGAGCTCGCTTCATCGTCGGCCTCATCTTTGCCCCCTGGCTAGATGCTGGCCAAGAGCAATCCCATTTTAAATTAAAAAAAAAAAGTTGTTTTGTCGCTTTCTCAAATGTCAAAGTGACAGACAACTTTTGCGGCTTGTTAACAAATAGAGGCTTGACGGACGTTTATGAATAAGGGAGTTAGGCTTCTATTAACGGCACCAACGTCTCAAATTAATAATAATAATAATAATAATAATAATAATAATAAAGGTTTATTGGCATACATTTTTTTACAATAATTTCCAGGGGTCTCCGCACTAGGCTTCGCCTGTATCGCGGGGAACCAAATACAAATTACATATTGGAATTTCGTTACAAATAACATTTTAGGTAGGTACAACTAGAGAAACTTAAAATTAAATTAGCAAGTTTAGTTTCAATATTAGTAAGACTAAAACTAAAGTACAATATCCAAAATGGCTTCTGTCTCGACATAATTTAATGAGAGAAGGAAATTAGAAATTAGTTTTTTTGCCTCATTTATAGTGCATCCCTTAAGGTTACAATGTTTTAGGATCGCATTGTAAGTGGATACCTTGATATAACCTCCGAACCGCTTACCGAAAGTGGAATGTATTCTAGGAACTGGTAAAGCAAATACGCGTTTTTCAAGTATATTACTATAACATGTTAAAGATTTGAGAGATTTATGAGTAAGTAAAGAGACTTTAAGAAAGAACAATTGACGTACTGATAGGACATGTGCTTGCGCATAGAGAGCTGAGGTTGGATGGCGGAAAGGTTTTTTGAACATTACTTTCAGTACAGATCGTTGCGCTCTTTCAATTTCAAGCATATAGGTCTTCGCCGCACTGCCCCACACTGTGATACAGTAGCTGATTACTGATTGGCACAGCGCGGTGTAGACCTTTATTAACAAAGAGCTGTCTGCCGAATTACGGAGTTTTTTGAAAATTGATATAGCTTTTCTGATTCTTGCGGAAAGTTTATGAATATGGACTTTGAAATTAAGTTTTTCATCAACAAACAGACCAAGATACTTAACAACTTCAGTGCGTTGGATTGAGTCACAGTTACAGGAGATGTTTGGTAAATATTTACATGTATGGATTTTAATTGCAGGATAAATGGCTGGTTTAGAAGACGCAGTTTTGTGAAAACATATGAACTTAGTTTTGTTGTTATTGAGGGTCAAAAGATTGTCCTGGAACCACTCTGCTGCAATTCTCATACCTCTTTCCGTAGCATCAATTGTTTTTTGCCAATTTTTATGATTAAAGAGGATGACCGTGTCGTCAGCGTAACAAATAATTTCTGTGTTCTCAATTTGAAGATTAAAGATGTCATTCATATAGATAATGAATAGAGTGGGTCCAAGGATGCTTCCTTGCGGTACGCCAAAATTATTTTTCTCCATAGAACTCCTGAAGGAACCCACCCTAACAAGTTGTCTCCTCTCAGATAAATAGCTTTCGAACCAGGACAACGGCACACCACGTATGCCGAGATTTTGGAGTTTTTGGAGCAGAATTGGATATGAGACAGTGTCAAAGGCTTTAGCCAGATCCAGGAAGACGCCAATACACTTGGAGTTACTATCTAAATACGATGATACGAGATTAACAAGAAGTGAGGTGGCGTCCTCCGTGGATCGGTTTTGCCTAAATCCGAACTGCCTATCAGATAGGAGGCCATACATTTCTAGGTAATTGACTAATCGTTTGTTAACAAGCTTTTCCAAGATTTTAGAGAATGAACTAAGTAAAGATATTGGTCTGTAGTTACCGGGGATGTCTTTTGGTCCATCTTTATGAATAGGAGTTACGGAAGCTACCTTCCACAGGTCAGGAAAACAGCCTGAACTGAGACTGAGATTACAGATGTGAGTAATGGGCCCAATGATACTGTTTTTAATTAATTTTATTAGTTTATTGCTGATCCCATCCAGGCCCGGTGCACTATCAAGTTTTAATTGCATGATGATAGTTTCGATTTCCCGACAATCAGTCGGTTGCATGAAGAATGATGTGCCCATAATACTGTTCGATTGGTGTTTGTTTGCTAAATTTTGCTCTGATTCTCTAGTTTGTGACATGATATTACCAGCTAGCTTTTGACCAACGGATGAAAAGAATCGGTTGCAGTTGTTTAAGGAGTCTTCGGGATCAGATGAAGCAATAAGATCGATGGGTTGGGTATTTTTCTTATGTATGTTGCATATGTTTTTAATAACATTCCAAAGTTTTTTCGTATTATGATTGTTAGCAGAGATTTCGTGTTTTTCATGTTGTTCTTTAAGTTCACGCAGAAGATTATTACAAAAGTTTTTATATCTGTTGTAAGTTAATTGTAGTACTGTGTCGTTAGGATACTGTTTGGATTTTAAATGTAATCTATCGCGATGTTGGGCACAGCGTAAAAGACCGGGAGTCATCCATGGTTTAAGCGTGAATTTAGATCGAGGAATTTTTACTTCTTTTGAGTTTAATTGTAAGGCGTTTTTTATAATAGTCATAAAAGTGTTCGTTGCTATGTTTACATCGGATTCTCCCAAAACTTTACACCAGTCAGTCATAGAAAGCTCCAAAACGATGTTCTCATAGTCAAATATGGTTTTTATCCTATTTCGTTTTGGAGGATGCGGTGGACGGGATGATATTTCTATAGCGGAAGCTTTGTGGTCGGTAACATTGAGGTCACACACCAAACCTGTCACTAAACGATTACTTCTTACAAATATATGGTCCAAACAGGCCCTTTCGCGCGTAGGTAAGGTAATCGCGGGTGAAAGTCCATGTTCAGCAAGTAGACAAAGATATTCAGTTACGTTTGTTCGCTGGTTATTAGAGGTAAGTATGTCAATGTTTATGTCTCCGGCAATGACTAACTGGTTAACATGGCTGAGCGAGTTGAGGGTGTTTTCTAACGCAGGAAGGAAACTTGTGGTACTATTGAACGAAGGGGATCTGTAAATACCCAAAATTGTGACTTTATTAGGAATGTCTACCAGCAGACAACATGCTTCATCAAAACGGGGTTCCGACACTACTGCGTTCCACTGGTCTTTAACATAAACTACAACACCTCCGTTTTGATTAATGTTGTGGTAGGTGTGATAACAGGAATAACCTGAGATTTGGTCTATTGATAAAGTGTCTTGTATTCTACATTCGGTAAGAATTAGGACGTCAAACTCAACATGTGTACGGTATAAATTTAAGAGAAACAAATCAAAATTTTTGTTAATACTGCGTATGTTAAAAGTTAGAATTTTAAAGTTCATATTACATTTAAAAATTGTATTACAAGAGTCTGGGTTAAAGATTTCATGACACGGTATATTAAAAGCAGAATCCAAATCGTCTGCTAATTCAGCGCTATCCATTTTACGGAAAAAAGAAAAGTCAATATTATAGTGTAAACGCTGTGTTCGGATATGTTGACTACTAAACAATTATGATAGAGACATGTGTTTGGCTGATTTAGGCTATAGTATGAAGAAATGGAATACCTTAGTTTATATGATAAAGTTATTTTAATTAACTGCGCTAGTCCGTTTTTGGGTATCGAGTAACTAATATCGTGTGGTTCGTGTGGTAAAATAAACCGTACATTTGGTGTGTTTGTGATTTCCGTTAAGCAATATAATGCATTAGGTTGAGGGTAGTATGGATATAATTGTACGTAGGTACTTGTGATTGTTTTTTTGTAGGATATATAAGGGTTACAAATAGCATTTGACTTGTATTCAAGGTTGTGAAGAAGCCATTTAAGAACTAACTTAAGAAATCGTTCCAATAAGACCTCTCCAGAAGTTTTATTTAAACGATTTACGCTAGACAGGTTTTCCATAAAACTTAACAGATATATGAAGCTTTCATTTCCGTAAGAATCTAACATAAAATATGTGATGAGAACAACAATTACTATTTTTAAAATCACAGAAAATGCTGACATCAGAGTATCTAAATAACCGCCTTTAATCGGAGGTGTCTCGAAACGACTCAGATTGGCCAGTTGTAGCAGGATTATTGCATAGCTTGTCTAACACCGCTTCCGATGTCACCCTAACTACTGAGCTTGTTTCGCTGCGACGCATGTATATGGCGCCGTTCGAAGACCATACGAACTTGAATTTAAGTTGAGCTCCTGCAGCTCGGGCTTTACTAAACAAAATCCTGTTTGCTTTAGTGAGGTGTTCGTTGATATAGACACGGCGAGAGTTTCCTGCAATCTCCAGCATTTTGGTAGTGAGTCCTCGGCGCACTTTTGCAGCGCGCAGGATCTGATCGCGCGGAGCGCGGCGTGTCAGCGTGAGCACGATCGGGCGCGGCCGCTCGAGGCCGCCCGCACCGCCGCCGCGCAGCCCGACGCGCCGCACGTCGTCTATGTCCCGAGGATCTAGTTGGACGCCTACTTTGTTACACATGATGTTCACTATTTGTTGCAAATTTTCGCCGTTAGTTTCTGTTACGCCCGTCATTTCAACGTTTTTGAGTAGATGGCGTTGTTCTTTCGATTCAATTTCCTGGCGCAGTTCCATGACTTCCGCGCGCAGGTTTTTTACCTCGGATTTATAAAAATCGAGTTCTTTCAGCTGTCCTTTCATTTCTAATATTTCGTTGCGAAACAAAGCAACGTCCTCTGCTGTGTGATTGAGCGATGCAGTAAACTCATTCATCTCCCGTTTCATTGTCTCAAACACCCGCTGCAGTTGCTGGAGTGTTGTGGTGAAAGACGCCAATACCTCGTTAGGGACAGCCATTGATGCCAAGTTCTGCGCAGAAGACATGAAGTCTCTTGAAACATGTTCTTCATTTTTTCCCTGTATTTTACAGCTGGTGCAAAAATATGCCTTTTTAGTTTTCAAGGATTTGCTTTCCTCACGGGTCATGCCGACGCACTGATTATGAAAGGGGATAAGACATTTCAAACACGAGATGCTATCGGTGCGTGTACAAGGCTGTTTACATGCGCCACAATCCATTTTGTATTCGTATCAAAAGCCCAAAAACAGCAAAGTTCACCGGAGTTCACGGAGCAATTCCTAGAAATTTCGCTAGGTCCTTGAGGAGCTCACGGCAGCGGGCGAGTTCGCGCCCAAAAGTTCGTAAGTGCGTCTGATATCGAAGGCGCTTACCCGTTTTTCTGAGACTGGCGGTCGATTTAGTTTGCTGTTTAGTTCCTTGTACTGTTTTCGGAGATTTACGGTAGAACACTGTTTCTAATTTAACTCACTGTAACTTCCACTTAACCATTGTCTTTTAAGGATGATATTCATATAAGTTTGAGGTCTGTAAACACAGTTTGAACTAGACTAATTAATTTTAAAGCGGAGCATTTCAGAATCACTGTTTACGCGCGGAAGGCGCGGGCGGGAAAAAAAGATTTACAAGAGATTTATAAGAATTACAAAAGATTTATAAGAATTACATTGAGAAATCGTCAGTTAACGATGCGCCATTCCATACTAAATTAATTTTGTACTAAAGCAGTGACGCTGCTAACGAAAATTTCATATTAAAGGGAAAAATGGAAAAAAAATGAGGTTTTGAATTTTCGATTTTTCCGAGACTAGACTGTCAATAGTGTCGACTACTGCTTCATATGTCACACACCCCGCCTCCGCTCCTCTATCCCGAGCGGTGTTTTGGTGCGACGTCCCCCGGACCGCGTTCGCTTTACCGAAAAACCGCCTCCGCCACGCAACGACGCTGCGCCGCGCTCTGTGCGTTTCAAGCTGTAGAGGCAGAGGTGTACAACCAGCTGCATGGAGGGAGCAGGTTTCTCTGCGGCCATGTGTGGATGGGTGTACGTACGATGAGCTTCTCGCCCGGGGGCCAGGCGGCGGAGGCCATGAAGGTGGCGCGCAGCGGCTGCAGCTCGGCGCCGAGCCGGTCCGCCGCGAAGCGCGCGCGCACGCTGCCGGGGTAGCTGTTCTTGTTGCCTACGACACGGGAAACAATCTATTACATATGCTCAATGATACGGTAGGTATCTTACTACAATGTACCTTCCTACACAAGCAAGAATGCTCAAATTTTAATGACAGTTTTCCATACATGGTCACATTTTTCTTATTAAAAATGGGATTGCTCTTGGCCAGCATCTAGCCAGGGGGCAAAGATGAGGCCGACGATGAAGCGAGCTCACCCAGAAGAAATACATCATCTGGGAAAATTTCAACTGTCTATAACTATCACGGTTCATGAGATACAGCCTGGTGACAGACGGACAGACAGCGGAGTCTTAGTAGCATTTACGTAGGTATAAAGGTTATATCATGGTTTTACCTATGCCACGCAACACATATATAGCCGCCATAGTTGACAATAATTCGGTCTAAAAGGTGAACATTGCTTAGGGTGAATTTCAACACTACCAAAGTCATGCCATGTCACTTGCTTTAGGTACAACATACAAAATATATGATGTACCGAACTATATGGCCACTTTGGCTGCTACTTTTAATCTGTGTGGCTCTCGCCTAACACTTAGGGTGGGTTGCACCAAAATACAATTACAGACCGATCAAAGTGACTACATTTAACTCGCACCAGTAAATATAATGAAACGGGTCACTCACGTCTTAAAGGTCGAATATCGCTCGACATGTTTCAGACCGGTTCGCGGTCCTTAATCATGAGCACCTATCGCGGCCCCGTGACGTGAGTGACCCGTTTCATTATATTTAATATGTCTCAAACTCACGGGAGTTTTCTATATAAAATCGCACCAGTAAACTTGGCGAACGCGATAGAAACTTGTCGAACTTTCTATACAATCAGATTTTGACGAACACCGCTTACGATTACCTACAGACGGTTTGGTGCAACCCACCTTTATTAATTTTATGAACAAAGCTCACCCTTGAACATGTTCTCAGCGAGGACCTTTAGTTCGAACTGTTTCTTATCTTCCGGTGACAGGGCCAGCCGGTACTTGCGGGAGAGCAGAGCGCGGTGCAGCCTCTGTAGCTCCCTGCAACACAGACATAAGTTACCACTCCACAACATATCAACACTTTCTATTGGCTATGTGCACGTCTGAAAAGTCAAACGTCAAAGGTCCCGAGACAATATCAAAACTCAGAGATGTCAAATAATGACACATGAATATTTTATTTACTTTAGTAAACGAGAAAGACCCCGTATTGGAAATTTTACTGAAATAAATAAGAGAATAAATAAATACATACAAACGAAACGAATCGTAGGAAACCGTTAAGAAACCAATAGAAAATGTGAAAGTACATTTGACAGTGGTCCCCGGTAAGTACAAATTTCTGCCATGGTGTGCGCTACGATCGCCTAGCTTACCCCCACCACCTACTTCGCACATAGCCATTATTCCTGAAAATCAGCGTCACGGATTCCGAGAAATGCTATTAAGAGTGTCCCATTTAGCACTAAGTTTTTAAAAATTGTTCTCCTGTCTTTTTTTGTAATGGATGGTATACTAAATTAATAGTTTCTTCTTCATCATTTTTAGAATTTAATCATCGGCCGTAGCTAGACCGTACGTCAAACGTTTGTGTTGACTAAAAAGCGGCCGGGCCGACGCGCCCGAGCGTCACCGGGCCCGGACGCGGCCCGGCTGCACAACGGCGGCGCCTTGCTGTCATAGAAAACGGGCCGGCCCGGACACGGAACGGCCTACTGTAAATCATCCATAAGTATGTTCAAGCACAATGTAACATTAGCTAATAAGGATTTTTCAATAAATTATTCCGCAGCTTCTATACAAGTTATATTGAAGAAGAAGAAGACAATTTATTTTGCAAACCATTACACTGGTAAACTTAAACTAGACTTAGAGACTAAAGTAAAAATGGTAGCAAAAATGATATCCACTCAGCATGCGCAACTAAAATGGTCTTACTTGGACGCCTCCTGGCATGTGGCGGGACAGACGGGCCAGCTGAGGTCCAGTATCTTGGTGGGCAGCTTAGTGGCCAGTCGCTTAAGCCAGTGCACCTTCGCGATGCCCAGGAACCGACGGTTCTCTGGTGTCTCAGGCCCATTGCGGGTGATGAAACCTGAACATTAAACAAGATTACATTATGGACATCGTCTAGTACGAATGTGGGAACACGAAAACAATTATATCAATCTTGAAGGTGAGGCGGAAAATCTTCTGAATCCTGCCTCCAAATGAATAATTAGAGATTAGAATGATTAGAGCAACGCGCTTCGCCAACCATGTTAATCAGAGCTTGTCACTAACCTTCGTGGTTTCCAGAAAGATGAGGGTTAGAACGAGAAGTCAAGAAAGTGTTCTACCATAAAAACCGGAATTGTTGACGTTGGAGTCAAGACCGCCAAGCTGAAATGGGAATGGGCCGGCCACGTCTGCCGGATGCCGCAAGGGTGGGCCAAACTAGCCACGGAGTGGGTGCCGAACGATGGGCGGCGACGACGTGGTAGGCCGCGACGGAGATGGCGGGATGACCTGGACACATATCGCGACGATTGGCCAGATATTGCTCAAAACCGGAACGAGTGGAAATTAAGAGGGGAGGTCTTTGCCAGTGGGACACTTTATAGGTTTTTAATTAATATACAAATAGAGTCCGAGTTCTTGATTAACTGTACCACTAGAACTGCCGTTTATTCTTAATCTCTCTCCAAACTCCTATGCTTTTTTGGCTGAAGGAAGTACCTTTGATGAAAGATAAAGAAAAATTTGTTATATAGGCGTAGAAGAGCTTACCTCAAACCGGTACAGTGTCGCTGACACCAACAGTATTTTTTCATCGGTTCCTCAAGATGATAGTCTGAACCATAAGAAGCACTGATTTTCGCCACAACTCTCCAAAATCCTGTACTTTGTGTATTGGGTTTAGAGCTTACCTTTAATGAAAGCCCTGATGACTTCAGCCGCCTTCTTCCTCCTAGCCAGCAACCGTTGTGCCAGGAACCGGCGCACCCACTTCTGAATCACAATGGAGGCTGCCCTCATCTTAAGGTACTGCTTGCGCTGCCAGTAGCCGCGCCAGCGACTCTGGATGATGGTCGCGATGTCATTTTTCTTAATCTGGTACGCGTCTTCCGTTTCGAAGAGTGTTTTGGGGAAGCGGATGAAGATTTTTGTGCTAGAAAAAAAGATTTATGCGATCCATTTAGACCTTATTTCAGCTACTTTCATTCAGTAGATTGATTTATCTTATTCCCATAAGAGCATTACGATAATGCTTTTGAAGTTGATACTGATACTAAACTACGATAGCGAGTGCCCAAAACAGTGTAGTGAAATGGATGGGTCCATTGCAGCTCTTTATGCAATCAAGAAAATTATAACATGTACCTCTTGCTCTTGTCACTCTGACAATAAGGAACAAAGAGGTGTCCTAAGTGTTTTAGTTCCCTTAACTTTAATGACCTTGATAACGCCTAGACCCGAGTTTTCTATCACAAAAAGGTCAAATTCACAGCTGTGTGGTGGGAGGTGTAATGTAATAAGCGATAAGTGTATGAGAAATGAGCATGTAGTGATAAAAATTGAGAGGGACTATCAAGATGCGTTGGCCATGTAGAGAAGTTGGAAGAAGATTAAGAAAAATAGTAGTATACTTGGAAAGGGGAAGACATCTTCTAACTTTTTTAGACCAAATCGGAGAAATTCCAAGGAAAAGTCTGGTCAAGACCGTCTGCACCGACAAGCATTGTATGAAGAATGTTATGAAAGTGGAGAAAGCGAAATGAGTTAGTTAAGTGTGACAAATGGAACTATGTGATCTCTCCCTACTCCTATGGGGACAGGTCTGATGATATTGATATGTAAGTACGTCTAAGAGCTCTTATACTAAGTACTCACTTGCCCATCCTGTACTCCTCCTTCTCGTACTGCATGACGTCGACGAGCTTCTGCACGCCCGCGCGCGCCGCGCCGCGGTGCGACGGCCACGTCTCCGCGCACAGGCACTTGTATCTGGTGTTGAGTTTCAAAAGCTTATCATACAATTTAATGCAGATTTTCATTAATATTTACATTTGAGGGTCCTTCGTTTGCTAAAAACCCGTCTCCTGTCCTTTACTATCACGTGCCGTGCACATTTAAATATGCGCTGTAACTTTTGCGTATTTAATTTTGTGAATTAACGGCCAGATTCTTCATTAGGTATTTCGGACCGAACGCATACCATGGACCGGTTGCATGGTCCCGATGACGATAATATACTGAACGTCTCGTGTGCAATATTTAATTTGAAAATGTGGTGTACACAAGTCTGGGCGCGCCCGTGTGTTTTGCGAGCTTTGAGTGGGACAGAGACACTCAGCAGTTAGTGAAAGGACTACCCAAAATTGAAAGGTTAGTGAACGTGTTCCTTTTCCACTCCAATAGCCTCTAAACAATTAAGTAAATGCAAGTGTCGCACGTGGACTATTTAATCATAATCAATACCAAAGATACAGTCCACAGTAATTTATTATAAAATTACCGCCCCCTTTGATGCTAAGGGTACTATCTGATAATAGGAATAAATATGGATTAAGCATCTCCACCCAGAACACAACACAACACACACACACACAAGACAGAACAGGATAACAAAAGAGGAAAGATGCTTGGACACCTGTTACGACACGATGAATATTTTAAAATTATAGAGGAAGGGAAAGTGGAAGGAGTGCGGAAGAGAGGGAGACCAAGAAAAACATATATTGACCAAATTAAGGAAAAACTAAATGTCGTGTCGTATCAGGCTGTTAAAAGGAAGGCTGAGGAAAGAAATACATGGAGACACACGGACAAGAGCCTAGCTCTTAAATAAATGATGATGATGATCTCCATCCGGTGAATGAACGTGATGACGATCATAAACACTAGCACACTAAAAACTAAAGAATCACTAGTAAAGTTGTGAATGGCCGAGCCCTTCGAACGAGCCTTATTTACACACGTACAAGACTCATCTGTAAGTTTCACTAAATTGCGCGGTTTGACAGATCGATAGAACTCATTATACTCGAATTCAACATTATAACATATACACACGAAACTCGCATGCGAGGCCTTTAAGATCCAACAGTGGTAGATCAGTTTCTTCACTAACTAGGCAGGATTTAGAACATATTTAAGAGGCTTGTGATTGCTTAATATCTACTCGTAGGCACTTTATTTTACGTGTTAATATGATTGGCTTTAAAACATCATAATAGACCTCCAATTTCTTTCAGATGGAAGTCTGTTAGTGTTTTTCTAAAAAAAAATGGTGACCTATTACAGCTTATAGTAATGATACCCTTCTAATAGCCGGCTTAGCATGTTTTACTACATTATTACCGGTAGTATTACATCAGCTATATGGTTGGTACAAATCTGACATATTAATTAAACCAATCAAATGACGCACGGGACGTTGATACCATCAGCAGCAGTTAACATTGAACACTTGGATTATTTACAAAAAGAAGGGAGTAATGTGCATGACGCATCTCTTTATAGGATTTTTACCTTTTTATGCTTTTTATTACTTTTTATAATTTTCTTTGATACGAGTATTTTTGTGATCGATAATAGAGTTTTCCATACAACGAACCAGCCTTTGATTTCCAGCAGTACAACTACGTTGGTATTACGTACGAAAGTCGTCTTCGTCTGGGTGTCTGACTCCGTAATTCGAAATCCGAACTTCGTATGGTGCCGTCATTTTCACTCATTTAAATTTCAGAGTAGACTTCTTGATCCGATAATGAAAAGTACCTCTCGAGGAAGGCCTCGTAGGTGCGTCTGTAGGCAAAGCCGGCGCGTCGCACGCGCAGGTTCTCCATCAGACCGAGGTACTTCACCTGATGGGAGATCAGCTTCTCGTCCAATTGCACTGTAAAAGAAATAGAGTCCACCATTTAAAAAGATGTACACAGAATGCGGTGAAGTTTACCACATTTTTGCTAATTCTCTGTGGACTTTATTAAAATTCTGCCGTTTCGCGCCTACAATCAGCGCTTTCTTATTTTTTTTTTCGTGGTAAAATGCTGGTACAGGCGAGGGCATAAATATTTATATTTTTTTTTACCTTATGTCAATGGAATAAGGTTAAAATTTGTATACATATTGGTGCCCTCCACTGTAGGGTCACATTCCTTAATTTGAGATCCATTTCCAAAAAACATCTTTACCTAAATTTCCTTTGTGGCGATCTTCTTATAAGGCGAAGTAAGCCTTCTTTTGTTTGACAGTTTTTGGCTGTCAATTTTATGTAACACTAAGGCTGGGTTGCACCAAACCGTCTGTAATCGTAAGCTGTGTTCGTTAAAATTTCAATGTATGAAAAGTTTGACAAGTTTCTATGGGATGACAGCTGCCGGCGCCATATTTAACGTTGATCAGTCTGTGATCGTAAGTCGGTGCAACCCAGCCTAAGGCTGGGTTGCACCAAACCGTCTGTAATCGTAAGCTGTGTTCGTTAAAATTTGAATGTATGAAGAGTTTGACAAGTTTCTATGGGATGACAACTGCCAGCGCCATATTTAACGTTGATCGGTCTGTGATCGTAAGTCGGTGCAACCCAGCCTTAAAGAGAGATGATATTCTGTCCGAGATTCTGCTGATTTTATATTTAAGTTGTATCGACTTATTTGTGACGAATAAACAACATAAGTATAACTGTTCACGCGCGTTTCACATGCTGCATCATCGACCTGCTCCCTCGCCACCAAACCTTAATGTTCGACAGGACTAAGCGGACTAAGGAGGTCCCAAATTAAACACCGCGACTGTAGTTCGATTAAGTGTATTATGTCGCTCTTTAGCGATAAGACCTTTTCTTTCTGTTTGTATCTAATTCATTTGTGTGAGGTGTACAATTAAGAGTATTTGTATTTTATCGTATGTAAAGTACCAACACGATTTCTGATGATTTCTTTTTATTCATCAGTGCCTAACTTCGGTTTTAAAAATCAGACATTAGGTGGAAGGTATTCAAATAGAAATAAATAAATATTACACTTCTATTTTGGGCAGTCAAAGTCAAAGGGTGGCCATTAGGAAATTATGGCACGTTCCTTCAGCTGTGCTACCTTTCAGCTTAAACAGTCCTATCCTTTGCAACAACTTACTGGGCATCTTGAAGTCATTTGGCTTGATGCAGCGGATGTATGAGGGCTCCTTGCTGCTGAGGATCTTGATCAGCTCGTTCAGGGAGTTCTTGAACTGCGTGATAGCAGTGTCTGGCCTCTTCTTGCTTGCGAGGTTGGCATCCTGTTGATACATATACATATATTAAAGTGTCAATCAATGATAAATACATTCACAGAATGACTTGAAAAGGTTCGTCACTTTTTAACCTTCACTGCATAGAGGTGCTTCACTGCATAAAGACGAATATTCCTCGACTACCTATGATAAATTTCTGTCGTAAACATGTCGTAAATGCTGTATGCAAGCATAAATAGGTACTTATATAAAAACACACCTCCAGGATGATTTTGGAAGATCAAAACTAGAGTAACACTTTTAAAAGAAAATTACACAGTGATCTACTTAGCCGGATACTGTTCCTAAGGCGCTGTTCAACCATTGTTAAATAATGCCTCAAGGGCAGTGCTCCAGTGCTTCAGGTGTTCCCGCTGGTGTTCATGAGTGCCTGGATGTCGCGGAACAGCAGATCGGTTTTCTTGTTGAGGAAGGTGAGCTATATACGGAATACGAAATTCCTTTAGAAGAATGACATGGTCCTTCAAGCCGAATACTGAACTTGTAGCACTGCTAACGCTGGTGTTCCTGCTGATAGCCATGAGCGCCTTGATATCACGGAACAACAGATCTTTGTTCTTCTCGAACAAGGTAAGATATACACAGGATGCCGTTAGAACAATTACATGGTCCTTCAAGCCGGATACTGACCTTGAAGCATTGCTCGACGATGGTGTTCCCGCTAGTGGCCATGAGCGCCTGGATGTCGCGGAACAGCAGATCGTTGTTCTTCTCGAGGAAGGTGTTGACGCTGTACGTCACTTCGCCCGCGTAGTGTACGATGCAGAATTCCTGTCAATGGAATGATCATGTTAAGGGGCTTTTAGATGTGGCATTGGACCATGGTGGTTTGCGTACGCTGCCACTACCTTGATCGGATGTTGCGTTTAAAAAGTCTTGGAGTCGTCAACTGAAGTATGATCTGGCCTAGAGGCCTGAGTCCTACAGGACTCAGTGCGTTTGTTATAGGGCTGATTCATTATAATAGGTTCAAAAATATGACATCTGCTGTTTTGCGGTGACATTAACAACTTGATCCGATACAAAGTGTTCATCCGCTTAAGTTTTACATGTTAATAGTTAAAAGCGATCATGGTCTGATAAAATGATGAAACTGTTGAGATTTTTATCAAACAAAACATATGTATACTATGGGCCCTCTTCAAAATGTATTAAAGAGGACCCCATTTAGCTGTAACTGTATACACAAAATTTCGAGGAGATATTTTTTGTGCTTTCTTTATATTGCTATGACAGTTTTGGGTTCATCTGGTTTTCATATAACACCATGCATCATTTTAAGGACATTGAACTCACATCGCGTCCCATAAGCTTCTGGGTCTTAGTGTCGACATTGCGATGGCTTTTGTAGTGCTTGTGCTTGTCTAGGCGCTGGTTCAGCTTCTCCAAGAAACTGCCATCAGTCGCGTCGCCAGGCCGCAGGCACTCGTCGTCCAGGATTGAGATTATGCCTGGAAGCAGACGGATGGATATACACAAATGGGGTCACCTGTCCAACAGTTAGCCACTCGTACACAATCAACCACGCCTATATTTCATAAACATGACGTTGCCATTTCGTGAAACCACGCGAGTTAGGTGTCAAAAAAGCTACGATAAATAAATATATATTAGGGCAGTGTTTTTCAAACTATTTGATGTCACAAAAAAGAAATTATCCCCTAATAATTAGGGGATAATCTTTCGACCTAGCCCCACAGTAAACTCAATAAGGCTTGTATTATGGGTAGACAACGATATAAGTATTTAATAAATATAAAAACTTAAATACATAGAAATCATCCAACATTCAGAAACGAATATTTATTTTATATAGAAAACTTCCGAAAGTTCATGATTAAGGACCGCGTACCGGTCGGAAACATGTCGAGCGACATTCGACCCACTGCTGGGCAAAGGCCTCTCCCTTAATTGTCATGACTCATGACTCCCATGTCTGTGCTCTATAGCCGAGGCGTCTAAGGCTGGGCTGCACCAAACCGTCTGTAATCGTAAGCTGTGTTCGTTAAAATTTGAATGTATGGAAAGTTTGACAAGTTTCTATGGCATGACGGCTGCCGGCGCCATATTTAACGTTGATCGGTCTGTGATCGTAAGTCGGTGCAGCCCAGCCTAAGTCATCCCATCTCCGCCTACGCCTACCCCGTCTGCGTCGCCCTTGTGGCATCCATTTGTTGGCTATATTAGTTCACCTATCAGGATGCATGCGATAAACGTGACCGTCTCATTTGAGTCTGGCAGTTTTTTTGCCTGCATCTGCAATGCGTGTTGAGCGCAGCGCGGTGTTCCGAATGCGATCAATCCTCTAACAACTAAAATGCTGCGCTCCATGGCTCGTTGATAATCCTAGGATATCTTAGTGTGACACAATTGTAACCTTGATGGCGGGCCTCGATGAGGTCGCAGATGACGATGTTGTTGAAGTACACCACGGGCTCCCACTCGATGCCCTCGCGCAGGTACTCCTCCTGCTCCTGTTTCAGCGTCAGCTGGATGAATAGCTGCTGCAGCTTCTCGTTGCAGTAGTTGATGCAGAACTGCTCGAAGCTGGAAGTAATCACTTTGTTTACTGGGCTCCTGCTTAGCTAGCACCATAGCTTATACCACCACGTTATAGTGCAGTGTGGCTGATAAATTTCTGCCAATAGTTTTTTTTAATGAGTTTAAGGACGCGCTAATAGTAAAAATAAATTGCAATAACAATATTTACCACTCTAAAACTTAACTCATGATTATTAATATTATCAGTGTTTAATTTAAAATCAATATAATTCTCCGGAGTGGCTGTACCACATTTTTTTTATTACTTTTCAACCAATACATGCCTCACTTTGGGATGAAAAATCATAATTATAGTGCTTATAGTCTTCGAGCAAAGAAAATATGTAGATACCTCTGAGTAAATCAGCTGTGACATAGGGACGAACGGACTAAACTATAAATGTTACGTTTTCGCCATTTGGCTACGGAACCCTAAAAACACTAAATACGGTTAAGTACACTGCGTTGCAATACAATGCAAGCTATAGGTATAGGTAAAGTACCTTTAATTTCGTATTAGGTAACAAGGATGTCTATAAACAAACATATGGATCGGACAAAAAATGGACGTTTATCAGTTCATAACTATTCTATTATGAGCTGATTATCAGGTGATATCAATGATCAACACCTTTTATCGACCACGGATGACGCATTTCGATTCAGTTATGGGAACTGTAAGTGCCTAATATTTATACAATGTGTGTGAGTCACACGCTGCCAGTACGACTTTTTAGGAATGTAAATGCATCTTGCTGAGTGCCTTTGTTGATCAGTAATCACATAGGTGTAATCACAGTAATCACACATGAATCTCGCTGAGTGCCTTTGTTGATCAGTAATCACATAGGTAGATGCAAGCTCTTTAAGGTCCTTTTTTCTACTCAAGCATTATAATCTGTCAATTTAATTAACTGACAGGAGTATTAAAACAATACAATACACTTTATATAACAATGTAAGTCTAAATACCATAGACAGTTCATTATATGACTGGTGGAGAATCATTATGGATTTCCATTTTTTTAAAGAGCCACGCACTAATGCCTGTATTCCGCTACCATTTTGTTAGTTATTTTTGGAATCAAATTATTTTGCTGATGTAGAAAAAATTTGGTCTTAAAATTATCGAGGCTTTAGTTAACAAAACGAGCGTAAAGTAACTGTTGCATAAATAGTAGATTGTACAACAAGTGCATAAAACAAGCCATTTTATACGAGACAATTTATAGATCCGAGCCGCAAGCGAGGTTTTATACCCGAGTTATCTCTCTGCTTTTCACTTCGATTGCGAGATAATTAAAAAAAATATTAATATAATTAAAGTTAAAAAGAGGCATCAACAGCTGTTTTTGTAATGTGTAATAATTGTGATTGAATAAAATTATTATTATTATTATTATTATTATTAAAGTTATGTTATCAAATTTATACTTCTACGCTCGTCGACCGCGGTCGGCGGCGCCGGCGCGCCGAGGGCGGGTTTTACTTTATGCTCTAGAGCATAAAAAGCGATTTTATGTCGCCTATACAGAGCGTAAAGACGAACTTTTAGAGCATGAGTAGTGAAAATACTATTATGATAGAAGACAAGACGATTTGTGGAAGGCCAAATTGATGTGCCGTTTTTTAGGTAGTTATGAAAGTTTGGTTTCAATGCGATGTTTCCTTCGACCCGAACGTCAGTGTGTAAACAAAATTCACTCATTATTGTGTAGAATCACCCAAAATAATAAACCTAATGTAAAATATTATCAAGCTAGTGTTATCGCATCATAATCCTTTTTATTACAATTACGACACCGATAAGTAGTGCGGAATTTAGCTATATTTTATAACACTCGTAAATATACCATAGACAATACATAAATACGCGTATTATGTGAACCTAATATTAAAGTTTTAGGGCCACGCTTGCAACTCACAGTGCCGTAACAACGCTTGGGCCGGGGGGGCCCGGAGCACATACTTTTTTCAGGGAGCTCGCAAAGCGGCTCGTGGAGGCAACTGGTGACCAGAGGGCTGGCGCCTAATCTCGCCCAACGGATCTCCATTGCCATCCAGCGTGGCAATGCCGCCAGCCTTCTGGACACCTTGCCACACGGCACAGACCTGGGGCCGGTTTTTAATTTGTGATTATTTAGTTTTGTTTTTTATTTTAGTTTATAGTTAGGTTAGATATATTTTTTATGACATAGGAGGCAAACGAGCAGACGAATCGCCTGATGGTAAGCGATTAGCGCCGCCCATGGACACTCGCAACACCGGTTAGTTATATTTTTCTATATTCTTTTTGTTTTACAATAAATTTTAACTCTTACCAGTTCTTCGGGAAGATCTCGAACCCGTAGATATCCAAGATCCCAATAACGGAGTCTCTCGCGTCATACTTGGCAGCGGCGAGTGACGAGTTCAGCCTCCTCACGAGCCAACTAAAGTGCTTGTCATATATCGCCTTGGCTAGCGCATCTCTCGCGAACTGCGCTTGCTCGACATCGAGGGGGGTGTTGACGACATCGCCGCGCGCTTCGATGGTTCGGCTTGTGAGGACACTGCGCAGCTTCGTGGGGTCCACTTTGAGGAGCTGCAGGGAGTAAAAGATAGGTAAGTTACCGTGCTGAGTAATGGGATAGATGAAACACGACAAGGATGCCTTCCACACTGGGTGCCCCGAAGCCGAAATAGCATCCTACACGCTAAAAGTTCAGCTACGGATTTGTTGTGATCGACAAGAGGCGATTCGTGTATTTAAGAGTAGACGTTTGTGTCAGCGACATACCACGTTCGTTAAACTGTATGTAGCATATTTACTGCCTAAAATTGCAGAATTTCCACATCATCATCTTTGACTTTTGACATATGGGTCGCGTAGCGTGTGGTTTGTCACATTTTCGGAAACTTAGCAGGGATATAACAATGTAATATAACATGTCCGCCATCATCATCATCCTCCTAGCGTTATTCCCAGTACAGTTGCATCCTGAAGTATGCCCGGGGTCCGCTACCTAACAGGTCCGCCATGATAGGATTATATCGGAGGCCTAAGTCTGATATACTAGAGGCTCCGTGAGCTGTAGACCTCGATCGACCAGTATATGGATTTTTTGTCGCCAAAAAAATCCTAATAACATAACAACCTGCTCACAAAATTATACGAGAATCGGTCGAGAAATGCGACCCGTGAAGGAGAACAACCGTACATCCGGACATATGAAAGCATATTTTTTGCCCAAGCTGGAACGGAGACTTCACTCGCTCGGTCAGTTACGGAACGAGTAACGTGTACACATATTGTCATATAAATGTGTTGTGTAAAAATATAATGCGTCTCCATTGTGAACAATTGATGAGAACTCAATTTATTAAGCATTCTAGATAAATTAAACTACTCGTACCTACCACAACTGTCTAGTTCAGCATACTCGCGTTCCTTCACGTCGGACGTCTCGTCTCGGATCTTTCATGCAAAGCATGTAAAGTTTCAAACGTAACTAAGGACGAAGGCTATATGTTGGACGTAATGCGATCGTGCTAGTGCTGATGGCCTGGCACTCTTTGAGCTTAGCTCCTTTGGCTCACTGTGAGTCTCGCTTTCGTAAAAACTGGTGCCTACGCCAATTCTTGGGATTAGGTAGCGGATTCCCGGGCATTCTTCAGGATGCAACTGTACTGGGAGTAACGCTAGGATGATGACGATATTACATGTATAAAAGAAATTAATTGATAGATGCGTTTTACTAATAAAGTAGGTCATTAATTGGTATGACGTGAAACAATGACTTCGATAGATTTTAGTTAGACCGTTAAGTAAGGACAGTCGTGTAAAAAAGTCTTAAGTGGAAGCATTATTTCAAGGCAGACACAAGCAGCTTGTCAGTTTATTGTATTTCATGTTTGAGTGTACCTAAACTTACAATTAAATAAACCGCTTAAAAGCTTCCGGCAAACAATATGTATTTCGTTAAATTAGGTATTAAATCCGAACGTTTCCTTCCTTATCACGAACACAATGTGTGAGTAATATAATTGGGATTTGGGAACTGATAAAATAATTGCAACGAGTTTGTTCCTGCATGCGACATTCAAAAATTACCTGCAGTTTTTAATTCTTTAAATTCATCCAGTCTCGACCAATGTGATGTTTATATGACCAATATAGGCACTTGGGCACTCCTATGTCCTTTTCTAAATGTTTTTTTTTTTATATATAAAAAGGTGTGAGATAGAGATCTTAACAGGGGATATGGGCATCAGCGCATCCCCAAGTCAATAAAGGGTCGGCAACGCACTTGTGATTTCTTTGGAGTCGCAAGTGTCCATAGGCTACGGTGTCTGCTTACGATCAGGATGGCCATAAGCCTGTTTGTCATCGTCGTTGTATAAAATAATAATGCAAATCACAACATTAAGAACTTACTTCCACCAAAAATCATGTTCCTCTATTATCCACAAAGCTATAGAACAAAATGACCACCAATTTACACCCCTGAACTTAAAAGACCGAACTATCCAGAAAACCGAAGAGCTTACGGAATATAAAACCAAAATTGCCCAGTGGAGTGCGAAGTGTCTACATGGAAGGCATCGCCAGGATTTAAGCCAACTTAATGTCGACAAAGTGGCGTCCAACGCATGGCTAAATCACGGTGAGCTCTTCCCGGAGACTGAGGGCTTCATGATGGCTATTCAGGATCAGGTTATTGAAACCCGCAACTATCAAAAGTTCATTATAAAAAATATAAACTTGGATTTATGCAGGAAGTGCAATAGCCCAGGAGAAACCATTCAACACATTACCGGAGCATGCAGAGCCATAGTCCAAACAGATTACAAGCATAGACACGACCAGGTAGCCAATATAGTACACCAGAAACTTGCAATCAAATATAACTTGATACCTCAACCAGCCATCCCTTACTACAAGTATACACCCGAAAGTGTTCTGGAGAACCAAACTCATAAAATGTATTTCGATAGAGCCATTCTAACAGACCGAACTACTCACTTCAATAGACCAGATATCACTGTAGTGGACAAAACGAATAAGACAGCCCTTTTAATTGACATAGCAGTTCCCAACACTCATAACTTACAAAGTACAATAGCTGACAAACTAACCAAATATACCGATTTAAAGGATGAAATAACCAGGATATGGAAGCTGAAAAACGTTACCATAGTACCCATCGTGTTGTCCACTACAGGAGTCATCCCTCAACAGTTGCATACTTCCATTCAATCTCTGTCAATACCACCGTCGTCTTATATTGTAATGCAGAAAGCTGTAATTTTAAATACTTGCAGAATAGTCAGAAAATTCCTACAGACAGATTTAGCCAATAGCATACAAACTCAAACATAATTCATAAGTTCCTCTTGGCTGTCCCGGATCAAACCATAACAAAGAGCCAGACTTTCTTAACTGAAAGCTAACATTGAGCTGCACTTGGCTTTGGCCCGTGCTTCTCATTACACCAGTATTTGTCAAAATACTGAGAAATGTAAAGAAAAAGAATAAAAAAAATAATAATAATTGATCCCGTCTGGTCAACAATGTCAACAACGCCAAATGTAACGTCAATGGACGATGCAATGTCAGCCAAACTACACATACTGCTCCGCTAGCATGATAGGTTTTAGGATCATGTTTTATGTCACGTTTTGTACGATTTGGCCGTAGAACATGTCTACCTCTATAAACCTATCAAGCTAGCTGAGCTGGAGTACTATATAATAGGTACGATATTTGACTTATTTTCTTTTATGGTCTCATTTGAACTACTTTTTTGAGACGATCAAATGGCCAGCTCAACGCTAGTGGACCTCGAAACGCCTCATAAAAATTGCCACTAGCTTATATGACGTCACACGCAAGTTATCGAACTAATCGTTATATGGGAGAATAAGTAAATTGCCGTTTTTGTCATGAAATACGACGTCAAGGTACAGTGAGCTGCAGAGAAACGTGACCCCTCTGGATAGAAGTTTGTATGCAGAGGTGGTCAGGTTTCTCTGCAGCTGATTGTACAAGTTGCCATAAAGTTTATTCTCTATTTTCACACGAGGAATCTATGAGTACCTTTCATGTGACTTCTGGACGATAAAGGATAATACATATTTTTTCGAATTTTAAAGTCCAATTGGGTAAGCGTTTCTTATACACTTGTTCGCAGCTCTGTACTCGCGGATGCGTGAGCACCGTCCATCTGTACTGCCGCATCGAAACGATAAACATCTCCGCGATTATGCACAACTGAGGATACCGCGACCAAATGATAAGCTGGAATTTAGTTCTCGAATTCAATTTATAACATGACCATAGACAGTGTCGACTAAGGACTTCATTAGACGACGACGACGAATACGTGACTGTAATGGTATTATTACACCAACAGAAATAACTCGTAACGGTGACAACACAGTTTATTTATTTATTTAAACTTTATTGCACAAAATGTAATTGTAAAAATGGCGGGCTTAATGCCAAATGGTATTCTCTACCAGCCAACCATTGGGATAAACAGAGATTTATGAAAGGTGCAAAGTGGTGGTTTAATGTCTCGAATAAACATAGTTTTTTTTAATGTTACTATAGAGACAAAAACACAACGGGCCATCAACTGGCATATGACGTCACTTCCTTTATATAGTTGGGAGTTATGTACGTCTATTCTTATCTTTTACAAAAAACACTAATGAAATAATATTTTAGTTGTCAAATGAGAAATCTATTAATAAAATTGTACTGGATCGTAGTCTTGAAAAAAGAGTTTACGTCACACGGCTGAAGGGAGTTTTGGATTGGTAATACAACAATAAGAATGCGAGGTTCAAATTGCTACACTCGTGTGCCACCTTATCTTTTAAAGTCATCGTTATTCAATACGATTTCTTTCCGCAAAAGGCCAGGCGGGAACGCGTAAGGTCTATATATGTGTTACAAGGTACTCGTACCTATTGCAATAGGCTCAATTACAAATAACAAACAAGTCTGACTAAGACACGTGTCATACATATTCATTGACGTAATGCTCCTTAGGCATTTGTTTACAGAATTAGCACAGGAAAACCTTAATAGGTAATTATGGCACTGAAATGTAGGTGCTAATTAGTAATTTAAATCACATAATTGACACTAACTCAGTACCTACTTTCAACCTTAATTTATAGCCGTAGAAATGAAATGAAATGAAAATATTTTTATTAACGACAAGCATTGTTGATACAGTGGTTTAGTTAATTGTTTCTATATTACCTACTTATCTCTAGCATGCAGTACAGAGTGCGGCTTAAAACTAGCAGCGGTTTAATTTTGGTATCCGCACTAGGCGTGCCTGTATCGCGGGGACCAATAACATGTGGTGTGTCAAAATATGATAATGCCGGTTGCCAGACTATAATAATTTTACATGTTTAATCTATATAAGTCAACTGCACCTAAATCTTAAAATAATGCTATAAACTAAATTATAAAATGATGTTTTTTTTTTTTAAATTACTTAATATAATATCTCAACTATTTCGAGTTTTAATAATTAATTCTGTCTCTTCATAAGATAGACTGGCTAGCCATTTCTTAACAATTTGTTTGGCTTCACAAACTGAACTATTTTTTATATCACAGTTTTTTGCAACGGTATTGTATACAAAACTAGAAATATGGGGGTCGAAACGTTTAGCAAAGGCTGTACGTACAAGAGGTACTTGTGTTCTGTAAAGTCTTCTGCGTAACATTTTTTTATGATCATCTGTGCCAAGAATTGCTTTATGCTTACCAACGACGACTTTCAGCAGATAGAGCTGACGAACAGTAAGTACATCGCATTTCTTATACAATAAGTTTGTCGAATACCTGAAAGGCTTTTTGAGCATTGTTTTGAGAACAGCACGCTGTGCTCTTTCGGCTTCAATGAATACAGTTTTATTAGCGCTACCCCAACAAGATATGCAGTATGTTAAGAGTGACTGACATAATGCATAATATACTAGTTTGAGTGTATTGAGATCAGCCGCGTTTCTTAACAGTCTCATGACGTAAACTATGCGTCTCACTCTATTTGAAAGTGATGTTACGTGTGATTTGAAATTTAGATTGTGATCGATCATAACACCTAAGTATTTAATTACCTCAGCTTTACAAATAGAATTGCAGGAGCATACATCCTTCTCATCTTTGCACTTGTGGATCTTAATATCGAGCATTTTTTGAGGCGGTGATGATGTTTCAGTTTTACGGAAGCATATAAATTTCGTCTTTTTTACGTTTAGGGTTAGTAAATTTCTTTGGAGCCATTTGGCGACCTCAGACATGCCATTTTCAGCATTTTTGAATGCCTCTTCCCAGTCGCGTCCGCGAAAAATAACCGCAGTATCATCTGCATAGCAGATGGTTTCTGAATTGCTCAAAGGTAAGTTTTGAAGGTCATTCATATACAGAATGAATAAGGTAGGGCCGAGTATGCTCCCTTGCGGCACTCCAAAACTCACTTTCATAGAATTGCTTGAATGTTGACCGACCCTGACTACCTGTCTCCGCTCCGATAGATAACTCCTGAACCACTTCAGAGGTAGGCCTCTGACCCCACAAGCGTTAAGTTTTTTAAGAAGTATTGGAACGGACACTGTGTCAAAGGCCTTAGCCAAATCCAGGAATACTCCAATGCAGGCTTCGTTCTTATCCAGACTGTTTGCTACAGATGTTGTTAGAAGGTGTACAGCCTCATCTGTGGATTTGCCTTTTCTGAAACCTAGTTGACGGGGCGATAACAAATTGTGCCTTTCTAAATAGTTTATCAATCGTTTATTTACAAGTTTCTCTAAAATCTTCGAGAAAGTGCTAAGAAGTGAGATTGGGCGATAGTTTCCTGGGTCGTCTCTAGCACCGCATTTAAATATTGGACAGACTGATGCAAGTTTCCAAATGGAAGGGAAAATTCCAGTGGAAAAACTCAGGTTATAAAGCGTTGCCAGTGGGTCGGCAACAACGTCTTTAATTTCTTTAATGAAAGCGTTGTTGAAGGTGTCCAAACCAGGTGCCTTATGGCTATCAAGTTGCAGAATAATAGACTTCACTTCAAAAGAATCTGTGGGCTGCAAAAAGAATGAACTTAATTTGCCCTTATCCTGTGTAATGTATGAGGTTGCCAGGTCATCTTCACTCATGTTAATTTCCGTTAAAATTTCATTTGCCAAAGATTGTCCAACAGTAGAAAAATACCGATTACATTTGTCTAGAGATTCTGTTTCATTACTTGCTCCTTGTAACAATAGTAACTCCGATGGCTCCTGTTTAGAGGTAGAAAGATGACAAATTCCTTTAATTGTTTTCCAGAACCTCTTCGGATTATCCTTACTGTCGTGAATTTGTTTTTCATCATTTACTTGTTTAATCTTTCTTAGCAAGTTGTTGCAGAAATTTCGATATCTTTTATATGTTATCTGTAGTATTTCATTTTGTGGTTCAGATCTTGCTGCTAAATGAAGACGATCACGATGCTTAATGCAGCGCATAAGACCTGGGGTAATCCAGGGTTTCAAGTTGAAATTAGTGCGACTTAGTCGTACTTTTCGTGTATGTTTGGCAATTATGTTTTCGATGTGTTGCATAAAATCCATCGTTGCATCATTTACGTTTTTCATGGATATATCTGGCCAAGTGGTCGATAAAAAATCTGCTTTAATGGCTTCAATGTCTCGTTTCAAAACTATGCGCTTAAGACGGAAACATTGTTTTTGCTTTAAATTTATCCCCGTCATAACTATATCGTGATCCGTGATATCAGTTTTACAAACCACACCCACAACCTCATTCTTAGACCTAACAAATATGTGATCGAGACACGTTTTCTCTCTAGTGGGCAAAGTAATGGCCGGTAAAAGCCCATATTCTGCCGTAAGACATAAATAATCTTGACATTCGTTGCTAGCGATAATGTCAATATTGATGTCACCAGCAATAATTACTTGCTCATTATCTTTAACCTGGTTCAAATTAAACTCTAGGGAAGCCAAGAAATTATCGGTACTGTTAAAGGAGGGAGAACGGTATATTCCAAGTATAGATACAACATTTGGTATTTTAGCAATGAGACAGTTAGCTTCTTCAAAGTCAGGCTCCACTACAGTTGCATTCCACAACTCTCTAATATATATTACTACTCCGCCATTTTGATTTATATATTTTTGAGTACAATATGCTGTGTATCCAGGGATTACAGGTATGATAGAAGATTTACTAAGCCAGCACTCAGACAAGACTATAACATCAAGAGTAAAATTGAGCCGTTGGAGATTTGCAATAAAATGGTTGAAATTCTTTTGAAGACTCCTAATATTAAACGCCATTACTTTAAAACTATACTGAGAGTTCAACACCGTTTCACACAGTTCCAGTTCGTTTATTTCGTGGCAATCAATATTCATTTGGTCTAAATCTTCAACAAGTTCTTTAAAAACCATTGTGATAATTAAAACATGCTATGTATACTGTTATCTTCATCAAAAATATTGATATCAATTGCCACGAATTAGTTGGTTTTCTTAACATATTGAAAACGTTTTTATTCATTTCATTAACTATTTGCTGGTAAATGTTATTTAAATGTTGCGACAGTTGCGTATGGGTACTACAGAGACGTGTATGTGCGATATAACAACGATTATTTAGATTTATAAGGGACAGAAGTAAGCATGACAAAATAGACTGCAGGAAAGCTAGTAAATACAAAGTGCAAGCATGGTTGGATAACTGTGATAAGAGTTTCTTAATTAACTGGTGCCTTTTCTCTCGAGGATTCGATTCTTTCTCCCGTACTGGGCACTGGTGAAAAAGAGAGCCCATGCAGGTCGCCTTTTGTCCTAATAGGAAGCGCAGGAGTACCTTCTCGCCGTCGCATATATATTGTCCCCTGATGACACCAACAGAATTTGTAGCCCAGCCTGCTTGACATCTCTCTAGCGTCACGAAATAACTGCCGGTTTTCCTTGGTAAGGCGTTCGTTATAAAATATTTTCTTCGCTGGCCCGCCTACTTCAAGGTCCTTGCTGGTTACGTTGCGTCGCGATCTTGAGGCTTTAATAATTTGATCTCGCTTTGTACGGCGCAGTAAACGCACAACTACAGGACGCGAGAAACTATTTTCAGGAGACACGGCGCGCCGCGGCCCCACTCGCTGCACCCAGTCTACGTCTTGTTCTGTAAGCTCTACTCCAATTTTGCGCGCCGCGAGGAGTACCGTGTGTTGCAGGTTTTCATTAGGCGACTCCGAGATTCCAATGATTTCCAATTCGTTTCTCAATTGGCTCTGGGCTTGCTCATTTAATGAACATTCAAGTTGTTTCACTCGCTCTTGCATCAGTACAAATTCCTCATCCCTCTGTTCGAGGCGTTTTATACGGGCATCTGAGATTTTCTGCACATTTGCGAACTCATCGAGTCTTTCATGACAGAGATTCAATGATGATGTTGATTCGTCAAGCTTTTCCTTCAGACCTTGAATTTCTTTTGTCAAGATCCTTACCTCGGCTACCAGTTCCTTTATATCTTGTGATGAATCTGTTGACAGTTCTTTTTTGCGTGTTATTATATTCTGCTCCTCGTTCGCAGACCGAGCCGGGGTTAAACTGTTCTCGCCACCCTTTTTTTGAGCGGCACTGCAGTCGGGACATTTCCAGCTTGCTTTCCGGTCCGCTGGTAGAGTAGCTGGGTTTACGCATAAAGCGCAAAAAACTTTGTCACATGACTTCGAACAACAACGCATATTATTTGCAGTGCAGGTTTTTAGGCAGCCTGAGCACTTCATTTTTTTATTTTTTATTTTGAGGGTTTATAAGTAAACTAATTCAACAGAAAATTATATTGCTTATGTATTTACTCATAGATGCACACACTGGTGCGCACGATCTGTTATTTATTAATCTTTGACTGCTTACTCGCGGCGGTCGGCTGATAAGCGCTCGGTCACAGTGCGTTCGACTTTAGCACTTCAGTCGCTCCCGTAGGCACGACAATCGCGCGCGGGCCGTTGCACTAAATGATTTTTTCGCTTCACTACCCGTCCACCGGCATAAACACTTGCATCTAATATTGTCTTAATTACAATAGTATTTGTCACAAATCACTCACCCACGCACTTATTAACCTTTTATGATTTACTGAAGTTAGTTTCACATGATGTCCACTGCGTAAAAGTATATATTGAAATTAATTTCCTGAGAGCCGTGACAGACCGATGTTTGCTGTCCGACCAACCGGTCAAAGATTTGGAGATAGAGATGGCCAATAGGTGTCAACTAATCGACATTGGGACGTTTACCCTATTGTAAGGTGGGTACCTAATGTATAAAACGTTAGTCTGGCTCTGGTCATGTTGCGTCAAATTATGTTGGTGAACCGAACCCTTTTCTGTAATATTCTATTTTGACATTGTCAACGATACGAAAAATAATGTCTTAACGCAGCAACGTTCACGTATGAAATAACATACGAAAAAAGGGGTTTTATTGCAGCAAGATAAATCGCTTACGCCAAGATATCATCTTCCCCGTTGTCATTGTTGACAAACATGACATGGTCGAGAAGCAGTATGCTAGCCACTACCTGAAAGATCCTCCAGCTGCGGCTATCTCGATTACCTACAATAAGAACGACGAACGAAAGATAAAACGCATCTTACCGCAACGACTTTCCTGCTAAGGCCATGCGTCAAGATTTCAGCCATCATCACAGTACCGTTGTTTACAAACTTAAAACGTTGGCCACGTTCAGGCCGATCTCGGTCTGCTAGAGAGAGGTCGCACCGACGCAACGTTCCCAATGCGTCAAAATCTCAGCCATCCCTTAGTCGTTGATCACAATCATGACGTTCCCGAGATGCAACACGCTGACCACGTTTTGGAAGATCCCAGTCTTCTAGAGAACCATGTAGAGAGAGAAAGTAGAGGGGAGAGTAGTCTTGTCTTACCGAAGCAACGTTCCCGCTGCTAGCGTCATGCGTCAAAATCTCAGCATTTCCCTTCTCGTTGTTCACAAACTTGACGTTCCCGAGATGCAACACGCTGGCTACGATCTGGAAGATCTCGGTCTGCTCCGCTTCGCCGATCTCGATCACTTTCATGGCGTCGCGGATGGTGCGGAACTGGTCGGCGTCGTTTATCTTCGACGCTGGAGTGTGCTGGAATAGAAGGAATTCATGAGTCATGAACAGGGATTTCCGTTGATATGGATATCTTTGTTAAATAACAGACAATGGGAATGTAGTACGTGCAGCTACTTGAATTTGGATTAATTAATTTTGGATGTCTCTAACTCTTGTTAAAAAAAGCTCCTGACGCGTCGTCACGCAAATAAGGGAGACCAGGTTTCTTTTGAAACTGATTCAACTGATAAACCTAATGCCATACATTTAATATTGGGTACCCATACAGTAATTTGGCCTAAAATCTACATGATGAGCGAGTTTATTATGTTGAAGTCGTAATTGCTAGCTATTGAAATCACAAGTCACAACGTAATTTTTCCAACAAATAGTTTAGTTGTGCCTTACCGAGTCGTTAGTATTGCAGAACTTGTAGGCCTCCGGCCGGCCCTGCAGGAACAGCGAGCTCAGCATCTCCTGGTCCCCGCCGGCTAGCAGCTGGTAGAAGATATGGAAGTTCCTCTCGCCGTCCATCTGGCTGACCACGCGAGACTTCTCGAGGAGGTAGTTGAGGATATGCCCTCCGACAGGAGCTCCTTTAAACGAATGGAATGATAATTTGCGTGTTTGACTAGGATCTAAAGTATCTAAACTTAGAATCTAATACATATTGTTAGACTCACTGGCAAGTTATAATAACCGAGATATAGATAAAAAGATAGATGTTAATCGTCGTCGAGTGAAAATTTCATAAACATGCAGTTAGTTATGCTATTATTTATACGTATTGGTGCTTATGACTGTTATAGAGAAAACTAATAATCGTCGATAGAAGGACAAGCGACGATCAAGACTTCAATTCAAGACCAAGGTGAATTCCTGACTTGGCGGGGCGAGAGCGACATGTGATAGGTATTTTGTTCTTTGACGTCAGTTTACTGACTTTTGATTTCCTCACTTGACGAAATACAGTCATTATTATGCTTGCGCAGTGGTAATACCATGCGCTGAAGCGGGGAAGTAATACATTCGTATCGGTTGACACTGACAGTTTTTTCATATCGTACCACCTCCGCATCGACAGATCAGGAAGGCGCCTAATAGCATGACAACAAGAAGGCTTCCTTTCGCAGTGGACGGTCGGTAGCTATTAAGGCCTAAGTAGACCAGATGCATTGTAAATTATGAATCCTGATAAGACGTGTCAGACTGTTTGCGTGAGGCATGTGCGCGTGCCCGTTCACGCTTACACATCTGGTGTGATTGAGCCTTTATGGTTATAGTTGTTATTGTAACGATGCGTGTATCGGAACGTTACACACAAACATTCTGGCTGATTACAATTCTAAATTTTAATTTTTGATCAACATTCCAAATTCCACGTGACACTGCGCAGCCATTTTCCAGCAGTTCAGTTCGATCTTGGATTTCGTACCAAGAACATCTATCTAGAAGCACGACCAGATTGTCAATTTTAAAAAGCATAATTATCTTATACCTATACTGTTCACTACAGTTCGTTATGGTGATTTTGTGCAGTGAAGTTGTTTACCCAGTTATTGTTTTCAGTACACATTTTTATATATTCTGCAAAGGCACACTTATTGTAAGTTCCTGTATATTTTTTGATGTTTCTTATATTCATACTCTTAGCTTAGCTTACCCCGTTAGGACCGTAGGCTAAACGCGAATCTGTATTGTTACAGGTGTGTTATCTTTTACTTTTAATAAATACTCTTCTGCCCTGGTGTCCTGTTTCCTTCTATCAACCGAACCCATCCTGTTGAGGGAACCCCGAACCCTCACGTTATAGAGCGATAATGATTACCTTCAAAATTAAACTGCACGTCCATGTACTTCCCGAAGCGGCTGGAGTTATCATTGCGGTTAGTCTTGGCGTTGCCAAAGGCTTCCAGCAGGGGATTAGTCTGAAGCAGCTTGTCCTTCACCGTCTCCACGGTTCGAAGGTGCTTGGTTCGCGCGGCGATGTATTCTAGGACCTTTTTTGAGGCCTCGGTCTTGCCGGAACCGGATTCACCTGTAGGCACATAATAGGAATATATGTTCAGTAAATATGTAGCTTACTATGGGCCTCATAAGAAGGCTTAAAGTCACCCAATGAGCAATGGAGTGGGCTATGCTGGGAGTTTCTTTGCGTGATCGCTTCAGAAATTAGCCAATCCGCAGCATACTTAAGGTAACCGATATACATAGCACTCGGAATCGTTAAACTTAAGTGGCAGTTGTACACAATCATGTTCTCGAGTGGCGATCACCTACCGGAAGGCGCAGCGTGGGAAAACCTCCGCAAGGAAAAATGATGACCTGGTAAAGGCACAGAATAAATAATAGTAATACGTAGTAAAGGTTTGCGAAAGTCCGTTAGACGCGGGTGGCGCAGGAACGATCATTGTGGCACTTGAGGCGTCACTCCTGGCATCTGTCAAATCTGACATGTTCTGCAACGCGCTATCGAAGTTTCTAAAATCATTTGCATATATATAACTTCGAACCAACTCTCAATGGACTTCGGTCCCTGAGAGATCTCTCTATTGTCGTTTCTTCTTGTGACTCCTATCTATTGTATATTATGTATATTAGTTTGTAGATAACCTTTTCCTGTATATATTCCACCTTGCACATTATCCTACCTAGGAGCAGCACATCTCATATCTACATTGGTGACCTCCGACAATGGACATAAGCGCAACTCTGAAGATTCTGACGCCCCGCAGCTAACCTCCCTTCCTCTCTCTCTTTCTCTCCTCACCCGCTCGTCACCCTGGCTCTGAGCACTCGCTCGCCACGCTGACTCTGAGCACTCTCTCCTACGTCGTCCCTGACTCCTCCGTCTCAAAGAGGGGCTGATGTGGCGTCACTCCTGGCATCTGTCAAATCTGACATGTTCTGCAACGCGCTATCGAAGTTTCTAAAATCAGTTGCATATATATAACTTCGAACCAACTCTCAATGGACTTCGGTCCCTGAGAGATTGTATATTATGTATATAGTTTGTAGATAACCTTTTCCTGTATATATTCCACCTTGCACATTATCCTACCTAGGAGCAGCACATCTCATATCTACACACTCTTTGGGGGAGGCATAGGGGGGAGGCACTGGTGTTGGACACTTTAAGCTGACAAGCACCAGTAATAAACACTTCTTTCCTAATTCAAAAGGTAAATATACGGTTCTAAAAAAAAGTAAAAGTAGTTTATTCTTCAAATTAGGCATATTACATGCACCTATGGACGTCAATAAACTACCACCGGTTCGGAAAAATATACCTCTGCCACGAGACGAACCGGCGTAAGAAATTCGGCAAAATTAATTGTTGTATAAAAAAATATAACCTTTTTTTAATCTGAATTAATGTGTATCATTGGGTAATGACCATTACTGGTGCTGTTACCCTACTGTTTCCAGCAGTGGATGTCTTACAACTGATACGAGTATATGATGATGACAATAAAATATTTTAGGCACTTACATATAGAGGCATTAAAATAACGTGGTTATGATATAAAAGAGTTTACCTGAGATCAATATACATTGCTCTCTATGTTCGTACACAAGTGACCTGTAGGCATTGTCAGCGATGGCGAATCTGCAATGGAAAACATATATTAGAAAAATGTCTTATAACATTAATAAACGGCCATGAGTCTTTGCATAGTCATGTTTCAGGTAGTTCATATTATTAGGATTTCCGGATAGACTACTACCTATTTTGCATCAAATCAACCGTAGCTTCCGAGTATTATAGTCCAACTACGAATCGTAAGTAATTAATTAATAATAGATCCTTGTTATCGAGAAGGGGGGGGGCTTATTAACCGTGGACTGGTCATCCACGGTGAAGCTGGGAGGCACCCAGGGCCGGCCTGTTTGGGCTGCCGGCGGGCCCGAAGAGGGCGCTCCCAGCGGACTTAGCTTGGCCCGCTGAGGATGCGTTGAGGTGGGGCCGCGGAGGAAGAGGAGTGCCGGTATTACGGTTCGCCGTTCTCCCTATCTTCTGGCGGGATCGCGGGGGGAGAGGCGTGTTGGTGTTTCGGTGCGCCACTCTCCCTACCCCCTGCGAACTTGGCGGGGCCGTTCCGCGGAAACGGTGTTGGTGGGGCCGCAGAGGAAGGGAAATCCTTTCCCTATCCTCTGCGGCCGAGGTGTGGTTCGTGGCGGAACCACCGACCTGCTCCGCCATCGGGTGCCCGAAGTTTTTCGGCACCCATGACCTCCTCGTAGCGGACTCAGGGGGTCCGCTACTCTACTGTACAAGATGGAGCTCGAGGAGGATGGCACGCCAAAACGTCTGGCGTGCCTGACGTGGAGGGCCTCCGGGCATCCGCGATGGAGCCGCTTGGGAGCGGTTGTCGCCGGCGGGGTCGCGGATGTGTGCGCAAGCGTTCCCGTGACCTCGCCACAAGGCGACGAGGCGGCAGATGGGGGGGTTTTTAGTGGGTATACCGTGGGTCTCATCAGCCTATACGGGAGTCCCACATAACCACTCGGGTCACACCCTGCACCCGGGTGGTATGCGTAAAGCATTTTCCCCCCTAAACAAAAAAAAGGGTAGGTTGCACAAAAGATCCCATTGTGCCGAAGTGTATCCACAAGGGCCTCTCATATAAATAAGATAATAATAAGATTGGGTAGAGCTTTGGTGTGGGACGCAACGTGCGTGGATACGTTTGATCAGTCCCACATCCAGGTGACTCGCTCTAAAGCCGGCGCTGCAGCTGACCAGGCCCAGGTGTTGAGGCGCCGCAAATACTCATCTTTAATTAAAGACTACTCGTCCGAGTTTGCGGCGCTTGCGGTGGAAACATTGGGTCCCTGGTCAGCTGACATGAAAAGTTTTATGAAGGCTATGGGTAGACGTCTCGTCGACGCTTCAGGGGACCATAGATAGATAGATAGATAGAAGGGCTCCATGCCGCAGACGGAACTACTGGACGGGGTGTTCTTTTTATGACTGGGTAAATTAAGTTAATTTAGTTTTTTATTAATTTGTATCTTTTACTTGATTGTTTTTTTTGATAATTCTTTATAAATAGTTTAATTTTTACATTAATTTCGATGTACCATCGTGGAAATTAAATGTTTGTCTCAGATAATAATAATAATAATGTTAGGAGACAACTATACAGGCTGTGGCCTGTAACTGGAGCCAGTATGTAAAAAAGATGCTTCCTTACAGCATCTGCAGTAGCCCCTTGTACCCGTATTATTCAGTAATACGGCCTTCAAGTAGTGGATCTAGACATCACGAGATCATAGCACATCAGTCAATGCAGATTCAGAGGTCCCATCAAGTTGTGAGTCGTCATGGTTTTACCATTCCTGTGTTAAGAGGTTTTTTGGGTCTTAATGACTTGAATTTTTATAAGAAAAAAAAATTACCTCTTTGTAATAATATTACATAAGAAAAAAAAATTACCTCTTTGGAAATAATTGATGGCATGTTAAATATTCTACTGTTTAATGATTTGCTCATGTTACAGGCCACAGCCTGTAGTTATAGGAAACTCATAAGATGAACTGGCCAAGAACTAGGTATACATGGAAAGCCATTGTAGCTGAGCGGTAGAGTGCGCGACTTTCAATTTGGAGGTTTCAGTTTCGAACCCGCGAACCCCTCTTGGGTTGGATGTTCAGATTTTCGGAATAAAAACCGGAGAAACACTAGGAATATGATGATTGATGAGGAACATGGATACATGAGAAATGGACGAGTTACCTTTACACTCAATAATATCTACATCTACAAAAGATCTACCCTTCTATAAATTTGAAAACAATTTGTATTCCTTCCTTACTCAGCAATGTTTTCTACTCTGTAAAAGCATACTTAGAACAGTAAGCAATCAGGAGGTACAGTGCAAGCTCTTTTATTTATTGACGTGATAACGTCTTTAAAATCGTTTTAGTCGGGTGACATGTTCAGAAACTTGTGTCACACCAAAACCTCACGAGCGCGATCGCAGGTATAAGTGAAGTGCAAGTGAAGTAAGACGTTATCACGTAAACATCTCGATCGTAAAACTACTTTACAAACAACCAATTTTTTTTTTGTTTATGTTTTATTTAGCAAGCTTTTTAAAGCCTAAAAGTAAGGTCACAAGTCACAAAATAATCTGTAACAACTTTATGTACTACATTTACAGCAAATAAGTTTGTATTACTACTACTACTACTTCTCCCACAACGGCTCGTCCCCGCGGGAGAATACGACGACAACCTCCCAGTACAAAAAAGACTCAAAAAATCTAATAAATTGTATATATGCACGTACAACGTCAGAACCCTATCCACAGAAGAAAAAATGCTGGAACTGAAAAACTCGCTACTAGAAATCAAATACGATATTATAGGCTTAGCAGAAGTTCGAAGACACGGTTATAATATAATTGAGGACGATACTAATATATTTTGCTGCTATGGGGAAACACCTGGCAAATATGGTGTCGGTTTCCTTATTAAAAAAGAATATAAGAGAAACTTTATAAGTTTCGAAGGAATCTCTGAAAGAATTGCCATTTTAAATCTACAATTTGACTCTACACCATTAACGCTGATTCAAGTCCACGCTCCCACCTGCGATGCGAACGAAGACACTGTAGAAGCTTTTTACACCAAACTAGACAATATAATTTTCAGTGGAAGAAAGAACCAGGTAATATTAGGTGACTTCAACGCGAAAATAGGACAAACAAGATACGAAGAAAGAGTGGTCACTGGACCCTACGGTTTTGGAGTGAGAAACGATAGAGGTCAAAGACTGATACAATTCGCAATGAAACACAGAGTAACAATTATTAACACTCTATATAAAAAACGAAAGAATAAAAGGTGGACTTGGCTGTCCCCAAACAAAGAAATTAAAAACGAAATCGATTTCATAATATCCAGAAATAAAAGACAAATAGAAAACTTGGAAGTTCTGAACGTAAAGTTCGATTCGGATCACCGGTTACTAAGAGCAACTTACACCTTAAACCATATAAAGGAAAGCCGGAAAACATATTCCAATCAAAAAATACGTTTAATGTCTAAAGACGAAGAGAAATCTTACAGAAATAAACTTGAAAGCTTATTGCTACATGTTAATATGAAAAACGACGACACCGTACAAAACTTTTACGACAGCCTCGAAAAATGTTTATTTGACAGCAAACCCATTTCTAAAGCAACAAACAAACAAAAACATCAAATACTTTCGAACGAAACCCTAAGCCTTATACAAGAAAGGCACGAACTGCAAAACAAGACCTCATTGTCAAAAGACCACAAAACCAAACTATCTATACTGTACAAAAAAGTTAATAAAGAGATTAGAAAAGATTATAAAAACCATCGACTAAAAATAATAGAAAATTGCCTATTATCCAGCGGAAGTACAAAAAGAGCTTTTAAGGAGCTGAATAAAACAAAGTCTTGGGTACCAAACCTTGAAACCGAACGACGACAAACAAATACTAGGAGTGAAATACTTGAAATAGCAACCACATTTTACGAAGAGCTTTATTCGAAAAAAGATTGCTTATGCACAATAAAATCATCACGTTCCAACGAAAATCATCCAGAAACTCAAAAAATGGACATAAAGACATTCGATGAGATAGAGATTTCGGGAATAATAAAGAAATTAAAACCTAGTAAAAGTACTGGGTGCGACGGAATAACAAACGAACAGTTAAAAGCTTCAGGTATAAAAATACTTACTTATCTTGCACATCTTTTCAATCTTATTATAGAACAAAAGGTAGTCCCCAGGCAATGGACCACGTCTGAAATCATTATCCTGTATAAAAAAGGCAACCCCGCTAATATCTCTAACTACCGCCCTATAAGCTTGATGTCGAGCTTATACAAACTATTTTCGTCATGCCTGCAAAGACGAATCTCGCCTGTCATAGAAAAAAATCAACCAGTCGAGCAAGCCGGTTTTCGAAAGGGTTATTCAACGATGGACCACATCCAGGTAATCGAACAGCTAATTGAGAAACACATAGAGTTCAACAAAGTAATATACATCGCATTTATTGACTTTAAAAAAGCGTTTGACACGATATCACACGACGCTATATGGAAAGCTCTGCTTGATTGCGATATACACCCAACGTACATAGCCATAATTCGTAATATATACCTGAACTCTACAAGTAAAATAAAACTCGAGAATACAGGAAAAGAATTTAAAATAGAGAGAGGAGTAAGACAGGGTGATCCACTGTCGCCAACGTTGTTTATTTCAGTGTTACGAAATATAATGAAAGATCTGGACTGGGCAAACAAAGGAATAATGATGAATGGCAAGTTCCTCAGCCATCTATGTTTTGCCGACGATATTGCAGTGCTATCCAATAGCTCACGAGAACTACAAAACATGTTGAAAAGTTTAAACATAAGGAGTAAGGAAATTGGCCTTGAAATGAACCTTAGTAAGACAAAACTGATAACAAACGGAATAAAGCAGCAAATACGCATAGATGACGAGGATATCGAATACGTGGAAAATTACATATATCTGGGAAAACTAATATCTTTCGACAAAAAACGAAATACCCATGAAATCGACAGGCGAGTTACTAAAACATGGAACAAATTTTGGAGTCTCAAAGAAATTTTAAAAAGTACTCTACCAATACCGTTGAAAAAGAAAGTCATCGACACATGCCTGCTACCATGTCTTAGCTATGGATGTCAATCATGGACGTATACGAACGAAATAAAACAAAAAATAAGAACTTGTCAAAGGGCACAAGAACGAAGTATACTAAAATTGAAAAGACTTGATAAGGTAAAAAGCTCAAAAATTAGACAAAAAACCAAGGTTATAGACGCTCTTGAACACTGCTTAAAAATGAAATGGCAATGGGCCGGCCATATCGCTCGACTGAACGATGACAGGTGGACAAAACTTGCTACTCTCTGGAAGGGGCCAATAGGGAAGCGAAGCCGCGGTCGGCCACAGTCGAGATGGGTCGACGATATTAAAAAACAAATCCCAAAAAACTGGCACGCAGAAGCTCAAAACCGAGAAAACTGGCGCAAACTGGGAGAGGCCTTTACTCGTAAAGAGGTCCACTCATTGAATTAAGTTTTAGTTAATAAGTCACAAATATTTCACAGTTAAAATCATATAAATGTAATTTAAATGTATAAATATATATATATATATATATATATTGTAACTATCGTAGATGAGTAGGAATTAAAAGGCTTTTTTATTATTTTATTATTATTTATAAGTTTGTATTAAGCACGTACTCGAATCTACGAACGAACCGGAATCAGTAATAATAGATCCTAGCTAGAGCTAGAAGTTTCCACATATCGAGGCTATTAATGGACGAGTTACCTTTACACTCAATAATATCTACATCTACAAAAGATCTGCCCTTCAATAAATTTGAAAACAATTTGTATTCCTTCCTTACTCAGCAATGTTTCTACTCTAAGCAATCCAGGAGGTACAATGCAAGCTCTTTTATTTATTTGCAAGCTTTTTAAAGCCTAAAAGTAAGGTCACAAGTCACAAAATAATCTGTACTCGAATCTACGAACGAACCGGAATCAGTAATAATAGATCCTAGCTAGAGCTAGAAGTTTCCACAAATTCCACATATCGAGGCTATCGCAGCCTAGCTCCAATAACAGCATTGTCTTATCGGCTGTTGATAATGTACTCGACGCTGTCAACTAATATTATTAGGAAACGGGTGGTCGAAGATACTTAACGTTTACGTACAGAGAGTATGAGCAACAACGCTTCGCCATATACGTGTTCTTTTTAGTCGAAGCCATAATAGAGAGATAGATACGAGTAGGTATTATATTCAATACCCACAATATACAGTTGCATTATAATGACAACCGAGATGAAAAGCATGTAACTTATGGACTAACAAAATAATAGTATTTGCGACAAATTACAACAGTAGATGTGAGCCATGTGTCGTGGCAGAGTATGGGCGCCGGCTCAGCATAATGATGCAGCAGGAGCCCACATCGCTGATATTCTGCCAGGACCCTACTAAAACTAATAATAAAAGAACGACCAGTGCAACGCTTTGTGCGTGTGTGTGTGTGTTTTGTGTATACGTACGTGTGCCATATCTACTGAGAGATGCGTTGCTTTTTTTAAATTCATTAAATAGCTAGGCGTCTGCCCAGTGCCCGTGTCATAAATAAGTATGTACGAGTAATAGACAAACAACGAAAACCTTACTGTAAAGTACAAAACTATTGAAGTACAAGTGGAAAACAATGACACGGTACATAATATGCCAATATGACGAGTGCTAAACGTCAATTATGTACTTATAGACATTTGGTCCTTCAAACCGGATTTCATTAGTGTGAAGTGGTGGTAAGCGAAATACTTTTCTGATATGAACCAGATGTAAAATACTCACGACACTACATTAAACTCATACTTTACTGGGTTTTAGTGTTGGGGCTGTTGTGTATTCGTTCATTTAGGTACTTACTGCATTGCATATAACTTGTATTGAAAGCGAGCAGTTTCTTTTCTTGTAAAAAACATTGCAAAGATGCTTCCACTTGTAATACAAGATACAATTTGACATTGAATGACTTTGTTTGCTACTGTTGTCGCTATTTGTCGTACATGTATCTCCTGGTAATCCTTAACTTCCTCCACGGGAAAGGCTTAGCCTAGTGTGGAGGTCAGTAAATATTTGTATCATCTGTAAGTTTAAGTGGAAGTAAACGATTTGTATTTGTTTGTTGTATTTGTAATTTGGCCAATAGGCCCCGGGCTATACCTACCTCGAGGCACTTCGAATCCGCTGACAATCTGAGCAGAATCTCCGTGAAATCGCAACAATAGACAGCTTAGCGTGGTGAATTGAAGATGGCTTGTACTTGTACCCATTCACGCATTCAACATAATACATAACTGCAACCTTTTCTCGCTGGCTAAGTCGGTAGAAAGTCAGGCAACAGATGAACCCTACGATTAGCGAATAAAGTCATGATAATCGAACATTAAAAAAAAAACGACTTCAACCGACTTATTCGTCCATTTGTCGACAAATTTAAGACTTATTGTCAGACGTGGACCAAATTAATATGGGATCACATGGGGACCACACGAGAAGCACCAGCTTTTAATAAAAAAATAAGTATCATCAAAATCGGTTTACCCAGAAGAAAGTCGTGAGGTAACAAACATAAAAAATACAGTCGAATTGAGAACCTTCTCCTTTTTTGAAGTCGGTTAAAAATATGGTTACCATTATGGGAACCACGTAGAACTCTGTGGATGTAGTTTGTACCCATGTACTGAATTGCATTGGATAAAATTTTTGGAGAGTGGAAACATAAGCAATTTTAGATACCTTCATCTGAAGCTGGATTCATCCAAACATCCTTATCGAAAATGAGTTCATAAACCCTAACTGTGGCCGAAAGTTGCGTCAGTACGTGACTTTCTAACCCGGCTCGACCACAGGGACAAGTCTTGAAATAATTACTAACTTTTCTCAGACTCACTTCGTATAAACAAGAACAGTACTGCGTACAGTCAGCATCAAAAGTAGCTACGCATATGAAGGAGTCAAAGCTCCTTACTTAGTACATACTTAATTGCAATAATAGTAAATACAACCTTTTTCATAAGTAAATAGAATAAAATACAAGACAGAACAGTACTTAGTTTTTTAATTTTGAATTTTAATCTCAAAATTGAGTTACGGTAGCCTAGCGGTTTAAGCATCGTACCAAGGAGTTTTTCGGAACTTATGTACTCGCTTGTAATATGATTTGATTTTAACATTAGCTTTTCCAGCCTATATCTGCGTAGAATTTCAAAGGTAAATGTGAAGTCCCCAACCCGCACTGGGACAGCGTGGGGTCTACTGCCCGTTCCCTCACATCCATGAGAGGAGGCCTGTGCCCAGCAGTGGGACATATATAGGCTGATGATGATGATGATAATAATAATAATAATAGGGAATTGGCGTAGGGATGTGACGACCCCATCGCCCACTGGATTTCCAGTGCAGTCAGTCAACACAGGGCAGCTTGTGGCGAGCTGTTAGGGAGCAGCGACCCTATGTACCTGAGTGCTCCTGGGGGTGTCCTGTAGGTTGGTTGTATGAACAGGCCCCCCGCCTCTGGCTTGCCTTAACCGGCTGTCCAGAGTGGAGTCGCTAGAGCTGTTGCTCGGGGGTGGATGTGGTCACCTAAGTGGCGAGTTGGCTATATGTTTAAAGTCCAGTGCCACCTCTCTACCCCCAGCCCTCTGCACCGGTGTTGCCCTTAGGCCATTTTTAATGTCGCTATTTATAGGGGCCCATCTAGCAGAGGGCGAGTCACCGTCTGCCTGAGATAAAAATGTGAGACAGTTTTATTAGGTAGACGTCAGTTGTCTCATTCAATAGCCCAGCCATTAGTCCATCATATTCACCCAATAGTCTGGTTCATTTAGATTCCATCAACCAGCAATAGTTCCTGTACACCCTGGCGGGTGCTGTCTCTGTGTGCGTCCCATGACACGGGCAGGGACAGCATCCGCTCGGTGTACCCCTTGCATTTCATTAAATTGTCAAAAGGGCCTCTACGTGATGGCTATGTGGTACTCGGTTGGTACTTCGGTACCTCGGTACTTCGGCTCCGCGCACGCCTTCCAAAGGTCCGGGGCACCATTGTCCCGTGAGCGGAAAAGACATACAATAATAATAATAATAATAATCTTGTGAACTTCGAAGTGCCGTACTATAAATACTTACCTGCGCCAGTTCTCGAAAATGGTCGTGCTACGCTCTATTCCCAAATATTACCAAACCGCCTGTAATCGTAAGCAGTGTTCGTTAAAATTTGAATGTATAGAAAGTTTGACAAGTTACTACGGGATGACAGCGGCCGGTGTCATATAGGTACTTTATTTAACGTTGATCAGTCTGTGATCGTAAGTCGGTGCAACCCAGCCTAAAACCAGAATTTTTGACTCATGGAGGATACAAGATACTGTGTGAAATATAGAATACGTACTTGAATCTGAATAATAATGACATGAAATTCCGAGCAAACAGCAGGAGGAGTGATGTGATAATCTAATGTGCCTATAAAATGGATGACTAACAACGCGTGTCACTTCCCAAGTTAGAACATTCGCAAATGATACGAGACCTTACCTACTTTGTCAGCTTAAACATATTATGTATTTTTTTTATATCAAGTTGGTGGCAAACAAGCGTACATCCCGCCTGATGGTAAGCGGTCACTCGTGGTAATCTCGACATGGAGGTCATTCCACAATCATCAGGTGCAGAGTTAAACATCCTTAAGGTCGGATTAGACCAAACGGGAATAAGGAAATTAATCTGAGATTTAGGGACATTCAAACATTCCGAAAAAACCGAACAATCAAGCACCGACATTATGGTTTTTAACTATGGTTTGGGACGTTTACCTTATGTTCTAGAAATCACATGAAAACTTAGATCGCGAAGAAATTAAATATAGTTATATTTAATTGTTTATGAAGAGTGCTTCATCTTAAGTGTGTTTAGCAATGTCGCTATGTTGATAAACAACGGATAAGTACGAGTACATATTACATACACTTCAGGTAAGACACGTTCCTAATCAATAACATACTGTAGTCATGAGAAATAATAATAATAATAATAATAATGTTATCTACTTGGCTTTAGCCCGTAGGTGGCATCAACTACCAGCAGCTCATGCTGAGAAATAAAAATATTAATAATAATATTGGGGGACAATCTTACACAGACCTAGTCCCAAACTAAGCAAAGCTTGTGTACTATGGGTACTAGACGACGATATATACATACTTATAAAGATAAATACATACTTAAATACATAGAAAACATCCAAGACCCAAGAACAAATATCCGTGAAAAATGCACAAATAAATGCCCTGGCCGGGATTCGAACCCGGGATCTCTAGCTTCGGAGGCAGAGTCACTACCAACTAGGCTAAACAGGTCGTCATAATATAGAAATGTAAATGGGTATTTAAATTATGACCTACCCATTTTCATGCCCATCGTGTGTAATAAAAAATTGTTCATTAGCAAGGTATCCGCCGCTCTTTCTTTCACAGATGTATTACTTTCGTTGGAGCGTTCGTGGGCCAGCGGCGCCCGCGTACCGCGTGCGGTATGCGAGGTTAAGCAACGTCGGCGCAGGTCGAATCCCCGATGGGTGACCGCTTTGAGTGGTTACTAACTGAGCGCTCCCGTGCTTTAGAGGGCACGTAAGCCGTTGATCCCGGGTGCTGTCTACGACAGCAGTCGTTAAGCCAAGTTAGAGGCCTTCGGGCGGCTTGAGAACTTCTAACAGTCAAGTTGCCCACTCACTTGACAAGGGGGGGTCGAAGTTGGACCACGTCCGTAGCGAGAGTACCCACCGTTACCCTACACGTGACCCCTGGGTGGTGCTAAATATGCAACCAACTGGCAACCGTACTTGTCTTCTCGAAGATCTCACGGTTCGAAAATAAATGCCATACGATTATTATTGTATGTCTTTTTCGCTCACGGGACAATAGTGTCCCGGACCTTTGGAAGGCGTGCGCGGAGCCGAAATACCGAGGTACCAAAGTACCAACCGAGTACCACATAGCCAACACGTAGAGGCCCTTTTGACAATTTAATGAAATGCAAGGGGTACACCGAGCGGATGCTGACCCTGCCCGTGTCATGGGATGCACACAGAGACAGCACCCGCCAGGGTGTACGGGAACTATGGCTGATTGATGGAATCTAAATGAACCGGACTATTGGGTGAATATGATGGACTAATGGCTGGGCTATTGAGTGAGACAACGGACGTCTGCCTAATAAAACTATCTCACATTTTTAACTCAGGCAGACGGTGATTCGCCATCTGCTAGATGGTACCCTATAAATAGCGACATTAAAAATGGCCTAAGGTGCCGCAACACCGGTGCAGAGGGCTGCGGGTAGAGAGGTGGCACTGGACATTAAACCATATAGCCAACTCCCCACTTAGGTGACCACATCCACCCCCGAGCAACAGCTCTAGCGATTCCACTCTGGACAGCCGGTTATAAGGCAACCCACAGGACACCCCCATTATTATTTTTATTACTTTCGTTTCAATTGTTTTGTATACTTTCCATTCTGTCACAGCTTCATGTTGGGCTACTGGTACCTATGGTCAGGTAGGGGTACCTCCCCTGAATATCCAGGAGTACCGCTCCCTGTATCTGACCCATGATCCAGCCATCTCGAGTCTCTCGAGGTGTTGGTCGAGACTCTTCGCTATTAGACCGTTCGTAGAGACAACCATCGGGACAATTTATTCTTACATTTAATACAATAAAGAGCTTACTTATTTACTCCACCTGACTTGGAATAGTTCTAAACTGAGACTCACACATGAGGGGGTGCTTCGAAGAAAGCCTTTTTGTAGTACTGCTGGATCTTCTCCTCGGTGTAGATGGGCAGGTTCTTGTAGGGGTTCACGGAGATGAGCACGTTGCCGATGTATGTCTGCGAAACAATACGCACATTAAATTCCTGGTTTGTGAAATTAAAGGGGTCGGGCAATTGCGTTGCCGGTAATTACTTTTGTCTCGCTCTGAATGGCTGGAGCAGGACAATTGTAGTTGCCGACCTCACATTGCCCTAAAAATGTTCTTCGCACGGATCTATACGTTCTTCGTCTTTAGGGGCAAAGTGCCTTACAACCTTTTTTTGGTGGAGAATACAACATTCGTTGACGGACTGAGTTATGTGGTATTTCCACCCACTAAAAACTCGGCAGCAGCCTCCATAATATCCAATATCCAATAAATAAGCCGATCTGTCGCTCAGACCATAGCTTGTCTAGTGTTCACGGCCTTATTTGTAAAAGACACACGCCTTTGTTACAGCGACTAATTGGTGGAGATTCAACGGCTTCATTAGGAGCATCATTCGGCTAATTCACTTAAGAGATTACACTCATGATTACACTAGACGTGTCGACAAATAACGCAAATCTTTCAACGTGCCATGAATACTGCGAAATTAAATCCCTATTTACACACGAGCAAGCTTCGCATGCAAGTATAACTATATAGCGGGTTATCGAGGTATTATAGGATCAATCGATCTATCAAACACCGACGACGTGACGTGTTTGAATAGGCACTTGTTTTATTTGATTTTACACATTTTAAACATGTAAAGTCGATGCCTACAGGTCCTTTTATTAAAGTCTTTTCCTGTGGATATCTTCTATCTATCTATATATATATTACGCGAAGCCGATCTTTATAATGCCCATCAGATCTACGGTTACGGACCGATTTTGATAAATTATATACCATAGGATTCGTCCCATCCTGCAGATGTGCAATAACGCCTTAGTTTTTTTTTATTTTTGTCCTGGAAAATTAATAAAATGATATTTACGAAAAATCCTGGATGGCCCGACAAATATAAGCCTCAAAATAGTGTTCGATGACGCCGCATACAAGCGAGGGGTCAGCTTACCTTGGTAGAATTGTACGAGGTGTCAAAATTTAGCTTGGTTAACACGTGACCTCCACGTGACTTGGGAACTGGCTATGGTATGATTCCAGATGATATAAAATTAAATATGAACTAAAATGTTCCTGTAAGAAATATCTGGTACAGCATTACAATATAAAACTTTTGAGTCGAGAAATACTCAATATTATTAACAATAAACGAAAGTAAAATTACTAATTTGTTTACAAGTCAATACATAATATTCGGTCTAAGTATTTACAGTTTACATAAATGACAGACGTATTGTGTCAACTTTTTGTTTTATTGTGCTCTAATTATGTCAATATTAAATTGTCATGGTTTATACTTCAAAGAAGTTGATATACAAACCAATGACGTTTCAAATATACGTTCCGTATATCTTGACTGATATTGATATCTGCCAAAACAATGACAAACCAAATTAAACTTTACGTTGTGAGTTACAGAACTGTTTCTGAGTTAATCATAGATAAGCTGCAAAACATTTTGAAAGAGAAGAGGCCAGCTTTGTCTAAGTGTGTCTCTCTTCCACCTATTGCCATATCAAAAGGGTGATCATAAGCAAAGAAGTTCAATCAGTAGACGTTACTTATTGGTGGATCAGATCAAACCGACGAGAAAACAATGTTGCACTAATTAACCTTTACGACGCCAACAACGTATATGCGCACCATTGATTCGACAAAACGACGAATATATTCGTCATGGTGACGGCGTACAATGCGATATCAACCTAGATGCATTTCTATTGATAGTGCGCTTAAAAGGTTAAATACTTTAACAAAATTAAGACGTCAGAAAAATAATTAAACCCTTTAATTTTCGACAACATGGGAGTTATAACGTACGTTGTCAAAATCACCTTCGTTCTTTAGTTGACGTGTAAGTGTCACTGCCGTTCATAAAGTATAGCGTTCAAGGGGTTAATTTGCTATTCAATAATGTTTGTCTGAGGATGTCAAACGCAAAGTTGAACCCTATAGAAATGCATGTAGGTTGATATCTCATTAGAGGCCATGACGGATATATACGTCGTTGGCTTGGGACCGATGGTGCGCAATATAGGTACATTGTTAGCGTCGAAAATAAACATTTCCAAAATAAGGGGGATAATAGTCACGTTAAACTGCCACATTCTAAAAGGGCGTAGTTACATTGAAAGGATGAATAAGATTACCACTATTTGTAACATGTTCAATTAAAAGTTAAAATTATACTGTATCAGTGTCACCTGCAACAGTGAAAGTGCCGGTGGTCAGGGGGTCTACCCGAAACACCCGAAGATCGAAGTTCATTATATTTCCTTCTCTATCACACCAATAAGCAAGTGTTATAGAGATAGATATAACGAAAGATTTTAACCCAGTTACTTCACTTGACAAAATAGACCTCACAACTTTCATGCCAAAACCACACGATGGGCCATGATGGGCCACGTACAAGATGCAGTTATGCGGTGGAACGAGATGCAAATATGTTTTTTTATGATTGACTGACTGGCGATTGGCCTTAGTCTCACCTGATGGAAAGCGATGGCCTTTAATGCATAACTGCGACCTATACGGTGGCCCATAATGGCCCATTGCGTGGTTCCGGCATCAAATGTTAATACCAATATTGCCAATGTCGCATGTATTGTTTTTTTTTCTAGATTAGATAGAATAGGTTATGAAATGAAATGAAATGAAAGTTTATTCACGAGAACATATGGTACAGTAGATGTTATAAAATATAAATTTTTGACCCTTAATACATTCGGCCTTATTGAGGCATGTGAAAATAATTTTGACTATGTCATGTCACGCATGTCAAAAAAACATTGATAATTGTTTTCATCGCATGCTTCATCAGCTACAATAAGTAAGTAAGTAAATGTCTCGGCATGACAAAAATGTATTTTAATGAACATAAATATGACCTGGACCATCGCTGGCAATGTACATCGTGCACCAATATAACGAAACGGCGAAGAAACGACGACACACCTGTGCGGAAACAATTCGACACAACTTCAATATTAGAGGAAACTAACATGTCAATAGATGACTTTCATGAAGCACAAAAAAACTCACCTTCACATAGACATGAGGCTTATCCAAAACAAAATCAATCAGTCACAATTGAACAAATTGGATCGCTATTAGACTCAAAATTGACAAACAACAACAACACTATATTCAACAACATAAGACACCTCATACAATCAGAAATTAACACTGCTCTCGAGAAACTTAAAAACGAATTTATGCAAAAAAATAGTGCTATTACATTACAACATCAAGCTTTAAAAACACAACTTGAAGCCACAAACCTCTTGATTAAAGACCTTCAAAATGAAAACGAGATGATTAAACGGGAACTAAATTACTTGAAATCCCAATACAATACAATGCAAGCAACAAACACTGACGTCTCACGCACTGAAAGACAATTTATACTATATGGATTAGACGAACATTTCGGCGAAACCGAAACGGACCTGTATCCACGCATCGACAGAATGTTTAAGGACTTACTAAATATTAGCATTAACGGCTTTATCGAATCTGCAAGACGAGTGGGGGAAAGCAAAGGTGGCCGCCGTCCCGTCATTCTGGAACTTATTAGTAAGCGAATGAAAAGTTTCGTCCTACAAAATGCCTACTGCTTCCATAATACGGGATATGCTGTTTCCGAAGTATTGGACCAGTCACAGCTAGAAATTAGAAAAAATCTTAGAGAATGTCTAATAAATGCACGTAAACAAGGAAAATATGCAGTCATTCGTCATAATAAGCTGTTCATAAATGGCAAAGAGCACACCCTGACTACACAATCCCAACAATCCCAACAAGATTGTCAACTAAACAGCACCCACATAAGCTCGAGTCCAGAAGAAGCAACGTCTGCACAGGAACGTGCGTTGAATCCGTCTACGTCGCCACCGTCACCCTCACCACAAACTTTTTTTCGTAAATAACAGTCTCCATAACCATAGCTTAAGAACATCACTCTGTGTACTGCACCAGAATATAGCTGGAATATTATCAAAAAAAGATGAAATAGAAATTGTGCTCGAGGAACTTAAAAGCAAATGTATCTCCCCAACAGCTCTATGTTTTTCTGAAACGTTTTTACTGTCCGGCACTGAGACTAACCTTTGCCTTAACAATTATGAACTTGCCTCATTCTTCTCACGTAAAACGAAAAAACGAGGAGGAGTCTCCATTCTTATTAAGAAAAATACCAGCTTTGAAGAATTGAAATGCATAAAAAAGTTCGCAACTGAGAAGAAATTTGAATGCTGTGGGGTAGAACTAGTCAATAGTAATGTAATAATAGTGTGTCTGTATAGAACCCCTGATAGTGATATAAATCAATTCCTAAATTATTTCAACGACCTCTTAGGATTCTTACGATCAAAACGTAAAAAAAACATACTGATATGTGGAGATATGAACATTAATATTTTAACAGATAACAAAATCAGTAAAGACTATTTAAGCTTGATCCAAAATTATAATATGTACAGTCACATTAATACACCTACGCGTCAAAACAACTGCATCGATCACATTTTTAGTAATATTAAGACAGCAAAAGGTGAAACGCAAGCACTTGGCTTATCCGATCATGACACGGCGCAACTAGTAACATTCCAATGCAAAATTCAACCCCCGCGATCCGATTGGTACATAAAAAAGAGGGACTACTGCGAAGAAAATATTGAACTATTCAAAAAATGTATCTACAACTTATCTTTTTCTGAAATATACGAAGAAGAAATACCAGACAAATCATTTGAGGTGTTCCACAATCTACTAACGCTCTTTCATGATCTTTGCTTTCCACTTATTAAAGTTAAAGTAGGAACCAAAAATAGGAAAATAAAATGGCTAACGAAATCTTTAAAAAAATGCTGCGCTGTTAAAAGAAAGCTTTATTATAAGTATCTGAAAGACAAACATATAGTAAAAAAGACGAAATTTATGACTTACTCCAGGATTTAAAAAAAATGCATATCACAATCTCAAAAACTTCGCAACACAACATACTCGTACATAAACTCTTGCCAAAATAAATGTCGCGCAGCTTGGAACGTTATAAAAAAAACCTTCACCCAGTCATCGACCAGAGAGATTGACAAAATCATAAACGAACATAAAATAGAGATCTCTGCACCACAAGATATAGCTGAAGAGTTCAATAGCTACTTTTTGGGTATAAATAATAACAAACCAACTACCCACGAAGTTGCAAGTATTCCAAAAGGCCCCAAAACCGTGCAAAATTCAATATTCTTATCGCCAGCAAATCCTGAAGAAATCCACAAAATTATAATGTCTCTTAAAAATACACATGCTACTGGCTACGATCAGTTACCTACAAAAATATTAAAATCCATTGTTTTTCCTATTTCAATTCATTTATCTCATTTAATCAATTTATCATTCGAATACGGCACATTCCCTACTAGACTAAAGAAATCTGTTATTAAACCTATATTTAAAAAAGGAGAAAAAAGTGACCCAAACAACTACAGGCCAATAACCCTGATTCCTGTTATTTCGAAAGTATATGAAAGAGCTTTTTACACGAGACTCGATAATTATTTAACAAAAACTAACGCTTTAAGACAAGAACAAAATGGTTTCAGGAAAAAAAAATCAACAGCATTGGCTTGCTTCAAACTAAATGATAAAATTACGGACTGCATTGATAAAGGTACTCCGGTTGGAGTACTGTATCTCGATATGTCTAAGGCATTTGACACAGTGCCATAAGCGTCTTCTAAACAAAATCGACAAATATGGAATTCGCGGACCTGCTTACTCTTGGATTGCGAGCTATCTAAATGATAGACAACAAAGTACGCAAATAAGTAGGATAACTAATAGTAGACTTTCATTATTCAACTCAAGCTACCAAATAAACAAGTACGGTGTCCCTCAGGGAAGCATCTTAGGCCCCCTATTGTTCCTTATCTATATAAACGATCTACCTGACTCGACAAAACATGACACTGTCTTATACGCTGATGATACAACAATATTAATTAAAGGTACAGACATAAATAACTTTGAAAACGAGATAAATAAAGCGTTGAGTGATGTTGTACGCTGGCTAGATTACAATAACCTTAAAATAAATCTCAAGAAAACAAAATTTATGCAGTTTATGTCATATAAATCTAAGATTCACCACCTTAAAATAGTGCACAACACAGAGAACATTGAAGAAGTTAATAGTATTGTATTTCTTGGTTTGACATTGGACACACATTGTAGCTGGAAGGAACATTTAGATACGATTTGCAAGAAACTGAATAAATTCCTTTATGTACTTTGGCGCCTCAAACAGACAGTGTCATTTAATACTGCTTTATTGACCTACCATGGTTACATTATGTCAGTCCTAAGATATTGTATAATTATGTGGGGCAATTCTGTCGACGCTGACCGTGCCTTTGTTGCCCAAAAAAAATGCATTAGAACTCTCTGTGGAGTAAATAGACGAGAATCCTGTAAGCCTTTATTCATAAAACATAATCTTCTATCCTTGCCTTGTCTATACATATACGAAATAGTCATATTTGTAAAACTCCATTCGGAATTGTTTACCTTTATCGAAGAAAAGGCATCAACTAGATCACATAGACGGCACATGCTCGCATTACCAACTAGCAACAAGCTGGTACTCAGGAAAAAAAGCGCTCATAATATGTGTGTAAATATATTTAATAAACTACCTGCCGCAATTAGAATACTGCCTGTTCATGAAATTAAAACAAAGTTGCACAAAATGTTAGCTGAAAAATGCTTCTATAGTATTCAAGAATTCTTAAGTTATAAATTTGACGAAGTATGTGACTGAATAATATAATCGTTTGTTATTATTATTAATTAATTTAATGAGATATTATTATTTTTTCAATGTTATGTTATTATATAAACCAATCTATGTTATGAGGATACTTAGAGTATTTCTAAAGAGATCCTATACGAATAAGAGTTCCACCAAGGGGGACGGAAAGCTCTTACCCACCTAAATTGAGAATTTGTCTTAAACGGCTGGCGGGCTCTTTAATTTGGGCGGGTATGACGTGGACATGATAATGAGCCAAATAGTACATGACCTCGGTAGTGGTATTATTATTTGAAAATTTCTCAGGGGTACTCTAAGGGAGGGTAGGATAAGAGTCATATCACAGAACATTCTTAATTGCGGAACTATGACAAAGACAACAAATGATATATCCCTCACAGTCGCTCTTATTCAATTTAGTAAATATATGATATGATCATATCGCTCGCTAACGGTATTATTATTAGACGTCTTCTCTGGGGTACTCTGAGTTTGCGTAACTTATTAGAGCCTTATTTAGACAAGAGACGCCATCAGCGCACATCACCGAACAAAAATTTTGTAAATTGGGGGAGGTAACACACACATAAAAAACTACACATACAAAATATTTTCCTATTACTATGCACCATTACACTGAAACAATCAACGCACACACATTCAAAACACTAAAGTTATCTGATTATTATCAGATGGCCAAATTGACTGAAGTTGCTAAGATGCATATTTTTCATATAGAAATTCTCATAGTTAGTAGGTAGATCTTATTTCTTGAAATAAGGCTGACATTTACTGTAAATTTGACGACTAGCCGTGATGATCAAGCACGAATGTTTTTAAATCGACTTTGTAATCGACCTTCCGAATACGCATATTCTATCCCGTGGCTTCGCTTGCATTCTTCGTAGTACGTCGACGCGGCGAAGCCGCGCGGGTAACTAGTAGTTAAAATTGCATGTGATTCTTGCACGTGTGTAAAAGGGGCTTAACTTTTTAGTTTCTAATGTCTTGTATTTATATGGTCTTACTTAGTGCAGCGCTCGTGACCCAGCCGCGCCCGCGTAGCGCATGCGGTATGTGAAGTTAAGCAACGTTGTGGTCAACTCTTGGATGGGGTAACCACTTTGAGTGGTTACTAACTAAGCGCTTCCGAGTTTTGAAGAGCACATCAAGCCGCTGATCCAGGCTGCTGTCTATGACAGTAGTCGTTAAACCAAGTTAGAGCGTGTCAGCATTTTCACATTCAATGTCAAAGAAAAGTCAAGAAAAGACCCTGAAGAAACCCTGACCTCCCCTGACCCTGAGCCTGAGGTCTTGATAACAAACAAGTCTCCACTTGACTGACAGTATGTGACCGCCTACGATAATTATTCAAATTAGGTAGCGGACCCCGGCCGGGCATCCTCTGGGATGCAACTGTTCTTGAATAATGCTAAAATGATGATGACATTGATGACTTTTACTTAATTACTTGATAACATCGTGCGTGCGTGCAACTTATTCGCAGATATTTTATTCATCTCAATTTCCGGTTTTATCGCAACGCTATACGGCCGAAATATGGGTACTAAAACGTCACATAAAAAATCCCATAAATCTTTTCGTGCTAGCTGAGCTTAGTAATTAAACTGCTGAACAGTTTAAAATAAATCGAATCATTGCTGTCGTAGCCGTGTGTTGGTAGTGATAGCACGGTGGTAGGTTCGAATCCTGATTCGTACGTAGGTGGGTCCATTTATCGCAACGTATGCAATGCACGGAAAACATATTTACGTCTATAAAGACATTATATGTTATAAAAAACAATGTAAGGAACCCTGCATGTATTGCAAATAAATTCTATGGTGTATGTGTATTCTCCACCCCGTATGGGATCAAAGTGGATATCCGCTCTTGTGTCTCATGAACATTCAGCGGGGAATGTACTAGTACCTGAACATATACGAGTATGATGATGATATAGTAGATGATAATGTTTTTCAATCTGTATGTTGTCACTCCACGGGTAGTTGCAGAGCCTCTTTAACGGGGTCGGTTGACGTACTCATCAGAGTACAAAGTATCCACCCATAATGATAATTTGCCGCGCTCAAGTAAATCCCCAAATCCCGTCTTAGGCTCCCCAACAATAAAGTAGTAAGAGACTACCCACTACAGGACGGGACTATCCTACTCAGTGTTTATACACTGATGTAGTAATGTGTACTCACATAGATGATGTTCTCATGGAACCTCTTTCTCAGATTATCGATGAACGCAGCCTCGGACTGGTAGTCCTCGAGCAGCACGAAGTCCTGCACGCCAACGCGTTCGCGGTGCTGCAGCGCGTGCTCCATCGCGCCGTAAACGGACACCGGCCGCAGCAGGCTGCGGAGAAAACACGCAATGGATTAGGTTACAGCGATATCGGCTTGTATTTGTGGACTTGCATAAATGCATTTTGGTTTCTGAAACAAACCGTGCCGTAACCGCAACAGGCTTAAGCTTCGATAGATGGACGGCGTTCTGAAGGACCTCAAAGCGATCGGAGTTAGGTTGAGTTGCACCAACTTACGATTACAGACCGATCAACGTTAAATATGGTACCCACAGCTGTCATCCCATGGAATCTTCTCAACCTTTCCATACAATCAGATAATAACGAACCGCTTACGAATACGAGTACAGATGGTTTGGTGCAACCCACCCTTCGCTGGCAAGAAGTGATCAAGAACAGACCAGTTTGGAAGAAGATAGGCCATGCCAAGGCCCACTCAGGGCTGTGGAACCACAGATGATGAAGATTTTCGAATTTACCCGGAGGGTCAATGAGACATCTATCATCGCATTTAAAATTCAATGTGTTTCGCTCGTTCGCTTTTTTTTACAACGACGGTGTCAAACAAGGTTGCCTGCCTGATGGTAAGCAGACACCCTAGCCAAGGTTATATAAAGTAGGTTAAGTATTATCATTGTAATAAGAATATTTTTGGGAGAAAATGACTGACTATCGAGTTTGTTTCGGCGTTTCTTAGGATGGTCTTCTTTTTCAGAAACGCTAGTAGATTTTGACTTGTTAAAGTGTCATTGCGGCCTACTTGCAGAATAAAGTTCATTTATTTCATTTATTTCTATTATTTCATTATTGTAAAGATATCTCAGATGATGATGATGATGTTAATGTGATGGGGGGGATTTTCGCATATGTGATGGGAAAATCTCGGATCTGGGTACGAGTATAACTTCTCGGGGTGATTATTCCACTTAAAACTGACAAAATTCAATTCAAATAAAAAATCACGACGTGAAACTATTTTCAAATTTAAATTATCTAGAAGTTTGCAAAACCAGTCTAGTTATAGTAGTTATAGGTATGTTATCTTATGTAGATATAAAATGTGATTTGTAAACTCATTCAATATTTTCCACTTTCTAATACACTAGTTTTTCAAATTTATTTGGATACACAAACAGCTTTAACTGAAGGTATTTTGATAGCTGAAGTTTTCTGAATTAGGATATTCAAATTAAAATAAACGTTTTCTATTTTTTTACGTTTTAATTTGGAAATCTTGGTTTATCGTGCTCAGAATCACGTAGACTGTTAATCCTGATGTAGAAAAATACTGTCCCCATTTGATCAAATAGTTTTGAGTTTTTACTGTGCGTCCGTCTATACATTTTGTAAGTGAATAAAACAAATGGAAAAATGTCACATTGTGGAATGAAAAATTGGGTACAATTTTTTGTAAATCTAAATAAAGAGGATACACGATTCTAATAGTAAAAAAAAAAAACAAATTTTGAGAAAAAAGTAAAAGTAGGTTGAGGTAAGTTCTGTCAAACTGTATTGAAATCAAAGATCTGTTTTGCGAAATGGATTAAGAGCGTGACCTAAAACCAAAAGTAAAAACCGTATGAAATATACGTACTATAAAACCGTAACATATTTACAATAGTATTTTATATATAAAGGGAGGGTAATGTAATTCTTACCGCAGCCTGTGTATTCTATACAATGTCCCGAAATGTATTTCTCCATCGCGGTAGCACATATTTCCTCTTATTCTTAACCACAACTACTGTAACTGGTATCACTCATGACTGTTGCTTCAAAATGAACCTATGGTTATCCCCAAGATCTCAGTCATAACAACTGACAACATTAGCAAATTATAAACAAACATAAATTAGTAATTATTACGAATTACAACTTAGTAGGTAAATATACCGCGTAAACAAAAATCGCGAATGAATCAAGTAAATTAGGTCATGTTTATAAATGGGCGAAGCGTTCGACGGGGCGAGACGTAGGTTGGTAGGTGTGTACATGGCCGATTCTTAAGCACGCTCCTATTGGCGACATATAACATAATTATGTTTTGAATAACACGACTTCCAACGCAAGCCCGAGCCACTAATCGCCCCGTGTCCATGAATGAGCATGGCTTAAGAGCTCTCTTCCATTCTCGATGTGGAATGGAATACTTTTATAATGCGCACTTGTAAGGTTTGGAATTCTCTGCCGGCGTCTGTATTTCCGAGTTCATATAACCTGGACCTTTTTAAGGCACGAGTGAATAGGCATCTTCTGGGTGAGCTCGCTTCATCGTCGGCCGCATCTTTGCCCCCTGGCTAGATGCTGGCCAAGAGCAATCCCATTTTTAATAAAAAGCCATAAAATCAAAAGGGAATATGAAAGTGGGAAAATTGCCTACAGTGTCGCAATTTCGTAACCCACAGCAAATCCAAAGTAACAGAGTTTGTTTGTTTGAACGCGCTAATCTCAGGAACTTTCATATTTCGTAACCCACAGCAAATCCAAAGTTGAGAAACATCCTATACTCGTATATATGAAAATTCCGTCAGTAATTAAAGAATATTTTGTAACCGGAACTTCTTGAGCGGCAACCTGACGTAAGTTTTTGGGAAGGCATCAGGCAGGCAGGTATACATTAGACAAACACCGATACATTATTTGTTGTGTGTATTGTCTGCATTTTGTACCAAAATTGCTATTCTAGTGCCTAAAGGTTTTGAGTTCCGTGACATTTTGATATTGTATGTATGAATTGTAATATTTTTAACTCCCTACGCGCAACACAAAAGAGGGGTATTATAAGTTTAACATGTGTATCTGTGTATATGTGTGTCTGTCTGGGGCATCGTAGTTCTTAAACGGATGAACCGATTTGAATGCAGGTCTTGTTATTAGAAAGTAGGGTATCTAGCGATGGTTCTTAGATATGTTTTTTTTTTCAAAAACGGTTTAGCAGATTATGAGATATTAAACTTACAAATGAAAATGTCGGGGGATTTTCAACTTCTTTAAGTTGAAAATCCCCCGACATTTTCATCAACTTATAGAAGTTGCCAGTTGTGTTACCTACATCCTACTCCTGTTAGGAGCCTCCTAATAGGATTAAACCGATCATCTGGTTCACTAATTCATAATTTTATTCGTAAATACCTAATTCCGTACTCTCGTAGCTCTAACTCTTTTCCCAGATTGCCTACTTTGAGATAGTGGTCTTATCTATACTTCTATACCAGTTCTATACTAACAGAGTTTGTTTGTTTGTTTGAACGCGCTAATCTCAGGAACTATAGGTTCGAATTGAAAAAATATTTTTGTGTTTGGATAGTCCATTTATCGAGGAAGGCTTTAGGCTATATAACATCACGCTGCGACCAATAGGAACGACGATGCGGACGAAGTCGCGGGCAATAGCTAGTATTACATAATTCTTAATAAAAAAATAACCCAGCTTCAGCTAAAATTCTTTTAGACTCCACACCACAGACACTGCAGTCAATTTTGGATATACATGTATATTATAAATAAATAAATATTAGGAGAATTTTTTTACACAAATCTAACTAGTACCATAATAAGCTCAATAAAGGCTTTGTCTTAGGGTTACTAGACGACGATATATTTAATAGATATATACTTAAATACATAGAAAACATCCAAGTCGCACGAACAAATGTTTCTGCTCACCATAGAAACAAATGCCCTTACCGGGATTCGAACCCGGGACCTCTAGCTTCGGAGGCAGTGCCACTACAAACTAGGCTACCAGGCCGTCGCTATTTACGATACGAGTATCTTCGATTGTTAAACGAGGTGATAAGCACCGATAGGTGATAAGTGAACAATTAGCAGGGGCAACGATTATGTTTACACTATGACCTCACTTAGAAAATAACCTAAGTAGATAATATAAACAAAGCATTATTTCTTTATGAAAACAATTTTATTCAATAGACCTTTATTCTCCTTATGTTAAGAACAGGCGGCGGTGGCCGCGGTTGCTGGCGGAGCCGAATGGCAGAACCAACTTGCTTCGTAAAGCGCCTCTTAGCCGTGCCGTGCAAGCTTAATCTAGTTGCTGACCAAACTGATCTTTTTTATTGTACTATGTCCGAGTTTGTGAATGTTTGTTAGTGTATAGTGTCCAGTTACTGTAATTAATTAGTTTTTATTCAAATCATATTTAAGACACTACTGCATTAGGGTTAACCTGTAATAATAGTTGCTGTTAATTACAAATAAATAAATGACCGTTTGATGTAAAAAGAAGACAATACCGTTCAGAGAATTAAGCTGGATTTATATTTAGTAATAAACTGTCGGGACTTAACGGGGTATATATGTACATGCTTATATAAGCATGTATACCTATTCAGTTTATTACTCAACTAGCTGTTCCGGCGAACTTCGTTCCGCGCCGACCTGTGCCGTACAAAATGTATGAGGTTTTTTTCGTAATAAGTAGGTAATAGTTTCGTAAAGTAATGGTCTAATGGTGTTACTAACACGATCTTGTTTTGTATAGATAGAACAATTAATAGTATTTGCGTATTGCGTGGGATCCGGGTATGTCCTAATACTACGACCAAGACCACCGGGGGATGGGCAGCAGCATCTCTGGAGAGCGGTGGAGATACTGCGATCGCCAACCCGCATGCCAAGCGTGGCGATTGTGTCATTTACCCCCCATGAAATTGGGGGAGGCAGCATATGTCCAGCAATGGATGTCCTCTGGCTGATATGGTGGTGGTGGGGCGTATTACGTGCAGAAGATTTTCTATTGAACAAAACGGACGTTTGGACTGCTAGGAAATAGCCTCGCGAATCATGCTATCCCTCTCTAGCACATAGCGCGTGCTCCATATTCTAGTTAGGGTAGTCTCGTTTGCACGCAACGCCGTCACCAAAAGGTGTTTAAACCACCTAGTTGAACCATGTTGTCACTGTCCGGCGGTGTCAACCAAGTTCAGTGATACCCGGTGGTGTGTGAGAGCCGAGTTTAGCCGAAGTAGCAAGAGGAACAGAATGCCTATCATGAACCGAAAACTAAGTATTTCCCTCTATCGCTACTCGAATATGCAAGTACGACAGAGAGACAGATATTTCGTTTTCGTTTCGCAGTAGCCCTCCAGGCCTGCTGTTGTTATCGCCAAGGCTTAGTTTGATTGTAGCTTGCTCTTGACTGTGCTAGCGACGCGACACGTGACTAGAAAAGTCTTCCTTCTATTCTAATTCGGTATTACCTATATAAGATAAGTAGATACAATTTTGTATAACTATTCCAAATTTCAAATCGATAGCATAACTGGTTCTTGAGATATTTAGCAATGTGACGGACAGATAGACAGATGAACAATGATCTAATGTCAGAGTATGAAGAATGAAAATTTTTTTCTGCTCTAGAGCAGAGATGTACTTACTACTCATCACGCCATTCATGCCATTTAGATGAACAATGACCCAGTTTCAGAGTAATGAAAAGTGTATTTGAATTGTAATATATATATCTTCAGGAAACCCTAATCGTCGTGATATTTGCGAATGTCACCGCGCTATTACAAAATATCATGAACATGCCATTAATGCCGTCCCGCCGTCTGCACTGATAATGCGACATTTTGCTACAAAACATTAACTAGTCTGTGCACCACCATCGCTAACTTGGGCATTGAACCTGATTATCAACCTCAATTGTTTTATTTGGCGACATTAATTAACCCTTGGATGCTCGCAGCGTTTCGCCGTTTATTTTCCCACAGTTTTCGATAAACAAAGTGGTGATTTGGTAAATGGGATACCTAACCTATGGCCTGTAAACACTTTGATTAGTGTTTAATGCGAGTTCATAAAATTATGAGCGTGTACCAATTTTTACGAGTAGCTTTTGTGTGGACTCGCACTAATTACTAATTAATGTGTGCATAGGTCTTTAGGGACATATATGTATAGGTACACTTCGAAGTTGCTCTTTTTTGTGTGTATTCCAGTTTCTTGGGCTTGGGCTCGAATTACGAATTTTCCATATGCATGTCCTCTCAGGCTTTATCTTCTTTGGCTGAAAGTTCAGGTGATGTCACCCGACTAAATCCAACGATATCACATCCTGATTCCGCTGGCCTGTCCGGTCAACAATGACCTCAACACCCACGAACTCGCGCTGTGTACGCAATAATGGCAATATGTGCATTAATAACTTGACCTTATTTGGAAATTGTGTTGGAATACAGGGTACCTTTGATCGGCATAGTTTACTCGTGGATTACTCGTTGATGTATACACAATGCAACAATAGTTATAAAAGTATACACTACAGACTATAGTCGTGCGTGTGCCAGCAAAAAGGATCAAGCTAAGCACAGTGCAGTGGCTAAGTATGGCGCATGGTTATTACTACAGACTTTTTTTTGTGTAGGTTGTTTCGGCCAGCTTAGCACACCTAGCTTAGCAAGACTCGTTTCAAGATCTAATGCATTTGTTATTTCGGGCTTATAAACCATCTCAACAAAAGGAATCATTTCATCAATATAAACTACAGCTATACTATTAACCACTAGCCGTTAATAGTTATTTGTTATACAAGGGTGCAAAGTTGTATTTTACCCGCGAGTGTGGAATTGAAACACGAGCCAGTGAAAGGACTCTATAGTTGAACCACGAGCGAAGCGAGTGGTTCTAAAATAGAATCCTGAGCGTAGCGAGTGTTTCAACACACGAGAAGTAAAATACAACTTTGCACCCGTGTGTAACACAAAACTTTTCTCCTCACTATAGCGAGGAAAGTGCAACCTGCAAAAAAACACAGTTCCACAGCTAGCATGATTGCAATCACTGGAATCACCGGATTTTTTTACGATATTATAACAGAAAACTCTGGAAGTTGTGTATAATATTTACGTGAGTCGGAGTCCGTGACAAGTTGTGTATATTTTAGTTGACATTGACAATGATGACATTTCTTACGATGCGTTTTGAAATTGCATCGACTCAACTTGTGCGTTTAAAATTATACTCAATATCATTATAAAACAAATGTTACTTATAGAGTTTGACTTAAATCATTAAATAAAGCTAAATATGGTATTTTTTGTTATATTCTCAAACCATTTATTTAATGATAATTGATATCAAACGAACCATTATTATGAGCGTTTTACGTTTTGTTATCAGTCAAAAGCTACTCAAACACGCTCCAAGGTCAAATTACTTTCCCCACTTGTGGATAAAATGCGATTTTACCCGCTTGTTTCAAAGGACAAAATACGGCTTTCCGAGCTAGTGAGGGGAAAAATATGTTGCAATTATTAATGATGCGAAAGTATCTTTGGTCGAAGTATGGAATGTAAGCAGCAGCATCAGAGTCATCAAGGTCCGACCCTGGGACCCTCCCCGTTCCTCGCTGGTACCATAAACAAAGCACGGGAACTGATAGGAGAACCTTTCCGAAGCCACTTTGCTTGGACCGCGTTATGAGCGTTAATTGTGTATGCTGTGTTGTGATTTGTGCCTTTATGGGGTGCTAATGAGATTTATTAGTGTTATGTGTGAATGCTAAAGAGACATTCCTGTGAATCAAAACTGTTTTAAATAGATGTATAGGTCATATAGTTGTATGAAAATGTTGTATTTATAGAAATAGAATAGAAATAGAAAAGCTTTATTCATGGCAAACAGACAAAATGTTAAGATGTTTTACAATTTTTTAAAGTTTACCATGAAATGGTCCCGCCTCAGCATTTACGATTCCCTTTTAGTTTATACCATACCGGTTGTATTTTTGTGTTGAAGTGACATTATCATTCGGCCATTAACAGAGACAAAAACGACATTTCGACCTGTACATATACTGTATATTTTAATTAAAAAAATCTGCTTTACAACGAAGCCCCTAGAGACCAAGTTGTCCATGTCGTCCATAGTGTTAGGTTTTTTCCTACATCAATAACGATAGCGATGGCGTGCCCGCCGCGCCGCCGGGAGTCGACCCATTTTCATTACGCCCGTCAACGGTGTTATTGTTTAACCAATTTCTATTGAGGTTTGGCCGAATATTTCCAGACTAGCTAGACCCTCTTTATTTTTTATGATCTTCTGGAGTTTGTCCTTGATGCGTGGCTGGCCATATTGCTATGTAATATAATCAATTTGACATTCCATGATTCCTTAGTCTGTAAGATAAACTAAATTTGTACGTTGCATACGCAGCCGAATATGCTTGGACATCAAACTGTATAACATCCTATTATGTAACCATGTTCTATGCAAATAAATATATTATTATTATTAACTAGCTGCTAAGACATCACCTAGCTCCGTCTAAGCAATCTATAGGAAATCAGGATTATGTATATAATTACGAGTACAAAAACAATAATAATGTAGAGCCGCCACATACAGCTCTTATTTTGTGAAAGAGGGCGCAACCTCGCATTCAAAGACACTCAAGCCCCCGCAAAAGTAGCAGAGGCCTAACTAAAATCTAACCGTAGTGGGATCATTCGTCCTCCAATCTAAAATCCAAGATCTGCCACTGATCGCAACTATTGTGAATTTAGCAGCGGTGGGTAACTATTAATTAAAGCATCGCAATGGTCACAAAATAGCAACACAAATACACGGATTAACCTTCTCTTTCGATGATTATTGAGCTTCTTTTCGGCTTAACATAACTATTATTACACAATTCTCCGATAATACAGCATCCTTGAGACTGATCTCAAAGACAGCAGTGAAGCCTCAATCCGAACTATACTTTACGCCTTGACCTGGTTTAAATACTAATTACCCGTAATTAGTCATGTTTTCGGCATTCATTATCATTAGCTATAGTTTTGTTAGTTATTTAATTTTCCTTACCTTCTAAAAAAGTTATTTAAGTCAAAAGAAAACTACCATTTTAAAAGGGGGCTCTCTGGCACCGGTTTAAGGCTCAATAAGTCAGCTAAATAAAAAAATGCAAAATGCACGCAAAACTGTCAAAGGACTCTGACTTGGCAGTGTATTTCTGAAAGTCATTTTTGTATACAGATGTATGGAAAAAGGTATGGGTGCCTAAATACTTATGAGCGGTAGCGGTAGTGTATTTAAACGCAGTATTTTACGATTAAATTAGTAATTTTATTATTTTTCCATACAACGTTAGTAGGGGGCTCGTGCGTTGATGTCATGTCATAATTTTCTGTCAAATAGTATGGAGCGTATTTGGTGTCGGTGTCGGGGAACAATATTCACCTTTGACCCTCATTTGCGGCTTTTGTTTTGCTTTAATCGTAGTCGGTCTCTTACAAACATTTTATCCCCTTTAAAATCTGGTTCGAATGGCCTCGTTACTATTTTTTAACCGACTTCAAAATTTCAAAAGAGGAGGTTATCAATTCGGTTGTATGTTTTTTTTTTAATGTTTGTTAGTCCATAACTCCGTCATTTCTTAACCGATTTGGAAAATTCTTTTTTTGATTGTAAGTATATATATCCAAGTTGGTCCCGTTTTTGTCAAAACGCAGTTCTGATCATGGGATCCATGAGAAATTGAGGGAACTCCTCAAATCTTCAAGGCAAATATATAGTAATTTTTGTGTTTCTATCAACAAGTCAAGCATTTTCATCCAAAAATGTGACATTGGATGAAATGGAACTGCTGATGATGATCAGAACAGAACTCTTCAACGACAAAAAGTTCACGTTTGGCGATTTGTCCTCCTAGCTGTGTTTGTTAAGCAAGTTCTATTTTCACGATTAATTTTTGTCATGCTTGATTTCTGATGATGGGATCCATGAGGAATTGAGGGAAATCCTGAAATCTTAAAGGCAAACATATAGTGATTTTTGTGTTTTTATCAACAAATCGAGCATTTTCATACAAAAATGTGACATTTGATGAAGTGGAACTGCTGATGATGATCAGAACAGAACTCTTCAACGACGAAAAGTTCACGTTTGGCGATTTGTCCTCCTAGCTGTGTTTGTTAAGCAAGTTCTATTTTCACGATTGATTTTTATCATGCTCGAGTTCTGATGATGGGATCCATTAGGAATCGAGGGAACTCCTCAAATGTGAAAGGCACACAAATAGTGATTTTAGTATTTTCATGAACTAATCAAGCATTTTCATTCATAAAAGTGATATTTGATGAAGTGGAACTGCTGATGATGATCAGAACGGAACTCTTCAACGAAGCGTAGTTCACGTCTGGCGATTTGTTCTCTTCGTTTTGTTTGTCAAGCAAGTAAGGTTTTTTCATGAGTCCATGAGGAATTGAGGGTACTTAGTCTTCTACCATTATAAACATACATTATAGCCATTTTTATTTTATTGTATATCTATCTAAGAGTGCACCACCTAAGTATAATAATCTTTTACCGGCCTCCCCCATTGAAGTCGGTTTTTTTTTCTTAAAAATTTTTAACTAGCCTATGTGTCTATATGACTGAAATGAATAGAATTGGTAGAGGTACCTACAAACTCAATGTAAAGATGTTGTATATGAGATTATATACGTAGTACAATTACCTATATTTATATTCGACTAGCTATTAATTGCACGGGACTTCTTACTTATGTGTAAGTTGTAAAGTCCCATGTCAACAACTACGAGTATACACAATTTCCTCTCCTTTGGGGATTGTCTTCCTTGATACATCTGTTTGGCGGTTTTTTTTTATAACCATGTTTGACACATACAAAACAGACACCGCGAATAAACACCACTGACTGTCTATTTAGCGCTTCAAAGATCCAAACAAAAGATACTTATGATTTTATCGATATTCATATCCAAAGGTTGTGAAATTTGACATTCGCGTGTCAAAAACACAAGAGGTGTCAATTGATCATATTGGTTCTTATGACTAAACAATTTAAGGTGGCAAGTAGTCATAATTATGTGAAATGTGAGAGGCGGAGGTTATAACAATGAGGTCGTTAGAGTCACGGAAAAAACTTGAGAAGACTGTTATCGGTAAGTAAGTAGCTAAAGCCATTAATAAAGTAGCTAAGCTACTTTATCAGATATGCCTACATTTTATTCCAATTTATTTGAAATACTAATAAACTACGCGCTTTCTCATTGCGTCCGTATTGAAATTCATTAAGTAGGTAAGAAGCTAACGTGCTATGTAAAATAATTAAAATTATAGTAAAGGATTGGTATTATTACTATTAAATCATTTATTTCGAGTATCTTGACAGACTCATATATTTGGTTAGTGTTTACTTAGAGCTATGTTATAATATTAGTTTTGAGAAAATTTTAATAGTACATTACGATACAAGTGCAGACAACAGGAAACCGTTGCGAGTGGCGACAAATTGAAACACGACCGAAGGGAGTGTTTTAAATCGACACGAGCCGCGAATTGCTTATCCGCACGTGCATCGTACAACGTTTTACAGTACATATGGCTCTTTAAAGTTTCGACATATGCACGTAATCTGCTGATTACCGCACTCGTGCGGTCAAGTAGCACCATATGTACTGGAAAAATATTTTTATTGTATTACATCGCATAGTCGTAGGTAGTTATAACATATCTTTTGATGAATTGTGTAAGTTATTTCCAAGTACCTAATCGTTAGTAATTATCATACGAGTAATCAATAGTATTAATTATGTTTCTGTGTTGTTTTTAATGTTTACCAACGCAACAGTTTTTGTTCCACCTATAAAAGGAAACGAGCGTCCCCCAGCGGCTTCGACTGGAGCACACTCAGATCATAGAAAGAAGGAGATATGGCACGGGGGCGTGGCGCATGTCGCCTCGATAAGGTCAGTAAACCATATCGGCGCGCACCGGTCTTAGCGCTGACTCATTTGAGCGGCGATCGTTGTTCACGCTATGGCTCCAGATTTTTTTCGAAATAACGGTCTGTAGCGTGTTTATTTGTAAAGATCGGTAAACTAAACAAAAATACAAAATACGTGGAATAACATACCACTGCTGAAGTGCTATTTTAGATTAGTATTTCTATTATTAATGTATTTTAAAGTTCCTTAATTCACTTTGTAAAATTCACCCTAAAAGCTTCGACCTGCCAGCGCAAACACCTTACGCAGCTTCGAGTGCGCAGGATAAGGTAGTGGCAGTATCTGTATGCATGCAATATTATCGATAATTGATCGACGTTATTACGAATGGTTTTCATTACATTTTCTTTTTAAATATAGTTATTTGCATAACTGAATATCACATTAAAATATAAAAAAAGTCTACAGATCGAATATGAATGATGTTGCCATGAAATATTTAAAATAAATTGATTAACGGTCACTGAACTATTATTTAGGATGTTTCTTTGTTACACATAGGTACATTACACATCATAGGTTTGTATAATATCAAAATAGACGAACCCGCAATACAATAAATACGAACCATAGGTTCGTTGGACTCGTAATTTTTACTAAAATTAACAATTTGTATTTCTGTAATAAACAGTATTTTGATTCACCCTTAAACGAGGTTTATCGTTTCAAAGGTAAAATTCTCATCTCATGATTTTATCGATAAATGCAAAAATGGATGCATGTGCCCATCCCTAACGAGTTCACAGACGCTGTCGTTTACGTGTACGAGTGTATTCCTACTGTTGCTTTTCGTAGTGAGAGTACCAATTACAGGATTAGAATGCTAGTAGACAATTGGACGGATGTGTGCGGGAACCCAATATTTACAATATTGTGCAAGTAGTGGAAACGCACACATCTTTAGAAGTGGCGACAGCAGTAGCGGACTAATTTCGCGGTTAGGGCATATCTCTTGGAGCACAGCTTATACCAGTACCACCACCGCGGGACGAGTCAAAATAATAGGGTGAACTTACCGGTGCGCGTCATTATTTGCCGGAATTTGCTAGATAAATCTTTGAAATAAAACTAAGCTGTAATTTGTGTCGATTGTGAGACATAAACCTTATTTAAAAAGAGTTCTGGAGTCTTCATTTTAAACATTTTATGCCTAGTATACTTGCCTACTACTCAATTTCATCATTTCATCTCTCCACTAACTACCAAAAGATTGCGAGAGATCTATTTAGTTAGCAATAAGACAGCCTTTTGATTGTCTGTATGTTGTTTATTCTTTTATGCATCCTGTATCTATCTAAGAGAGGTGTGTGCAACGAAGAGTATTTGTATTTTATTATTTTTTCTGTTCCTACAGCAATGTCATAAACCATAAACCTGACCGATCCCTATTCCGTGCGCATTATGTAAACGATTGGAGAATATACGAAAAACCGTATCTTATATTACACAGTCCTTGAATTACGGTTTCATATATTAAATCATCGATATCGGAGAAAAATCAACTTTGTTAATTTTTTTCGGCATCGTATTTAATTTTGTGTCACCTCTTATAATATTATACATATGATTAGTTATAATTCTTGACTTTCGGGGAAAAAACTAAATGTGTAATTAAATGTTAGTTGACACTCTTACAAGCTAGCCAAGTATGCTTAGTAAGGCATGTGTTATGGATGCTAGATGACTATGAAATACTATTGTATTCACAGTGTAAACAAAAGTGTACCAACTAAGCGCACACGTCCTAGCTAAAAACAGTCCAGGCGACGCACTATTTTAGTAGTGAATTTGTTACCAAAAACGGAGAAGTCAATCACCTACGGCGCGCTAAATTAAGAACAGGATCTGGCGTACAGGTTAAAACAACACTGTTGAGCAAAATTGCATTGAGTCATTGAGACTCTTGAAAAATCATGCTCTGAGGAATCCGACAAGTATGGCCCGATTTTTAAAACGGGTTGTGAATTCGCGCATGCTACTCTTCAAAAAATCAGATGCTGGGTACAGCAGAGCTGTTGAGAGATCCAGAAGGATTGGACGGAACTCTTCAGCTGATCATAACTACTTACATAACATTTTTAGGGTTCCGTAGCCAAAATGGCTAAAACGGAACCCTTATAGATTCGTCGTGTCTGTCCGTCCGTCCGTATGTCACAGCCGATTTACTCGGAGGCTATGAGCACTACAATTATGAAATTTGGTAGGAAGGTCAACGGACGGCTATGAACCGCTGTAGAAATATGATGTGAAATTACGAAAAAAATATTAAATGGGGGGGGGGGGGGGGGGGCACCCGAAACATGTAATAGGGGGTCAATTTTTTTTAATGCACATAGGCGTTTGGGGTATCAATGGATAGGCCTTCAAAAATGACATAGAGGTTTCTAAAAAACTTTTCCATTTGAGTCAACTCAACTGTTGGTGAGATATTAGCTGTCAAAGTCGTAAAAAGTGTGTCCCCCCCCCCCCCTCTAATTTCCAAACTATGAAGTTAAAAATTCTGAAAAAATCTAAATTACAATTATAAATACTTTCAACAATTTTGGTTTGAACAAGATAGGTTTAACGGTTTTTGAGTTATTGCTGAAAAACTGTCTTGCCGAAACAAAAGGGCGTAAGTGCCGTGACTTTCCTATGAAGATACGACCTTTTTTAGGGTTCCGTAGTCAACTAGGAACCCTTATAGTTTCGCCATGTCTGTCCGTCCGTCTGTCCGTCCGTCCGCGGATAATCTCAGTGACCGTTAGCACTAGAAAGCTGAAATTTGGTACTAATATGTATATCAATTACGCCGACAAAGTGGTAAAATAAAAAGTGGAAAAAAATATTTTATTAGGGTACCTCCCCTATACGTAAAGTGGGGAGTGATTTTTTTTTTCATTTTAACCCTAACGTGTGATATATTGTTAGATAGGTATTTAAAAAAAATAGGGGTTTACTACAATCATTTTTTGATAATGTTAATATTTTCGGAAATAATCGCTCCAGAAGTAAAAAAAAATGTGTCCCCCCCCTCTAACTTTTGAACCATAAGTTTTAAAAATATGAACAAAATCTCAAAAGTAGAACTTTATAAAAACTTTGTAGGAAAATTATTTTGAACTTGATAGGTTGAATAGTTTTTGAAAAAATTACAAAAACTACGGAACCCAACACTGAGCGTGGCCCGACACGCTCTTGGCCGGTTTTTGATTTACTGCATTGTATCATCATCATATCAGCCGAAAGACGTCCACTGCTGGACATAGGCCTCCCCCAAAGACTTCCACAATGACCGGTCCTGCGCCACCCGCATCCAGCGGACACCCGCGACCTTCACCAGGTCATCGGTCCACCGTGTGGGGGGCCTGCCCACGCTACGCCTTCCGGTACGTGGTTGCCACTCGAGAACCTTTCCGCCCCAACGGCCATCGGTTCTACGTGCTATGTGCCCCGCCCACTGCCACTTAAGTTTAGCAATTCGGAGGGCTATATCGGTCACTTTGGTTCTGCTGCGGATGGCCTCATTCCTGATGCGATCACGCAGAGAAACTCCTAACAGCTCTCTCCATTGCTCTTTGGGTGACTTTGAGCCCTCTTATGAGGCCCATAGTAAGCGACCAGGTTTCAGTACCATATGTCATCACTGGCAACACACACTGGTCAAAGACTTTCGTCTTGAGACACTGCGGAATATTGGACGAAAAGATGTGCCGTAGCTTCCCGAACGCTGCCCAGCCGAGTCGGATTCGACGATTAACCTCTTTCTCGAAGTTGGACCTACCTAACTGGACAGTCTGTCCTAGGTATATGTAATCGTCTACAACTTCGAGCGTAAAGTGTCCGATTGTTACGGGAGTTGGTGCGACATGGGCATTTGACATGATCTTCGTCTTGTCCATGTTCATCCTTAGACCAACTCGCTCGGAGGCTTTACTGAGGTCATTGAGCATTGTACTTAAATCTTCCATGGTCTCAGCCAAGACTACTATATCGTCAGCAAACCGAAGGTGAGTGAGGTACTCGCCATTTATGTTGATGTCTAGCCTTCTCCAGTCCAGAGTCTTGAAAACATCCTCCAGTGCAGCGGAGAACAGTTTAGGAGAAATAACATCTCCTTGCCTGACTCCCCGCTCCAATGGGATAGGCTTCGAGCTCTGGTCCTGGAGTTGGACTGACATAGTGGCGTTCTCGTACAAACACTTCATCACTTCGATATAGCGGTAGTTCACTTGGCACCGCTGGAGAGATTGTAGTACAGCCCAGGTTTCGATCGAATCGAAGGCTTTCTCGTAGTCCACGAACGCTAAACTGAGTGGCAGGTTATACTCCTCAGTCTTCTGTATAACCTGACGGAGCGTATGGATGTGGTCTACGGTGCTAAAGCCTCTTCGGAAACCGGCTTGTTCGGGAGGCTGGAATTAAGTCATCTAGCCTGCGTGCGAGACGGTTCGTAATAACTCTTGAAAACAGCTTATAGACATGGCTCAGAAGTGAGATGGGTCGGTAGTTCTTCAGTAAGGAGTTGTCACCCTTTTTGAAGAACTGGACCACCACACCTCTGTTCCATGCCTTTGGAGTTTTCCCTTCCAGTAAGACGGAATTGAACAACTTCTGAAGGGCCCTAAGGACCGGTTTTCCACCCGCCTTCAGGAGTTCCGCTGTAATTCCGTCTTCACCGGGTGCCTTATTGTTCTTAAGCTGTTTAAGAGCCATTCTAATCTCGTACAGGCTGATGTCCGTGATATCTTCGGCATTGTATACTGGTTTTAAATGTAGATTAGGAGGTGTAGGTACGGAACCCTTCTCTGTGCGTGAGCCGACACGCACTTGGCTGGTTTTTTATTTCTTTACCGACTTACATAGTCAATGGTATCCTCATATGTTCATTACGTCATAATTTTAGCATTTATGGTTTTCTGGTAGCCAACCAGCAAACTAAAACCCATTACAGTTTCCTGGAAAACTTAGCTTAACTTCCTTTTCGGTATATTTATGTGACGAACCGACGGATATATTTACTTAACGCAACATAAAAGGAAAACATTAATAATATCGTTTTTAGAAATCCCCTTTGCATGTTTTATTTTATTAGGTACTCTCTAGCTGTTTGCGATTTTATGGGTTGTGGTTATTCGCATAGTTTTACATTAATTTGTTATAATAGTAATGTAGGAAACTCTAGGCCTATTTTGTACCCAATTTTGTAATAATTATACCATGTATGGCTGTTTGTTTTCTGAATAATAAAAAAAAAATAATTATGAACAAGAAACATAAGGAAGAGTTGCAATGCTCATTCAAATGTACTATGTAAATAATGTAGCTACAAATTGATTGTAAGTTTTAGAAGGTTACGTTAAAAGCAAGCAATGAAATATATATTTTTACATAACTAACTAGCTTTTTCGCAATTTCGTACGCTTGGCGTGGAAAGGTATTCAGTTTCTGAGGGGATAGCGTTATATTTAAAATCTTTCGATTTGTATAAATTACTCCGTTCAAAACATGACTACTTTTCAAGCAAGAATATTCAAAATCATAAGACATCGGACATTTTAAATAATTTAAATTATACAAAAGATGACTTTTATCATCATATCAGCCAATGTACACAAGATCTCAATGAATTATGCACCTTAACGGTTCTCACGAAATACACTGCCCATTGGTGAAAACCTTATGAAAATCTGTTCCGTTACATTTTGAGTTTATAACAGACTTACAGACACCGTGCGGAACTTCCTATAATATGTAGTGATGATAATTACATACATAATTTTAATTACATATTACATAATGTACACTTAGTAAGTTGTTCCGTATGCACCCCTGCAAAAAAGATTGTATGCAGACGGCCACTTTTCTCTGCAGTTGACTGTACGTAGTCGTAGTAAACATTGGGTTACCGTCGTTCCTATTGTTGTACGTATTTCCGTACATAGGCACAATAGGCACATAATTTCTAGAACTTATGTACTTATATTTACATACTTTCCTATGTAGCTTGACTCAAATGCCTGGTCGTATCTATTGTATGAGTTACCTATGTGCCGGTAAGGTGCGCGCCATAACCAGTTAATTAATGTCAACGGTCTATGACAGGTGCATGGCAACCGTAGTAACGGACCGGCAGTTCGCGCTTCCTTATTGTTCAAACGGTGAATACCTATTCTTATGTTCTTCTATTTAATATTCGTATTCGATGAAGAATTAAGAAAAGGCAATCGCGATGTAACACAAGAAGATTTTTATTGATACTTATAAGCTTCCTATTGAAAATCCGTAACTTAAGTACGGATACTTGATACAACTATATCTGTAGGTTCGGATGGATGCTCATATTAGAAATAGACTAACTGGTTTAGTCAAGAACACAAATATTTGTACAGTCGAGGAAAGAAAAGGTTCGTCACTTTTTGACTCTATCAAAAAGTGACGAACCTTTTAGTCGTAAAGTGGCGAAAATGAAAATGAAAAATTTATTGATAACATTCGTTACAGGTCGTTGTTCTAATTTTTATATGTCATCATAGTTTTGCATGTATATTGTTTATATTTGGTACTTTTTTACATTCGTCGTACTTTATTTCACGTTTATGACCGCACTGGAAAAATATTCACCTAGATCATAAAACGTTGATTTTAAAAGCCATTTTTTTAATCTTATTTTATAATTATGAGAGGAAGGTGCAGCTCTTATACTTTTAGGTAGGTGATTGATTATATATACGAGGCCGGAGTATATAGACTGATCGTCCGCTTTTAGTTAACTTATTATATATACAAAAATGACATTAAATTCTATATACGCCAGTATATCAGCAGTATTAGAGTCCTGTGTCTGTCCCTATATTTAAGTTCTAACTCGTACATATTTCGTTGTTGACCTTCCCATGCACGAAACATGTAAATGATTACATAGTTTTGACGTGATAACGTCTTTAAAATCGTTTTAGTCGGGTGACATGTTCAGAAACTTGTGTCACACCAAAACCTCACGAACGCGATCGCAGGTATAAGTGAAGTGCAAGTGAAGTAAGACGTTATCACGTAAACATCTCGATCGTAAACCTACTTTACAAACAACCAATTTTTTATTTAATAGTTTCGTCTAGAAAATCTAGAAATATGTTATAAAACTTTTTTAATCTGCATATATAACATTCACGATAAGTGGATTATGAGATAAAATCAGATTTATAGTATGAGGCACTGGTTTAGTAACCTTTGGCTACCTTGACCGATTGCTCGACTCTCAGAAACTGGTTTAAAATAAAATGCTAACTGGTCTGAGCGTGGATATATTTATATTTAACTGTTTGATGCAAGCTCAACAATGCCATTATCATTTACGTTATTATATTACTATGTCTTTCTATGTATATATCTAAACCTTTGTTAAAGATTAGTATGTTTTGCTCTGGGTGTCGTAAGATTTCGTTGTGAGAATCTATTTGAAATGTGTTGTGTGACTTACGCGATATCACATTTTGTTTCTCTTAAAACTTACTAAAAATAGATAGGCATTTAGCCTCTTATTCATAAACGCCCATCAAGCCTCTATTAGTTAACAAGCCGCTAAAGTTGGTTTGTCCTTATCTGTCACTTTGACATTTATGTTTGTGAAATAGGGACAAAACAACTTTTAGTTAACAGAGGTTTGTTAAGTTTTATGAATAAGGGGATTAAAATGTACAATCAAGAGTTCTGCCTTAGATACTTTGTTAATCGTTCCAGATCAGTTCCTTATTCTAATTCCTCTATTGCCATCTTTTACCCTTAATTTTGCCGGTGAATTTGCGGAGTTAATCAAGATGAAAGGGATTGGACAGGAAACCCCGGGACTTTACATACACCTTTGAATTTCATCGCAGATATATGCAGGTTTCCTCGCGTTGTTTTCCTCCACAGAAAAGTAATATTCTGTACATTCATAAGTTCCGAAAATTCATTAGTACGAGCAACAAACTGGTAACCGTACTGTCTTCTTGAAGATCTCACGGTTCGAAATGATTGCCATACGATAAATAAATTGGCACGAGGCGGGATTCGAAACCACGACCGCTGCTTGACAGTTGGCATGATTGAACCACTAGATCACCGTAGCTTATATACCCTTTTACTCACTTATTTTAATTTAAGCGTTTAGATTCTAAACATAATATTTTAACCTTTAATCAGTACTTATACCAACCTAAAATATATGATAATTTAGCTCCAGCATTAAAACATAGAACACAGTAGGTATGTTGGCGAAAGCAAACGGCGCATTACGCAGGAATTGATTGTTTGCAAATAGTTATTTTGTTCGATAGCCTGAAGACGTTTGTACGTGCGGAGAAAGGTGACCGCCATGTTTGCCGGCTAATATTAAGAGGGTACAAACATTTCGTTACAACTCATCATAGTCGCGATCGCCTGCGAGCGGCCATGATTACCACCCACACTACAATGTTTACTGTGTGCGTGCGGTTCGAGTGACGCCGGTTGAACCGACACTTCTTGATCATTGTTATACTTTTACTTTATAGTGAGCTAGGAAAAAATAAAATTGATGAGTTTTACATGTTTTATTTTATTAAAATTATGTACGTACATATTAAGTATCTCCTAGGTACGTATGTTACTAATAATTGGCATTGACCTACTTTTGTTCCCATCAACCATTCCGGGGAAAAGAGATTTCTGATAAAAGAACTTTAATTTTGGCTCCATTTTCTCCTTCCAAAACTAGTCAGCTTTATTAATTCTTAGTCTTAAACTCTGCTCCTGTCCACACCGCAAATAGACATATATTTTTTGGCTGCATCGAAATAAAAGTTTTGGTTAATCATTTAGTTTTATTCACGTTTTTCCATGACATCAATAGTATTAAATAGTATTATAGCCGCGCCGCGACTTTGCTTAAGGAGTACGAGTAAACGTGGGACTTAACGAGTTGCGCAGAGCAGAGCTGGTGTTAGCTCTCCTTTTGCAAACCTGGAAGAAAATGTTATAATTTGTACAGAATAACCTAGACATAGAGAAAAGCCTACCATTACGACCTTGTCTTAAAAAAATTATACATCACATCTTTACAAAATAAAACCGGCCCAGTGCGTGTCGGACCACGCACAAAGAAGGGCTCCGTACCGACACCTCCTAATCTACATTTAGAACCACTATACAATACATTGAATCAAAAAAGGTCGTATCTTCGTAGAAAACTCGCGACACTTACGCCCTTTTGTTTTGGTAAGACAGTTTTTCAGCAATAACTCAAAAACCATTTAACCTATCTTGTTCAAACTAAAAATCGTTGAAAGTATTAATTAATGTACATCATCTAGCTAGACTTTTTTCAAAATTTTAAACCGAACAGTTTGGATCTTAGAGGGGGACACACATTTATTACGACTTTGACAGATCCATAGATACCCCACACGCCTATATGAATTTAAAAAAAAATGACCCCTTGTTACATGTATGGGGTCTTAAACTGGTGGTGGGGGGGGGGGGGGGGTCACCCCATACATGTAACAGGGGGGTCAAATTTTTTTTCAATGTACATAGGCGTGTGGGGCAGTGGCGGCTGTACCTTGAGTGCGCTCGTGCGTTGCACTACCAAAAATTTAGCACCATCAATACCATCGTCATCAATAAAACAATCTCAATTATCTGTAATATACATACATATATTACATTTTAAAAAATGCAAAATAACCAACCACTACTCTATGCTATTTCGTAGTCTTTAAAACTCTTTTTCGCTCAGTCTCAACTCAAAAAACCTCTCCGTGCGCTTCGTGGAGCGCACGCACTAGTCAGTACATTTTCTATGAGAAACGTGTTAGAACGCCAGGCGCGTGAGACGGAAGATACTCCGTACAAACTCTATGAAGAAATAGGTGAATTTGGTGCGCCGCACGAAGCTCGCGTATGCCCGCGTACTGCCGCTTAGCCGAAGATATCCGAGAATTTGCCGACTAGACACGAGGCGGCTGGCCGAGTGGATGACTCATGTATTGCCCGACCAAGCGAAGTTAACGCTCAAAATATAAAGCTTTTCTTGCGCACCAATTGTCAAGTTCGCTTAGTTGGTTAATAACATGTCCTGTGCACTTTTCTTCGACCTTGTCCGCGCTATTATTCGTTTCGTGTTTATTGTTTGTTTTTGTATGTAAATTAAGTGTGCCTGTCTTTTGTGAAGTGAGGAATTGTGTGTTTAATGGAAAGAATAAGTGTGAACAATAAAATCGAGAATATTAAAAACAATAATAAAACTTTTAGTGATTGCTAAATTAGAAATAAAATAGCTGGACCGCCAAGGTCATGTCTTATTTGCCAGGGACCAAAATCGACGGATTGAGGTAATACATAAAAAATAAAATTGTTAGTAGGAAAACGTGGTTGTATTGCAATTTTTGAGTTATATAATATAATATTCCATATATCCATAAATTAGCGCACCACCGGTTCTCGTAGTCAGCAGCCACCACTGGTGTGGGGTATGAATAGACCTTCAAAATTGACATAGAGGTTTCTAAAAAATTTTTTCATTTAAGTCAACTGTTCGTGAGATATTAGCTGTCAAAGTCATAAAAAGTGTGTCCCCTACCCTCTAAGTTCCATACTATGAAGTTTAAAATTATGGAAAAAATCAAGATAATATACATTAGTAAATCCTTTCAACGATTTTTGGTTTGAACAAGATAGGTTTAACAGTTTTTGAGTCATTGCTGAAAAACTGTCTTGCCAAAACAAAAGGGCGTAAGTGTCGTAAGTTTTCTATGAAGATACGATCGTTTGTGATTAAATGTATTATGTAGTGTTTTTAAATTTAGATTAGGAGGTGTCGGTACGGAACCCTTATTGTGCGGGGCCCGACACGCTCATGGCCGGTTTCATCATTTCGGGACACGATTTTTTTCTTCAAGCCCGACCGACGATTACGTCTACGGTAAAACTCACATCGTTCATCGTTTCAATTCCAAAACTTTTATGGACTTTTGTCAAAGTTGGTCTTATTGACCGAGCGAGCGAAGGGAGCGAAGCGTCTCCGTTTCAGGTTTCGACAAAAAATCTTTTGTATGTCAGTCTGTCTGTCCGGATTTTCTCCTCTACAGAATGAGGAATGTATTTTTTCGTTTCAATTTTTTTTTGTCGTATGGCATTTAATTACGAACCGTGAGATCTTCGAGAAGACAAGTACGGTTGCCAGTTTTTGTTGCACTTTTAGCACCACCCAGGGGTCACGTGTAGGGTAACGGTGGGTACTCCCTACGTACGTGGTGCAACTTCGACACCCCTTTGTCAAGTGAGTGGGCAACTTGACTGTTAGAAGTTCTCAAGCCGCCCGAAGGCCTCTAACTTGGCTTAACGACTGCTGTCGTAGACAACAGCCGGGATCAACGGCTTAACGTGCCTTCCAAAGCACGAGAGCGCTCAGTTAGTAACCACTCAAAGCAGTCACCCATCCAGGAACTGACCTGCGCCCACATTGCTTAACCTCGCATACCGCACGCGGTACGCGGGTGCCGCTGGGCCACGAGCGCTCTTAATTCCACTCGTTTCAAATAATTTACGTTTATTGCCCATTTCTGAAATAAGTTTCTGTGAATAATGTAATTTTTGTTAAAATATTTTATTGCTGACTACATTTATCGACAATGGTCAACTACTTGTTGAGACGGTCCGAAAAAGTCAAACACGACGTGTTTATCTTGTGTAGTTTAGGAGTTGCCATGGCCACCTTCTGTCTACGTCATCAGATCAGCTCGGTGGTACCATGATAATGTGTTGTTATCTAACTTTTTTTTTTTATTCAAGAAAAATACATTAAATTTTACATACAATAAAACTCGCCTAACTGTGAAGTTTGATGGCGAGGACCGCTCATTTTTATGCTTAGCTTAAAATTAAGTATAACTTAACCTATTTACTTCACTCTAACAACTGAGCATGCTGGTTAGTCAGTTCTTATCATTAAGATTTCATTTTGACGGTGACGTGTTATTAAGAAGTAAGCCCTGACTTTAATACAGTTTTACCTACTTTTGGACTTTGCCTTAGTATATTAATTTTGTTGAATATTTTTGGTACTACATATTTCGACGTTCTTTCGCCATAATAATTTGTTGTTTTTTTATGTACTAATTTATTTTCTCTTACACTTCTGGTGTTATACTTATTGCAAATTCTTGTTTTGTGATCGTCACTATAATAATGCTCTAATCCTATTAAATATTCAACTTTTTTATCTACTGGTAAGATGTTACATAAGGGAAACAACTTGTCATATTCTTTGTTGCAGTTTCTCTTATCTTTTTTGGTAACCAGGAACTTTGTTAATCGAATTTGTAATTTCTTGACATCATTAATGTACGTTACAAATGTTCGACCATAAACAATAAGACCATAGCTAATCAGCGAGTCGGCAAGTGCGTAGTACACAACTCGCAATGTTTTTTTATTTAATGTACTATTTAGTTGATAGAACTTTGCCAATACAGACCATAAACTAAGGTCTGTATCGGCATCACATAACTCGTTTACATGTAGCTTCCAGTTAAAGTTCTTATCAATTGTTAAGCCTAGGTATTTAAACGTTTCTACGTATACTAACCTGTCACAGCTGCAGTTGCACTTATTAACATGTAGACAATCGTATGTATGACCTACTATATACAAACTCTGTGCATCGACAGTTTTAGCTATCTGATTGTATGGCGAGTGTATATGCATGCATCTAGTTTTAGAGAAATTCAGGATGATTCCGTTGTCATGTGCCCACTTCGTGATACTTTCAAAATCCTCTTGAACACACTTCTGTATCTCTAATGAGTCCTTTGAAGCATAAAGTAGACACATGTCATCTGCGTACATATACACTCGACACTTACTAACCACATTGGATACACTGTTGACATGCATCGCATATCCCACGGGACCATACACCGAGCCGGTCGGCACCCCGAGCTCCACGACCGCTGCTTCCCCGGTCACACCCGAGACGCACGTGCGTATCCTCCTATTGGTCAGAAACTCTTTGAACCACTTATTTGTGGGACCGCGAATTCCACATTTGTCTATTGCTTTTAATAAAATATCGTGATCCAAAGTATCAAAAGCTTTTTTATAATCTATAAAAAGAGCTATCAGCTGTTTACCAGAGTCTAAACATTCATTCACATAGTCGGCGAAACCTAGTAAGGCCGAAACAGTACTGCGCCCCTTCCTAAAACCATGTTGAGTGTCTGAAAGTATTTCGTGGCGCTCCAGGAACGAACTCATTTGTTTGACAATTATTTTTTCTATAATCTTATCGATAACAGACAATATAGCTATAGGTCTATAGTTAACATACTCTAAATGGCTCCCGGACTTGTATATGGGCCTTATAATCGCTTCTTTTAGCTGATCGGGATAGACACCGCTAGTCAGGCAGGCATTCATTAGGTTAGATATAATAGGACTTAATTGACTTCGAAGATACTTGATGTCTTTAAAACGTATCCCGTCCGCTCTAGCTGCCTTGTCACAGGACAATGCATTAATAACCTTTTCCACGTCCGCGGGGCTCACCTTACTATACCTAAAGCTTACGTCACACGGTCTAACATACTGCTTTCTATCAAGAAATTTTATGTGTATGTTTTATGTATGTACTTACATAAGTATGCCAAATTTCAGCTTAATCCGATACCGGCAAGTAGCTGAAAAATGAAATTTTGATGGAAATTTATTTAATTATATACTTACTTACATAAGAACAGTACAAGTTAAATAAAAGCTTTAGTCCATTAAGAAAATATAAAATAAATGTTGTCATGGTAGTTTTCATTAGGTACATATAGTAGGTTATGTATATGTAAATATATAGTATATTATATATATATATATATATTATATATTTGTGTATGTATATGTCTATATGTATTTTATAAATGTATTTGTAATAAGTTCTCTTGTAAAGTTAAATGCCTGCACCTGATGTTTCTGTTTAGCCCAATGGTTGACTGGTAGAGAATGCCTTATGGCATTAAGTCCGCCATTTGTACATATTTCTTGTATTGTGCAATAAAGTTTAAATAAATAAATAAATAAATAAACTTACTTAGCATGTAATATTACTTACCAAGTATCAATATGTAGTGGACGCACTAAAGCTCAGGCCCGTGTCGGGTACGCTCGGTCATCGACCTTTAGGCAGCGACGAGAGCGATACGTCCGTTCTTTGGGAAGGCCCGGCGCGTAATGGATCAACCAACGTTATCGCGCGCGGTTATATAGTGGTTTTTAAAAATGGACTAAATTAAATGGTACACACGTCAACTAGCAGACCCGAAGTTGGTCTGGCGGAAGACCGAAGAGCTAGATTAACCCGGCACTATACCGAAGATATCCCGGACATCAGCCTGTACGAGATTAGAATGGCTCTTAAACAGCTTAAGAACAATAAGGCACCCGGTGAAGACGGAATTACAGCGGAACTCCTGAAGGCGGGTGGAAAACCGGTCCTTAGGGCCCTGCAGAAGTTGTTCAATTCCGTCTTACTGGAAGGGAAAACTCCAAAGGCATGGAACAGAGGTGTGGTGGTCCTGTTCTTCAAAAAGGGTGACAACTCCTTACTGAAGAACTACCGACCCATCTCACTTCTGAGCCATGTCTATAAGCTGTTTTCAAGAGTCATTACGAACCGTCTCGCACGCAGGCTAGATGACTTCCAGCCTCCCGAACAAGCCGGTTTCCGAAGAGGCTTTAGCACCGTAAACCACATCCATACGCTCCGTCAGGTTATACAGAAGACTGAGGAGTATAACCTGCCCCTTTGTTTAGCGTTCGTGGACTACGAGAAAGCCTTCGATTCGATCGAAACCTGGGCTGTACTACAATCTCTCCAGCGGTGCCAAGTGGACTACCGCTATATCGAAGTGCTGAAGTGTTTGTACGAGAACGCCACTATGTCAGTCCGACTCCCAGAGCTTGAAGCCTATCCCATTGGAGCGGTGAGTCAGGCAAGGAGATGTTATTTCTCCTAAACTGTTCTCCGCTGCACTGGAGGATGTTTTCAAGACTCTGGACTCGAGAAGGCTAGGCATCAACATAAATGGCGAGTACCTCACTCACCTTCGGTTTGCTGACGATATAGTAGTCTTGGCTGAGACCATGGAAGATTTAAGTACAATGCTCAATGACCTCAGTAAAGCCTCCGAGCGAGTTGGTCTAAGGATGAACATGGACAAGACGAAGATCCTGTCAAATGTCCATGTCGCACCAACTCCCTTAACAATCGGACACTTTACGCTCGAAGTTGTAGACGATTACATATACCTAGGACAGACTGTCCAGTTAGGTAGGTCCAACTTCGAGAAAGAGGTTAATCGTCGAATCCGACTCGGCTGGGCAGCGTTCGGGAAGCTACGGCACATCTTTTCGTCCAATATTCCGCAGTGTCTCAAGACGAAAGTCTTTGACCAGTGTGTGTTGCCAGTGATGACATATGGTACTGAAACGTGGTCGCTTACTATGGGCCTCATAAGAAGGCTCAAAGTCACCCAAAGAGCAATGGAGAGAGCTATGTTAGGAGTTTCTCTGCGTGATCGCATCAGGAATGAGGCCATCCGCAGCAGAACCAAAGTGACCGATATAGCCCTCCGAATTGCTAAACTTAAGTGGCAGTGGGCGGGGCACATAGCACATAGTACGTAGAACCGATGGCCGTTGGGGCGGAAAGGTTCTCGAGTGGCGACCACGTACCGGAAGGCGTAGCGTGGGCAGGCCCCCCACACGGTGGACCGATGACCTGGTGAAGGTCGCGGGTGTCCGCTGGATGCGGGTGGCGCAGGACCGGTCATTGTGGAAGTCTTTGGGGGAGGCCTATGTCCAGCAGTGGACGTCTTTCGGCTGACATGATGATGATGATGATGAAATTAAATGGCTAATCTATGAGCGTTGAATAAAATACAAAAAATAAATCAATTCCTGTAGTTTTATAATAAAATATTTTACTTTCAAAACATCATCAAATACGTGAAAAAAAATGTTTAATCACACCAAATTAGACATTCTGTACTATTTTTTTTAAATAGTAAAAACGCATATTTTAGAACTATTGCGATTGCTATGTACCAGAAGACTATATATGCTATTGAAAAAAGTAAACATTAGAACATTTTTGTAAGTTTAAAAGGGAAATATCCTAGCTAAAAGATGGCTCTGACGCGTGTTTTTGGAAAACACGTCGACAAAAACCTGGTTGTTTTAAATAACCGTTTATAGAAATAGAATTACAGCATTGCTATGGTCTAGAATAAGAGTTCATCTATACAAAACAGTAGTTTACTTTAATAATGTAAGCATTTGAACAAAAATATGGCCCCTGAAAAAACCTAGAGTTTGCTGAAACACCAACTTTTCGTTCGTACCCTCTTAAGTATATTTATGAAGTAGACAGTTGTTACGAGCGGCGGGACAGGTCTGTTGCCATTTTCTTCCTGTTAAGAATTTGGGTCATTTTAAGTAACTAAAGTAGGTATTACTTACCCATTTCTTCTTGATTTAATTACCCTGTAGTTTAACTACAATTTTGACTACCTTAGATGTATATATTATTTGCAAAATTTTAGTTTCTATTTACTTGAGGCTAGAAAACAATTTCATCATTCGCTTGCCCTTATCCCAGTTACTTGGTGTCGGGACAGCATGTATTTTCTATCGTCCGTCACGTCATCTCGCCACTCGCATCCTTCCTGTTCACATCGCCTCTCAGGCAATCCTTATCCTTGGCCTAACCTTTCTCTCACATTCTTCCACATTCATACCTAATACTCAGGCTACAAACGAATATAATTCACATCATTATAATATGTGGTATTTTAAAAATAGTGTCATAGTTTGTCTATTCAAGAAATGATAAATAATCCATTATGCTGAGCCACGACACATGGTTTTGTATTTAACTTTAGTTCTTGTGTTTTAATTATTTGCTATGTGTGTCGTGGAAAAGAATAAATAATTTATCTATCTATCTATTAGGAAATTTTCTGATTTAATTAGAGGAAAATCTACTTCTAAATTGTATTTGCGTATGAATAATACTTTTGTGTAATTTTATGAAGGACGTATGACTAAATATTGTCATAAAAAACCCTAATCGATAAGTCACTTAAGTTAGCAATTTCGTTTTGTAGCAAACGGTTATCTCTACGCTATTCATCGTCTTAAGTGGTTTTTGTCGTCACGATTTATGACGTTCTACATTTCTTTAAGAACTCTAAAGTTTCCACGAAATCAAGACGCAAGAGGATTTGTTAACACTCAGAGGAGAAATCTGAACTGTCAAAAATCTAAATGACATTCTACGTACCATTTCTTGAATGAATTTGCCAAATAAAATATTCATAAATGAATGAATGAATCATTCATTTATTTATTGCAATTATCATGTTCATTATACGAGTACAGTGGATGTTAAAATGTAATAATTAGTCGGTACATGATACCCTGCAAGGGCACTGCAATTTTCTTACATTCTAAAATTAGGCTATTTCTAGATATATTATAAAATATTACAATAACAACAATTTCAATACAATAACATATATTGCAAATAAAATAAAATAAAACTAATGATTTGATATAACTGATACTATTATTATTATTATATAATAATAATAATAACTGATACGGTACGGTCCACATTTGTCGGGCATGCCGCCGTCCCGGAGAGTCACTCAGGCATATTATTTCTGGTTGTAGTCATCTTGCTAACGGCGAGTACTTGCACACACATAACTTGGTGGCCAGGATTATTCACCAGCAGCTTGCTCTTTTATACGGTCTCGTGGACTTCGAAGTGCCGTATTATAAGTACACACCTGCGCCAGTTCTCGAAAATGGTCGTGCAACGCTCTATTGGGATCGATCTGTCATCACGGACAGGACTATTGTAGCCAACAAGCCTGATATCGTGCTGACAGATCGATTGAAGCGCCAGGCAGTGCTCGTTGACATCACCATCCCCCATGACGAGAACCTCGTGAAAGCTGAGAAGGACAAAGTCAGCAAGTACCTAGACTTGGCACGTGAGGTAACCGCCATGTGGGATGTTGATTGAACGATTATTGTCCCGATAGTCGTCTCTGTGAACGGTCTAATAGCGAAGAGTCTCGACCAACATCTCAAGAGACTCTCGCTAGATCGCTCAGGGTCAAATACAGAAGGCGGTACTCCTGGACACGGCGCGGATAGTCCGGAGGTTCCTCTCTCTGTCGCCCAAACCACCGGCAGCTTAGGCCCGCCTCGCTGCCTTGCTTTTATACTTTGTACGTGTATTTTTATATTTTACATTTGATAAATTTATTGTAAAAAATCTAACCTAAGAAAAAGAAATAAATAAGGTGAATAATAACTGATACTAATAATTATTATTATTGATTAACTAATGAACCTATTGATTGATTTATTTTCATCAATCCATTTATAATTTAATGTATCTATATCTTTCTACTCATTAACAAAAATATATGTCGGCGCGGGACGGGATAAAAGCTCTAATAGCTGGGGCCCGCGCAGGTGACACGCAATATTAGCTCAATGTTTACATTAACAGCATTAAGGTTTTATTTTACTCAGAGGAGGTCTGTGTTCGTAGAAACGGGACAATGTGTTATTGTCGAACGTAGCCGTGGGTCTGGAATTTGAATGAAATTTGATATCTGTGCTTTGTTCTAAGCTTTGGCTTGAATGCCGAGCGGGCATTCTGATTTGATCTGCGAATGAGATGGGACGTATTCCCTACCGCGACCGCGCCGTGTGGCCCGTGTGAAGTACCACTTGACCCACGGATTCGTTACCGTTTCAACAATGTTGTCGTGTTCTCAGCTTGAATAACTATTCAGTGTGAAAGACTTTGTCATTTGATTTCCACCTCGTGTGATTGTGATTTATTGACATTGATTTGTGATTTTAAGACTTGTGACTGTAATTAATTGTTATTACTGTGCTGATCTCGTGTGCGTGATTGTACCCACTGTTCCGCCCACTTAATATGGATTCAACTCCTGATCATTCTGATGCCGATGTTATTGTGCTCCTTCCACGCCCCCGTTACCCCCTCTTTACCCCGACATCAGAAGTCGGGATACGCGCCACGAGAATTTGGTGGAAATCGTAAGAAAAATGTGATCCTACGTGGAATAAATAATCTGGGTTAATCCACGACGATGGAACAATCTGTATCAATTATATCGACTGACATGAGATTGGGATGTCATGAAAATACGCAATTAAGATTTTGAAGATTAGATTTTGAAGCAGGATGCAGTTCTGACAAATACGAACTAGTTTTCCGGAATTTTTCTTCTTGAGAAGAACATGGAAGTTTAAGCTTGATGTGGCACAGTGACTTCGTGCATTGAAGAAAACCAGATAATCTGAGAGCGATTTTAGCATTATTCTGAAGACTGCTCATGAATGTTTAGCCACATCGTAATTTCCTCAGATGACTTAATTCAGAATGAATTGGAACTAGATTTGAGAAATATTTTCGGCAATATTTGATTAGTGATTACTTAGTATGCCTAGTGATGATGAAACCTGTGCGTATCGTTTTCAAATAGAACTCTGTCATATTTAATGGCAGGATGAGCGAATTTATGTTTCTACCGTTTAGCCGATTATGACTGAGAGAACTCCGAAAAAAAAAAAAAAACAAATTGATTGTATTTTGCTGTACATATGGACAGATTGGTGATAAATCCAATGAATGTGAAAAAGATACGCTTCAGATGGACACTTTGAAATATGTTTTCGTGAAATAAGTAATCAAGGCAACAAAGATGAAAGCTGAAGTAATTTGTAGTTTACTTCCAATGTGAACGAGTTTGACACACCACTCTTTAATATGGTGTTCATCGATCATCTTCGTCGCAGTCGCCCAGTTGGAGAGACAAGTGAACTGCGGTACAGCAGCGAGTGGACGGCTACAGCCTCTAGCCTGTGTCGTCTCAGCTTACAAATCCGGTCAGTCGTTCCAATTATTGTTTTGGTTCTGAATGATATCTGATTTTAAAGAAACTTGGGCAATTTAATTTAGTGCCCAAAGTTTTGGGCCTTTTGCTACGTTGACGGGCATTGATGGTGCCTTTGTGAATATTATTTGTTTGGTATCCTCTGATTGAAATCTCAGGAGGACGGCTGTGCTCCTAGTTGAGCAAATTTTTTGTTGATGATATCAGTTCAGAATCTCTGTTGCATGACGATTGTTTCTGATTATGCAATATTTATGGCATTTTAATTGGCAGGGCTTTTATGCCCGATGTTTTACAATCGAGTTTTAACTTATGTTAAGTCGGTGAGCCAACGTATACTTACGTATTCAATTTTGGTATGTGGATGCAGATATGTCAGTGGTGACATAACGTTTATGGCGTAAGAAAAAAAAAACAGGAATACTTTTATTAAATAGTTGAAGCTACGCCAGTGGTGCTCGTAATAAATAAATAAAAAAAATAAAAATAAAAAGTTATTGATGGTAATGGTTTAGTATACAGTTCCGCGATGTTTGTAGATTGGTTCCTGGTAAGAGATTATCTCGTTGTAAAATCATTTAGAAAAAAAAGCTTTTGATAGCTAATCGATTACAACAAGTACTGGCTAGCTACTGGTTTGCGAGCCGTATATTAAAAAATCGTTTTGAGTGATTTTGAGTCGCATGTACAACGAGAACTTAATAATAATTCTGTACTGTGCCTGATAGATTCGATGTTTCTATCTAATCTACGGTTTGACTGATGTTAATGTCTATACGAATATTTTGACTGTTAATTTGCACGATGCGTTTGAAATAAAAATGCTGTGTTTGTGTGAAAAACCTGCATGCGTCTGCGGGAAAGTTTGAGGCTACAATCGTGTGGCATCCCTGGCCGGCGCTGGGCTGGCGGGGAACTGTGGCCTGTTCCTTCTCGGCTGTAGGACAGCTGGGACCTGTGCCCCGATGGCGGGTTTATGATTGTGATGTTGCCCGTGATTATGATGGTGATTATGATGTTGATCACGATAAGGTTATGATTTACGTGATAAAGTTATGATGGTCATGATTATGACGATGACGATTATGATGTGAAGCCCATGTACGAGATACATTGTGGTTTGATTGTTGTCTGTCTTTGGTTCGATGACAATAATGGTCTTTTCTGAGGAAGTGACCTTTACCATAAAGCAGTTTGAAAATTATAACGTATTAAAAAAATTGGGGTCTTTACCTTTAGTAAAAGCATGTTCGGGCTAAGAAACTACGATAGTTTATCCTAGTGCAGTTGTTTAATCATATCACCATAATGATATTGTAAAAGAAGGACGTTAAGTCCCAAGTTTTCACATATTTTGGTACAAAAAGACCTGTAAGAAATCTTGTTGCAATTTACCGGTCTTTAAAAGATTACAGCACTTTCGTAATGTTTTCAGTTCATAGTGATAACTGATTTTGAAACCTATTCAGGTCCATACAATTTGAAATGGGTGGGTTTTCTCGTTATTGGTCAGTTTTGATATTTTTATAGAAACGGTAGACGAATGGGTCATATTGGTTTAAAATAAATCGTAGGCTAAAAAAAAAAACACGCAAAATGGAAATATTAGATTCGTTACTTAATAGAAAATTTATTGGAATGAGATCACTTATTTTCAAATGAAAATGAAATTAACCATGAATTTTCAAATACGAACCTAACAATTTTAGTCGTTTGTGTATACCCGTGATGCCGCAAGAGTTTTTATAGAGGACGACATTTATAGACATTGGATTAAATAGTACTAGTTTCTCAATGTGTGACAACAACGTGCAGATTTTGTTACGATTACACAAAATGCAGATTAGTTAGCTTAATCTAATTCCGGTAAGACATACGAGCTGATGGTCTTTATCCACTCAGTTTCATTTCACATGGTTTCCTTGTTTATGCTCTGGGAAAGTAGAGCTAAAAATTACGGAGATTACTTGGTCCTAGTTGATTCATTTACAAAATACGTACGTAGCTATGTAAAATATAGACTTTTGTAATTTCTGACTTCTTAATTATTGATGTGACTAGCTATGAGCTCTTCGTATTTCTGAAGCATCATTCAGCATTTTTCATCGATTAGAATAACAGCTCGCGTGAGAATTCTTATTTCTGTAATATTAAAAAAAAAAAATTATGGCATGAATGCAATTTCAATATGGTTTAAATAGGATTTCTGGTTTCATATTGATTGTAACCAATTTCAACTAAGATTAACGTCTGTATTGTAGTAACAAATCTAAAGAAGGTTTTTCTCTGGTCTTTGGCCTGACATACTTATTGATGCTGATGACAACGTAACAGCTCATATAATAACAAAAGAATAAACAGAGTTCATCTTTTAGAGTTATGGAATGAAGTTAACTGACGTTTGTCGCGACATTTTTTGAGATTTGACCGTTGCTAAAATAAAACCGATGTCGTTGAAATCAGAGATCAGGTGGTGAATTCTATAATTCTGTTTAAGGGTTGGTAAAACTTAAAGTTTAAAAGCAAGAAAGCAAAGATTTTAATTTTTAGATTGGTGATTTGTTTGATTATTTTGAGTCATATGAGTGGAAATCAAATTAAATTTGAAGTAATGAGGTAAATCTAAGATTTTGTTTTAAAGAAGACAGTATTTCTATTATGCTATTTAACGAGTATGTGTAACACAGAGTTTAAAATGCCAACGATTTAATGTTTATGGGAAACAGTCAGGATCAGCCCTTGTCGGCGAGGTGTGTAGTTGATACACATGGTGGCCGAGATTTAACACTGATGTTGCATTGTTTGCTTGGTATACTTCGATTTGGCTCTTGTAAGGTGGCTTGCAACGTAGTCTACTGACTTGACCATTAGCCGTAGGTCAAATTCGGAACCCAGTTTAGCTGGTACGGAGACTGCGCGGTGCGGTGGCAAGCAGGAGGATTACGGTTGCATTGTGGTCTGTGTGACCTTGCGTTGATGGCACTGTGGTCTCTGTGACCTAGTGTTGGTTGCATTGTGGTCTGTGTGACCTTGTGTTGGTTGCATTGTGGTCTGTGTGACCTTGTGTTGGTTGCAGTGGTGTGGTCTGTGTGAGACCATTTGTTATGCTACCATGGATAATATCACGTGTGTGATGATGGTTGAGCCAAATAGTTGTGTCCATACGAATTTGAGTAATTTGATAGTATGGAATTAGTATTGGGCTGTACCTGATCTGTGTCCTGTGAAATGTTTCATGACTGTTGATGACTTGATGATAAATCATGGATTTTGGAAACTAACTAGTTTGTTGTGGCTGTGCCTTGGTGGCAGGATAGCCGAGCAGGTGGTACTGTATGAATGATGTCTTGGTAGAGACTCTGTGAAGTTGTTTGGCACACGAGGACGTGTGACAGTCAGGATCGCCGTGTCGGCGCGGGACGGGATAAAAGCTCTAATAGCTGGGGCCCGCGCAGGTGACACGCAATATTAGCTCAATGTTTACATTAACAGCATTAAGGTTTTATTTTACTCAGAGGAGGTCTGTGTTCGTAGAAACGGGACAATGTGTTATTGTCGAACGTAGCCGTGGGTCTGGAATTTGAATGAAATTTGATATCTGTGCTTTGTTCTAAGCTTTGGCTTGAATGCCGAGCGGGCATTCTGATTTGATCTGCGAATGAGATGGGACGTATTCCCTACCGCGACCGCGCCGTGTGGCCCGTGTGAAGTACCACTTGACCCACGGATTCGTTACCGTTTCAACAATGTTGTCGTGTTCTCAGCTTGAATAACTATTCAGTGTGAAAGACTTTGTCATTTGATTTCCACCTCGTGTGATTGTGATTTATTGACATTGATTTGTGATTTTAAGACTTGTGACTGTAATTAATTGTTATTACTGTGCTGATCTCGTGTGCGTGATTGTACCCACTGTTCCGCCCACTTAATATGGATTCAACTCCTGATCATTCTGATGCCGATGTTATTGTGCTCCTTCCACGCCCCCGTTACCCCCTCTTTACCCCGACATATACATTCAGAAATAGGTAAGAGATCCGTAATATTTATTTTATTAATTTATGTAAAGTAATAAAATAATTGATTCTACATTGTTTATATGACAGCTGATGGTGACATCGCTTTAATCTACGACATGATAGTCATATCATGGTAACATGTCCAAATCACTTAATTGTCTATGCTTACAATTCCAATAGCAAACTAGGACTGATTTCGCACTTTTCGCAAATGATAGCCATACCGCTAGATGCCTCTAAACGAGTGGAATCGTGCTCCTCATGTATCACATGTCGCGTCACTTGCTTTCTTGACGCGACACGACATGTAATGCGACACGGGTACGGAATCGGATCGTGTGGCTGGGCCTGGAACGCTTTATTTGGAGTTATACCATGTGACGGCCCATACCACAGAATTCTGTAGTGCTTAAAATGTGGCGTAATTTTAGGTAAATCGTGCGGTAAACACCTATTATGTGGCAAGTTTCAGTTGATATTGTGAATTAAGTAGCTAAGTAATTAAATATCATGTTTGGGTTACATGTTACGGGACGTTACAAATACATTGTCAATGTCTGATGAGAAAGAACGTTGGTAAACGCTACTTTACCCTTTAGCTACCTACCTTTTATATTCATGTTCCATCGTTCATGCATGTCCCTAGTCGTGTGTGGAATGGAAACCCCAAGTTGAAATGACCACCCGTTACGAGTAACGAGTATGTGTGCTGAAAGGGGACGGTTAGTTTTTGTGCACATCAAGAAAACTTCAGATAGCTTATTCAGCGCCCTTACCTTCGGCTCAATCAATAAATACCTGCGATCTAAGACATTTTTCGTTTTACCGTTTTACTATCGCCAAGCTGAAAGCGAATTCACTCTACTGAGCGCAGTCGTGTAACAAAGCTGGTTTTTCCAGGTCTAGACTACCGTAGACAAAGGCCTAAGGTCAACCTGTCTCTAACCTCAGATTTATCCGACACGCTTGCCGATGCCATATTACAGCTCACCTTAGACTTTATAACAAACTATAACATTTAATGCGACGTATTTTCTACGAACATGTTAAACGCTTACGCCTGTTTGGTTATTTGATGAAGATCCTAGACAAGACGTTAGCAATAATAAGTTTAACGTCTCAGGATTAAGGTCGTCGTAAGCGGTGCTGGTATTTTTGATAAAGGTAATGCTTGGATATGATATAGAGTACCTGCTTCGGTTCTTCGTAATTTTTTCGCCATAGTGTGTTTTTTTTTGATGTTTGATCTCTATCAAAACATGATCTCTCGCTTTAATTCTTTAAAGAGTAAATAATTTTATATGTCTGTCTATCTGTCCATTTGTTATCTTTAAACGTTTAAACCACTAAACGGATCAACTAAATCATCTCCAACAGGGGGTGAATCTAACTCGCATAAGTAAGACTATCGTGATTAAGTCTCTCTAAGTAAGAATAATATAATAAGTCAACATGGTAGGTAAGTGAAAGAAACTGTACTTTTTAATGACATAATTCAACATCTAGATGGAGTGCAACCGGAAAAGATGAAGATCTTTATCTCGGAGAGCATCGCAGAGTTGAGTGACTGACCTGGGCGTGTATGTACTCTTGTAACAGCTTTAAGTAACTTTATTATAAGTACTATACAGTTTTTTCAGTGATTATGATTCTTAGTGAATAAAACGTGGAGCTAAATCTTCTTATACGTATAACTTACAAAAATAAAGAAAGAAAGATACATTTATTCAATTGATTCATTTACATTACACAATTCGTTCATACTGGATACTATTTATTTATTGATTGCTACCAAATGACCTTAAATTCTTATTTACAGGGGATTCGTAAGGTAACATATAATTAGTTTTTTTTAATAAATAAACAAATAAATATTCACACACACACACGCACACACACAATTTTTACACAAATCGGACTAGTCCCATAGTGAGCTCAATAGGTAAGGCTTGTGTTGTGTGTACTAGACGAGGATATATTCAATAGAAATATACTTAAATACATAGAAAACATCCAAGTCTCGGGAACAAAATGTTTATGCTCACCACAGAATGAAGTTAACGTAAATGAAGTTCTATTTAAGAGGGCTTTAACGTGTCCACTAGGTCCACGCGTATATAATTATGATTATTTAAATTTAACGCTAGATATTGAAAAAAAGGAGGCCAGTTGGAGGCCAGTATGTTATGTATTTTGTATTTAAGTAACTTTTTAAATTTTTAACCGACTTCAAAAAAAAGAGGAGGTTCTCAATTCGTCGGAATATTTTTTTTATGTATGTTCACCGATTACTCGGGGACTAGTGGACCGATTTCAAAAATTCTTTTTTTGTTTGAAAGGGTGTGTTTTTTAGTTGGTCCCATTGTCACCAAGTCTGGATCTGATGACGGGATCTTGGAAAAATCGAAGGAACTCCTCAAATTATATATACCAAGAGGATGGGGTAAGGCAAAATTATACTCCTCAAATTATATACCAAGAGAATGGGGTCTGGCAACGTTTGGAGTCGGTGTTTTTTTGTTAAAAATTTACATTAATTTATTTGTCCCCCCAATATTTAATTTAATATTATTTTGTGCTAAATGTATAAGGGTTACGGCTGATATTCGTCACCTATGGGGTTTTTAAAATTCCATATGAGTAAGATAAGATCTAGTTTCTTTGCAATACAGAAGGGGCTGTTAATATGAGTCATACCCGAAACAAACCAGAAGGTAACCAAAACCGTTGAACTGCGTTTTTTAGGCGCGCAAAAAAACTGTAACGTCTTAGTAGGTATTATATGAATCCCAATGTTACTATTTTTACAAACTGTTTTATTTAATGTCGTTGTACCTAATGAATTAAATAATTGTAAGGGTTCCAAAACTTTCATATACAACAACATAGGGTACGCGGTAGGTACGCGTGAACTATTAGGCACTAGTTAGTTAGTTAGTTATTCTGGGCGTCTTCCGCAAGTCGACATCTAGCGTGCCTATTTTGCGTGAAAGGGGTAGCGCTACTCTAACCACCCTAGCTCCTGTATGAAGTTTACCAATGCTTTGGTATTGTTTACTGCTGCGTGCAGTGTGTTCGGAGTTCCTATGTACTTTTTCCTGTATATTTCTACCTGCTTGCAGTCCAATATGTTTAGACGTCTCTTCTGCCTCCATGCATGCTCTACACATGGGGCTGTCTGTGATGCCTAGGTTGTATAGATGTTTGTTGAGTGTGTTGTGTCCTGTTTTTATTCCTACTACTTTGCGTAGTTGGTCTCTGTGTGTCCTTAGTAATGTAGTTGTGACTTTGTGGTTTTGTTCAGACAGTATCTCTTTCGTCTGTCGACATGTATCTATCTCCTCCCAGTACTTTTGATGCAGATGTTTAGCGTACCGGTTTAGTTGGTTATATATGTATTTTTGTGGTAGGGGTATAATTGGCTCCGGTCCGTATGCCGGTGTTTCTGAGCCTTTTCTGGCTAGTTCATCCGCTGCATCGTTTCCTCTCGAGCCACTGTGTCCCTTTATCCATTGTAAAGTTACCTTGTTTTTGTATCACCACATTTTTGAAAGCTTTTGGTGGCATTCGTATATTAGGCCTGATGTATATATGTCACTTCTCAGTGCCTGCAGTACTGATTTACTGTCTGAGAGTATTAGTATGTTTGTGTCTTTGACTTGTCGTCTCTCCACGGCATTACAAGCTTCGATGATCCCCACACATTCAGCTTGAAAGACCGTGTTGTATTCACCTAGAGGTTTGGATATGTGTATGTTCAAGTCTTCTGAGAATACACCACATCCTGTTCCCTCATTCGTATTAGACCCATCGGTATAGATTCTTAGGTCGGTTTGGTTTAGCCCTTCTTTCGAGTCTTCTGCTAGGATTATATCATATTCCTTCCGGAAGACCGCACGCAGTTTTCGGTACTCTGTCTCTATTAGGCACTAGGAGTAAAGTCATAAGTCATAAAGTCATAAAATATTGATTTGTTAAATTACGGTAGGTACATAATAAAAGATGAAGATGAGTAAAGAGTATAATAAATAAATAAATATTAGGGGACTAATTTACACAAATCTATCTATTCCGATAGTAAGCTCAATAAGTCTTAGATAGGTACTTCTTGATACTTACCTACTTATATAGGTACTATGTATCCTGCGGAAGGTTACGCCCGCGTGCATGGCCGGGTTCGGTCTGTGTCAAAAAAGTAGACAAAGACATCGGAGAAAAGCAGAGTCGCAGCGTTAAGCTAGATGATTTTTCATATAGTTGTCTCGTTAAATCCTTATGGTGCACTAAAATGAGTTAGAATGCGACAGATAGTAGGTACGATCTTTTTCGGCTGTTAACAAATTGTCTCCATTTGAAAGCACACCAGGATGTTAAATCCCATATAAACTTAACACACCACAACGTCAGTTCAGTACAATTTTCAGTTATGAAGACGGAGACACTGATAGGTGAAAACCTGTCAGATGTCACTTGTCCGTCTCTCTCAAACTTTACGATTTGTGCATTAGTAAGATCAGATGTACAGAAGATCTACTTTACTCTGATATCTGTGTCTGATGATCTGATATCCAATCCTAGGGCTAGGGAACGTCATACATCAGCCAGATATAAGTATATAACACCTATATGTACCTACTGTATATAATCTGTGGTACTGGACTTCTCTGAACCTTCTTACGGGTGAAATTCCGCACAGAGCATTGACGAAACAAAAATTTTACCGGTTATAAATCTGATATAATACAAAGCAAGTGGACGTATAAGGCGGCCCGTCCCACGGAGGTTAACGTCACGTTTCAAGTCGCCAAAACCAGTAAGGAGTGGCCGGGTGATGGGGCTATACGTGTCCGCAATGCTAATAGCAGTTTGGGTACCGAATGTAGTTGGGCTATAAAAATGTCACATGCTTGCTGACTTCACTTCGACCTTTTTTACCTCTGACTATTGAAACAAATACATTATTAAAAGACAGAACTAAGTTAAAAGTGTTTTTTATAGGTTTATATCACCTAAAATCGTAGAGTGGATAAAACTTTAAAAAAAGTACCTACCTAGTTAATAACGAAATTTATCAAATATAAACATTCCCGAAGAGTACAGCATCTTGTTTTCTAGGGCGCGGAAGACATAAACCACTCTTTTTGAAGAGTACTTAAGACTACTATGAATAATAAAAATATATTTTTCTCAAACATGCAATGAAATATTGATGTTATGTTTCTTATAATAGGCTGCGAAGTATGACGTTTCAGGTGCGGCTAGGACAAGAGGTCGTTAATGGAATTTCATACAAATCTTGCAGGCCTAGGCCGGCAAAGACCTCTTATTTAATTTCCATTCCACATAAATTTGTAGCACAGGCATTATAACATTCTGCCACTATGCGTGTTTGAGAAAAGCACTATACATACCTCGGCGGGAAATGTGGGGTTGCCCGCCTCAGACCTATCCGGCCTCACTCGCTCAGCCGTCTATATGTCTTCGGCCGGCAACCCCTTTCATCCTGGCCTTTGTAGTAATATACTATTAAGTAGCGGTATAATCAAGTGTTAAACGAAAAATGGTTTGCGCTCCGTTATATACTTAAACGCCATAATATAGTGAAAATAAATATTGGGGACAATCTTACACAAATCGACATAATCCCAAACTAAGCAAAGCTTGTACTATGGGTACTAGACAACGATATACATTCTTATTTAGATAAATACATACTTAAATACATAGAGAACATCCAAGACCCAATAACAAAATCCGTACTAAATGCACAAATAATGCCCTGGCCGGGATTCGAACCCGACAAGCGTTCTATAACGACAAGTTACAACGCAATGGAAAAATTTAATATCGAGAGACGATCTTACACAAATCGACCTAGTCCCAAACTAATCATCATCATCATCATCCTAGCGTTATTCCCAGTACAGTCCTGAAGGATGCCTGGGGTTCGCTAGGTACCTAATCCCAAGCATTGGCGTAGACACTATAGTCCCCAACTAATGCGATTGGTAATTAAAATTAAACAATGCATTTGTCCATAGGTATTTTACTCTCAATAGCTAACTACAACACAACATCCTCGAACAAAGCCTACCTGAAATAACATTTGGTTTTTAAAAGGAATGGACACACTCACGTCTTAATGTTATAAATGATTTGGTTCTTATACCTGGTATAGAAGGCTCAAAATCGCATGAATATTGTCCAGAGTTGACCGCCTGCGTGACATACGGACACTGATGATCTCACGAGGTGATGACTCAAAACGGTAGACTCGTATTAATAAGTAAGATAAATGCATAACATTTATCCTTAATGAATTGGGTGATGCTGATGAATTGCAATTTCAAACACTAGGTTCATACACTAGGTTCAAAACCATTTCAAAAATGAAGAATATTGAGTTATAACAGGATTTAAGAAGTAACAGTAGCTAGGGTATTTGAAAATATCCTCGAACTCTGCATTGTGCGTGGTAAAACAACGATCTCAGAAAAAAAATCTCCAGTCATGTCTGCGAGTAGGTTCCAATCAATATTCTACTCAGACTAATCTTACCAATCAATTTTAATCAAACATCACATCCTTTTATGTTTAGGCTTTGTAGGTGTAACAAAGAAGCAATCAACTTTGTAACTTTAAAAAAGGCTTCCAAGTTTACTACATGAACCATAAAGCATTGTAAATATTTATACGAGGAAATATAACCCTTTCATACACAACAATAAAATTGCACGTTGCTAATTCAACTCAACATAACAATAATAAAAAACGTCGTAAAAGCCAGGGATATTCACCACACATACGACCTAACCATTTTTACTTACATCACGCATAAAAGTAACCTTATTGTTAATATCCACCATAACCTGACCTCAGTTTACATATTTTAAGTATCAATTGACAGGTCATGAGTTAATGGACGTGATACGGGAAGTGCTAATGTAATGAGATCTCTCTTACTGTGTGGAAAGTGATGTAAGAAGGTTCAGGGTACAGTGGTTGTGATATAGGTTGCAGGCGTGCCCTTTCGCCGGGCGCGGTTCGACCTAACCCATATTGTTACGTAAAGTTTCAGATGCATTAGTGTGCTGTGATTTTGAGGTTATGTCAAACTATGCAACATTGACCGCCGTGAAAGTCATCTTCATTAACTTGTGTTTTTCTTCCACCCGACATCTCATCACTCACAAGCTTCCTATTCATATTATTATCTTTCACGCAGTTCATTTGCCTTTTCCATGGTCTACCTTTGCTCTAACAACCCTCAAAATACACAAAGAACGTAGGAATGAATGAATATTTTTTATTAGAATATTGAAGTTTGATTTCAGTGCGTGAAAATGGTCATCCATTAATTCCATCATTCAACTTTAACTCCAGTGGGCACTGTATAGTCTGTATATTACAAAATAACAACTCGCACCGACGTATCAGCATCTCTCTCATGGCTCATCAGTATAATTCAATTGCCTTTTCTCCCTGTTGCATGGTATGTATGGGAAGCGATCCGTTACACGCACAATCACTTTCCCATGATTGTTGCACACAATGTGACATTTACTGATATGTCTGATTTATGGCGGGTAACCGCCCGGGCAGTCTGTTGGAAAATCGGTGTTTCAACGAGACAGATGCATTTTATATAGAAAACTCCGGAGTTTCATACAAAAAGTAAGATCGCGATGCTGATGCCGGTGTGATTAGATAGATGCATTTTAGAAGAAATGAAGGGACTTCATAAAGGATTGCATAAAAAAATTCTAAAGTGTGAACTAAATGAAAATGAAATGAAATGAAAATAATTAGTCCATAACATTGAATACATTTGAGATACATAAAATTGAAATTATAAATAAACAAACAAAAACAGATTTATTATCTGGCCCTGGAGGCCTATGGTACTCCCTCCAACGCTCATGTAGCGGGCTGGCGTCCCACTCTAACCGCCGAGAGCATCATGTTGGAACTAAGAACGAGTAGGAAACGAAAAGAATAAATATTTATTTGAATACATCATCTATCTTGACTATATATTATGCTGTTTAATTAGAAGCCAAAACACGATTGTTCAAAATATTCTTAATGGATAAATAAAAGATCCTATGTAATGCTTACTTGTTTTCTTTATCGAACAGTATTCGAATGTTTTGGCTAAAACCTTACACTCGTTTTCAAGGCTATTGGCTATACATGCGTACTCTACGTTGCCTTGAATACTTACGCTCCATACGATAACATAAAACAATAATCGATACGCCACAATACGAGTAGTAAACAAACGTTTGTGACGTGAACTGCACTATAATATACTAATGGTTTCTTCTAATGACCAAACATAAGTCGTTTAAATGGTAATGTGTCTATTAAAAACACACTTTGTGTCAGGAACGATGTCTCTCATCTTGGCATAGATATAAGTGAAAAACGTATGAGTAGATGACCTGAACACGTCACAACTACATACAACAGGTCATCTTCTTAAGTTTTTCACCTTTACCTACTTGTATTGCGCCTATACGGTTATGTCAGATGTGAGTGTCAATATACTGGAGGGGCGTACAGTTAAGTTTAGTTTTACTCTAATTTTTACGGCCATTCATTGGAAAATCTAGCGTTCTTAGAAACGTACGTACACGTACTGACCAAATTAGGAAATTTTAAGGGCTGATTTTCCGACATGGGATTCTTGACTATATGATTGTTTCTCTAACAAGAGCTAAAACATGATTGCTTATAAAATTCTCGATACAAGAAAAATTCAAAATTGAGTCTTTATTTTAATTTTATTCCTCAGGCTACTAAAACAGTACAATTTTAAACTACACTATCAAAATTAAAATGATGATTTTTTCCCTGATCTAAACTCTCACAAGCCAAAATATGAACAAAACACATAGTCCGATATTTATTTAAATTGGTCCCGCAAAGCCTTATTGCAGTATTGCCTTTCGTTTTCTCGTTCACGGAAGACTCTTATACTCAAAACTCAAAATTATGGTTTACAGAATTAAGGCATCCGTTAAATTTCAAGGAATTCAGCATACTCTCATTAGATGTTGAATGTAATTATGTAATATAACTATTCTGTCATGCAGTCCCAGTAGTGAACATGCAGAATGCAGGGATAACCCAGTCAATTTACTTTTCTGCATGATAGAATGATTTTCATCATCTCATTCACTCCTTTTTTTCTCCTTTTTTTTCAGTCCGTTCCGGGTCATTCCTGGTGCAAAGGCTTGCGGTCGCCGTTCAGCGGGGCAATGCCGCTAGCGTGATGGGCACCTTTGCACCGGGTATGTCTCGGGGTGGGTTGTTCGAGTAGGCTAGTTATTATTTATGGTTAAGTTTAGTTTTAGTTTAGCTTATAATTTGATATGTTGTATATTGTATTGTGATTTTTGAACATAACCCACATTACATTGGACACAAATAACGAGAAAACGTGCTTTTTTATCCGTTTAACAATATGCAACCATTTATAAAAAATATGTAAAAGTAGGTACTAAAGGTCGCAATTTCACAAACAAGCAAACAAGGGGAAATGTGAAAGAGTTCAACTTACAGGTAAAGCTTCAACAATATAGGACGTTGCCTAAGTTATCGTGTCGTATGTTTGCGTAGCTGAACAACCAGCTGATTCACTCCGTTTTATATAATGCGTAAATACAATTACTCTTATTGTGTCATGGCGGTGAGAATGTTGACTTTGTGACTAACGTGAGCTGTCAATACATTCCCGTAATTATAGTATTGTACAAAATAAAAATATATCTTAGGTGTCTGTTTACCATCAGGCAGACCATAAGCTTGTTTGCCACCGTCGTTGTATAACAAATACCTCTTTTATTGTGGTAAAAATGGTAACGCCGAGCCTTAACCAATCTAACCATTCAGGTTATAGCAATCGTTTAAAGAGGTTTAACTGCAAATCTGATTTTCCGTGTCGTCTGAATCGAGAAATTTTAATTAAGAAAATAGATAATGGCTATATTGTCCGTGACATCAAAAATCGAACTACATATTTAGCGTATGATGGATAAAAATGGCAACAATATGCAACGCTCAAATTCTCTCCTTTGATTGAAAACCTGCCGTCATCTATGGATCAGAGCGTTGGGCCGCAAAGGTGACGGATAATAAGAAAATACATTAAAGTAAAAGTTGTTTATTCCTCAAATTAGGCATATTACATGCACCTATGAACGTCAATAACCTACCACCGGTTCGGAAAACTAAACCTCTGCCACGAGAAGAACCGGCGTAAGAAACTCGGCGAGGTTTCATTTTTTCAAAACAATTTAATATACAATGTTTGGTTTATCAGCATTCGTTGGGAAATTGCACAAATTCTTCCGACCATACACTATCGTTTCAAATACGTATAGAGTTAGTCATGTTACGCAGATGAGAATGTTGAGATGGATGAGTGGCGTGGTGAAAATGGATTGGATAAATAATGAGTATATAAGAGGAAGGAAAATCATCTACGGTGATATGGACATGCTATGCAGAGGGATGAAAGTCATATGACAAGAATGGCATAGGGTATGAATGTGGAGGCATGTAAGAGAAGGGATAGTCTAAGCAAAAGGTCGATGAATTGCGCGAGAGACGATATGAATGGGAAAGATGTGGTTGAAGAGAAGACGGGTGATAGAGAGGTTTGAAAGAAAAAACACATGCTGCTTTGACTCCAAGTAAATGTAATAAGGACAAGCGAATGATGATCTCCGAGTACTCAAAAAATAAACACACACATTTTGCAAGCAGAATAAGTTTGCGGCCCTGGAAACAGTCATTTTGTATCCCATTTCATGTTATCAGTTTCAAAAGACTGGTAAAATAAATAATGCGTCGGATTTCAAAGTATTTTAATATGTTACTTTTCCGGCCAGGAGTTTTGCAAAACATTTATTCGATGAGAATTTGGTCATGTACCAACCTATATACCTACTTTATTTCAACAAATGATTTTCGATTTCGGCAAATATTTGTTCCATACGTGGATTATCAGTTTTATATGAAGGTAAAGTACGTGTTTATCGAAATGTTTTACCACAATGGCGGTTGTTGTGCTTATCTCATTCAATAACTATAAGTACTTGACCGATATAAATAAAAAACGAAACAATTATTGTTCCGACAAACATCAGGTATACATAATAAATACCTAGTTATTGATAATCTTTGAGTGCAGTTAGCAGCAGAAGTACCTATGCAGCCCAAGAGCTCATAATTATCTAAGCAAGCTCTTATTGCCTTGCAATACAGACAAGTGTAGATCATATTGACCTCTTCGTTTGCTGTTTTCGTTACCTATCTTGAAACCAAATGCTGGAACAATATTACCCCATCTATAAGACGCCTTAATACGACAATATCTTAGCTAGGATAGCTTCCAGTTATTTGGCGTCCATAGGCTGCGGTGACCGCTTACCATCAGGCGGGCCGTACGCTTGTTTGCCACCGACGTGGTATAAAAAAAATTTGGTTGAAGATTTGAGAATTGAGTGTTGGCGGTTGACCTATAAAACCTTTTGTAAATTTTCGAGTTTTTAATTATTTTTTAATTATTTAAGTCGTAAGATTGAGTTCGCATGGTAGGACTGTATTTTTTACAAGCTTGTATTTAACTTGCACTGTTAGTATGTAAGTGTGTAAATATGTAAGTAGGTACAGACAACCAATTTGATTTCTGAGCCACTTCGTACCTTGTCACAGTGAAACTAATATAAGATTTCTAGCAGCTTTCATATTGGTTTTCACTGTGATAAGGTACGAAGTGGTCCAGAAACTAAATACATAGGTTGACCGTATGTAAGTTATCAACAAAATTTGCAATCTTTTTTCAGCCACTTGCCGATATCCGATTGAGCTGAAATTTGGCACACTTATGTAAGTTCTGTGACAATAGAATATTATGGTACCACGGAGCTGAGCTGATGATGCAGACAGAAGGTGGGCATAGCAACTCCTAAACTACACAAGATAAACCCATCGTGTTTGGGCTCATTCGAACCGACTCAACGAGTAGTTGATGATTGTGGAAAAGTACAGTCGGCAATAAAGCTTGTAACAAGAAGGATATTTTTGACAGAAACATATTGGTGACTCAGATGATGTTCATATCGAATTGCATCTAAGATCAATGGCATAAACGTTACGTCACAAGCAGATACATAGAGAAGTACATTTTAAAAATAGGTAGGTATGTACTTATTAGTAAAGTAAAGGACAAATTAAAATCCAACTGATAGTTCAAAACCACGTTAAAAGTTACCTTGTTGTAAGGTGAGGTAAGGAGGCTTGTTGGTCCGCTGTGTAGCAGACCCATAAAATAATTCCGTTCGTTCTAACTAACAAGTAAAACAGTTTTGTTTAGGCATCAAGACCTAGATAAAACTAAGTTATTAAACATAGAACGTTCATTCACGATTGTCTAAAGATGATTCATAATCAACATTCATGTAATAAATACAAGGGTTCCATTGACGGCCGCGGCTCAGGCCGGCAAACGCGGTACGGAAAAGAATAACATATGCATTGCAGGGCTTAGATCATAACATGAGCATGTCGAATGATCAATTTCCTAGAAGGTAGCGAGAAAAAGGTAGCGGTTGGGAACCGCCGGCGGGAACCTGCCTCCACCTGTCTACTACCCTTAGGACGTGGACTAGCACTAGCGGGCAGCGCAGCGGGGCGGGCAGCGCCCATACATTGAATCCGCTCAAATGTACGAGGGTCCGCTCGCTGCGTCGCTACCCGCTGGCGTACAGACCGCGGCCTTATACCTTAGACGTCGCCTTTCTATACGCCCTATAGAAGATTCGCTTCCACATCCAAATCTTGTAAGACCTATTACGTGTTACCTACTGCCATTTCACAAAATACATTATCCTTGACTACTTAAGTAATTTTATTCTAAAATACTTTTTTTTCTAGTCGATACTTTAGGAACTCACGCTGCAGCTCTAGCTGTTTTTTTGATTGCTTTTGATTTACTGTCAGCTGTAGATAAACGTAACTCCCTGCATAGAAGTTTGTATGCAGGGGGTTGGTCAAGTGGTAATGCTGACTTTATAATAATTAAATGCATATACCTAGATATTATTAGAAATTTGTCTAGGAAAACATAGAAATCCTAGAAGACCATTTACTCCTAGATTACGTGTCGATTGCCTAGTCACATTCAACAAATATCCTTATGCCAGAATAGATATGTATAATGGTTTGAATGACAAATACCTCAGGGAACTGTTGACAGTCATGACTTCTGTTTTTTGCTTAGATGTTCTAATGCTTTTATGTAATTGAATTAACATATTAAAATATAATGTAATATTTTTTATGGTCACAGATTTAATCAATTTTATGTTTACAATACAGTAGTATAGAACCGTAACTGATTACCAATGTTTAACCGGCATGCACCTTTATTATTATCGTAAGGAAATTTAAAGAGGGTATCTTTCCACTATTTACATTTGACGGTACGGTACTGTTCCATTACTATTACTAACTAAATAAAATTTGCTTATCACAACAATCATAAACAATTGCGCGAGTCTAGACACTAAAAAAGTGTAATTAATATGTCAACGACCGCTCGAACTTTTGCAAACAATATAATCGACTCACCTCGTTCGGACCAGAACTCGATTAACTCCACAAAGTTCCCACACGATGCATTACTGCAGTACACTTAAATTTGCCGAAAACGTGGGCAAACAGATCGATCGCTTATCACTATCACACTTGTATTATCTGTCACTGACACTGACTGGAAATATTTTCCCGGACCTTTCATAAAAAACAGAACACGAAACTTAAAAAAATACGATTCTAAATTCGAAGTTATTTTCGTTAACGGCCAGTTAGTTTGAACGCCGCGCGCGACGCAACATCGTCTCGTTGCGAGAGTAGGCAAAGGACTGGCGTCATACAGCCAGACCGGTCAAAGAGCTTACTGTGTCATCCTTTGTTATGTGTTTTCCAGCTGTCGCGAAATGCGACACGGTGTCAGCGGCTAGTATGGAAAGAGTCGCTTTCAGCCGACGTTGCGTTTTCATTGCGGTCATTCTGAAAACTGGCAACTTTCGTCTATGTTGATTTTGTTACTCTTTTGAAGAAGTCAGGTTTATAGTAAAATAAAAAAATGGATATGTTTTACGTTTTACTTAGTATAATATAGGCCAAGAAAAGTTAATACATATTATACATAATACATACAACACTTATCTTTATCTGAAACTTCTGATGATAAGCAGACACCGTAGCCTATGGACACTTGCGACCCCAGACGAATCAAAAGTGCCTTGCCGACCCTTTATTGACTTGGGGATGCGCTGTGTTGAGAGTGAGCCTTTTAATTTTATAAAATTATCTTCAGATAGAATATTTAAAAAAACCAAAACTACATTCTATAAGCTAATCCTAACTTGAACTAACGAATATAGAATACATTCCCCATAACAAATCTAATGATCACAAACAATAAACTTCACAACTTGTGCCAAGGCCACAGTAAGAGTAATAGCAATTAAACCCACAATTACATGAATCTGCTAACTACAAGAGTGTTTTGAAACACAATATTACACTTATGTTTTAATTCATGCACATACATTAATTCCCTTACAAGAGAATTTAGTTTAGTCATATTGGGAAATTGCATACAATGGGCATCGTATCGAAACATCGAACGTGTGGGTAATTCTTACTTGCAATGGTTGCAATGTTACTGTGTAAATGATTAATGTAACAGTACTACACATGGCGGAGAGAGAAATAATGCAATAGTGATCAATGATAAGATGTATTATAAATTGAATTTATGGATAGTTCTAGTCGAGGCCATAGTCTCCAACTATTTTTTTATTTTATTTATTTATTAATATGAACGGTTTACACCTCTAAATACACATAAAAACAATAAAATAAATAAACTAGAATTAATAATTAAAACAGCTATCTGCTAATAATTAAAATATTTACATTTCAGAAACCCGCAACAAGAACAACTACATTCATTCGTCGTTCTCGCAATAGTGAGACACCTGGACTTTAGCCTGGACCAGCTATATCTCTACCATCTATCAATCTGAGGCGCCTTCCTGACTTGTCGATGCGGGGGCGGTACGATATGAGAAAACTGTCAGCTGTCAGTGTCAACCGATACTAAGTACTGCCCCACTTCTGCGCATGTTATTACTACTGCGCAAACGTATTACTGACAGTATTTCGTCAAGTGAGGAAATCTCACATCGGTAAATTCACGTCAAATAGCAAAATACCTGTGACATATCGCACCCGCCCCGCCAAGTCAGGAAGTCGCCTAACCTAATACTTTTAAACGAGCAATATCTTGTGTAGGTATTTATTTACATTTCGGAAACGGCTGTAAAAATGTAACTTTTATGAAAAAAAAAACTATTACGAATAAATTTATAAATACGGGGGGCGAAAAATCGATTTAGATAGGTTGTCATCCTCGGGAAGTCTCGTATTCTCCGGTAAACAAAAAAATATGCCCAGCTTTTCTCCCATGTACTTTTCCTTTAACTCTCACCCAAGGAGGTCACGTGTAGATTATTATTGCACCATCACCTACACAGTCAACTGACCATTTTTGCACTTTATGTTTATTGTTATAAGGGTCATGAGTGGTAAATTAACTGTGTTTATTTATTTATTTATTTATTCTGTGTTGACCATTGGACAGGGGTTGATACAAGTCAGCTGCCATATCCCTTACAAAAAATGACATCCGGACTAGATTTACCTTACGTACGTACGAAACGTTATGCAATCGATCTGCTGACCATAACTTGGCAATTACGAATACTACCCGCTATGCTTGCGCTATATACCCATCCTGTGCGGGTCTTCCCCTGGTCAGACATAATGTTTTAAATACTCATCACGGGCGGAAAAAAAAAACTACTCATCACATACTTATTGTCCTCGCCTTCGGCTTGGGCGCTATATATCTTCAGGCATGAGACATTCTTTTTTATCGCCTCAATTCTAAATGTGGACGATAATGCTTTATATCTTACATTAAACACGATCATGCAAGCTAGGTTAGAATTGGAATAGATTTACCATTCTATGACAAGAAAGACTAATATTGATTGCAAGACACACGAGTTGACTCACCGTGCCTACTGTCAGGTAAGGTGTAAAGGAGGTGTTCCAGTGAATGTCCGGTTTGTAATTTGTGATTTTATATTTTTTCACAAGGTTGTAGTGTACGGTCAACGTCAAATGGTATATTGTTATTCGAGGGCTGAAAGGCAGAGGCACCCATGTCTGGCACAAAGTGAGGGCGCCACTAGTTCGAAGCTGAATTAAAAACTGCTTTTCATTATGAAAGCGAGGAACCTAAAACCAATGCCAAATATACAAAAAAAAACTATTCTGCTTCTTTCAGTACGCCACTTATTCGTAGATGAACAATGATTTCAGAGTATGAGAAATGAAAAATATTTTTCTGCTCTAGAGCAGAAATGTACCACTTGAGAGACGAAAAATGTTTAAACCTCGACGTTGTCACTTAAAGGCTATAACAATAGGCTTATACATATACTTTAATCACAGCAACAAACATGTACCTTACAAAATAAAATAATTAATAATAAAATTCCCTAATAAATAATACAACAATAAATATTTGACAGTAATTTAAGAAAATGAATAATATTTTACAGCTTGATTTATTAACGACTGATTTAATTTGATTTGATTTAATTTATTTATTTGATTTGGCCAAGTGATCGTCTAGTAATATCCCTACGTTGTGTGCCGCGTAACTCAAATTCTTTAATGCGTAACAAACAAGATCTGAACTCTTCACTACCTAACCTATAGCCTAGCCCTAGCCCACTATTCCTAAGGAATTGCACTACCTATTTTCCTAAACCTATCACTATTTTGATTACAGAGAAGATTAAGTACCGATCTTTGCTTTACCTACTGTATGCTTCTTTATATAAACAAATAATTATTTGTTTTTTTATTAATAATCCCCCACCAGACTACCTGAGGCCGGGCTAAGCGTAAAACAGTAGCCAGTGGTTTTTAAAGAAAGGCAAATTTTCCTTAAAAGCCATAATTTTCCCTAAATCAAAATTATTTCATCATAAAACACTGATACTCAATTTCCTAGCTAGCTAAGAATAATTTTGATTAATATTGTATGGTGCGACTTTCTCACTACCATACAATGCTACTGCTTACGCCTGGATGGGTGACAGACCTCCTAGCTACGTATTTAATACCTATTTTATTTTATTGAATTTTTAATAGGTATTTTTATATGACCTATGAATCTACCAATGCTTCGTAACCTAGACTTGCTGATGAGAAGAAGCATCAAAGAAACTCACCAGATAGTCATATCGATGATTAGAGGAATCATCTATTAATTTAAGCTAGATAAATAAATTCTAGTAATTTATTAGTACTGACGCTAACATTCTTATATACAAGAGTTGAGGTACAAAGTTGTATCTAATGAAAATAAACCACCTCGTCACTAACTCCCTAAAAACCTAGTTTCCATAAAGTGGTACACTCAATATCGACTATTCAGGGCAATTCATATGAAATATTTGAACCTAATCGATACCTAAAATAGTGAGTACCTACTCATTTACTAATGATAGAAATGCGAGCATTATTCCACTCATGATAATAGATAAATGGACCTGTAGACTGCTCCGCCTGCTACAATATCTAGAATTATTTCATCTTTCTGAAACAATTCTATATTCTAATCATAACTGGAATCATAATAACTCAATGAACAAAGTAAATTAAATGTAGTTACACCTTTAAACCATATATCACATGTAGCCCATGAAACCCCACACTTCATATCCACACTTGGAAACCATTATTCACAATTCACCTTTACCTACTTATTCACGTCTACCAAACTTCCTACAATCACTAACAACCTATTAAATGAAACCAAGTTCCCTAAAACCAACCGTAATAATTATTTAGCCCTAACACCCTATTACCTACTACAAATGACTTTAAACCTATCTCTACTCTCAACTAGTCCCTACTCTAGTGTAAACAAAACCCCAATAATTATTTATTAGTGTTATGAAATGTGAATCCTACTATAACCTAAGCTGTAACGTTCGGTAGGCTAGACCGAGATAAGCAACCTAAAGCCTGTGTATTTGCTCCATTCACAACCGTCCGAAGACTAAAAGGATCTGTGAATGATGCGCCCTAACGTATATAAGGTAAGTACATAAATATATTTAATAAAGAACGAACTTCAGGCACACACAAGATTTCTACGAGTGAACACCGTTCATAGCGGTCGACTTATTGGAAATTGCGACCTTCTCGCATCAATCTGTGGCTAGACCCCAAAGCACGTAAGAGTATATCATCATCTATGTTGATAAAGAGATGATGCCAAGCCCTCTTAAACTTGGTAACAAAACTAATAGGATTCCAAGCTGTGTCTCTTTTTCTCCTCGAGAGTGAGATCCAACTTGTTAAATAGACCATGCTATTCAGACATTGATCTGGCTCGATATCAAATCAAAACACACAAAAATCATAAAATAAAATCTAAATTCACAATTGAATAACTCACCATAATTCAAAGTATTTGCACCATAATGAACCACTCAACTATGATAACGGTAATTAATAAAATAGTACCTTGAATTATCACTACGTTAAAACGAGCCAGCTTCAAATGACAATCCGCACAACAACAAAAGTAAGAATGAGCATCCCGAATCGAACCCCACGCGCTATTTATACCTTGATCTGTGTTAGCCATCAAAATTGAAGCCTTTGAGTGAATTGTCCGCAAGCTTAATTACCCTACAGTCCAAGCAATACAACACCTTACGTCAAGCAAATATGGTCGCAAATCACTTGTTTCATGCAATACATACGCTCTTATTGAAATGAATTGTACTCGCGGGCAGGTGCAATAACAAAATAACAAGCTTCGCTCAAGCGAAACAACACCTTACGTCTTGCATATACGATCTCAATTTGCTTGCTTCAAATACTAGATACGTTCTTATTGAAACTCATTATACTCGAAGAGCTGGTGTATCAATATGAATAGGTATATTTTAGTGTTGTGGGTGACGTTCCAATTGTGCTTACATTTTATTACTTTATTTTATCCAACGTTTATATAATTTTTATTTATTACTGATGAAATACTTATGATTAATATATTAATACTTATGAATGTGCTTTGACAACATAGTTCTAGTTACAACGTCGAACGAAGATATTCGTTATTAATCTTATCAATCCTAGAAATACATCGAAGATAACGAGTTGGCTAGGTATGATGGAGTTGACTTAATCAGGTTTTTTAGGGTTCCGTACCCAAAGGGAGCCTATTACTAAGACTTCGCTGTACGTCCGTCCGTCCGTCTGTCACCAGGCTGTACCTGAAGAACCGTAATAGCTAGACAGTTGAAATTTTCACAGATTGTGTATTTCTATGGCCGCTATAACAACAAATACTAAAATCAAAATAATTATAATAATTAAGGGGGCTCCCATACAACAGAGTAGTTGTTGGCGTTTTTTGCTGTATCTCATGAACCGTAATAGCAAGGAGGTTATTTCTGGTACGAAACCCTTCGTGCGCGAGTCCGACTCGCACTTGGCCGGTTTTTTACGTACAGCAGATTCCAAACATACGAAAGCACTAACTAAAAACTTCCAACCGAATGAGAAACACCAGATTTTTTATACTACGCATAATTTATTAAAAACTCTTTTTACAATTACGTTTACAATTACGTTATTATAGCTTAACTTATCTATAGAGAAGAAATATCACGTGCCTGAACTGTGTGCCTGTGTTTCAGGCAAAAATGCCCAAATGATTGCGATCATCTACAAAAAATAAAAACGTGTTAACTTTTATTATCTGGTACAACGTACCACAAATGATAACAAAAAAACATTGTTAGATTCTTATTATGTAAGTACAACTAATTAAGACTAAATAAAGATTTTGAAGTCGGTCAAGGAAAATCATGCCCGTTAAATGTCAAAATGTCGCAAGATTTTTATTGAATTTTGATGAAATTTTCTGGTAGTTCACTAAATATTAGGCCTACCTAATATTTAGTGAACTACCAGAAAACTTACATTTAGACGCATGCGAAATTGTGCAACGAAGCTAGTTTTATTAACTGCAAATCGTACAATTATAGGTAAATACTTAATATGTTGTTTACCTCTGCTTTTATCTTATTATGCTGTTTCTGTTATGTAATTCTCTTCTGAGGTGTGCAATAAAGTGTATTATATTGTATCGTATTTTTGCCAGGACCGAAGACGACATACTAACGTAAACCAGGACACAGTCCAGTGCCTTCGGGTCAAGCGCGGCGTGGGCGCGTGGACGCTAACGGACAAACCAGTTGACTAAACATTGTTTTATGAGCTTATATATATCTACACCTACTCAGATAATGCCCATAGGGCATCCCCTGTCTATGCTATAAGTAGGTATAGGAAGGCCCTAGTAATAAGACGCGAGGATTAAGCAATAATAGCCTCTCGGCTAACTACATTAAGCGCATTGATGCGCACTAGTTAACTGTGTTCTCCTGTACCTACTGACCTTTGTTATATCACTATCTTCAGCCTATACAGGGGGTTTAGCAGATGGATTGACATAGGGGATAGATGAGGTCATCTCCTACGTGGTCAAGCATAAAACAAATTACTTGGACCTGAAGTAACTAACTTTATTTTGTTATTTTTATTTTCATTTTTGGTTTTGTTTACTATAAGTCATTTTAAATATTTGTTTTGTGCTTGACAACGTAGGAGATGACCTCATCTATCCCCTATATCCGTATGTCCATTCGTCTCCCAAACACCCTGTATATACGTCCTCAGGAGCACGGGCGTCCTCTCGTAAATATACCGACCTGCATTTTTTTATGCAATGACGGCAAACTAGCTTACGGCATGCCTGATGCTAAGCAGACACCGTAGTCTATGGACACGTGCGACTCCAGAAGAATCACAAGCCAGTTGCCGACCCTTTATTTACTTGAGGATTCGTTGTGTTGACAGCTAGAGACATATGCCAGGTCCCTAACTCTCAACACAGCGCATCCTCGGGAGCTCTGGCGACCTTACTCACCACCAGGAACACAACACCACACCTTAAGAGCAAGTAGTGACGTTATTATGGCTGCGGTCTCCTGTAAGGTGGAGGTGCTTCCCCAGTTGGGCTGCTCCACATTCGAGCGAGACGACGTTCCGCTACACTCTGCATCTTTTAAGTTGCCCCATCTCTATTAAATTGATTCCGTATTGGTATGTTTAGAAGGTATTTTCTTCAGCCCGTAATATTATTTAAAATCATAAAGATAAAATGAAAAGTTCCTGATTTGATCAAATCATATTACTAGTAAAGTAAGTGGCTATGTGTGCTGTAGGCCTCACGAATTTTATTTTGAATTTCAAAATTTCAAGGATTGACAAAAAATCTATATGATTAATTGATTATCAAACTTGCTCACAAAATTTTCTCGCGAATCGTTTCAGAAATGCTACCTGTACAGGAGAACTGGCCGGAAAATTTTGCCGAAGCGGAAACGGACACCTTCGTTTCACTCACTCGAAAATAGAACAATCAACATCAAATATACTCGTATATCTGAACTCTAGAGGGTGCTCAACATTATCTGAACTAGGACTCTCACGCCTTGATAGTAGAGTCGTGTTCACATATTTTTGTTCACTTCCGCAAATATCTCCTGTCTGATAGTGAAACAATTACTGAACAATATCAAAGCGAGTAAATATATGAACTTATGAATGTCAATAAGCTACCACCGGTTCGCAAAAATAAACTTCTGCCACGAGAAGAACCAGCTTAAGAAAATCGGCGAGGTGTCATTTACACAATATACATCGTATTGGCTATGTGCACGTCTGAAACGTCAAACGTCAAAGTTCCCGAGACAATGTCAAAACTCAGAGATGTCAAATAATGACACATGAATATTTTATTTACTTTAGTAAACGAGAAAGACCCCGTATTGGAAATTTTACTGAAATAAGTAAGAGAATAAATAAATACATACAAACGAAACGAATTGTAGGAAACCGTTAAAAAACCAATAGAAAACGTGAAAGTAAATTTGACAGTGGTCCCCGGTAAGTACACATTTCTGCCATGGTGTACGCTACGATCGCCTAGCTTACCCCCACCACCTACTTCGCACATAGCCAATACACATAGTTTAATATAAAATTACAGTCCCCATTATAACAATCTTAACTGTGTGGTATCTTCCTAAATGAGAATGCTTGTTCATGAACTGATTTACGATGCGCACACGACTTGGAATTGAGAGCAAGAATGCGATTAAGTGCAAGAAGTATTGCGGGGTCGGTTCATCGTCAATGAATAGTGCAATGCGGTTGACAATTTTGATACAGGACTTCTGTGTAATAGAAGCTTGAGTTTGAGTAACAGGCAACTACTTATCATACTCGTAAACCTCACGCCTGGGTCCCAAAAGGCAGGCAGTAAAAAAACAATTTCAGTGTGACATCTAGCCGGTGGTGGGTCCTAGATTTTGGTTGGGGAGCCCCTTAGTACCTTACCTAGTACAGTCAGCATCAAAAGTAGCATAGCATATGAAATTATCAAATGATTGTGACGACTTAAATGCCCAGAATTGTCTGACATAACCGTTGAGTCAAAAATATATGACGAGCGCTAACTTCAAAATAAACTTAATTTTAAATTTCAAAAATAGATCACTTCATAGTTGTCATAATTATTTGACCATGTGTCATTTCATAATTATCTGAAAATACTGTTTCATAAGTACTTGAAAGTTTTAAAAACTCTTTGGAATGCATACAAATATATATTATCATTGTTTTAAAATTTAAAAAAACTTTGTTCAATTTGATTTTCTTGCAGCTATCTAATCAAATTGGTTACTGACCGAGCCAGCGAAGCGTCTCCGTTTCAGCTTTCGACAAAAAATCTTTCGTATGTCTCTCTGTCTGTCTGTCCGGATGCTCTCTTCTACAGGTCGCATTTTTCAACCGATTATTGTGAAATTTTGTGAAGAGGTTCGATAATTTTTAGTCGAGTCAGTTTTTATATTTCGTGCATGATAATTTGTACGTTTGATTTGTGATTTTATTTAAGTTAATAACGCTGACTGCTGTATAATTTATTCTTTCTACCTTTTTAGGGTTCCGTAGCTAAATGGCAAAAAACGGAACCCTTATGGATTCGTCATGTCTGTCGCTCTATCCGTCCGTATGTCACAGCTGATTTACTCGGAGAATATGACCACTACAATTAGAACAGCTATAGAAATATGATATGAAATTATGAAAATAATATTAAACTGGGGGGGGCACCCCATACATGTAACAGGGGGGTCAATTTTTTTTTTCTATGTACATAGGCGTGTGGGGTATTATGGGTACTATGGGTAGGCCTCCAAAAAACCTCTAGTTTCTAAAAAAAAATTCATTTAAGTCAAGCGTTGGTGAGATATTAGCTGTCAAAGTCGTATAATAATAATTTTAATAGTATTGTATATAAATAATAATAATAATAATGTAGGGGTTGTAGAATAATAATTAATAATTGAATATATGTGTTAGCTTAGGTATTATTATCATTAATTAATTAATTAGATGTAAAAATATTTTCTATCTTTAGTAGAACAACATTTTAATAATAAGCTTGTTGCTATACCCTAACAGGGTCCACGAGAAACATTTCATTATTAATAAAAACCTGTATTACACCATGATTGCAATAAACGTATTATGAATTATGAAAAAGTGTGTCCCCCCACCTCTCTAATTTCCAAACTATAAAGTGTACAATTCTGAAAAAAATCACGATAATGTTACATTATTTTTGGTTTAACAAGATGGGTTTAAAACGATTTTAGAGTTATTTATTGCTGAAAAACTGTCTTGCCAAAACAAAAGGGCGTAAGTGTCGTAAGTTTCCTATGAAGATACGACCTTCTGTGATTTAATGTATAGTGGTTTTAAATGTCGATTAGGAGGTGTCGGTACGGAACCCTTATTGTGCGTGGTCCGACACGCACTTGGCCGGTTTTTTATAAGTCCAAACAAGATCGTTTAAAAATGTGTATGTGTTTTGTATCTTATCTCTTACACTTAAATTCCGAAATAATATATATATATTTATAGACATGTCTGTACAGGAGGGCCACCACGAATTCCGAACTTCGTAGAAACTGCAGTCAAATAGTCATTTTTGTTTAGTCGAGTTCATAAATATATGTACGATCTATTAGCCAAAAATATCCTTGCGCCAATTCGATGAGAAATATGTGCACATTTATCAAGTCAAATTAGTTCTACAGACTATCAGAGCAGTCAGATAAACAAGAAAAGAAATATTTTTGTTTACCTGTAAGCTGTGAAAAATTGTAGACTGTGCGTGTGACTTTGTATATTTTTTTGGATATTTCAATACACAAGATAATTTAAACAAGTCCATCTGAAATTTAAGAAAGCCCTACTTTCTTTAATTTCCGAGGTTCTATGGCAACCTTCGGGCTGCCGCCGCATAACTACAAGTTTTTATTTGCATATTAGCAAAGGAACTGAACTACGACCCTCATTTCATGCTTATCATGTCAGTGATTCAGCGAACATTTAACTATTTTGGTACCTACATTGAATTATCTGTCACAACTTACTCTACACTTGGTCTACTAAAGTGTAAACATATAAAAATGTGTAATAAATAAGCGATTCCCAAACGAACAAATGACGACTCCATGACGTCGGAGCCGAAATGAAAGGGACAAATGTATCGCATGACATTACTGATCTCTTCTCGATGAATGTCAAATTTCAAAAGAAAATATTGTAAGGCGTCAAATGCGTTCATTCTATTGTGAATTTGTGCACTATCCGTTAATTTTGAAATTTCATTGTTCTCGATTCTTTTGGGAAATGTCCGGTATTTACTTTTGCATCGTTGCCATAATCAATTATTATGAACACAAAAAATGTCAGATAATTCTGAATTATTAAATGATGTGTATCTTTAGACACTACATATGACTATCACTTTTGATAGCTTGTTTTTGTTCAGTTACTTTTGACGCTGACTGTACTGTCAGGATGTACATAGGTGGTGCTAAGCCAGCCCGAAGCGGTACTAACACGTTTTTACTTTCAAAAATTCTCGGTTTTCTCTCAAAAACGGTTATCCTGTAGGTGTTGCCAGTATTAAACTATTTAGCCCACTTTTTAGGCTTCTTAAGATATTTAGTTGAAAAACATGACGGTATAAGCTTTCATGCTAACTAGGCAGATCAAATACAACAGGAGCCTTCGTATTCCCAACACATGGCGTTGTAAGCTAACGACGTATAATCATGGTCAATTTCCGTAAGTCGCGAATTGAAACATTGGAAAATTACTAGAAACAATTCATGTGAAGGGTTTAACGTTTAAGGCGCAGTGCGCAGTCACTTGAAATCCTTTTGAACGTATTTTCCACCCCCTATTTCACCAACACGAAAGTTGACAATAACAATTCCATATTAATAATTTCTGTGCTGGGTTGAAAACTACATAAGTACGAGTAAAGGTAGCGTTGGACAAGTATCCTATCATTAGATGGAAAAAAAACCGGCCTAGTGCGAGTCGGACTCGCGCACCGAGGTTCCGTAAAAAATATTATAATTATTCATTTATCTGTTCTCTAATACGTTGCTTCGTACCCAATTTCTAGATTCTGAGTTCACGGGAAGTACCCTGTAGGTTTTGATTCCCTTGCGAGTGTCGAAAATTTGTATCTTTTGATAGCGTTAGCTTAGAAGTTTGATTTTTTTTCATAGCTCTAAGGGACAGTAGACCTGAGTATTTGATATAAATTCTAGCTTGATACCTCCACGCATTCCTGAGAAAGAGGGTCTTGACAGGCAGACAGACGGAGGGACGGACGGGCAATAAAGTGATCTTATAAGGGTTCCGTTTTTTTCCTTTCGAAGTACGGAACCCTAAAAATGGACAAAGGTAGGATACAAATGCTAAAAAGCTTCTTGCTAAAAATGAAATGCTTCTTCTTAAGCGAAACTTAGCTAATTTTCTTCAACATTGTGAAATTAAAGGCTTGACGTTAAATTATTAACTAGCTTATATGAAAATATAAAAGCATCAGATATCATTAAAATGTTACAGTTAAAAGAAAAAACTAGCTTGAACAAAACACCCCCATAAAGTCCAAGTAGTGTTTTCCGATAGTTTATCAGGCTCAGTATATTTGCAAAATGGTGATTTTAGACTACGATGAAATGTTTAAGATATCGGTATTGTCTTTGAAGATAAATCGCGCATATCCCACGATACAAAGAAACAAAATATGGCTGGTATCAATGATACCTCTCTTCGGCTTGTTTTGCGTCGGCTTTTATTTGACCATATACAGCATAGCATACCACGATTTGAGAAACAATAACTTCACAGCGGCATGCACCAACGGTGTATTTGCAGTCCTGTTCATTGGTGTTTCCTTCCCTTTATTTGTCATGATAACAAAGAGGCAAGACGTTCTAAAAGCTATAGAAAAAGTTAAGGAGGATTTCGTGGCTGCAAAGGAATTATGTGCCGATGAACAAGATATTGTATTTGAATACGCAAATAAAGCTAACTGGGTGACGAAATTCTGGTTTTTCACGTGTTTCTTTGTCTTCTTAGTATTTCCTTCTCAAGTTCTCATCTTAACCATCTACTACTACGCCATTGGAGACTTCAGATTCGTACACATGTATGAGATGACGTATCCGGGTGTTTTGGAGACTAACAAAAATGAGACATTCACATACTTGTTCCTTCTGTTTTTGCAGATTTATTACGGCGTGTATGCTTTGCTAATGTTTGTAGGTTTTACTCCTTTGGGGCTTATTTTCATGCTGCATGCATGTGGGAGGATAGAGATAGTGAAATATAGGGTTAGTAACCTATTCAATGGGAAACACTATGATGCAAGAGAAATACACCAGCGGTTGAAGAGTATTGTGATTATTTTACAAGATGTTCTCAAGTAAGTGTGCCATAAAACATACAATATCTTTGATGGTTGGAGAAAGAAATAGGATGACGATATGTAGTCATAATTTATATCCTAAATAGCGAGTGTGGGATTCATTGTGATCGTGACGTAGTAGCAGAGTAGCGCATCTTTCATCCCGCTCTCCATATGGGGGAATCAAATTAGTCTTTGACTGTATAAAAATGACACATGTAAGGCTATTGCAAACACAATCCTGCCTACGACACTGTGGGCCCCGGGTTCGAATCCCGGTAAGGGTTATTTATTTGAGTGATGAGCACGAACAATTGTTTGTGAGTCTTGGATGTTTTCTATGTACGTAATTAGTTAAGTATTTGTCTACTATATATACAGGTACGCATATCGTCGGCTAGCACAGTATAAGTTTTGCTATATACATGGTTTGGGAATATTTAGTTGATTTCATTGTTGTAAGATTGTCCGCAAAAAGTATTTATTATTATTTTACGAGTATAATCATTAACCACGGCGAAGCGTAACGCGCTATGATACGTACTGACGCTGTCACCGTGTTTTTACACATCCAATGTTTACGTATTATGAAGTCAGAACATAATGCAGGTTCAGATTCAAAATTGACTTTAAGTAACTAATTTAATTAGCCATTTTGGCGCGGCTCACTTGACGTAGTATCCGCAGCATTATTCCGCGCCTGATAATTGTTGATTTTTTTAATAACACGTCGGTGGCAAACAAGCGTATGCCCCGCCTGATGGTAAGCGGTCACCGCAGCCTATGGACGCATGCAACTCCAACATGCGCATTTATTTAATTAGGCTCACAAAACAAGTTATAGTCAACATATTAACAATTACAGGGTATGAAGGAAGTTCAGATCTGGACTACAACTCAAAATATGTGTGCACAGATATGATCAAAAAACTTAGTACAAAACAAGAGGACCATCGTGCAAGTCGGCATTGCCGATCCTTTAAATATTTATACGCTCATTACATTTAAATTTTCAGCTTTGTAGATCTTATGAAGGTGCTATTCCGAGAAGTATACGAGGTGTACATGAAAGGCACCACTATTGTGATCCCGATCGCGACCTACGAAATTCTTGAAGTAAGTACCTGCAATATACTAGAGGGCGGTATACTAGGGTTACCAGATCACAATTTCCTTATAAATCTTATAATCGTGATCGTGACAACAGCATTAAAATTGCAAGACATAACCTTAAAATTCGGGCTAAGTCATTAGTTAATGTCTTAGTATCTTAAAATTAACGTTACTTACTTTTTGTAATAAAATACGAAACAATCAAACTATATGCGAACTAACCATAAAAAATCTTAAACACTTGAGTATAAAATTTACTTCAACAATAAATAAAAATAATAAGAATAACCGATTTTTTCGTTTACGTATTTATACATATTTTTCGAAAGCGCAAAAGGCAATCTTATTGATTTTCGGTACTGATTGCTCAAAATTCGGTACGATGTTCTATCCCCAATTGAGTTCACTGAATAGCGGGAAATGCCCAAATATCAACGCTGAAGATCAGGACGTTCCGAAAAATGCAGAGCATCTGGTAACTCTACTTTATTTACTAAATAGTAGCACGACAAGCAATACAACACACCACTGTTATTGACTTGTAGATATTCCATATTCGTCTCCCCAGTGTTAATAAAAATGTCTGCCTACCCAAAGAGTCCAAAGAACTTATGTTATGTAAGTGTCTTAAAACGTAGTGATTTTCTTTTATTGAGGTATTGACCCCCGGGTGGTGCTAAAAGTGCAACTAAAACTGGCAACCGTACTTGTCTTCTCGAAGATCTCACGGTTCGTAAATAAATGCCATACGATAAAATAAATAAATTGAGGTATGCACTAAGGACAGTTTGTATTCTTCTTCCTCAAATAAGGATGAAGGCCACGATGGATATATAAAATTATTGAACAATAAAGGGGAAAATTGATATTGGGCTTAGGCTTTATCAAGTGTTTCGTCAATTCTATATACAGGCCCTTACTAAAGTAACTAAAGTTCTCAACCGGTCTGAAGGCCTGTAACTTTGTTTAAATTTTGCTGTCTTGCACCTCTGGAAGATAGACAATACTTGATTTGAATTATTGTAATACTATAAATATTGTTTTTAATTACTTACCTATTATTCTATTTGTAATTATTGTTTATAGATTTATTTCATAAGGCTATGTAAATATTGCTACGCCCTAGTAGGGTCCACGATTGTACTCACTCTTTTTTAATATCTGTAATACCATGGTTGCAACAAATAAATGTATGAAATGAAATGAAGCAGAACAGCTACTAAACGTGCCTTTCACGGCGCGGTTTCGTTTAGTTATGATTTGCTACTATTTTTTCTGCAGGCGTTCAAAGAAGGCCGTGTCAGCATTGAGTTTATGACATTTGTTGTTGCTGGGTCCGTGCTGTGCTTCGCACCATGTTACTACAGCGATCTGCTCATGGAGAAGGTGAGTATTATACGTTTGGAACTTTGATTTATTTACGCACGCGGGAATAGGGTTACCGTTTGCGGCTTTAATTACATTTTTTTGGTTGCTTCTACAAAACCTACCTTTTCAGGTGTACACACATCGAGGCTTATATTTTAGGTTGAAATTATTAATATGATAAAAAAAGATTTTTTTTATATATATATAATATTAGGGGACAATTTTTACACAAATCGAACTAGTCCCATAGTAAGCTCAATAAGGCTTGTGTTATGGGTACTAGACGACGATATATTTAATAGATATATACTTAAATACATAGAAAACATCCAAGTCTCAGGAACAAATGTCTCTGCTCACCACAGAAACAAATGCCCTTACCGGGATTCGAACCCGGGACCTCTAGCTTCGGAGGCAGGGGCACTGCCAACTAGGCTAAACAGGCCGACCAAATAAAAAAAATATATATATGAGTAAGTTTTAAATTAGATTCGTGAGGGTTTTTGACTCGTGACTCTTAAAAGAATTTGGTAACTTATTGCACACGCTATAAGATTTTTTTGCGGGCTTGTACGGGATGTTTATTTAGTCCCATTAACTGTGACGGCACATTCCTGATATGAAACATAGGTAATAATCTTCACTAAATTCCTCAATAAATAATTCCATAACTTAGTTATTTTATATATTCTATATTTTGTAGTAGCTGACACTGTAATTTATATTTAACTATACAATGTATATTGTTTTGAAAAAATGACACCTCGCCGAGTTTCTTACGCCGGTTCTTCTCGTGGCAGAGGTATATTTTTCCGAACCGGTGGTAGTTTATTGACGTTCATAGGTGCATGTAATATGCCTAATTTGAAGAATAAACTACTTTTACTTTTACTTTTTTAAAGTAGAATTCCCATAACCATAAAATGCAACTTAAGCGGCTATTAAAACAGTCGCGTAGCAATTCTTTACATTTTTCATTTACCTCTATTCATGAATATGTAATTGTTTTGAAGGTATGTTTTTGCCGACTGTCTAGATGATTTGTACCTATAATCCTAACTACTTGATTCCTCGCATTGTACGCTGTTTCGAGAGTCGAACTAATGCGTTAGGACAAGTGATATGATGAAACAAATCAGTCAAAGTCCTTATCGATACAATTGTAAAGAGCCCAAACTGCGATAGGGTTGGACTTTTCATTACAGAGCTCCCGTGGCTAGCTTCTAGTTCTATCATGAAAACGTAATATGAATATGCTATTCATGACATGAAAGTGATATTTCAATGTTACTTATGTATTTTACCTACTATAAGAATACTCATACATCGTAAATACTCATGAATTTATGACCAGCAGTTTGCGTAGGACTGGTGGTTGTCCTCGGGACTTGGCCCAAAATACAATTGAGTAGAACGTGGTAGAACTAACAAGGTATGAGAAAAAAAGGTATTGAGCAAAAGTTTTCCAGGGTCTCAGTCTCCGCATGTCAGTGTACACATGTGGATGGGAGAACTACCCGGACCCCGCCATGAGGCGGACTCTAGTCATCACCCTGAGCCGGCTGGATCGCGATGTGGCCATTCGAACACTGTTCCGGACTGTCAACCTGGATGCCTTCTCCGAGGTTTATTTTCTTTTTTTTTTCATTTATTGACATAGATAATTATTACACAAATGACAGCCTTGCAGCGGACAAAACCCAGCAGGGTTTAAGTGCCACTGCATTCACTCGATTACTATATATAGACACGCGGAAGTGTGTCCAGCCAAGTTCACCCCAGGAACTGGCGGACAGCAGCCGTGTGTTATATTACACGAACCGTTTGGAACCACTTTTGACCCCCTAATAACTCCAAATCTATCTAACATAAAAACATAAAATTTGGTACATATATTAAGATCCGTGAGAACAACTAGAACCCCAAATTTCATAAATATAGGTATAATAGTTATTGAGATAATAAATTCCAAAAAACGGCATTTACCACTGACTGGCTGACTGACTGACTGACTGACTGACCGACCGACCGACCGACCGACCGGCCGACCGACCGACCGACCGGCCGACCGACCGACCGACTGACCGACCGACTAGTAATCAAAAACCTAACCCACTTCCAGATGACTTAGAAAGCTGAAATTTTGCATGCAGCTTGGTAATTATGACTGTGTATACACCAGAAAAAATCAGGAAACAGTGATTGGGGGGGGGGGGGACTTTCTTATTATACACCAGAAAAAATCAGGAAACAGTGATTGGGGGGGGGGGGGACTTTCTTACACAAATACGAAAATAAACATAGTCCCAAACTAAGCAAAGCTTGTACTATGGGTACTAGACGACGATATACATACTTACATAGATAAATACATACTTAAATACATAGAATACATCCAAGACCCAAGAACAAATATCTGTGAAAAATGCACAAATAAATGCCCTGGCCGGGATTCGAACCTGGGACCTCTAGCTTCGGAGGCAGAGTCTCTACCAACTAGGCTAAGCAGGTTGTCAAAAAAAGTGATTCTATTATTAGTTTTGTTATTATTATTATTTATGCTAGTTACCTTAGAACTCCGTCATCCGATTTGGAAATAGTACATTACGATACAAGGGTTGTAAAAAAAAGAAAGGCGGATATCGCAGATGTTTGAGGCCCGAGCCGCAGGCGAGGGTCATAAATATGCGAGAGAGGGCTTTCTGTTTTACGACCCGTGTTTTGTACACAATTTTACGTCTTCACTTGGCCAAAAAGTGCGTTTTTCCGGACGCGCAGCGTGCGGAATAACGCGGTTTTTGGCAAGGTGTGGCGTAAATTATTTTTTTGTTCGAAACGGTATACTTCCGGGGTGGTCCCATTGTCATCGGGTCAGAATCCGATCATAGGGTCCTGGAGAAATCGAGGGAACTCTCCAAATATTTTAGGTGCACCTACAGTGGTTTGGGTATTTTGCATTCGCTCTGGGAAAGCACCATTGGATGAAGTTTGACAAAAAGTAATGATATCCGATCAAAAACATAAATGTGAAAATGGCAGCCAAGTTAACCGACAAAAGATTTGATATCGAAATGGGCGCCAAGTTCCGTAGATTATCTGAAAAGTTGCCAAGTTTGGTACTACATTGTTTACAGTAAAACTAATTTACTGCGGCTTAATGCATTTTGAGCTTTAACTTGGCAGTTTTCTTAAATATCCAACAGCTTTTATGGTATTATAACATACTGCATAGAAAACTGACAAGTTAAGGCTGAAAATGCATTAAGCCGCAGTAAATTAGTTTTACTGTAAACAATCTAGTGCCAAACTCGGCAACTTTTTAGATAATCTACGGAACTTGGCGCCCATTTAGATCTCAATTCTTTTTTCGGTGAACTTGGCTGCCATTTTCACATTTATGTTTTTGATGGGATTACTTATACATAGATACCAAATATATGTACTTAACTATATATAGTGCAGCACTGCAGAGCACGCTGGAGAAGTGCAGACCGTTATCTATCCTATTGCCGCGGCATTAGGTCCAGAAACTGTGTGCACGTCTCCGACGGCAGCGGTGATTAAGATTGACATTATAAGTTTTTGGCTATAAAAGCAGATTTCAATATACGTTAAAGGTGAGCCTGTACATTATACTTGTACTACTATTCCTACTATACTTTTGAAACATCGGCAGATTCTCCTATCGAGCGATTTAGGTTCAGTCTAAATAAGTTTCTACACATTGCTCTAAACGTGGCATGGACCCGGCAATGTTCTAAAACTACGACCAAGACCACCGTGGGATGGACAGCAGCATCCCTGGAGTGCCGTGGAGATACTGCGATGGAGATAGTGGCGATTATGGCATTTACCTCCTATGAAATTGGGGGAGGCCTATGTCCAGCAGTGGACGTCCTTGGGCTGATATGGTGGGAAGCACAAGCGCTCATAGGCTACGATATTTTGCCTACCACGGTGCTCATTGTTTATTTGCACAGTCGCGGAATGAAATGGTTCGTCACTTTTCAACTGTATTTTAATGACGTTAAGGTCGAAAAGTGACGAAGGCTGCCGTCACAGGTAACTTGCTTGACATTTGTCTTTTTTTTCAGCTGTGTCACCAGTCTTATGCTCTTTTCAACGTGATTAACGCCGCTTGGAGCTAGTGGAACCAAAAGGAACGTTATTTACTTTGCAATGGAACATATTATAATATCTCATGCATTGCTTATCATGATCGAGTATCGCACTATCTTTTTAATTACCTATATAATATCAGTAATTCTTGGATTTGTTTCGAGTAGTTATATTGTCAGATACTGTGACATCCTCCATTGGCTGTAGGTAATAGTAGGTACAGTCGGCCTCATAAGTAGCTGGACACTTTGGGACTTTGTCGCTTTCTCCCTTTAGACATTTAGTATGACCGTAAATATTTTTACAAGCGGAAACGTCCACTTAGCGGAATTATAATTTCTAACCGAAAATGAAAAACTAAGGCTCCCTAAGGCTTAATTAATGAGAGTGAACAATCAGTTCAGAAGGATTCATCGCCTCGGGATAACCCGCGGCAGCTCAGTTGGAAAGAGCGATGGAGGGATTCCAGAGGTCGCGGGTAAGTCCCGCGGTTCCAGAGGTCGCGGGTGATCAATGTTTCGGTTAGAAATTATTTAGTATGATAATTTAAAACGGCGTTAAAGCGACAAGGTACAAAGGTATTCAGCCCCTTGTGAGGCCAACCGTACAGAATAAGCAGGTAAAAGAGACTAAGTAATAATTAGTAAAGACTACCAATGCGATTAGTTTGATTAGAAGACGTTTTAAGTACTTATAATCGGGGTCACAAACTCACAATATCTTCATCAATTTTTATTCAATCATTTACCAATGTATGGAACAGTAAGTCTGGTTTACATTCACATTACATATTGCACAATTTATCATGATTTACATTAATACAATACACAAATACTTTTTATTGCACACCTCTATAAAATTACAAATAGTTCAGAAATATAGCATAGTGACATTTACCCCCCATTTATTTTGTGAGTTATGGCATTTACCCCCAATGAAATTAGGGGAGGCCTATGTCCAGCAGTGGACGTCCTTCGGCTGATATAGTGGTGATGGTGGATAGCACAATGAGATACAACAAGAGGCAGTCTACAGACAGTCTTATCGCTAATAAAAAGCGTACTCTTTCAGACGAGACAACCCCTGGGTAGCGGAGAAAAAATACCGTAAAAATACAGTGGGTAGCGCTGTTGCGCATAGAAAACAACTACTAGAATAATATTAATAATGTTCCATATTGGTCGGCGGTCTGACACCTGTCATATCCATACAATTTATAACCTCAAAGTGACTTTTAGGTTATAAACTGTATGGAAATGACGTGTCAGGATTGACTTCTTAACCGCCGACTACTATACTTATAAATCTACATATTCTACATTCTACTATAACTTGCACAATTTACGATGCTTTACACTGCACTCGTGTGTTTGGAAGACTTTGGGTAATTTAGTTATCTGTGATATTAATTTATTGTACAGTTAAGAGCAAATGTAATTTAATACTCTTTCACCTTTAAGCCCTTTATGATAAAGGGAAAACTGTAAAAACTTACGTCTGCTGTTGGCTACCTATATTATATGCTTGAGTGTAAATAAATTATTTAACCTAAAATCTTACGCTTATTTTAAATTTCGTCAAGAAACGTGTTAAGCCTCTTTAGAATTTAGTCCCAAACCCAAACCTATAAATAAGAAATCCACCATACCTTTAACGACAGAATAGAAAAAGCAGTTCGTCTACTCGAAACTAGATGTAGAATTGCACACAAAGTGCTGCCATCTAGTTTCGAGTAGTAATTTCGAGAGAGTAGTATTTATGCACGTCGTATGTAAAAAACGAGCTTAACGTTTTTAGAGAGCGTCACCCCCCCCCCCCCCCCCCCTTTCAGCTCGAAGTAGGAATTTTTCTATGGAGATTTTAGTTTAACTTGTTTAGTACGAGATGTCACTGGGTGCTAAGTATCTCTATCGCACTTGCATGTTGGAGTGACAGAGATGCAGTGGTCGTGCGGTTAGTTCTTACTTAATACCACAGCGGCGCTACGATCTATTTGGAGTATATCACTGATATCTCTATCTCAGTATATATATACAGGATGTGGCCTGTAATAGGAACAAAAAATTTAAAGGACACTTAGAGCATCTGCAGTATAACCTATAGTGTCCAAAAAACTAACTTTTTTTTAATTGGGAGAACCTTTGATCTAAAGTTATGACCTCCAAGTAATGGATCTTGGCACCCAGAGATTATAGCGCGACAGTCAATGCTGATTTTGAGGTGGCTTCAAGTTATGACTTATAATCGTTGTCGCATTTTCGGTCTAAAAGGACATTTTTGGGATTTAATTTTTTTTTATTAATTTTATGTGTTTTATAAATAAATAGTTATTAATATCACTCCAGTAGAGTAAAAAAGTACACGTAAGCTATTTTTGTATAAAAAAAAACTTTTTCTTTTTCAATTGAAACCAACCATTTGGAAATAATTGCTAGTGAGCTCAATAGTGCAAAATTAACATTTATTATATTTCTTGAATTAAGTACCTATACCTATGGGAATTCATTGATGATGACGTCAATCTAAACGTCACTAAGTCAACTTTGAGACGACTCACCGAGCGAGGGTTATTAGGTATACAGTACACCTAAGACAAGTGCAATTGAAAAATAATAATCGTAATATTTGACATGTACAAGTAATTTCTATAATATATCAATAAATGAGTGTGAGTATGAGTAAGCCGAATAATCGGTGTTTAAATAGTAGAGTGCTCCCAGGCTGCTGTCTTTGATAGCAGTCGTTAAGCCAAGTTCGGCTTTCGGGCGGCTTGAGAACTTCTAACAGTCAAGTTGCGCCCTCACTTGACAAACCTAAACCCAATAATATCAAGTTTCCCCCTTGGGTTAGAAGGTCAGATGGCAGCCGTTTCCGTAATAAGTAGTGCTTTCACTAAATCTTGGGGTTAGGTAGCGAACGCCGGGTATTCTTCATGATGCAACTGTACTAGGCTGATGAAATAATAGAGTCGAAAAGTGGTAGACCAAAACCTTGGCTGACTATACACTTAACACCTGACAACACTTTTTTTCAAGATTCTTAATTTAAAAAAGAGGAATTAAAAACAGGATAGGCAGATAATTATATTACCTATAAGTAACATTATGCCTTAAGGTACCTACTCGTATTATAAAATAGTACTATTATCGTACGTACCTTTTTTCTGCCGGCTGACTTATTTGTTGACTTTTTGACCGGCTCGTTGGACTTTGTTGACTTTTCGACACAGTTGACTGACTTTTTGTTAAAACTGCCCGAACCACAGTCAGGGATGACTTGCAGATCTTACAATCCCAACAAAACGAAACTACGGTTGTGGATAACATGGCAACTAACAGATTTTATAATTTTTATTTGCTTTGCTTGTCTCAATACAAGTTTTATTTACAGGGCAAGTAATGCAACACTTTACCGTAGGTAATATTACCCCAAACGTAAAACAAACTAACCCTTCAAACACAGTCCAACTGGTTGGTACTTAAAGGTTACTAACGTGTGAGCCAATTGTCTCGTGGGGCTGTTGCCTATATTATTAACTTCATTAACAGCTTGTCACGATGCTTAACGGGCGTCTGATTTTTCTAAACTGTACTGTGTCGTAATTTAAGCCATTTCACATTATTTTCATTGCATAGTTGTAAACACCGGGAAATCGAAACGACATAACATCCTTCGGCGTGCGTTAAACTATGCTAGTTTTTATCGCGGTATAAGTGATGGTAGGTAGTAAAACTATCTTATAGCAAAATCCCTTAGCGGAGTTAGAGCCCTTTGGATGGCTTGATAACCTTCTAAAAGTCAAAGTTTATTTCACGAGTCTTACCCCCACTTCTTCCTTGCACCCATACCAAGTTTAGTTACCAGATCCCAGACCCCGAGTACCTATAGTATTTAACATGACACCGTTAAGTTATAAAAGAAATACCTAGCGTATTTATGCAGCTGATAATTCTGCAGCTGATGAGTCGTAATAGTTTTGAAGGTTTAATTTCATTGTACATTGTGTGTCGAAGTGGTTTCTAATTAACCAGCCATTTAGAGAAGTATTTTAATTTATTTTAAATGGGTTCACACTCGTATGTGTTACCAAGGATAAGTACACATCAATTCTGCGGTTATCATTTTGTCTAAAAATAGCTTAGACGCCATATTAGTCTCTGCACAAAATGGTCAACAAATGTCGGCCTATCTAAATACCTTACACTTTATTTAGGTGTCTAGCCTATAAGTAGGTAGTGGTTTCCTTTTAAGGTATGCACTGAAAAACTGTGTTTTTTCAAACCTGCATTAATAATAGGGTATTACATAAAATTAAAAAAAAAACTCAAAAATGGCCGTAAAAGTGGACGTTAGTCGCTACATATTGAAAGGCAAAGTGTAAACTGCTACTGCCCAGACCTCTACGCGCTGAAAGTACGAATCTATATATATTCATAGTAGTCTTTGGTCTCGGTGACAATTTTCTATTGGTGGCGATTGTGGTAAACACACTATTCCAGAATTTAAAAAAAATTGACTAACACCACTGGTGACCTGAGGGCTGGCTCGTTCCTCGGCCAACGCATTAGACATTGCGGTGCAACAAGATAACGCAGCCAGCCTAGCCTTTCGCACTATTGAAAGCTAATAAAGTATAATTAGTAAAAAGTAAAAAAAAGTAAAAGTAGTTTATTCTTCAAATTAGGCATATTACATACACCTATGAAACTGTAACATTGCACTTTGCTTTAGGTACTTTTACAGCTATTAAACTTAAGTTTTTCTTAGTAATGAATGCAATAATCAAAGATTACATTTCTAAGTACGTACTCACACCTAGGAAGGTACTAGGTAGTTAGGTAAAAGCACTCAATAGATAGCCGTTTACGTAAGTCTTATATCGATATTTCCTACAATAAAAAGTCTGCAAACGTAGATAAGATCGTTAATTAAATGATTTGGATAATGAGTTCCAGGCCTTCACGAGTTATCAAACGGTTAATCGTTTTTCAAGAATGAAGCATAGCGTTTTAAATATTAGTAACTAACTAAGCATAACAAATCCGTAGTTAGATACCTACATTCAACTTCGAGTACCTATGATCATTTAATCTAGTCTAGTTAAAATTGTATGTATACCTTTGGAAACTACCCTAGAATTTGAAGCGTCCACGGAAAAGACATGTCTAGTCCATTTAAATTTCAAAACAAAAAGCAACCTAAGTCATAAAGACATAAGGTGCTAACTGGCTTCGAAATTTTAAAAGACTAAGACATTTCCTTCCGTGTACCCTTCATTTTGTTTACTTTACGCCATGTAAGTAAGGTAAATTTCCCAGTGCACTGACCGAATACATGGATGGCACTTTCAATCTTATGTCATACGGTCCAACGTTTACCTATAACACTCTAACAAATTGGCATAGGTGAAAAACTTAAGAAGATGACCTGTTGTACACTACCGCTCATACGTATTTAGGCACCCATACCTTTTACCTTTTTCCATACATCTGTAAACAAAAATGGCTTTCAGAAATACACTGGCTAGTCAGAGTCCCTTGAGAGTTTTGCGTGCATTTTGCATTTTTTATTTAGCTGACTTATTGAGCCATAAATCGGTGCCAGAGACCCCCCTTTTAAAATGGTAGTTTTCTTTTTGCAATGATTTAATAACTACTAATTGCTGGTTCATAGAAAAGTGTAGTGTGTTTGTATTGAGGGTCCCCCCTGCCTAATATATTACACCTATTGCTCACCTATGTCATGTATGGTTGGACTAGTCTGTATTAGGCGTTACTTGTTGTGTTATTCTTGTGCATTTCGATACTTGAGATGTTATAAAGTATCAAGATTAGTTAAGCATGATTCAGTAAGGCCCCAAACAAAATTCAAGAAGACGTAATATTAAACAATTGCCCTTAAATTGACTTTCAAACCCCAATTATTTGAGGCAGGAGTTCAATAGAACAACGATTCATTATCACTGTAATATCTAATCGAATAATTATCTAAATCCTGAAGTATGTAATGACTAGCTGTCCGCGACTTCATTACGCAAATATATAATAGATTTAGGCTATGTCCTTGATTTCTAATATCTGAACCCACCAGTAAGAATATATTTAAGCAGCTTACTTTAACTAAGTACTAGGTACACTACTAATCAATCGAACTACCTCGTAAATAACAATACACATATACAGAATAAATATATCATTTTCAGTGTTGTCTGTAGGCAAGTACGGTTGTAGGTAGGCAGGTGCAAGGCAGGTAAGTTTCAGTTACAATTACAACTTACCCTTTACCGGGAACCGCAAGCGAAGCACCAGCACTGTCAACTACTTGAACCGATGATTCAGCATTTTCCGTCACATTCACTGAGTCCTGTTGCGTCATTTTGCCCAAAACACTTGTATCTAAACACAAATACGCGGAATAAAAAAAAAGAAACCGCTTAAAAAAGCAGTTAATTTTTTTACGCGCGAAAGGTTTTTAAGTTCGAATACTGTTTAACACTTGTTTTTTTTTTACTTTTTATTCGGCGACGTGGCGATGCCTCAGAGTTGCAGCCAGCCAAGTGGACGAGCGAATGGTGTTATCAGATATAGAGAAATAATCCTTTATTTTATCAATATGTTATCGTTAATTGCTCGATTTACGCCAATAATTTAAATTCCCTCTCGATGACTGATTATTGTGTGAAGCGAATATCAAGGCTATTCTGCTAAATAGAGGTACCTAACCTACAAACGTTAATTATTTTATCATACTAATAATAATAATTGTATGGCATTTATTTCGGAACCGTGAGATCTTCAAGAAGACAGTACGCTTGCCAGTTTTTGTTGCACTTTTAGCACCAACCAGGGGTCACGTGTATTTTGATTGCCGTAAAAAGTCTGGATTTCTAAATATTTAAATAACTTTCTTGCAATGCAATACATGCTAGAAAGGCAATTTTATTTTTACAGCAACGTAAAAATGATCAAATTCAATATGTGATTATTGTTGAATAACATCGATTGTTCACGCTAGTTGTAATTTTACGTCTCTTGTTGACACAAGTGTGTGTCGCACGATTTGTCTGAAAACCCCCAAAAGATATTACAACATTCACAGCAATAGTTTAGTGCCATGATATTTTCGGCTAGAAATAACGACTTCATTAACTATTTTACACAATGTTACAAACGTAACTTTCACCGGGGATTCCCTTGAGACTGATAAATCATAAACATAACAGGTCACGCCATCTAGTGAAATTTATTGAAACATTTTTTATACTACTCGACAATAGGTGGCACTAGCCGTCTGTAATGTCATTGTCCCAAGTTTTGCAATGAAACTAAGTGAACATTATTAATATCTAAATTATTTAATTATAAAAGGACTGGATTAAAACATAAATAAGTATACTTAATTTACTTGAGAACTGGTAAGGTATGTGACAATAATGCATCTATGTCAGAATTTTAGCTAAAACTTAGATTCAAAACTAAGAAATATTTAGAATGTTTAGTCATATGCCAAAGAATATGCAAACTTTATTATAAAGAAGGTAGGCAGTTGATATGAGCACACAATAAATGTGTTACTTACGTTACTTAATTGAATTTTACCTAAAAATGCTTAACAATTTAAATACTAAAGACAGTGGTTCCATTTTCATAAATTCAAGAATAAGTTTTCGAATTGATGAAATGTTATCCACAGAGTTCAGTAAAACAATTAATGTTACATCATCATACTGTATAGTATTTAGGTACATATTATCTATCTACATTAGATACATGCTGCAGCAGCATCTGTACTCTAGATGAAACCATGCGAGTGAGACGCAGTATCTACTTAAGTCAATAATATAATGTTATTATTTAATCAAAAACGATCTCTGACGATCATGAACACTGCGTTTCTTCCGCAAATCTGCATATAAACTTAGGCTCCAATATGCATCAACAATTTGAAAAAGTTTTAACTGAATCAACAAGCAGTTGCTCTACGCCATAACACGCAGTAACGTACCTATAGCATGTTAAATACATACGAGTAAGTAGCAGTAAACGGGCGCAGCACATACGAGTTATGCGCGTTAAAAGGGTTAAGATGGCGGCTTGGTGGTTTCATCGACTGTTTTGCTTGTGACTTGCTCATCCTCCCGCTGATACAAGTAGCTTGTGCCCGGCGTGGTGCTACTCTGAGTGTAGCCGCTGCTGCCGGCTGTGGCCTGGCCATAAGTATTGCCTTGGCCATAAGTATTGGCTTGGCCGTAAGCATTAGCTTGACCATAAGTATTGGGCTGTCCGTAAGATTGACCGCGATCTTGCCCGTAAGCGGGGGATTGGGTGCGAGATGGTTGGTTGTATGTGCCTCTGGTATCCAAGGAGTTCACTCCGCTGGAAAAATATAAAGATATGTTTAATAAAAGTGCCAGGAAAAGGAGTTTTTCGATATTGGATTTTGATTGTTTGGATGGATGTTGATTCGACAATTGACCGAACGAGTAAAGCGTCTGCATTTCAGTTTGGGAAAAATGCTTTCGTGTGTACGGTTCGATAATTATAATATATTGCTTTATAGATATACTTTCTTAAAAAAAATTAAATTAAAAAATAATAATTCGGAATAAAAATGCGGGGTCTGCAGCTCACAAGGCTACGAATTGTAAATTAACCCTTGGTTACTCGCGTTAAAATACTAACACTACTGTTCGCGTGGGGTCATAACTGACCCCAATTTTCAGTTATCAATAAAACCAAAAGTGTTCGCGATATAAGGAAACATTATGCATCAAACAATCAGCTTTCACAAAAAAACGATTTTATCTCAGCTCATAACTTTGGAAATTACCTACATAATGGTGTAAATAAAAAATATAGCTATCGCATGAATAGAGTGAGAGCAGCTAATAACTTTCGGAACAGCCCTCGTAGTCTAGGTTTGAAGTTGTTTCTATGTACATTTATCTCTGTATGAATATAAGATTTCTTGAAAATAATCATTATATTTGAAAAGTCACTTTTTAATTTAGGCACTGTTTTGAGCCCGACAATTCCGGCGTACAACAGTTTGATGCTCATGATATACTTATTTATGGCATATGCTACATATGGCATACTACCAAATCGACGAGGAAACCAATAACTTATAAAAACCACGATTAAATCAAATTAAACATTATTCTTGGCAAGAGCGCAAACAATTACTCACTAGAATTTTTTATCTCCTAAGTACTCGCGTGGGGTCAGGTGTGACCCCAAACCCACTTTCCTGGCACAACCACACTGGTCAACCGCTAAGCCCGGCGTTAATTATCAAAGGCTATGGCGTTTTAGGAAGCTACTAGAAAAAATATGATTGTAGAATCAAAAATTAATGAGAATATGAATTTAAGAATACGCTCTGGGGTCACAAAGTACCCCACGCGAGTAATTAAGGGTTAATTGACGGAACTAGTTCGAGGCGTCTCCGTTTCAGCTTGAAGGGGCTTAGGCAAAAATGCTTTCGTATGTCCGACGGATGTTAGCTGTTCTCCACTACAGGTCGCATTCCTCAATCGACGCGTAACACGAACTGACGTAACCGACCCGTATCTTGGTAACCAATTTTCTGGCTAGTATCTCCTCTGGTCCCTATAAGGCCGTTGCTCTCCCACGCTATACCAGCCACTAGGCCGACCGCCGTCGAGCCCTGTAGATACCCGGTGTCTGGCGCATAACTTGCACTGGCGTATCTTGGTAACCAACTGCTAGTTTCTCACCTTTGGTCCCTATAAGGCCGTCGCTCGCCCATGCTATACCAGCCATTCGGCCGACCGCCGTCAAGCCCTATCAGTACCCGGTGTCCGACGCATAACCTGCACTCGCGTATCTTGGTAACCAACTGCTAGTGTCTCACCTTTGGTCCCTATAAGGCCGTCGCTAGCCCACGCTATACCAGCCATTCGGCCGACCGCCGTCAAGCCCTATCGGTACCCGGTGTCCGACGCATAACCTGCACTCGCGTATCTTGGTAACCAACTGTTAGTGTCTCACCTCTGGTCCCTATAAGGCCGTCGCTCGCCCACGCTGTGCCAGCCGCTAGGCCGACCGTAGCCCGCCGCCGAGTCCTGTCGGTACCCGGTGTCCGGCGCGTAGCCGGGGCTCGCGTAAGGATCGCGGTAGCCGACGTTCTGCCAACCGCTGCTGGCTTCTGGTCGGCTGAAATGTTGACAACGTAATCTTTAAGCTCGAAACGCACAGAGCGGGCGCGGCGCGGTGCGGGGCGGATGCGGTTCTGATCTTTCCAAAACTGTCGACTTTCGATTACTGCTTCATACGTCACACACGCTGCCTCCGCTCTACCGCAAAACCGCCGCAACAACGCTACGCCTTGGTCGCTTTTCAAGCTTTAAGGTAAGTACTGTGAAATCCACCTTCATACAATGCAGGTGCATTGAATTTTATTATATCTTAATATTTACTGACTGAATCGTATCATGATAGATTTATAATAGGCAGTGCTGTATTTCGATCTTGAGCCGGCGATGCCCGCGTCAGATCTGCGCGACGTGAGCGGGACGATAACATGCATACCGGCGCGCAGCGGTCGCATTACGCGGCGTCCAGCTTGCGTCGCGCAAGCTGTGTGACCATACCTTTATAATAGACCACTGAACTCACCTGTTGTATTGTGGTCTGCCCCAGGAGCCGGCAGCGCCCGCCTCAGGTCTCCCAGAGGCGAAATAATAGCCCCTGCCGCCTGCGTCCCAACCTGCCTGCCCGCGGTATGTCTCATCCCAAGGCCTGAAACTAGATCAAACAATCATTGATTCATTGGGTTTAGGATCCTAAGAAAGGAAATGCGCATCTCTCATTTTATTTACGTATATGTATGTCTACGTGTTTGCGTACTAGATTTAATTATTAAATCAAAGTATCTCATTTCATTAAACATGATCGCTATTGTGGAGTGCAGAGTTGCAGAGCCATGTTGGTATTAATGTTAATCTTCTGTGAGTCATATCATTGAAACAAGAACAGATTCTCTTCTCAGGTACCTGCAGAAAAGGGCAATAAACTTTCTGCAATTAAGATCACTCATACGGTAAAACTAACTACTCTCGATTTAATTATAGACAAATACAACAACAGTTAATTCCAAAAAAACAACTACCTAGTCTATGGTTCATGACCTTCTCAATTCAAAATTGGAACACCCAGGAAACGCAAGTTCAATAACCGCGTGAGGTGCTCAACCGCTGCCCAGCCAGCGGAAAAAATGGCGGAAAAAAACATGGCGGGAAAAACTAAGCCGAATTAATTCAGACTAGTTATTTAAGAGTTAGAGGTAGCGGTATAATGTACTGTTAATTAAGAAGTGTGTAGATTTTGTCTTGCTTTATGAGGTGTCTAAATTGCAGCGTAATAGGATAATTATATGGAATTGGTGTTGGTATTACGTTGAACTAACAGCTATTGTCAAGTGCTAAGTACACGGTTTAGTGTTTAGGATCTTATTTTGATGTGGTTAATGAGTACCGAACAACGAGTAAGTAAAGGCTTTGGATAAGACTCAGGTGCAACTCAAGAACAATTTAGAAAACGTTACTATGTATGTTTTTATTGAACCACTACCTCTACCGAAGCCTAGTTTCGCAAACTTCGGTACTCAAATATATAAGTATTTTGCCGCTGCAAAAAGGTCTACTACAATTTCAAGGATAAGTTAGAGTCTTACCAGCGAGTCGTGTCACAAGAAATAAGCGGCAAATTTGAAAAATGTCATGCTAACAACATGCCTATAATATTAACGATAACAAGGCACAATGCACGGAGAACCGATGGCTGTTGGGGCGGAAAGGATCTCGAGTGGCTACCACATACTGAAAAGCTCAGCGTGGGTAGGCAGGCCCCCCACAAGCTGGACTGATGACCTGGTAAAGGCCGCGGGAGTCCGCTGGATGCGGGTGGCGCAGGACCGGTCTTTGTGGCACTCTTTAGGCGAGGCCTATGTCCAGCAGTCGACGTCCATCGGCTGATATGTTAATTATGACGATGATGATGCTTGTGATACTCACTGGTCGGAATCTAGTGTAAAGTCCTCCTGTGGACCCGTACAGATTTTAAGACCTTAAAAAGTCTTACTTAAAACTTTGGATTTTGGTGCTGATCGGTATAGGTCCAATACCGATATACAAAACGCCTCTCTTATGATCTGCACATATGCCCATAAATTCGGTGCTGCAAGCTGCGACAATGTATAAGCTCAGAAATCACAACTGTTGTGTTGGTTATAAAATAGACGTCTAGTTTTTGTTCCCGCTTTTGATTGAAAAACGTTTTTTTTTGCTGTAACTATGTCACATCAGGTCATATACTCGTACAGTTATGCTAATAGCGGGGGATATGGCGGCACATTGAGGTACGATTAATAAACTTATTATTAGCATTATATACGAACTCAATGTTCTGATTTTGTGAAGTAGAATAAACCGTCCTATCAATTTCAATTGTACCTAACGGTTATTTGTGTTACCATGGTTATCTTCAAAATTGACAAGTAAGCGAAATGAGACGAATCAAATGGGATCAGATCTCAGGCACCCTTTAATAAACGACCTAAAATTAATGCAAGTATACATATGTATAACTTTGAAAGTTCATTCCTTCAGAAGCACTTTTTAATGTCGTTAAAACCTTAAGTAGGTACTTTTTTTAATTACCATTGTTGAATTTTTTCTTCAATTGTTCGCTTTCAGAGGAACGAAATTTCAGAAAAAAGAAAAAATTGATATTTGATCTTCAATTGTTCGCTTTCAGAGGAACGAAATTTCAGAAAATTTGATATTTTCGGAGGAAAAAGCTTCCAAAATGTTAGGCTATTCCAAAAAAATTTAGTTTTCCTGTCAACGGCATTCCTGATGAAACGGTTGATTTTCATATGATTCCTCGCCTGGACTCGATCGAAGTCACACGTGTTATTTAAGTATAGCTCCTGTAATTATATTTCGGCACAATAAGGAATGCAATAGCAATAGCTAACCATCGGAGTAAAGTATTTCCTTTCAGCTACAACCACTAGGGTTCCCCTATAATACACGCGAAGTTCTACAGTATCTATAAAAATCATGTGCCAGCACATTTGGCTAAAAGTTCGGTCAACTCTTCACGCATCTATAACAATGGGACATTGACAATAAGCCATTGGTCAACAGTTATGCCATTATATATCGCAGTAATTCGGGAAAGCGTGCGCTATTGACAACTGACATGGATGCTCGTCTAACGGAATCATCATTTTCTGCCACAGAACTTTGCAATTAATACTGTGTATTGACACGTCAGTAATGCGACCTAATTTATGATGCATGCCAATTTAAACTCGTGATTGCTGGATATACATGACCGTTACAATATGTACCTACACCATACCAAATTACTTTCTTTTAATTAACCACGCTAAAGTTATTTAATAGGCCATTTGGACAATGTAGGTAGGTAGATGTTTTTATATTCTTTTTTTATGTTGTGTGCGTCTGTGTCTTCATTCGATAGATTTAAGGCAGGACCTCACTGAAAACCAGCGTCATGGCTTGCCGTGGCATTATGTTGAGTGGGGCCGTTATTTAGCGTCGTTTGTTGTTCTTTTTTCATAAAACTGTAATCATTATGTAGTGTAATAGACGTAAATAAATGTATTTTCTTTACGTCTATTACACGTTCTTTCTTTCTTTCAAATGCCTACTTAGAATCGTCTGTTGTCTCTTTAAAAAAAAACTCTGTGTCAATGTTATCTTTGTTCTTTTGGGTATGTTGTTTTATTATGAGGCATACAATAAATAGGATTTTTATTGTATCATATGTTATTGTACATAGTTTGTATTCTAAAGTTTAGTCGGGTGCGAAAGAGTTTCTTAACAAAAATGTAATAAATTCACACAAGTATTGAGGTTCAATAATTGTAAATCTTCGGTCTTGAATTATTTTCACCACCATTTAAACTGATAGTGATGAGGTGTGAAAATGAAGACGTTAAAAATATATCCTTTGAAAATTATTTGGGGTTGAGCACATGACTAGGAAGAACGTAGGACTTTTATTTTCAAACTTATGTGTACGAGTACCATCATTGCTAATGCTAATAAATACGCCACACTCTTTATTTTGCCAACTGTTTTGACCTGACACTATGCGTACGAAAATAAGTAAATACTTAGTTAGGGTTTTTTGAACTCACCTATCGTGAGGCCCTCTTCCAGCGCTCGGTCCATAACCTCCATACATGTCGTCATATCCGTTACCTCTATCATAACGCTCATCGTACGCAGCCACCGGCCTCCTATATCCACCGGCGCCCGCGCCGTATCCAGCGCTGTATCCACCGCCATACCCACCGCCGTATCCACCCCCGTACCCACCGCCGTAACCGTCATCGTATCTGTCCTGGTAAGGGTATCTGTCATGAGAAGGCCTTCTGTAAGGATCGTCATAGTATGGCCGTTCCCTTTCTCTATAAGGATCTCTTAGGAATCTATCGTAATAGTCCGGTCGATACCGGTCCCTATCATCGTAGCGGTTACGATCACGGTCTCTATCGCGGTCTCTCCTGCCACTACTGGGTCTCTTGTCGTCGTCGTAAGGCCTCTTTTTACCATTATCGGAGTCATCTCCATCATCCGTTCCATTGGTTTTTGATCTCCGGTCTGCACCAAATTTTCTATCCTCATCGTCGTCATAGTTTTTATTTTTGTCCAAGCGGTTGGTCGGTCTGTGGCCACGGCGGTCGTCGTCGTAGCGGTCGCGCGGGCGGTCGTAGTCGTCGCGATCGTCGTAGCGATCGTCGCAGCGGCCGCAGCGAGCCGGTCGGTCCTCGTATTCTAGTCGATCGTACGGCCGGCCGAGACCGTAGCGGTCGTCATAGTAACTCCTGCCTTGTCTGCTGAGAATTTCCTCGTTTGATGGCGTTAGGACTGTGGATAGGACTGTTTCTCCTGCATTTGAAGCTTGAAGGAGATATGTCAAGGCGACGGCTGAGAACACCTACAACAAAAAGCAGTGGTTAAGCAAAAGCCTTCTCGCCTTTGATCGTAGTCCATATGAAGCTTAATTATTTATTTATTTATTTATTTATTAACAATAATTATACCGCATATGCAATTACAGAGTCCCACAAAACCGTTTGCACGGTTTGACTGTGGGATCGAGCAGTCTCTTCTCTCTTCTATTTATATATTATGATTCTATATCTATGGGTACAATAAATTAATTTATGCACTTAACAAGGTAATTATGCAGCTTCTTACTAAGATTAGCTTTATCGGTTTCCTGCCTGATGTCAGAGGGCAGGCTGTTGAGTATATAGGGTAGGCGTTTCCGGAGACACCTATCGCCGTAGTAATTAGTGACCCTCGGCACAACGAGCCTGCCCGCTGACATCGACCTGGTATCACAAACATCGTTACGGTGTAATTGTAATTGGGTGTACTCCTGACTGCCATGATTATTGAGCACTAATAAATATTTATGCTTAAGGCTCACCGGTAGAATATTACAAATTTTGAACAAATTTCTAAAGTCTTTTTTATTCTTATCTTTAGTTTTATTATTAACTAACAGTTTTAGGAATCTAACTTGCATACATTCTAATTTGTTTATGTTAGTTTTAGTCGTTAATCCGTAGCAGTCAAGAGCATAACCAATTATTGATTCATATATCAATAATGCTAGATTATGATGTTAATTTTGCAATCATACCAAAATAAGTTATGAGTAGGTAACCCAAAGTGAAATATTTATTCCGTAAGTTGGACTCAAGCACGCCTAAACGATGTTTTACATGTCAGAGAATAAAATGGTATGTTTAAGTAGCATCAGTATGTAACAGTCAATGAAACAAACGACAATTCCTGGGCACACCTTTCTAGAAACATGTATCTCACCAAATCATTTCATGTAAAAGTTCCTTTATTAGATTCCAGGAAAAGCCCAGCCCCCAAGCCCTGACTTTACTAACCCTACACAAGGTAAATAAACAACTTAGAAAAGTTGAAAAACCCCCGTCATCTACAATACATTTCAAAGCTCAATATCTCAAAAACGGTTCATCCGTTTGGGAGCTACGATACCACAGGCAGACACGTTAAACTTATAACATCCCTCTTTTCTGCGGCGGGGGTTAAAAAAAAGTAATTTAGGTATCAATAAAATCTAAAGTATAAACCCACCGGTAGCCAAACCGGCACCGGGCACCGGTAGGGGTAAGTATAGTAAACTTTGTGTTTCATTTCATATCTAGTTTCTATTTGTGACCTTCTGTAATTGTTTCCATATTTCTATTTAAGAAGCTTACAGTATAGTGCTTAAATATGTCTATTAATAAAAACTAATGTTAAAATCTAAAATTAAAATCTTAACTAAATCTAAATTATAAATAGAAGATTTTTCGTGATTCAACTCCAGCCGAGAGCGTGCCTAGAACGCTAGCAGCGTTGCCGCGCTGGATGGCAACGCTGAGCCGCTGGGCCAGATATGAGCCAGCCCTCTGGTCACGCATTAAAGAAAAAGCTAACATGTTTTTAAAAGCTGTTCTAAGTCCTAAAATAATAAATAAATAAAAACTAGATCAATTAAACTTAGCATATGTTCCCTAACCACATCTTATCGGACTTATCGTGTGAATTTTGGCTCTCTGGTGTAATCTGGGACGAAGCTACGAGTATGGGGGTTTGTAAATTAGACAAAACGGTTTGAGAAAAGGTATGTATGCTCGAGTGCCCCGCCTTCTTTCTTGTTCGTCTTGGCAGGGGCACTACCGTTCCTCCTGAGTAAACAGTTGGTAAATAGCATAACATCTTAATGCCTTGTAGGAGCGTTCGTGGCCCAGCGGCGCCCGCGTAATACCGCGTGCTGTATGCGAGGTTAAGCAATGTCGGGCGGGGTCAGTCCTTGGATGGGTGGCCGCTTTGAGTGGTTACTAACTGAGTGCTCCCGTGCTTTGGAAGGCACGCTAAGCCGTTGATCCCGGCTGCTGTCTATGATAGCAGTCGTTAAGCCAAGTTGGAGGCCTTCGGGCGGCTTGGGAACTTTTAACAGTCAAGTTGCCCACTCACTTGACAAGCCTAAATCCCAATAAGGTCTAGTTTCCCCCTTGGGTTGGAAGGTCAGATGGCAGTCGCTTCCGTAAAAACTAGTGCCTACGCCAATTCTTGGGATTAGGTAGCGGACCCCAGACATCCTTCAGGATGCAACTGTACCAGGAATAACGCTAGGATTAATTATGATGATGATATTAATGACTTATACTTTAGGTGGCCCAAATGTTTCCCAACATTATTACAAAAAATAATAATTAAAGTAACTCGGACTATGTATTAATGGAACATCAGCATATTTCCGGGTTGGAGGTTCAAGGAAGCGGGTGTAAGCTATATTTACATAACTATGATGTCTATTAACCATTTTTTAACAATAATGGCTGGATGCGATAAAATCTGTTAATACGCGGAATCATTGTGGTCGACGGAGATGCAAAATTACTTGCATTATACGATCTCACGCTACGCACGCTAAGCAATTATTAGGTCTTTAAGTATGAATTTACCAAAAAGGTTCTATATGTTATATGTCTTGATTGCAAATCAAACTTCATGCGTTAAGAAATTAGGTCTAAATTCTAATAAAGGATAAACAATACACCACGAAGTACCTAATAAGTATGTACCCGTATAAGTCCTTATGATATTTTTACAGGATCAGCAAGTGTGAATATGTAAAATCATGATTCCAGTAGTTAATTAAGAAAATCGAGGCCAAAGTTTATTTAAGAACCCAAAATCTTGATATGTCAAAGATTGATCAATACGGTTGAAGTATCTTCCGTTAACTATGTGAACTTAGTGGTTCCGTGTTTTTTACTCTTTGGAAGCACTTATCTTAATGAACAGTCGAGTTTTTCTATCATTATTACTTAGTCCAAATATATAAATGAATTAGAATTGGATTCGTAACTAAATTTATTTAGTGTCTATAGCCCCTTCCCACCCCCCCCCCCTTCCCCACAAGCTGGATTGATGACCTGGTAAAGGTCGCAGGAGTCCGCTGGATGCGGGTGGTGCTGGACGGGTCAATCCGGTCATGGCATATCTGCGCCTCTCGTACCTTGTCGCAATGTAATCAATATGAAAGCTGCTAGAGATCTCATATTATTGTCACTGTGACAAGGTACGAAGTGGCCCAGAAATCAAATTGATTGACTGTACCTACGACTTTACAGTCGAGCGAAAACCGCTCGGCCAAGCACAGAGTGGCCATAAAACGCATTTCGTAGACACATAGATTGTGACTATTGCTAAACCTTTTTAGGGCTGAATGGTACCTCTGCGGCGTCCCCGTGTCATAACTTATGCAACCCGTAATCACTGTCTTCCGGCAGTGGTAGCCAAACATTACTACCGTAATTATAATCCGGCCTTCGGGTCTTGGCAATTCCATTTCACGTGATGTCACCCTATTGTTTTTTTGGAGGCCACGCATAAAACATTAGATTTTTTTGCGTACGCTTAATTGTGAGTTTTTGATATACTTCTATGTACTGTTGATTTGTATAGCATACAGTTTAGTAGGTTAACCCTGTAATGGATTAGGTTGGTATAAAAAAAAACAACTTTTTCATATGGAGCGAAAATTGATTGGTTACATTGCTCTGAAAACTACTATACGCTAAAATCTATACAAGTAGCCACTTCTTGTTTGCTGATTTAATCCATTCTTAGGTTATGGGTCCATCCATCCATCCATCCATTTGAACCTCTTAAGTACCTACTTATAATTTCAAAGTTATCGCTAGAGATGTATTTGGTAGATTTTCGGTGAATTGTGTTTACGATGTTAAGGTTTTTATACACACTACACACTATTATCCTTGTTGTAAGTTTATTTATGACTGTAGATTTTCAATTGTAAAATTCTGTTTGACTTTAAAAAACTCACTTTATTTAGTTATTGGTAAACGTAGGTGACGCTGATTTTCAAAGTCTGCCGTTTGTACATTTATGTGTTTCGTGTAATGTTTATATTAATAAACTATATTTGTATATTTAACATTAACATATAGAAAAGTCATATTATTCCAAACCGGTAAAGCCAAGAACATATTTAGCTCAACGCCACGCCGGTGCAAGATAGGCAAGCTACTACGAGTAAATAAATAATCACTTGTTATTGTATTGTTGTGTAGTATTGTAGTGCTGACTGTACCACAGCTAGTGGATCAAAAGTAGCCACACGCATATGAAGAGGTTAAAAGTCTTTATTTCAAGGGAATAGGAGCTTTTGACCGCTTATAATATCTGTATAATAGAAACCTTAATGACCTAAATATGGGGCTAGTTAGATTCATGCAAGATTGTTCCCTAACGTCCATTTATTATTTATTATGATGTTTGAGGTGTGGGTGTCCTACCCTTAGGACTTAAACCTGTAATGGGGTAAAAGTATTTAAGGGTATACCCAAACTTAATAACACATAACCCAAGATTTGTGGTGGGGTCATTTCTATGAGTGGCGACTTTAACACTGTATGCTAACTTTGGCACCACTATCATCATTATACGGGGTACCGGTGCCTGTTGGGGTAGCCTGTAGTTCATAGCCTAGCACGGGTAGATTTGGAGACCACACATCGTCATCATAATCATCATATCAGCCGAATGACGTCAACTGCTGGTCATAGGCCTCCCCAAAGAGTTCCACAATGACCGGTCCTGCGCCACCCGCATCCAGCAGACTCCCGCGACCCGACCTTTACCAGGTCATCAATCCACCTTGTGGGGGCCACACATACTCCTTAGAATTTAATACCACTTAACACATTTCAGTTATTAATAATCATGCTAAAGTTTCGCCGTTTAGTAGTTTTTAATGTTGTGTACACCGCTGGTTTGTTGGTAATCGCTTTATAATTGTGCCATGGCCAATAGATCAAAGATTATAGAGTAGCTTTGTGATTTTACACAATAGATACATTTATGGATTTTTGTTAACACGTAATGTGTGAAAAACCTATGTCTGTTATCTTTATGGCTGCTGATTACTGTTTTTAAACATTTTGATCATCCAATCTTCTAAATCGCAAAGAAGTAAGTTAGTTGGTTTACACAAAAACTTAGGCACTTTATCTCCGAAACTACTCATCTCGTTTTAGGAATCATTTCACCAAAAAAAAATAATGAAATTTATATTGTATGCCGTTAAAAGTATGGAAGATGAAAAAAATTAAACGTTGCGAGCACCGCTAGCATTAACTTTGCGGAACATTATTTTATGACCAATGCATAAGAAATGATGCCTACGTATAGGTACGTAAGATATTATGCTTGCCTAAAATTAATGCTTTGTGTAAAGTAATGAAATCTTCCTGCAATACAAAATGTGGAACATCGGCAAAAACCTTACCAAAATCTTCAGGCGCCCCATCTCAGTATGAAATCACTTGTAATTTCTGCAAAAAGTTCATTCTCATCCGCAAAATACACTGACCGCAAACCAGTTTCAAGCACTACAAAAAGAAACTCGCAAATCTGTACCAGACTTTACTTTCCTTTGTCTATGATACGGTTTAAAAAAGGAAAAGATTATAACTAAATTTGATATTCAAATTTGGAATTCGATTTGAAATGGCCGTTGCGCTGTGCGTTGCGCGCTGGCCTAAAGCGGACTGACCGCCCGCGCAAGCGCCCTGTGCTTATTATAATTAAGGCAAATCGTTGGCTTTTTGTTTGTCCGACCATCCGTCTGACGGAGATGAACTTTTCGAAGGCTTTGCAGCCTGTTTGCGATACGATTATATCAGTACTTTTCTTGATAATATGGTATTGACACTGTTTTACACGTTAATCTGTATCCCCTGTTTAGTTAACTGTTATGATAGAATAACAGTGAAAAATAATCTTACGAGTTAAATAATTTCCGGCTATCCCAATATTCCTTGCTTTATTGCTTTAAATCTTTAATAGCTATTGAGTCTTTAAGTTTTTTTTAACTAAGGCAACTTCCTGATTTGGCAGGGCGGGAGCGATATGTCATAGGTATTTTGCTCTTTGACGTGAATTTACCGATGTGAGATTTCCTCACTTGACGAAATACTGTCAGTAATACGTTTGCGCAGTAGTAATACCATGCGCAGTAGTGGGGCAGTACTGCATTAGTATCGGTTGACACTGACACCTGACAGTTTTCTCATATCGTACCGCCCCCGCATCGACAAGTCAGAAGGCGCCTAAGTCAAATAAAATTCTCGAATTACTTATATGTAATTGTAATGGAGAGGCCAGTTTGCACCTTACAGAAATATATAAGCAGAGATCAATTCATCCATGCGTGTTGCATAACATAATAGTGGCTAACAGGCATCTGGCGCGCCTGATGGAGTCCATCCGAACTGATGTAAGGCGATGCGGGCTGATAATTTTCATAAAATTAATTGGTCATAATTTATTAACTATAGGTTTACCTTTTCACTAACTGTTTTGGCAGTGGACGGGGAGCGGGGCACGTCGCAATGGTGATGATGATGCGGATATATCCGTCATCAACATTCAACAGGTTAAAGCCCAATTAAGCACAAAATGACGACGTCATCGTACCTTAATTGCGTACAAAATTAAACGTGAACCATTTGAGAGAAGTGAACTTAGATCAAGGAGGAAGAGGAAGCTCTATTGTTTTCCAACCCGCACTGTTTCCATTGCACTATGCGGGGGCCTAATTTCCAAACGCTTTTTATCATATTGTAAGCATTATAATACCTATGGGAATCGTTTAGTTTCATGCCCTACACCTCAACTACAACCTCAGTCCTCAACATGTATGTGGGCGCGCCGTGACTATTGGTATCGAATCCAAATCAATATTCCGCAAATTACAGACCCACTTTAATACCCAACAAACAAGAACTTAGACGTTCCTTTTTTTGTAATAAATAGTCAGCCATCATTCCCTAATAAAAAATATACGGCGCGAGCATTAGACTATCATCCATATTAGCCGAAGGGCGTCCACTGCTGGACAATAGGCCTCCCCAAATTTCATGGGGGGTAAATGCCATAATCGCCACGCTTGGCATGCGGATTGGCGATTGCAGTACCTCCACCGCACTCCAAGGATGCTACTGCCCATCCCCCGGTAGTTTTTGTGGTCGTTTAGGACATACCCGGGTCCAGCCGGGTAGGGTTAAACTATCATAATTTTGACTAATCGCAAACTATATCTGAAGTGGTTTAACCGATATACTTCACAAATCACAACCAGCTATAAAACTCCAGCGCATTTTAACTTTTTAAATGCGATATAGTTCAAAGCTCAGTGTTTATGGACACTAGCCATAGCAGCGGACTTACCGCCATATCAGCATATTTCAGCAACATATTTTTTTTTTTACTGCAGACCAAGCTCAAATGTTTAAACACCGCAAGTACGCATTTCTCACGAATGAGTATGAGTTTGTGGCACTTGCGGTGGAGACTTTGGGCCCTTGGTCGTCCGACACCAAAAAGTTCATAAAAGAGGTGTCGGTACGTATAATAGACATCTCAGGCGACCACAGGGCTGGTTCCTTCTTTGCCCAGCGGGTTAGTCTAGCGGTGCAAAGAGGCAATGCCGCCAGCGTCTTAGGGTCCATGCTGCCTCAAGCTTGTGAACTGGGTGGAGTTTTCTATATATAAGTGGTTTATTTATAAGTCTAGTAAGTAGTTTTTTTTTATTCTATTTGTAAACAATTTTGATTCATTTTACTGCTAATTTGTTCAGATCACCTGAAATTTAGCACTCTTCGAGCTTAGAGTTGTACGACTTGACCCCAAGGTATATAACAATGACAGGTATGACTAATCGGACATCAGATTAACTCTTTTCCAATGGTCGAAAAGTCTTCTGAACTGCTTTCGCGAACGAAGATGAGTTCGTATATCTCTATCCCAATCACTAGAATAAGGTAAGAGAAATATTCAAAAGATTGTCTGTAAGCGTAGTGAATAGCAGCTGTAGCGGCGAAGGGGTGTGTGGTTGGTTTATAAGTGCTATAAAAATCTTAGATGTTGACAAGTCACTTGGTTATATAATACTGTCGTGTCGTATCGTTTGTGATAACGCTAACGCACCGCATCACCTAAACTACACGTAAACCGAAAATGGCGGTTCACCGGACCGCGACTGACACGTTGGGGGCAGTCGACCGTACGCACACCCCTCGTTACGGAGAAGTGTTGTTTGACAAATTACACGGGGAAGTACAGTCAGCAGTAGAAGTAACTACACGTTCCAAGGTGTCATAATTATCTATACACGTCTTTATTAAGCAATAAGAAATTGTCTAGATCATATGATGGTAATGTGGTACAAAAATACAAATGTTGAAACGGTTTTAACGATTTAGGCAAAATTTACAATTAAGGGGTTTACGGGGTGAAAAATCGTTTAGCTAACTATCTTACTATAGATAAAAAAACGATAGGTTACAATATTATTTATGGAAAGTTGTGTGAAAAGATACATTGATATTGAGTTAGAATTAATTTCACATTGCTCGAGATCCCTCACTTCTGCGGCCACCGAACCCGTTGTCACAACGAGCTTCACAAATACCAAACGTATTCAAATTCAATGCCTTAAAGTCAAATGGAGCCCCTGAGGACCAAATACACAGTGTAGGTAGTAAAATGGGAAACATTGCGGTTGCGGGGTTTCAATTCAATACGGATCCCAAATAGAATTCAATTCAATACGTTAAGTCAAATATACCCATACCATCAAAGTGAATTGGTAAACTTTTGCTCATTGTAGGAAGCCACGCTATTTAAGTCAAATATACACATAACACAAAGTGAATTGTGAAACTTTACACATTGTAAGATGGATTTCAATTCAATACGGATTCCAATTATTTTTATATAAAATAAATATTAATTGATACGTCAAGTCAAATATACCCATATCACAAAGTGAATTGAAATGAGACACTTTGCACATTGTAGGAGGTCTAGACTAACGTCAGGACTAGCGTGCGATGAATATTAATCGGATTCCAAAGAGCCCTGATTCGACCAACTGCTAATTGATTGATATGAAGGGACATCCTAAAGATATCATTTGTAGTTCACATCTCAGGCGTTTTAAGTTTTTGAAAAACGAGCCACGAATGTAGGATATCCCTGTGACATGCCGGGGAAGTGTCACATTTTAGACCTCAAATCGGCTAAATTACAAAGATTTGAAAGAGCGATATCTTAGGGATGTTCCATTCGGTCATTAAGACAACTGGGATCGTGGCTCAGATCTTCGGAGGTTGCGCTGTTTTGCATTGAGATCTGCGTTTGTCGAGCTATCAAGACGCCAAATCGTCTGCCACCCATAGGGTCGTCAAAAAGCACGTGACGTCATTTATTTTGGGTTCCCTAGTAAACAAGGAACCCTTATAGTTTCGCTGTCCGTCCGTCCAAGGCATAGCTCAGTTAGTCAAGTCAGTAGTAAGCTACACGTATTTTATATTTTCATGTTAGTAATAAAAAAAAGAAAAAAAGTTATCCTAAATACTAGAAAGCTGTAATTTTGTATAAGTATACATACATACAATCACGCCGACAAAACGCTATAATAAAATTGTAAAAATATTTTTTTATAGTACCTCCCCTACACGCAAAATGGGGATGCAATCTTATCTTGTTGCAAAACCCATCGTGTGGGGTTTTTTCCGTGGGTGGAGGAAATCCTCATTGGATACATCGATAGATAGTTAGTTTAAAAAGAATGTGAGCTTTCTTGATTATGATTATGCTAAGTAAGTCCGCTGGATGTGGGTGGCGCAGAACCAGTCATACGGGGAGGCCTATGTCCAGCAGTGGACATCCTTTGGCTGATATGATGATGATGATGATACTATTTGGGCTGGTACCTTGATTTGGGTTTCCTATGACAAATACCGTTTCACAGTAAAAAACATAACACTTAAGTAGGTAGTGTCTACCTAATAGCGAGACATAAATCATCTTCCAAACCTAACGGTTACATCGTGAAAACAACAATTACTTAACACAATGTGTGCTCGTTATTTGCCAATAAGCCGCCATTTTGTTGATAATTTGAATTAAATTCGCGGGTACGGCGGATGACAGATGTATTCTCACGCATGCGTGACGGAACTAGTTGCGTGGACGTTGACATCGTGAATCATTCTTCTGTTCTATAGGTACAAACAAAATGAAAATAACCACTACGTTCTAGGAGACGGAACTTTGAACTAGGTTTTGTATGATAGTGACAGTGACATTGCCACTTACTTTTGACATGACAACGTTGACATCTTGTTTGTGTCTTGTTACCGTACCGGCACATAAAATAAAATAAACATAACGCCAACATAACGAGCACGATAGGGATGTAATCATGTAACTTTGATTCGAAAAACGATATCGATTAATGATGAAAGAAGTCATTTTGAGTTTCACAACACGGAGAAGGAAAAAAATATAAAAATAACGAAACAATAACATAATAGCATATACATTTATTTACAAAAGTTCGTCATATATTTTAACAGAAGAGCATTTGCGTCGGCTTTTACCAACTGCTCTAAATCGGCATTGTACGTGGCAACAGCTGAGCTACGGCATATCTTGATGAGCCAGGGGCGGGTGCTGTGGATTTCAGGAAAGAGCTTACCACTATCCCAAGCGCGTGCGAGACCGTTCGCAGCAGACTTACGGCTTTGTATTTCCATGTATACCGTATCCTAATTAGGTTTTTCCTCTAGCAAACCATTCTGTGTTTTAGATTCTCCAATATTGGCATTGTACGTGGCAACAGCTGAGCTACGGCATATCTTGATGAGCCAGGGGCGGGTGCTGTGGATTTCAGGAAAGAGCTTACCACTATCCCAAGCGCGTGCGAGACCGTTCGCAGCAGACTTACGGCTTTGTATTTCCATGTATACCGTATCCTAATTAGGTTTTTCCTCTAGCAAACCATTCTGTGTTTTAGATTCTCCAATACTTGTGGGATCGACAACCTGTTTTTCATTTTTTTTATTTATTAATATAAAAAAACTGCAAGTACCGAACAACAAAGTTTCGCCAAACTGCGAAGCAGTTTGTTGGCGTTGCGTTTCCTAAAATATTACTAATGTTTTCAGAGGACGCAGTATTGTCCAAGGTTTGTACCCCTTTAGACTTGGACATAATATTTCTCTACTTTAACAGCAATTACGTTTAAATAGCATATTAAATTATTTATACGTTGTGTTACTATTGTCGATCTTGACATACACACTTGATAACAATTGCATATGTATATATATTTTTAAATCAAATTCAATATCTCTCTCTATCCGAGTTTGAATATAAAAACTACTGTGTCAATCGGATACTAGTGGATATCTGTCTACGATTTCAACATATGTCACATGGCGCCATGACGATAGGGTATTTTAGTGTATGAAAAATATACTTTAAATTTGTAAGAATAAGATAGATTTTGTAACAGGAAGTCGAACTGTGTCGATATAAATTCATGATCATCATGTAAAATAAATGTTATATTACTTTTAAATTTCTAGCTTTTCTATCTGAGCTAAAATTTTTCGAAATGGTCGCGCCATTACGAATATCAGTTGTGACGTCATACGGCACTAGTATAATGCCGCATTCCCACAGTGGGCCATGGTGGCACAACGTACATGAAAATTATGTGTCCTGTACGTTGGGCCATTGGTAGCCCATTGTGTATATCCGGCATAACAGGTCTGTGTTTGACACTTGTGACAGACATCAAAATTAGTGATGGGGCCAATCAAAATCGAAGGGTTGATATATTTTTTTCAGAGCCTTAAACCCTTTAAAATAGCCTTTTTATTTATTTATTTATTTATTTATTTGTTATGTCATGTACATGAGGTGATATATTTTTACAGAAAGGCTTCCATGACACCCTGTTAGGGCACACAAATGATCTTATAACTAACTTAATTCTATATTTCAGAATATATATATATTTATAAAAAAAGTAATATCAGCAAATAATTTAACAGGGGATATTTTATGTGTCATAAGTATGGGGTTAAAGTTGAAATGATTTATGATGTCTAAGTTACATACTTACACAATTTTAATTTACAATTTGTAATGTAGTTACCTACTTTTGTGATGCGACAAGGTTTCATCATTTAAGAACTCCTCGACTGAGTAATAACATTTTTGAATGAGAAAGGTTTTCAATTTCTTGTGAAACAGCTTGTTATTTGGTTCCAGTTTGATCTCGTCGGGTATTTTGTTTACAACTCGGATACATACCAAATGAGGTCCGTTTCTATGGATGGCTAGTTTAGAATTGGGTATTTTTAGTTTGTTCCTATACTGGTTCCTGGTTTTATATGTATCTAGCTTAGTTTCAAATAGGTCGGGGTGTTTCCTAGCAAACATAATGGCCTCCATTATATATATTGCCGGTAGTGTAAGTAGCTCATACTCTTTGAAAAAGGGTCGGCAGCTATTAGGAACCCGTATATTAGCCAGAATTCGTATGCATTTTTTTTGTAACACAAAGAGATCATGTGCGTCTGTGCTAGCTCCCCATAAGACCACACCATATCGGAGACTAGAATAAATGTACGCGTAGTAGACGGATAGTGCAGCCGCAAAATCTGCATTTAACTTTATCAGGTTAAGCGCGTAGATATACTTCGATAATTTTGTTTTCGTATAATGTATGTGGGCTTTCCAGTTTATACCGGAATCAATAATCACTCCTAGTAATTTAAATTCTGTGACTTCCTCTATTTGGGTGCTATTTATGTATAAGTTTATCTCTAGAGGTTTTTTTTGTCTAGGTTTAAATTGTATAATTTTGGTTTTCTTTATATTTACTTCAAGGTTGTGGTCTTCGAGCCATGTTCTGATATTGAAATTAGAAGTAAGTTGTGAGTTACATTCTTGATTATTTGTAGCGCTAAGTAATAAAGAGATGTCGTCGGCAAACATGACACAAGTTATGTTGGGATCTAGACTCTTAGGCAGGTCGTTTATGTAGGCTAAAAATAGGGTACTTGCTAAGATACTCCCTTGGGGCAAGGAGCAGGTAGTGCGGCGTCTTTGCGAGTTCATACCAGTTACTTCTCGGGCTTCTTGATTGTAGTGATCTATGTGTACATATTGTTCACGATTTACTAAGTAAGACTTGAACCAGCTATGTGTCTTACCTCGTATTCCCATTTCATACAACTTTGAGAGAAGTATTTCGTGGGACACTTTATCGTATGCTTTGGTCATGTCTAGAAGTAATCCTATACTGTATTTCCGGTTATCAACATGCTCTAATATTTTTTTTACATATTTAAATACGGCTAATGCTGTTGAGTGATGTTTTCTAAATCCATGTTGATCTTTGTCTAATATTTTATGCTTTTCGAGGAAGCTAATCACGCGATTGGACATTGCTTTTTCGAAAACTTTCGAGATGGTCGATAGTAGTGCAATAGGACGGTATTGACACGGATTTGTGGCCTTTCCTCCTGGTTTTAAAACGGGTTTTATTTTAGCAATTTTCAGCTGGTCTGGGAATGCGCCCTCATCAAAAGACTGGTTTATTAATTTTGTTAAGGGCGGTGTTAATTCAAATGCACACAGTTTTATTAACGCTGGGGGCAGTTCGTCAGTACCGAAGCTCTTTTTATTCTTAAGCTGTTTAATTAATTTCAATGTTTCGTATTCTGTAACTGGGCTCAGATAGATGGAGTTAGTGACAAAGGTGGGGGCAGGACGGCCGAGACACCGCGCGTGCATGCCTACTCTACGCGCTCGCGCGGCATCCAGCGAAGATGACTCACCCACCGAAGCAAAGTGATCGTTTATAGCATTGGCTACAAGTTGGGACGATTCTAAAAGTTTATCGTCGATTTGTAAGGACATGTTTTTCAATCGTCGCTCGTTGTTTTTCCGCGTCGCGTGATTTATCATGCTCCACATAGTTTTAGTTTTGTTTTTAGAATTTTTAATTATATTTGCGTAATTTAGTTTTCTGGATTTCCTTATGCATCTTTTCAGCATTTTTTCATATTTTTTATAGAAGTTGAGAATAATTTCGTTTCTTGTTGTATTAACGAGAATTTTTAGCAGTCTCTTATGTTTGCACGATATTTTTAAGCCTTTAGTTAGCCAAGTTTTTGTGTCGGATGATATGTGTAGTCTAATTCTTATTTTAGGTATGTGTAAGTTTAAAAGGTTTTGCAATTTATCATTAAATGATTGATAGTTTTGATGAATGTTGTTACCATCTAATATTACGGTTCCCCAGTCGACGTCTTTCAGTACCTGCCTAAAGATAAACATGTTTCTGTAACTAAATATCCTACTTTTCATATGCCAGGGTTTCTGTGTATTTCGCAAGGTGTGACTTTGAACTGTGAGTATAATACCTTTGTGGTCCGATATGCCACGGTCTTTTATGTCGAGGTCATATTCCTTCTGATTTGTAAATATGAGATCGATACATGAGTTGGAACCATTAACCTGCCTAGTGGTGTCTTTAACGATTTGTATTAGATTGTGACATAGCATAGTATCATTTAGTTTTCTAGATGAGGTAGAGTGTGTTAACATATTAATATTAAAATCACCTACTATAACAATTCGTTTTTTTTCCTCTTTAAGTTGTAATTTACAGAGTAATTTGCTCAAACCATCAAAAAAATCGTCTATATTGCGATCTGGTCGGTAGATATTTATCAAAAACATATTTTGACTAGGTATTTCTACCCCACAACACTCAAAAATACCCTCTATTGACAATTCCTCGATATCACTTTTTTCCACGAAATGTATGCCTTTTTGTAGCAGAATAGCCACACCGCCTCCCCGGTGCTGCTTACGGTAGAATGCTGCTGCGAACTCGTAGCCGTTGATATTTGCTAGGTTAATCTGGTTTTCGGATATCCATGTTTCCGAGATACATAGTGCCGGTATTTTATTATTTAATAGGAAAGTTTCCATAGTTGGGATCTTATTTTTGAGGCTTTGTACGTTCTGTACTAAGATTTTAAATTCATTCACGAAAGGACTGGTTAGGGTGTGTATCATTCTTGTTTCGATTCGGAACTGAGTTTGTGTTCGTTTGTATTTGTGATATATCATGTGCGTTTGTGATTGGAGTGGTAATGGATTTTGTCTCTTCCTGTTGAGTCGGATGGTCTGTGCTTGTGGATGGTTGTGGTGAGAGGTGTACTTGTTGTGGCGTATTTACGAGTGGGACGTATTGTTTTCCGTCTATAAAAAGTTTATTGTTTCTGATCGCCGCTTTTTTACCTTCTTGACGCGCTCTGACTAATTTCTCTCTAAGTAGTTTCCTTTCGTCTAGGGCCTTTTTATCTAGAACATTTGACACCGCTAGACCTGTGTTTTTGAAGCAATGGGCGTTTTGGAGTATGTAGTTTGACATCCTTTTGTTTATAAGTTCTATACGCAGCGGACGACGGTATCCATTTCTACCTACGCGTGAAACCCCTTCGATAAATCCGTTAATGCTTATGTTTAGAATGTCATAGAATATGTTGTCTAATCTATGACATAGCTCAGATTCCTTTTCTGGGTAGTATTCATCCAGACCGTATAGTATGATGGATTTCTGGTAGTTTTGGTGATCACTGGTGTTATGGCTGCTATAGGAACTTTCACAGTTAATGGTTTTAAATTGGTTTTTTAATTCGTCTAATTCAGTCTGTAATTTTTGATTTGCTTGTTGTAAGTGTCCTATTTTTGTATTTGTTTTGTCAAGTTCATTCTTTAGAGTTTCCTGATGCGTTGTTATTGTGTTAATATTATGAGCAAATTCCTGTCTAAGGTTGAATATGATGTTGTTCGTTTCAGTATGTACTATATTTTTCATCTCATCTAGGAGGGCTGAGTTATTTCTTTGTAGTTTTGTATCTAGTAGGTGACTAATTTGTTCCAGGGAAAGTGGCTGGGTAGTGTTTGCCATGAAGGCTGAGGTGTTGTTTTCGCTGTTGTCTGTTATGATACAATCTGTCTTGTTGGGTGTGGTTTCGTCTAAGTGTAATAGATCGTCTACTGACATGGTTGAGTCGTTTATATGCGGCGGTAGGCGGCTACGTTTTCCCACTGGTGTGTCGTCCCTATTTTTCCTACGCGTAACCATTTCGCAAGGGGGACATAGCCAAGACCGCTTTAATTCTTGTCCATGTTCTCTGTACTCTGCTGAGGTGATATTACCACACATATAGTGATAGTAGCCCCTGCAGGCCGAACATACTAGTAGTTCTAGGCGGGCGTCTATTTGTATTTTGCAGGCTAAACAAATCATTTTGTGTTGTTTGTCTAGATATGAATTAGTATCGATAGCTTTGAATACTAGTTATACTTGCTGTGAGAGTAGGTTTCCAATGGCGGGTAGATTTCCGACTTGAGGTGGAGCAGTACGGGTGATACGGCCTGAGTCCCGTGCGACAGGGATGGCGCACGAAACTAATGACTCACGGCCGTTAGGTCAAAACATCACTTGGTTATTCACACCTAATTTTCACTCATTTCGGGGATTCTTACTTAATTATCGTCACATTCAATTAGCACAAAAGTTCACTGCACTTTGTAGTGCCACTATTTGGTTCTTAGATAGTTTTAAAGATCGGATTTTTATATTTGTTTACGCGCTCAATATTTAACCGACCACTCGCTCCGGGCGCTCGCCTATCTCCCCTACCACCAGACCGCGCGGAGGATTTGCCTTAATCCATAAATATTTGTGAACACTATCGATGTATGTTTATTGTAGGATACACGTAATTATTTAAAAAAGTACAGTGACAGTCTGGTGTTCAGCGCCTGGCATATGTTGAGGCCATACAAAAGCAGGCAGCTTTCTTCTTTAATTACATCCACATAAATAATTAACACACGATTCATTAGAAAAACCCTCATGGCCGTAGATAATTAAACTACGCAGAACCATTATTCATCGTAAATAGAGTGTCCAAAGACGATGATTGGAAAGCAAATAAGGTTCTATTCACGGACCAGCTACCCTATTCACCCATCAAGACTTCACACGAAAAAATATAGTGAAAGGGTGTAAAACCATAAGGGTCTATTTACAATTGCAAAAAAGCGGTACCTAATGGGCAAAAACTCTAGCAGTAGAGGTTTTTAAGATATAGCTATTTATGATACCTCAACTCCAGGAAAACCTCGACGTACGTTTTCTGATCAAATCAGAGAAATTCTATAGACAAATGGCCATGACTATTATGAAAATGGATATATATGGTGTTAATTTATTAGTTGCAGATATTTGTACAGCTGATAGTACTCGGTCCCTGGAGTATATTTAAGTATGAAACATTATAGCTTTTACTATGTTTTTTTAGAGAAAACTGAAACACAAATTTGTTACGTAAAAACACCCTTTTAATGTGATTATTAAATGAGAACTCATTGAACAGATTCTAACACCTCTTTTACGTACCACTTAACTGTAACTGGCCACTTCACGTCGATAAATCAAATACTTGATTGTTAATGTCATGTTATTTTCTGTCTAATTGTGTCGTTTGCAAATCAATTTAACTTATTTTGAAATGCCTTCTTTTATTCATGCTTGCTTTTAAAATTTCTTTAATCCTCTTATCAAAGGCTAGTATTAGTTAACTATCCTAATGGGTGGATTTTTTTGACTAGTTTTAACATGACAGCCCCAATTTCCATCCTACATTACATACTACGTTTGTAGTTTTTCCGCCGAACCATAATGACATTTAAGGCAAACAATTGTTGACATGAGTGACATGACAGATAGTGTTAAACGTCTTATCAGGCACATGGTGATTATTTTTAAACGAAATTACAAATTAATTTTTTGTTCGGTAAATGAAAACAAAAAATATATATGAAAGGGTTTCTTAATTTCTATTTAAAGTGAATTGTTTTAAAGTAAAGTAACATCTGTTAAAATATGTGCAACTAATAAATAAACACCTTATATTATATTAAATAACCCAAGCCACGTTCCTAACCACTCCGGATAATGCGTGATGCGGTCCATGATCGTGAGAGGTAAACCAGTTCTTCGTCCACCTGTCTGTATGAATTATGATTGTCAATAATTGTGTTATTATTAAGACGGATATATTGCCGAATTGTACACGACTACTTAACTACGATACGCAAACAATGCTTGTTCAGTAAGTAGTTGGGTTTGTTGTTACTTCTTCTAAGTTCTTTGTAATTTCAACATAATCATGGAAATGTACATATGTAGAATGTAGAACCATGTTATGTTAATATAAATAATTCTCTTAATGCCTACAGTAGCTAGTAGTTGAAATAACATGTAATTTATGATCTATCATATTAATAAAGGATAAAAGAGCAAAAGTGTAAATATAAATAACTAAATACAAATATTAAAGGTTAGAGGGCAGTTTTTACACAAATTGTTTCCCAATATTTATTTATAATTTATTTATTTAAAAGATATATTCTTAACTACATAGAACATCCAAGTCTCAGGAACAAATCTTGTTACTCACCACATATATAAATGCCGAACCCGGGACCTCCAGCTTCGTAAGCTACCAACTGGGCTAAACAGGCCGACATGATACTTTATTCGACTTTGACTGTAGGTACCCACTCGTAACGTTTAAGTTCATTACGCCAATGTATGCACAAAAGCTGCCTACGCTGTAAATGCTACGTGTCAAACAAGGCTAAAATATTTACGTGCATAGATAAACCACGTCAAATCAGTGTACAGTGGTCAGTGTCCGTGGGGTCAACGGCCGCCGTCACCCTCTGAGTATCACCCTATGTGATTTGTTCGTGCTACGAGTACAGCACAGCATACGAAACAAATGAGCAAATAATTCGACATTCTACCTACAACCTGCAAGAATATTTCTATATTTACAGGGTGGGTTCACAGATATCAGACTTATCAAAGTAAAGCAGATACGCTCCTTTAAGTTGAACGATTTCTGTACATCTGATTTATTTTCACTAATGCACAAATCGGTAAGTTTGACAGAGACAGATAAGTGATATGATATCTGATAGGTCTTCACCTGTCAGAGTCTTCGCTTTCATAACTGCAAATTGTACTGAAATGAGGTTTGTGACGTTTTGGATTAAGTATATGAGATTTCACATTTTGGTGTGATTTTAAATGGAGACGACAGCCGAAAATTATCGTACTATCTGTCCCGTTCTAACGTATCTTGGTTAACAATAAGGATTCAAAGAAACAACTATCTGAAAAATCATCATATTTAACACTACAGATCTGTTGGTATTAATAAAATAATCCAAGGGTTGCACCAAATGTTCTGGAATCGTAAGCGGTGTTCGATAAAATCTGAATTAATGGAAAGTTTGACAAGTTTCTATGGGATGACAGCGGCCGGTGCCATATTTTATTTATCCTTTTGGACCATCTTGACACAAGGTCCTGTGGTTTGGGGATTGAGTTCTTATTCGTTAGTATTCTGCCGCACCTAAAGTAAATAGGTTTACCTTCATGTTCCTGGTAGAAAACCAAGTAGAAATACTTACAATGCCAAAAATTAGACTCCCTTGTCGAACTAATTTTTTGCTTGCACTGGTACCGCCCCGGTTATGCGCAACATAATGTTACTGTGCAAATGACTGTTTATCGATAGATAAGTAAGTAAATCTACGAGTAGGCAAAGTCGGCATGCAGTCGGGAAAGTAGAAAATACCGCATACATGTCTTGTTCCGCCCGTCAAGTCAAGGAGTAGTCGAAGTCCAATGAGCAGTGATCGTAACTTTTGTAGCATTTTCGGTGCAGCGGTAGTGGTGTTAACGGAATTGGGATAAATGATTTAAATTCTTATGATTCGTTAGCGTTAATAACGTTAATATTAACCTTAATTAACCGTTTAAATTGTATTTGTCAATACGAACTCCAATAACACTACTACGCTGCACCGAAAATGCTACAAAAGTTACGATCACTGCTAATGAGAAGGGCAATACACGATGTGTTTCTATTTCGTAATGCCAAGGTATAAATTAACTATACTAGCAAGTGAAATGTAACAGCTGATTGACCCATCGCCATCCTTCAAAACAAATGACCTTCATTAGTAATTATTTAGTAAAGTCAATGTTAATTTATTTATGTGACAGAAACTATTTTACCTTTCAACTGTATTTAATATAGGGGTGTACTTAGCTAACTTTCAGAGATAGTTCGAGGAGTCCGAGGGCCCAACCACGCCGTGTAACTCACCCTTGGTGTCATTAGTACACCAGCCTAGAAGCCCCGGAAATTTTTACAAGGGGAAGGAAGGGATGATCTAGATTCCGCGTCTACCAAATCTTCAGAGCAATCCGAGCGCCCAGCTCCAGCGACTGCCAGTACATCAGACGACGACGAATTTCAAGAAGCGGTCGAGGAACCTCGGCCTGGCAGAAATGCTAGCGAGCCGCCAACGGCGAGTTACAGGGTATATAAAGTATAATCGTTGAGATAGTACCTTGTTAGTTATACTAGTTTAAAGTTTCTTGCACTAGGGGAAGCAGATGTTGTATATGTGTAAGTGGCTGCGCCCACCTTTTATAACGTATACCTACATATAATAAAACAGTGCGGTAAAAGCAGCCCGTGGTTTCACTCGTGTCCGCATACGCATCAGTTGCCATTTTATCACTTAAACTTACCGTCGTGGATTCACGTGACGAATAGTTTAAAAATAATAACCTAAGTAGCTAAGGTTTTAGCAACCTGTTTCCGAGTTCCCGAGATATTTAGCGATGTGGCAGACAGACAGATGGGCCATAAGGGTTCCTCTTGTTCCTTTTTGGTATGGAACTCTAAAAATGGTTGTTGATTATGTCTCATCGTGCGTTCGAAAAGATTATATTACCCTGCAGGTTTAAGTCATGACTAAAATTTGATTTCAAAAATGTCCCAAACATACTACCTACTCGTAACCTTGAAAAATCTCAGACACCCTTACCCCCACGAGAAAATGATTAATCGATGTTACATGAAATATGACTTAACGTAAACACTATAAATTAGGGTTTGATTGAAGCCGAAACTATTTTCAGCAATTTAAACAATATTATGAGGAGTGTGAAAGACTGTGGTAGTTATTAATTCATTGTAATTGCTGATTTATGGTTTTAAACATTCGACGAATACTGATGCTCCAAATATCACGGTTGTCGTGAATCATAAATTGAAGCTCGCTGTTATTTTGTCTATTTGCCAATTTTGCTATCATAATTAAATACTCTGATAGTTTTCTTACGCACCAATTTTATAAATATTATTAGAAAATCGATAGACGTCGAAGCCCCTCGCTTTGAGCGTTTAATTCATGATTCGGTGGATCACACTGAATGCCAACACCACCATATCAGCCCAAGGACGTCCACTGCTGGACATAGGCCTGAATGAATGCCAAAATATTTAAAATGTATCTGGTTATGGAGCCATTGGAGTCGATTAAGAGCGTTGAAGTACAATACGCCAACCGTGTAATGTGCGCAGAATTCACAGTTTCATGTCATGTGACTTTGCTGTGCTGAACCATGGCTGCACCTATGGCGGCCTTAGAACCAATGGCGGGGACGCGGTTACATCGAGTTACTTAATGAGGTTATTGCACAGATGTATGATTATAATGGGTTGTCGCATCAAAGATTATATTCTTTAATTTTTATACACATTATGCAAAAGTACTGATCTAAATATACCTACCTAAATGTTGAACTCATCACACATCCCGACAAAATTTGTTAAACTTACACACTTTTCGACGCACTCTTATTTGTTGAAGAAACATCCATCCAACATACCTCGCTGTCCACATCATTACAAACTATGAAATTATAGTTGTATCGACGAAAAAGCTTTAGTAGAATTAACCCCGTGGCTGAAAGCAATTCAGTCCTTGCCTCGCGCGCGTTGCTGCCACCCGCGCGGACATATTGATAATTTTCCCGCCTTTTCTCTCACTCCGCGTGCATGTGAAACATTAAAAAAAATATAACTGTTAACTGAAATACTTTTTAATTTTTAACTTAAGACTAATTTCTAGACTGTTTAGTTTTGTGCCGACATTATTAACATACAAATAAAGTGTTATCGATGCCCACACTCGGACGCTCACACGACACTGAGGAAGACGATATTTAAATCGATTGTTATGTTATGACATGACATATTTTATAGGTCACACAATGGGGTACACTTTTTCAATTCGGGTTTTGTTTTATTTCTTTACGGATATTTGTTGGTACAAGATGTATTAAAGTTTAGATGAGAATACTTAATTTGAAACATGCGATTTCAAGCGAGTGCATTTAATGAATTAATTTTAAATTACACTAATAGATATAACTGTTGCAATCTACTTAAGGTCAACGAGTCCGTGCGAGACACCATAATTCCTAATAGTAATAATTACGAGTCAAGTATTGGCTGAGTGATCCTCAACATTGGGACGTTGCGTTGCCTTACCTTTATCAAAGTAATAAACAATAGAAAACAGGCAGTAAAATTACGCATTGTTATCAAAAACCTTTTTCTGTCTACTTTCCACAGGCACAGCCCGCATTTTAGAACAAGTACTTAATCCCCCATTACCACTGTACACTGACACTTAACTGCATACGATACATAAAATAACAATAATAAATAATTTATCTAGTTTAAATGAATAGGAACGAAATCGAAGATAACAAAAACTGTCGACCGCTTAGTAAAGATGCGAAAACAAGATGGCGCTGAAGAATCTGCAGCTCTTCCAGCCGTTGAGCCGTGACATGGTGTATCACCACCGGCAGACGCCCATGCGGGCACCCCCCACCGCTTTGTCTAGAAGCATATCTAAGAGTGCTGAAGCTCTGGCGAGTACTAAAACTGGTAAGCACGAGGAACCTAAATACATTACATAATTTGGGAGCTAAACTGTATCGTTAAACAGATTATTTACGTGAATTAGCATGTAAATATATGGTACTGCACAGTGCACACTCGTACTTACACGTATCATCATTCGCGTGCCCATTTTCCAGTTACTTGGGGTCGGCGCAGCAAGTTTTTTTCTTCCATATCTCTCTATCGCCCGTCATCTCGTCACTCACATCCTTCCTCTTCATACTTACACGTAAACATGGAATTAAAGTTTAGCACATATCTGAAGGGAGGGTTAGTTACACTCAGCAGTACAAGAAGCTACACACTATAAGTATTACAATCATATAACACTGACGGTACCAATACCAAATACAAATACAAAAAAATACAAAATCTTTAGTTTAGTTTTTTTACACTCATTTTAACAAAAGAGGAGGTTGGAACCTTCCGGTAAGCATATCAATATGCTTGTGTTGGAATATCCCGCTCTTCCTTAACTCGGATATAGTTACTAAAAACCAATAATCTAAATATATAAAAGAAGAAACTGACTGACTGACTGACTGACTGACTGACTGACTGACTGACTGACTGACTGACTGACATATCAACGCACAGCCCAAACCGCTGGTCCTAGAGATTCCAAATTTGGCACGTAGGTTCCTTATAAGGTCTAGGGGTGCACTAAGAAAGGATTTTTCAAAATTCAACCCCTAAGGGGGTGAAATGGGGGTCCGAAGTTTGTATGGGGAAACAAGATTAGTTGGACTATTTTATTCGAAACTTCACAGGAGTATTTCTAACGATAAATGAGTAAATACGTGTTTCAGGTTTTTTGAGAAATCAACCCCTAAAAGGGGGAAAGGTGGTGACAAATTCTGAAAATCGACATGGTTATTGTTTTTATGATATACCGGGTCGCTGATAACGAAAACAACAATGATTTTAAAATCTCACGTGGAGGACGTGAAATACCATCCCCCATGTTGGGGTGCGAGGGGGATGAAATGTCTAAATATTAATATGGGTATCGTTTTTATGGTTTTTTGGGACGTTAATTACGAAAATGGCATCGGTTTTGCAATTTAATACTGTGGACATGAAAACTTTTGAAAGTTTGTGCCAAATTTCAAGAAATAACTGACTGACTGAGTGAGAGACATATCAACGCACAGTCCAAACTGGTGGTTCGAGAGATACCAAATTTGGCATGTAAGTTCCTTATAAGGTCTAAAGGTGCATGAAGTGCCGTGAGTTTCCTATGAATATACGACCTTTTTTGATTCAATGTATTGTAAGTGGTTTTATTAATCAGTGCCGTCCGATACGATTTCGACATAAATCGATATTTGAGCGCCCGAGAGGACTCTTATTAGGAATCCGAGGTACCTAAACTTTGAATAAAGTAACAGCCATATTTATTTTCTACATTTCCGTCCCGATTTCGTTCAAAATCGATATTTGAGCGTCCGAGAGGTCCCCTAACACGAATCCGAGGTAAAATTTGGAAAAAGTGGCAGTCATATTGATTTTCTTCATTTTCAACCCGATTTCGTTCAAAATCGATATCTGAGCGTCCGAGAGGTCCCCTAATACGAATCTGAGGTAAAACTTGGAAAAAGTTGCGGCCATATTGATTTTCTACATTTTCAACCCGATTTCGTTCAAAATCGATATCTGAGCGTCCGAGAGGTCCCCTAACACGAATTTGAGGTAAAATTTGTAAAAAGTGCCGGCCATATTGATTTTCTTCATTTCCGTCCCGATTTCGTTCAAAATCGATATCTGAGCGTCCGAGAGGTCTCGTAATACGAATCCGAGGTAAAATTTAGAAAAAGTGGCGGCAGTATTCATTTTTACCATTTCTGTCCCGATTTCGTTCAAAATCGATATTTGAGCGTCCGAGAGGTCCCCTAACACGAATCCGAGGTAAAATTTGGAAAAAGTGGCAGCCATATTGATTTTCTTCATTTTCAACCCGATATCGTTCAAAATCGATATCTGAGCGTCCGAGAGGTCCCCTAACACGAATCCGAGGTAAAATTTGGAAAAAGTGGCAGCCATATTGATTTTCTTCATTTTCAACCCGATATCGTTCAAAATCGATATCTGAGCGTCCGAGAGGTCCCCTAATACGAATCTGAGGTAAAACTTGGAAAAAGTTGCGGCCATATTGATTTTCTACATTTTCAACCCGATTTCGTTCAAAATCAATATCTGAGCGTCCGAGAGGTCCCCTAACACGAATTTGAGGTAAAATTTGTAAAAAGTGCCGGCCATATTGATTTTCTTCATTTCCGTCCCGATTTCGTTCAAAATCGATATCTGAGCGTCCGAGAGGTCTCGTAATACGAATCCGAGGTAAAATTTAGAAAAAGTGGCGGCAGTATTCATTTTTACCATTTCTGTCCCGATTTCGTTCAAAATCGATATCTGAGCGTCCGAGAGGTGGTAACACGAATCCGAGGTAAAATTTGGAAAAAGTGGCAGCCATATTGATTTTCTTCATTTTCAACCCGATATCGTTCAAAATCGATATCTGAGCGTCCGAGAGGTCCCCTAATACGAATTTGAGGTAAAATTTGGAAAAAGTGGCGGCCATATTGATTTTCTACATTTTCAACCCGATTTCGTTCAAAATCGATATCTGAGCGTCCGAGAGGTCCCCTAACACGGATTTGAGGTAAAATTTGTAAAAAGTGCCGGCCATATTGATTTTCTTCATTTTCAACCCGATTTCGTCCAAAATCGATATCTGTGCGTCCGAGAGGTCTCCTAATACGAATTTGAGGTAAAATTTGGAAAAAGTAGTGGCCATATTAATCATCTTCATTTTCGTCCCGATTTCGTTCAAAATCGATATCTGAGCGTCCGAGAGGTCTTTTAATACGAATCTGAGGTAAAATTTGGCATTCATACATGCCTGCATGCAAAAAAGTTTAATGTTACTATATAGGCGTGTGGGGTATATTGGATTTGTTTTTAAAAACGACATAGAGGTTTGATATTTTTTCCATTTAAATCAACCTTTAGATTTTTTTAAACGTATGGCTTTTATTTACGAACCGTGAGATCTTCGAGAAGATAAGTACGGTTGCCAGTTTTTGTTGCACTTTTAGCACCACCCACGTGTAGGGTAACGGTGGGTACTGCCTACGGACGTGGTGTAACTTCGAACCCCCTTTGTCAAATGAGTGGGCAACTTGACTGTTAGAAGTTCGCAAGCCGCCCGAAGGCCTCTAACTTGGCTTAACGATTGCTGTCGTAGACAGCAGCCGGGATCAACGGCTTAGCGTGCCTTCCAAAGCACGAGAGTCAGTTAGTAACCACTCAAAGCGGTCACCCATCCAAGAACTGACCTGCGCCCACATTGCTTAACCTCGCATACCGCACGCAATAGGCGGGTGCCGCTGGGCCACGAGCGCTCTAAATTCTTGATAGTTTAGATAAATCGGTTGTAACAGACGGACTGACAGTAAGGAGTGCGAATGGAAGTGAGGTCAAATTTTCTTTTTTGATGCTCCAATGGGAACTGGCAAAACATACCTAATAAATTTAATTTTAGGAAAAATAAATGTTACACGTGATATTGAATTAGCCGTATTTCTGTACTTCAAAGGACCATAGTTTATGACCGCTGCGCGGTGCTTGGTCGTTATCAGACCTATTGGTGTTACTGTAGTACACAGATACTTTTACTAAGGGCCATTTAAGACATGCTTTTATTTCATCGGCCCTTTCCCCTTCGGTCTGTCGGAAATGTATGATAATAGTTTTCGATCCTTATTTTTGCCAAAATCAAATGAAATTCGACAGTTTGCCGGTTCTCAGAATGTATACTGACTTTTCATCTGTTCATCTGTTAATGAATCACAATCACCAAACTTTGTATACCGAAACCCCCAGAATGTAACAACTACTTTTCTGGAGACCTTTTCGGCAAACGGTTAAAAATTTCGATTAGTACGCGGGCGAAGCCGCGGGCAAATGCTAGTAACTAATAAACTTAGAAAAGTTGAATAACTCCCGACATTTTCAGTTCAATATCTGAAAAAGGCTGAACCGATTGTGGTTTAAAACGTCTAAAAACTTGCTTCAAATAGTTCAGAAAAAAACCGGCCAAGAGCATGTCGGGCCACGCTCAGTGTAGGGTTCCGTAGTTTTCCGTCCGTCACATTTTTTTTTTTTAAATTACAAAAACTATTCAACCTATCAAGTTCAAAATAATTTTCCTACAAAGTTTTTTATAAAGTTCTACTTTTGAGATTTTTTTCATATTTTTAAAACTTATGGTTCAAAAGTTAGAGGGGGGGGGACACATTTTTTTTTACTTCTGGAGCGATTATTTCCGAAAATATTAACATTATCAAAAAATTATTTTAGTAAACCCCTATTTATTTTTAAATACCTATCTAACAATATATCACACGTTAGGGTTAAAATGAAAAAAAAAATCACTCCCCACTTTACGTATAGGGGAGGTACCCTAATAAAATATTTTTTTCCACTTTTTATTTTACCACTGTCGGCGTAATTGATATACATATTAGTACCAAATTTCAGCTTTCTAGTGCTAACGGTCACTGAGATTATCTGCGGACGGACGGACAGACGGACGGACAGACATGGCGAAACTATAAGGGTTCCTAGTTGACTACGGAACCCTAAAAACCGTACTCAAATCGGTTTATCCGTTAAACAGCTACGGCGCAGACAGACACACATACACACAGATACAAATGTTAAAATAATAACACCCACCTTTTGCGTTGCTTCGGGGGTTAGAAAAGAAAATTTGACCATTTTTTTATAAACCTTATTCAATTTTGTGCCAACGAAATTGTGACGGCCCACATTTGAAACTCTTAGCACAAAATCTATAGGGGCAGTCGGGACCAGTGTGCCAGCGGGACCAGCGCGTCTATCGTATTATATATCGCCATCTACATATACTACCAAATATTAAATCCTAGCACCAAACTTGATTTATTTGTTGCATATTCAATACTAATAATAAATATTAGGGACAAACCATCGACCTAATCCCAGCAAAGCTTGTGCTAATGGGTAATTTTTTTTAATCGTATGGCATATTTATTTACGAGCCGTGAGATCTTCGAGAAGACAAGTACGGTTGCCAGTTTTTGTTGCACTTTTAGCACCACCCAGGGGTCACGTGTAGGGTAACGGTGGGTACTGTATGTTTTTATTTATTTATTAGTAACTTGAAAATACAAAATACATGTACCTTAACTATATAATTTCGCCAAACTGCGGAGCAGTTTGTTGGCGATGAGCTCGCTCGTTTTATAATATGTAGTTACAATTTTTTTTTGCACTGTACCACCGGCCCGACGTAGCCCATTTTTTTTTGTGCATAAATGTTTTTTCGTTGATTTTGTGTCTACATAAACTTAAATAACTCATTTACAAACCCTTCCCCACTCCCTACGGACGTTGTGCAACTTCGACCCCCCTTTGTCAAGTGAGTGGGCAACTTGACTGTTAGAAGTTTTCAAGCCGCTCGAAGGCCTCTAACTTGGCTTAACGACTGCTGTCGAAGACAGCAGCCGGGATCAACGGCTTAGCGTGCCTTCCAAAGCACGGGAGCGCTCAGTTAGTAACCACTCAAAGCGGTCACCCATCCAAGAACTGACCTGCACCCACATTGCTTAACCTCGCATACCGAACGCGGTACGCGGGCGCCGCTGGGCCACGAACGTTCGAACTTAACTATGGGTAATAAAACATAAGTATGACTATAACATAAGTATGTAGATCTCCAGGTAGGGTATTTGTAGGGGTATATCTCCTGAGGCACATTAGATAATTCAGACTACAAGTACAGGATGCTAACAGAAGCTATTTAGAAGCTGTTAGAGAGAGGCCGATGGAGTGGCACAACACAAACGACGTAACACGTCTGGCCGGACTTTGCATCCCATTACCTACCCCCGCTTAGGTCTGCTTTTATTGTCAGTCTGAACTATTGTTTAGTACCACAAACAACGTCGAAATTTACTTGGAGCAATCAGAAATTTACGCTGGTGCATAGAAAGTCCTCAATTTCGCATATGGGCTGTTCGACCTGCCTACTACGAGAAGCCCACGTTCTAACCCATACTTATATAGATAGATAAAATCAAAATCAAAATCAAAATTTTATTGCTCTCTTAATGTGACATAATATTACAAAGAAGTAATAAAATGGACCCCGTAAGGGCACAGCAATACTAACTTATATCTAATTATATTATTAATAAACAAGATATAGGTAGAACTTAAAAATATTACATTTTGTATACAAATCCCTCGCTTAAATTACAGACAGGATGGTAAACTGAAAAATTAACAAAAGAATACTATGTTTTTTTACTCACATTATCAAAAAATTCCTGTAGCGTGTAAAAGCTTCTTTGCACTAAATATGTACTTAATGATTTTTTGAATAGGTGAGTTTGCTCTATAGATTTTATAGTTAGTGGTATTTTATTATATATTTTTATACACATCATATGTGGACCAGAGTGATATATTTTTAAGCTAGATGTAGGAAGGGCAAGGTTGTTGTTATGTCGTAGATTTAAAGGTTTTACGTGACGGTCTTTTGCTTGTAAGAAAAAATGATTATGGGTTTTGACAAAGGTACATGCTTCTAGGATATATAAAGATGTAAGTGTTAGAATGCCAAGTTTTTTAAAATGAGGCCTGCAACTTTGAGTTCGTTTTATATTAACTAGGATTCGGATGCATTTTTTTTGTAAAATAAAAAGGTCATTCGCATTTGTACTGTTGCCCCAAAGCAGTATGCCATATCGTAATATAGAGTGAGCATAAGCATAATAAGCGGATGTAGCGGTTTTTAAATCTGTTGTCTTTTTTAGTTCGTACAAGGCATATGAAAAGCTGGATAATTTTGAGCTTATTTTTTTTAATGTGGTCCTTCCAATTAATATGTGTGTCGATATTTAGTCCTAGCAACGAAAAGGTGTCAATGCATTCTAATTTGGTTGTATTAAAGGAATAGTTTATATTTAAAGGTTGTTTTTGGTAAGGTCTGAACTGCATTAATTTAGTTTTAGTATAGTTTAATTCTAAGTTATGGTCAGTTAACCAGGAATCTAATTTGTGTAGGGTGTTGTCAAGATTGAGCTTTAAATCAGTTTCGTTTGAGCACGGAAAAACTACGGAAATATCATCTGCGAATAGAACGCTTGGAGTTTCTAATATATTAGGCAAATCATTAATATATATAATAAATAGTAAACAGCCTAACACACTTCCTTGTGGAATTGATCCAGTCACGTCAGCTTTATTTGATTGTATGTATGTAATGTTTCCAGTTTGGTTATTATAATATTCTACCTCTACATATTGCACTCGGTTTTTGAGATACGAGTTAAACCATTTGTGCGCAGTTCCTCGCACTCCAATACCATGCAACTTCCTCAATAGAACATCATAAGAGACCCTGTCATACGCCTTGCTCATATCTAGTAAAATACCTACTGCATATTGTTTATTATTGATTATTTTTAATATTTGATCGATATATTTGTAAACTGCTAAAGTTGTAGAGTGGTTTTTCCGGAATCCATTTTGATTTTCGTTGAAAATTGAATATTTTTCGCAAAATGCATAAAGACGTTTGGACATGGCTGTTTCGATTATTTTAGAGAAAGTTGGTAAAAGAGCTATAGGACGGTAGTTGTTACAGTCGGTTTTATTTCCTTTTTTGTGTACAGGTTTTATAATTGAATGTTTTAGTGGATCCGGGACGACACCATCAGCGAAGGATTGGTTTATTAAAAAAGTTAAGGGTTGGCTCAATTCGTCTGCACATTTTTTAATAAGGACTGGTGGTAATTCGTCATGACCAAAGCTGTGTTTATTTTTAAGGTTACGTATAATATTATGTACTTCGCTTATAGTAACTGGTTGTAGGTAGAAGGAGTTGGGAGTGGGGTTAAGCACGGGGCGGCCGAAAGCGTGCCTGTACGGGGTGCCGGCGGCATCGCCGTCCACGCACTTACCTTTCTGCGCACTAACAGATATAAAAAAGTCATTAAAGTGGTTTGCAACTGTATTAGGGTTTTCAGTTATACTATTATTAATATTTAATTTTATATTACGCCTGTTTTTTAGCGGAAGTTTATTTGATCGTTCCTTTACTATGTGCCACATAGTTTTTGTAATATTATCTAGAAGGACATTGTCTTAAATAAAGGTTTAGACTTTAGACTTCACATGTACGATGTCGAACAAGAATTCTTCCTTATATTATCTGAGGCTTTGATTTTATTGATGTAATGTAATTTTTTTGATTTTCTTACTATCTTTTTTAGCAATTTTTCGTAACTCTTATAGTAATTATTTAAAATTGTATTATTTGTATTTGAAATCAATAATTTTAATAGTCGTTTATTCCTACATGACATTTTAATACCATTGGTTAACCAAGGCTTCTTTTTGCAATGATTTACTATTTTAACTTGATGTTTTGGAATACATATATCGAGAGTTTTTTGAATAGTGTGTGAGAATGAATTAAAATTTGTATTAATAGCATTCCCAACATTAAATATAGAGTTCCAATTAATATCTGATAAGTTGGATTTGAAGTATTGAATATTTTTTTCTGTAAATTTTCTTTTGTTTGTAATCCATACATTTCGTTTATGCATTTCATTATTATTATTAGGTATGGTATACATAACACCTTTATGATCGGAAAAGCCGTATTCATTAACAGAAACAATATTATCTTTGGAATGGAAATTAGAAAAAATTAAGTCTATACATGTAGAGCTCGTTTCCGTGACTCGTGTAGGTTCATGTACAATCTGCTGAAAGTTATAGCTTTTCAAAAGGTCTTCTAATGTTGAAGTCGACGAGGACTTTTCTAGAATGTTTACGTTAAAGTCGCCGCCTATAACAATATTTTTCTTCTTATCTTTTATTGTAACAATCTGTAAGAGATTTTCTAATGATTCACAAAACAGGTTTGTATTTCTATGACTATTAGGCCAATATATAACTATCACTAACAAATTTAAATGAGAAATTTCAACAGCACAGGTTTCGAATGTAAATTCTATCGACAAAGCAGTTATATCTTTACGTTCAACAAATGGTATATCATTCTGAAGAAACACACACACGCCGCCTCCTCCGTGGGTGCTCCTGTTAAACATGGAAGTTACTTGATATCCTTCTAATTGTAGTAAGTCTATTTTTGATTGTGTAATCCAGGTCTCTGACAAGCAGATGGCATGTATATCTTCGTCTTCTGTAGCAGATTCAAGTAAATGTCGTTTGTTGCTAATACTACGAATATTTTGGAACAAAATTCGGAATTTAGAGACGAAAAGTATGTTTGGGTTTGGTAGGTCGAGCTCGTAGATTATGAGGGTGACTTCGTTGCCGAGTCAAATCTGTACTATAAGATTGGTGTTGTTCTGTGCTTTGGTATTCATGGTTATTGTTGTTATTGTTGTTGTTGTTGGACTCGCTACCATTTTGGCTGGGTATTGATTCTTGGGTCGAGTAACATGATATTGTGATGGATTTCGTTTCAAAGTTATGAATGTGCATCTTTCCATTTATTAATAATTTATTATTTTTAATTACGGCGTGATGGCCATTTTTTCGAGCGTCTATGAGTATTTCTCTCAACCTTCTTTTCTCTTGCATGGATTTTTTGTCTAGAAATTCAGATACTGCTAACCCAGTGTTCTTAAAGTAGCGGTTGTTTTCGAGCAGATGTTTTGCCATTTTTTTACTTAGTAATTCTATTACTACAGGTCTCTTCGGTCCCCTTCTCCCTATTCGGCCTATTTCTTCTATATAGCCCGCAAGATTAACATGCAGTATGTCTTGGAAGATATTAATCACCCGTTCGTACAAGTTGCGCTCAGTTTCCCAATAATATTCATCTAAACCAAAAAGAATGATTTTTTTACAGGTTTCGCTGTTGGGCGTAGATGTAGGAGTAAGCCATTCTTTTTTCTGTGTTTCTTCAATGGGATTTAGTAGTTTTTTCTGCACCTCGTTTAATTCGTTATGGAGCTGTTTGTTTTGGGTCTCAATTTTTTTTATCTGTTCATTTATTTTAGTAATTTCGTGTTTTAAGCCTTTTTGTTCTTCAGAAACGGTATGATTATTTTGAACTATCTCAAATTTTAGTTTGGATAACTCAGTGGTAATTTCTGCCATTATTGCCTGTTTTATTTCTGTGATCAGTGATATTCTGTTACTTGCAAACTTTTCATCTAGCAGTTTCTCGAATTGCTTTAGATATATCGTATTACTTCCCGAAGAAGTCGTCGCCTGTTGGAGAGTGCTGTTATGGTCGAGTGTTTCATTGTGTAAAGTATCGCCTAATATAGTATCTTCGCTGGTCGATGTTTCATCGAAATTTAGCGCTGGCTTTGTTTTCATAGCTTTGCAGGTCTTCCTTTTTGGAGTAGGGAGTACGTAGAGTGGTAGACTATCCCGGGAACAAACTGGTGTATTCGAGTTATCTTTTTTGGGCATTTTACAGCGACATAGTTGACATATCCACGATTGTTTGTGGTCTGCGGTCATTGTATTATAAAATCGCTGAATAGAGACATTTGCACAGTCTAGGTCATAGTGATGTTCACATAGCATACAGGTAAGGAAGCATCTATCATGGATTTCTTGAGAACAGCCTGAACATGTGTAATGCATTTTGAATAACAGCGCCCTCTTTTGCACTATAGAGGCGAACGTAATTAGACTGAGTTTTTACTACAGTCTCAAATTGTTAATAGCGCCCTCTAGTACTAGATAAATACATACATAGATTAAAAATACTGCGTAAGTTGTATATTTCCAGCGTACGCCGATGCGATTGACTATAACAGATACTTATAAGCATGTACCATTTGTTGCAGGAAAAGAAGTGAAGGCCCGCAAAGCGCGGAGCACGGAGCAACCCGGCGCCGTTGGGCTCATCAAAGGTTCCAGCTCCCTGGGACTCCCAGCGTTGGGCAAGACCTGGGGCCGCGACGACGACAGCTTACGCAGCCGGTCTAGAAACGGGAGGTGAGTAGTTTACAGAGTACATAACATAGATATATTCATAGAATTACGACAAGAAGTGAAATATGGAGCTAGCATAGCAGGTGCCTCTGGGGTCATCAAATGTTCTATAGTTCTCTGAGGCTCCCAGCGTGAGCAGGATTTGGGGCTGTCTCAGCGTAGACAGATAGAAACGAGTGGTGAGTGACCACAGTGACAAAAATAGAAGAATCCAATCTCATCGCTGCTACTTGCTACCTACCTCTGGCGGATGGCAGTTGATGTGACTGGGCTATTCATTCAACCACAGTGGAGAAGCATGCATACAGTCTGTTATCCGCATGCGGGCTTTCGAAACTTATCGAAACGTAGTTCCTAAACCTAACCATGAACTTAGTTTGTTGTAAAACTAAAATTTCAATTTCTTTTGTTTTCGAACAAAATTTAAATTGCCAGCAATGTAAAGCAAAGCCAATTATCAAGACAGTACAAATGACAGCTCTTAATATTTTGTTTACTACCACGTCATCTTAAGCCAGTGCACCTAGTACATTGAAGGGGCAGATTTAAGAAGTTTAATTGTATAGTTAAATCAAATAATTATGATTTGCTAATACATGCAAACAGTTGCTAATGAAACGTTCTATTGTCCGTTTTGAAAAAAGCCCGCTTGCCGGTAACGCACTGTATAGAATTAGAATGTGAATGCCAGACCATGTGGCATAGATTATACCCACTGGCGATGGCGCATATCATGGGCACCAGGTCACTGGGACTCCCAGCGCTGGACAAGAATCAAGGGCAGAGGGTAAGAGAGCCTGCATTGCATAAAACTCGATTGCCATCGGTTTCGCTATAAAGGCAAACTTGTATAGTGACTGAGATGCTTATAGAGAAAAGTAGTTGGTATTCTTTTTTTATTTAAATAACTTCCAGTTCTATATGTCCATAGATTCTGTCTTGCACGCTTCCGTAAACATAGAAATTAAATTTTATATACTCTTAAAAAAATACCATGCGTAAAATATCTAATAAAACCCATAAAAATAAAATAAGTATCAATTTTACTTCCCCGTAATATTGGAAGACGAGCACCTATGATATTGATTAAATAATGAAGGTTCGAGCCAGTAATGGCCGTAGGGATTGACTACTTGACCCCTGCTGCACGCGAAACTTACATACATACAATTACACGCTTACATACGTAGTCACTGACTTGTATTCGATGGAGGTAAGTAGAAATAAGTACCGTACGCTACCGTAGCCTAATGGTTCAAGTTTTTTTTTATACTAAGACGGTGGCAAACAAGCTTACGGCCTGCCAGATGGTAAATATGCGGCTGGCTAGTTGTCAAGCGCCTGTTGTGGGTCGGAATCCTAGTTCGTACCAATGAATTATTTAAACGGCAAATCATTTGATATATACCGTTAGAATTTTGGTGAGGAAAATTGCATACATCTGCGAATAAATTCTAATGTGTATGTGAAGTGTTCAATCCAGACTGGCCCAGCGTGGGGACTACTGGCCCTTCTCTCTCACCTACCCCTAAGAGGCCTGTGCTCAGCAGTGGGACGTATATATGCTCATGATGATAATAATGATAAAGTAGAAATATAGAACCCGCTTCGTCTCTGATTTCCAATCTGGACCGAATCAGACTAGCACATTTGTTAATTATCTTTACTATAAAATAATCTTTAGTATAAAATAATTATGCTCCCAACAAAATGCTGCCCCTCCAAGGGCCCTCCGACAAAAAGTTTGGGACCTTCTGTCCTAATACTTCAAATTAATGTTGAAGGTATGTCACAGCCAAAATGCGACTACCTTTCTCGACTTGCGCATGATAACCATGCCGACGTGATAACCGTCCAGGAACATCACATAGATAACTTTAGTAAATTTGACACCCGCGGAAAAATCGCGGGTTTTAACTTAGTAGCCTACACCCTTTCTTCCATTTATGGCTCGGCTGTATAAGTACATAAGATCAACTCTCTCAAGTACTTATACCTCTGCAGTGTCCAACAACAACAACATCGAGATCATTATCCTAAAACTATCGAATATCACCATTACGTCAGTCTACAAGCCCCCTGGTGTCGACTTCCCGAATCCCCCTCTAAAAGTTTATCCCCATCCAGCAGTTTACATAGGGGACTTCAATAGCCGACATTACTCCTGGGGATATTCGTCAAACAACTCCAATGGCGAGGTCCTGAGTGAATGGTGTCTTGAAGAAAAACTCCATCTCGTCTTCGACGCCAAACAGCAGGGTTCTTTCCGATCAGCGCGGTGGCAACAAGACACAAACCCAGACCTATGTTTTGCATCCGAAGACGAACACGGAAACATATTGCCTATCTCCCGACTGATCCTCAATGACTTTCCCCGCAGTCAGCACCGTCCCGCTCTCATTAAGATTGGATTGGAAGTTCCTGTTGTTAACTCTTTACCAAAACCACGCTGGAACATGACGAAAGCAGACTGGAAGTCCTATGAACAACAAATAGATGCTAATATCAGATGGCTGAAACCGGAAGCATCAAATTATGACAGATTCTGCAGAATAGTCATAGGCGTGGCTAAAAGGTGCATACCTAGGGGGTTTCGTAAGGAGTACATTCCTGGATGGTCTCCGGAGACTGAGGCGATTTACCATGAGTACCTCACGACAAACGAATCTTGTACCGCCAATAAACTGCTGGCTGCCCTTGGCGAAGCCCGCCGACAGAAGTGGATGGATAGCGTCGAGGGTATGGACTTCACGCACTCGAGCAGGAAAAGTTGGGCGTTACTACGTAAACTGGGTGGCGCTGCTCAGCCCGGTAGAGGACAAGCATCTACTCATCCAGATGAGGTAGCGGACCGTCTAAAGAATATCACAAAGAGCGCTTCAGTCGACCAAGCCTTTGCCAAAACCATTAAAAGAGAAATTAAGGTATTACTCGGCGCTCAGAATCAGGGTGAGGTTCTTAGCTCTCCTTTTTCCATCGCGGAAGTGCGCTCAGCCCTTAGACAGATTAAGTGTGGAAAGGCCGCCGGTATAGATAACATTTACCCGGAATTTCTTACCCATATGGGTAAGCGAGCCATACGGTGGCTAACAGATTTCTACAACAACATCTTTGAAACTGGCATACCTCCCACCTTGTTTATGAAGTCTAAGGTGATAGCAATACTAAAGCCCGGAAAATCTCCCGATGACCCAGCTAATTTTAGGCCTATATCTTTGCTGAGTGTTACATTTAAACTACTTGAGCGCTTACTATACAACAGGATTAGGAACATCGTGGATATGAGTATCCCTGTTGAGCAAGCAGGGTTCCGAGCTGGTAGAAGCTGCAGCGATCAAGTCCTGGCACTCAGTAGCTACATAGAAGCTGGTTTTCAACGAGGTCAGAAGACTATAGCCGCTTTCGTGGACTTAAGGGCAGCATATGATACTGTGTGTATAAGGGGATTGATCTACAAGGCAGGCAAAATTATTCCCTCTGCAAAAATCCTTCGCCTCCTGGGTAACATGATGGGACCACGTCAGATTACTGTTCTGTTGGATGGCAAAGTTAGCAAATTTCGACTCTTAAAAAATGGACTTTCGCAGGGCTCAGTCTTGGCACCCCTCCTCTTCAATATATATACCAGCGATTTGCCCACTACGGAGTGTAATAAGTTCTTTTCTTATACGCCGATGACATTGAGTTAACAACCCAGACAAAGAACTTTGAAACGGGTGAATATGTGCTCAAGCAAGACCTCGACATTCTGAACCGATATTATGTCAAATGGAGACTCTGCCCGAATCCCTCAAAGACCGAGGTTGCGGCTTTTCACCTATCAAATAGCCTAGCAAACAGGGAGGTGGATGTCACTTTTTGCGGCCAAAAGCTGCGCCACAACTTCAATCCAAAGTATCTGGGTGTCGCGCTGGACCGATCACTTACCTATAAAGCGCACTTGGAAAACCTGTCCCAAAAAGTGAAAACGCGAGTTAACCTCATTAATAGGCTTGCGGGGACGTCATGAGGAGCTCGAGCTGACGTTTTGCGCACTTCCTCTATCGCGCTCGTATATTCGCCCGCGGATTATTGTGCTCCAGTGTGGTATAGAAGCGCGCATACAAATAAGATCGACGTTCAACTGAACAGAGTCATGCGAACTATATCTGGAAGCCTGCTGCCTACACCCACCAGATGGCTTCCCACGCTGTCGCATATTGCTCCGCCAAATATTAGGAGAGCGCACGCTGCTGCACAGGAGTGGATTAAGGCAACAACCCAAACTCTGCCCATTAGAGAGACGCTCCAGCACTTACCACACCTGCGGCTACAGTCCCGCAAACCTATATGGACCGACTGCCAGCAGCCTTTTAGTGCCCTTGCGGAGTGGAAAAAGCAGTGGCAGGATCAGGCTGGGGCTGATAACATAGACCCCACTAGAGTTCCAATAGGCTTCAGTGAACATCGCAAGATCTGGGTTACTCTGAACCGCATCCGGACGGGCGTTGGGCGCTGCAACCACAACCTACACAAGTGGGGGATATCAACAGCAGCAGACTGTGACTGTGGTGCGCCAGCACAAACTATCCTCCACATTGTTGAGGAATGTCCTGGAAGAAAATTTTCAGGAGGTATGAGAGACTTATTGGCGCTGACTCCTGCAGCAAGGGACTGGCTACTCAACTTAGATTTAAAATTGTAATTATTAACGTGTATTTTTGTTTTAAATATGTAATAATTAAACATTAATGGTTAGACAGGATTAAAGCCATACGATAATAATAATAATAATTATCTTTACGTTTGATCATTCAGTATTAAGTCCCCAACCTGCATGAGGCCAGAATGCGTAGGATCACAACTACTACAAGCTTATCCTTATGTCCATCATAGGTGCCGTGTATCCGCAGTGGGACGCACATATAGTGTCTGTAATATAGCTTGGGTACCTATTTTTATGACATAGGAGGCAAACGAGTAGACGAATCGCCTGATGGTAAGCGATTAGCGCCGCCCATGGACACTCGCAACACTATAGGGGTTGTAAGTGCGTTGCCGGCCTTTAAGAGCCTTTACCTACAGTAACACCAGTCATTTAACTTTCATCCTAGTATAGTTTATGCCACGTTTATACTCGTATAACCTTAAAATGTCAAACCATTTGTACTGAAATAACCTCAGACTTCAGAGTACCCCAGAGAAGACGTCAAATATGTAATTAGGTAATACCGCTACCGAGCGAGATTGTCATATCATAAATTAAATAAAAACCGACGGAGAGGGATATATCATTTGTTGGCCTTGTCATAGTTCCGCTTTTCTTTTTTGCCTCAATTTCATGACAAAATCATCATCATCATCATCATGTCAGCCGAAAGACGTCCACTGCTGGACATAGGCCTCCCCCAAAGACTTCCACAATGACCGGTCATGCGCCACCCGCATCCAGCGGACACCCGCAACCCTTAATACCAGGTCATCAGTCCACCGTGTGGGGGGCCTGCCCACGCTACGTCTACCGGTACGTGGTCGCCACTCGAGAACCTTTCCGCCCCAACGACCATCGGTTATACGTGCTATGTGCCCCGCCCACTGCCACTTAAGTTTAGCGATTCGAAGGGCTATATCGGTTACTTTGCTTATGCTGCGGATGGCCTCATTCCTGATGCAATCACGCAGAGAAACTCCCAACATAGCTCTCTCCATTGCTTTTTGGGTGACTTTGAGCCTTCTTATGAGGTCCATAGTAAGCGACCACGTTTCAGTGCCATATGTCATCACTGGTAACACACACTGGTCAAAGACTTTCGTCTTGAGACACTGCGGAATATTGGACGAAAAAATGTGCCGTAGCTTCCTGAACGCTACCCAGCCGAGTCGGATTCGACGATTAACCTCTCTCTTTCACATGACAAAATAGTTTGATTTTGAGCAAATAAACGATTATCCTGCCCTAATTAGAGAGGTTATTTATAGTAAGCGTCCAGCCGTTTAAGACAAGTTCTCAATTTACCTGCATAAGAGATTTTCCGTCCGTCTTGGTGGAACGCGTATAGGAGGATCTCTATAGAAATCCTTGCTCTAGGGAGATGTCATATGTCACAACCGCAATGCACTATATTTCACTATAATATAAAGGAGGACAACTGATGATTGCTAGAATTTCTTTGTTTGTGTTTAATTTCAATATAATGGTTATTACATAATTATAATAATTAGTAAATTACTACAAACTTGTTCAAGACGACGTAACTTCCATAGGCTTATTCAAACCATTAAAGGTTTTATTATGATAAAGACCGGAAAGCAAAATTGGACAAACAACTCCAATTTGTAAGACACATTTCTCACACACAACGATTGTGCGTACGATTATCAATTTAGACCAAGGCTGTTGCGAATGAAACTCATTAAGCCCTTCAATGCGCGAGTAGGTTAACCTTTAATTTTTTTGTAGCGTCATCCCCGGTAGCACGCGGTTATAAGTGAGTCAAGAAATTTACTGAGAAAGTGCTTAGGTGGAAGTTAATTGAGTCGGTAGTTCTGAAAAACAAAAGATACCTGTTTATATTTTGACTTTCAGATAATATTGTTGTTGTACATTCACTTACTCCACAATATGTAAGGCTTACGCATTGCCGCAATAAGTATGAGACGTGAATAAGAGCTTTCATGATATACCATCAAGTAACATTGCTGATATCCCACTGAGCACGCATATGTTGCATAAATATTACGGAAAGTATAAATCGGGTGGTTGTAAGTTACAAATGGGAAGTTGTAATGTTCTAGCAAGGTTACATGTACTTCTATAAGTAGCCCTAACGGCCGTCCCAGAAACATTAGATGCAATGTTGCTCATATAGATCAGATAAAACTTTCAACAAGTATCATTTGGAATGTTTCGTGGACTTAACAGTGGTAACATACTAGAATGGTTTTATTGTAAATTTCTACAAGTTAATTTATATAAATTACAGCAAGTATTAATTTGAAATTTTCGCCAAATTTCATAAATATAGGTTACAGTAACGTTGCGTCCGAAAGTCATCTGAAAGTTTAAGTATAAACGTAACAAAGCCGTTTTAGTTGGAACTTACCGGCAACCTACAAATGCAATATCGCGTTAATAATGCACGTGTTACTTGCTCGTAATTTCCATTTAGATGGTCACGGCAAAGTTACATTCATAACATACAGGGAACTTGCACTTTTAACTTCGCGTTAATAATGCATATGTTATTTGCTGGCTAAGTTACATTCGTGACATACAGGTGACTTGCACATTTAATGTCGCGTTAATAATGCACATGTTACTTGCACGTAGCTTCTATTTAGATGGTCATGGCAAAGTTATATTCGTAATATTTAGGTGACTTTGCATATTTAATGTCGCGTTAATAATGCACGTGTTACTTGCACGTAACTCCCATTTAGATGGTCATGGCAATGTTACGTTTGTAACATACAGGTGACTCGCACATTTAATATCGCGTTAATACTGCACATGTTACTTGCACGTAACTTCCATTGAAATGGTGATGGCAAAGCTACATTCGTAACATACGGATGACTTGAGCATGTAGGGTTCATGTAACTTGAATTTTTGTTGTTATCATGACATTGCAAATAAAATCTGCGTTCAAGTTGCCTAATAAACATCCTTACAGTTTTGTTTACTGTTGTCAGAGTAAAAAGCGCAGTCGGGACGTGATGTGACAAGACACAAATCACAACATGTTTCCAACATTAACTCACATGCGACAAGTTAATTGCAGAAAAGTACCTATAGAAAACTAAGAGTAACGAAACAAAAGTGGGTTTAACACAAGACCAAAGTGACTTACTATTCGCTATTCGATTTACAACGTCGAAATCACACAAGAGGTTAGGTCACGTTTTGAAACTACTTTTGTGTTTTCGTTACTCTTGGTTTACTATAGTTACATACTACTATTCTGCAACTTGTTGCATATATGTAAGTTAACAAGACAGAAAGGAAGTTTATCAGGCAACTTGAACACAGATTTTATATGCATAGTATGAGAAAATGTATTAGTACAACGAATAAAAACAAAACTTCAAGTTAATAATGTTGATGTCGACAAAATATAAAAAACAGTTCATTTGATAAAGGGTTCATTTATTAAATTAACATTGCGGAACAGCGAAAATAAAAACAGAAACGAAATTAAACGTAGTTCCCTTTTATACTAGTTTCGATTACAATTATATAGTCACAGTACAAGTCTTTCAAAATTAAAAAAAGTAGTTCTTTCACATGTCTGATTAAATAACCTATAGACCATATATTGAAATTTCACTCAAATAGTCACATAAATAGTTGTGAACTAGCGAGTTTTTTTTTTTCTGTCTTTCGTACAAGTTTCTCACTTGTGCAGATTAAACAATTAACAATTAAGAAAAAAACCTAGTACACATTTTTTGATTTTTCTATGCTGAAACCTAATTTCTGATATCATTATATATTTTCTATGTTGAAATACTGAAAAACTATCGAAAAAAAAAGTCAACACTCATCAGTTAAAAGTATCATATTATAGACGTTATGAGAAATATATTGTACACCATACAAATTACGATATTACACTATACAAGAGTAATAATAATATATTTAATATATAATAATATATTTTTCACCTCACCTGTTTTAGTCTTACTTTATCGATCAAATTCTGCCCCCAATAGTTCACTTTATCCAATAGCCGATAAAGTGATTTTGAAATTCGAACGCGATGGACTATCACGAGTTCCACCTTTTTTTTTAAAGATGCATAATTATAGCATTAAATGATAGAATAGAATATTGATTTTATAATAAATAAGGTCGACCCGATGTTAGTCCCAGATATGAGGAATCACTTATGTTCTAAACTATTGCTTGCTTATTTTGCGGTTTCAGAGAAAAACGGGTTATATATATCAAACGATACTTTAGAAAATTAAATTTTATAGAAAATAGGGTAGGCCTTCCATTTTCGAGCAGAGTTGATCCAGTTAACGCAGTAAAATGGCTTTGGATCAAAACTAAAGCATCATCGGTCCTCAGTAGTGAACAGAAATCTCAGTAGAAAACAGCATTAAACTTAGTTTTGCCTTTTCAGTCTTGTAACAGCATGCTGAAACCAGCTCATTACATGGCGTTCAAACCCATCGTCTGTTATATTGGGGAATGATTCACGTACAGCAACTGTAACAATAAACACGCAGTGTTAGTTTATGTTAATACAGTACACAGTGGCGTGCACTTCATAAAGACAAAAAGACACTGCCTACCCTGCTGTAATTCCCATATCTATCCTTTTAAATTCATATTTCATAGTAGTATAGGTACATAATCCATTAACCAAAATCAATTATTCAAATAAACAAAATAGCTCCATCTATCGGTAAATCGTTGTCACTATCGTACCGCGACGACAGAGTACACTGGCGACGATGCGATGTGCGAACGATGACGCGGCACTAGCGCTGCTACGTGCCTTTCACGGCGAAGACAGAAAACATTCGGCTCTAAAGCGTTATTGTGTGCGTGCGTTAGAGCGCTGTAGTTACGCCTATACAGTGTTGTGTGTTTTCCTATAAAAGCATGCACACATTGATATAAGTAACGCACACAAACAGAGGCATAAGCCACTGTCTAAATCCTTACGCGCGTAGACGACGACGGCCGAAGGTTCCCGAATGGTTCCGAAGATTACGCGACCACTTTAAAAAGTAGCATTACGTATGGTAATGAGTGCAAATACGAAGCAATTTTTTTTGTCTCTCATATCTCATATTAGTTGGGCAGGTTTAGGTTTGTTTACATTTTAATTTTTTATGCATCCGCCATTGTTTCGATGTGATAACGTGTGCCGGTGAATTAGTGTTTTAAAGTGAATTATTCAAAAACATTATGGATGATTTAAGCTTGAATTTTTTTTGTCTACCCAGTCTCAAATCTCTGTGCACGCCACTGACAGTACAGGACAAAAACAAATTAAATTGTTGTTGGTCTACGTTATCTTGTGGGCTCTACCAAACTAAAATTATGAAAGTTATGTGAACAGGAAGGGGTATTTTTATGTAGATAGATTCGTTAATCTATACTAATATTATATAAGTAAATACGAAAAACTTACGTTTTAACGTCGTCATAATTTTGAGGGATGACAGCTTGAAGTTGTTTTTCTTGCCAGTCCATGAGCAAAACTGTGCCAAGTAATTGCTGAAAATCTTCTCAAGGCAACGATTCACACAGTCGCGCTCTCTACTCCCGCCCGTATACCTCAGCATATTAAACTAAAACAGGATAAAAATAACAGTTTTTTTTACTTGAAGTGTAGCCTTGCTACATCAATTTTGTCAGATATAGAGTCATTGAATCCTCTTTTCTAAAAATAATAACTATATATATATGTTGCTCTATATACTATGTATATACATAGTAAACACATATGTAAACAGAAATCGAATTCACATACGCTACTGAAAAAACATCCTTTGAAGTGACGTTCTATGAGTAGTATAGGTTGTCGGAGACTTCCTATTTAATCTCGAATGAAATGATTTAAGCAGCGTAAGTGAACTCTGCCGTATCGCTAATTTGAAACACAATAGACAAATCTAACACGAGCTTGTCTACGTTAATACGAGTATGTCGCGCCTCTCCCAACAATTACTCGCAACAAAATCTCACACCTACTTGCCTGCAGAACTTGTGGAGGACGCGCCAATCTCATGTTAAATGTAACGTACGTAATTTCTGCTACAAATGGAATATTGAACATTTCCATCGGAAGTTTGAGTTATTTTTAACTGCATATAATAACATATCAGCAACTTACATAAATTACCTACTTAAAATATGTTTTAATCAAACAAAAGTATTTAAGGGCGATAAAAATGCGGCTTAGCTAAATCAGTACTAGTAAATAATTTAAAAATATACATCAATACATACATACATTTAAGATACAACACTCAGATTTAAAACTATGGTCAGTTAAAATATAAAATGAGGTTGCTTTTCTGCATTGTTAGGTACTACGACGAGAAGCTAGTAGGAGTATTAGGAAGACTTGCGACCCTACAGCGCGAGAACCGCACATTTTTTCTAATACCGTATAATTTCTAACCCAATCTCTTTTTTTAATTAGACTAGTTTCGACGGAGCCCCGGGCTCTACAGCGCGAGAACTGCACATTTTTTACAAATACCGTATAATTTCTAACCTAATCTTTTTTTTTATTAGACAAGTTTCGACGGAGCCCCGGGCTCCTATTCCTATAAAAATATGATATTAGGTTTTTGTGCCCTATTAGATACGTATTTATAAAAAAATTATTAATTTTAAATAAATAGCGTTGCGTCACAAACTTAAATTATTGCTAATTGACCGAGTGAAACGAAGGTCTCTGTTTCAGCTTCGCAAAAATTATTTCGTACGTCCGGCCGGCGGATTTCCGACTGTTCTCTTCTCCAGGTCGCATTTCTCATCCGATTCACGTAAAATTTTGTAAGCAGGTTTGATAATTATATAGATATTTTTGTCAAGTCGGTTTCTTGGAAATTTCGAATACTGACAAAAAAATCGCGGCGTCTACAGCTCACAAGAGCCATTTGTAATATTTTGATGTAACTATTTTGCTGTGCAATCAGTATTATTGATTAAAATTGGTATTTTTATTTCCAAATGGGTTTTTTTTATTTGCATTGAATTAATAGCTATAAAAACACATATTACCAATTGTTTTTCCAATTGTTCATCTGCCATCTTCTCTTCTAAGCTTTTTAGTTGGCATAATTCCATCAGCGGTAAATTAGGAAGTAGGGAGGGTCTGTTCTCACTTTGAGGTACTCGAATTCTCTTAAGTGTATCTTCGATGTTTTCCACTCGATGCATAGTGAAGACAGCGATAGATTTGAGAGATTTCAGCTCATTCATAACTTGACCTGTAACATAAGCGAAAAATGTAATTACGCGGCGGTGGTTAATAGTACATTACACAACTAGGGTGGTAAAGCAAATAAAGGCTGAGATCGCAGATTTTGCGGCCCGAGCTGTAGGCGAGGGACGTATATATTTTAGCGTTTAGCGACGTCTGCCTTTGTTACAATAATAAACTTTTAAGCCACACCTGGCCAGAAAGCGGCATTTTCCGTACGCGTAACGTGCGGAAAAACGTGCTTTTTTGGCCATACATTTGGGTATAAACATCTTTAAGTATACCCCGTTTAAACTTGTCTTATTAAATATTAGGGAAAAACTTTTTTTTACACAAATCGAACTAATTCCATAATAAGCTCAATAAGGCTTGTGTTATGGGTACTAGACGACGATATATATAATAGATATATACTTAAATACATAGAAAACGGACCCGGGTATGTCTTAAAACTACGACCAAGACCACCGGGGGACGGGCAGCAGCATCCCTGGAGTGCGGTGGAGACACTGCGATCGCCAACCCGCATGGCAAGCGTGGCGATTATGGCATTTACCCCCCATGAAATTGGGGGAGGCCTATGTCCAGCAGTGGACGTCCTTGGGCTGATATGGTGGTACATAGAAAACATCCAAGTCTCTAGAACAATTTTTTCTGGTCACCACAGAAACAAATGCCCTTACCGGGATTCGAACCCGGGACCTCTAGTTTCGGAAGCAGTGTCACTACCAACTAAGCTAAACAGGCCGACAAAACTTATTCAGTAAACAAATTACAAAACACAATATGCAAGCTAAAAATTAGTCATGTCCTATTTTGTATTCCCCGAAAATGTCGTCATGGGTTGCTATTATATAGACGTCATTTTCGAAACACCATGGCCAACGGTTTACGTCTGTTTCGACGGGTTTCCTGTTCGTGTAATGAGTAGATCCCTTGTCAAACTTACTTAACTGTTGTGTAAGTGAATCAGTGCTATTCGCCGCGAAAGATGAGGTTTCACTAGTAATTCCTGTTGGTGATGATATACGATCATCTTGATAAGTGATCTGTGCTCTGCGAATATCTTCTGGTGTCAATGTATGATCTAATTCCACAGTATGGTCACTGGCACCGTCTGAAACTGCAGCACCTGCATTCAAAGAGGTTGTATTTATTATTATTAATTAAACAATTGTTGTATAGTCAAATATCAAAGATAATGATGCCCCCTGGCTAGATGCTGGCCTAGAGCAAGCCCATTTAAAAAATAAAATTAAAAAATAAACATACAAAGTTACAAATGCCTATGAAGCAGGGAAATAATCAAATCACTAAAGGATATGACCAAATCACACAGGAGGTTAAGGTGGCTAGTCCATTTCATCATTTCCCTTACAGTAAATTGATCAAATCCCTGAGTCTGTTTAGAGAATGTTAAAATCGGCTAAAATGGATGTCGGGATGCAACGGCCCTTCAAGTACATACCCGATTTGTCTTCATCATCCTCCTCAGCAACAACACTAATGCAACCGGATTCTTCGATATGCGTTCTCATTGGGCTGACAGATAAGCTGTTGTCATCACTAGCCAATTCTCGCGATGCACATTGTATGTCCTGTTTGAAAGTAGGCGGAGGTGAAATAGAGTCATCACGGTATTTTTTATTTTTTATTATTCGTCTTTTTTTATTTTCCTCTAATGCTGCAGCTGTGTCGGATTCACTAGTTGCCTTGGTTTTTCGTTTTTCTACTTCATTTGCTTCAGTAAGCGTTGCTGTAATGAATAAATAAAAATGTATACCTATCAAGTTCCATATACCTATATGTATGTATGTACTCTTTATTTTAGATACATGTCATTTTAAAAATACAATCAAGACAGACGAACAAAATTACAAATACGAACTCACTCATCCCCATAAGGGATCTCTTCCACTTAACCTTTGAGCACAAATAGCAAGTGTCTTTGGCATAGTCCAGCCATTGCCACACAATATAATGATTATAGTTACCATAATGTCCCACTATAGTGATATTTTTTAGTTCATTCCAGTCTTCTTCTGGTTTCATACTCGATTTGATTGCCTTCCTTTCAATGTTCTTATTTTTTGGCCACATGCATATGTTTTTTTCTTCATTTATCCAATTCCTTGGAGCAGCAGATACATATTCTTCATTGTTTACTGACCATGTTATTACAGAGTAGGGAAACACGGCGGTACGCGGAGTGTCAAACTGGAACAGTAGAAGAGAAGTCAGTTATACCTTCTTATGATGGAAATTGGAAACTTAATACGTATTATTAAAATTACTTTCATGGCTACTAACTACTATACTTAAAAGCTTAAAGCGATGGAAATATTATTTCATCTAATCTATTTAATAAAGTTATGTTATACATATACACAGGTAAAAGGAACTTTTTCTTACCCATCCTGAAGATGCCCGCGGCAGCTATCGGGTCTGTGGTTTTAATAGCTAATTAACGATAACAATTGAGTATAAAAATGCAATGATAAACATGTACCTCATTAAAGAAGAGGGTTTACAATATGAATGTATATAAAGTTATGTAGGTATATACCTGCAGACAATCGACATACTAACAATGGGAGGTAAAATTGAACGAGTGCCTAGCAGCTGGGTCAAGAACCCAAAGGGCACCTTCTGCTATGAACATGTACCTACCTAAATCAGACTATAAAGTGAATTACATAGTTTTTGTAATTAATACATTTTGTAAGGACTTGTTCCAAATTAACAATTTCGTTCATACTGCATAAATTTGTTACAGTGCCCCCATAGAATAAAGAAGATTGACAAGGTTGTGTGAAACAACTTTCGTAACATAAATATCTTTGAAAAATTATGTAAGTTGTTTTTGTATTTTCACACTGAATGAGTTTTACAATTCTGATAACTGTATCGTCCTTAAGGATGCAATGGTTATTTTTACTATCAGTGCCTAGTTTAAAATGTAAAAAGCTGACTGATTTGTATGTCTTTACTAAGCTGTCATTTAAAAGGGGTTCTCTGTATGTAGTAATATAACCATAGACAGTTTTACTTGAATAAAAAGTTTTATTACATTTTGAAGAGACCGCTTTTCGTGTTCTCTATTTATGATTTGTTGTAATGGCATATTACAGCTCTTTAGGCTTTTTTTGATTTCCGACATGTAATTTTCATATTGAAAAGCTGAGAAACTATCCAATGGTCCTAAATTTAATACGTCATCAGCTAAATGTATCAAATTATGGACATTATGAGAAATATATTGTTCACCATACAATTTTGAATATTTTTTTACGAAATACACGAGTAATTCTTTGGCATAATCATTATGCATCACAGATTTTTCAGTACTACATAATATTCTAATTGCACAACTCAGACTGAGAAAATGCATATACTGTGTTGGCTTTAATTTACCCTTTAACACAATAGGTCCCAAGTAAAGTAAAAATTGCCTGAATTCAGTGGCTTTCCATCTGTCACTATCAGAAAGAGGCCTTGGTAATCGTGCAAAATCTTTATAGCTTAAGTGATTCCTCATATCTAGGACTGTTTTGTTAACATCATCTAAGTCATTTGCCATCATTCGTATAGACATATTACCTTTACACCAAAATGAAATCAATCTCTTCATGACACCCAAGCACACCAAGTGCATATAATCCAATGGAATATTTTTAATTAAATCAATTTCCAACTGTAACAACGGGGTCGTGTTTACATGATAATCATCACCATAAAACCCAGTACGAAAATTGTTATCTGTTCGTAATGCTGCATTTAAGTCACCATAACAAACTCTATTATTTAAATAAGTGCCTTCAGTAATACATTTTGTGCACCCGAAATAAGAATTGTGTCCTTTTATGCACAGTACGAACGATTTAGCTGGAGCATCGCAAATTATCTTAGACAAAGAAATATCTTTCTTTTGATTGTTATACAATATACCAGATGCTTTTAAAACTAAATATTCTGTAATAAACGGGCCCAGTATTTCATTAGGATGCTTGGGTTTTTTATAACCATGCCAAACACCTATAAGGAATGGGTTTTTGCTTGAACAGACACTACCTAGCAATGGCCAAAATTGGCTTCCAGAACTTTTTGTTAGTGGTAAACCATCAATATTTAAATCAAAGCAGACTACTTGATCATACAATGTTTTATCATTTTGCAATATATAACATATTCCTTCTGCTAATCCAAAATGGTAATAGTTACCCGAAGTGGTATTAACAATATTGCTTGTTTTATCCACTTTTAAAATTGTTCGACAATCAGAAGGGAGATTAGTAAGTTCCTCTACACAATTAACTTTTTTTAAAATTCTTAAAAGATTATTAAAAACGTTGTGAGTAACTTTATTTTCAACTGCCCACTGTTTTAAATCTTGATTTAAATTTGTTACATTTGTATCTGTAGATGCCAGGGTCTCAACATATTGAACTGATGAAGACACATTAAATGGAGAGGACATAATTGTGGCCATATTACAAACATCTAATGGTAAAGGCAAAGACAGTGTGGTATTACATGTGATACTGATAGATGGACATTCATTTGTAATGCTTATAGAAGGAGATTCATTTATAATGCTGATAGGAGATTCATTTCTAATACTCATAGGAGATTCATTTGTAATGCTGATAGGAAGGGATTCATTTGCAATACTGATAGGAGGATATTTATTTGTAATGCTGACAGGAGGAGATTCATTTGTAATGCTGACAGGAGGAGATTCATTTGTAATGCTGATAGGAGGAGATTCATTTGTAACACTGATAGGAGATTCATTTGTAATATTGATAGATGGATTTGATTCTTTACGAATAACAGTTCGTAAATATTTACGAGACATTGTTGCAAATGTTTTCCTTCTTTTAACAGATGGCTGTTCCTGTAACAATTAAATTGTTTTCTTTTAATGCAAATAAAAAAGGTCCAAAACTGTTAACAATAATAATAATAATGAGCAGAAGTTAATCATTTTGTTTGTAGGTCTCCATAATGAATCTGATGTAAAAGAGTCTAGCTGGTTTAATTCAAGTGAATTCAAAAAACTTATAGAATATTATTTTATATATATAAAAGATATATAAAAGAAATTAAAATAAAAGCCAATTATTTTCCCCTTTAAAACGACTCATCAATTATTTAAGCCTTAAACCTAAACAATTTACATACCATTAAAATTTCATGAAAATCGGTTCAGTAGTTTAGATAAAATAAATTAATTTTTTTTTATTGTCTCTTAAACTAACAGCATTTAAGTATCATATTTAGTAAAATTACATATATTACGAAAAAAAATTTCGGCCCTGGGGCAGATTATCCATACTTAATGGCCATTTATTATTTATAATGGAAGGGTGAAAGGGAAAGCTAATTTAAAAGCATTCAAAACCACTAAGCCTGTATGAAAAGAGAGATGAATGTGGAGGAGGCAAGGGTACCTTACTTAGTTCAAAGGGGGGGTACTGATGTGCCTAAGGAAACTTTCCAAAATTGCGAAATGTTTCGGAAATTTAACGTACGAAAAATTCGGAAAATTTCTTACATTTTTGTATGAGACTTGAAACTTTCCATTTTTAAATTTAAATTGCCTATATTTTCATGAAATTTCCAAGAATTTATAGAATATTATGGAAACTTTCCGCAACTTGCACATCTGTAGGAGGGTGTGAGATTATGTCTGTATGAATCCAATGATGTATCATCCTTCATCAAGGTACCTACTTACTTTCTGACATATTTTGTGATACTGTTACAAGTTCTCTTCTAAAATAATCAAATGATCTAAAACAACATATTTTGCAATTCTCAGTTGCTATAAGTAACTTCAGTAGTTATCATCAGGTTAATTTTGTGATTACAGTCCCGAAGAGCTCACCACGGCTCACCACGGCTCACCATGATGAGTCAATTTGCTTAAACATCAGGTATACCGGTATACCTATATGAAGAATCAAACCTGAGCTGCAGTAGGTAGTCAGCATCAGCATGCACAGTCAAAGTGCCAAAAAGATAGGCACACCACTTTATTGTAAAGAAAAACCGGTGTGTGCTCATCTTTTTGGGAATTTGCCAGTTTCAGTATATCTTATGCTGACTGTACCTTCAGGATCCATCATCAGTTACATTTTGTGAAACAGTTATGAGAAGCAACAAGATACAAATTTAAATCAAAATTTGAATAAGTAGGTTAAATTTGAAAACTATAAAAATAATTACTGACTAATGTCTTCTTTATTTTAAATTAATTGTGTGGACAGCACACTTTATGTTATCCAATTTTCAGAATGCTTGGTCACTAAATAATGTAATGTGAAGTTAGAAAATACTCCAATCTAGTACTATTGTGGCAGCTCTGCCATGCTAGCTCATCATGCACATTTCATTATTTACTAGATTGCAAAGTGTAAGAAACTAAGAAGATATTATAAGCTTAACACTAATTACTAGCCATCATGAACATTAGGTACCAAGTCAAAACCACATTACATTATCCAACTTGCAGAATACAAAGTTAAGCAAAAGCCAATAATAATTAGCTCAAGTGTACCTCTTTTGATCTGATCCAGCTTTGCTTGCTAGTGTAGGCTACTTCAACAATGAATCAGTCTGCAAATTGGATAATGTAAGTCTGGTTTACTGCAACTAGCTGCATTAATTAATTAATAGGTATATACCTATTTAAAATATACTTAAATTCTAGATCACAAACCCGGCTGGGCTCTAACTAAACATCTCTTGAACCTGGCTATCAGAGATCTTGTTGACCTCTGCATGAGTCCTCTCTGCAATGACAATTTGCGATGAATCTAAATCCAAAGACACTTGACTACACCTATTAACTAATGGCTCTGTGAGCTGTAGACCATGCAATTTTTTTTTTTTTATTTCAAAAAATGACCAAAAACTGACTCGACAAAAAAACTATATAATTATCGAACCTGCTCACAAAATTTCACGAGAATCGGTTTTGTCGAAAGCTGAAACGGAGACGCTTCGCTCGCTCGGTCAATTAAATGATTACAACGAACTTACCTGAAGTTCTATCCTGATTATATGAAGTATTCAGTCCGAGGTACGGAGTTACCAGAAGTTTCTTAAATTGGTAGTTTTAATTTGACATAAGTACTAAGAAAGCTAAAATATAAAAAGTAAAATAATTCTGATCAACTTGATTTCATACAACAAGCTAATAATCCCTATTATATGTGAATAAACCTTAATTCCTCAATGGTCAGGAAATTATTCCTCGAAGATTTTTTGTTTCAAAGTATGCAATTTTAGTAGGTACTTTCACTAGGAAAGACGCCATCCGCCATTATTTGTTACGGTCATATAATACAAACTACTAGAATACTATAACTACTGTACAGTCTACCGATGAAAAATAGCGTTACATGCGATCCGATACTGTAGCATTATTCTACAGAATTACAAGATACCTGGTATTCTTTCTGAGTAAAATACATAGATAAAAAATTAGAAATCAATCACTTACTTGGTCCATTTTCACCGATTTCGCTTCAGCTTTGCCTTTATTTCATTCACTAGTATGGATCAAGGCAAGCGAGCACCGTTTCAATACAATAATTTCCTCTAAGATTAACAATTAACAGAATTATGTCGTTTTCAAGAAGTTTTCAAATGGTTTTCAACTTCGACTTCGCTTTGCGCGCGCGTCACGTACCCGTAACCCGTATGTATGGCGTTCAATGTTGCCAACAACGGAAATCACTTTTTGCTAAAAATATGTAATTAAAAGTGCTATGATAGTACCAAAATCCTATCCTATATTATTAAACGAGTAACATTTGTATATTTATTTGTTTGTAATTGAAATCTCGAAAACCGCTCTAACGATTTTAATGAAATTCTCAATATAGGGGTTTCGGAGAACGAAAAAAATATATAGCTAGGTCTTAGCTTCGGAAAAACTCCCGCGAAAACACGCGCGTAGCTCGGTCGCCCAGGTACTATATATTACGAGTATATAATAAAACACGTCCGCGGATAAGTCGAATAATGACCGAACGATTGATTTTTAGGGTTTCGTAGAAAGCAAGGAACCAGTTCAGTTCAGTTCAGTTCTTTATTTGCTCATAATTAGACAATTAGTCATGCAAATACAGTTTACACACAGATTTAACAAAAATACATTTTTAGAAAATTCGACAAAGCTATTATTATTAATTTCAAATTTAGTTGTTTAACAAAGCAATCAAGAATTACGCGGTACATAATAAATCACTAATAATTAAAGAACGATCAAATATAAAATTTTAAAAGAAAAAGAATTACCCTACCCATATAAATATAAATCAATATCTTGTCAAAATAATGAGTATATTCAATATATGTCAATTGGCTAAAAACTAAACAATGTTCAAGGTCAGTAAAAGATAAAATAAGAGAATAAAATTGTTAAGTATACATAAATAGGAGTAGGTCAATTAAAGATTCTGGCATAAAACTCCTTTAGGCTGTAGAAGGGCCTAGTTAGTAAGTATTCTTTAAGAAGTTTACTAAACAATTGTACATTTTCAGCATTTTTAATGTCTTCTTCTAATTGGTTAAAAATTTTTAGTGATACCCAGGTAATACTTTTATTAAAATGAAAATAATGGGACGTCGGTAGTGCTAGCTGTTGTTTACGTCTTAATGGGTAATTTATTCCTGTACTGGCAGATTTAAAAGAATCTTTGTTTTTGTATACATAGATGCTAATGTGATATATATAAAGTGATACCACTGTAAGAATTTTATGTTTTACAAAAAGATTTCTGTGAGTCGCTGGAAAGTAACCTTCAATAACCCTCAAGCTCTTCTTTTGTAGTAACAGGAGTTCACTAATTTGAGTGCTTAACCGTAATGGTTTTGCCATGTCCGGCTCCGACCACGGCTTAGCTCAATGACTGTTACTACTAAATAGCTGTAATTTGGCATGGGTGTATATGTCAATTATCAAACACGCCGACAAAATAGTTGAATAAAATCTGTATATAAAAAAATGTGAATATGGGAGCCAAGTTCAACATTAAGAATATGGGATGCGTGGTTGTCGTCTTCCTTCACCTACAAAAGAATTAAGATCTAAATTTGTACCTAGTTCCGTAGATTATCTGAAAGGTGCCAAGTCTGGCACTAGATTGTTTACAGTAAACCTAATTTATTTGCGGCTTAATACATTTTCAGCCTGAAACTTGGCAGTTTTCTATGCATATAAAAAAATAGTTTTTGAGATATCGCTGAAAAACTGCCAAGCACAATCAAAAGGAGGTAAGTGCCGTGAGTTTCCTATGTAGATACGATCTTTTTTGATTCAATGTACAGAGGGTCTACTCCGAACTTCGAAAATCGAACTTCGTGTCGTGCCGTCCCTTTCACTCTCGTGTTATACACTATATGACAGAAAGGGACGGCACGATACGAAGTTCGATTTTCGAGGTTCGAAGTAGGCCCACGGTATAGTGTTTTTAAATGTGGAATAGTAGTAGGTATGGAATCCTTCATTGTGCGTAGTCAATAAAATTATTTAATATTTTAGTAAGTAATCCATTAGTATAACCGGCCAAGTGCGCGTCGGACCACCCACAAAGAAGGGTTCCGTACCGACACCTCCTAATCAACATTTAAAACCACTATTCAATACATTTAATACATTTGTACGGGACGGCTCCCTAAACAATGAAGCACAAGTTGTCCTACCCAGCGTGCCCGCATGCCTGCTCCGAGCAAGACCTTCGAGACGCGACAGACAGGGCGATAAGCGTCGCCACTTTCTGGTCCCACACAGTCTGAAACCATCGACACGAGAAGAAGAATACATTTAATTAAAAAAGGTCGTATCTACATAAGAAACTTGCAGCACTTATACCCCATTGTTTTGTCAAGAAAAATTTTCAGCAATAACTCAAACACCATTGAACCTATCTTGCTTAACCAAAAATCTTTGAAAGGATTTATTAATGTATATCATCTTGATTTATTTCAGTATTTTAAACTCCATAGTTTGGAAACTAGAGGGGGGGGGGGGCACACTTTTTAATACTCAATCAATACTCAATACTCAATCATTTATTGCATTCCACAATGTTAGTTTACAGGATATTAGGCAAACATAAGTTTTAGTGGTTAAATAATATTAAAACTTAATTGTGGACCCTGTTGGGCACCGCAAATTCGTGAAGAGAAGTCAAATATACTAAATATATTATATAAATAGTTAATTTCCTCATCAGTAAATAGAAATATAAAGAAATAATCATACTACATCTACGAATTTACGACTTTGACAGCTAATATCTCACCAACAGTTGAATTAAATGGAAAAGCTTAAAAAAAAACCTACATGTCATTTTTGAAGGCCTATCCATACATACCTCACACGCCTATGAGCATTGAAAAAAAATATGACCCCTGTTACATGTAACAGGGTGTGTAAAATGCAAAATAACATAAAACTGGTTTGTATTTCATGACCATGTAATTTATACAGCAAAACGACTATAATTTTGTTTATTTCTAAAACGTATTAACCGCACTCCCTTTTTTAAATGAGGGCAAATAAGCAATATTTTCAATTTTCGTATAACCAAATCTCGATTTTTACCTCTGAGACTGAAATTTGAACTAAATATAGCAAAAACCTGAGTTTAATTATATACATGTAAGTGACTAATTAACTTTCATCAAGCGTTTTCTCGAAACTATGTTTGAGTCAGTTATCTGGTTTTGGTTTGGTATTATGTCATCATTATACTTATACTGACGATATAATGAATTTAAAAGGAAACTATCACAGATAGTTCAGCTGAGCTAAGTAGACATTGCTAGTTAACGAGTAATAGCCGAACTTATTAATTGTACGTGGAAAAGCAAACTTTCGTACGATTTTACGCCAACGCCGGATAAATACCTGTCCACCAGGTATTAACTAAAACTCCAATACGACTAATGACTAGTATGTAAGCGACTTAGTATAATAACTGTTGTTATGCTTATGTGTGATGATGTAATATTGTTATTATGTTATTATGTACTGTGTCCCTTAATCGAGGTGAGCAATAAAGAGTACTCGTACTGTATTGTATTGTAACTTCTGACTTAAGATGAATTTTTGTTATAATTTATGTAATGGAATAATGTAAGGAAATAAAACTTTAAATTAGAAAAGTTGAAAAAACCCCCGTCATTTTAATTTCAAAGCACAATATCTCAAAAACGGTTGAACATATTTTCATGAAACAATGGTAAGAACACTCGGGATACAATTAACTATGACACAAAAAATCTAAATGAACATCGATTCATCTGTTTGGGAACTACGATACCACAAACAGAAGATACACATCTGTGTATCATGAATTCGCGACTAAACTGGTATACAAAACTGTAAAATCAAATAAAAAGAAAAGGAAAAAGAAACCAAAATATTACCCGCGCATGTTAAATTAAGCTTTTTCCATTGATAAAGTCTATTAGTACATTATTAGAAAATTGTTTTTCCACAATCCGATCGCTCTCTATAATTGTGTCACATATTTGTAACTAGCCCTAGCACAGGCCCCGGTCTTTTTGGGCAGTTACTGCACACTGTGTCTTTAAACGCTTGTTCAAATTATAATTTAGCAGTAATTAGAAATAGTGAAATGTTTGGTGTACATATTTAATGAGTTTATAAATAAATAAATAAAAACATACTGCATAGAAAAAGTAGTGCTAAAGGATCTTAATACATGTACAGTCGAGTTCATAAATATATGAGCAGATCCAAGCCTTCAAAAATAAATGTACATATTAACGTTCAAATATATCTAAACAGATTTACCATTCGAAAATATATACACGTGTCATCCGTCATATTCATCTGAGCAAGCGTCTCAATAATATTTAAGCAACTGAAACATAATAAATATCTGTACAACGATTTTTACGAAATTATTTAAACGAGTGGAAGCACATGACTATTGAGACAAAGATTATTTTCAAATATTTATAAACAGGCAGTGGCACATAAACATATGTAGTAACGTTTTTCAATTCGTTGTGAACAAGTAGGAGCTCATAAATATCTGCACAGATAAAACATTTCACTTAAATATCAAATTCTGCAATAAAGTTTGCCAAAATTATGTGAACAACTTGAAACTCATAAACATCTAAACAAAACTGACAGAAAAAAGAAAAATATTCAGAAGCCAGTAATAAATGTTGATATCAAACCTCTTTTAAACAGAGTATAAATCACAAAATAGTAAAAGAAGCAGCACGCAGATTAATGACAGTTCGATGACGTGCCAATCAAACTGAAAGAGACAAATGTATCATATGACAGTATGGTACTCTTTTCGATGATTGTCATTTGTGAAAATTCAAAATGTTTTGTCTGTACAGATATTTATGAGATCCTACTTGTTCACAACAAATTGGAAAACGTGAGTACATATATTTATGTGCCACTACCTGTTTACAAATATTTGAAAATAACCCTTGTCTCAACAGTCATGGGCTTCCACTCGTTTAAATAATTTCATAAAAATCGTTGTACAGATATTTATAGTGTTTCAGTTGCTTAAGAGGGCGCAGTACGCTCGGTCTGGCTCGGTTCTCCATACAAATGTATTTACCCTCTCATTTTAAAACGCCATGCTAGAATAACATGAAAATTTGTATACACAATGGGATCTAGCATATCTAGGTCAGAAACTAATTTGTTGCTAGAAATTGAAAAAGAAAAAAAAATACAGCGGTTTTTAAGTTTTTTACGATTTGTATGAAAACCTTAATAATCGCTGTATTTTTTCTCCATTATAATTTCAAGCAACAGAAACTATGTTCCGACCTAGATATGCCGGATCCCATTGTGTATACAAAGTTTCTTGTTATTCTAGCACAGCGTTTTAAAATGAGAGCATAAATACGTTTGTATGGAGAACCAAGCGTACTGCGCACTCTTAAATATTATTGAGAGACTTGCTCAGATGAATATGACGACACGACATTTATCATTCGAAAATATATACAATATTTTCGAATGATAAATCTGTTCAGTTGTATATGTACATTTATTTTTGAAGGCTTGGATTTGCTCATATATTTATGAACTCGACTGTACCAAATTTCAGATTTTTATGTTAAATGGATTTGGGATTATTGGGGGGTCAAAAGTGGCTCCAAACGGTTCGTGTAAAATAATAACACATGGCTGCTGTCAAGGGGCTTGCAATGGGTGGAGCGCGCCGCGTTAATAACCTAACGCTCGAAATCCCCGAAACTAGCTGTCAGTCGCGGGCCGTCACCGTCCGTGCGTGTACGTACCCGTCGTGATCCGCTGCCGCGCGCCGCCGACTTGATCGCGACGAACCGCGCTAACGTATTTTTTTGTGTGATTTTAAAAAAGCACGATGAAACCTATAACCAGCACCACATGTTCTGTATATGGTTGTTTAAATACCCGAAGAAACGTTAGTGTGTCTTTTTTTCAATTACCTACAAATTGTGAACGGTAAGTTTTTCTTTTAGTTTGGTATATATGTAATAATAAGTACTTATTTTATATTAAATAAGTACTTATTATTACATATAAACCTTGGTGTTTAAAATTATCAAGTTGTAAGTTACAATGTACAACAACAATACAAATGAATACGATACGAACCACCTGGTTACTTTGTTAGGTACATTTCCGCCGATTTACTTATTGTAACTGTAATTTTATTCAAAATGAGACACGCGTTATTCAAGTTATTTTACTTGATTAGCTACATAATAGTTGTCCTATTTAGATACTTGTCCATTATTGTGTTGTGGCCATAGCATTTGAAACACGGACAAAGTGTAGGTACCTATACCTGAGAAACTTAAGAAGATGACCTGTCCTGTTGTATGTGCTGTGTTGATTTGTATGTCCGACAAAACCTGTTGGTTGATGATTTGAAATGTATTTTTTTTTGAGAGATGAAGGGGGAATGGTAATGTTTTGGCTCTTTTCTTAAATAATTATATTAAAATGACAAAAAATATATTTGAGATGCACACAATGAGCTCTTCCATATGTAACACGATATTATGTATTTTGATGATTGTCCCCCAATAAAGGTACTTCCCCTGCACGTAAAATGGGGATGTATTTTTTTTCTTGCAAAACCCACCGTGTTTTGTAACGTTAGATGGTTCGTTAAGAAAATATGAGATTTATTAAATGACTAGCTGTTGCCCGCGACTTCGTCCGCGTTCTCGCTCCTATTGGTCGCAGGGTGATGTTATATAGCCTAAAGCCTTCCTCAATAAATGGACTATCCAACAGAAAAATAATTTACAATTCTAACCAGTAGTTCCTAAGATTAGCGCGTTCAAACAAACAAACAAACTCTTCAGCTTTATAATAGTATAGATTACGCTATTCGTTTGCGTGATGTCTATACTATAATATTATAAAGCTGAAGAGTTAGTTTGTTTGTTTGTTTGAACGTGCTAATCTCAGGAACTACTGGTTCGAATTGAAAAAATATTTTGTGTTGGATAGCCCATTTATCGAGGAAGGCTTTAGGCTATATAACATCAGGCTGCGACCAATAGGAGACGCGGTAGTAATTTATAAAATGACCATTTTTGTGGGGGGGGTTTGGTTGTGGTGTCCCCCTCAACCAAACCCCCCCCCCCCCCCCCCCCCCCCCCCCCCCCCCCCAACCCTCCATATCTTCTCCACAAGCAAGAGAATATGTGGAAAAACAATGGTAGTAGTATAGGTATACAATGAAAACTAAAAACTATCACTGGGCCATGAACGCTCTACTCTATTCATGTGAAGTAACATGTACTTCATTAATTTCGGTTCACTGTACTTAAGCAACATCTGGTGAGGTAGAACATGTTTTGCCTCATTGAAGTATTTTTGGCGTGACAACCCTAGGGCTACACGTGCCGCGCGTGAATGAATACAAGTTATGGGATAGACATAGATGCAGAGAGTAGGCACGTTTCTTATGCCTAAACGCCGTTTTTGTTAGGAAGTGAAATTTATGTACTTGTACTATTCCTTATTCTGTGCTGCTGTCCACCAGTTCCTGGGGTGAACTTGGCTGGACACGCTGCCCGCTGCCCCGTCCTACCTATAACATCTACTAATTTCACCTTTGGTGCTTTATTCGTTATCCATAAAAATCATCAATTCGTAACTTTGTGAATTTACAAATGTTAAAATATAAAACAAAGATTTAATATCTACATCATTTTAAAAATTTACTGAAAATACGTTTTTTATGCAATCCTGGCAATACTGCAATGCAAGAACTTCACAACGCACAGACCTTAGGGCCTACCGCGAACTTCGTATCGTACCGTCCCTTTCCGTCATATAGTGTATAACACGAGAGTGAAAGAGACGGCACGACACGAAGTTCGATTTTCGAAGTTTGCGATATACAACCTTGGTTATAGTTATAGGTAATTTGAGGAATCTATTTCAAAATCAGAAGTTGTTCAAGTGATGAAATATCGATAAACTCTATTCCTACACTTTCATTCTATTACAAACCAACACGTCGGTACTTAGAAAGCCGTCTCTTGGTTGTATACCGCGAACTTCGTGTCGTGCCGTCCCTTTCACTCTCGTGTTATACACTATATGACGGAAAGGGACGGTAGTCGGTAACATACGAAGTTCGGTTCACGGTAGGCCCTCAGCAGCTTGGCATATATCTATATATACATTATACTCGAAAGAAATTATTAGTTGGCAGAGTTTTATCAAAGTGATCCGTTGAAAAGGCGACTTTACTGTTTAAGCTTGAAGATTTAAAATCTAATGACAGTGTCGGCGCATACAGCCACAGTATAATAATACAAGCAGCGAGCGGTTCAGGGAATTAAATACTTATTTATACTTAATTCGTACTTTTTCTAAATACTTTTTGTATAGGTAAAGGCAATATTATATAAATTTATTGAAAAACAGAATAATAGGTACTTAAAAGCTGCATTGTACAGCTTATGAAGCGAAAAGCGAAAGTGCGAGTCATCTTACCGACCAGACTAAGTTACCTACCTACCTGCTAGTGATTTAGTGAACCTGCTCTCTTAGGCTGGGTTGCATCGACTTACGATCACAGGCAGATCAACGTTAAATATGGCGCCGGCAGCTGTCATGCCATAGAAACTTGTCAAAATTTCCATACATTGAAATTTTGACGAACACAGCTTACGATTACAGACGGTTTGGTGCAACTCAGCCTTATTCACAAACCGACTCGTCCTCACCTGTCACCTCACACTTCACCCGTTGTATATATGGAAAATGTCATTTGTCAATTTTGACAGTTACCATAAGAAAATGGTGAGGTGTGAGGTGAAAGGTGAGGCCGAGTCGGATTGTGAATAACACCCCTGGAAGCTGGTGGTCCCGGGTGCGAACCTCTGTCAGGACATTATTCTTTGTATGATGAACATGTAATTGCTTCCGAGTCTTCCATGAAAAGAATGATGTTTTCCATGTATTTAATAAGTATTATGTCACGATGGCTCAAAACAATAGCACTTCTCTAAATTTCCGAAAAATAAATAAGTTTTCATTCATTATAATTATAGATTACAATATCATTTAAATGCCAGCTACAACAACGTTGAATCCGTAGCAGTGTGGTAATTGTTTTTTTAAATATAGCATTTACTAAATTTTAGCAAGATTGTAATAGTAAGTTTCAATAGTTATACTAAACGAAGTACTTACCCGTAATGTTGTTAATTGGAGTTATGACAACGATCAGCTTGCAACATTGTAGTGATTTGTAAATTTTTACATTGCTTTAGGTAAATTGTCTTAATATAACAATTGTAAGTTACAGTAATTTTCTTTTGCAAAATTACAATAATGTTGTTTTTGGAAGATACAAGGACGTTGTAATGGTGACTTGAACATAGTTTAATAAAACTATGTTGCAAAAATGATATTGCAGGAATGTTAACATTTTTATGTTACAATAATTATCATTTGCAAAATAACGGCAATGTTGTTTATGGAACTTGCAACAACGTTGTAATGGTGACATTGTATATAGTTTAATAAAAATATGTTACTAAAATGACCTTACAGGAATGTTAATATCGAATGTTTTCATAAGTTCAGTTTGCTAAGTGCCTGCAACGTTTTATAAAGTATGTTGTGACATTTAGGTTGCTACAAGGTTTCACCTGCAATGTTATAATAATGATATTGTAGAAATATCATTTACATACCTTACAGTAAGTTTTTAAAAGATTGTTACTTCAAAGTTTAAAAAACAACTCTTATACGTAATGTTGTCGCGACATCAGTTTTAACATTTTTGTAAGTTTAAACAGACATGTTAAATTAAAATAGCCGTAATGTTTATACGATCTTTCTTTTTAAACATTCATATGGGCGGTCTATCAACTTTGTAGAAAGTTTCTGTAAGTTTCATGCTTAGTGGGTACCTATTTAAATAGGTATATCAATAAGATATATTTATTTTATACGCACGCATTATACATATAATATATACAACTATATTTAATAATAACCATTTCCTGGATTTTGCCTTGGCTGTTATAAATGTTATGTCAACTATCTCTCTTCAACATCAGAGTGTAACATAGCCTTATCCTTGTTACATTATGTTATATAACATTTATAACAGTCAGTGTAGGAGCACCATCATATTTCAGACAAATTGCTGCGTAGCTAGTTTATACTTACAGTAGTATAGTGCTGAATACTAATGACAAAAAGAATTGTAGTACACTATATGTTGCCACAAGTATAAACCTTTGATTCATTGCTGTGAATAACAAGCTCCTATCATTACATGCGCTCGTAAGTGAGTTTGAGTACTTACGTGTTTAGGTAGCTTCTGGCGATTGTTTCTTCGAGTTCGAACTTACAATTTGGTATCATACAGTCATTCTTAGGGTAGGTATTAGACCAACTATATAAATCAAGTCACACAGGTTTCTCAGTACACCAGCTCGTATCGTACATTCACAAAGAACTATGACCTCACACTATTAAGTGCGTTGTGAGAACGTTGCGTGCCGCCAAAACGCTCCGTCAAGTGATTCACAAGTTCATTGCGTGTTGCGGATTTCGTCGCTTATTAGTCAGCGTCAATAAATGTATACATTCTGGACTTTATTGCTTAGACATATGATCGAAAAGTGCAGACATGTCTATGATGCTGGTACCATTACTAGCTTTCAAGTTAACGGTCTTTCAGGCCCATGATGGTGGTGGTAACGTTAATTGCTCCCTTGCTGTCACTGTATCGTCGTAAAACATATTTGGGAGGATTGCGTGATGTGGTCTGCTCCACCGTTTGCCTTTCAGCTAGTTACCAAGTCTACCTAGAAGTCGTTTAGGGTACCTATCTATCTGTATATTGAGAATGCCTCCGTAAATATATTTTATTCAAAGGAACGGGATACATACAAAGAACAATAACAAACTAAACTACTCGGATAAACTAAATATTTACAAAGAATATAAAACTTTAAATAATACATTTGACCAAGATCGCCATTAACGGGCATCACTGCCCATTCTGGCTGGCCTTTCTGCATTGCCACACTGGTAGATGGCAATGCTTATTCACTGAGCGAAATGTTGGCCAGCCTTCTGGTCACCGTCACCGGGTGTATTCTACTAGGCGCGCCGACAAATCTTTGTAGAGTCGGCGCGTACTAGAGTCCGATGGCCCTAGCGTTTCGACCCCAAAGCCAGATAAGTGGCTACTGCCAAGTGCCAAGTGCGTTTGGGGTCCTCAGCTCAAGTTGCGGCAGAGCCAGCATTGTTTTTGGTGCCTGAGAGATGGAACGGTGCAAGGGTAGTTTAGGGTGTCACTAAATGTTGCATCCCAGAACAGAGTCCGAACCAATCACCAAGGTACCAGCGTGATGCCGTCGGGTCTCTTACCGTGGTCCCTCGTCAGATGGACAGGCTCTAGGGTGGCCGGCACCATGACACTAGCAAGGGCCCTTCGGATAATGTCGTTTAAGCTGGAGTGGCGGGGTATGCGCCCAGCACTCTGTCGTAAGAGAGGCCGGGATTGCCCAGGTTGTCTACCATCGTGCCGCATTGACAATGTGGAATTTTTGTAGCTGTACCTATCCGTAAACTAGTAGCCAGCTGGAAGGTGTTGATATCCAAAAGGGTACCTATGAAAGGCGAGGGTAGTAGAGCTTGGAGGCACAGACCCGACTCCTACTCCACGGTTGCAAAGAGTCGTGCTTGTTGAACTAGACCTTATTGGGATTAGACTTGTCAAGTGAGTGGGCAACTTGACTGTTAGAAGTTTTCAAGCCGCCTGAAGGCCTCTAACTTGGCTTAACGACTACTGTCAAAGACAGCACCCAAGATCAACGGCTTGACGTGCCTTCGTAAGTACGGGAACGCTCAGATAGTCACCCATCCAGGTCCTTATAAAAAATATATAAATTAAAATACAGATGTTACAATATTTAAAAAAAAACGGCCAAGTGCGAGTCGGACTCGCGCACGAAGGGTTCCGTACCAGAAAAAAGGCTAAAAGCTGGTGCCATTAAACACTTGTTTTATTGAGTTTTTTTGTATTTGTTGTTAAAGCGGGAACTACTCTGTTGTATGGGAGCCCCCTTTAATTATTATCATTATTTTGATTTTAGTATTTGTTATTGTAGCCACAATAAAAATACATAATCTGTGCAAATTTCAACTGTCTAGCTATTATGCTTCTTGAGATCTAGCTCGGCGAGTGGTAGACATGAAAAAGGGCTAAAATATCACGTTTTTTGTATGGGAGCCCCCTTAATTATTATTATTCTTTTGTTTTTAGTATTTGTTGTTATAGCGGCAACAGAAATACATAATCTGTGAAAATTTCAACTGTCTAGCTATTACGGTTCTTGAGATACAGTCCGGTGACAGACGGACGGACGGACGGACAGCGAAGTCTTAGTAATAGGGTCCCGTTTTTACCCTTTGGGTACGGAACCCTAAAAAGGACTGACCCCGGCCGACGTTGCTTTACCCCGCATACTTCACGCGGTACGCGGGAGCCGCTAGACCACGCACGCTCCCTGATGTTGAAGTATATCTCATCATCATCCTCCTAGCGTTATTCCCAGTACAGTTGCATCCTGAAGAATGCCTGGGGTCCGCTACCTAATCCCAAGAATTGGCGTAGGCACTAGTTTTTACGGAAGCGACTGCCATCTGACCTTCCAACCCGAGGGGGAAACCGACCTTATTGGGAATAGGCTTGTCAAGTGAGTGGGCAACTTGACCGTTAGAAGTTCTCAAGCCGCCCGGAGGCCTCTAACTTGGCTTAACGACTGCTATCAAAGACAGCAACCGGGATCAACGGCTTAACGTGCCTTCCAAAGCACGGGAGCGCTCAGTTAGTAACCACTCAAGCGGTCACCCATCCAAGGACTGACCTCGCCCGACATTGCTTAACCTCGCATACCGCACGCAGTACGCGGGTGCCACTGGGCCACGAGCGCTCCTATATCTATACATATAATAAAGCTGAAGAGGGTCGAAAGTCTGTACATGGAAGATATTCGAAAAAAAGTTGCCTGGGGATACTTAGAATTGATAACAGAACACGTTCCAACAGTTTTTAGAATTTTTGTCTGTTTGTCTGTTTATCTGTTTGTCTGTTTATATGAACGCGCATCACGTGAAAACGGCTAAACGGACTTTGATGAAAACTTTACTAATCTGTCGAGTAAATACCCGGTCAGGTTTTAGGCTATAAAAATTGTGCAAATTTGGGTTTAAAGGGGGTAAAAAGAGGGGTTGAATTTTGTATGGGAACTCCTATAATCCATGAGTTACAGGAATGAAAATTGGTAAGCATATACTTGACGACAAAAGAAAAACATCCTCATTCAAAATTTGTGAAATCTTAAGATAAAAACTGAAAAAAAAAGTAAACGCAAGCGCTGCGCCGCGGCGCTGCCCAGTGTGCGCGCCAGCCACCACGGTCTCTTCAAATTTTGAACACTATAATGATTTTATTCCAGTAATTAACTGTGACTCTAAACCCCAATTTCAGTACCGTTTTCTAGATTCAAAAACTACATATATAACTTTGTAATCCCATAATTAAATAATAATGTAATTATAAATGCGAAAGTTTAGATGTTTGGATGTTTATTACTCAATCACGCAAAAACGGCTGAACAGATCAAGATGATTTTTTGTATACTGAACAGTATATAATCTGGATTCACTTAAAGTATACTTTTTGTCCCGATAATCACCTTCAAAGGGATGAAATCGGGGGTGCAAATATGGTCCATGAAACTGGTGATTTAAATCCTCATACGCCATTCTAAGCTTTAAGTTTCAGCCCATTGGAAGTATAACGGCGTGTCAATAAATTTAACTTAAGCCATAGCAGAATTTGACGTATTGTAAACAAGCTGACGTTTTGACATGTCAAAGCCGAAATATCATAATTCCTTCTGATTGATGACGCTATTTTTGAGCATAACCTTTTAGCAATTAGGTCTATTATTGCGTGTAAATCAAAATAAATTTGCGGTACTTTGGAATTGTTTGTCTTCATATGCTTAAATACAAAAATAGCTGCTTCAATGCAGTCTTTGTATCGTCGGTGTACAATTTAATTTTGTCGTGTATTATTTTTTACGTAATTGGTGACCCTTCAGACTATAATAACTGTTTGATATAAGAGATCACTTGGGCTGGGCAGCTCAATCGTCAACATTGACGGTTGAAGCACCTTAGATCTATGCACAAAGTACAATATATATACTGAGATGGAGATACCAGTGAAATACTCCACATAGATCGTAGTGCCGTTGTGTATTTAGTAAGAACTAACCGCACGACCGCTGCATCCCTGTCACTTCAATATGCAAGTGCGATAGAGCTAGCACCAAGTGACATCTGGTACAAACAAGTTAAAATAACATTTCCATAGAAAACTTCGTACTTCGAGTTGAAAGGCCCCTGGAGCTATGCTTATCCGTATACATATAATACAGCTGTATAGAGGGTCGAAAATCTGTACATTGAAGATATTGAATAAATCAATGGAGCGATTGGAGGGCCCTTGGCATCGAAACAGAACTTATTTCAACAGTTTTAAGAATTCGTGTCTGTTTGTCTATCGGTTTATATGTCTAAGCAGTGTGACTCTCGTCCTTCAGACTCACGTGCATTGCCGCTTCGGGCCTTCGGCCCTCAGCCTTACATGAGGGGCCCGCTCTGTTGGCTATCTTGCCACTATGTGTGAATGATCGGCATGAGGAGCCCACTCTGTGTGAATGATCTGCCTTTAGACTCGCATGCCTTGCCCCTCTGCATCAGGCCTTCGGCCCTACATAAGGAGCCCGCTCTGTTGGGACTCTCGGTGAAGACCAAGCAAAGGCCGAAGGGCCTCGCTTGCATTGCCACTCTGCTTCAGGCCTTCGGCCCTATATAAGGATCCCGCTCTGTTGGGACGCTCGGCCTTGGGCCTTGCGTGCGTGTCACACGGCTCCGGGCCTTCAGCCTTATATAAGGATCCCGCTCTATTTGTATGTTCGGCCTTCGGCCTCGCATGCCTTGCCACTCCGTTTTGGCCCGTTAGTCATCAACTTTACATGAATAATCTACTCTGTTGGGAAGCTCGGCCTTAGGCCTCGCGTGTCTCGCCTCCCTGTTTCAAGTCTTCGGCCGTCAACCTTACATAAGAAGCCCGCTCTGTGTGAATTCTCGGCCTTCCGCCTTGCATGTTTTGCCACTCTGCTTCCTCCTTTCGGCCCTCATACTTACATGAAGAACCCGCTCTGTTAGGACGTTTTACGGAAGAACTGCGTAGCAAGACTTTTATCATTGTACATGTAATACTTTACGGGCTTTATTCGTCTAGAATCGGTACATTTGATATTCTGAAATAAGCTTAATCATTCGTTTTGAAAGCACGAGCACGTAGCACCAACTCCCGTTACAATCGGACACTTTTAATTGAAGTTGTAGATGATTATATATTATACCTAGGACAGACTGTCCAGTTAGGTAGGTCCAACTTCGAGAAAGGGGTTAATCGTCGAATCCAACTCGGCTGGGCAGCGTTCGGGAAGCTACGGCACATCTTTTCGTCCAATATTCCGCGGTGTCTCAAGACGAGGGTCTTTGACCAGTGTGTGTTGCCAGTGATGACATATGGCACTGAAACGTGGTCGCTTACTATGGGCCTCATAAGAAGGCTCAAAGTCACCCAAAGAGCAATGGAGATGGCTATGTTGGGAGTATCTTTGCGTGATCGTATCAGAAATGAGGCCATCCGCAGTAGAACCAAAGTAACCGACATAGCCCTCCGAACCGCTAAACTTAAGTGGCAGTGGGCGGGGCATATTGCACGTAGAACCGTTGGCCGTTGGGGAGGAAAGGTTCTCGAGTGGGATTGGGGATGCAAGTAAGGTCTATGAAACGGGGTGGTTTAATCCTCATACGCCATTCTACGATTTAAGTTTCAGCCAATTGGGAGTATAACAGCGTGTCAAGAAATTTAACTTAAAGCATAGCAGAATTGTAAACAAGTTGACGATTCATTATGTCAAAACCGGAGTATCATAATTCCTTCTGATTGTTGACGCTATTTTTGAGCACAACCTTTTCGCAATAAGTTCTACTTTGCGTGTACATCAAAATGCATTTGCGATACTTTGGCATTGTTTTTATTCATATGCTTAAATACAAAACAGCTGTTTCAATGCACACTTTGTATCGTCGGTGTACCATTTAGTTTTATCGTGCGTTATTTTTTACGTAATTTTTGACCCTTCACACAATAAAAACTGTTTGATATAAGACAATCGTCAGCATAGACAGTTGGAGCATCTTAGATGTACACTTAGAAGAGGGTCGAAAGTCTGTACATGGATTCGAAAAAAAGTTGGATACTTAGAATCGATAACAGAAATCGTTTCAACAGTTTTAAGAATTTGTGTCTGTTTGTCTGTCTGTTTATATGTCTAGGCATCCCGTGAAAACGAACGAATGGAGTACAATTTACCCTCATTAATATGGCAACTGGATCTCCGGCGACGACATAGCTCGGCCTTCGGCCTCGCATGCCTTGCCACTCTCCTTCGGCTTTCCAGTCATCAACCTTACATGAAGAATCTACTCTGTTGGGAGGCTCGGCCTTCAGCCTCGCGCGTCTCTCCTCTCCGCTTCATGCCTTCGGCCCTCATCCTTATACATGAGAAGCCCGCTCTGTGTGATTATTCTCGCATGCCTTGCCGCTCTGCTTCCGGCCTTCGGTCATCATACTTACATGAAGAACTCGCTCTGTTGGGATAACGTTTTACGGCAGAACTGCGTAGCGAGACTTTTATCGTTCTACAATGTACATGTAATGTTTTTGACGGGATTCATTCGTCTAGAATCGGTACATTTGATATTCCGAAATAAGCACTTAGGCTGGGTTGCACCAAACCGTCTGTAATCGTAAGCTGTGTTCGTTAAAATTTGAATGTATGGAAAGTTTGACAAGTTTCTATGGGATGACAGCTGCCGACGCCATATTTAACGTTGATCAGTCTGTGATCGTAAGTCGGTGCAACCCAGCCTTAATGATTCGTTTTGACAATAGGATTTCTAGGGAATGTCATATTGATTGAAATCATTTCTTAAGGGGGTGTAAAGAAGGGTGATAGATTGTATCATCATCATCTGAGGCGTTATAGCCACGGGTGGGCCCTAGGCTAGCCTGGTCAAGCAAATATCTCCAGTCCGATCTATTCGTGGCTTTCCTTCTCCAACATGTCACCCCTAAGTTCCTGGTGTCCACCTGAGCTTGGGAAAGATTGTATGGGAAAACAATTCATTCTAAGGCGAGAACGAATTATACGCGGACGAAGTCGCGGGCAAAAGCTAGTAAATAATATAAACATTGTGTTGCTACGTCGCATTCCTCTAGGTATGACTCTAGGTACCCACTGTTTACCTATTTTCTTTACAAAAACACATCATGCAATCGTTAACTCGCTTTTCCAACCAAAAGTCGAGTCCCCGCCCAACCAATTAGGCACACTAAAAGCCTATACATATTAAGCAGCTTGAGCCGGGCACCGAGCCCTTGACATTTCGACGGCAAGCAAGCTGTCACTCGCGAGGAACTCTTAAATATTAACTCGTCGGTTAACTTGAGGAAACCGTTAAATTTCTTAAATACGGGAGAATCTTAAATTATCATCGTCAGTGTTTAAAATTCTGCTAGTAAAATACCTACGCTATAGGTTAGCCATTAACATACATACTTAGGTGAGGAGCCGTAGCCGCAATCATTTCTTTTTTGTTTTTTTTATACATCGATCGGCCTGCCACATTATTGCCTATGGACGCTTGCGAATCCAGTAGAATCACAAGAGCGTTCCCGGCCTAGTAGGTACTGACTGGAGTTCATTGTGTTGACAGCTAGAGATATATGCACTATGCAGGTCGCTCACTTTAAACACCGCGTAACCTCGTGAGTTCTGCACGGACTAGCACAAGACGGCGCGATAGTCTATCAGTCTCTATCTAATGTGTACACACGGAAAGAGACGGATAGGTTATCTCGCGCGCGATATAGCTCGCGCGCCGTCTTGCGCTAGCTGTGCTGGCGACCTTACTCATCCAGGAACACAGTACAACCAGAAACACAACAACACACCTAAGGAATAAGCAGTGGCTCTAAAGGCTGCGGTCTTCTATAAGATGCCCCAGTTGGGCTGCTCCGAACATGAGCGAGATGACGTTCCGCTATGCCCTATCCCTCTCATACACAACAACACAATCAACATCCAATTGGTCAAATTTGTCTAAGTTACCGGCTAACTCCGATAACAGTACAGTAGCACACATCAACAAAAGACCATAATTAACTTTATAACTAACTAATTATGTATAACTAGTACCTAATTATCTTTATATCTGTTCATTAGACACACGTAATAAAAATACAAATTATGTATTATTTTGCCACCAATAATCAATTTTTTATGCCAAACCCCTCAACATAAATATACGTACGTAGTTAAACCTTATCTCAAGCAGTCAAAAATACAATTGGTGAAGCATAGAGGTCACGCTAGAGGTATTTTTATGAGACCAATTAGGTCTGTTCATTCTGAGGGTTTGAACAATAGTACATTTTTTATAGAACGACGGTGGCAAACAAGGTTACGGCCTGCCTGACGGTAAGCAGACACCGTCGCCTATGGACGCTTGCAACTCCAGAAGAATCACAAACGAGTTAACGACGCTTTATTAACTTCACAAAGAGAAAAGAGTAGATTGTACAACAAGTGCATAAAACAAGTCATTTCAACCGAGACAATATAAAATTAAACAAATAATGAATATAATTAAAATTATGTTCCTTATCAAATTTATACTTATGTGGTCTTTGATCGCGGGCTGCCATGCCCCCGCGTCGGCACACGCGCCGGCGCGCCGAGGGCGGATTTTACTTTATGCTCTAGAGCATAAAAAGCGACTTTATGTTATTATATTGCCTATGCAGAGCATAAAGACGAACTTTAACAGTATGATAAGTGAAAAAGCTTTTGTGTCCGTGTATTAGGCTAAGAGCAAAAACACTTTTCTGTCCGTGGAACGTTATGATGTGGCCTCGTATTTACTTAGTTCGCGAGAATCGTGAGCCAGCAACATATATTCTTGGCAAAATTCCTGTCGGGCTATAATTTGTAAAATTCAGAAATATACATCATGAAGCCCCGTGACCGTCAGTTGTAGCCCCGTGTATAGGTTAAAGCTTGATCCACACAGAGCGCGGCGCACGTTGTTGCGCCGGCCGGGAGAACGTCGCACCATAAAGCTAGAAACGCACAGAGTGCGGTGCAGTGCCGTTGCGTGGCGGAGGCGGTTTTTCGGTAAAGCGAACGCGGTCCGGGGGACGTGGCATCATAAAACAGCGCGGGATAGCGGACCGGAGGCGGCGTGTGTGACACATGAAGCAGTTATCGACACTATCAATAGACGATAGTTTCAGAAAAATAAAAAAATCTAAACCGCTTCCGCTCCGCACCGCGTCGCGCCCGCGCTCTGGGCGTTTCGAGCTTTAAACCTCGCGAGATAGCGGAGCGGAGGCGACGTGTGTGACATATGAAACAGTAATCGACACTATCTACAGTTGAGAGTTTCAGAAAGATCAAAAATGCATAACCACCTCTACCCCGCACCCCGCGACCGCAGCTTCCCACATTAAATTTACTAATTTTTCGACGTTGTCAAACTTACGTAACAATAAATAAATAAATAATACATAAATAAATATTACGGGGACAATTTTTACACAAAACGAACTAGTCCCATAGTAAGCTCATTAAGGCTTGTGTTATGGGTCCTAGACGACGATATATTTAATAGATATATACTTAAATACATAGAAAACATCCAAGTCTCAGGAACAAATGCTTCTGCTCACCACAGAAACAAATGCCCTTACCGGGATTCGAACCCGGGACCTCTAGCTTCGGAGGCTGTGTCACTACCAACTAGGCTAAACAGGCCGACAATGTCTACAAAGTTCGCAACTGCCACATAATTGCGCAATATTATGCCTTATTGCAATAAAGATAAGAATCGTTACGGCATAATTAGTCTGCAGGCATAAATGCCCTTGCAGATACGGATCGAATGTGACGACAATTATCATGTTTGTCCATGTCCATTGGCCATCTATTGACATATTGATGGTCGGTAAACAAACTTGTATTGTTTTACGATGCTAAAGTATAATGCTGAGTGCTTGATAAGCTTTTATGGCATATCCTTGATTGTCACAGCCGGCATGGAACTTATATTAATTATTGTGTACAATATACCTACACATGTATATTGTTATATGTAACTTGTCACATAATCTGCCCCTTGTGGTTTCACGTGCAAAGGTGCCTACAATGCTTCCAACATTTCCCCGATAGCCTTGAGAAATGATGACTCGGAGCGAGGGTGCTCTTGTTTATATTTCATTGAATTATGTATTTGTCAAGTACCTGTTAACAGTATCCCACCAAAAATATTTCATGCAAAATTGGCGGCCAAGACTCACAAGCCCATAACGCTTTCACTGTAAAAAAAAGTTACAGGAGTGGGAGGGTGAATGTTACAGAGTTTTTCCGCTCTTTGTATGTAAATTTTAGACTCTATAACAAATTTCAGCTTTCTAGGATATCGGGAAACACCTTAGAGGTTTTGAAGGAATCTATACATTTTTAAATTGTCGGAAATGCGTATGTGACACCTCTGAAGTCGCAGGCGTCCATAAGGCTACTATAAATAAGCTCACGCCTGGTGCCCAGAAGGAGTTTGCAGAGTACATGAAATGCCCCCTGTCGTGCGCGTTCGTAAGAGTCAGCTATGGGAACCGGCTTAAGGCGTGTTATGGGTGATGGCCAGGCAACCTTTCGCCGCAATATCTCACTTATTTCCATCTTTACTCCTACAATTAATAAATCTTAGTCCTATCAAGTCAGGGTGAATATTAACCAAATAATACTATTATGTTGATGGTTACTCTAAGTACTTAGCGACGAAAATAAATAGACAGGCAACGTAGATGTATCTACTTAAAATACAGTTGACGTTTGTAATATACCCGATATATGTACCCCGCTGTTTTTTTTATATCCTACCATATTTTTGTACTTCACCAATCTCCATTTCAAATTTCTTAGAACCAGCAGCCACTTACACTCGTGTTTGGTCGGATCAGCATACTTAATGTATGTCACTGCCACTGGCAAGGATGCACTATCGATTCACACCGTAGCAGGGCCGCTGCATCACTCATTCATAAGCATTATTGATAACTGTTGATATCGAGTTATAAATACGAATACTTACCTCGAACATCGTTTGCTGCTCTACAACAAATGAAATCTTTTTGCACCTGCAACTCCAGGTACATTGCTTGCACGTTGCCGACCTTTTAAAACCTCGTCTCTTGAACAACCCCATACTATCAACTCTTGGAAACCTTTGGCGGGGAGCTCATTACATACCCGAAGCATTTGCGGCAAATACCTCCGGAATCTTACCGTGCCCGACTGTTTATGTTCTAAGGCGTGAGGATAAATGTCCTGCCGGGGGCGAGTGGTGCGATGGTAGAATGGAAAAGTAAACAACGAAACGCGCAAGGGTGTACGAAAAGCACCCGTAAAAAAAGTAGGGTAAACAGGCCATTTTATACTCGTACTATCAATATAACGGCAATATGTGATAAAGTTTGAACATGAGGAAACTACCCTATGCTAGGATTTATTTATTTATTAGCGTTAAATTTCAGGATACAATTTTATCCATAGGGTGTAGCTAAATATTAATTATACGTAAACAAAACAAAAAAAAAACAACAAAACAGTACATTGACTTTACAAACTATTGATAATAAATACAGTCGTTATAAAATGTCATTTAATTATACTATACCCTAAAATAATTTAAATTATATAAACTAACAAACTATAAACTAAAAATCCTTGTAATAATATTAAATTTGAGTCAACTAACATTATAAAATAATCAGAAAACATTATCATTGTAAAATTCATGTAGGTTATAGGGACATAATTCAATAAGGTACTTTTTTCAAAGCAACTACAAATTTGGAATATGTCAGGGATTTAATTCTGCTTGGCAAGGCAATATAGGCTTTAGCTGCAAGAAATCTAGAACATCTCCTGAACCCCGCCGTTCTGGCAACAGGCACATGAACATCTAATGAAAATCTGATTTTTAATCTATCGCTTCTAAAGTCAACCTTTGTAGGAAATATCTGTGGATATCGCTTTAGTAGTTTGCAAAGTTCTATTATATATAACGAAGTCAGAGTTGGGATGATGGTATGATGACACTTCTGTTTTGTTTCAGTGGCAGCAGCCGAGCCGGCAGCCTGGACCGGAGCACGCGCGGCTCCAGCACTACTCTCAACTCTGACGAAGACAACATCAATGTCGTCGTCAGGTAATTCATTGTTGGTTGTCTCTATAAGAGTAGATTGCACCAAACCGTCTGTAATAGTAAGCGGTTGCATGGAAAGTTTGACATGTTTCTATGGGATGACAGCTACCGGTACCATATGTTTTCTTGATCGGATTGTAATAAGAGATAGAAAAGGCAGCCATTACAATCAAGATCGTGATCTTATCCATGGTTGCGGATTTCAAAAAAATCTAGGTAATTGTGATCCATATCGCAAACCGGCAATCCAACACGTTACACAGTCAATCAGGATCAAGATCTCGATCACGGATCTCGATCTAGATTGACCGTGTAATGGCTGCCATAAAGCGACGTGCGTGGCGGTGCGACACACGTGATGTCAGGCGACTACGGAAACGCTCATGCTCATGCCCTTCATCTCATCGCATTTAGGCGCATAAAAATAGTTATGCGAGCACAATATATACAATTCACGACGCCGCGCCTGGCCACGTTTGCTGTTGGACGGCCTGTTTAACCTAGTAGGTAGTGACACTGCCTCCGAAGCTAGAGGTCCCGGGTTCGCATCCCGGCCCGGGCATTATTTGTGCATTTAGCACGGATATTTGTTCCTGGGTCTTGGATGTTTTCTATGTATTTAAGTATGTATTTATCTATATAAGTATGTATATCATCGTTTAGTACCCATAGTACAAGGTTTGCTTAGTTTGGGACTAGGTCGATTTGTGTAAGATTGTCCTCCAATATTTATTTATTTATGAACCTTATTGCAACCAGTCGTCAAGGTCTACCAATGGTCAATAAACTATGATGCTGAGTTAACTGACTATTCATGAACCTTATTCCATTAATTTTGTACTAAGCAGTATTGCTGCTAACGAAATTCCAAATTTCGAATGAAAGGAAAAAAGAGAGAAGAACGATTGTCGCAGGTTCGAATTCCGCTCAAGGCATTAAATTTTTCAATTTTTTCCTTTAATTTGGAATTTTCGTTAGCAGCGTTACTGCTTGGTACAAAATTAATTTAGTATGGGACGGCGCATCGTTACTGACAATTTCTCAATTTCTTCCTGTCAATCGACCAATCCTACGATCGCTCGACTGGTGATCTTCTAGTGTATCTCACTCACTGATGGGCCTCAGTCATTAAGAATCAAGATGAGACGTCGGCTGTCAGCCTCGACATATTAGCAAAGGCGTTTGATAGGGTCTTAAGAGCAGGATTCCCGAGAACAAGCGGCTCGACAACGTGGTTTAAATAATCCTTCTGTATTCAAGAAATACCATCTATTAAATGGTAATAGGATTAAAAATTAAACAACTACAAGTACTCGTACAACCAAAGGTTTTTGGTTTCAAAGGAATTGTCCTCAACATTTACAAGGTTTCGTGTGGTGACTTCAACCAACAAACGCCCACAAACGCCTTGTCTTTGATCTTCAGCTAAAAGTCAAGTGGAAGGTTTCCTATTATTGCAAAATACGTTAAATCATCGCAGACTTCAGCGGGTGCAAAATCCTTTCTTTTATAATACCTTTAAAGCAGGTTATACGGAAAGTCTAACAATGGGCTTGCTCGAATGGTCACCGAATATTGACGCCGGGCTGTTGACACAGACTTCACATTAAAGTAATCGATTTTCATTTGAATAAAGCCATGTTTGTGACGATGTATTGGGGATGTTGTGCTTCAAAACAGAAGCTGAAGCGACATGAGCTGTTCGTGGTTTATATAAGCCAAAAAGTGGGATGTTCATATCTATTAGATTGAGGTAAAAATATAAGGTATAGTTTTTCATTGTATATATAAGTATGATTGACCCAGCGAGCAGAGCGTCTTCGTTTCAGCGTGGGTAAAAATGCTTTCGTATGTCTAGATAGACCGGCGGATGTCCGGATGCCCGGCTATTCTCCTCTACAGGTCGCATTTCTCAACCGATACTCCTGAAATATTGTGAGCGGGTTCGATAATTATATGGGCTCTATTGTCGGTTCAGTTTTTAGAAATTATGCAACATGTCGAGCCATGGGGTCTAGCGAAGTTAACAGCTCACCCGCATGTTTATGTGTCATTCACAAGCAAAATATACCTATTTGTCCTGTGATTATCTTGCACCATTTTCTCTTAGAGAGAATAAAACATACCTATTGTTGTTTAAATACTTAACTAGATACAAATTATTTCCTAAGGCGCGTGAAGAACTGTATGTATGTATGTATGTAAGAACTTTATTGTACACAATAACAGTTTAAAACATATACATGTCACACAAGATTAGAGTACAAAGGCGAACTTATCCCTATAAGGGATCTCTTCCAGCTCACCTTTGAGCAATTGAGTGTAATGTATGTACAACTAGATAGACAAGAACTATAATACTTTATCTATAAATTTTTTTGTGTTTTAGAAACCTTGAACTCTGATTGACATGTCTGCAACTGTCGCCTATGACTTGTACCACATATCAAATTGCCGCATGCCATATAATAGTATATCAGGAAAACCCTGTAATTATTTATATTGGATTGTGTCACAGCATGGCGGGAGTGGGTGTCAAACTGTCATGGTGGATTCCGCAGTGACACTTTGTTTCATACCAACATGACTGAAAATAATCCATTCCACGCATTACTGAGCAGCAATTGATTATGGAATTGAGTCTGTAGATTGTAATTGAACATAGGTTATTGACAATAAATAACTTATTGTCAGAAAAGGCGACACGTTGTTAAACTGATATTTAAAAGAGTTGACAAAATGTGACGTCCCCGGTGGCATGCCATACCTAGTCTAGCCATAAGTTCTGTTACAAATGAAATGAAACATATTTTTAAAAGGATGTAATTAATTTACCATAAGTAAATGTTTATTTATAGGTAAGTTAATAAGGTTTCTAAACAATATATTTTTTATTCAAAATGCCCGCCTTTAGCTTTAATACACGCCCTCAAACGATCCGGCCACACGTCTATAGATTCACGCACTGTATCCATTGGCATGGCGTTTAGAGCAGACCATGTCCTCTAACACTGACCACAATTTATAGTCCAGGGGATTTAAGTCGGGACTGGAAGAGGGCCAATCATCTGCCTTGATGAAGTCCGGAACATTCCTTTGCAGCCAAATCTGGGTGGTGCGAGCTTTATGACCCGGGGCTGAGTCCTGCTCAAAGGTCCAGTGTACATTTTTGAACATTGTGTCGTTTAGTGGTTTAACTACTGTTTCTAAAATCGTATCCTGATACACTTTAGCTGAAATTTTCACTCCTTTTTCGCAAAAATGGATCTCAGAGACGCCTTGATACGACACACCCCACCAAACCATGACGTAAGCGGGATGATGACCTCGCTGAATCCTTCCAACTATCTCTTTAGCTTCTCGAGAGTTGTGTGCGTACACTTTATCATTTTGTTTGTTGTAGTGCTGCTCGATAGTAAAAATTTTTTCATCCGTGAAAAGAATATTTTTATATTTCCCATGTGCGTATCGAGATAAAAGGCTTTTTGATCTTTCAACTCTCTTGTCCTTTAGTGACTGATTTAACATATGTCCTGTATATCGTCGGTAAGCTGCAAGACTCAAGTCATCTTTGATTATACGCGAAAGTGTCCTAGGTGGTATTTTCATTTCCTTAGAAAGGATCTTCTGTTTTCTTATGGGATTTCGGCGAATTCTGGCCCTTACAGCATTAACGGCTTGTTTTGTTCTAACAGTACGTGGTCGGCCAGATCTTTTACTGTCATCGACAGAGGACGTTTTGGTGTATCTTTGAATGGTACGATACACAAACATTCGACTGATCTCTAACTTTTTTAGTGTCTCAAAAATGTGGGACGGCTCCATTCCTACCTTATGCAGAGCAATCACAGCAATTCTATTTTCTTTGACACCCCACTCCATTATTAATTTACTTATTTTAATATTATATTGTATATAAATGGTGGCAAAAACATCCAAGTACTTACGTCAAAACACAACATTCGAAATTCGAATTATTATTTTTCTTAAAATCATTGTTAACTGCCAGTAACAGAACTTATGGCTAGACTAGGTAAGTACATCCTTACATTCATGTCCCTGTCTTCCAAAATCAAAATGATAGAGATATTAAAACAAATACAGTGATGGGGCCCTACAGGCATGACTATTATTCAAGACGAGTGGAATAGCGTCCCAATATCGCTGTTTCTATCCAATACGTGTAAGCAAAACAGGGCACGACCGGGATTTGAACCCGGGACCTCTCACACCCAAAGCGAGAATCATACCGCTAGACCATCATGCCGCTCGACATTCATCCTTAAACAAGCAGACAGTTCCCAAAATCACCCGACACTTGTGTAAATACCATTTTATTGTCCATCCATTACGTAAATCGTTTTGCTATCTTATATTATAATAGACTTTGAATTACCCGAAGTCGCCGCGACCCGAAAACAAAAAATGGTCTCTTTGCGAGTCTATTCGGACTTCAATTTTGTATGAAATTCCATTAAAGGCCGCTTTGTTTAGCAATACTTCGCGGTCTATTATAATGAACATAACGTCAATAGTTCATTGCATGCATGCGAAAAACAAAAAATGTATTTATTCAAAATATGTTACGTATCATGACAATATATATTTTCAGTTGCGAATTTATGTTACTTTCTTAATAATACCACCACCATATATAGTGATACGGAACACGTGTAACAAACACCTTGTTCTTACGTATGCTGGACAAATAAAAATCTTAGTTTTTTTTTAATAAGCATGTTAGCAACCGATTAAGAATACTTAATAAATAGGACCATTCCCTGTTACGCAAAGCAGCAGTCGTAGTACTTGTATGCAAGCAAAAAAGCATTTTTTGCAAAAATAAAAAAGGGCACGACCGGGATTTGAACCCGGGACCTCTCACACCCAAAGCGAGAATCATACCGCTAGACCATCATGCCGCTCGACATCCACCTATATTTATCCGAGCAGTTGAATCCAAAAAACTTTGTATGGAACACTTGGATAAATAATCTTCGTATTGTCCGATTACTGCGGAAATCGTCTTGTCATTTATGAGTCATGGCCATATACGTCTCAGTGTACAACTGGGTGCAAGAAAACTGAATTCAGACCCAGTTAAAACCACATTACAGCTGAATACTAAATAATAATAACTATATCAGGATATTGCGTACAGTTTCAAATTTTAGAGTACATAACATAAAACATAAAATGACAAAATACTAAAAAACTAAACCTTAAATTAAAATTAAACTAAACTATGCGACAAAGTATTATACCGTAAGCGTTAGTCCTACGATTGAAATCGTTACCCGCATAAGAACAGCTCATGAAAGTTTCCTATTTCTGTAAAATTGTATACTCGTACTTCTATACCGATCTGTCGATCGACAAGGTTGTGTGTCCAAGTGTGTATAGTAGCGCAACTTTTGTGAATAACCTAGTTCTCATTTGAGTCTTAAATTCTCATCCCTCGAACAGTCTTATGCTTAGGGTCCGGTAACCCCTAGGTGGGTCACAGGGTGTCCACAGCACTCCGCCATTGCGTCCTATCTTAGTATACTGTCGTTTATCGTAAGTAAACTAAGGTCTACGCGTTTCGCCTGCGCCTCAAATTAGGTCAGCCTGGTAGTCTTCAATTCTGCTGCCACTGAACACCTCCCAAGGTTTGGTTAGGTCGGTCGCGTTTTCTACGGACCGGAGGAAACACGAACTGCATTAATCCATAGCTATCATTATCGCGTTATTCTAGGACATGAAGCAACTTCGTAAGTGCGAGAGGCACTTTATATTCGCTCGACGTATACGTGACGTGCAAGCTAGGCTTGTACGTTAGCAGGAACAATTTAATTATTTTGTTGATCGGATTAAAAAGTAAACTAAACACTTGTTCCAGAGTGCGACCCCTCAACGAGAAGGAGCGTTCGTGCGGAGAACGTGACATGTTGGAGTTCCCTGGGAAAGGGCAGGTGATCTGCCAAAACCCAGGGCAGAAGGCCAAGGTGTTCTCATACAATGTCGTCTTCGAGCCCGCTGCGACACAGGTAAGAGAAGCGGTGTGGGGAGAATGTTAAATGTTCACTAGCAAGTGGTACCTAAAGTGATCTAAGAGAGAGGGCACAGTGGGACATCATCTTTCTCATATTTGGAGCAGCCCAAGTAGTCGAGAAGACAGTAAGGTTGCCAGTTTTGTTGCACTTTTACCACCACCCAGGGGTCACGGGGGTACTCCCTAGTCTCCCTACGAACGTGGTGCAACCGACCCCCCCTTGTCAAGTGAGCTACCCATAATAATACGACTACCTGCTCTTTACGTCTGCGGTGTTCTGTTCCTGGTGGTGGCTGAGGTCGTCTGAGCTCCTGAGGATGCGTTATATTGAGAGACCAGCATATGTCTCTAGCTGTCAAAATTTACACACTGTATTGTGCTTCATATCGTATGGATATTTCTTCAGTATATGTATTATAAAATCTTCACTGTTACCTTAATTTTTATATTCCGTCTTAGATTAAGTCCTAGTTCCAGAGTTTAGTCAAATCGAACCCTACTCGTAAGTAATACCCTAACATCTAAGTATGTGTAAAACAGAGGAGATAAAATAAACGTCTACAATTAAAATGTTCGATTCATGTTTTCATCACACATCTGTATTCTTAATTTAAACATGTACCTAAGTAATATGGTTTTTACAGAAAATAAAGACCCTACTTGTATTTTTACATGCATCGCATAACGAAACCAAATATTAATTAATTGGAGTAAGTATCTACTATTTGGGGAAATGACTGGCATATTCTGTTTTTGTAGCTGCCCACTTCCTGTCATTCATTATTGTCGATTTGTTTTTATTTTCCCAATTAAGTTAACTGGATAGGTATTTTAGGAAAAATAGGATAATAGATGTTATATGTCTAAGGCTTGTCAAATTATTGATGTAGGTATATGAATTACTGTTATTGTTTTGTGTACGAGTATATAGGTATTATATTCAGACATATATCTTCTAACAGTCAAGTTGTCCACTCACTTGACAAGCCTATTCCCAATAAGGTCGGTTTCCCCCTCGGGTTGGAAGGTCAGATGGCAGTCGCTTCCGTAAAAACTAGTGCCTACGCCAATTCTTGGGATTAGGTAGCGGACCCCAGGCATTCTTCAGGATGCAACTGTACTGGGAATAACGCTAGGAGGATGATGATATAGGTATTATATTCAAACAGAGATCTGAATCTACGAGTATGTAACATATAATTCAATTAGTATTGTGTCAGGCGATTCAATAAGGTTGCTTTCGTTGTTTGAAATAAACGACTTATTCTGCAAATAGGCCGCAATGACACTTTTACAAGTCGAAATCTACTAGCGTTTCTGAAAAAGAAGACCACTGCCGAGAAGAAACGCCGAAACAAACTCGACAGTCAGTCATTTGTGGCATGTTAATACTGAAGGTTAGTTTATTGTATACCTAATTTATTGTAAGGTTAAATCCAGATTTTGTTCCCAGTTCCTACTCCAATTTGATCATCTCGGTAACTTTATAATTTATAACATCGTCGACTAAGTAGTGAATTTGCAAATCGATTTACCTAATAGGTAGGTACCTAAGTGACATGCTGATTTGATTAAATAGGTAGGTACCTAAGAGTAGGCGTCTAACTCTAGGCACAAGTGATTAGTAACCCACAATATTGCTTTCGCCCACAGGCGGACGTTCTAGAATACTCCGGCGTGAAGAGGCTGCTTGAAATGGCGGTGGAAGGGTTCTCCTGCACCGCGTTCTGCTACGGGCAAACCGGCAGCGGCAAGACACACACGCTCACCGGCCCACCCGGATTGGTAAGGATATTTTAGGTACTCCGGCGTGAAGAGGCTGCTTGAAATGGCGGCGGAGGGGTCCCTATAGCCTCGTGACTGCTCATAGCAATCTACGGGCAGTCACGAGGCTTGAACGAAAACAAAAGCTACGAGTATGTTTCCTCTATTTAAGGGAAGTTTATTGGTCACTTCTAAGTGCACGTTTACATTGAATTGATGTAGGTAGTCGAATTCGACAATCGCTAAGAAACTATTCAGACAAATCAACGATCAGTTTTGAAAAGTATTGAATGAAAAGCAATGACAATCTACCTATACTAATATTATAAAGCTGAAGAGTTTGTTTGTTTGTTTGTTTGAACGCGCTAATCTCAGGAACTACTGGTTCGAATTGAAAAATTATTTTTGTGTTGGATAGTCCATTTATCGAGAAGGGCTTTAGGCTATATAACATCACAATGCGACCAATAGGAGCGAAGACGCGGACGAAGTCGCGGGCAACAGCTAGTAATTTGATAAAACCCCACCGGAGCGATTAAAAACGTAGGTCAAAATATACATTAAAACATACATAGGTCATACTGCTAGCTAAACAAATGAAACCGACAATGACTATACTTTCCCAAATCACAATCCAACATCCGAATGGCACTTTCCGCTGTCTGCCGCTAACAATTCGACACTCAAATTTGTATTATTTCCCCACACATTAAAGTCCAATACAGCTTGTATGTTTATGGTTCTTTCGTTGGTGTTAACAAAGAACTACCCAATTATTTATGTATGGCCGCTGATTACGTGGCGTGACCGTGACGTCGCGGGCCCATTTATCTATGTCCTTTAGCGAATGTCATTATTCAAATCGTGTTATGGAATAGTGGACATAAATGTCTCATAGCACACTAAAATTCAAAGGTTTGTGTTGCAAAGAACAAATATATCGGTCACATTGTTGACAATATAGGTTAACTCGTAAATAATTAATTAGGTACCAGCAGATTACTGTTTTTTCGATGTCATCTCATTGTGTTAGTCGGTATTATTATAGTTCCCCCATTTTCAGGGTTCCGTACCAAAAAAGGAACGCACTTAACCGGTTTTTTAACCAGCGTCTGTCCTACCTACCTGTAATTTTTGGGGTTTAAGGCAGGCTACTCGCATATAGCCCGCGGGCGCACGTGCAAGTACCACGCGTGTATGTATCCTCGGGGGGACAAGGAATGGCGCCCGTTTCTGCGAGCGGCCGTTAGCATATTATTTTCGCGCATATTTTTTAAGTAGTAGGTAGGTACCCAATAACTCCAACTACGAACACGCGAGCAAAGCCACAAGAAACACTATTGTTTTTACATTTTGATGTGATTTCTCCTAAACTGTTCTCCGCTGCACTGGAGGATGTTTTCAAGACTCTGGACTGGAGAAGGCTAGGCATCAACATAAACGGCGAGTTCATCACTCACCTTCGGTTTGCTGACGATATAGTAGTCTTGGCTGAGACCATGGAGGATTTAAGTACAAATGACCTCAGTAAAGCCTCCGAGCGAGTTGGTCTAAGGATGAACATGGACAAGACGAAGATCATGTCAAATGCCCATGTAGCACCAACTCCCGTAACAATCGGACACTTTACGCTCGAAGTTGTAGACGATTACATATACTTAGGACAGACTGTCCAGTAAGGTAGGTCCAAGTTCGAGAAAGAGGTTAATCGTCGAATCCAACTCGGCTGGGCAGCGTTCGGGAAGCTACGGCACATCTTTTCGTCCAATATTCCGCAGTGTCTCAAGACGAAAGTCTTTGACCAGTGTGTGTTGCCAGCGATGACATATGGAACTGAAACGTGGTCACTTACTATGGACCTCATAAGAAGGCTCAAAGTCACCCAAAGAGCAATGGAGAGAGCTATGTTGGGAGTTTCTCTGCGTGATCGCATCAGGAATGAGGCCATCCGCAACAGAACCAAAGTGACCGATTTAGCCCTCCGAATCGCGAAACGCAGTGGGCGGGGCACATAGCACGTAAAACTAATGGCCGTTGGGGCGGAAAGATTCTCGAGTGGCGACCGCGTACTGGAAGGCGTAGCGTGGGCAGGCCCCCCACACAGTGGACCGATAACCTGGTAAAGGTCGCGGGTGTCCGCTGGATGCGGGTGGCGCAGGACCGGTCATTGTGGAAGTCTTTGGGGAGGCCTACGTCCAGCAGTGGATGTCTTTCGTCTGACATGATGATGAAAAAAATACCTACATCACTAACATGTTAATTAAAATACAATAAAACTGTACAGTCAAGCACGAAAAAAAAAAATTAAATACTTAATAATTTTTAAGAAAAAAAAACCGACTTCAATGGAGGAGGCCGGTGAAAGATTATTATACTTAGAAGTGCACTCTTAGCTTCCATACAATGAAAAAAAATGGCTATAATTATGTTTATAATGGTAGAAGACTAAGTACCCTCAATTCCTCATGAAATCCTCCATCAGAACACAAGCTTGGCAAAAATGTGTTTTGAAAACCTAGCTTGCTTGACAAACATAACGAAGAGAACAAATCGCCAAACGTGAACTATTCGTCGTTGAAGAGTTCCATTCTGATCTTCATCAGCAGTTCCACTTCATCATAGAGAAAATAAGTAAGAATAGAGAGCTAACTCCATGCATCATTTTTTACTTATTATTTCGTAGTCGACATCTAGCGTCAAATAGCGGAATTATCAGTACTGCTATAAAGATACTAGATGTCACGTATGTCGCCCCTGACGAAAAGTGTATTTCTCGACAATTTACTACTAATATTTAAAGCAGAATGAGTTCAAAACAGAGTTCCGGTTAATCCGGCCGGTTATAATATTAGCTAAAAATGGTTGAGCATTCGATTGTTAGTTCGTCACGGCGTCTATTGTCAAGTAGCAGTACTGATAATCCCGCTATTTGACGCTAGATGTCGACTACGAAATAATTATGTAGGTATGAAGTCATATGGAGTTAGCTTTCTATTCTTACTTATTTTCTCTATGACTTCATCAAATGTCACATTTTTGAATGAAAATGCTTGATTTGATGATAAAAACACAAAAATCAGTATATGTTTGCCTTTAAGTTTTGAGGAGTTCCCTGGATTTCTCATGGATCCCATCATCAGAACTGCGTTTTGACGAAAACGGGACCAACTTGGATATATATACTTACAATCAAAAAAAGAATTTTCATAATCGGTTTAGTAATGACGGAGTTCTGGAGTAACAAACATTAAAAAAAACATACAACCGAATTGATAAACTCCTCTTTTGAAATCTTGAAGTCGGTTAAATAATTTTTAAGAAAAAAAAACCGACTTCTATGGGGGAGTCCGGTGAAAGATTATTAATCTTAGATGGTGCACTCTTAGATTCCATACAATAAAATACAAAAATGGCTATAAGTATGTTTATAATGGTAGAAGACTAAGTACCCTCAATTCCTCATGAAATCATGGAAAAACCTTGCTTGCTTGACAAACAAAACGAAGAGAACAAATCGCCAAACGTGAACTACGCGTCGTTGAAGAGTTCCGTTCTGATCATCATCAGCAGTTCCACTTCATCAAATGTCACTTTTATGAATGAAAATGCTTGATTAGTTCATGAAAATACTAAAATCACTATTTGTGTGCCTTTCACATTTGAGGAGTTTCCTCGATTCCTAATGGATCCCATCATCAGAACTCGAGCATGACAAAAATCAATCGTGAAAATAGAACTTGCTTAACAAACACAGCTAGAGGGACAAATCGCCAAACGTGAACTTTTCGTCATTGAAGAGTTCTGTTCTGATCATCATCAGCAGTTCCACTTCATCAAATGTCACATTTTTGTATGATAATGCTCGATTTGTTGATAAAAACACAAAAATCACTATATGTTTGCCTTTAAGATTCGAGGAGTTCCCTCAATTCCTCATGGATCCCATCATCAGAACTCGAGCATGACAAAAACTAATCGTGAAAATAAAACTTGCTTAACAAACACAGCTAGGAGGACAAATCGCCAAACGTGAACTTTTCGTCGTTGAAGAGTTCTGTTCTGATCATCATCAGCAGTTCCACTTCATCCAATGTTACATTTTTGGATGCAAATGCTTGACTTGTTGATAAAAACACAAAAATCACTATATGTTTGCCTTAAAGATTTGAGGAGTTCCTTCAATTCCTCATGGATCCCATCATCAGAACTGCCTTTTGACAAAAACAGGACCAACTTGGATATATATACATACAATAAAAAAAAGAATTTTTCAAATCGGTTAAGAAATGACGGAGTTATGGAGTAACAAACAATAAAAAAAAAATCAAAAAAAAAGAAAAACATACAACCGAATTGATAACCTCCTCTTTTGAAATCTTGAAGTCGGTTAAAAAGATGATTAAATACTAATACTTAGTCAAGTTACCCGCCCTGTGCCATTCCAGCGCAATGGACAGCCTCTCAGGAAAGAGCCGGAGCGGGGGTTGATGATGATGGGGCTCTGATGAGTACCTAACTTGTATTTCATCTGTGCTTATAGAATTCGTTTTTCGATCCTTATTAATAAACCGCTCACTCACCTAAGGATCCTTATTACTTAGTAAAACACTCATCTATTAAAAGCTATTTTCTGTGTTGATTGACACGTATCGCATCTCAATATTATCTTTTCGTTACTACTCGTATCTTGCACAGGGCTATTGTAATAGCTAAGCTAATAGTATGTATGTAAATACTTTATTGTACACAATACACAGGTAAAAATACAGACAAATTCGGTTATATCGGTACAAAGGCGAACACATTTCACATGTATTTTTGGGATTTTTCATTAACAGATATCGTTTTAACGTTACTCCAAATCGAGAAATTTCAAACTAAAAACGGCTTTTTCCTGCTTACATAATTCTGCCTACTACACAAAGTAAGATAAAATTTGTATCGGATAAAATGGCTTGTTTTATGCACTTGATGAACTATTTACTTCGACCATGATCCAACTCGGTTAAAGGTATAGTATTTAATACTTATATTTATTTTTGAACGAGTACCTACATCCCAAGTTGGCAGTTCGGGGCGTACCATTACTTACAGTGATATCTTATTCTCGCTGTAAGTTGCAAAAGTTTTGATCAAAAGACTGGGCTGGGTTTAGTAGAGAGTTTCTTTCTTAACAATTTTTAACATCAATCAATGGGTATTTTTTTTTAATATAAGCTTATAGGTTATCGAAGTGTACCTAATTGTATGGCCCCTCATTTAGTTATTCGAATAAAGGACGTTAAGACTTAATTCCGTTGATAATAACTGTGAAAAAAAACATAATAAATGACGAACAAATCCGAAAGCAATTTGGCCACAATCTGGCGATGGAATCTAAAATAGTCCACGTTTAGTTACCAGGCTATTACCTAGCATCGATCGACTAGGAAAAGTACAAAATGTTTGTGACATTTTGTTACACACGGTCAACGATGTAATATATTATATTGCATCATTGCACACGGTAGGGTAATTAGGCAATGTTTAAATGAGACTTCAGTCACTTTGGGTGACCGTACGTCAGTCATTTTGCTAACCTAAGAATTAAGAAATCTATAAATAAATAAATATTAGAAGACAATTTATTACACAAATCGAACTAGTCCCACAATAAGCTCAATAAGGCTTGTGTTATGGTTACTAGACGACGATATATTTAATGGCTAGGTATACAGGGTGTGGCCTGTAATAGGAGCAATAAATTTAAAGGACGCTTCCCTAGAGCATCTGCAGTAACCTCTTGTGGCCAAATTTTTTTATCCTTTTTTCAATTGGGAGTAATATTGATCTAAAGTTATGACCTCCAAGTAATGGATCTTGGCACCCAGAGATCATAGCGCGGCAGTCAATGCTGATTTTGAGGTTGCTTCAAGTTATGACTCATAATCGTTGTCGCATTTTTGGTTTAAAAGAATATTTTTGGGATTTTTTTAATTTTTTTTATAAAATTTTTGTTTTTTTTTAAATAAATTGTTATTAATATCACTCCAGTAGCGTAAAAAAGTACATATAAGCTACATTTGCGGAAAAAAAAATCCAAAAAAAACTTTTTTTTTTCAACTAAAATCATTTGGAAATACTTGCTAGAGAGCTCAATAGTGTACCGTTTAATTTTTTGCTCCTATTACAGGCCACATCATGTATACTTAAACACATAGAAAACATCCAAGTCTCAGGTTTTGCTCATTACAAAAACAAACGCCCTTAAATAACTACCCAAATAACTTTGTTCATAAAAGCTAAAAGAACGATTATTCATGTTGCGATAACGCACTCCTTACAAATGGGTGTCCTACTACTTACTTAAAAGGTTCTATAAATATCGAATAGCCGGTTGCTTACTCAAGGGCAAGTTAATAGACTCGTCAAAAGCTATAATCTGAATTTTTAAGAGATATTTCTAGATTTTCGATGGGGAGACAGACGCAAAACCTAAAATAGAAAATTTTATTGATAACATTCGTTACAGGTCGTCGTTACAATTTTTATATGTCATAATAGTCATGTGTCGACAAAATCAGCACTATCGATTCCAACTTATTAATCATGGAAAAGGATTTTAGGGTAGGTACTAACCTCCTTACCTTGCGTCAGCAATATATTCCTGGATGGAGCATTATTGGCAAATAAAAGGGTTTTATTTACATTAGTAAGCGATTCTGACCACTTAGGGCTCAATGCACCCGTAAGGTTTTCACGTCCGGTTCCCGGTAGGGCTTTGGAATTCAGGCACCCGATAAATTACTACACTTAGGACATTATTCGAACAACGTATCTGGTTAGTGGACGCAAAAGCTTTACTGAGGGTATACAAGATAACACGAGTTCTCCGCGTGCAGTGTACGGGCTGTAACGACCAGTGATCAGCCCTAAATATTCTGCTTGCAGGTGGAGAGTGGAGCCAGCCCCTACTCCGAAGAGCACGGACTGGTAGTGAGGTCTTTCGTATACCTGTTCCGGTTGATACACGACCGACCCGAGTGCCATTTCATCCTGAAAGCCAGCTTCCTCGAGATCTACAATGAAAAGGTTTGTTTCACGATAAATCTAACCTATCTCCCATCTGATCTGATCGTGGGGTCTCTGTTTTTGCTCTTCTTTCACTACTTTGCTCTGTCAGCGGAAAATACATTTCAAACCATCAAACAAATGCCTTGATTGGTTCATACATTCAATCATTCACACGATTATTGTTTCCGCGGAGATAAATTATAATGATACTAGCTTTTGCCCGCAGCTTCGCCCGCGTACTAAGCGTAATTTTTAACCGTCTACAAAAAAGGAGAAGGAAATATTTATCACGAATTTTTTAATGTCACTTAAACAGCAAGCAAAATCGTTTGCTTCTCTTTATGTACCTACTTCCATATAACTCTTGATACATGGTCGTTGGTTAGCGGCTGTTTTGGTGTAGGTAGTCTTTAGACTTTTTTTTTTTTTTTTTATTAAAAATGGGACTGCTCTTGGCCAGCATCTAGCCAGGGGGCAAAGATGAGGCCGACGATGAAGCGAGCTCACCCAGAAGATGCCTATTCACTCGTGCCTTAAAAAGGTCCAGGTTATATGAACTCGGAAATACAGACGCCGGCAGAGAATTCCAAACCTTAGAAGTGCGCATTATAAAAGAAGATGCAAAGCGCTACTGACATACTTTTGTTTATCTTACTCGCTCCCAGTTGTCGGCAGGGCTCGGAAACCGGTATTCTGTCCATACAAAAATACCGGTATTTTTTTAGTTCTTATCGTTCTTTCGTCTACTATTTCATGTTTAAACAGGCAATCTAATCAATATGAAGTAATAACCCAAATACATTATTGAGTCCTACATAAAGAGCATAAACTAATTAAAAATATTTGGCAATTTCAGGATTTTGCTATTAACCGGTTCCGAGCCCTGGTTGTCAGCCTGTTTAGCTTAGTTGGCAGTGACACTGCCTCCGAAGCTAGAGGTCCCGGGTTCGAATCCCGGTCAGGGCAGTTATTTCTGCATTTAGCTCGGATATTTGTTCTTAGGTCTTGGATGTTGTCTGTGTATTTAAGTATGTATTTATGTATATAAGTATGTATATAGTCTTCTAGTACCCATAGTACAAGCTTTGCTTAGTTTGGGACTACTTAGTTCGATTTGTGTAAGATTGTCCCCTAATATTTATTTTTATTTATTTATTAGTTAGTACTTATTTAACTTAGTATCGTCATATACAATGTACAACTTTTATGGCTTTCTTTACGATTTAACGGGCTTTAACCTTAACCTTCGACCTGTAACTCTCCATTTTCTCTTGTTTTTTTATGGCTTATCGCATTCACAACAACGGGGTTTACAGAAATAGTATCCCATATTTACTTCAAAACTCACCGTCTTCCGACACTTTGGCAATTTTAGGCCAATAAACGAGTTTTTTGAACGTAACTTATGTGAAAATGAATTAAAAATAAAAATCTCTCCTGTGTACATAATCAAGCATTAAATCACTTCTGTGATCTTATCTCATTTCATAAAACCACACTCGTGTTTTAATGCCTCTCATTATGTAACAGTTGCATAAACTCCTATTGTCTTTTAACACAGGCATATTCAAATGCCTAAAAAAATGCTCCAACTCAGGCTATGTAAATTAATAATGATAATGAATAAATCATATTTATTTATTTTGTTGTATGAAGTTGACCCTACATACATAAAACAAAACTATAGTTTGGACAAATGTTCCCAGGTGATAGACCTCTTGAACCCAGGCACCGCTCGAAAACCGCTACAAGTGCGATGGTCGAAAGAGAGCAGAGGGTTCTACGTCGAGAACTTATTCACAGTCGACTGTGAAGAACTGGACGACCTGTTTGCAGTGCTAGAAGAAGGTAAGACAAACTAAACGAATCTTTTGCAAAAAATTAAATCATCCAGGTGATCTAGCACATCTTGCCACCATGATGCATCACGCGACTCGGGGATTCCTGTGTCATACGAACTGTGCGATTAGAAAGAGGAAATATAAATATTTCTTGACAAAACATGTTACATCAAAGATACAAGTGTTTGGGTCCTAAGCTAGGATTACCTGTGTTACAAGGCCCAGTAGAATAAGAAGCGTTAAAATCCCATATACAACTTCCCAGTTTCGGTCTTTGGTCCCAGAATGCAGAGAGATCTCTTTATTGTCGTTTCTTTCTGCATCTGTCTAATTGTATTTCTCGATAAACCCTTCAGTTCTATTTCCTGGTTGCTATTGTTCATTATCCTACATGGAGCCAGTCATGGAGCACATTTATTCTACGTTGTTTTTGTCAAACATCGGAATTGAATATCGACAACGGAGAACAGTTGGGCACAGGATCCTACCGTATTATGCTGCAACAGGGCAATAGTGCCAATGATTATTATTGTTATTACCTCATACCACATCCTCAAGATAGCGATGGCATGGCAACCTTACCGTGCTGATGCTATTTGTCTCATCATGAATATGCGTGTTCCATCGTAAATTCCAACTCAACTTTTCATCCCCCAGGCATGCGGAACCGCGCAGTTGGCGCGCACGCGATGAACAGCCATTCCTCTCGCTCGCACACACTGCTATGCGTACGGGTGCGAAGAGATCTGCGCACTGATGGCGACGTCACATGTTCCACACACGGAAAGATCAACTTCGTGGACTTGGCCGGCAGCGAGATGACGAAAAAGACTCAAAGCACGGGGAAGACTTTGGAGGAGGCGAATAATATTAATAGGAGTCTTATGGTTTTAGGTAGGTTGGGCATTCTGTTAGTAACAACAAGGGGAGAATATGCTTTCGAAGTTAACTTATTAATGTCATCATTATTTCAGGTTACTGCATAGCGCAACTAAGCGACGGCAAAAAGAGGGGCCACATACCTTACCGGGACAGCAAGCTTACTAAACTCTTAGCCGACAGTCTGGCCGGCAACGGAGTTACTCTGATGGTATGATCAACCTTTGCTCTCAGAGATTCAGTTCTGCATCATTTACAGATCATTACAGTCCTAGTGACTGATGTAATGATTTATTAATACGAGTATATTGCCCGTTCAGTTAGGCAAAATTATCACACCAACGGCCCTAATAGAAATAGTGTTGTGTCAGATATTTGTACGCACTTTGTTGTACCAGATAAGAATGCTGATGACTTTGCCTCATTTTAAAGTAGTCTATACTTAATACTGAGACTAAAAAAACCGGCCAACTCAATAAGGGTTCCGTACCGACACCTCCTAATCTACATTTATAACCACTATACACTACAAAATGTCGTATCATCATAGGAAAGTTGTGACACTTATGCCCTTTTGTTTTGGCAAGACAGTTTTTCAGCAATAAATCAATAACCGTTAAACCTACATATCATGTTCAAACCAAAAATCGTTGAAAGGATTTATTAATGTACAGTCAGCAGCTGCAGAGAAGTTTTGTATGCAGGGGGGTCACGTTTCTCTGCAGCTGACTGTACATTATCATGATACTTTCCAGAATTTTTGAACTTTATAGTTTGGAAATTAGAAGGGGGCGACACACCTTTTACGACTTTGACAGCTAATATCTCACCAACAACGGTTGACTTAAATGAAAAATTTTTTTAGAAACTTCTATGTGTTTTTTAAAGGCCTATCCCACACGCCTATGTACATATTGTACATTGAAAAAATATATTTGACCCCCTGTTACATGTATGGGGGTGCCCCCCAGTTTAATATTTTTGTAATTTCACATCATATTTCTATAGCGGTTCGTAACATACACCTTCACACCAAATTTCATAATTGTAGGGGTCATATTCTCCGAGTAAATCAGCTGTGACATACGGACGGACAGACAGACACATGACGAATCCATAAGGGTTCCGTTTTTTGCCATTTGGCTACGGAACCCTAAAAACTAATAAACTATATGAATGAGTCATGGCTTTTAAAAAATAGCACGAAGATCGATCTCTCGGGAGACTGCAGTAAAACCAGTATTCAAAATGAGATGCATGAATGACAAATTTAGAACTACTTAAAACTTTTATTTTGGAACAGATCGCGTGTATAGCTCCTTCGAGATCAAACATAAGCGAAACGATCAACACTTTACGGTATGCTGCAAGAGCTAAGAAGATCAAATCCAAGCCGATTGTCAAAATGGTAAGAAATAACTAACTAAACTAACTAACTAACTCCTCTGGCGCAGCGACCCAAAGTGTGTCTTGGCCTCCAATACGAGTGCACGCCGCCGATCCCGATCCTGCGTCATTTCCTTCCACGAGTCAGCTTGAAGCTCGCATAAATCGATCTCCACAGCATCGGCCCAACGGTATCTAGGGCGGCCGACCGGACGTTTCCCACTCGGTTTGCCCAGGTAGGCTCTTTTGACGGCACGGTCGTCACCCATTCGCTCTAGATGACCAAGCCAACAAAGTCGACACGCTTTCCTTACCCCGATGACATTCGGTTCCGCGACAAGATCTTCAATTTCGGCATTTTTGCGAATTCTCCAACTGCCATCGGGTCTCTGAAGTGGGCCAAGGATTTTACGGAGGATTTTTCCTTTCAGCCAAAGAAAGAGAAAATTCTAAGAAAAAAAAAATTAAAAAAAAATCTATTCTATTTTCCTTTCTAAGAAATAGAACATGTCAAATTAAGAATTGTAATCGCGGCTTTATAATAAACCCGCACATGGACTATTACTTATTCTGTTCCCGCGCGCACCCTCCTTTGTATTTATTTTTGCGCCATGTGCACCTTTCGTCTCTCTCTCTCTCTCTCTCTCTCGATCACTCGTGCGCCTCTCGCTCGTTCGTAGTCGTACACCACTCGAGCGGTACGACAAAAATTAACAGCTATTTTATAACTTATTGTTATTAAACTATTTTACAAGGAAAAGAGAATCTTGCCATTCATCGGCTCCTTCAAATGGCGCCCAACGTGGGGATACCCACTACCCTTATTTTAAGTCTCATGCTTTCCCGACCCTCTATATTTAATTGTTAGTGAATGAAAGTGTTCCATAACTAAAACAACCAAAAACTTACTGTCGTTCAATTCATAAAATACAAAGATGTTATACTTAGTGGTCCGCGGTTAAGAAGTCAATCCTGACACCTGTCATTTCCATAGATTTTATAACCTAAAAGTCACTGAGGTTATAAACTGTATGGAAATGACAGGTGTCAGGATTGACGTCTTAACCGCCACCCACTATAATAACAATAACTGCAATATAAGAATTGGACCTATGAGATCAACGTCTTTTATGCCCAACGAAATTGCAGGATGCAAGAGATGCTCTGATCTTGAGTTTGAAAAGAGAAGTGGAGGCGCTCCAGGCGGAGAACCAACACCTCAGAACTGCTCTGCACGTACACACGGATTACAATATGGATTCCCACAGTAAGTACAGGTAGTGATGTCAACGCCAGCCCATACGCAAATGCGATTGTAATAATCGAAGGACCAAAATCTCAACAGCAGACAAAATTCCAATTATTTGGTTCGAAGTAACAAAATATCAACAGGAGACAGTTACAATTTTTAAATTTTATGTCAGTTTCTTTTTTTTATTAAAAATGGGATTGCTCTTGACCAGCATCTAGCCATGGGGCAAAGATGAGGCCGACGATGAAGCGAGCTCACCCAGAAGATGCCTATTCACTCGTGCCTTAAAAAGGTCTAGGTTATCTGAACTCGGAAATACAGACGCCGGCAGAGAATTCCAAACCTTAGATGTGCGCATTATAAAAGAAGATGCAAAGCGATTGGTTCTGAATCACATTTCCAGGTGTCAGGAAATTTATTGTATCCAGGCATTGGCTGACAGAACTGTTTAGATTGCATTGGCAGACAGAACTGTTTAGATTGATTGTGGGTTTAAACAATACGACCAAATTACTCGTAATGAGAAACTAAGACCAAGTACCGGCGTCAAAAAAATACGACACTGGAAATATGACTAATCTATTCCAACACTGTTGCCATATTTTGACGCCTCACCTTTAGCTGATATTTCACAGATCAACGCCCCCGCAACACTCCCCCAACATTAGAAGCCAACAAGCTCTACCAGCTTCCCCAATCAGAGCTGGTTGAGCTAGTCCAGTTGCACATGGAAGAGAACTCTGCTTTGAGAACCGAGAATACAGAACTGTTTGGTGTGAGAGACCAGTTGCTGAGGGACCAGGAGTTACTGAGTCGGGAAAACGAGAGACTGTTGAAGAAATTGGAGGATGTCAATTCGTAAGTTTGTATGTATTGGTGTGTTTTTGTCTTTGGTAGAAGGTAGTGTGTTAGATAAGTATCTCCAAAACTATATCGATATCCACCACCACCACCACATCAGCCAAAGGACGTCCACTGCTAGACATGGGCTTCCCCCAATTTCATGGGGGGTAAATGCCATAATCGACACGCTTGGAATACGGTTGACGATGGCAGTATCTCCACCGCACTCCAGGGATGCTGCTGCTCATCCCCGGCGGGCTTAGTCGTAGTTTTAGGACATACCCGGGTCCTGGGATGTCGATATCAAACACCATCAAATACAAATAAATTAGAGTGAACAAAAATATCTGAACATGCACTCTAATGATTTAACATTAGAGTAGGGTTGGGAATGGAGACGAAGACCTGGACAGTTAAGGAAAAAGTAGTGCAGGTAGAGATCAAAATGAAAAATTCGAACGGACATCAGCCCTTTGTCGCAAGTACCTTATCTTCAAACTCCACAAAGTAAAGGGTCAGGTCCCTGCCAACCGTTCCTCATCTGCTACTTTTACACTGCGCGCCTGGTAGGCACTGTCTAAGTTGAGCGATACACTTACATTTGTCCGTAGTAATTACTACATTCGTCTCTACTAATTGACAATGGTTTTCAATCCGGGATAATTTGCTTACGGCCATTAATATTAACACTGTCGCATCGGGACGGGGGGACGAATGGCAAGCATTACAGTCGTGTTCAGATGTTTCTGGGCACTTTCTTCGCTCCAATGTATCTCATGACATGACGACTACTATGGTCAAGAGCAATAAAAACAATTGCATCGCCATCTCTACAAATTGTACTCGTCCGTCATTGCTGTATGTGGTGTAGTAGTTACACGAATCTATTTTGTTATCGCCAACAGAATTTCAAGCATACATACTTATATATCTCTCATTTCCATGTTCGTATGTAGACAAGTGGGAGGGCAACATTATATAGTCGACGTCAAAGATATGTATAAATTTTTAACCTTATTACAATGGAATAAGCTGCTTAACGTGTGAATATATCATTGATGTCTACTGTACCTAAACCCTACAGTTACTTTTGGAATTGAGGGTCGAACGAGTCCGACGAGTGAATCCGAAGAGTTAAAACCGTTTCAGATTCGGCAGCTGAGGATTTGAAAACCAGGTGTTGCATGATGTGATGATGCTGATGTGTAAAATGGGTGTGTGTGTGTGTGTGTTTGTGTGTTCAGTTGTACACTCATGAAAGTGTCTAGAAATTTGTATTTGAAATGTCTTTGTAACAATTTGTAAATGTTCGTAGGACTATATTCGGAAGCTGATACACCGAGAGGTCAGTCGCAAGACACGCTTGCGCATGACGTCACGCACAATATACCTACTTTAAAAAAATATTAACCGTCCGTCAATAATAGTCGTCAGCACATTTTTTCGCCAAGTAGCCGACATTACCACCCGATTATAGAGACTTATAAAGATTAGGTAAATTTTGGAAGACGAAATAGACCCCCGCAAGTCGACGTAAGTATAAGTATTTGTATTGTCGCGGAACTCTATTCGTTCGATGTGCCCACGGTGCGAAAATATGCAGACGGCTGCGGCGTTCACAAGATTAAACCAAAATAATTATAAACAATAATAAGTAACTTAACACATTAAATGCATGATTACATAAAATAAATGATAAACCTGCGTATTAATCATGAGTTATAAGTAATAACTATTAAGCACATTTCCAAACCACGTGTGAAAGTTAATTTACGTTTTTTAGCAGCTATAGTCTCAAATACATATTTTTCCCTTGTATACAAATATTTAGAAGTTAAATATGTTCAGTTTAACTTAATTTTATTATTTTCAGTGTATGCGTACGTTCGCCGATCATACCCGCTCGGCCGGCGTACTCGGACCAGGGATCCGCTGAGCAGCCGAACATCTGGACCAATCCCGTGGGATCCTCGACCAACAGCGTCGCCAGTGCCGGCAGTAGGGGCAGCTAGAGGGAACCACGGCGGTTATCGTTTCAGAGATCGTGAGAGAAACTTCCAATAGCCGCATCCAGACATTCCAGCATCGCAGTCTTACAAGCTATAAGATAGAGCGAGAAAACCAAGGTCTTTAGTCTCCATACCTTGCTTTACCTTATTCTTGCTGTCGCTGGACGCTGGAATTTCTCTGTTTCTCATTTTGAAATCGTAACCGTCGATACAATATGGACAATTGGACAGCTTAGTCTTTAGTGGAAATGGCATAGGCCCCAAACGGAAGTAGTATGTATTAGATAATATTATCTTTATCGTTTTCCTAGCCTTGTCCTGTTTTTATTAACATAGTCACTAGGTCAATTTGACGTTGTAACTTTTAACTCAAAGGAGAAACCAGACCAAACTTGAAAGTTTGCGATATCGATTTGCGATATCGACAAATTGAAGGTCAAGTTGGCAGATCGTGCAACAATTGCCCTGAACACTTGTTAGACGTGTCAGTTACGTTCGATAGAATCATATTGGCTATGTGCACGTCTGAAATGTCAAACGTCAAAGGTCCCGAGACAATGTCAAAACTCAGAGATGTCAAATGACGACACTTGAATATTTTATTTACTTTAGTAAACGAGAAAGACCCCGTATTGGAAATTTTACTGAAATAAATAAGAGAATAAATAAATATATACAAACGAAACGAATCGTAGGAAACCGTTAAGAAACCAATAGAAAACGTGAAAGTAAATTTGACAGTGGTCCCCGGTAAGTACACATTTCTGCAATGGTGTGCGCTACGATCGCCTAGCTTACCCCCACCACCTACTTCGCACATAGCCAATAGACAATACATACAAGTCATTCGTTGATTCATTTACCTGTTTGTCTATGGTTATATCGGAAGCTGCAGCTACAACCTGCATCCAATGAGCGTACCCAGAGGGCCTACTCCGAACTTCGTATCGTGCCGTCCCTTTCCGTCATATAGTGTATAACAGGACAGTGAAAGGGACGGCACGACACGAAGTTCGGAGTAGGCCCTCAGAGAACTATGCTTGCACGATGTATGTTCTATGGGGCCTTTTACACGGTAATTATTATCACGCGATACACTCATATCACGTAAATATTGATGCATAATCCAAACATTTTCGAATACCGATAATATTGACATACCAGTATTAATAATAATAATATTGGGCGGACAATCATACACAAATCGACCTAGTCCCAAACTAAGCAAAGCTTGTATTATGGGTACTAGACGACGATATACATACTTATATAGATAAATACATACTTAAATACATAGAAAACATCCAAGGCCCAAGAACAAATATCCGTGAAAAATGCACAAATAAATGCCCTGGCCGGGATTCGAACCCGGGACCTCTAGCTTCGGAGGCAGAGTCACTACCAACTAGGCTAAACAGGTCGTCGTATTATGATAATGCTAACCGTCTAAAGTGACATTGATTTATACGGTCCTTGCCAGAGCCACAAAAATTTGTACATAGATGTTTCCCTATCTATCCTGTGGTTGGTTCCATTCTCCTTTCGAGACGTTTTTGCATTTGTAGTAGTGACCTCTGTAGCCAGCCTCACACACACACACATACGTGTGTCTATGCACATCAACGTGTACGTGTGTTCCTGTAAATATACAAATGCAAAAACGTCTCAGAAAGTAATTTACTTGTAAATATTAATGTAAGTTAATTTAAAAACTAGTTTCTAGTTATAGATAATAATCATAACTGACAATAATCTGTTTCCGTGTAGTATCTTAGCATAGTAGAATGGGAATATATGCGTGAGTTTATGTATGAATTACAAAACATTGTGTGTAGACATATTCCCCCTTAGTGATATATAATATAACTGACTACTTTTGTAAATATGAAGTTAGGAACAAAATCAGACAAACCCAATAAAATAATTACAGGTCTTTAAAAGTAGATAGTAATTAAATATTTGATTTAGATTTCACTACACTAATAGTAATCTGTAAAAATTTTAGTACCTATGTTACAACCTTCCATCTAATGTTTATTATATTTTTGTGTTGTTAAATGTCAAGCTTGATGATTTCAATTCTATTTTTATTAGATATTTCAGAAGGTAATACAGCATTTTTATTTAATTTTTTATATCAGACTAAGTTTGGCCTCTTGGGCCAGTTACTACTTCGAGTTGGACACCCACTCAGTAAAGGTCCAACCAAACTGTCGTTTAAAACGCATTGACGCAGTGACGTGCCTTATGCGTGACGTTTTTAACTCATAAGTTTCTCTCTCTCGTACACTGTGATTTCGTACCGTCACTGTATTTTAAGCGCCGTTGTGGCCAGACCCTAATAAAGCATGAGCTACATGGTTTTTTTTGCCTCATTATCAAAATTCACAGTTTTCTCTTTTAAACCTACCAGCTACGTAATAAAATTTATAGAATGACTGATTGACGTATTTATTTATTGTAATAAAGGCTTAATAAAACTATAAATACATTGGAATTTTTATTTACAAATATTTTTCCCCAACAGCTTTTCATAAACTGCTGCTCTGGTTTTATGTAAAAAGTAACTTATATGAGAATGCTTCTTTATTGATATTTATTAATGCATTGATGGACAGTAGACTATTGTTATTTCTATTCTATTGTTATTTCTATTGTGTCTGGAATAGTGTCCATCAAAGTGTTAAGGTATAAAATGGCTCACCACTTATTAAAAATGGTTATTGAATGCCCAAGTGCACAAACATTCATTGATTGGAAAGCCACAAATTGCACATTACAATTTTTATTAAAATTATAGTGACAGTTAACATTGCAATATTAGCATTAATGTCTGTGCAACTAGGTATAAGTATATCATTCATTTTAACTATTAATGTAAGTGCATTACTTTGCATTATATTACCCAGTTTTGAGATGCCAACCTGACTCATATGTGTCTCTTCAAATTATGAATTCAGCATCCTCTTATCAGGCGCATAGATGGTCCATCAACTTGCAAGAGAATTCTTTTCAAGGGAAGTATTTTGAACAAAATACTTGTTGAACTTATTAGATATTTTGGACAGGATAAATATATATACCTCAATTAACTTTAATACACACTTACACAGTCCAATACAGTCTATAACATATGAGAAGTCACAACATGGTTGTTAGTGTCTTTTGAAGCCATACTTCTTTCTCTCATAGAACAAGTCAGTCTTTGAGCTTCCCAAGTTTACAATCTTTGGACAGCCGTCCCTCTGGAAACAGAAAAAAGTCCTCTTACTGCAAAAACCTACAAACTACAGTTGCTTCATATGCCAATGTCAAACTTGTCCAATCAAATTATGACTTGAGATATAAAACATAGGTTGTACCCTGATCTATATGTCCATGGATAAGAAGGGTGAAAGTTTTTATATTGTACTATAATCAAAGGCTAACTTGGTAATGAGGCATTATATTGAAAACTGGATTTATTAAATGAAATATAGTCTATTAGCAAGATTATCGTAACCTTTTGAAGGAGGCCGTGGCGAAGTAATATGCCGTGCCCAAAGTTAGGCTACGTAATAATGCCAAAACATCATAAAATAAAGGGTTCTAAAGTGGTGTTTCATAGTTTTTGAACAGACATCAATTGGTGTTTGTGGCATCAGTGGCATGATTTTCCAATGGCAGGGTTTGCCTTCTTTGGCGGTCAAAAGGTTAAGAAATTGGACGTAGTTAAGCGAAAATTAACAGACCTATGCTATATAAAATTTGAACCTTCTAGTTAAACCATACTTGATTTTGATCACGTATTATACCAAAAACTAGCAATTTAATCATGTTTTCTGGGATTTACTTACATCCTTCTCTTGAATAGTGCACTCTTTACAGTAATAGGCGTCCGAGACGCCCGGCCCGCCGCAGATGACACACCGGCCCTGGTACGAGCCGTAGTTACACTCGTCGCATATGCGCACTAGCGTGCATGGCCGCACGTACGAGTCGCAGATTACGCATTTACCGTCGCATTTCTCGCACAAACGACCGATAGCTGAAAAAACAAACAATCATAATGATAGTGACAGTATCATATTTTTAAAGTACGCAGATACCTAATAAATTGATTAATACATACCAACGCCGGGCTGTTTTCTGCAGAAAATTAAATCAGGATGATGCTTAGCCATTATTTATAAGTTACTTTTTGTTAAAGTAGCACAAAACAACACAAAGATAACCTCTTCACAACGACGCCGAATTTGACGTTATAAATGTTATAATGACGTTTCTGTCATAGAAGTTTTTTAGTGATCTTCCACTGAGACGTTGGTCAGCATCACCATTTGCTTCCTTGAACATGGTTTTGGTTGAGAAACTGTCACAAAACGCCTAAAGAATTGCTCCAAGCTATTTGAGGTAAAGTTTAAAACGACCATACCAAGTCACGTTTTGAACGTGCCACTGTCAATCTTATTAATTAATTGACACTGACAGTAGCACGAATTTCTCACGTGTGTCGTGTTGTGTTTGTGGGGTTTGTGGTGTCTTGTCTCAAGTTTGTGTAGAACAATTAAATAAAAAATCTAAAATGACTGAAGAGAATAATTCTGCTAGCAGCAGTGGAGACTCTGGAGGCGAAAGCCAAAAAGAAGAAGAGCAACAATTACAAGAAAATGATGAAACAGAAGACACTGTAACGTTTAAAGATTTGGTATGTGGTTCGTTTTCGACGTGTTATTTTTACTATGCCTGAGTTATACTAAATAAACTGCAAGTTTTCTCATCTGTCTGCATCACTAGATAAAATATCGCATCAATCACGTTTTACAAGGATTACATAGAAAAACTAATGTTTTGAGGTTATATCATGCCTGCATATATATTCCTTTATTTTCAGGGAGTAGTCGATGTTTTATGCGAAGCGTGTCAGGAATTAAAATGGAAGAACCCATCAAAAATCCAGAAAGAAGCCATACCAGTAGCATTAGAGGGCAAAGACATCATAGCGCTGGCTGAGACAGGCTCAGGCAAAACTGGAGCATTTGCGCTTCCGATATTGCAGGCGCTACTTGAGAACCCGCAGAGATACTTTGCGCTCGTACTCACACCAACGAGGGAGCTTGCATTCCAGATTTCAGAACAATTTGAGGCTCTTGGTAAGTTAGAAAAAAATATACTCAGGCCATTTTTAAATATATTTATGTATATCGTTCACATTGTTTTCATTGCCTTTTCTTATCCAATAGTGTTTTTATTCAATTTAAATGAAGTTGAGGAGAGTTGCAAGAAAGTATTTTTCCATTTCTTACTTCAGAGGTACTTAAGTGAAGTCCTTAATTCACACTGCTATATAGATTATATAGCCTATTATTACCCATTCACAAGAAGAGGCCTGTGGGTGTGGGGTTGTGGCTCAGCTGTGGTAATATTTCCAGAGATGGAACATCTCTGATGTTGATAATTACTCTAAATCTAAAACAATTAGAATATATATATTGTGATGAATCAGAGTCTAAGGCAAACTGTTTATTTTAAAATAATAAATAAATAAAAAGCATTTATGTCACTCAAAGTAATCCATAAAGTGTTAGTATTACAAATAAACTTAAATAACTATGTTAGTACCTAAACTTAAGTGCTGGGAGGACCGTGCCTGATTCAGGCGCTGTCCCATCTCCCTGCCACAATGGCCAATTTTCATGTTACAGGTGCCAGTATAGGAGTGAAGTGTGCAGTTATTGTGGGTGGAATGGACATGGTAGCTCAGGCCCTCACTCTCTCCAAGAAGCCGCACATTATCATTGCCACACCGGGCAGGCTTGTTGACCATCTGGAGAACACTAAGGGATTCAATCTGAAAGCTTTGAAGTATCTGGTATGTGGACGCTTAGTTTGTGAAGTTTTCTGTGTTAACACTGACAGTGCTGACTGATCTGTGGGACTCATATTGAAAGCTTTGCATATAGGTTCTTGCATGTTATTGGCTACAAGCTTAGCACTACGAAATTGTTGACAGTGAGAGTGTTAAGTAATAGGTTGAGGAATAAATTTATACTTTATGGTTATCTTTTTTTATAAAATGAAACAAAAAATAACTAACAGTAAAGTTTTCACTTGACAAGCCTAATTTCAAAAAAAATAGTTTCCCCTTTGGGTTCAGTCAGATGGCAGTTGCATCCGTAAAAACTAGTACCAATGTGTGGTACTAGTTTTTACGGACGGAAGAATTGTCTTGGGATTAGTTAGCGGACCCTAGGCATCCTTCAGGATGCAACTGTACTGGGATGCCAGTTTGTAGATAGATACTTAATTTATGAAGTTTTCTGTGTTAAACCTTTCAGTGCCAGTAACTCGCTCGGCAAGCGCTCGTCTCGTAGACACTTTCCTCTACATACGCGTTTTCGCATGCTACATTGCTGACAGTGAAAGTGTTATTATTATTTATATGAGGGCCCTTGCGGATGCACTTCGACCCAATGGGATCTTTTGTGCAAAAAAGTGACAGTGAAAGTGTTATATAGGGTGTTTTTATTGATTTCCGTTCCTTCAAGTGCCGTGCCGTGCCGTGTATAGCCATAGAAACGACGTAGCATATTTAGTTTTTCAAAATTCTAGAAAAAAATATTTTTTTCCTTTTCATACAAAATAATTATATCACCAAGGGTGAATGAAAAACTGCCTTAAGAGTTAATGTGGAGTTAAGGAAAAGTTAATGTCAAGTATGATAATTCGGAATTCGAATGACTTTTATTTATACTATACTACTTAATTAACGAAAATGAATTCTTGAATATCTTCGAAATGGTACGAATTGGGATACTAGTGACAACACAATATTTTCTCAGGTCATGGACGAAGCGGACCGCATCCTCAACATGGACTTCGAAGTGGAGGTGGACAAGATCCTGCGCGTGATTCCGCGCGAGCGGCGGACCTACCTGTTCTCCGCCACCATGACGAAGAAGGTGCAGAAACTGCAGCGGGCCTCCCTTCAGAACCCCGTGAAGGTGGAGGTGTCCACCAAGTACCAAACAGTAGAAAAGCTGCAGCAGTACTATGTTTTCATCCCGGTGAAGTATAAGGTTAGTAGAGTTAGGGTTTTTGGACCCGGGTATGTTCTAAAACTATGACCAAACTACCGAGGGATGGGCAGCAGCATCCCTGGAGTGCGGTGGAGATACTGCGATCGCCAACCCGCATGCCAAGCGTGGCGATTATGGCATATACCCCCCGTGAATTTGGGGGAGGCCTATGTCCAGCAGTGGACGTCCTTTGGCTAATATGGTGGTGGTGGTATAAGGTTAGTGTTGATTAAAATACAGACTCCCATGTTTGAATAGAATTTTTAAACCGGTTGTGATTTATTATTTTTCTGGCTAATATGGACAAAAGATATGATGATGATGGTAAGCAATCATGACCCATTCAGCAAGTAATCAATGGATGCTTACAACTCCGCAAGTAATATGTGCCTAGCTAAGCCCTTTTGAATGTCTAGAAATCTTTTTACACTCTACAACACAAAATAACAAATCTTCTGTATAAGATGGAAAATGTGAAATTAAATTTCCAACAGTAAAAAATTTATCACCACGAGCGGGATTTGAGACCTCGACCTCTGGAATCCGTCCATCGCTCTTAAACAACTGAACTACCGCGGTTATCTCTCGTGGCAACGAATCTTTCAATCACTTCACTCAAAGAATTAGAGCAGATTTAGTGCAAAAAAATATAGAATGGAAAAAACCTTTATGCCACACCTGGCCAAAAAGTGGCTTTTACCGCACGCTGCGCGTACGGAAAAAGCCACCTTCTGGCCAAGTGTAGTAATAAAATGATGTACACAACACGGGAGGTAATAAATAAAGCCCTCGATCGCATATATATTCGTCCCTCGCCTACAGCTCGGGCCGCATAACCTGCGATCTCAGCCTTTCTTTGCTTTACCACCCTAGTTGTGTAATGTACTATTAAATCACATTAATTGTTTAATTTTATAACACAGTGCAATTGTGCGTATAGATAAGATAAGATAGCCTTTATTTGCTAATTTTTTATATTTCTTATGATATTAAATTAATAGTAAAAAATATTTAGTATTTAGGTTTCAACACTTCATTTGCGCATGCATATGTAATTAATTGGGAATTTGTTTATTTAATTATTATAATATTTCCTATTTTTTCCTATAATACATATCTATTATACTACTTATTATTATGTCTTTTCCGCTCACGGGACAATGGTGTCCCGGACCTTTGGAAGGCGTGCGCGGAGCCGAAGTACCGAGGTACCGAAGTACCAAACGAGTACCACATAGCCAACACGTAGAGGCCTTTTTGACAATTTAATGAAATGCATGGGGTACACCGAGCAGATGCTGTCGCTGCCCGTGTCATGGGACGCACACAGAGACAGCACCCGCCAGGGTGTACAGGAACTATTGATGGTTTTTTGGGATTATTGGATGGATTATTGGGTGACTAATGACTGGGCTATTGAGTGAGGGGCTGGGGGTGAAGAGGAGGCACTGGACTTTAAACATATAGCCAACTCGCCACTTAGGTGACCACATACACCCCCGAGCAACAGCTCCAGCGACTCCACTCTGGACAGCCTGTTAAGGCAAGCCAGAGGCGGGGGCCTGTTCATACAACCAACCCACAGGACACCCCCAGGAACACTCAGGTACATAGGGTCGCTGCTCCCTAACAGCTCGCCACAAGCTGCCCTACGTTGACTTATTATTATTATTCATTTCAGCTTGTCTCTTGGACATAGGCCTCTTCCATTTTATTCTGTCCCATGCATCTCTTCTCCACTTGCTTCCAGCTGTCTTTTTGATGTCATCTTCCCATCTCATAGTTGGTTTTCCTTGTTTTCTTTTGTCCGTATGTACGTATAGTCAAAACATTTATTATTTATGATCACGTCTCCAATGTCACACTTTAGATTGGACATAAAATGTATATTTGTCCACTTCCAGGACGTATACCTGGTCCACATCCTGAACGAGCTCTCCGGCAACTCGTTCATCGTGTTCGTGGCGACGTGCGCGGGCGCGCTGCGCGCCGCCCTGCTCCTGCGCAACCTCGGGCTGGCCGCGGTGCCGCTGCACGGACAAATGTCGCAGAACAAACGACTCGCTGCGCTGAACAAGTTCAAGAACAAGAGCAGATCGATTCTCATCTGTACTGATGTGGCATCCAGGTGAGTTTTTAACGGACTACAAAAAAGGAGAAGGTACTCAACTCGACTGTTTTTTTTAATGTTTGTTACCTCAAAACTTTCGACTTGGTGTACCGATTTTGAAGATTCTTCACCATATCAGTTTTAAATTTGCATTAAGTATGTGCGCGACAAATGGACGACTAGATTGGTTGAAGTCGTTTTTTTTTTGTTAAAATGTTCGATTATAATTTAATCTGTCGCCTTGTTGTTGCGCAACTCGCTGCGCTGCACGGCCAGATCTCGTAGAACAAGTGACTGCCGACATTGAACATGTTTGAGTTGGGTGTCATAATACAATTTACATGGGTAATTTTCGTATCCTGACGGAATCAATTGAATTGTAGACGAATTAAAAGCCTAAAAATTGCAGTCCACCCAAGTGCGTTTCTCATCGACCAGGTCGGGTCGGAACTCTTTATACTAGATGCAAAGAAATTTAAACCGTCTACACGGTAGTTACGGTTCGTATTTGAATGGAGCTTCCCACGTGTCGCAACGCACGAGATGTCATTGAAACATGAAATGTAATGTTTTAAAGAATAAAAGCAGATGTCTCATATTTAATGCTAATAAGTCTTGTATATACATACATACATATAATCACGCCTGTTTCCCAGAGAAGTAGGCAGAGATCACGGATTTCCATTTGCTACGATCCAGACATACAACTTTCGCTTCATGAACTCTCCTAACATTCTTCATGCATGCGCGCTGATTTTGGGTACTTTAGTTAATTAGATTGTTCAAGTAACATTGTTGAATAAATACTGCCCCAATTGAGGAATGGAAAGTGGAAACCATAAAATACTGCCCCAATTGAGGAGTGGAAACCATGATGAGACTTGAACCAAATTGAACCATACATACCCCTGTAAAAATAAGGTTGTTGTTCGCAGAGGCCTGGACATCCCGCACGTGGACGTGGTGATAAACCTGGACATCCCGCTGCACAGCAAGGACTACATCCACCGCGTCGGCCGCACGGCCCGCGCCGGCCGCGCCGGCAAGGCCATCACCTTCGTCTCGCAGGTAACACACTGCTGTGTACGGTCACCGACTTTAATTATTGAGCCATTTAGAGCTCACTTTATACTGGACACTTTATAGCTAACTATGGGTGACCGCTTTGAGTGCTTACTAACTGAGCGCTCTCGTGCTTTGGAAGGCACGTTAAGCCGTTGATCCCGGCTGCTGTCTATGACAGCAGTCGTTAGGCCAAGTTAGAGGCCTTCGGGCGGCTTGAGAACTTCTAACAGTCAAGTTGCCCACTCACTTGACAAAGGGGGGTCGAAGTTGCACCACGTCCGTAAGGAATACCCACCGTTACCCTACACGTGACCCCTGGGTGGTGATAAAAGTGCAACAAAAACTGGCAACCGTACTTGTCTTCTCGAAGATCTCACGGTTCGTAAATAAATGCCATACGATTAAATAAATAAATAAATAAGCGAACTATGGACCTGGGTATGTCCTAAAACTACGACCAAGACCACCAGGGAATGGCCAGCAGCATTCCTAGAGTGCGGTGGAGATACTGCGATCGCCAACCCGCATGCCAAGCGTGGCGATTATGGCATTTACCCCCCATGTAATTGGGGGAGGCCTATGTCCAGCAGTGGACGTCCTAGGGCTGATGTGGTGGTGGTGGTGATGAAGCCCAGTATGAAGTGAGCACTAAATGGCTCAACAATGAAAGTCAGTGAGCGTACTCTTTTGTGTTCTCTAGCTGCGAATCCTGCTGCATATCGTATCTGGTTATGTACGCGGCCGGAGGGTCGTTGAACACCGGACCTTATTGTAGAGATGTTATAATATACGATTTCAAGCTAACATGGTAATTTCATTAACATTAGAATTGGGATGTTGACAACAATAAAAAAAAATACTCTTACATTACCAATAAATAAATCTCACGAAAATATCACGCTTCTACTTATTTTTGCTATTTTAAAGATTTAAATACAGGAAGAACAATAAATGGACGCTATTTGATCATAGAAAAGGCGTAACGTCACTTGTTGCTATTTCCCTACAAACTTCATACCAACAGAGCGTTTTTGACGTTTCATTAAAAATTGCTGATTTGACTATCAGTCAACATCCCTATTATCAACTTATTATCAACTTAGTATGTAAGTCCGTTAGTTTCGGTGACCCTCTGACTCTTGTTTTGGTTCACTAGTATTTAGTGTTTTATTTAGTTTAATTTCTAAGCCACAGGGTCGGCAGAATAACAGCATCTATCTCGGCTGCTGTCTATGATAGCAGTCGTTAAGCCAAGTTAGAGGCCTTCGGGCGGCTTGAGAACTTCTAACAGTCAAGTTGCCCACGCACTTGACAAGCCTAATGGTATATTGATTTAAACTTGCACGATTTTTACACATTATTATTGGTAAACGGGACTTAATCGCGTACAAAAATTATTCAACTGAGGTGTGTCCGCCGTTTCGAATGTATCGCAACATCCGTGGTCACGAGATGACTGGCTTCAGCGGGTATTAACATCTTCTAGCCGCACGGGTTTTCCGTACTACCCGCACTTGGTCTTTATTATTCACAATTACACAAGGGTTGTCACTCGCCCGACACACAACACTAACAACTTCCGTTAATTTAATGGAAGACGTATTTTGACGCTTGCACTGACTAATAACTGGATTCCACGTAGATGAAATCTTAAAACCCTCATCCCGGTTGAAATTACGATGTTTTTTGATTTCAACGGCTTCACGTACCTTTCTACTGTAAAAATGACGTTCTGTGGAAAGGACTTTCGGTTTATGAAGCTCAATCCAGTGGTTTGGTCCTGACTTCGTAAATGCTCGGCTATGGCAGACTTATTAACCTGACGATTTCTGTCAGCTGTGATGTGCTCCTTGACCCTTTCTGCAATAGTAGTAGGAACTCCCACAACTGCAGTCGATCTTGTAAACGCCAGGTGATTGATAGGGGATAACATCCTTTGGCGATCTTAAATGCCTCGCAAGCTTGGATAACGGTACGTATACGGTTTTAATCGAGTACTTTTCTAGTACCAAAGCCTAATGGTAATGTCAATAAGGTCTAGTTTCCCTCTTGAGTTGGAAGGTCAGATGGCAGTCGCTTCCGTTAAAACTAGTGCCTAGGCCAATTCTTGGGATTAGGTAGCGGACCCCAGGCATTGTCCAGAATGCAACTAAATGGGAATAACGATAGGATGATGATGATGATAATTATTTGCAATTTATTGTGATATTTTGATGGTTTACTAACCATGCTATGAATTTTAACACGTGGCAAGTAGCCAATTCTAGAGATAGATAGTTGAGACTGGTGTAACCGGGTATTTTGTTCCAGTACGACGTGGAGTTGTACCAGCGCATCGAACAGCTGATCGGCAAGCAGCTGCCGCTGTACCCGAGCGAGGAGAGCGAGGTCATGGTGTTGCAGGAGCGAGTCGCCGAGGCGCAGAGACTCACCAAGATTGTAAGCAATACATTATAGTGTAGTCTTAAGCTTGAAACGCAGAGCGCAGTTCAGCGTCTTTGCGGGGCGGAGGCGGTTTTGCGGTACAACGAACGCGGGCCGGGAGACGTCACACCAAAAACACCGCGCGGGATAGCGAAGCGGACGCGGCGTGTGTGACATATGAAGCAGTGATCGACAATGTCGACAGTCGATAGTTTCAAAAAGATCCGATATAATATATTTCGAGCTTCAACGAGTTCTGGAGTGGAGACCGCGAACGACTCGCCCTGTGGGAGGACGATCTGAAGAGTGCCGGGAAGCGAATGCATGGGGACAGCTGAGGCAGGGTACACCGGGTAGGGACAGTGCGGCCGTTAGGAGCAGTTGTGACGTCATCGGTAATAAGTAGTTGTTCGGACGCAGGGTTGTACAAAGCGTCTTTCTTTGTTTTGACATGTGATTAGCATCATTCCTATATTATTCGTTTGAATAGATAAATTAATGAAAAAAAAACTAGCCAAGTGCGAGTCGGTCTCGCGCACCGAGTGTTCCGTACAACTAAAAAACAAATCTGATTTATTAATGTATTGGTATGTTTCGGTAAAATATACGTAATTTTAAACAAATCACTAAATTTCAAGTTGATATGTCAATGGGAATTTAAAAAATCTTCGGAACAAAATGTGACACGCGAGTGACAGCAATAGGGCCTAATCCCAAACATTCATGATCGAAGTACATATATTATATTCTATTCAAGAAAGAGTTGTTTAATTTTCTAGTTAAGAAAGCATATTATTCCATAAAAGAGTATTTAAATGATTACGACATAAAATAATGAACTACTACATTACGAACTTCATTATTATATATTTGTCATTATGAAAAATATTATTATCACTAATTTCTATTTTAAAAGTAAGTACTAAGTGTTTTAGGTATTCAAGGTACAACGTGCTCCTTACTTGATCTGTTCCTATGTAATTCATACCTAATATTACGCACTATTATAAATAGACTCAAATGGTCGGCAATATTTATGAATTGAAACATCTATAAACATAACAATGACAGTTGTAACTTGACTTAATTTGTTGCGCGATTCGCGCGAAGTAATTGCCGGCCTGACTTTACGTTAAACGTGTTGCCGCGACGGCGAAGCGGGCCCGACTGAGAACGGGGGAGACCGGCCGACACGTCAATCATTTAGCGCGTAGCATAAGCGGCCGCGCACACATCGCCGCGTGTATGTGTGCGTGAGCCGCGGGTGCACCTTTTGTATGGAGTGTCCTTACCCGGTGTACCCTGGCTGAGGGCCGGGTGTGACGGCGCGAATTGGCGAAGGCCTACGAGTATGTCCAGCAGTGCAGGACTGCGGGCTGATGTTGATGATGAATTGATGATAGTCTTTTCCAGTTACAGCTTCGCTTGTTTTTGTTGCGTTCTTATTTTAGCTTTTTGAGTAAATTTGTAATTTGGTTTATGCACAGATTTAGGTTCGCGTCTGTTTTGTGGACATATCTAAAGTTACCTACGGGCTAGAAAGCCTAATTTTTGGGTGGACTTATACTACAATATAATGAAACGGGTCACACTTCTCGTCGATTATCAATCGACACGTTGCAGACCGGTTCGCGGTCCTCACTCACCCACTCACTGGTCTACACTGACTCATATTCTGCATAAACGGCATCAGCGTTTCTATAAGTTTATGTATCAACTAATAAACAAACACAAAACTTCATAATTCCTTAATCTGTAGACCATTGACCACAAGAGAAAAACTTTTGTTAATCGAACTGCGTAAGTCCAAAAGAAGATATTTCCTCGCTTTATTTAAAGTATCTCTGCCAATTTTCTGACTCTGTTTTTTTTTGTGATTTTATATAATCATTGCAATGCTCTGTGATAGACTACATACAAACATCAAGTAAGTAGGTATCTATCTTCTTTCGAACGCTTCTCAGAACTCCGGTGTCCGCCCTCTCTAATTGCTCGTCGTATTCACGGCCACCGACGCACATATGTAAGGGCGTCGCCAGCCGATGAATTGTGCACTCTAGAGCATTTTGAGTTTCTAGGAGTCTCTTGGCGACACCTTTGCAAAAGCAATTTCTTTACAAGTATGTTCCTGAGGGCCGTGGCTGGCAGTGAATGTGTTAAAGGTATTAGATAGAAAGATATATGTTACTGACAAAAATGCACATAACAGGAAATGAAAGAGCTAGAAGACAAGAGGAACACGAAGGGGCGCAAGCGCGGCGCCGGCGCCGCCAGCGACGACGACGACACGGAGGACGCGGCCGGCGTGCGCCGCCGCATCCACGGCCGCGGCAAGCACGGACACGGCGGCAAGCACGGACACGGAGGCAAGCACGGACACGGAGGCAATCACGGACACGGTGGCAAGAAGAAGAAACGATGAATATAGCTGTTATTATTACAATGACTTTTTCTCAGATACACCGCCTACCTACCTACAGCCGTATCAACGTGTGTAAGTAAAGTGGTTTGGGCCCGCCAACTAATTTTGATACAGGGCCCGTCCAAAGCACGCTCCACTGCACAGATATCAGAGTAAAGCAGATCCACTTATTTAATTATCAATCGAAAATGAAAAATTGATCACCCCGGGCGGGATTTGAACCCGCGACCTCTGGAATAAAACTGATTGAAAGATTCGTCGCCTCGGGATAACCCGCGGTAGCTCAGTTGGAAAGAGCGATGGACGGATTCCAGAGGTCGTGGGTTCAAATCCCGCCTAGTGATCAATTTTTCATTTTCGATTGGAAATTATAATTCCGCTAAGTGGACGTTTCCACTTGTAAAAATATTTACATCCGCTTATTTAAGTTGAACGATTTCTGTACATCTGACCTATTCTCACTAAGCACAAATCGATAAGTTTTGAGAGAGACACATAAGTGATATCTGACAGGTGTCTCCACTTTCATAACTGCAAATTATACTGAACTGACGTTTTGAATTATATGGGAATTAACATTTTGGTGTGCTTTTAAATGGAGACAATTCGTTAACAGCCGAAAATGATCGTACTATCTGTCCCGTTCTAACTCATCTTGGTTAGCCATAAGGATTTAAAGAGACAACTATATGAAAAATCATCTTGCTTAACACTACGGATCTGTTGGTGTTATTAATCTAAGCTTTTTATTGTAAGGCGATGGGTACAGTTTATGGTCAGTTAAACAAATATACATTCGCACCCTCGTGACTACAATGTTAAATACACACATAGATAAATTCCATTATTTGTAGTCCCAAACTTTTTAAAAAATTGGGGGGGGGGGGGATGTTTTATGGACACAGACTCAAAAACTCCGCATTTCGGAAACGGTTCTGGAATGTACGGAACGCATTAGTGCCGCCCTAGCGTCACGCCTATCACGTCGTTTTTCAATGGACGACTGCAGTTCTCAGCCGCGACCGTATACCAAGTTACGTGGTTACCTGTACAAAATATATGGTGTACCATAGATCGGTACACCATATATTTTGTATGGTGTTATTTGGCCACTGTGGCTGCTACGTAGTATATGACGCTGACTGTACTGGCAGGGCCGTAGTCTCTCATGAACTGTTGCGACCTCCATTAATCCAGCGCTTGGCAGTTCACAGATTAGACTGCTTGCCGGGGGCCTAGCGATAATAGGTTTAAAACTACCTTCAGCACTTCTCGTATGGACGAAGGCGAAATTGACTAGTCCCACCACTTGCTCGTTAGGTATGTATGTGGATTATGGTGTTGTGTTCTCCCACTCCCAAGGATAAACTGGGTTGACTGACAGTGATGGACCTGCATATGTCTAGCTCTCAACACAACCAATCCTGAAGTCTGTCATTGTAAAATAAAAAGTCATTGTAAAAAAAACTAGCCCAGGATTATTGACTTTACTAGAGAGGAGAATAGAGGTCCACTTCGCTATGCCAATCAACTTGTTGCGAGAAGCACTCGATTAGATTTATTAATGGTGCGTAATAAAAATAACATAATATATTATTCATTTATTTATTAATTATGTCAACACAGTGAAATAAAAAAAACTACACAATTAGGTTAACTTTATCGCCCAACTCGGTGACAGCCACAAAAACAAAATGCCACAAATGCATTAGGTACATCGAATGCATATGCGTATGTAATGCTTATGCTATGATATTATCATGTAGCAGTCCATTTTCATTAGTAGTTTCATATATCTAGTTCGGGTCCTGTCACAGCTTCGTAAATCTCGCGGTAGACGTCTTTCATCCTGTGACAAAGAAAATCTAAAGACACGCACACTGGGATACTTCCATTGTAATACCTGTTTCTGTATCCTACAGACTTTTCCTTGACTTCTACTAGTATCTCGTTTAGACAACCGCATTGCCACGGATTCCGATCAAAATAAAACAGCTCAAGACTGCCAAACTGAAATACGAAACTCTCAGGTAAGAACGTTAACCTGTTGATGGACAAATTGATTTGCGAAAGATTTTTACATCCGCTAAAGATATGAGGTGATATGTATTCAATATGATTATTTTCCAAGTTTATCGATTTTAAACTAGTGAGATTTGTAAAAAGATAATCGGGTAGATACCTAATGTGGTTCCGATTTAAATGGACGCTCTCTATATTTCTTAGATGTTGAAACGTATCATTGTGGATGAATTCAATAAGGTTGTTGTAAAGATGCAGTCTCTGCAAATTCCCTAGCGAAATAAATACGTTTGGGTTGTCTATTGCTTTGATTTGATTATTGTACAAGTTTAACTGTAAGAGCGACGGGCGCGCGGCGAGTTGAGGTACTTCTTGTAGGGAACAATTGTCCAACCACAGTGTGTGTACCGAATCTAATTCTTCCAACAAATTAACCGGTGTCCCACTCATATTGTTCCCAGTAAAACCAATTCTTTGCAATCCTCTACAGTTGTGGAATATGCTCGAAGGTAAATCTTTCCCTTGAATTCTGTTATAACCTAAAAAGAGAGCCTGTAGTTGAGGAACAGATTTAAATACGTCTGTATCGAAGCTCTCAATGTTGTTCTTACTTAAAATGAGCGTCTCAAGATTGGGAAGTACCAAGTGGGTAGATTCTATTTTGCTGATGTTGCATTCTTGAAGGCTTAAGATGGTGGTTACGTTGTCTGGGTTCCCTGGTTGGATTACACGTCTAGGTATTAGTTGGGGACATCCAGGCCAGGTGGTCGAGTCTGCAGCGGCTTGGGCGATGGTTATCACTACAGACCACCAAACACGTGCAGACACCATCTGAAAGGTTAGGTATTAGCTTGACATTGGCCAGGAATTAGGTATAGGTATATTATATAGTAGTCGCGCAAGATGGTCTAACAAAAATTAAAAATAAACTATTGAGGACTCAAACAAATTAATTAACATTATCAGTAATCCCTGTAACTTGGGAACCAACATTGAAATACAATAAGTTAATTATATTTTGATAGGCACCAAGCGTTGTAACACGAATAATAACGTGTCGTTATGTTGAGAATCATTTTACTAACAAAAGTTTGGAAACAGGATAATGTACTCAAAATTTACTGTTATTATTATTACTCGAACCGTTAGAGCGTGAAGATATACATACAGGTGAGAGGTAGGTCCATTATGGGTTTGGGCCTACATCTCTGTTGTTTGCCATATTACCAAAGAAAAATATGCAACAGAACATGCTGATTTTTTGGGCACAGCGACCCAGGGAGTTGATTGGGCTTTAAATAACTATAGGCAAAGGTATACTTATTGTATTAAATTGAAGAGGATAAATTAATAAATAATACCTTATAATAATTATACTTCCAACATCTCTGTTGTTTGCCATATTACTAAAGAAAAATATGCAACAGAACATGACGATTTTTTGGGCACAGCGACCAAGAGTTCATTGGGCTTAATTTAACTATAAGCAAAAGGTATACTTATTCTATTGAATTAAAGAGGATAATGTTATAAATATACTTATAATTATACTTTCTAAGTTATTAATCTAATTTGCACATAAGGAAATACACACAGGATATGTTCCTCGTAAAAATGATGAGACAGACAAATATTACTGTATAAAACTAAATAGAATCTTACCGTGCGTAACTGTAAAAATAAACCGCCTACTCCGTATTTGGGCTAATAATTGTCGTGTGCTCTCGCCTGAGCGTGAGTTGCGACTGGCAAGCCAAGTAACGATTAACGAAGCAGCATCTGTCGAATGTAGTCTGATACTCGTAATGTTACAAATATTAACAGCTGACTAAAAGTTGGTTTAAACTTAAATTTTATAAAGGTCAAGTGTGTAACTAAATGGCGCACGAGACCATGAGTATGACTATTACTGAGTTTGGATTTATTTTAGATTAAGGGATAATTCTGGTTGATTTTATTAAAATAAGTGCAAGTAAAAATTTACAGATACCATGAAGTGATTAAAATTTCGAATAATGTATAAAATATATAATTTCGTCAGCGGTGCTCCAAGCGTCATCTCTTATTAAAATTTGTCAGAACTATTCGACCTTAGTATGGTACAGTCTCTTTGTATAGGTCCTCTTTGCTAAAAGCCTAAAAGTAACGAGTGTATAAGTCGATTTTTTCCCGGCTGTTTTTTATCTTCAACACTTTTTAACTAATCCAGTAGGTAGCTCACAAGACGGATTACTGGCAGTGTACCCTGTTACTGGGACCATTCGCTTTGAAACTCATGCGCATTTTGAGTTCTTAAAAATAGGTTCCTTAACCTTTAAGGCACCACCGATCTAGAAGGAAATAAAAATATGTACAGAATAGTTACGTTTTGGTGATTCATTTGAAGAAAAGTCACTTTTACGAAAATGCAATCTAATTAGAACCTTAAATCGTAGAGCTAAGATTGAAATCCTATTGACACCTATGTGGTCACTCAATCGCCGCTGCCATCAATTCATTCAATCAAAGGTAACTAACTATACATACATTTATTAGGCGTCACTTTTCGACTCTATTGTATGTGAAGGTCCAAAATTTTTCTTGGATGACACAATGAAAAAACCTTTTCCATAGGCCAGACGGCCTACTCCGAACTTCGTATCGTGCCGTGTCCCTTTCCGTCATATAGTGTATAACACGAGAGTGAAAGGGACGGCACGACACGACATGAAGTTCGATTTACGAAGTTCGGACGAGGCCCTCAGGTGAAATTCAATATTATGTGAATGTCATAAGTCGTTGACAGGGAAAGCTTTCTCACCATCTGTACTCAAGACGCATGAGTAAAATTGCCAAGAGAACAAGTTATTGTGTTCGTCAATTAGACTTCATATTCAATGTACATATCTGCAAAAACAAAGGCTTTAAAAATATGTAACGCGTCCTAATGGAGGATTCACACCAAACGGCCGGAGTCGGCGCGCACGCCACCATAGTCAAAGGAATTCGAACCCTCGATACAGAAGCTAGACTGCGTATGCAAATGGCAGCGGCAGAGCCGGCGGCAGCCCGCAACCCATTCAAATATGAAATCTAACTTCTGTGTGGAGGGTTCGAATTCCTTTGACTGTAGTGGGGAGCGCACAGACTCCGGCCGTTTGGAGTGAATCGTCCATAGCGGCCCTTTAAAGTAGCCTCAGATATTTATGCGCGCTTTGTTGTGGGATATTAATGCCGACGACTGCACAATCCAGGTGAACCTGGTAGCAGGCCTTATACTTACCAGACTGTTGTGTTACGGGAGTGTCTTGGTAGTATTCAGCTGCTGTGGATTGAAAAGGAGGCGGGTAGCGTTCCGGAGTTAGCTGACGGTTCTGGTGGCGCTGACGGACAGTAGCGCGAAATATTGTCCCTCGGCTACACCAGCCGGGGTGAAGGCCTCTGGGCGCAGGTTTGCTGTGCTACCAGGTACCAGTTTTAAAGTGTTAAAGTGGGGAGTGTAGGATATGCTTGTGCGAGGACAATGCCTGGGCTAACCCAGACGCGAAACTGGGTTAGCCGGGGACAGTAGGCCTTCGTCCCAGGCCTCCTTGTTGGGTTTAGCCAGGACCAATTGCACATACCGGACCCTAATTGTATTTAATATTTACCTAGACATAATAGTGTCGGTAACTATAACTTAAGTGTAACATAAATTAAATTGTTGTCGCAGCAGTTCTGGTTTTATTTTGTTAGTAAAAATCTAAATATTACACCATGTCTAACAGTCTTGAGCAACGCTTTGCCGGCAAATGTCCGAATCAAGGAAATTGGAAAGGGTACTTCTCATTAGCAGTCTTATGTTCAAATAAGTATAGGCGAATTCTATAGAAATTATGTGAATAGGTGGAGCCCTATCAGTGAAATTAACACCTGCAGACATTCGCATTAGGTTTAATTTCGTATGTCAACACACCATGTCGTTCGGGCGGAAAAGTTCAATTATCCAAATGCAATAAATATTTCGCCCCTGGACGGGACGTCCCGTCAAATGCAAAATGAAAGGTCACCAAATAAGACTTGGGTCTGGTGATCAATAAGTCGTTTAGGGGTCAAAAGCAACTATTGACGAAGACAATTCGGGAATCAGAGAGATTCTCAAGCAAACAAAATGTTAAAATGGTTTCTTACAGTTTATTCTACAAAATAAACAGTCATCTCTTTCAATAAAAAATAAATAAGAAAAGAAATGCCAAAAAGCGCCGCGCCTGTAAACGACGCCGGCGCGCGCACTTAACTTAAGCGTTAAGAAGAAATCACAACATTGTTTTAAAATTTTTTAATCGTTATTTATTATTTCTATACAAATAGAACTGTACAGATAATTTTTTAAATTATTATTTACCACATTTCAACTGTTCTCACGATAGACTTTTTACAAAAGTGAAAACTATCAACATCACGCACGGAATAAACGAGATCGCGCGCTGCGTCCGCTCGCCGCGGCGCCGCCGGACCGCGTCCGGCGCCCGACCGGACCGCGTCCGGCCGACGGTCCGCCGTCCGGCGGTCCGGCGGCCCGCGGCTCCGCGCAACAACCATCCCTCACACAACTCACACGGAACGAGACGGAAGGCTTCAATTGAGCGCAAGGCATGTGCAACAATTCTGGGTGACCTCACACGGTGATCCCGGGGCCGGCAGGCGGCGACATAATACACTATCTCACCCGCCACGACTTCTGACGCATACAAATAATTTATCACAAATAAATAAGTACAAATTAAACCGACGATAATTCTAATTATCCGTATATATAATACAATCGTGGCAGTGATTTACATACAATGCGCTTACACAATTTATATACTTTTGTTCAATTTAAATGCACTAATTAAAATTAAATGTACAAATCACATAATTTCATTTATTTCAATTTTAAAAATGGTTGGTGAAAAAGTGTATTATTTCTATGTAATGAATAAACACTGGATGTCTTATAGGTTAGGCGGTGTAGGCGCGGCCATTATTGCTATGTCGGGCCGTCAGTACTGCATCATCCCACCCTTCGTCCGGGAACTCTCGCCTCGCACACGTCCGTACAAGATCGTCAGGGGATGCAGCGCAACGACAAACTAAAAATTCCTTGATTGCTGTCCCTTTCAGTCATATAGTCGCGTCCCTTGTGCCCAACGTGTGTGAGGCGCAAAATTCATCGCTTACAAACTTAAATAACGTTCAGAAATCACCTGAGAGCACAAAAAACGCGCTACAAAGGCTGCTATTTCTGCAGCGTCTTAGTTCTAATTTACAGGATGTGGATGATATCGTCTGACAGTTGGGGGAGTGACGCCGCGGAGAGACCGCGAAGTCAGCCCTACTACACGAGCAAGTCGACAGTATCGACTCGCCCCGTATAATCGAGCGCTTCTAGGCTCCGTATACACAAGTTAAAACAAACGGGTTATCCAAACAGTGACCACCCATTTCGTTACTAGGATTTCAATCCTATCTGCTCCCATTAGTGGAGAAAACTGGAGAAAAAACCCCGGCACCACTGTGAGTAAAGGTAGTTATCACAAAATCACTTAACGCGTTCGGTGACAGTACGTCGACAGGCGGACCCTACGTAGGCTTAACAACGCTTAACGACAGCACTGCCAGCGAAAGTGATAAGCGGTACCGGATAGGTTTTTTCCTCAACAGTTATCGCTAGAAACAAATCGGAAAACATCCCAGCTGTTACTTGTAACAGTAAAGTTGGTGGTAACAGATAAGAATAACCCTAACGCCCCGGGCGACGCGGCGACTACGGTATAACTGACTTACCTAAATAGGCACACTGTTGTTGAAATACTACGACTAGCATATATTTTAGTTGCTTGGAGATACCTCGGCTCCGAATGCGACATGACCCTTAACTACGGGTGTTCAATCGCTATAAATACAGGTCGGTGCCTCACCGTAGCGCAGGCATTGGGTACTAAATCTAATGGTAGCCTAGACAACATAATCACCTAGCGTTTATCTAATTGTGATGTCTAAATGTTGAGCGTAGACCCCCGAAAGACCTATAAAAGTAGGCTTCATGCACTTTGATAATCTTTTTACAGCTGTGAAAACCAAAACACGAGTGTTTTTGGCACGAGAATTCGACAATCGACATCGCCATGCATTTTATAGCGCTGTCGACTGTAGAACTAGTTTGACTACCCAACATAAGGGTGCTTTTCCATCACAGATACACCCTAGCTGTCAAACATGCGAGGTGACAAATGCACTAAAGAGCAAAAACGGATTTCTTATGCAAATTTAAAACAAAGCGTATCCATTTTATATGCACTTGAGTGTACTTGTTAACACAACTTAGTATATCTCTGGTGGAATTTCACCCTAAAACCCTCAGGTGCTGGTCTTTGCGGCCGACAGGTCTCGCCCGGAACCGAAGACTACAATGAACGCGCGTCTACTGGAGGCCGCCATGTCGCAGACGGAGCTCGCCGGGCCCGGGGTCCCTACATCAATATCACATTGTTTCTATATAATAACCGACCAACGGCGGGAGCTAGTTGCATCACATGATATCTTTCGCTTACTTCGTTCACATGCAAATTCGATACAAAAACCGTGTACAACAATAATAAACTGCCAGCGTGCAATATTTTACAACAGATCGATTCAATGCTTACTTAATTAAAAATCAGACATTACCATTTTTTTTTCATTATTGGAAAATTCATCACAGAAATACTTAACTTACTCTACTGAGAAATATAAAAAATACTGACGCAACGGAATTCGCGATAACACGGTAAAAGCGGCGATGCCCATCGTCAGTCTAATTGTGACTATTTCAAATGTTACTCATACTTTTTAATGTCCATAAAAAGTTGCAAATTGAAAGTAGGAGCGGGCTCGGTCGGGTGCGTCGGGAGTTCTCGTAGCCTCGTGAACCGATTGTTCTAAACACTGCGGAGTCTGACTCCAGAACCGTTGCACTGCGGGCCGGTTGTTGCGCGACAGTCACGTCACGGCACTCTGTCCAGCCTCAATTCAAGTCTCGGTCCTCTAAGTACTTGTATTCGAATGTGAAGCCCTCCTTTTTGCGCTGGCCCCACTTCTCGTAGTCAAAGTATATGTACGTGCCCTGGAATAACAATAAATCATTATGTTAGCATCTCAGTTAACCCTCTATTGGGCACAACCTAAATGTTGACTAAAAAATTCTATGCAGTAGCAAAGAGACTTAAATTTCGGAATTTAAATTTTTTTCATGCCGTTGTACAATTTAAAGTTTCAACCACTCCATATCCTTTCAGGGATACCTAATCTCAAATTACCCTATTAATATTTACCTCAACACAACCTAATGTACAAAACACATATTATCTTATAAACGTAAATTCAAACTAGCCTTATGTCTGAATACCTCCCAAAAAACCCTTAAAACCAAAACGATCTCATCTCAATTATGTACTACTACCGAGATCACCTGTGATAAATATACTAGTCCATAAATAGAAAATCCCGTGAGTTTGAGACATATTAAAATACAATGAAACGGGTCACTCACGTCTTTAAGGTCGAATATCGGTCGACATGTTTCAGACCGGTTCGCGGTTCTTAACCATGAGTATTTATCGCGGCGGCGGTTGTGTGTAATAAGAGAACCGCCGCCGCGATAAGTACACGAATAAGGACCGCGAAAAATAGACCATTCTCAAAATACACTCGTCTCAAAACACCCTTTTTGTGGCACAATGGGCCCTACACGAAGTAGCCGTCCATACCTGCTCGTACTCCTCGTTGATAAGTTTGGGCTCCTCGTGCCTCTGGAACCACATCATGTACTTAGTGTGGAAGCGCCAGCTCTGCTTCTTGAGCGCCTTCGCCGCGAGGTACTGCGCCTTGCTGCCCTCCATGTAGTAGAACACGAAGAATAGCGTCTCTGTCGACAGCCGCTGGAAGAACTCTATGCTGTCTGAATGGGGGACTACCACCTGGAATGTTCAAAATGTTACGTCAACTTGGTGGCAGAAGATGGGGAAGATTACAGCAGACTCCATAAAATAAAGGGTAGTAATAAAAGCTCCGAACCTAAACTAACCTCATCATTCGCGTGCCCTTTTCACATTTACTTGGGGTCGGCGCATATTTTTTTCTTCCATACATAGCTCTCTATCGCCCGTCATCTCATCACTCACATCCTTCCTTTTCATATCGTCTCAAGCAATCCATCCACGTTTTCCTTGGCCTACCCCTCCTCTTACATCCCTCCACATTCATGCCTAATACCTTTCTTGTCACATGACTTTCATCACTCCGCATAACATGCCCATACCACCGTAGACGATTAGCTCTCAACTTATCATCTATGGGTGCTACTTTCAGGCTTCCTCTTATATACTCATTCCTTATCTGATCCATTCTTGTTACGCCACTCATCCATCTCAACATTGTCATCTCCGTAACATGCAATATCTTTTCATCTGTCACCTTTGCGGCCCAACATTCCGAACATGAACTAACCTAACCTACAAAAAACTAAAACGTACTGACTGAAATACTAACGAATACTCATGAGCGAATAATTCGGAATTATTATTTTAGTCGCACGTTCAGTTTTTCTGTGTACTGGTTCATTATTTCTCTAAAATAAGTAATTCGTTTATTGGTCAATGTGTACGTTATTATAATAAGGTTCCACAAGACATTCAATCATTGCCTCTACTCTACATAAATTTAAATTTAAGATAAAAGAAACACTATGCAAAAAGGGATACTATAAAATATCTGACTATCTCACTTAGCGGGACCCGTGGAATTAATTTGTATTTTTTATAATTACTAATTTATTACTGAATATTTTACACAATGCAATGTAATGTATGTAAAATGTTTGTTAAAAAGTAGTTTTGTAGTGTTTGTTATTATTGACGGCATAAAGAGATTGTGAAATCCTACTAGAAATAAATGATATGATATCACCACCATATCAGCCGAAGGACGTCCAGTGCTGGACATAGACCTCCAACAAATTTCATGGGGGGTAAATGCCATAAACGCCACGATTGGCATGCGGGTTGGCGATCGCAATATCTCCACCACACTCCAGGGATGGTGCTGCCCATCCCCCGGTATATGATATGATATGAAGCCAATGATGTCAGATCCGCTTGGAACTAACTGTTCACAGGGACACAAAAACCATCCAAAGCAGCGCTAACTACAAAAATTGGGGTGTTTTTTTTCTGGTTATCAGATACATTTTGAGTTTGTGTTCCGAAAATACGAATTATTATTAGTATGAACATCATATACGGTCGGTGTCTATCTCATATTAAATTACGAGGGGTGCCAGGGCCCAGTAGTGGGAAGTATATAGGCTAATGATGTATTTGGTTTGTAATACTGCAGGGTCAGGCAGATGTTCCTTGTCCACATTTGAGTTAATTTGCTTTTCTAACCTGATAAAAGATTGACAAGATTCTGTCGTATTTAACATCTTGTGTTCCTGTGGTTGTCCCTTCCTTGAAAGGAGGCGCAAGCCCAACAGTGGGAAGTATATAGGCTGATCCTGTACCTGGTTGTAGTACTGCGGGGTCTGGCAGATGTTGCGGGGCAGGTAGGGCCGCGCGCGCTCCGAATCGCTGGGGTGCGGCATGTGGTAGAACGACGCCTCCATCATCTGGAACTGTAGTTGGTGCTCCTGCAAGTAGACATAGACTGCTATAGCTGAGTATACAACAAGTGGAACCGGGTATATCATAAAACTACGACCAAGACCACCGGGGGATGGGCAGCAGCATCAGCTTCCAATCGGCAGCGTGGCGATTATGGCATTTACCCCCCATGAAATTGGGGGAGGCCTATGTCCAGCAGTGGACGTCCTTTGGCTGATATGGTGGTGGTGGTGGTGGTGGCTTGCTATAGCGAATACACGTATCCGTCGACTTGTCAGTTTTTGGTACACATCAAATGACACGAATGTCGCATAGGCATACCGGCACAGTGTTGATAGGCATATTTCGTTGCGCACATAACAAATTATTTCGCAAATATGGCGCAGTCGCATAAAGAATAGCGCATAGCGAAGTGTGGTACCGACATAAGATGTGAAGCCAAACGCAGTAGGCGACACAACTTCGACGTCATGTCTGCCTTGTTATCTACCCGGAACACAGTAACGCACGCAAGCGTGTAAAAGGCATTCAAGCGTAAATAAAGGCTTTAAGATTCCGCAGTAAGCTCGGTTCTCCATACAAACGTAATTTCGCTCTCATTTTAAAATGGCATGCTGAAATCTTTTGAAACTTTGTATCCATAAGGGGATCCGGTATATCTAGGTCGGAAATTAGTTTCTGTTGCTTGAAATTATAATGGAGAAAAAATACAGCGATTATTAATTTCATACAAGACCTTAAAAAAATTACTCTATTTTTTACCATTCCAATTTCTAGCAACGGAAACTAATTTCCGACCTAGATACGGCGGATCCCATTGTGTATACAAAGTTTCATGTTATTTCAGCATGGCGTTTTAAAATGAGAACGAAACTACGTTTGTATGGAGAATCGAGTTCGGTCGAGCGTACGGGGGACTCTTTTAAGACTGCGCAGTACGTTCGGTTCTCCATACAAACGTATTTATGCTCTCATTTTAAAACGCCAGGCTAGAATAACATGAAACTATGTATACACAATGGGATCCGGCATATCTAGGTCGGATCATAGTTTCTGTTGCTTGAAATTATAATGGAGAAAAAATACAGCGATTATTAAGGTTTTCATACAAGCCGTAAAAAACTCAAAAAGCCACTGTATTTTTTTCTTTTACAATTTCTAGCAACAGAAACTATGATCCGACCTAGATATGCCGGATCCCATTGTGTATACAAATTTTCATGTTATTCTAGCATGGCGTTTTAAAATGAGAGCATAAATACGTTTGTACGGAGAACCGATCCACACCGATCGTACTGCGCCCTCTTAAGTTTATGGGCGGTGGGCGAGCCGCGGCAAGCGTGTAAATGTAGCACTCAGTAAAGTAAGGGGGTAGTTACCGAGTTGAGCGGCAGCGGGCCGAGCGGCGCCACGCCGAGTAGCGGCGGGATGTGCGCCTGCGCCAGCGCCGCGCCTCGTCTCACGTTCTGCAAATACAAATGTAACGGAGAGACCATTTCACCAAACTAGGCTATACCATGCTTCCGCTTTAAAAACCTATAAAAAAAAGCTTTATCCAGCGGGCTCTACCGCGTCATCAGTACACCGTGTGGGGTTTACCCACGCCGCCCCGCATGGAACGTGATCGCCAGTCTCCCCTCGAGAATCGCGCCGCCCTGACGCCGCTGGACCGGATGCTGGTGGCGCAGGGCCGGTCTTTTTAGCACTATTTGGCCTACGTCCAGTAGAGGACGTCCCTCGCCTGATATTATGATGAATGTTTCACATTTAACCCATAAATGCATACAGTATCAAAAATGATTTTACATTTTATTTCTGAAACAACTTAAATTATAATGTCATCTAAGTCAATCAAGGGTTTGTGACCCAGTCTAGTCCCAAATTAACGTTAAACTTTGACTTGTATCATTTTTGATACTTCATGCAGCTAAGGGTTAGTACCAATTTGTCTTTGTAGCGAATTTGTTTTCTCGATCTCCGGCTAGCAGAATCAACGTCCGCGGCGTGGCACGAGACGGTGAAATCTACCCTTTTAAAGCGTTATTTTACTGATGTTGGCAGCAACTTTTAATAAAACGTCAACAACGCTCGGTCAGTATGAAATTTCTAAGGAAACATGACTTATTAAATCAATTTTTCTATGGTCACACAGCGTCCTTTTTATGTAATATTTATGTATTACAAAATCATTAAAATAGCAAATATAAACTAATGTTTGATGTATTCCCAGTATTTTCGTAAGTTTTATTTACAAGTAAATATATACTTCTTTTTAACCGCCTTTAAAAAAAGGAGGAGGTTCGCAATTCGTCGAAGACTCGTTCTCAACTCGGAGACTAGTGGACCGATTTCAAAATTTCTTTTTTTTGTTTGAAAGGGTATGTTTTCTTGTTGGTCCCATTGTCACCAAGTCTGGATCTGATGACGGGATCGTGGAAAAATCGAGGGAACTCTTGGAACTATAGCAGGAAGGGCCGTGTGAGTATGGAAAAGTTTGGAGTCTGTGCTTTTTTGTTAAACTTTCACTTGTTCTGTCATAAAATACCGTGTTTGCGCAGTGCGAGTGAAGGCCCGCTGAGTCGGCGAGTCGCTGGCGTGCACTAACAGTGGGTAGTGGCAGTGAGTACGCACCTGTCCGCTGGACGCGAGGCCCGCTCGCTGCACGGCCTCTTGCGCCATGCTTTTGAGCGACGCGGTGCCGCTCGCGCCCGACAGTAGGGGTGTCGTCGCCTCGCCTCGCCCGCTGCAACACACAAATACAAATTACTAGCTGTTGCCTGCAACTTCGTCAGCGTTTTCGCTCCTATTGATTGACAGCGTGATGTTATATAGCCTAAAGCTTTCCTCGATAAATGGACTATCCAACACAAAAATATTTTTTTAATTCCAACCAGTAGTTCCCGAGATTAACGCGTTCAAACAAACTCTTCAGCTTTATAATATTAAGTATAGATTTATTAACCAAAATAAGGCTTAGGCTGGGTTGCACCGAGTTACGATCACAGACTGATCAACGTAAAATTTATGGCGCCGGCAGCTGTCATCCCATAGAAACTTGTCAAACTTTCCACACATTGAAATTTTAACGAACTCTGCTTACGATTACAGACGGTTTGGTGCCACCCAGCCTTATACAAGTAATTATCTTTTAGACTCCAAACTAGGCCGAACTTATATTTTGGACTCTGAGTGAGGATTTCTATAGAGATCCTATATAGTTCCACCGAGAGGGATCGAAAGCTCTTAAGCAGCGAAATTGAGAACTGATCTTAAACGTCTGGCGGCTTACCATAAACAACCTTTTTAATTTGGGCGGGTTATCGTTTATTTGCCTGAAGCTATTTGACATGACGTTTAGATGACATCGAGGCATATAAACAAAAGCGGAACTATGACAAGGACAACAAATGCTATATCCCTCTCTGTCGCCCTTATTTAGCCCTAGCAAGTATACCTTTAAGCGTAAGCTTAAGGGCTATTTGTTGACGCTATATCCAGCACTTAAAGTATCCCAACCTTCCTTTCTTGTATTGTAGGTTCCTATTTTTTATTGCGGTGTTATTTATACACGATGTATACTTACACGGCCCCACACGGCGGACTGATGACCTGGTAAGGGTCGCGGGTGGCGCAGGACCGGTCACTGTGGAAGTCTTTTGGGGAGGCCTATGTCCAGCAGTGGACGTCATTCGGCTGACATGATGATACTTACTTATTGACGACATGCTGTGGCGTGTGCGGGTGCAGGGGCCCGTTGACGGTGAGCGGCGACGCCGCCGGCTCCGCGGGCGCGCTGGGCGCGGGCGCGATGGAGCTCTTTGAGGTCTGGTAACAACAAACATTCTTATTATTATACATTACTTAGGGTGGTATTCCACTCGTCCAATATCTTTGTCCAATCTTTGATCAAATTTCTTTGACGGAGGCCCATTACACTTATCCAATATCTTTGTCCAAGTTTTATTTTTTTCATGCGTAGCCATATTGATTTAAATGTCATCAGAATCTTTGATCAAATGTCGGGGTCCCCTTTAAGATTCATGAAATCATCCAATTTCTTTTATCAAATGTATATTGAACAAAGATGTTGGATGAGTGGAATACCACCCTTACCCTCACACACGACATAATTACTAAATAGTCACATTTAATTTTGCCCTACTAACCGTAAATCTAACAAACTGCAATACGTGCAAATTATTCACAAACGTAGACTTTTGTCAACTACATAATTAAGTAAACTCCGTTAACCTAGTTTGTCATTTTTTTCGCTGACACAGAATAATGTAATATTTATGTATTTCATGTGCATGATTTTTTAATTTGATTTGATTCATTATTACATTAGTTTTATCTTTGCCTAAGATACAGGAATAAAATCCTAGTTTAGGAGCATCTAACAATTTGTAACTTGTAAGTATGTTCAATCACAATGTAACATTAGCTACAAGGATTATTCAATAAATTAATATTCTTATAATGTATCATAATTACAATCCTACCAAAAACATTACATGTAAACTTGGCGGCCAAGACTCGCAAGCACCAAACGTTTTCACTCTAAAACGAACTAGTCTATCCTGTGCATGTATTAGTTTAGATTCTTGGCAAATAAGATTTATGTAATGCCGAGTTAATGTATTTGGTATCAATAAATAAATAAAATAAAATCGGTACTAGACGATGATACATGTAATAGATCATACTTCATTACCTAGTAAACATCCAAGACTCTACAGGAGTAGCAATTTTAGAACGAAAGTGTAACATGGTTGCGCCTTAATTTAGGTTCCGTGTATAATTTACAGAATGAAAATGGATTAATTTGTAATGGAATGATAACGATGAACTATCGCTTTACAACTATGTATGTTAATGTAGAGAGGACATTCTCTTTACATATGTGGATCATCAATGTTAAACGAAATCCATTGAAAATACCAAACAGAAAACATGACGATAATTTACTACAAAAATAAAATTCAGTCCGTTTTTACAGCATATGTTTTGTTTTATTTTTAACGTCCCTTATCCATGTTAGTTATAATGTTTGACGTCAAAGTGACATAAATTGCTTCCTGTCACCGTTTTATCACATAAACAAATGCCCTTACCGGGATTCGAACCCGGGACATCCACCTTGGATGATGATAGATCGTAGGGCTAGGGGACACTAGCATATTGATGCGACTGCATACCACCACCACCACCATATCAGCCAAAGGAAGTCCACTGCTGGACATAGGCCTCCCCCAAATTCACGGGGGTATATGCCATAATCGCCACGCTTGGCATGCGGGTTGGCGATCGCAGTATCTCCACCGCACTCCAGGAATGCTGCTGCCCATCCCCCGGTGGTCTTGGTCGTAGTTTTAGGACATACCCGGGTCCGCGACTGCATACATTAACCGGTTATTAACAAGTCAATATGATAATAATGATTTAAAAGAACAAAATATGGTCAACCCAAAATTAGCATTCTTTAAAATAGGTACGCCAGTGTTATTAACACCGTACAACCGTTACCGTTAAGTAACGTTAATAATTAACAAAAAAACCATGCGGTTAGTATATGGAGTTCAGTAACACGGCACAATATTTTTGGCACCGAACAATGAGATTTCATGTCGTTAAGTATAAAGTTGCAATATTGATGTTGCCATGTAGTTCAACTCCATGTTGCATGTTGAGTCATTAAATGCTTCAAATCGTCAATGGATAGTGTATACTTCAAATAATTGAACAGATGTTAAAGGTCTTTCTTTATCAGTTAAAAACGGTCAATAATTTATGCAATTTTCTGTATGAATTGACTTGTATTTTGTCATTTTCTCTTTGTAACTATGTTGTAAATTAAAATTAAAATTCAAGTCAAAAACAGGTTTTTGCCGTTTCAGATTCTACTGCACACAAAATTTAAAATGGCTTCGTTATTATGACGAACTTTAATTAAAACATAGTATCGTTAATACTGGAATTATCAATACTTTTTTCAAAAGTAATTTGAGATCTAAAGAATCTAAACATTTTTTTAAATTACATTTTATTAGGAATGTTCACTTTACAGACATCATAATACATGATACAGTTCATTCGCGCGTATTCAGTGGCTAGCACTAAACTACACTGGCATGATATCCATAATTGACCGTGTGCACATGAAACTCGCTTCATCGTCGGCCTCATCTTTGCCCCCTGGCTAGATACAGGCCAAGAGCAATCCCATTTAAAAAAAAAAAACACCAAGTGTCAAGTCGACCGACACAGATCAGGGTTCCCTACATGATTAAATTCATGCAAGTTCAACATCCCATAATTTGTTGTATTTGTGTCCTTTGGGACCATACGTCAAAATAGTCCTAAAACCAACAAAGCTGAAAGTGAGGTCATTAAATAGGTCTTTAAATCTACTATTAGCTTGTATTCACACTGCCTAAAATATGAATATTGCAGTTCTGCAATGCAATTTAACTTGGTGCATATAGAAGGAAATGAAGTAGATTTAAAGACATATCTAATGATATCGGTCATGAGTGGTGGATGACTCTCATCTTAGTTGGTTTTAGGACCAGACTCCATACAAAGTTGCCCACGGTTGTTTGCCTTACTCTATTTCGGCCAAGTCGAAAAAATAATGCATCTACATCTATATTGAACACAAGTAACCTAAGGATAAAATTTTTAGACTATAGTTAAATCTCAAATTGATTGATAATAAATTGTATGACAAATTTTCGTGGCAAAAAGGAAGTGAATTAAATTGTAGACGAATTAAAATCCTTGACAGCGGTCCAAAAGTTCCTCATCCAAGTAGAAGAAAAAAGATATTAAGATACTGACCGGTGGTGGAGGTAGCGCGGGCGCTTGTGCCGGCGGCGCGTGCGCGACGTGTGGCGCGTGCGTCGCGTGCGTCCCGTGCGGTGCGTGCGTCGCGTGCGGCGCGTGCGTCGCGTGCGGCGCGTGCGTCACGAGCGCGGGGTGCGGCGCGGCGGGGACTGGGCCGTTCTCCACTATTTCTGCAGGACACCGTCAATACAGAACTCACAAAGGACTTTTTATAATTTACTAAATCGGCGTCTTTGGGGCCAGTTACTTGTCTGAATTGGACGCTCTCGACTCGGCCTTTAGGGCCGAGAAGAAGGCGAAGAAGAAAAGGAAATGAACAGTAAAAAAGTTGAAAGGGGGAAGATAACGATAAAGAAAAGAGGAGAGGATTAATGTTTCTAAATAATGAAATAAAATAATATTAACTACGAGTGTAGGGGCGATACAACCACAAAGCCGGGTACACAATAGCGAGTTGTAACTAAAATCGGTGTAAGCTCTAACTGTACCGGTGTATGCGGCGGTGGTGTACATGGTTCAGGAATCGCTCGCGAACGACTCGCAATTAGTCGTTGCATAGCACTTTATGTTACGTACACACTTGAACTCGTTACAGTATCCGTTCGGTTAGCTCAAAAAATGAGAAGGGTGGTTCGTTCATACACCCCCAAAAACACACATATAAAAAAAACACCCCCGAACCTATCAGGACCAAATTTTTAGGCTATCGTTATGGGTTTTAATTAGTCTACAATTAAATTGATTCCGTTACGACGAAAGTTACCCATATAAATTGTATAAATTCAATTGTAGACGAATTAAGAGCCTTGGATGGTCCTAAAAATCTGGTGCTTACCCATTAACCGCGCTTTTAGACGTATTTGTTGATGCCGCCAGCCTGGCATGCGCGTGCTGCCTATTGCCGACAGCAACTTTATTCGTCTTAAAGCGCCTTAATAGCGGGTGGAAAAAAACAGCCTGCCTGATGGTAACCGGACAACGCATCCTATAGACCTCGTGAGTGTTGCCCGACCATTTATTAATATAGAGATAAGCTGCGTTTACAGTAAGAACCAAATGCAAAATAATAGTAGATGGTGCGGTTTCGGCGGAGTTATTAAACGCGTACGCAACGCCTTTAACGTAACGTAACTTAAAACACGGTCTTTAAATATGAAATTGGGGGGTCGCAATTGCAACACGTCCGTAGGGAGTACCCACCGTTGCCCTACACGTGACCCCTGGGTGGTGCTAAAAGTGCATTAAACTGGCAACCGCACTTGTCTTCTCGAAGATCTCACGGTTCGAAAATAAATGCCATACGATTATTATTATTTAAATATGAATGAATATAGGTTTATAGAGGATCAGCAACGCCCTTGAAACTCCCCTATCGGTGCAAGCCTTCACAAGTTACGTAATCGGTTACCATCACGCTGATATACGATTTTTTGCATTCATAGCGATATAACAACGATAATTATGACTAAATTAGATTCCTTCTGACCAATCGTTTTATTCCATCACATAATCCAATTAAAAATATTATTCATGGTCTACACCATGGGTGTCTTATGCACTATATTTTTAATACATACAATCTTTGCCTTTCTGTGAATTTAAACAGTAATTATTAATTAACTAAAGCGCACAATGTACGATTGCATTTAAATTCTTAATAATCATCAAACTATTGTAACTAAAACCATAGAACTACACACAAAATTCACCATTGAGTACAATGGTTACCTGGAAGAGAATCCATAGAGGAATAAGTTCGCCTTTGTACTTAACTTTTTCCTTTTGTAAATCTTATCTGTTAGATGTGTTTTTGTGCAATGAAGAGTTATATTTACTTATAAAACCGGCTTTAATACTTTGCAGAGAACATAATTATATTTACAATATCGGTTTTCTTTCGTCTCTAATTGAATGTATGACATCATCAGTATCATTTTCTGAAACCTAATTTAATTAGGATAAACCCACAAATTGACATTTAGTAGCATTTTTAACCAAATATATGTGTAACAAACTGACGGTCCTGATCTCCGGTGTTATCAAAACATAAAACACGAGTTGTTTACACGCATGTTGCCATGGCAACCCGCACGGCGCAGCACTTTTAATACAAGGCCTGTCAACTTTGTAACGGCCACCTATTAGTGTTACTGGAAATGCTACTTTATGTTAAGCAAATAAAGTTCAACTTTATAACAACCGCGAGGCAAAATTACGAGAAATAAAATAATCAGCAGACGATAAGTGCAGTGTTCGTTATCATTAGATCTGCAAATCGATAAAATGAAGAATATAGTGCGTCGCGAAGATAAACGAGTCGTTGCTTGATTACCATTATGTGTCCTACTTGTCATGTATTTATGTTTGACAGTTCACGGAAAGTCAATGCACCGCTGTTTACGTCTAGCTCCGATTTCAGCTGAGGCTCAAAAACTGAGCAAATATTTCACTAATCACGTTTCAAAAACAGATTATCTAGAAAACTGGGTAGCAATGTAAGAGTGTCAATGCTAATAAGTGAAGGTAATAAAAAACTTAACTATACTTTGAAACATTAAGTTCGATTATTTGTACAGAAGCAAAACCCGTTTTATGAAGGCCTGGTAAAATTCAATTTGAAGAGAATGTCATAAAGATTTTTAGTCATATTGGCATAAGATTTACTTTTTAGGGTTCCGTACCCAAACGATAGAAACGGAAACCTATTACTAAGACTCCGCTGTCCGTCCGTCTGCCTGTCTGTCCGTCTGTCACCAGTCTTATCTCATATAAAATATCTTGTGCCCTTCTCCAAGACTCTATCTCTATACCAAGTTTATCACAAATGGTTTTGAACTTTACGCGTGTATATGTTACAGACACATTTTCGCATTTATAATATGAATATGGATTAAGATATTAGTATCTGACATATCCTGCTCTCGTTTTAGCTAAGCGTCATGTGTCGTCACAAAAACATCGTCACTGCTATAATAGATGATACGTAAATGGAAGCCATAATAATGTTCTCTGTCTTGACGTGAAGGCGATAATTCGCGGACCAAGAAGCACGGTACAATAGGTAGACGAACAACATCGTACGTTATCATATCCACACTGGCTTCTAAACAATCACAAACACAATTACATAACCCATCCAACTTTGCGTAGAAACTATTAAAACACACACCGAAAAAAACTAAATACGCAACACATCGACATACCACATATCCGCAAATCACCGTCAAAAACTCATGCACACACGAAACGTATTTACCATCGTCCATGTTTTTTTAATCTATCCGGTATTTAGGCGGGAAATCATGTTTTATTTTTCTTTTTTGTTATTTTTTTTTAATTAGGTGCTGGCCGGTTGGATGGCGGGTGGCGACTGCGAGCGCGAGGCTGGCGGCGAGCCAGCGCGCTCGGGGATTGGCGAGCGGCCAATGGCGGCCGGTGTTACGTTGTAATGAGACGATTATCGCCATTCACGCGGCGATAACGTTGTTTATTTGTAAACAATGCGCGATAACGCTGGATAAATGAATGTAATGTTTGATAAGCGTACGAGATATGAGTCACGAATTATTTTTAAAATTTCTATTTTGCTAACATGTCTGCTCATTAAATTTAGCCTTCAACTTAGTAATATCAAAGTTATTTACGGAAACTGGCATGCTACATAGTAACACAACTGAACGTGAATTTGCAAGTCAGTTCACTAATTCTACTTATTATCAGAAGCTAGGCCTTATATAATGACGTAGCATTGACTGATCTTGAGACATGTTCCACGTCCATGTTACAAACATTGGCAAGTGGCTCATCAATACTGGTTCGCGGCTGTAAGCACTTGCACTGCACTTGTGGCAGTGGAATATTTTCAGTGGCTTGTTGACAATCGTTTGCCAGTTACGTTTCTTTACTCATATGGTGTGACGTCACACTTCCGCAAATAACTCTGTACATAACAACCGATACCGCTGTTATTGCAACCTTGACACGATATGGGTGGAGTTCAAATGTTTGGACCATAGGCTTCTAATTCAACTACAAGTTAATTAATGCCGTGGTGATACGATAATTATTTTCGTGTCACAACGGAATCAATTAAATAGTAAACGGATTAAATTCCGTAACTATCAATTTGCTTATCATATCACTTTTAATTTTATCTTACTTTAATGGCCAATAGTTAAATCATGCTGTTTTTGACTAACTTTTTATATCTCATGAACAGGTGTCGGAATTCTCGTAGCACTTTTGAGCTGTCATAGGGACTTCTCATTTTATCGAAACAAATATATGTCGATAAATACAGAATCTTAAAAGTGTAAACAACAGGCAGTCTTATCGCGAATGAGCAATCTCTTTGGATGATGATGATTTGAACATTTTAGAAATTTTAAATTGTAATAACAATAATATTTTATTGTTCCTTATAAATAAATTGTGGATTTCTTATTACGAGGCATTAATTTTAGACATTTTGTCAAAACAAGAATTGCCGTCGTACCTAATGATATCATGTTATGTAGGTACTGGCCATCAATCTGATGACCTTTGATTAGTAGTTTTACAGACAAATGCAAACAAACAAACACAGACACTGAACTGAACTTAAGTATTAACTTTTCATTGTTTTCATTGCCTATCTCTATTTCACATTTTTAACTACTCACGTTATCTGAAAGAGATCGCTCTTTGGCGACAAGACCGCCTGTTGTTTACCTCTACTGTTAATCTTCATCAACATGTGTTCTATAATGTATCGATATAATATGTAGATCGTAAGTCGATAAATGAGAAGTCCCTATGACAGCACAAAATTCCGACCCCTGCTCATGAATGGTGAAGAATTTAGAGTCCTAAGTCCTAATGAGACCGACGTGATGATCAACGACGATATTAATGTTGACATGGGACAGGCACAGGGTTAACTTTTTATCAGGCAGTATAGTATTATCTATCAGGAGAGTCGTGTATATACTTAAAAACGTTTGAATTGACGTTTGAGTTGTATATCAAATTAGACCATTCAAAAAGCAACTTTACTGTCAATGTAAGAAGATTCAAAATATAATGATAGTTTTATGAAATGTCGGATATTTTAACTATTATTATACAGTGCCGTCAAAAAGTTTAGGACCAAACACTATTTTAGTTTCATTTTCATAAATTATTACGCAAACCAAACAAGGCAAGAATATTGCAACGGGCTATTTCTCACAAGGATGGGACTTTTGCAAACTGGTCGAAAGTACAACGGACAGATGAATCAAAGTCGAATTAGTAATTAATTAATGTTGATTATTTTCATATTTTATGTTTGGTCTTAAACTTTCTGACGGTAGTGTATATATAATTATATAATTTCAACTATACACGCTAAAACGAGTTTGCCCAGTTTTCTACAAAATCAAATGAATATAATACACACACCTTAAAACTTGAAATTTTTTGTTAAAAACGATTTCTGCCGCGAAAATGACCGGTGCAACCCGTTTCGAAACGTCAGTAAATAAAGGTAAATAAATAAATATCAAGTTAGACTCGTTTTAAACAAATATATTAAGTATGTGTACAAAGCGCGAGTTGGTGTCATACCCTTAATCTTATTCCTTATGAATTTATTGACATTTATACATTTCACTACGGTGGCGTCGAGGGTTTGTAACCGGTTACGAATTTACCGGTATTAATTTAGGTTGAACCGGTTAATCATTTAGGTTACGTATGAACGAACTGATATAAAAACGTTATTTAGAACTGTTTATTAACCGGTTACTCGTTGTTTTGATACGGGACCAAAGGCCGATGTCGCGCCGGTATTGTGTCTCTGTTTTTGTGAGTCCATGATATGATGGTAGAAGCTTGCAAATAACGGGCACGCATGCGCCCACTGCTAGTAACGACAGTCAACTAATTTAAAATCGAATCTAATACAAATCAATCCAGTATTCTTAAGGGAGCGATCATTCACCCGGTTACACGGAGGAAGCTCTCTCTAATCGGTACATGGATTTCGTTCCTTATTTGCGCTCCAACATATTAACCGGTTAGAGCGATATCCTTGAGAGCGTAACCTTTATTAAGCAGGCTCTAACCGGTACGGAAAATTAACCGGGTTACAAGGCCTGGTGGCAACCATCATTATCGAGTTATTCTTACCCAGTTTTCTTCGACGTTTAAATAGCGACCATCTACTAACGATACATTAAAAAAAATATCTCTAACATGCTTTGCATTTGCACTGAACATAAAAATCAAGTATGCATTATGAATCATGCATATAAAAAAAAGAAAAAAAAACTTTGCCGATTCTTTACGTGTATGAAACTAAACACCACGCATAACCAATATATCTGTGCTTCTAGCTAATGACATAAGTCCCAAAGCTGGGACAGTATTCTATAAATGAGTGCTAAATTTTTTGATACTATATTGCAGAATGCATTAGAATTTCGTGAGTGGAGAAAACCTCGATTCTACGTCCGTAACATCAAAAGATTCCACCATTTCAACGGTTTTTTAACTGTTTCGAATTTAGAACACAACAGACTGAACTCTGTTCTAAATTGCATTGTTTAGTACTTGGTTAAATTCAAGCACTCATTTAGTAGTCATCTATATAATATCAGACAGGACAAACCGCTCGCGCAAATATCTGACTTGCGCCACTTTTAGAGCGTTTTCAGGCCGGTCTTTCATGCCGTTTTTTCACTGGATGTTAGTCATTTTGATTATCCAGTTAGTCTATAGGCCTCATTTATGGACTGCGCGGACCTCAAAAGCTTTGGGTCTCCATAAGAGCGCTTGCACACGGCAACTTTTGCAGAGATTGTAACGCACTCTCACAACAAATACTGTAGTTCTATCGTTTAACTAAGAATGTGCTTGCGAGGCGCTCCGGGCGAAAAGGGTAGACGGGGGAACAGGGCAGGTCCTTACCTTTTGACAACTCTCCTCTTGCGATGCGCGCTGCACAGGCACTATCTTAGTTGAAAGGGTAGGTCTACGCTTCTACAGCCTGAGATATCTGTATTGATACTGTATCGCTGCAAAAATCGCCGTGGGTATCATCTCTAAAGGCTCGGCCGAGACTGGGCGGCGGCGGCAATGGCAGCGGTGCCGTAGACGGGAGCGCGATTTTTTTTTTAAATTAAAAATGGGATTGCTCTTGGCCAGCATCTAGCCAGGAGGCAAAGATGAGGCCGACGATATTTTACTCATACAAAACGTGAGATACTCCTTCCCGGTAACTAGTCTCCGAGACGGTCGTGTGTGCGTATCGTAATAACTAATGAAAGACGGGCCCTATGATGCACTGTTGCCGCTCAAAGTCGTGGCGGGGCCTTAAGAGCCAACATTCAGATTTTGTGGAACGTTCTGCCCTGTCTGATATTATCAGTGTATATGGTAGCACAGTATGTCGGCACTCACTGGCGCTGTAGAGGCGCGGGTCGGGCGCGGGCGCGGGCGCGGGCTCGGGGTCGTCGGGCAAGTAGTCGGCCAGCGCCAACGCTGGGGCCCACACTATACTCTTAGCTTATTTATTTCACAATTCTCACATGAATAACTCTTTTAAATTTTCAATCAACGTGAAAAATTAATATTTATATTAATTTCGTTATGGGGCGCTTCCGCTTGACAGTAGTTTATATTTAGGGTGGGTTGCACCAATCCGTCTGTGATCGTAAGCGGTGTCCGTTAAAAGCTGAATGTATGGTAAGTTTGACAAGTTTCTATGGGATGACAGCTGTGGGCGCCATAAAAGTAAAAGTAGTTTATTCTTCAAATTAGGCATATTACATGCACCTATAAACGTCAATACTACCACCGGTTCGGAAAAATAAACCTCTGCCACGAGAAGAACCGGCGTAAGAAACTCGGCGATGTGTCATTTTTTCAAAACAATATACATTGTATAGTTAAATATAAAATTACAGTGTCAGCTACTGCAAAATAACAATGCTACAGTAGAAAACCTATTTTCGCGATAGATTAGCCGTGCAGGAGACTATCGCTGCCAAAAATATTTTAACGTGGATCAGTCTGTGATCGTAAGTCGGTGCAACCCAGCCTTAGGATGAGGTAGCACGTTGTTACTAACGATTCTCTATATGAAGGATCCACGGAAGGAACATGTCTAGTCCTTTAAAATTTCAAAGCCCGTTTGCACCTTATGCCTTTATGAGTTAGGTTGCTTTTTGTTTTGAAATTTAAATGGACTAGGCATGTTTTTCCGTGGACCCTTCATATAATTTGAGACTTTAGGGCCGATTAAGGGCTCGGTCACGGCGCGGACGCCCCGCTTGCGTCGCGCACGCGCCGTGACCAAGCCTTAAGAAGTTGTAATAACTTCGCGGTAGGTAGATGTCGCTACGGGTCTCGCTAAAACGTGATTAGAAGAGTGAAGTGATTAAAACATTAGTCTCCACGAGGGATACCCACAGTAGCTCAGTTGGTTAATTTTTCACATTGATTGAAAATTATAAGATTTATAAGTTCGTAAGGGAAAGTTTTCACCTCACAAAAAAAAATACATAGCACGTATTGTACTGCTAAGAAAAAATATAATATTACAGACACCTTAAATATTAGATTCACTTTTTATTGTTCCTCTCATTATCAACGCCATTAGTTTTCTGTGGTATTGGTTAGTAGATAAAAAGGAGGCAGTAAAGAGTTGCTGTAGCGTGGTGTGGCAAGTAAATATCAGCAATTAATGTACAACAAAGAAAACTGTAACATATACCTTTTTACTTTTTTATTTAACTTGCCCAATTAGTTTGTATATGTGTTTAAGTACCAACCTTCTGAATTTTAGTCCAGTTATAAAAATAAAAAATAAAATTTCTTTATTTCAGACCTTCTTGATCCATATTTTGTAAGTTAGTTACAATGGATAATCAAACGATTGAGCTGAAATTTCGCAGACCTATGTAAGCTCGCAATGTAATAATGTAAGCTTGGACCCGGATATGTCCTAAAACTACGACCAAGACCACCGGGGAATGGGCAGCAGCATTCCTAGAGTGCGGTGGAGATACTGCGATCGCCAACCCGCATGCCAAGCGTGGCGATTATGGCATTTACCCCCCATGAAATTGGGGGAGGCCTATGTCCAGCAGTGGACGTCCTAGGGCTGATATGGTGGTGGTGGATGTAAGCTTGGTGACAATGCAATATTATGGCTTCACCGAGCTGATCTGATGACAGAGACAGAAGGTGGCCATAGCAACTCGTAAACTACACAGTCTTGATTGGGTTGATATGAACAGTCTCAACGAATAGTAGCTGACTGTCGAAAAAAGTACAGTCGACAATAAAAGCTTGTAGCAAAACTTATTATCCGTTACTAATTGTGACAAGAACGAAAAAGGTATGTGTTTCAATTATCTTTACTGTAAGTTGAATGTCAACACTTTAATAGAGAATTACTGTTCAATAACTTTATACTATGATCTCCTCCGAATGCCGATACGCGAATCACCGACAGTGGTTTGCAATTAAGTAGCAGCCCGAATAATAAATAAATAAATACTAAGGGATATTTTTTTTTCACAAATCGAACTAGTCCCATAGTAAGCTCAATAAGGCCTGTGTTATGGGTACTAGGCGACGATATATTTAAATTTAATAGATAAATCTGTATATATACTTAAATAAATAGGAAACATCCGAGTCTCAGAAAAAAATGTCTCTGCTCACCACAGAAACAAATGCCCTTACCGGGATTCGAACCCAGGACCTCTAGCTTCGGAGGCAGTGACACTACCAACTAGGCTAAACAGGCCGACTAATATAATAATATCAAACATTTGTCATAAGAAACATTCGGAATGCCTATCTGAATTCTGATAATAGTATCAAAATGAACTCTACTGCGAAGCATGTACGGTCTAACTTTAGAACTATACTGAACCACTCATTAGGCATGGCAGCTTGAGATTGTATATTAAGGAATTAATTGCAGTACAATATACGTTCATGTCCATTCAAATTCGTTCCTAAGGGTCGTGGCCTGGCAAGAAATGTGTTAAGGGGCTCGACACGCTCATCGTCAATTTTTGACGAGTTTTGAGTTGATATTTCTTTATTAAAACTATATATACACTACCGTCAGAAAGCTTAGGACCAAACACAATTTTTAGTTTAATTTTCATAAATTATTACGCAAACCAAACAGGGCGAAAAAATTGCAGTGGGCTATTTCCCACAAGGATTGGACTTTTGCAAACTGGTTGAGAGTACTACGGACAGATGAATCAAAATTGAGTGGATAATCAATCAATGTTGATTATTTGCATATTTTGTGTTTGGTCTTAAACTTTCTGACGGTAGTGTACATTTATGGCACACGCGGTTATCGGCTTTTAAATCCTTTTTTTACATTTCCAAAAGCAGAATTTTGGAAAAAAAATCATGTTTTTTTTTTATTTTCTCTAACATTGTCCAAAAAGCTCTATTTTCGATACGATGTGCTATGTTGATTACTAGTGGATCTGTGAGCTGCAGACCTCGCGAAAAAAAAATCATCCAAAAACTCGACAAAAAAAACTATAAAATAATCAAACCAGCTCACAAATTTTCACGGGAATCGGTTGAGCAATGCGATCCGTAGAGGAGAACAGCGGGAAATCCGCCACCCGAACATAAGAAAGCATTTTTGACGTAGCTGAAACGGAGACCTCGTTTCACTCGGTCAATTATTGACGTCTCTAACGGCGTAAGAGAGATTTATATTTTTAACTCACTTTCACAACAGTTTCGTCCAAATCATAGCTTAGCCCTTTAACCGCCATAGTCTGATATATAAGACATAAAATATCCAGCTCATTTCGCCGCAGTCTGATAAATAAGACAAATGTCTGATATGATTTACACGGTATATTCATCTCTCTCACGGATTCTAATTTGATTAATGTATACATAAAAAAATTAATAACTTCGTATCGGCGGCGACCCGGGCATGTTCGATGAAAAACTATCGGCGGTTAAAGGGTTAAGGCGTCAATGGCACTTTGGTGCAGGGACTTAATCTGACATTAGTTGTTTAATTCTCGAAAAATAAATACAAATTCAGATTCAGAGAAACATTCCGAGTTAAGGATGATTCACAGTAGGCCGTTCCGTGTCCGGGCCGGCCCGTTTTCTTCTAGAGAAATACGCCGGCCGTTGCGTTTGCTGTTACAGAAAACGGGCCGGCCCGGACACGGAACGGTCTACTGTGAATCATCCCTTACCACACAAGCACATGTGCGGCCTACCAAATTGATTTCTGGACCACTTCGTACCTTGTCACAGTGAAAGTCAATATGAAAGCTGCTGGAGATCTCATATTATTGTCACTGTGACAAGTTACGAAGTGGTATAGAAATCAAATTGGTTGACTGTACCGACATTTTCGGTGATAGCCACAAGTATGGCGACGACAGAAATTACACCGCTCACAACACACAAAATGACGCTCATGTGGCCTCACCCTAACACGTTACGATGAAAGCAACATAGTATCAGCTCACCTGTGTTGTTAGGCTGCCGGTGCGGCGGGCTGGGCGGCTGCTTGTTGGGCGTCGACGCGCCGGACACGCCCGTGTTGTTTATACTGCCGGCAGAACAACAATGTCAGCTAATAATCATCATATCTTCCGGACAGTCCAAGACTACACTGTCTTCATTGGAACTTGATGCATAAACAGTTGATCTCAGTACAATTACGCTCCTTAATTTGTGACCCTTTTCACTTCTTTTTATTTCTATAGTATGACAGGACTGTCAACCTTAACCCTTTGACCGCCGAACGTTAAAAACTCCGTCATAATGTAAGGTGTCATTGACACTGTCACTTTGTCTGAGATATCAGATGATGGCGATTAAAGGGTTAAGGGGGATCCCAAATTTAAGTTCACGACTGTACAATGTACAGCGAGTATGTTAACCTAAAGTACCAAGACGCTAGCTGACGTATGAATCAAGTTTTGATGAAAACAGTGTAATGAACGGGTGAGCATCACCAAAGCACCTTGGTGCTTTCAACTAACATTCCATATTTAATCTTTTATGGAAAAATGTTGGCGTGTGAGTGTCACTGTTGTAAATGAGCAAGGGTCAGACAAACGCCCGTCATTTAATAGGAATTGGATAAGTTATTGTAAGAAATGACGTACGCTTTTCCGACCCTAGTAAATGAGAAATGGCGTTCAAAGGGTTAAAGGACCCAACATAGTCGCACAACTAACTGTTCATCGTAATAGATAAGGCGAACGATGAATCAGTGTAGTAAATTCTCATAAATTTTAGACCGAATTAACCCTTTGAACGCCAAGAACCTATAAAGTGGTCGTATGTCGTCGTGCCCACCACGCCAACAACCACTAAAGAGGGCGGAGTGAAGGTCAAGAAAAAAAATCGATTATGAATTGTTTTTATTGGTTTAAACGTTACATCAATTTTTGATACCTTGGCGTCTGAATGATCACTTCATTCAAATATAAAAGCGTTCAAAGGGTTAATTTTTACACTTTTAAATGTGCTCTACTTCTACATATCAGCCGAGAACAATTCCTAATGTAATTAAAAGTAATACTTAAAGGAATTGTTTTCGGTCGAATCAATGACTACTGTGAGGCCGCTACCAAGTGCATTAACAAAATTCACTTTGACGATGTATTTTTTTTTATTCAACGACGATGGCAAACAAGCTTACGGCCTGCCTGACGGTAAGCAGACACCGCAGCCTATTAACGCTTGCGATTCCTGAAAAATCAGAAGCGCGTTGCCAGTACGTTATTGACTTGAATTGTCATTGGAATAATTATTGCCACTGTTAGTTAAGAAGTGAATTTTGCAAACGCATATCCCTCACCATCAGAGTATAAAGATGTATAGGTAAAACAACTTAAGAAAAGGACCTGTTGTACGTAGTTGTGACGTGTTTGAATAGACATTTGTTTTGTTTGTGTTACACATTTTAAATATGTAATGTCCATTGGAATACGTCACAACAACATACAACAGGTCCTTTTCTTTAAGTTTTTTACCTATAATGGAAAGTAAAGTGTTGCGAAAGTTATCATCACATCACAATTTCGTTTGTGTATTCTATTAGTACATGCTTAACCTTACTTATAACTTGTATACATTATTATGGGTCATAGGGTTTTTTTGCGAGATTTAACAGTGATTTAACGCTTTCATGTTGTGTATGTCATATCAATAAGACACATTAACGATTTCAGTCCCGCTGACGATTTAACTCGTTCCGTACGACCGACTCTCAGAACCGGTAGGATATATACCTAATCGTTTTTTACCGAGTCACTTTAGTTTTTAACGAGTTAACTCGCCTACAGGGCTGAGGAACAGATATCAATTCACTGAGCCATACTGGGCAGAGTATGTGTACGACCTTGCCGTACTGATTAACCAGTCATTGGGACATCCACGTAATAATCATCATCATATCAGCCGAAGCCATGATACAATAATACAAGGTATGACACTGGGGAAAATTCGTTGTGCGAGTGACACAAGCTTACGTCATCACTGTCATCGAGCCTATCGGTGGTTGGCGGTCGTAGTGTGAGTTTGTGTGTACAGGTTGTGCTGACGTAGGCGTGTGACATGATCCGGAGTAGCAGACCTTGTTTCCTTAGAACATGAGCAAGCCCATTCACTGCTGGACATGGGCCTCCCCCAAAAAGTGCCACAATGACCGACCCATCCAGCGCATTACCGCGACTCTTATCAGGTCATCAGTCCACCATGTAAGGGGGTCTACCCACGCTGAGCCGCGTTATATCCCGGGTTCGAATCCCGGCCAGGGCATTTATTTGTGCATTTATCACGGATATTTGTTCTTGAGTCTTGGATGTTTTCTATGTATTTAATTATGTATTTATCTATATAAGTATGTATATCGTCGTCTAGTACCCATAGTACAAGCTTTGCTTAGTTTGGGACTAGGTCGATTTGTGTAAGATTGACCCCCAATATCTATATCTATATTCCTGTTAAATCTCCTTAAATGTTCCAGATCCATAACCCACTATAAATGGTACAAGTTATATTGCTTAACCGATAGGGATGCAGCTATTTGTTACAACAAGTAAGACATGAATACACTCTGCGTCCCTATTGCTTAGGCACTTAAGACTTTATGAGATAACTCTAACGGGAGCAGTGGGTCTAGAGGCCGATTTCCATTTGCAAGTACTTACACGCCATTTTCTTTACATTGCTGCGTTAAATTGTACTCGTTACCTCGATAGACCGCAGCCCAGCAATGTAAGGAGAATTGACTGCAAGCTCTTGCAAAATCGGCCTAAGTAATAATAAGTAGTCAGTGGACTGACCTATTGGTGGAGGCGGCGGAGTTATTGAGCAAGGAACTAACGACAGACGTGCTATTATTGAGCGCGCCGGGATTCACCGCGCGCAGGGGCAGCGGTTTAACGGGCTGCAAATATACACACATCGTTTAGATACTGCGGTCGCTTGGTTGCTTTTGGGTTCCTAGTCTTTATGTACTAACATCATCACAGTTATACCAAAGAGCATATGGCCTGAGGACATGGTTACGTTTACCTCACATCCTAAATAGCTTACTTCACATGTTCAATAAATTAAGAGGACAAACCCAACCCACCCACCTGCAATGGCTAAAAGTGGCACTGAAAATTAATTGTCATGTGCTCTGCCTACCCCTTTTGGGAATATAGGCGTGAGTTTTTATATGTAGAAATCAAATATATAAAGAAAAGTCCCTAGCTAGAAGGCAATCTTAAAAATAAAGATTGTGCTAAGTGTTTTTTTCTGTAGTTCAGCATATTGAAATAAACAGTTTAAATTTTATTTTGTCTTTTTTAGTTTACTAATCATTTATGAGCCTTAGGGTGGTATTCCACTCGTCCAATATCTTTGTCCAATCTTCGATCAAATTTCTTTGACAGAGGCCCAAGTTTTTTTTTTTCATGCGTAGCCATATTTATTTAACTTTCATCGGAATCTTTGATCAAATGTCGAGGTCCCATCCAAATTTGATGAAATCATCCAATTTCTTTGATCAAAGAAATTGGACAAAGATATTGGATGAGTTTGATATGGGGTGGGCTCATCCAATATATTTGTCCAATTTCTTTGTCAAATCTTTGATCAAATTTCTTTGACGGAGGCCCATTCCACTTATCCAATATCTTTGTCCAAGTTTTATTTTTTTTCATGAGTAGCCATATTGATTTAAATGTCAACAAAATCTTTGATCAAATGTCGGGGTTCCATCCAAGTTGGATGAAATCATCCAATTTCTTTGATCAAATGTATATTGGACAAAGATATTGGATGAGTGGAATACCTCCCTTATTACAACGGCATACGGTTTACCAATGGTCGGTAAACTGCGATGCTGATAGTACAATCATGTGTCGTTCTTGCAAAATGGAGCTCTTTATCGATGTTTATACGGACGATTTTTTAATGGTTCAGTAAGCAATTGGCGCCTTATCGTCGCCGCCAAACGTTTACCCTCTTGCTTGAGATTGGCATATATTTGGGTATTTCTCCTGGCGTTTTAGGTCACCTGACGTCCGTGGTCATATTATTGGCGCTGTGGCAAGGTTTTTTGTGAACAATTTTGACATGAGCGATAAAAATCCCTAGTCACAACAAAATATCCTAAAACCGGTCCCCAAATTTGTAGACTTCGTCGATAATGTGGCCACGGAAGTCAGGTGACCCAAAACTCCCGGAGAAATACTCATTTATATGAATAAGCGGGTACACACTAGGCGAGCTCTAACCACGCGAGGCAGCCTTGGCTAGGCTGCTAGCTCGGTGTAGAGTTGCCTTGGTATTTGCGTCCCAGTCCAGCCCCATTTACACCGAGTTGGCTGCCTTAGTGAAGCTGCCTCGCCCGGCAAATGCTCGCTCAGTGTGTGCCCGGCTACTAGGACGAGTTGTTTATCTCGCTTGTTGCTCAGCACTCTCCATTCGTTATAAAACAATGAGGTTTACTATCTAATCCAAAACTGAATTTGCATGGGTGCATAAAATATTGAAAAATCGATAATTTCCAAACTAGTTGCTCAGTAGTGTCCATTTATCGCCGATATAGAGCATTCGTTATTCGCGCCTTTGGTTTATAAAACAGACACGAAGTATTATCAAAACCTTAGAACCCAAAACCAACAACAAAATTAATTTGGAAAATCAATACTCCACATAACTTTACACTATTACAGAATAGTATAACGATATAGATGATAAGTGTGTGTGCGATGATGATGTTATCTATGGTACTCACTTTCGCTATGACTTCTTCTTTCTTTTTTTTCTCGATGTCTATAGAGTCTGTGGAGTGGTTGTGGACTTCTAACGTGGGAGATGGAATGGGGCTTGTTCCTGCAACGAGAAATAACACGGAAATGGTAGAACTTAGGTAAATGTTACATAATGATAGTAATATGACGTCAATGAACTGTGTAATATAGTTAGAACACTTAGCAGTTTGATCGTAATAAAATATGCACGAGATATAACATAACTGCCAGACTAAAGCTGCGTACGCATTTGAGGCACGCACGGCTCGCCTGTTTGCTCACATGCGTACGCAACTCACGCGACGTGCGGAGAAGCTCTTTTGACAGTGCTCAAAGGCGCCTCACGTAATATGGACGTGTATCCGAGCGTGCCGTGTACAGAAAGACACAATCTAACTTGTCTGTTCTTGACACGCATACGAATTTGAGCACCACATTAATTACGAATTGTTTCAGACACCACAAATACAGTTTTTAGTAATTCGGTCAATTACAATAAATTCAGTAACAATGTCGGCTCTCCGCGAGCGCGCTGCCTCACCCGACCATTTTATGTGCTGTTTTGCTCGCCCCCTAAAAAATGACCCCTAATATTTATTTATAAAATAAATTAATAAATTGTCACCACTGTTATATCTGTTTTAAGGTTCCGTACCTCAAACGGAACCCTTATAGGATCACTTTCTTGTCCATCTGTCTGTCTATCTGTCAAGACCCCTTATCTCGGGAACGCGTGGAAGTATCGAGTTGAAATTAAAAGCATATAACTGATATAACTCAGGTCCTTTGAAGCTGTGAAAAAAACAAACTTCTTAGTTAACGTAAAAAAGATACCGCAAAAAACGTAGGTATATTTTAATATTCTCAAGGGAATCAAAATTTATAGGGTACTGATCTAGAACTATGAAATTTGGGCAAGTAATAATATATCGTTTTATATTACAAGTACGGGGAAAAGGTTGTAAACTATACCTTTGTAATTAAATCATAATAGTATATTACTACAGAGGCCGGGACGGAAGGGGTTGCCGGCCGAAGACATACATAGACGGCCGAGCGAAGCGAGGTCGGATAGGTCTGAGGCGGGCAACCCCATATTTCCCGCCGAGGTATGTATAGTGCTTTTCTCAAACACGCAATGAAATAAACAACAATAAAAGCAAAGTATTATTTTTAATACGCATAGTGGCAGAATGCCATGGTGCCTGTCCCACAATTTATGTGGAACGGAAATTAAAAAAGAGGACTTTGCCGGCCTAGGCCTGCAAGATTTGTATGAAATTCCATTAACGACCTATTGTCCTAGCCGCACCTGAAACGTCATACTTCGCAGCCTATTATAAGGAACATAATATCAATATTTCATTGCATGTTTGAGAAAAAAATATAGAGGCTAGTCTCCTGAACTATTTATAATATGTACCTACAAAATGCAGCCTCGGTAGGTGAGTCCGACACGCACTTGCCCGTTTTTATTTATTTATTATCACTATTATCAGAACCAAACGGCAGTAAAACTAAGTAATAACATGGATATTAACAGCAGAGCCAATTAGAGGCACTCGCTAGATTTTTGCGGAATTAACTTATTTACGGCGTAACCCAATTTGGCAACGTCTGCTGTGTGGAAACATAACAGTATCCAGCCAGTGTTGACAGTTTTCGATATGGTGCCAAAATAAACACGCGTTTAAATAGGAGGCGTACGATATTTACGTACGATTACGCGAGAAGCAATCGTAGCCCAGCGGCGCCCGCGACCCGTGCGCGATATGCGAGGTTAACAAACGCCGCCCAGGGTCGACTCTTGGATGGGTGTCTGCTTAGACTGGTTACTAACTCAACGCTCCCATGTTTTGGAAGGCTCATTAAGCCGTTGATGCAGACTGATGTCGGTGACAGCAGTTCAGCAACGTCGGCCGGGGTCAACTTTGGATGGGTGTCTGCTTTGAGTGGTTACTAACTGTGCGCTCCCGTATTTTAGAAGGCATGTTAAGCCATTGCTGCAGACAGCTGTCTATGAGAGCAGTCCAACAACGTCGGCCGGGGTAAACTCTTGGATGAGTGTCCGCTGTGAGTGGTTTTTGACGGAACGCTCCCGTGTTTTGGAAGATACGTTAAGCCTTTGATTCCGATTGATGTCTATGGCTGATGTGCTCTTTCGTTCTAGTGCTATGGTGTGTATCATTATCTCGGAGATGCGGGAGAGCAGAGAGGCGGCAAGTGGGATAAGCTTGGCATGGTTCCATCTAAACGTGAACCATTGAGAAATCTAACACTAAAGTTCGTCCATTCGGCGACATAACATTACCGGTCACGATGGAATAGTTTCTCAGAATCGTACGAAACCTGTTACGATTAAAAAAATGGCTTCATATAACAAAACAATAGCAAAGTTAGATATTTTAGGGAGCTTCAGATCCCCGAAGGGCAAGCGGCCTATGTAGTTGACCCGTGCCAACAAATCGAAACTGATTGCGAAAATAATAGTTACAACTGGTTTTGTACATAAAATGAAAACTGCTCGATCTGACGGGTTTGAGAACAAAATAGTATTTGTTCGTAACCGGTTACGAAACCGCGGTCACGTGCGCCGCCGAAGCGGCATTCGTTATGTTAACAGCTTGTAAGTACCTGATATGATGCTGGTGGGGGATCCGTTGGACTCGCTGTTCGAGTGAGTGGTTGCGGAGGACGGACGATCTCGTCTAGTATTTGTTCTCGTACGAGCAAGGGCTCTCGTACGAGAACAAAACGGTATTTATTCGCAACTGGTTACGAAACTTCCATTACGTGCGCGGCCGAAGGGGTAACTAGTAATGTTAACAGGTTGTAACCTGATATGATGCTGGTGGGAGATCCATTGGAGTCGCTGTTGGAGTCTGTGGTGGCGGAGGAGGGTAGACCGACGCCGGAGAGCTCGATCTCGTCTAGTCCGTTTATGTCGTCGTATAAGTACTCGTTCTCCTCGAACCCCGGCTCTAGGTATGAGTCTATGTAGTATTCTACGTCTTCTTTGATCCCTTTTATCTGTAATTATGAAAAAAATGTGTCAAAGCGCTACAAAAAGCAATCAGTTGAAATTTAATAATTTTAATAAATAACCATTGTTTTGCAGGAAGTATCAAGTGCTTATACATGGGTTGCTTTTTATAAAATTATGACCAAATGAAATAATAATAAACATCCACCCGAGAAATGTGAGGAATTCCGTGGGTTTTTCATAGACTCTATCACGGCATAATCGCATTTACATTACACCACTGCCGTTTCTTGTAAAAGTTGCAATCAGGTTTCCCTGAAATTGAGGAATTAAATTTTCCTTTTTCGTAAATCATGTGGCGTGAGCGATTCCCAGGACGTTCATTGAAGTCTATTCTAACGACCAGCATTCCTCTAATACATGCCGACACTGGTTAATGTTATTACCTATTCAACCTCAACAGACGACAACATCTCAAGCTTCCTGATGTACGACCGGTGTTTCTCCAACTTCTGCTTGAGTTCTTCCATGCGGTCCTGTTTCTCCTTGTCTAGCCATCTCTTACTGACCCGCATTTCTCTCTCATTCTCATACAAACTGTGACTGGATATTACCTGTTCAACTTCAACGGACATGTTGTCTAGCATCCGCAGCAACGTCTCGAGTTTCTTGATGTGGAACCGGTGTTTCTCCAACTTCTGCTTGAGTTCTTCCATCCGGTCCTGCTTCTCCTTATCTAGCCGCTTCTTCTTGCCGACCAGCAGCGATTCGATTTCAGACTCAAATTGATCAACCTGTAAGGGAGAATGCAACGTCGTTAGGATAGGCTGTATGATTTTTACGACAATGACAAACAAGCTTACGGACAGCCTGATGGTTAGCAGATACCGTAGACTGGATTATTGAGAATCCAGAAGAATCCAGCCTTATACAAAATGTAACACTAGGTTTTTGTTTAAAACAACGTGACAGGCAGGGCAGGTGCGTTTGCAGTTGTAATTCCATAGTATTAGCCACGTGCCATATCTTCCCAAAACTTAATAACCATTTCGCACCAAATTGGACACTTTTTAGCTTTCAATGCACATAATATTGTCCTAATTTACTAGTGGCAACGAGTAAATTAGGACAATATTAAGTGCAGTGAAAAACTGATAGAGAAATATAACTCACGGTTTAGGGATCCTAGCCCCTGCTTGTCTCGAAACGCGATGACAGACTTCTTTTTCAATCTGCCTTCCATATCTTCACACTTGACACAAATCTACCCACTTTTTCCATAATGTTCATAACACAGAGTACCCCAGCGAAGACGTCAAATAATAATACCGCTACCGCGCGAGATGGTCATATACTATATTGAACAAGAGCAACAGAGAGGAATATATCATTTCTTGACCTTGTCATAGTTCCGTTTTTAGGGTTCCGTAGTCAACTAGGAACCATAGCAGGCTACCCGCACTTAGCCCGCGGTCGTTCGCCTGCCGAGCTCGCGTAAGTACCACGCAAGTGTGTAGTCGGCGCAACAAGTCAATGGGCTGGCGCACGTTGCTGCGAGCGGCCGCGAACTTAATAATTATTTCCGCGTAAATACGGGCATACGGGTCGATAAAAGACCGCCTATCCACTATATGCCACCGCCGTATTCTTTCGTACTTTGGCCACGTTGCAAGGCGCGGAGACAACAGCCTCGAAAAACTGGTCATAGTTGGAAACGTGGAAGGTAAACGTGCCCGTGGCCGATCTCCAACGCGATGGACCGACCAAGTCAAGGGGAAGAACAGCAAGTTCTACGATGTGGTACGGATGGCCACTAATAGAAGCCGATGGAAGCAAATCGTACTGTCCAAAAAGACGTCGGATGATCACGATCTTCAGTCATGAAGGAACGACTACAGAGAGAGAAATACGGGCATGCGGTCGGCGCCATGACTGCTCAAAGGAAATATTGCGACGTGTATGGTTGTACAAATAATCAGCGCAATACCACTTTGTCGTTTTTTTATTTACCTAAAGAGATAGAAAGGTAAGTTTTTTTAATATTATTCATAAATTCAAATTATAAAAATGTTGAAATCGACTTAGATATTATTTCTTAATTTAAATGAAATGAAAATTGTTTTCTGCTCATATACGGGTTGCATTGTTCCTTTATTTCATTAGTAGATAGATATTGATTAGCAGGGTACCAATAATTTAATGATTTAGCATAAACAATTATCTAGGTGTTTTTAGTCGCAATAAATAACTAATTACTGGTAAAGACGTAACTTATTATAGGTCGATTCACAAGAGCTGGCGCGGAAAATTTATGGAACTGTCATTAATTTCATAGATATGCCGCGCCAGCTCTTGTGAATCGACCTATAATAAGTCTTATTTATTGTTAACAGTAGGTTCCCAGTTTAAATATTGACAAGAACGTTATGAATTCTCTTAAACAGGATTGATTTCTGTGTAGATATAGGTATAGAGATATTACCTGAACGTGAATTTCGAAGCTTACTGCAAAGGGCACATCATTTTGTCAATAAGCAACTGTTTGTTCTTAAAATTGACAATTCGAGGTAAACAAGTATGCACCACATCAAAACAAAGAGTTTCATCAAAGAAAACGGAACCTTATTACGGTTACGCTAGAATGGTTATTTGACTAAACAATAACTCGGCTCTCATTCCCGGAATCTGTCCCGCGGCACGGCTCGCTAAAAGTGGCCCGAGATCTTCCGAAACTTATACACTGTTGTTTATTTTTTCAAAAACTAAAATACGAACACGCGAGCAAACCCGCGAAAAACACTATTGTTTACATTTCGCCGCGAAGGCGCAGGCAGCCCTAGCGCAGCGTCGAATGACGTCACGCCGGCCTTCTTAACGTTAGAGCGAGACGGGCATAATCTCCGCGCCGACACGCCCTTTTTCTATGTAAGTGCAGTATCTGTTACGAAGTAACTTGTATTTCATCTGTGACCATCCTTTGTACATAAATCTAATGTGACATGTATATTGTTATTGTGAACAATAAAGTGCTTACATAAACGATTACGCGCCCAAATTAAAGAGGTTGCTTACGGTAAGCCGCCAGACAAGTTCTCAATTTAGCTGCGTAAGAGTTTTTCTGTCCCTCTTGGTGGAACTAGTATAGGATCTCTATAGAAATCCTTATTCTGAGATTCTTGCACAACACAGAAAACGCACAGCAAGCAGTCCTTAGAACTAGCATAAGACCCGGCAGCTGATAGTATCTACACATATAATATTATCAATATTATCATAAAATATTTATTAATGTTTTAGTAGACATGTTGTTACTGTTGTTAGCAAGGATCAAAGGCCGGATTTGACGTTTAGATATTCACATATAATCTGCCATAAACATCTTATGTTCATTAGGTGCAAAAACGAGTATTCTGACTTTGTAGAAAAGGAATTAATATTCATTGAATATTTATATCAGATAGCACGATTTTAAAAACAAATAAGATAAGAGATAATTGGTTGATGAATGGATATGCGACATAATGGCAAGAAATTAGCATAGTGGCGCTACGAAAATGTGATAACATAAAAAACGACACCATTGCAATATGCAATATGTAGAAAACATTTTTTTCGGGCTGATGTAATTCTACATCGAATAGTGAAAGGTGTACGCAAAAAAAAACTGCAAATCGATGTACAGTTTAGCCGTTTAGCCCACGCATACTACACACTAAAACAAAACTAAAATTTTTGATCAACAATTCTTAAAAAAAATCCCCTAGGGGGAATGCTGAGTCATTATTTTTTTGTATGAGAAAAAAAATATATTTTAGAAAGCTATCGTGTGTGGTATTAAATGAGAGGCCTTTTTGAGGCGATTCTGAAAATATACCGCATCATTACATTACAGCCTGTTTTTTAATTAACCCAATGTTTCTCTCTATCTAACTAAACAGATGTTTGACCGGTAGAAAATTCAAATAATGGCATACCGCTTCCTCGTGCTAACCGCATAGCATCCGCTCTATCGTCCCTAGCGCTATCGTCTATATCGACACCTCAGGGGTGTGTGGCGCAGAGTTAAGCCAAAGCGACAGAGGAACAGACCAGGGCCCTATACCAGGCGCGGCTCACTGCGTGACTTCATCGCGCCGCTGCAAGTACATGTAGGCCTAGCACTAAGGCCCCGCCTCCGAGAGTGTTGCGTGCGAGAAAGAGATGGCCACGCTTAGGCACGTTTGGCATACCTAAACGGGGGATTTGTTAACGGTGGGCCTTCTGTCCGTACAACTTATTCTGTGCCTATACCACAAAACATTTTAAAGCGTACAATAAGTACAATTCTACAAAATGTTCAACTTTTTCTATAGGAATCTGTATAGACTTGTTGAATTGTAGACTTGTAATGTTTTGTAGTATAGGGGTCTGGTACGCTCACCTGTAAGTTAAGCGCATCGATGGATTGCACGAGCCACGCGGACATTTCGTCCCGCTCTTTCTGCGCGGGGTCTAACTTCTGCGCGGCGCCGAGGCCCTCCTTCGAATACGCCTTCGTCTTCGTCTCCCGTTCCACTACTTTGAACCTTTCCATCTGCTGAAATAGGAATTCGTAATGCGTAAGTATACTGTAACAATAATTATAGTCTAATTACATAGTCATAAAGATTTATTTAAAATAAAAACAATTTATATCGGCAGGCCCTAGACTAAAACCCGGTTTTAGGTACCCGGCGGTGCGTCGCAGTAGAATGCTATTTGCGATTCTGCGGTCCCCTCTGAAGGCGTAGCCAGTAATCGTTGGGTTTTTAGATGGTAGTACAGTCTAACCTCGTATAGTCCATCACACCCACCCAGGTGTTTACTGGGTGGGGATTGATGTATTTTCCCAACGTCAGAATAAAAATAAAAAAGGCCCTAGACTAGACCTATGAAGAAGACTATTTAAACATTTTAAACTGTGGAATAGTGGGGTAAATGACGACTGACGACCTGTTTAGCCTAGTTGGTAGTGACTCTGCCTCCGAAGCTAGAGGTCCCGGGTTCGAATCCCGGCCAGGGCATTTATTTGTGCATGTTTCACGGATATTTGTTCATGGGTCTTGGATGTTTTCTATGTATTTAAGTATGTATTTATCTATATAAGTATGTACATCGTCGTCTAGTACCCATAGTACAAGCTTTGCTTAGTTTGGGACTAGGTCTATTTGTGTAAGATTGTCCCCCAATATTATTATTATATTAAATAATAAGATGGTTAAGGCAAACTATACAAGCATATTTCTTAGTGAGAGGTTTAATTCTATTGATAAAATATTCTTGAACACATTAGACTTAAAACAAAAATGTAATGAAATATTATGCAAACATATTTAGCATTGAGATAGGTCAGCAATACCATATTCATACATCAATACCCTTGTTCACAATCGTACTAATTACGCGGAAATATTGCTGTAATTAGAACTATAGTGCAGAAATCATAAAGTCTTAATTTCGCATGCTTTTTTCCCGTAACTAGTCCCGTAGTTGTGAACTAGGGTATCAATATGCAAACTTAATGTTAAGAAATTTCGGTAGAAATAAATTTCATGGCTTAGGCTGGAAACAGTGTTCGACTAGGTAACTGCTGCTCGACTAGGTTCGGCTGGGTAACGAGGTAACTGCTGAGAAATTACACTTGGGCTTCATACACAAATCAACCATCACAAATTAAGAAAAACCCGTACTTGTACACTATGAGTATTGGTATTGGAGGAGGATATAATAAAGCCAATAATAAATACATAGGAAACACACAGGACTCGGAAATAATTCCATCACACAAATATTTACTCTTACTGGTATCCAGACTTAAGACTAATTTTGTCAACAAAGTGAACTGGGGCATCAAAGTATCGAAACATGCGGGAGCTAAAAATAAGGCAGTAATAAAGTAATAAAGGTAAGAGATCAAAGGTGAGCCAAATTAATAGTGCACAGTAATAACAGACATCTCAGAATCGTAACTGGGGTGTTCACAGACCTTAGTGCCCGAGAATATAATATTAGTGAATATAACAAAAACATTTTATTAATTGGTGCACTAACAAAATTTGTTAATAGTAAGAATAATTTATGGGTGGAATGCAAAAAAAATGTACATAGTTAAGGCCTTAATTTATTTTACGCTTTAATGTTCTCATTTTCGTAACGACAATTAGTTATATGTTTTATATAGGTAAATTTCGTTACGAAAATTGAAGCGTAGATTAAATTCAGGCCTTAACTATTTATGTACAATTTTTTTGCATGTCACCCTTGAGTTGTGTGCCTGCATAATGAGTAATTTAGCCAGGAGACCAACTGTCTCATCATAATAATTTATGTTAGTAGATGATCATCATTAACAGCCTATAAACATCCCACTGTTGGGCACATGGATGGCCTGTCATGGATGAAAGGGATCGGACAGTACTCCCCACACTGGCCCAGTGTGGGTAGGGGACTTCACATACATCTTTGAATATCTTCATTGATATATGCAAGTTTCCCCATAACACAATGTATATTCCATGCATACATTTCGAAAAACTAATAGGTGCAAGGATCAAACCCACAACCGATGATTGACAGCCACATGGCTCAACCACTGGGCTACAGTAGCTCCCTTGCTATTATTTATTCCTCATTAACAAATATAATATTTTTTAGAAGCAAGAAAAAATTGGTTATTACACTAATTACTACCCAAGATCAAAGGAATTCTAAGCATTAGTACGGAGCTCCATCATGCAGTAATAGAAAATAGTGGATCAAGCTGTTTAGTCTAAGATTGCACAGCACCACTAGATCAACCTTCCACCTTCCTTCTTATATCTCAGGTAGACAGTAACTGTGTAAACATGGAGGAGAATTCAGGCATATGTGAAAGTTTGTACACCAAGTACAAATTTATCAAGGCTTCTCTTTAGCAATCAAAGGTGTTAGTTACATAAACCCCAACAATGCCAGCTTTGCCGCTCAACACGGCATACTCGATTAAACAAAGTATTATTCAAGTTCCCAAACAAGTTATGGTGTTCGTAAGGTTTGCAAACAATAGGTTTTTTTTTTTTATAATTTGCTCATTTTTGACTGAGTTGGGCGAGAATTTGTTCAATATCTGCGCTAAGAGAGGATATAAAACTTGGAAAGAAAAATAGTAGCATTATTGACTTTAGTGATTCTCAAAGGTGTTATGGCACATAATATGACTATAACCAGAGAATAGTTTAATGTAATATTCCAATTTACTTCCTGTAGACAGAATTTTAACATAAAGTAATGTATTAAGGGTGAGCTACTGAAATAAGTCCCCAATCCACACTGGGACAGTGAGGGGAATACTGCCCAATCCTTCACATCCAGAGGATGCCTGTGTGTAGCAGTGGGACATATATATATGCTGATGACAATCATCATCTACTGAAATAAATTATTATGATGAGACAATTCGTCTCTTAGCTAAATTACTCATTATGCAAGTGCTAGCTACAGTAGCCACACAACATAACTTATTCCTACTTTAGGAAATTTTGTTTGTGATTCAATTAAGGACATGCTTTTGTTGAGGAATAGAATGTCATGACAAATGACCCATCCTATGCAAGTATTCAAATAGACATTCAATGTGTTGTGATTCCCTGTCATGATACTATTTTCCAACTATAGTGCCCCATACAGATACGAACCTAAACAATATTTTTGTAAAGTGTCTATCCACAAGTATAGCAGTGAATAGGATTACATTAGATTGCATTCAAACCTCAAACACATGTTTTTTAGAGAAATTAACAATTTGGAGAGATTGTACAAAACAAAGTATGTACTGGTATTGTGTCGAGGATCGGTACAATTAAGTTTCCATTTCTCTTGCTATTTATATTATTTTTGTTAACATTTTGCATAAAAATGAACCTCCAGGTCTTTTTTTAAAATTACTATTTAGTACACTACATGTACACACATGTATAGTTTGCCATGCGACTGTTTGTGTTCTGAATAAAAAAAAAAGTATGATAATGCCATCAATACTGCATTTGCATAACCATCCCACATATGTAAATGTGATGTTTACACTCTATTCAAATTTAAAAGTAACTGTGTCAAATAAAAGCAGCATGTTCAGCTTATTATTAGGGAGATAAACAAGTCACAAAATACTGGTATGATAGAAGCTTCCATTGCACTGTACTGCGAGTATACAAGCCTTTAACTTGACTTATTTACAGAGTGCTAAAATGTATACGAATGATATAATGAATGTATCCAATAAAAAGAGGGTAAAGGACCTAATAGATACAATAGGACAGGACTGGAGATAAGTAGCAATTGACAGACAGACATGCAAGAACATGGAAAACAAGTAAATAAATAATGGTGATCCAAAAGAGGCCTAGGTCTAAAGACCTTACAAACATGTAACGAAGTGATCATAAATATGTCAAACACTTGTTTGTAAAATAAAGGGTAAATAAATAAATAAAAACTGGCCAAGTGAGAGTCAGACTCGCGTACCAAAAAAAAAAACGCCAGCAACTACTCTGTTGTATGGGAGCCCCCTTTAATTATTATTATTATTTTGATTTTAGTATTTGTTGTTGTAGCCACAATAAAAATACATAATCTGTGCAAATTTCAACTGTCTAGCTGTTATGGTTCTTGAGATCTAGCTAGCTCGGCGAGTGGTAGCCATGAAAAAGGGCTAAAATATCACGTTTTTTGTATGGGAGCCCCCCTTGATTATATAATTATTATTATTTTGTTTTTAGTATTAGTTGTTATAGCAGCCACAGAAATACACAATCTGTGAAAATTTCAACTGTCTAGCTATTACGGTTCTTGAGATACAGCCTGGTGACAGACGGACAGACAGACAGCGAAGTCTTAGTAATAGGGTCCCGTTTTTACCCCTGAGGTACGAAACCCTAAAAATGTATATGAAAACAATGGGTTAGAAAGAAGTACTGTGTGAATTACTCAAAAAAGAAGCATTTCTGATATAATATTGTACTGAATTCCAAGTTTAAACACTATCTATTTCTAACTGAAAGGTCAACACTGCATATTAATGTGGCTGATATGATAATTGTTTTAAGAAGTAAATAAAGAGGTGGTCAAACCAGTTTATTCAGGCTGGGTTTTATAAAGATCTGCCTAGCTAGCATGGTCACTTATACCATCACATCATATGGCTGATATGTACTAAAATGTCACATAAAACATGACAGTATAAGCTACCGAGCTAGCTAGGCTGTTAGACCAAATATCACATAAAATTTTGGTAACTCGGAACATTTTGAAAGTAACTTACCATAAGGTCTAATGGATCTTTGTAAAAACCAAGCCTCAGATACTACTAATGGACATTTTCCATCCATTTTAAGAGGCTTGGCCTTATATTGGACTTAATACTCCCATGTGCTGAGGTGTACCAAGTTAGTTTAGTGAATCAAACAATGTTGGTCACTAGAAAGTGACAGATTTCATACACAAACATAATTAAAGATAGCAAAGTACATTTACTTTGATTATTATTTAATTCCACAGTTATGAGATTTCCGTTTATTTTCAATTATTTTAGGTTAAGATTACCATTTTAATAATGGGTAGTATGGGAACCCAATGTTTTTCTAACAAGAAAATTCTATCTACATAAAAAAGGTCATATCACTCTCACTAGGTAAAAAACCATGATGTGAATGAAGAAAATTGAGTACTCACCGTTTCTATTAGTTTCCTATATTCTAAAAGTGTACTCTTATCCTTAATCTCTCCGGAGGCGATCCAAGACTTGATTTGATCTCGTAACCTCTGGAGTTTCTTAATTTCCTTCTTGAGATCTGCCTCATATTTCTCCTTCTGGTTACTGTTAGTGGCATTGTGGACCTTTTGCCAAATGTCCTCAAACGTCTCCACCCCTTCCGTTACTTTTTTTAAACACCTGTCTATTTCACCTGCAATCAACATACGCTCGTTTTAACATAAAAAACAAAAAACCAGTTTGTAACCTTGTTTTGAAATAAAAACAATGCCGTGTTTCGATAACAGTGCACTTAATGCCTATTCCTGGTTTGTTTAAACAGAATGCTTTCGAATTAACACTTGTATTACAATTCATAAAATCGAAAAAACTAACGATTCAATGCTATCAGCATCGCGGCTATGATCTGTCAAGAGGAACTTGAATGCTTCTCCTACGCCACGTTACGAAAATATAAGCAACAATATGTTTACGGCCTTCCAGCAGGCCTCTTCACCGCCAGGATGGCAGAGGAGTCGTCAATCTGACAATAATGCTCTAGAACACGTACATCGGTTGGGGTCAATCTCTAACCTGATAACATGACAATTACCTTGTAATTTTCTTGTCGCAGCCATAGCTATTTACACATGTGGACGAACGTTTCGTACATATCCTAAACATACAAACTATTTACAACAAAATGCACAAAAATTATTGATAAACAGACAAACTACACATCTGAAGCTTTGTTCGATTCCAAGATGGCTACCGTACACCGCTCGAACTGTACAACAATAGTGACTGAACGCATCCAGGCTGACCACCAGCAGATGATCACAGCCTCGCGCCTGGAATGGTAATTAGCACGAAGCTTTCATAAATAATATGAATGGTTTGTCACCAATATATCAACAAACTTCAAATTTTCCACAAAATGATTTTATGTAGGTACGTCGCGTAGACCATCAAGTGCGCAGGCGCAAAATAATAGAGTTGTCCATAGACAAAACTGCTTACAAACGTTGAGAAATCCCGAAAATTATTGAGTTTTTATAGAATCTTTAGCATACCTATTTCATAGTACACAGAAAAAGAAAAAGCTTTATTGATTGATTTCGGTTATAATGAATATTATAAAACGTATTTCTAAACGAAATCGTAAAAACATATTTCTGAGCATAAATTATCCCATATAAAAACATTGATCGGTTTGTCTATGAGTAACGTCAAATTACGTCAAATCAAGGTATCAGTAGTGTCATCACATTTTGTAAGATGGCGCTAAAGACAAACTACTTTACTTGTATTTTTTGTTACTAGATGGCAGTTGTTATCAATCTTTTACACGTATTTGCATAAAATTTCACTAGATGGCATTGACACCCATTGTGGTAACTATACCCGCCGCGGCCAGAGGTCACACAGGGGTGCTACCGCGAACTTCGAAAATCGAACTTTGATGGAGTCCGCGGTGTCGCAAGGGAAAGTTAAAGTTATTGTTATTGTTCATGTAATCCGATATCTTCTCTTTCCCGAATTTATATTTAATAATACTAGTTTTGCGTATGAATTTTTAGCATTATCTGCTATTTTCATAAAATATTTATTCATTGTAGGCATCTGACGCTCTAAGCAAAGTTTATTTATGCTCTAAGTCTCAACTTTTTAGGGTTCCGTAGTTAACTAGGAACCCGTACAATTTCGCCATGTCCGTCTGTCTGTCAGAGGCTTTGCTCTGTGATTGTTACTTGCTAGAAAGTAGCATTTTGTATGGATATACAGGTTGTGGCCTGTAATAGGAGCAAAAAATTAAACGGAACACTATTGAGTTCTCTAGCAATTATTTCCAAATGATTTTAATTGAAAAAAAAAGTTATTTTTGTTTTTTTTTCGCAATTGTAGCTTATATGTTCCTTTTTTACTCTACTGGAGTGATATTAATAACAATTTATTCAAAAACACTAAAAAATTATAAAAAAAATTCCAAAAATATTCTTTTAAACCAAAAATGCGACAGCGATTATGAGTCCTAAGTTGAAGCAACCTCAAAATCAGCATAGACTGCCGGCAGCAGCAGCATTGACATAGAATAAGGAATAGTACAAGTACAGAAATTTCACTTCCTAACAAAAACGGCGTTTAGGCATAAGAAACGTGCCTACTCTCTGCATCTCTGTCTATCGCATAACTTGTATTCATTCACGCGTGGCACGTGTAGCCCTAGGGTTGTCACGCCAAAAATACTTCAATGATGCAAAAAAATGTTCTACCTCACCAGCCCAACTAGTATGATAGCTTATACCGTCACTTTATATGTGACGTTTCAGTACATTTTGGCCATATAACGTGACGGTATAAGCTATCATACTAGCCGGGCAGATGTCGCTTAAGTACAGTGAACCGATATTAATTAAGTACATGTTACTTCACAAGAATAATAAATCTCATATTTTTTTAACGAACCATCTAACGATACCCTACACGGTGGGTTTTGCAAGAAAAAAAATGCATCCCCATTTTACGTGTAGGGGAAGTAATTATACCTACACTTTGTCCGTGTTTCAAATGCTATGGCCACAATAAAGTACAACTACCTAAATAGGACAACTATTATGTAGCTAATCAAGTAAAATAAATTTAATAACGCGTTTCATTTTGAATAAAATTACAGTTAGTTACTTAATAAGTAAATCGTCGGAAATGGTGAGTTTAAGCTATAAGTACCTAACGAGTAGCCAGGTGGTTCGTATCGTATTTATTTGTATTGTAACTTACAACTTGATAATTTTAAACATCAACCAATAATTTTAAACACCAACCAACACTAAATAACTACTTATTATTACATATACCAAACTAAAATAAAAAACTTACCGTTCAAAATTTATAGGCAACTGAAAAAAAGATAGACCAACGTTCCTTCGGGTATTCAAACAACCATATACACAAAGCATGTGTGGCCGGTTATCGGTTTCATCGTGGGTTTTAAATCACACAAAAAATTACGTAGTAACGCGCGGTTCGTCGCGATCAAGTCGGCGGCGCGCGGCAGCGGATCACAAAACGACACGCACGTACATACATATAATTTCCTCTATGGTACATACTGGGACGGCGGCGGCCCGCGACTGACAGCTAGAGTCAGGGTTTTCGAGCGTTAGGTTATTAAAGCGGCGCGCTCCAGCCATTGCAAGCCCCTTGGCATTGATTGAGATTACTCTGGGTGCCAAGATCAATTATTTGGAGGTCAAAACTTTTGATCAAAATTTCTCCCAATTGAAACAAGATATTTTTTGGACACAAGAGGTTACTGCAGATGCTCTAACTAAGGAAGCGTCCTTTAAATTTATTGCTCCTATCACAGGCCACATCTTGTATAAATCAATAAATCTAAAAGTGGTAAAATAAAATCTAAAAAATAATAATCAAGGGACCTCGCCTACACGTAAAGTGGGGATAAAGTTTTTTTTTGCTTCAACCCTATGGTGTGGGGCTTTTTTGGATAGGTCTTTCAAAATGAATAGAGGTCTTAACTAAACATTTTTTTATAAAGTGAATATTTTGGGAAATAATCACTCTAAAGGGAAAAAAAATGTGGGTCCTTCTAACTTTTGAACTATGTGTCCGAAAAATATGAAAAAAATCGTGAAAGTAAAGCTTAATAAAGACTTTCAACGAAAGCTATAGCGGACATGATCAGTTAAGCTGTTTTTGAGTTACCGTAAAAGTCTCTAATTCTTAGTAAAAGACAAAACACTGGGAACGTATTCCCTTTTGCTTGTTATTGTTGTTTTTTTTAATTGAATTCATTGGGCAACCACGGAACCCTACACTGAGCATGGCCCGACATGCTCATGGCCGATTTTTGTTATTAGTCATTACTGTTATTAAATTACAACTTAGGGCCCTTATTAGGGGCAATCGATTCGAGAACTTCAAATCTAGGTACCTTCAATTTGGATAAAAGTGAATACTCAACTAAAATATTATGACCATTGTTATTTAAAAATTACACTAAGTATATAAAAAAAATACTTAGTTAGCAAACGCGTTAGATCTAGGCCACTAAGTTGGGCAAAACACCATTTACCTGAAATCAATCTCAGTAGGTATAATCCATTCTAATTCATTTTGCTGGCGGAATTCTGAAGATACCAAAGACTGTTAACATACCTACCCCTTTAATCTAGTTTGTGTGTTTATTTGTTATTCTGTTTATTTAATTTAATATAATTTAAAGTCAAAGTAATGTTTTTAGATATGGACTGTATGGTTCGAAATAAACGATTATTATTATTATTATTATTATTTATTGAACGAACAATACAATACTATTCATATTAAAGGCCTTGGGCTGTAAAACACGCCTATAAAGCCCGTTTACTGTAACTTTATTGCTGTTAGTTTATTGCTCGAGACAATAAATCTGATGAAATGGCTAACAAACAAAACACTAAGTTACAGCCCTATGACAAATTTAACGGCGATAATAATTATACGGAACTTAGTTCTTTAAAACCACGGCATCGAATTTAGAAATGCGAAAAACTTTCTTATATTATTATTAAGAATCATTACGAATTGTAATTAGTGTTCCTTGTCTGTCACTTTTTGCTGTTCTGAACTATTCTTACAGCCCTGGGCTCCACGGAAGACCAGCGCTCTGGGATTTTAAATGTCAGAGCATTATTGCTGAGTGAGTGGTGTCCAATTGCGGCCACTATAGCAGCACCTCTGTGTAAATCTTCATTTATGTGGTGTCGCTTTAACTAAGAATTAAATTGTAATGTGGTGTTATTTTGGTTTGCAATGAAATCGTTCCTATTATGTTATGTTCAAAGAATATCTCTAATCGAGCCCAGTCAAATCGGTTAAAATTTGCAAATTTGAATCATCAATCATTCAATGAGTCACCTAACACCACAACAGAGTAACCAACCAATAATTAAACAGCGCTTAATCGTTACTTAATAGACAATTGAATCATAATCATAAATACTTACCGCAACGATGTGGTGTTTCTTCCTTTTTCGTCTTAGATTCTGTGCCAGCAGCCATAATAAATATTTAATTGATAACAATGGAGACCTTAATGTTTGACAGACTACGTCGCTTATCAACTACCCACTTTTGAGTATTATTGACAACTGTGGGTATTTTCTTTATAGTGCCAATTGCGTCGCGTTCATTTTTTAAAATTTGCATTCAATCTTTCGTCAATTAGGTACTACTTACATATAATCAATTATAGAACCAGCAGGGCTAGTATGATCGCTTATATGTCGGACATATAGCATTCGTCCCGTACTGTCAAGTATGTAAGTGCGAGAGGGACGAATGCTATATGTCCGACATATAAGCGATCATACTAGCCCCACTGATAGTTATTTTCACAACTTATTTTTGATCACAAAACTTATGTGTGAATAAATCACTTTTTACTTTTTTATTAATAAATAAAGGAAAAGTAAACACGGACGTTTTTAACCCTTATTGACATTCAGATAGAGCGAAAACGGTATAGGGTATTCGTGTTTCGATTTCCTTACTTGAAACTTGTGTAAATATCTATGTTTTATTAATATTTCATTAATTTGTTGTCACCCAAAAATCGAACTTAAACCTACATTAATTTTACTTCTTTTCTATAGAGTGCTTAAGAGCACACCGTTTTTCTATAGATGGAGTATTTTCACCTCTAACTAGGGATATAGGTATATATAAACAGTCGTTCATTATTTTTAAGGTTCAAGGTTCGGCGTTTGTTTGCCACTGACGTGCTATAAATTCTTTCTTCCACCACCACATAAGGCAAAATTACAGTGATTAGAGACTGAAATCAAATAAATATATTACTTGCCACAATATTTTACGAGTCAATATTTACGCAAAGCGATTGGCAGAGCACCGCCATCGTCCTAAATTATATTTGGTTTCATACATAAGTGAGTAAGCGCATGTGCTTATACGAGTACCTAAATGGTTATATATGGATGGGTATGTCGTGTCGTGTGACGGGTGAGTAATGTTTGCCAAAATGGAGTCGTTGAATTAGGAGTTTAGGTACAGCAAACGAGAAAAATGCATCGGTATTCCATATTTTGTCAGAAGTAGAAAGGAATATTTCCACTTTGAGGCACATCGCCACGGGCGTGCACTTGCAGTCCAACAAGCTATAAGAAAGTGCGAGAAAACCAAGGTAATTCATCTCCATATAATAACCACATATGTATAACGGTATGCTCATTCCACAACCGAAGAAATGCGTCTGGGCCAAATTATCACTGGAGGCTTGTGAGCTGTAGACCTATTACAAAGTTCTTTTTTTCAAATTTACAATATACGACTCCAAAAAAATAATAATATCAAACCTGCTCACAAAATTTCACGAAAATCGGTTGAGAAATGCGACCTGTAGAGGAGAACAGCCGGAAATGTCCGGCGGACATACGAAATGGTTGATCAATAATTGCATGTCCATGTCGACTTCAAAATTTCAAAAGAGGAGGTTATCAATTCGGTTGTATGTTTTTTTTTTAATGTTTGTTAGTCCATAACTCCGTCATTCCTTAACCGATTTGGAAAATCCTTTTTTTGATTGTAAGTATATATATCCAAGTTGGTCCCGTTTTTGTCAAAACGCAGTTCTGATGATGGGATCCATGAGAAATTGAGGGAACTCCTCAAATCTTCAAGGCAAATATATAGTAATTTTTGTGTTTTTATCAACAAGTCAAGCATTTTCATCCAAAAATGTGACATTGGATGAAGTGGAACTGCTGATGATGATCAGAACAGAACTCTTCAACGACAAAAAGTTCACGTTTAGCGATTTGTCCTCCTACCTGTGTTTGTTAAGCAAGTTCTATTTTCACGATTAATTGTTGTCGTACTTGATTTCTGATGATGGGATCCATGAGGAATTGAGGGAAATCCTCAAATATTAAAGGCAAACATATAGTGATTTTTGTGTTCTTATCAACAAATCGAGCATTTTCATACAAAAATGTGACATTTGATGAAGTGGAACTGCTGATGATGATCAGAACAGAACTCTTCAACGACGAAAAGTTCACGTTTGGCGATTTGTCCTCCTAGCTGCGTTTGTTAAGCAAGTTCTATTTTCACGATTAGTTTTTGTCATGCTCGATTTTTGATGATGGGATCCATGAGGAATTGAGGGAACTCCTCAAATCTTAAAGGCAAATATATAGTGATTTTTGTGTTTTTATCAACAAATCGAGCATTATCATACAAAAATGTGACATTTGATGAAGTGGAACTGCTGATGATGATCAGAACAGAACTCTTCAACGACGAAAAGTTCACGTTTGGCGATTTGTCCTTCTAGCTATGTTTGTTAAGCAAGTTCTATTTTCGCGATTGATTTTTGTCATGCTCGAGTTCTGATGATGGGATCCATTAGGAATCGAGGGAACTCCTCAAATGTGAAAGGCACACAAATAGTGATTTTAGTATTTTCATGAACTAATCAAGCATTTTCATTCATAAAAGTGACATTTGATGAAGTGGAACTGCTGATGATGATCAGAACGGAACTCTTCAACGACGCGTAGTTCACGTTTGGCGATTTGTTCTCTTCGTTTTGTTTGTCAAGCAAGCAAGGTTTTTTCATGATTCCATGAGGAATTGAGGGTACTTAGTCTTCTACCATTATAAACATACATTATAGCCATTTTTATTTTATTGTATATCTATCTAAGAGTGCACCATCTAAGTATAATAATCTTTTACCGGCATCCCCCATTGAAGTCGGTTTTTCTTTTCTTAAAAATTATTTAAGTCCGTCGTCAACACGACTCGAAGAGTTTTTATTATTTATGGTGCTGCCACACTGGCTGTTATAAATGTTATATAACATAGTGCAACAAGTATAAGGCCATGTAACACTATGATGTTGATGAAAGATATATGCTTTTATATTTAGAAAACATTTATAACAGCCACTGTGGGAACATTTATAACACCATTAGAAAAGTTTTACAAATCAGTCAATTAAAGATTTACATTCTTATAGAAGGTACTTCTTCTTCTTCTTTGTCCTCGCCACGTCCCGTTACGCGGGGTCGACTTGAGGCGCCCCTTGCTCCGCTGACAAGCGTCGTAGGCGGTTATATAGGCCGAGCTTCTTCATGTCGCTCTGGACATTCGTCATCCAGGTAGTTGCCGGTCTACCTCTCTACTGCGCTACCCCGCGAGCTTCGAACTCAAGCCTTCGAAGCTCAAGTGTCTGTGTGTGTATTTTATATACTTAAATATAATTTAACTTATATATACTTAACCAAAATAATATAAATAAAATTAAAACTAAAAAACAGGCCCTTGAGGCATTGTACCGAGGATGCTGGCGGCATTTCCTCGCTGTATCGCAATGCTGATACGTTGAGCGAGGAAGCCGCCAGCTTTTCGGTCACCAGTTACGTCAACGAGACGCTTCGCAATTTCTGCAAATAACTTGTGCGCGCTTGGACCTCACGGACCTAGAGTTTCGAAGCCAAAAGGTACACACATGTACTCTCTGCCGAGGCCCTTGTATTTATTATGCTTTAGAATTTCGGCGTTTTCCGCCGCTGCACCCGCTTTTACTGTAGTCCGTTGGAGGTGAGACGATGCCAGTGTGTCTACACAGGTAGCATCCCACATTTCATATTTTTATATTGTTTATAATGTAACATACGCCAAATCTCGTAGTTTGATCTGACACGTACTTAAACTCAAATTTATTATACAGTTATTTATTTTAAGTAGCCACCTACTTGCAAACCGCCGCACCGAAGGCCTGTTAGTTCAAATATTGTGTTTAACACGTCGAATCGTGACTCCTCCCTTAGCCGGACGTTATACAGCATATTCTTACATGTTTATTTTTATTATTATCTTGAAATTCTACCAACGTTTTAGCAGTAAATGCAAAGTAAATGACTATTAATACTTTTTTTTAATATGTACATATGTCGTAAAACCTCCTACGCTTACTTACCTTATATCGCTAGCACGATAACTCTTAATAGCTAAAGGCTATTAGGAGTTATCGTGCTAGCTAAACGCTATGACAGCAATGATTTCTAAATACTAGAAATTGTAGCCACGTAAAAACCGAGTATACGAGGTTTTATCCATCACCCATATTATAACCAAACGGTAGCATTTCACAAGAGAGAGATTTTCTACTGACTACCTGACGGACCAATATAACCCTGGGCTAGTGTATTACAGATACAATAAGAAATCAGGGATCATGCACACAGCACAACATCTGTCAACCACTAACTTTATGAATAGATGCGTAGTAGATAAGTTAGAATAGTTAGACTCAGACATGCGGGTGCATATCATTATAATTGCACAATTAGTGATCCACTTTAGGTGTAAAATCACCAATACATTTTATTTTTTCGCCGCATATATTAACAACAACATAATTGGGAGAAAAATTAAACAAACATGTCCCAAATTTTCCTCGGTTATTTTAAAAGGTCGGTGATGCCAGCATAGAAATCGTTATTTTTCTACCCTTGTCGTATTCATTTGAGGTCATTTAACATCTACTTAGAATAGTTCTGCGGGTTCCTCACTCTCAAAACATCCCCAAGTCAATAAAGGGTTGACAACGCACTTGTTATTCCTTTGGAGTGGCAAGTGTCCATTAGGCTACGGTGACTGCTTCCGGTATAGCTTCTGCTATACGAGTAGGTACAATCTATCACACGTCACCTCGTCACTTCACACTTCATATTGATAAAATGTCTATCACGTAGTCCCCGTTGTTTTCCACATTTTTATTTATGTACCAAGAAAATATATAAGTACAAGAATACTTACCCAAAATAACTTACATAATATAACAAATATTATTACTAACTTAAATCATAAAACAGGCTCTCGAGGCATCGTACTGAGGATGCTAGCGGCATTTTCTCGCTGTATCGTAATGCTGATGGTACTGCGCGAGGAAGTCGCCAGCATTACGTCAACCAGACGATTCGCAAATAACTTATGCGCACTGGGACCTCATGAAACTAGAGTTTCGACGCCAAAAGGTAGATATAAAATTGTACTCTCTGCCAAGGACCTATTACGCTTTACGTTTCAGCCAGTTGCAGGTGGGACGGTGCCAGTGTGTCTAAACCGGTAGCATCGTACACCAACATCCGTCCCAAGCTCCAAGGAACAAAGAGATGGCACATTGACGGTGGCAAGAAACCGGCGAATTATATCATTAAGGATGAGTCCCAGCCCAGCCCCTTTTAGTCATCACAAACGTTTGACGCCCGATTTAGCCACGGCCTAGGCTCGGAAGCAGCCCGGTCTCAGCCCGGCTTGGAAACGGAACGTTCTAGTGGGGTTCATCCTTTAAGCGTCGCATCATGTCGGAACGACAAGCATTTTTTTGACAACACAATCCACGGATCCCGTTTTTTTCCTGAGCTTATTGAGTGTCCCACTGTTCTGCAGCCTGAAGAAAAGTAAGCCAGCTGAAACTTTCAAAAGTTAAAAAGGAAATCTGCCCAAGGGACACAACATAAAATCTAAGTCCCTCCTGTTTGTCCAGCGCTGCGTCACAGTCATTAATCATGTGCGTCATTAGCATTGATTCTCCATTACACCGCAAACACCGCACAATTAGCCATATTGCACTTAGATTTATGCTCTGTTAGCTTAGAGCCCGGAACAGGTGGCAATGAAATTATGTAACAATGTTAGGTACGTACGTGTTTTTGTTAAGTCACATGTGGCGATTTCACAAGTGTAAAAAAAAACAATTCGCATTTTCTGAACTACCTACAAATCAAACAGATTGGTACTTATAACCCATAACTAAATTGATGGTTCAAGCATACCATGAGTACAGTATCACGACATTCGATAAAACGGAGACAGAAGATGGTGTTTTTTGTGCAAAGATAGATAGACTACGGCTGAAAATAAAAACAACATCTTCGAAAGAGCACATAAAATATCTTGCAATGCCGGTCGAGTCTTCTTCATGTCAAGATAGTTATGAAATAAGTATGGATGCCTTTCTGGTTGTTTTAAGCCAGGTGTGATCCCAGACTATGACAAATCAATGTAATGTGTGAATATATGCGCGTAAAAATCATGCATTGCAAGTTGCAACATATGTCGATTTTCGAAACGTTACTTACCGAATCGTGTGTAGAATAGAATATAAGAGAATAGAAGATAATTTATGCCTGCCGAGGTTTCCCGGGGACTACAGTATGGGGTTCTTCAAGAAAGCAGTGTATACATTTTTAAAGGGTCGGCAATGCGCATGTGGCACCCCTAGAGTTGCATGCGTCCATAGGCTGCGGTGACCGCTTACCATCAGGCGCAGTACGCTTGTTTACCAGTTTTATCATCGGCATGGTATAAAATATTACATAAAAATATTAAAATACGAATCGCCATACGATGGAAAATTATGTGATTGGCAAAAGCTTGCGTTTATTTCAGTATCTCGGTCATGACAAGCCGCCCTGCTCACTGGAAGGATAGCACCTGCTGTACACAATATTTCCATTAATTGTTGCAACAGTTGCAACATATCTTTGATTCTTTATATTTTGGAGCAATCTGTTGAAGGAGCAATCTGCTCGCAGGGCTGAAATCGGAAAGGTAGTTTACTGTGCTTGGAAAAATATGGTTAATTGAAAAAATAAAATTAGTTGTTCTAACATAATAGTACATTACGATACAAGTGCAGAGAACAGGAAATTCGCAACGAGTGGTGATAAATTAAAACACGGCCGAAGGGAGTGTTTTAAATCGACACGAGTTCCGAATTACCTATTCGCACGTGTATCGTACAACGTTTTACAGTACATATGGCTCTTTAAAGTTTCGACATATGTGCGTAATCTGCTGATTACCGCACTCGTGCGGTAAAGTAGCACCAGATGTACTGTAGAAATAATTAAAGATAGCCTATAAAAAATCGAAATTTGGCCTCCTAGGCAGAGTGCCCATCATGCAGACAGCATTCCCGCGCTGGATCGCGCACGAGGATCGCCAGTTGCCTCCCGCAAACGTTTGCTGAGCATCCGGCTTGACTCCTTGGCGCTGCGTAGAAATGTAGCCTCGCTCTGCATTTTCTACCGCATGTATTACGGGGAGTGCTCCGAGGAATTGTTCGGATTAATCCCTGCCGCTTCCTTCCGCCATCGCCCAACGCGACAAAATTTCCATCCTCACCACTTAGATGGTTGGCAGTCCTAAACTGTGCGTTTCTCCAGAAATTTCTTGCCTCGCACAGCTAAACTGCGGAATAAACTGTCGCCTGCGGTATTTCCGGACCGATTCGACCTTCAAACCTTCAAGAAAAGAATGTACTCCCATCTTAAAGGCCGGCAACGCACTTACAACCCCTCTGGTGTTGCGAGTGTCCATGGGCGGCGCTAATCGCTTACCATCAGGCGATTCGTCTACTCGTTTGCCTCCTATGTCATAAAAAAAAACCTGTAGAGTCCACGCGCGCCCTTGCCCCACGAGCCGAGAGAAAGAGAATATCGAGCTTATTAAAATTGGGTGCAGACGTTATATGTCCTCTGGCACAGAATAAGTAATAGTACAACCTCTGGCAAGCCGAGGCAATTTCGGTAAAATATGTAGAGACAGTTATCGACTATTCATTAAGACCATATCTTTCATCTCTATTATATCCTAGCATGATATTGCATTGGGATTCGATTTACAAAATTTCGACTCAATTAGACTCCGGATAGTTGGTAGAATTCTACTACCTATAGTATTCTACTACATATAGCTTTGGAGTACCAATATGCGAGTTTTGAAGCTGCATTTACACAATTACACATTCGAACGAATAGCGAGGCGAATGGCGAGGCGAATAACGAATACGCATGTTTAAACAGTACATTCGCTATTGGCCTCGCGATTCGAATAGCGATTCGTGCATTCGCGTTAGGAGCGTTTTTTCGAACGCGAATCAAAGGGCACGAATAGCGAACACGAACTTACTGTTCACACATTCGCCATCGCCCGACCCAAAACGACGTGTAGACAAAATGCAGTGGATTGAAGTGCGAATTTTAGACATAAATATTCTTTTTATCAACAGAAGGAGCTCAATTGGATGATGATGATGTAGCATGCTGCTATTATTTTCACGTCCTCCATATTGTGCGAATACACCTCACGAATATGTGAAGAGTAGTTCGCGACGGCACTCGTACACGAATGACGAGGCGAATAGCGAACACGATAGTGGTAAATCTAGTGTTAGAAGAATATATTCATCTGTTCCGTGATAATGTGATGGCTGTTACCTACTTGTGTATTTTATTTCCATACAATAAATCTTCCCACCCTCCCTCCGCACTAGCAAACATGCAAATGGATACAAGGAACCACCAGTCACCAATCACCACCGAGAATAACTTCGCGGTTGTCAATTTAGCAAAGCGATGAATAATTGTAGCTATAAGTTGACAAAAAGTGTATAATCTAGATCACCATTTATTCTCATATTTTATGACAGTTTACTCTGATTTTAGAGGGCATAATCTAAATATGTCTGTCTGGTTACCCCCTAATTACTGTGGCCACGTGCAAAAATATGCAAAAGGCGAAGCATTAGTTTCTATTTCTGCAATTACATTAAAATAACCAGATGCAAAGCTGACTGATATGCCTTGAAAGTGAATGAATTGAATTATTGCTGTCTCTTTCCGTCTTACAGCTATGCGTCTCTATAGATTGTCAGTGACAAATTGATTTGTGTGGATAACGCTATTTACAAGCTAATTTATGCTGTTACGTTTATGATTTTCCGAAGAACTGTCCTTTCTTCAATATCCCCATATTATCTGTCTATACAACACTCAAATCTACCGAAAAGAAAGGTAAACAGTCTATAATAACAATAAATTTTCTTTTCATTGCATTATTTCGTGTTGACTCATAATAATCGTTCGAATCTATTTCAGAATCGCTACCTATTTTTGTTAACCGATTTTATCTATAATTATTTGCTTGATTGGAAAATTCCACTGAAATAATAAATAGCATGTTGCTTAAGTATTTACAACTGATTATCAGGATAGATAAATTAACAAGCTGATCAGTTTTAATTTCCATACAAAATGATAATTATGCTACTTCATGTTACGCATAAGGCCACGTTAACGCGCAGGCGACATGTTACATCGCATTCGCGTTCTGCAAGATCGGGCATTTACACATGTAGTACATGAACGCGGCCTTAGGCAAAAAGTATGTAGCATATCGTCACTACTTGAAAAAAATCTCGTATCTGATTTTTTCCTTTTTTTCGTTTATTTTCGCAATAAACTAATAAAAATACACCTCGTATGATGCACAAATTCCAACGAAGATAAATCGTCAATATAGTAAGTACCTATTCGTTAGTTAAAAAAAATCGTATCTAAACAAATTATAGTCACTACTTTGAAAAAAAACTCGTATCTGATTTATTTTTCCTTTTTTTTTTCTTTGCCGCAAAAAACTATGTCGCAATTATTAAGCACTACACATCTATAAGACCTGGAAAGAGAGCAGGTGACCCATATGTGGTAAATTTGAGTGCTTTAAAATATACACCTCACAGTTGCATCAGCGCTTTGATGACATCTGGACTGTTCTACCTCAAAGATTCCATGATATTTACGAAGATCAAGCGATTCCTCAGCTATATTCTGGACCCGTCCCCATTAAAACACGAAAGTATGATGATTTGCTATCTCTAAAGCCGATTTGGCCAAACGACTTTCATGCATTTTACGATAGTTTATTGTATGTATAGTAGAGAAAAAATAATTCGACCCGATCTTTTTTTACGTAGGCATGTTGTTATTTAAGTTCGTCTATTGTTACTCGAAGAGAGTTTACTTAGTTCATTTAATAAACATAAAAACAAACATTTCGTTTCATTTTGTAGCATAAAATTCAAAGAAAAATTAACGTAACTTAACAACTTTCAGTCAATACTAAAACAAAAATCTTGTATCTTACGAATAACTGTAAATTTTATAAAAAAAGTTTGAGTGAGTTATTCGAATATTTGTAAAATTAATGACTGGCTATCAAAGTATCTCATGAAACTAACAAGAACTTTTTTGATCAATCGCAATATTTACAGAATGTTTATTGTTCCTCCTAGAAAGTTGATGATTTTCAGATACGAGTTTTTTTTTAAGTAGTGACGATATCATTTTGATTGACGTACTTCGAGTACTTAAAGCTGGGTCCACAGCGCCATGTTTTTCGTGTTTGCAAACATCAAACATGTTTTTCGAACACAAAATAGGCGTGGCCTCAATGTTACTATTCCTTATTCTGTGGTTAAGGCCGGTCCACTGCACCAAAAATCCAACAAAACATGTTTGTAAAACATGTTTGATGTTTGCAAACACGAAAAACATGGCGCTGGGGACCCGGCTTAAGCCCTACTAAAACCGTCAGTAACCTCGGTACCTAAAACTTGGCAATTGAACGTGATGCTTATAAATCTAATCAGACACGTATTTTCCGTGTATTTTCGAGCTGATATAGTAAAAATTTCGAAGAGTGATAGTTCTTTTATTTTGCAATACACTCCAGTATTTCTTCGTCATGGCGATGATCTGCAATTAATTTGGCTCCATATTTCTTTGGCATCAAACAGTGACACTTTAGCAATAACTTAAAAGTCCCACTGGTTGACAATGACCCAATCTTAACACATAGAAATGAAGGTGAAAACAGGTTGGCATTAATTGGAATAAAGGTGCCATACATCAGGACGTTAACCTTACCGTACCACTTCCCATTTTTTTAAGAGCAAAAATAGTCAATAGCAAAAGTATCCCAACAGTAAAAGTCCTTGTCACTTTCAGTACTTTGACGCATCCCAACTGTCGCAGTATTGTTAAAGTTAGTGCGATAAAGTCCTAAATTGATCATCTAAATTTGCTGTTGACCAACAGCAAAAGTAGATGATCATTTTAGTACCTCGTCACTTTCACTACTTTGACGCATCCCAACTGTCGCAGTATTAAATTCAATTCAAAACATTTAATGCAATACAGAATAGCACAAGTCATTTAAACATACAAAATAATGATGAAGATATTAACACAAAACTGGCAAACATTAATTAATTTTAACGTTAAGATAAAATACCAATACAATTTAAAATAACAAATCATAAAACAGTGTCCCATACAACTCATTTCGAAATTTCTATTCATTACTTATAATTGTAAAATTCGTCAATATTGTAGAATGCACCATTGATCAAGATTTTTTTTAATCTATAGCTCTATTTAATCTGCAGCTCATAAGAATGAGCCTCTTTGATCTCAGAGTTCAACCCATTAAATACTCTAACAACAACTACCCTCAGCGATTTGGCTGTCGGCGTCAATCGGGCCGGCACGGGTTTCATGTCGCGGCGTATTTTTCTTTGGTCAGGACGACGTGTTTTGAATTTGTCCCTGTGTTTCCACATAAATTTGGCAACTTCCAGTATGTATAGGCTCGGAACAGTTAATAGTTCTTTGATATACAAGGGTGCAAAGTTGTATTTTACGCGCGAGTCTGGAATTGAAACACGAGCCAGCGAAAGGATTCTATAGTTGAACCATGAGCAAAGCGAGTGGTTCTAAAATAGAATCCTGAGCGTAGCGAGTGTTTCAACACACGAGAAGTAAAATACAACTTTGCAGTCTTTGCACCCGTGTGTAACACAAAACTTTTCTCCTCACTATAGCGAGGAAAGTGCAACATGCAAAAAAACAGTTCCACAGGCATGATTTTCATCACTGGAATCACTAATTTTTTTGCGATATTATAACAGAAAACTCCGGAAGTTGTGTATATTTACGTGAGTCGGAATAGGTGAGAAGATATGTATGTCAACTAAAACTTTATTTTAGTTGACATTGACAATGATGACAATTCTGACGATGCGTTTTGAAATCGACTCAACTTGTGCGTTTACAATTAAATTATACTCAATAAGTATCATTAAAAAAAATGTTAGTTATGGAATTTTAAGGTTTACGACTTAAAATCATTAAATAAAGCTATATTTGGTATTTTTTGTTAAATTCTCAAACCTTTTATTTAATGATAATTGATATTAAACGAACCATTATTACGAGTATGAGCGTGTAACGTTTTGTTATCTGTCAAAAGCTACTCAAACACGCGCCAAGGTCAAATTACTTTCCCCACTTGTGGATAAAATGCGTTTTTACCCGCTTGTTTCAAAGGATAAAAGACGGCTTTCCGAGCTAGTGAGGAGAAAAATTTTTAGTTTCCTAAAGTGTTCTTTAGCCGGTGTAAATGGAGGCACTCTAATGGCAGTAGCTTTCGTAAAACTAGTCCCAACGCTAAATCTTGGGATTAGGTGGACCTTTTTAAGGCAAGAGTGAATAGGCATCTTCTGGTTGAGCTCGCTTCATCGTCGGCCTCATCTTTGCCCCCTGGCTAGATGCTGGCCAAGAGCAATCCCATTTTTAATAAAAAAAAGAATTGTTGTTGTTGAATTTCTTCTCAGCTCTTACCTTGGTATGGCTCTACCTTCGCTGGGTGTTTTGGGAGCTGCGGCGGGTCGCGGGCGGAGATTTCACCAATGACGGAAGTGACGCTACATGTTCCGTTCTATTAGTATGACTTAAGATTGAAAGTCTCATATGTATTGAGTCAGTGTTTACCACTGGAATACCTATACTTTATCACGAGATGATCGTCAAATGAAGATCAGACAAAGTGTTTAAATTTTACACTAAATGCGATAAATTTCGCATTTTACTACCTGGAGCTTCCCGAGCTTTGGCACGCGTCCAGTGGTGGTAAAAATAGAACTGGTTAAAAACGGCAGTGTTTAGCGACCTTTCTAAACAGCAGCTGATTAGCGCTGATAACAATGTAAAGAAATGCGTACAATATTGCATATATTTATACTAACGTGAGACATATTAACACTTAAAGAAAGAAATACTGTTGGAACTCACTTCACTTATCCTGATGAAGCACTGCAATTGTAGTCCGAAACATGTCGCAAATAGGGACTTTAATACAAATGAAAAAATAAAAAATAAATATTGGGGGACCATCTAACACAAATCGACCTAGTCCCAAACTAAGCAAAGCTTGTACATACCATGGGTACTAGACGACGATATACATACTTATATAGATAAATACATACTTAAATACGTAGAGATGCACCCCTATTTAACTCGCTTAGGGGTAGGTTTTTTTCAAAACCCTGAAATTACTTTTCTTGTATTGTAATAAGGAATCTGCACAAAAAGTTTCAAGTCTCTCACCTAAAATTTTACTCCATCCCCATACAAACTTCGCACACCTATTTAACCCACTTAGAGGTGAGTTTCTTCAAAATCCTAAAATCAATTTTCTTGTATTGTAATAAGGAGTCCATTTACAAAGTTTCAAGTCTCCCACTTAAAATATTACTCCATCCCCATACAAACTTTTAACCCTCTCTTTACCCCCTTGTGGGTGGAATTTTCAAAAATCCCTTCTTAGTGGGTACTTACGTTATACAAACTACCTATTCTGAAAAATCTGCTTTCTGGGTTTAACGGTTTGGGCTGGGCGTTGATTTAAGTGAGTCAGTCAATCAGGACTTTCACGTTTAAATACAGGCTGTTGCCTGTAATACGAGTAGAAGCAATAAATTTAAAGGACGCTTCCTTAAAGCATCTGCAGTAACCCCTTGTGTCCAAAAAATATATCTTTTTTCAATTGGGAGAAATTTTGATCTAAAGTTATGACCTCCAAGTAATGGATCTTGGCACCCAGAGATTATAGCGACTCATAATCTCATAATCGTTGTCGCATTTTTTGTTTGAAAGTATATTTGGGATTCTTAAATTTTTTTTTTATAATTTTTTAGTGGTTTTTGAATAAATAGTTATTAATATCACTCCAGTAGTGTAAAAGAGTACATGTAAGCTACATTTGCGAAAAAAAATTACATTTTTTTTTCAATTAAAACCATTTGAAAATAGTGAGCTGGAGAGCTCAATAGTGTACCGTTTAATTTATTGCTCCCATTACAGGCCACACCCTGTACATATATAGATTGCGATACAAGTTCAGAGAACACGAAATTCGCAACGAGTGGTGATAAATTAAAACACGACCGAAGGGAGTGTTTTAAAAATGACACGAGTTGCGAATTACCTATTCGCACGTGTATCGTACAACGTTTTACAGTACATATGGCTCTTTAAAGTTTCGACATATGCACGTAATCTGCTGATTACCGCACTCGTGCGGTAAATTAACACCATATGTACTGTAATAGCTGTTTACGATACACAATTTGTACACAATTTTACGTCACCACTTGGTCAAAAAGTGGGTTTTTCCGGACGCGCAGCGTGCTGAAAAACGCGCTTTTTGGCAAGTTGTGGTGTAAAATACATTATTTCAGTGTCTGAAGTATTTCAGAAAATTCCGAGGGTTACAGTAGTCTCGTGTATTCTACGTAACTTCAGCTGATAAATTGCTATTCGATCGATAAAAAGATCTATAAATCTTACTGAAAAACACTTTTAAACTTATGGCGCGCTGCCAAAACATAGTTATACGTTTACAAACATACAAACACTTGTTTTATATAAAAGCTATAAGCGATTAAGATTTATGATGTGAAATACAATATGGAGATGATTGTTTATATGTTTATTTGATAAACTTTAAATCAGTGAGAGAGGAAGGCTAAGTATAATCAATGTTCATCATCATCATCATCATGTCAGCCGAAAGACGTCCACTGCTGGACATAGGCCTCCCCTAAAGACTTCCACAATGACTGGTCCTGCGCCACCCGCAATGTTAGGCAAATATGTATGTTTAGGTACATCTGGGATTGGTACTTTTTGCTTGTATATAGCTGTTTATGGTGTTGGCTGTTGATGATGATGAGTAAGGAACTATGTAGTTTTCAAATGGTGAAAGAGTAAATGGAGAAAAGTGATCAGTTGGTAGCACACTTAGCACAGTCGTTATGCTAGTGAAATCAGACTGTTCGTTAGCGCCCGCATTCGGGGTATGGAAGAATTTGAGTGTAAAGCGCGGAGCGGGTGCTTTCGACCAGTGAAAACGGTTGCCCTCATGCGGGCCCTATGGCATGCGTTTTGGAAATCTCCCGCACCCTGAATGCGGGCGCTATCGACCAGTGAAAACGGTTCCCCGCATGCGGCGCTTAACGACGAAATACGCCCTCATGCAGAGGCGTGACAGGGTGGCAACCAAGGCGGGAATCATCCATGGTGACACCCTACCCAGCGGCGCGCTATAGTATTTGACACAGCTGTCATCCCGGTACAATAAACGTTAATGATGACATACTTTATATGCACAAATACTACAAATATATTGAAGTTAACGTATAATGTAGTCATAGTTTACGGAATAGGTATTGAATACATCAATTGGCAAAGACTCTTGCATTCTCCTTAAAACGAATAATTTATTAATCATTAAACAAGCAGATTCTTTGGACAAGCGATCTTTACCTCGATGTTGTTATGTGCATGCTCGTTATTTTCATGAGTTGAGTATTAAACATATTTCGAGCTCGTAAACACGCCTCTGGATGTGCTAAAGTAGGTGTTTAAAAAGAGGAAATGGAATGTACATAAAAAAATGCCACGGGTGAACCGGGCTGAAACTACGGTAGCATTTTTATTTAGAATCATTAGCGTTCCGTAACCAAAGTGGCAAAAACGGAATGTTATAGTTTTTTATGTCCGTTTGTCTATCTGTCCGTATGTCACAAGCATTTTTACTCGTACTCGAAAACTACATGGAGTACATGAATGAAATTTTTAATATAGGTGTGTTTTGTAAGTCGCTACATCCCTAACTGTGTACTTAGTCATATTACCTATATTTTTCTTTATATATGTATTTCATACAAATTCAAATTGTTTATTGCATAAACCATATTATATTACAATAATTAGATGGAACAATAAATAGCTAGGTATACATTGTGACGCCCTGCAAGGGCACAGCAACATCAACATATTTAAAAAACTATCACGTCTTTGGAAGGATAGGAAGAGAAAAGAAGGCGGCGAGGGGTGGGGGGGGGGAAGAAGGGGAGAGGAAGGGAAGATAGTAATCAAAATATTACTCATGTTTATCGTTAAAATACTCATTTAAATTGTAAAAGCATTTGTTAATTAAGAATGTTTTTAGATGTTTTTTGAAGAGAGATACTCGTAATGTTTCTATATTTTTAATGAAATTCGGTAGGTGCTTATATATTGGTTATATAATTAACATGTAAGGAGAACTTGATGTGCCTAGTTTTTATTTCGAATATTTTTTTTAAATTGCTGGTAGTCGGTGTTAATAAGTGTGCATGGTTTCTTACAAATTTACATTATTCTAGGATAAACATCGATAGGAGAGTGAGCATTTGATGTTCCCTGAAGTGAGGTTTGCAAGATTCCATTTGGTTTATATTTTAGAGTATTCTAATACATTTATTTTGAAGAATGAAGATTTTCTCTAGCTCGCTGCTATTGTAACTGAAAGTCAACATTTTTCAACGCAGGTCAACATAGGGTCAACCAATTTGATTTCTGTCACAATGAAAATCACTATAAAAGCTGCTAGAGATCTCATACTATTGACACAGTGACAATAGAAATCAAATTATTTGACTGTACCTATGTGGCCAACCAATCGGTAGGTCTTCAATAATAAATATAAGGTTTCAGAGCAATTTTGTATCCGGAAATAATCACTCCAAAAATAACAAAAATGGTCCCACCAATGGTTAGACCTTCGAAACCACACAAGTGTTTGAAACTTGTAAAAATTTAATATGTATTGACTAATGTTTTGACACGTATTTATAAAAGAACTAGCTGTTTCCCGCGACTTCGTCCGCGACTTCGTCCGCGTCTTCGCTCCTATTGGTCGCAGCGTGATGTTATATAGCCTTAAAGCCTTCTTCGATACATGGACTATCCAACACAAAAATAATTTTACAATTCGAACCAGTAGTTCCTAAATTAGCGCATTCAAACAAACAAACAAACTCTTCAGGTTTATAATATTAGTATAGATGAATAAACTCACGCCAAATGATTTCATTTGGGCCGCCAACAACACTCTGCTTTAATAAATTACGTGAAATGATATTTATTACACAAAATTGAGCCTTTGATGCCGAGAAATGCCCTGGAAATTATAGGGCACTTCATTATATAGAGTATCAAGCAATTATTATAATAGATAACATAACTGTACACATTTATTTATGTACTTACTAAGCCCAGATTCTTAGTGATGAAAACAGCACACTTATGAACTATCAATCGATGATTGCAGATTATATTCACATTTATGGGATGGTGCATAAGTATGTGGTCCCGAGCAAACTATTTATTAACCGACTTCAAGATTTCAAAAGAAGAGGTTATCAATTCGGTTGTATGTTTTTTTTTATGTTTGTTGCTCCATAACTCCGTCATTTCTTAACCGATTTTGAAAATTCTTTCATAATCATAATCATAATCATTTACTCATTGCTTTGTGTGTACAAAAGATGTTCTTTTTTTGATTGTAAATATGTATATTCAAGTTGGTCCCGTTTTTGTCAAAACGCAGTTCTGATGATGGGATCCATGGGGAATTGAGGGAACTCCTCAAATCTTAAAGGCAAACATATAGTGATTTTTGTGTTTTATCAACCAATCGAGCATTTTCATACAAAAATGTAACTTTGATGAAGTGGAACTGCTGATGATGATCAGAACAGAACTCTTCAACGACGAAAAGTTCACGTTTGGTGATTTGTCGTCCTAGCTCAGCTGTGTTTGCTAAGCAAGTTCTATTTTCACGATTATTTTTTGTCATGCTCGAGTTCTGATGATGGGAATTATTAGGAATCGAGGGAACTCCTCAAATGTGACATGCACACAAATAGTAATTTTAGTATTTTCATGAACTAATCAAGCATTTTCTTTCAAAAAAGTGACATTTGATGAAGTGGAACAGCTGATGATGATCAGAACGGAACTCTTCAACGGCGCGTAGTTCACGTTTGGCGATTTGTTCTCTTCGTTATTTTTGTCAAGCAAGCTAGGTTTTTCAAGACACATTTTTGTCAAGCTTAAGTTGTGATGGAGGATTCCATGAGGAATTGAGGGTACTTAGTCTTCTACCATTATAAACATACTTATAGCCATTTTTATTTTATTGTATGGAATTTAAGAGTGCACCATCTAAGTATCATATAATCTCTAACCGGGCTCCCCCATTGAAGTCGGTTTTTTTTTCTTAAAAATTATTATATTTTAATGAATGAATGAATGAATGAATGAATGAATGAATGAATGAATGAATGAATGAATGAATTATTTATTCACAAGAATATAAAATACAAGTTACACAATGCATGCACTTACATGTTACATTCAACCATCAGGTATGTGAATTTTTTGGGTGAGTGTGGATTTAATCTAACAATTCACTAATATTTGGCGTAAGTTCGCTTTCTGCTAGATATAATGTACTATACATGTAATCTTAGGTTTAAAACTTATAACTAAAGAACTCATTTACACTATAAAAACAACGCATACATAGTAGCTTGTGAAGTTCAGATTTAAATTTGGTATAGGGTAATGATTTTAGAGTCGCTGGAATCTTATTAAATATTCTCATACACATAATGTAGGCACTCTTTTTCCTGGAAAGAAGATTATGCGGAGGTAAAGTCATTTGATATCGCCGTAACGATCGATTTGTTAAGTTGTTCGGGGGAGGAAAAAGTTCTGGGTTCTGCTTCACAAACAAGGACACTTCGAATATATAAATACACGGTAATGTTAATAAGTTTAACTCAGGAAATAAAGTCTTACATGATTCTCTGTATCCTACCCCACACATAGCACGCATACATTTCTTTTGCGCCACGAATGCTTGATCAGCGTTTACAGAGTTTCCCCACATAATAAGCCCATATCTTAGGATGGATGCTATATAGCCGTGATAGGTCATGAGCGCTGTTTGGGTGGATATGGTCTGCCTTAATCGCCACAGCACGAAACGGAACCTGTCTACTTTTTTACAAACATCTGTTACATGATTTTTCCAATTACAATTAGTGTCTAAGGTCATACCTAGAAATCTCGTAGTATTAATTTCCTCTATGTCAACACTACCATGCCTTACTTTTACGTTATGAACTTTGGCTTTGTATGATCTAAATTGCATAAATTTGGTTTTGTTAAGATTTATTTTGAAATTATTTTCTGTTATTATTTTTATAATAATACATCTGTACTTACGATTTAGTCCATACCACATCGAAAAGATCCAAAAAAGTAACTAGAGAGTGGTGATAATAACGCTTACAGAACCCTTAATTCATTAACATTAAAATCCACTAAATAAAATTTGCACCTAATAAATTTGCCCGTGGATACTTCATATATCTTTTTTTTTAGAAAATGAAGATATTACCTTAGATAAATTATAACTGAAAGAGAAATAAATTGTAGGGGTGTCAGATGATAAACTAGATTTCTATTGAATAAATGTGACAGCTCTTTACCGAAATGGCTGCATATTGATGCATAATACTTAAAATTGGTGCAAGGCGGTCATCGTGCCACTGTACAACCGATGAGAAAATATGGGATGTACAAGCGGGATTTAGGAAAGGTATGGGATGTACGGATCAGGTCTTCTCTTTACGATGCATAGCCGAAAAATATTTGGCCCAAGGTCAAAAGGTCTATTGCGCGTTCGTGGATTTGGAGAAGGCCTATGACAGAGTGGTGAGGAATGAACTTTGGTCGGTACTGTCCGGATATGGAGTGAGCGACCATCTCATTCAAGCTCTGAAATCTCTCTACGAGGATTCCTCTGCTTGCGTGAGAGTAAACGGGTCCTACACTGAATGGTTTAGCATCGAAAAGGGTGTTAGACAGGGATGTGTAGCGTCACCGTGGCTGTTTAATCTATTTCTGGACAGTTGTTTGCAAGATTTGAAAGACGATGAATGTGGGTTAGAAATGAATGGGTTGCTTATCAAATGTCTACTCTACGCCGATGACCAGGTTTTATTAGCGTCATCGGCTGAGAAGCTACAGAAGATGGTAACTAGCATGCACAGATTATTTGCGAGAAAAGGAATGAAAATGAATGTAAGCAAGACGAAAGTGATGGTATTTGAAAGAGATGAGTGTATGACAGTTTGTGAAATTGCTGTAGATGGAGAGAGGTTGGAGCAAGTGGATGGGTTTGTGTATTTGGGGACTTTGTTCACGAGAGACGGTAAGCATGAAGGAGATATTGAAAGGAGAGTGATAGCTGGGAATCGAGTGAATGGGGGCACTTCACGCCTTTATGAGTAGCCCAGAAAGTGTCAGAAAAGGCGCGGCTGGCCGTGCATAGAGGAGTGTTGGTGCCGACACTAATGTATGGTAGTGAAAGTTGGGTGTGGCAGAAGAAACATCAGAGTCGAGTGAATGCAGTGGAAATGAGAGCACTGAGAAGTATGTGTAGCGTTACTTTGAGAGATAGAGTGAGAAACACCGTTATAAGACGGAGGTGTGGAGTGTATGAAGATATAGTGACGAAAATTGAGAAAGGTATGCTAAGATGGTTTGGACATGTAGAGAGGATGGATGAAAGAAGATTGACAAAACGAGTGTATGAAGGAAGAGTGGATGGAAAAGTTGGAAGGGAAGACCTCGGCGAACGTACTCCGACAAATCGGAGACATTCTGCAGAAAGGCCAGGTCAGGAGTACCCTAAATCGGCGCGCATGCATGAAGAATGTTATGAAAGTTCATGAAGCGAAAGTTGTATGTCAGGATCGTAGCAAGTGGAAATCCGTGATCTCTGCCTACCCCTATGGGAAACAGGCGTGATTATATGTATGTATGTATGTATGTAATACTTAAAATACGAGATGAATTTCGAAAAGCATTTTTGTTCAAGCCGAAACGGAGACGCTTCGCTCGCGCTTTCCGCTCCCTCAGTCAATCAACAATAATGAGATAATCCAGGATTATCAGTAACATTTTGTTGAAATATGTGGTACAGTCGGCCTCATAAGTAGCTGGACACTTTGGGCCTTTGTCGCTTTCACCCGTTTGAATATTTAGTATGACAGTTTGCAGTTGAAACATGACGATAAAACGACCAATGTATAAAGGTGTTTAGCCCCTTGTGAGGGCGACCGTACCATTAAACAAGAATGATTCACAATAGTATGTATATGTCAAATTATATGCCCTTGTTTGTTTGTTTAGCTCGACTTGGCTGCTTGCTCGAGATAGGACTATTAAAAAAAACCTTCGGACTCTTTGAAAGCCTTGACTTCGCGGTCGGTACAAACAACTGGCAATCCCAGAGCAGCAGCTCCCACCACCACCACCATATCAGCCCTAGGACGTCCACTGCTGGACATAGGCCTCCCCCAATTTCATGGGGGGTAAATGCCATAATCGCCACGCTTGGCATACGGGTTGGCGATCGCAGTATCTCCACCGCACTCTAGGAACGCTGCTGCCCATTCCCCGGTCTTGGCCGTAGTTTTAGGACATACCCGGGTCCCGGGAGCAGCAGCTCGCAGCATCGCAATTTCCATTGGGATTCAAAGAGGTAATGTCGCCGGCTTAATGGGGTCCATGCACAGTCCAAGCTTCTAGAACCGATGTTCTATTTATAATTGCAAAGTATTTTTAGGCTCTGTATATGTTCACGTGATATTTGTTCTCTATAGATAAGTTTAGGCTCTAATAACATAATTGTAAAATGAGTTTTTAATAAATTATTCTTATTCTTATTCTATTCTTATAATGTTCTTCAACATGTTTTTCCGCTTAAGGGACATGGTGTCCCGGACCTTTGGGTGGCGTGCGCGGAGCGGAACACCCGACGTACCGAAGCACTAAACGAGTTCCACATAGCCAACACGTAGAGGCCCTTTTGACAATTTAATTAATCGCAAAAGGTACACCGAGAGGACGCTGTCCCTGCCCGTGTCATGGCACGCACACGGACACAGCACACGCCAGCGGGTTGGTGATTGATGGAATCTAAATGAAGCGGATTATTGGGTGAATATGATGGACTAACGGCTGATGGGCTATTGAGAGAGACCAAGGACTACTGCCTTATAAAACAGCCTCTCATTTTTATCTCCGGCAGACGGTGACTCGCCCTCTACTAAATGGGCCCTTACTAATAGCGGTATTAAAAAATGGCCTAAAGGCAACACCGGTACAAAGGGCTGGTGGAGATGTGGCACTTTAACCGGCTGCCCAGAGTGGAGTCCCTACATCTGTTGCTCGGGGGTGGACGTGGTCACCTAAGTGGCGAGTTGGCTATAGTGAGTGTGGCCTGTAATTGGAGCAAAAAATTAAACGGTACACTATTGAGCTCTCCAGCAATAATTTCCAAATGGATTTAATAAAAAAAAACGTTTTTTTTTTATTTCTTTTTCGCAAAAGTAACTTATATGTACTTTTTTACTCTACTAGAGTGATATTAATAACTATTTATACAAAAAACACTAAAAATTAAAAAAATCCCAAAAATATCCTTTCAAACCAAAAATGCGACAACGGGTATGAGTCATAACTTGAAGCATCCTCAAAATCAGCATTGACTGCCACGCTATAATCTCTGGGTGCCAAGATCCATTACTTGGAGGTCATAACTTTTTTTTTGACACAAGAGGTTGCTGCAGATGCTCTAAGGAAGCGTCCTTTAAATTTATTGCTCCTATTACAGGCCAAATTCTGTATATAGCCAACTCGCCACTTAGGTGACCACATCCACCCCCGAGCAACAGATGTAGGGACTCCGCTCTGGACAGCCGGTTAAAGCAAGCCAGAGGCGGGGCCTGCCTGTATAATATACTTTTTTTTTAATTTAGGACGTTGTTTTCGATTAGACTTTCGGCTATGGCTTTTTGAAGTATGCTTAAAAAGTGTAGGTATACGTATTGTATTGTAAAATAAACTTGTGTACTTATGTTGAAAAATGCACCAAATTACTTATAGGAAGAAACAATGTATCTAATCAAATCACACAAAACGAGGTTGCTAACCTCATTGGCATCCATTTTATCGAACAAGAAAATATTTTAATCTCTTCCTTTTATAGACACAAATAAAAAGATAAACGCTGGTAATCTGATTGGATTAACTTTAGATTTAGATTCGTCCGTAATCACGAAACCATAGCATGTCACACCTCTTTTTAAATTTTCGCTCTGGCCACTTGGAAAATTGGTGGAAAACGTTTTGAAATAAAAAAGTAAACAATTATCGTTATTGATATGCATTTGTTTTGAAGGCCGATGATAGATTCGGATAGATAGGAGTGAGAAAATATTGTTTTGTATTGGCCGTAATGAAAATTCTTCAGCTTTCAGCGTTGCTTCGCCAGTATGTCTTGTTAAATCAACCAGACCACACGCGTCCTCCATCAACGTGCGATGTCAACTGTCTGTAGTTTACGAAAATTTTCGGTGAAATATAATAAACAGTGGATTTAAAAATGTGTTTGTTTCTGAAATGTGAATAAGATAGTAATTAGTTTTAGAAAGACAGTTGTGTTTAGTGACAATGATAAATAATTGACGTTTATCGTATTTTGAGGATTATTTGTGAAAATGTGTGCCGCCTGGAGATTACAGATGATTACCGTGCTGTTTTTAATTTTATTGAGTAAGCATGTCTTTCCACTTATTTAGAATTTATTTTCGAGTGCTCGGATATGGTACAGTCAACCAAAAAATGCAGTACCTCTATTTTTCTCTTTTGTAAAGATAAGAGAAAAGATTTTGCTCTGTCTATATCTTTATTTATGGCATTGAATGTGTAAAAAGACTGTAAAGCGTATACTATTTTTATTTACATGCGTCGGTCTATGAAATAAACTAGGTATTTCGCTAGTACTTATATATGAAAATGTATACTACTCAAAACAAAACAGGGGTCACTTATATATTACTGTTTTATTGTTAATTATTGGAAATAAACTAAATAAATAAGTGAACCAATTTACTACTTAATACAATGGTTATTAAAGTAAATAGAAATAAAAGCCTTCTTTTACTGTTATTTAATAAAATACAGCTTAATATAGGTAATTTTCACGTAACGATCAAAACCCTTAGTGAACCCTATTTTGTATTGTGTACTATACGTATGTATTGTAGATACCTACGTACATTTTACTTACCTTATGTAAGAAACCTAGATGTTAATGAACACATCAATGATTATTTATTTAAACACGCAAATATATGCACATCAGCATTATTATTCATAGAAAAAAAGCTACTTTTTATTCACTTTGACTTTAATGTATTATTTATTATCGACTATATTATTGCTAATGATGCCGGATGGTCGAGTATGATTCTTTTGAACGATGTAATGTAAGTAACTGGTTGTCGTTTGTTTTACATATTCAGATTAGAAAATAGGTGCGTTGTCCTCCTAGATATTGATAGGAAAACAATTTTAGTCCAGAAAAATACGCACAATGCTTATTTTAACAAATCATGAATTAAATAGGTAGGTGATCACTGATCAGAGACTGACTGACTGGGTGGCTGAGTGGTTTTTCATAATAGTTATAAAAAAATCCTACTCTTTGTGATGAAATCAAACTGCTTTGCACAGTGATAGTAGGAACCCAAATAGTGTGTTTTTCGGGTATCCAAAGTTTCAACCCTTAGAAGGCGAGAGCGCCATCTCGCCTTCTAAGGGTTCAAAAAATACATTTAAAAAATCTATAAGCCGGGTGCACCGATTTTGATATGTCCATCAAAAGAGAAATTTCTGCTGTATTCATTATTGTTTTTTTTTTCATCCATACTTCAGGTATTAATATGTATCTAATAATTAGCCTTTTGTTGTGTTCAATACAGTATGCAATATGCTAATCCAGATAATTAGGTACTTACTAAGAAAAAATAACCATTTCACGGAATTCCCAAGAATAACAAAAGTACAATTAAGTATAAGTATATCTATTAATGTAGTATAATTAATCATTTAACGTGCCAAGGTCAGCAAATTACAAGTAGAGAGACAATTCGCACGCGATAGGTACGTCCCAGGAAATGCTTTAGGTATTACGTTAGGTAGGTCATAAGTGACGCTTATTCTGTCCAGAAAAAGCCCTTTTGGGTATATACTCCAAATATTTTATCTATTTTATATAAGGTGGAAACGCACAGAGAGCGGCGCGGCGCAGCGTCCATAGCCATAGATATAATGGCAGCGTCGTTGCGGGGCGGAGGCGGTTTTCGGCATGGTCTAAGGCAGAGGTCGGCAACCCGCGGCTCGCAAGCCGCATGCGGCTCTTTGAAGGGCCAGGTGCGGCTCTTCCAGGTCTCCTCAAAGGGAGCGTTCAAGTATTACGTAACGCAATTTTTGGAGATTTTTGACCCCCCACCCCTACCTTGTAACGTGCCGTAACGTTTTTCTGTACCCCCCCTCCCCCTAGTAAAACGTTACGTAACCACCAAGTGACCATTTTTACCTAGAGTAGTCATTCCATTTGAAATTTTGAAAAAAAGAATGTTTAATAAAATGCGTGAGAGAATCTCTCTAGGCAACCGTTCTGAAGGGTTAAAAAAAAAACAATGTTACGTAACGCCTAGTTCAAAATACCCCCTCCCGCCTCTGTAACGCATTGTAACGTTTTACAAGACTCCCCCCTCCCCCCAAATTCGTTACGTAATACTTGAACGCTCCCAAATATACAGTGAAAAACCGAAAACACGTATTTTTGGCTCTCTGAGGTTCCCAAAAGTTGGTATTTTTACTGAATTTGGCTCTTTGGTCAAAAAGTTTGCCGACCCCTGGTCTAAGGAAACAAGGTCTGCCACTCCGGATTGTGACACAAGCCTACGTCACCGTCATGTTGCCACTTTATAGTAACAAAACGACTAATGAAGGATTTTTTTCTTCCGTAATCATGCAAAATTTGTTTGTTTAAACAAACAAAATAGGTCAAGTTCAACATGAATTAACGTAATAATTTAATAAAACACTCACAGGTGTACATGGGGGTCGGGGAGTGTCATAATACAACACTGGCAATACAGCAACTCACACTTACGCCGGCAGAACCATCGATACAGTGATGACGTAGGCTTGTGTCACCCACACTACTGAATTTCCCCGGAGTGCTATACCTTGTACTCGTATTCTTGTATCATGGTTTTCGGTAAAGCAAACGCGGTCCGGGGCACGTCGCATCAATAAACCGTGCGGTATTCGGTAGCGCCGTAGAGTGGCCGCATGTATGACATACTGACGGCCTGTTTAGCCTAGTTGGTAATGACACTACCTCCGAAGCTAGAGGTCCCGGGTTCGAATCCCGGCCGGGGCATTATTTGTGCATTTAGCACGGATTTTGTTCTTGGGATTATGTTCTCTATGTTTTTTTAATACCACGTCGGTGGCGAACAAGCGTACGGCCCGCCTGATGGTAAGCGGTCACCGCAGCCTGTTGACGCTTGCAACTCCAGGGTTGTCACATGCGCGTTGCTTACCCTTTAAAAAATTATACACTTCTTTCTTGAAGAATCCCATACTGTAGTTAAGTATGTATGTATGTATTTAAGTATTAATTTATCTATATTTATGTATGTATATGTATTTAAGTATGTATTTACCTATATAAGTATGTATATCGTCGTCTAGCACCCATTTGCTTAGTTTGGGACTAGGTCGATTTGTGTAAGATTGTCCCCCAATATTTATTTATTTATTTTATTTATAATTATGAAGTAGTAGCCGACAGTCGACAATTTCGGAAAGATCAAAAACGCAAAACCGCCTCCGCCCCGCCCCGCACCGCAACGCGCCTGCTCTCTGCGTTTAGAGCTTTATTATTGTGATGAGGTACTGTCACTTACATTTTATTTATCGCAACGAAATTGGTGTCTCCAAATGAGTAATTTGCCAAAGTTTCATTAGTCCAATCGTTTTTTCAGAGGCAGATAACTGTTCAGAACTGTCATTGAACCTAAAAGGTTATCAATCAAATTGACGGCCTGTTTAGCCTAGTTGGTCACTACCAACCCTGGCCCAACTCACTACTCTGCCTCCGAAGCTAGAGGTCCCGGGTTCGAATCCCAGGGCCAGGGCATTTATTTGTGCATTTTTCACGGATATTTGTTCTTGGGTCTTGGATGTTTTCTATGTATTTAAGTATGTATTTATCTATATACGTATGTATATCGTCGTCTAGTACCCATAGTACAAGCGTTGCTTAGTTTGGAACTAGGTCGATTTGTGTAAGATTGTCCCCCAATATTATTATTATTATAATCATCATCATATCAGCCGTGGGACGTCCACTGCTGTGCATGGGCCTCCCGCAAAGAGTGCCACAATAACCACCCGCCACCCGCTTAACCCGCGCACCCGCAGCGGCTACACTGGCTTCTAGCTAACCTAAAATATATTCCTCTATATCTTTCAATTCCTAAGACGTAGTAACGTAGTTTGATCTGTAAACGTCCTCGACTGTAGTTAGACAGCCGACATGCGTGACTGACGGATTACCAGCCTATAACTCAATGATAACGACCTGAAGCCGCCGCTGATAGTGTTCGTTCAGTGCTGTAAACTCGTAGCTAAACAATTAGGTGAACTGGCATGTTTACTACACGTCCTTTTATCAAAATACACAGAAGAATACTAACTTAAATCTAAAAGATGCCCTTAAGGCATTGTAATGCGGATGCTGGCGGTATTTCCTTGCTGTATCGCAACGCTGATGCCTGATACGTTGTGCGAGGAAGTCGCCAACACTTCGGTTACCAATTGCGTCAACTCCTTACTTGTATTTATTACGATTACCAAAAAACCGCGCGGTACTCGGTAGTGCGGTTAGAGCGAAGGCGGTGTGTGTGGCAGCAGTAATCGACAGTCGACAGTTTCGGAAAGATCAAAAGATCAAAAACCGCCTCCGCCCCGCACCGCACCGCGCCCGCTCTGTGCGTTTCGAACTTTAAGGGTGCGTAGCTCATACATTATGTTAACCGTTCTGCAGCGGAAACTGCCTAGGAGCAGGGGTCTACTCCGAAATTCGAAATTGGAACTTCGTGTGGTGCCGTCCCTTTCACTCATATAGTGTATGACAGGAGAGTGAAAGGGACGGCACCATACGAATTTCAAAGTATACCCCCAGAACGCCCGCCTAGCTGGTTCATAGTAGTAAAAGTGGAAACTAGCCAAACAAAAATATCTGCACATGCGCTCTAACGCTTTGACAATAGCGTCGTTTAATTAAATCTTGTTCACATATTTTTGCTTCGGTATATCTGATGGCTCCTGTACGGCCGGAATTCCCGGAAAAAACAAGTACACCCGACGCATTTCCTCTTCCTCTTTCTCTTTGGACTCTTCGGGTACGGATCCCCAAAAATCATAATGTTTTTTAACTAGCTATCTAATGATATACCCAACACTATTTGTTTTTGCAAGAAAAAAATGCATCTCCACTTCACGTGTACGCCGACTACGAGTAGGAGAGAGGTGTTGTATATATATTTTTCATAATTTTACTACGTTTTACTACTACGTTTTGCTGGCGTAATTGATATGTATACCCATACCATCAAATTACAGTTTTCTAGTAGTAACGGTTACTGAGTTAAGCTGTGGACAGACAGACGGACGGACGGACATGGCGAAACTAAAAAATGAGAATCTTGCGGTCCAAAAAAAACTTGATGAATTTTGGTGTAGTAACTTTTTTGTTTTCAAAGTTTGCAGAAGAACTATTATTATTAATTTATTGTTAGTATTGTATTTATGCAAATGAATAGTAAACCTGTAGAGTGTAGGCATAAAGCCAGTCATTTTAATATTTATACATAACTGAAGTTAAATACATCTCTGCAATTTTATTTCTCATAACATCTTAGTTAGGTAGGACTGAATGATTGTAGGATCCATTGCCGCACGCGTTTCTTTAATAAAAAGAAACTTTCCTGCATCATGCGTGTCTAAAAGCAGTACTTTCTATCCCTCATATGTTGACCCCCAGAAAACGTACTTTCTGTATAGACATAATAAATAATAATACTTATTATGCATCTCATTCAGCGTAGGACAAAATTGAGATATAAAAAATAGTACATTATTGTCGAGGCATGGAGCCCTGGCAAATGTAGGCTGAGTATTAAACGTACGACCTCTGCCCGGCTAGTATGATAACTTATACCGTCACGTTATATGGCCAAAATGTACTGAAACGTCACATAAAACGTGACGGTATAAGCTATTATACTAGCCGGGCAGGAGTCCGTTTAATTAATACTAAGCCTGCAATTGACATTTCAGCTAAGGCTAATAGATATGGGGACAAAAGACCAAATTGGAATTAAGGTTTATAACGTAAACATTTTCATGGTCTCCCACCGTTTATATTTTTTAAGAATACTTTCGCATCGCAAGAACCTCCGAAAACCGCAATTTATTTGAGATATATACAAAAATGTCGCGTTTCCAACAGGAAAATACGACTTGAATTGTATATAGGTATACAAGCTATTATGTTATGCATGGCTGTTTTCTTTTTAAAAAAATTCAGACTCGAAATATAATGGAATTTACATGTAACACTATGTAGTAGTCCAGCGGGGCGAGCCTGCAATGTTTTTACGGTTCCGTAGTCAACTAGAAACCCTTATAGTTTCGCCATGTCCGTCTCGCTCTGCCTGTCTGTCCGAGGCTTTGCTCTGTGATTGTTAGTGCTAGAAAGCTGCAATTTGGCATGGATACGTAATTAAAAAACGAACATGGTAAAATAAAGTCTAAAAAATTCTTTAACCGTACCCTCCCCTACATGAAAAATGGCGATGAATTTTTTTAGCTTCAACCCTATGGTGTGGGTATTGTTGGATAAGTAGGGCTTTCAAAATGAATACAGGTCTTCATCATATTTTTTTTGATAAAGTGAATATTTTCGGAAATAATCACTCCAGAAGAAAAAAAATGTCGTCCCTCTTACTAGTGAACTATGGATGGGTCCAAAAAAATTAATAAAATCATGAAAGTAAAGCTAAATAAAGACTTTCAACGAAAACAAGCGGACATGATCAGTTAAGCCGTTTTTGAATTATCGTAAAAAGTCTTCCCTTCTTAGTAAAAGACGTATGAAACGCTGCGAAGGTATTCCCTTTTACTTGTTATAGTTTTGTTTTTAATTAAGTTCATTGGGCAACTACGGTACCCTACACTGATCATGGCCCGACATGTTCTTGGCCAATTTTTTATCCTAACATCGCGACGGGTGGTGAATTGTGGTGGCATCGGCAGCTATCTTATTAGCAGTCTATTGGTGACTGCCGTTACTTATATAGCGCATAGTGTCATAAAAACATCAATTGGTCTCCTTAGTCCTTATATCATAAAATATAGGTATGTATTGTTGCAACGGTCAATGAATGATACAATATCGATTAATTTGAGGTGGCAAGATAATGGTCCAGGTTAACATGTTCGATAAAGAAAAGTTTTTAGGAACCTCTATATCATTTTTAAAGGCGTATCCTACCCCAACCCCGCACGTCTGTGCTTTGAAATTGTTTTCTTCATCCCCCGGTTATGCATGGGGTGCTTCTCCTAATTTAATATATTTTCGTAATATCATATCAGTTTTTTGTAACAGTATCAAGTATATATGACAGCAGTAAAAAAATCTTGCATTATGTAGTAATAAAAAAAAACACAAGAATACTCGGAAACCATAACAAACGCCGTTCAGAATTCCTGCCATATAAAATATTTAAATTTAAATATTGGGGACAATCTTACACAGCCTTTTATTTTTCTTTTATGTACTTGATTTGTACAATAACATGTTTACTACTAATACACACAATGTGCAATGACACCCCTGGAGTTGCAGGCGTCCATAGGCAGCGGTGACCGCTTACCATCAGGCGGACCGTACGCTTATTTTCCACCAACGTGGTATAAAAAAAACTATAAATCAATTTAGCGTGGTAATTTTAAATACATAAAGTTGAAGAAATTGACGCCGTTTGACCATAAAAAATCGTTCTAATAAAAGTAGCTGACCAAAAGTCTAGGTCATCATCCACTGAAAATGGTTTTGCGTATCAAATTCCATTTGACATTCACACAACTATAACTTTCATGTTCATCTTAAGATAATATAATAAAGTCAAAGGCCGATTGTCTCAACATTATGTCAAGCGAGTCACATCAAATACGTTAAACCACGTGTTTGTTTGAGAGAAATATCAACAGGTGATTACGTTAATCTATTATCTTGTGATACTAGCTTGCTTGCTTTGATCAAAAGACCGTAAGTAACAGACATTTTAAAAAACCTTCAAAATACCACATACAAAGCGTGGTGCTTTGTACGTGGTATTTTGAAGGTAGAGGTAGCGAGCGCCTTGATAGAATTTATGTAATTTGTCAGATATTCTGGTGCTTCGTTATTATAGTTATAAAATGGGCAAGCCAGAGACACATATCTCGCCTTAAATACCTACAGATGCCTGTAATATCCGTTAATACACGTGAAATTGGCATAATAATCGCTTGTCTCCAAAACTGTTTTAATTTTAATTTATTGGAGAACAAACAGAAACAAGTCTACAGGTAACTTATAAGCTAAAAATACATGGACAATAAGCATGCACTTATTTCCTAAATAGCCCTCACTAAAACATATTTGGATATTACATTTTTTTGCTTTGGCTGCACTGAAACTATGTTTGTAAGGTTACTACTTATATACAAATATTTATAAACCAACTTTAACAACCAGTTCGTAACATAAATATATATGAAAGTATTTTTACACCATTTATCCAAATAGATAGGTAATTTTGCATCGGCCAGGGACTCTGAAGCGGATGGACTCCAAGAGCTCCATACTGTTGTAATGTGTTAAGGCGCTCTTAGACAAATCCAGCTGTCGGCCCTAGCGCTGATGACTAGAACTGTACCGTTTATCTTTGAATCGAGTCAAGCTAGACTGGGACGAAAATATAATTCACATAACGCCAGTACTCTACCAGCGCTAGTATCCAGCGAGACTGATGCCTGATTCGTCAAGAAGCGCCTTTATGGAGGTTATGGATTTCTTACACCCGCATCAGATGGGGATGAACCGCTTCAAGAGATTTTACAGTTCCACTGTGAAAATGCTTAATATTGCTCTAGATTTTCTCTATCGTTGCAATAACAAGCCTTTTGTTACGAATGTTAAGAGGGCGCAGTACGCTCGGTTCTCCATACAAGCGTATTTACGCTCTCATTTTACAACGCCATGCTAGAATAACACGAAACTTTGTCTACACAATGGGATCAGGCATATCTAGGTCGAAAATTAGTTCCTGTTACTATAAATTGTAAAAGAAAAAAAATACAGCGGCTTTTTGAGATTTTTACGGCTTGTATGAAAACCTTAATAATCGCTGTATTTTTTCTACATTATAATTTCAAGCAACAGAAACTAATTTTCGACCTAGATATGCCGAATCCCATTGTCTATACAAAGTTTCACGTTATTCTAGCATGGCGTTTTAAAATGAGAGCGTAAATACGTTTGTATGGAGAACCGAACGTACTGCGCACTCTTAACGGTTTTCCTAAACAATTAAATCACGTGTGCCTAACCTAGTAACTAATGTTAGCTACTGCCGGCCGCAAAGACCATCCCAAAATCAATATTTAACCAATAAAATAGATTTTATACATCTATCGCGGTTATATCGGGCAATCTTTGATGAATTGACTTACACCGACCAGACATTATTTACGGCCATGCTGCTAGACCGAGGACCGACGATAGTTAAGCGAACACAATGCCCACGAACTAAACGGAGAAAAACTCTTTGGTCTGGGGATTTATCGGAAACTGACAGAAACTACACCACAGACATCAGAGAAAAGCAGACTCGCATCATTAAGCCAGATGATTTTTCATATAGTTGTCTCGTTAAATCCTTATAGTGCACCAAAATGAGTTAAAATTCAACAGATAGTACGATCATTTTCGGCTGTTAACGAATTGTCTCCATTTGAAAGCCGATCAGGATATTAAATCCCATATAAACTGAACACACCGCAACGTTAGTTCAGTACAATTTTCAGTTATGAAGTCGGAGACACTGACAGGTGAAGACCTGTCAGATGTCACTTGTCTGTCTCATTCAAACTTTCTGATTTGTGATTAGTGAGAATAGATCAGATGTACAGAAATCATTCAACTTAAATGAGCGGATCTGCTTTACTTTGATATCTGTGAACTACACAAACAAAAATACGGCCATGGAATATAATTAAGGTCCGGCCACACCGGTGCTCAAAGTACGGTGACTCTACGAATCGCAGTGAACGAGAGGAAAAAACTTACGAGTTAAAAACGTCACGCATCAGAAACGTTACTGCGTTTACGGTGCGTCAGTGCGTTTTAAGCAGCGGTGTGGCCAGACCTTAATTATTGATTGACTGAAGTAGAGACTTATTTATTATTCATTGATATTAGCCTCTTGGTTCGTCGACTTGCACAGGGTATCTGATCAACTTCATCGTTTCGCGTCCATATTATACCTTCTATTCGGTATACGATGACGCAAGTGAACCTACGTTGGTCTCTCGAACTATAATTTACGATTGGTCCGAGTTCATAAAATCGACCGTTTTAGTGTCGGACGCACTTTTTGTGAAAGGTACGGTTTCCTGGTAGCCAATAAAATATTATTTTTATCGGACAGACATAAAAAATTTGGGTCGGATCTTGCTGTGTGTCGGGTGTCGCTTGTGTTGATATCTATGATCTATCGTACTCGTAGTTTAGCAATACCTGTGAATAACTAAAAACAATATTGAAAAAAAATAATACCTAATTGCATTTGTATAAGGTTTGAAATATCTGGTAAACTACTCCGCTCAACGTATGGAATTAGAATCTGTTTCGGAATTATCGCCCCCCCCCCCCCTCCTCCTCCTCCGGAATAGTCCGGAATTTCGCCAATGTAATCGGGGCATAGAATACGGCTATACGGCTACGGTATCCTCTGCCTGTCGTAGAAGGCGACTGAAAGGAGATCCTTGGGGTCGAAGACGGTCACAGTTGGGGGGCTGTGATCGTCTATGAAAGCAGATGGTGGGACCCACAGAGGTGTGACTCTAGGGCGGCACTGGTGCGTTCCGAAGGACGTACCAGAGCCGCCCGAAATGAGTTGAGGACGATCGGGGGGTTTTTCGTGCCACGCGCATGTGACACCCCCTGGAGTTGCAGTAGTGCATAGGCTGCGGTGACCGCTTACCATTAGGCGGGCCGTATGCTTGTTTGCCATCGACATGGTATATAAAAGTGCGCAAATGTTGGCCACGCTTCAGTTTCGCCCCAAATAATCTTTTTTTGGTCAAAAGACATACATATTTTGCTTTGCCAGTCATCACGTACTCTGTTATCTTATTAACAGGAATTATAACAGTATTTTATTGTGTGTAACACGGCAGCATTACATATATAGTGATGTAGATTTTAGCTTACAACATTACGTACTTACTCAAGAGGTGCAAGTCTAGTTAGTAGTCAGCTACCTCATAGATAATAATTAACATGAATCATGCTAATAATATACTATGAATTGTACATACTATCTACTCGTACTTAGGTACCTACCAAATAAAATGCACCACACATTCACTGAGAATAATTATATCTACTTGTACAACGACGACGGTAAACAAACTTTATGGTCTGCTGCCTAAGATGGTACCTAAGACATCGTAGCCTGTGGATGCTTGCTACTCCACAAAAATCACAAGCGAGCCTTTATTGATTTTGATAGTGATGCTTGTCCATCATAATTTCGATAGCATGCATTTTGGAACAAACATTAATCTTATGTTAATCTAATTTGTACGAGCACCCCGTCTCAATATATGTACGAATACATACTCTATACAATACAGATTGGATGTACTGATAAATAAATTAAATACATAGGTAGTATGTTGGTCCCAGAACTAGGAAGCCATACACTCTATAGCCAGGCAATCTAAAAGAAGGCCGAATAAACGGTCTGTGTACATTGGGTAGTTTATATTAGGAATACGATGAGTTCTAACATTAGCTTTAGACTGATTTAGAAAGAGCAAACTATGCATGCGGCTACGTCTGACGAAGACCATCCGCATATAACTTATTGATTGCAGTCACATACAAAATTTACGTTCCATTTCAACGATTTTTAGAGAGATATTTCTGGGTGGGAAAAAATTCACGGTATTTTCACAACAACAGACACTGGTTTGGCAAAATTCCTATTAAAAATCGCAAGGTACTTGTTTATCCAGAACATCAACCCCAAGAAGATACTCGTAAGTTTTTGAGTTTTGCACGATTTTAGTAAAGCTCACGGTCGAAAGATCGTCAATATATACCTACTACACACTCGTAAATATTGGGCCTTCCCTTAGCGACTTGAAAATAAGGTTTAAGTACAACTTTACATAGTGACACATTGAGTATAATTTGTTAATTGTTACAACTATAAGTACATTACTTGATATTTACACACGAACTAAATTTAAAAACACTTTATTTTAATTGTAAATCCGGGTAGCGAGTTATGTAAATAAAGCTCTCATAATTTGTTTAAATAACCTATTATCGTTTTGCGTAATAGCGAGTCATGGTTTAGGCTCAATAACGTACCTCCTTGTTAATTTTATATTATAACTAGCATTTGCCCGCGGCTTCGCTCGCGTACTAAGCGTAATTTTTAACCGTCTACAAAAAAGAGGTTCGTATGTTTGTCCACGATTATGTCGCGTTTGGCTGAACCGATTTAGATGCGGTCTCCAGAAAAGTAGTTGTTACATTCTGGGGGTTTCGGTATATGAAGTTTGGTGGTTGTGATTCAATAACAGATGAATAGATGAAAAGTCAGTATATATTTTGAGAACCGGCAAACTGTTGAATTTCATGTTGGTGTTGTTGTGCGGTGGAGATACTGCGATCCCCAACCCGCATGCCAAGCGTGGCGATTATGGCATTTACCCCCCATGAAATTGGGGGAGGCCTATGTCCAGCAGTGGACGTCCTAGGGCTGATATGGTGGTGGTGGTGGTGGTTGAATTTCATTAGATTTTGGCAAAAATAAGGATCTAAAACTATTATCATACATTTCCGAGAGGCCGAAGGGGAAAGGGCCGATGAAATAAAAGCATGTCTTAAATGGCCCTTAGTAAAAGTATCTGTGTACTACAGTAACACCAATAGGTCTGATAACGACCAAGCAGCGCGCAGCGGTCATAAACTCTGGTCCTTTGAAGTACAAAAATACGGCTAATTCAATATCACGTGTAACCCTTATTTTTCCTAACTTACAATACATTGAATCAAAAAAGGTTGTATCTTCATAGGGAACTCACGGCACTTAATGCACCTTCAGACCTTATAAGGAACCTACATGCCAAATTTGGTATCTCTCGAACCAGCAGTTTGGGCTATGCGTTGATATGTCACTCACTCGCTCAGTCACTTTCTTCTTGCAATTTGGCACAAACTTTTAAAAGTTTTCATGTCCGCAATATTAAATTTCCAAATGAATACTATTTTCGTAATTAACGACCCAAAAAAACCATAAAAACGACACCCATATTAATATTTAGACATTCCAACCCCCTCGCACCCCAACAGAGGGGATGGTATTTCACGTCCTCCACGTGAGATTTAAGTCCTTATATGGAACCTATAGGTACATACTAAATTTGGAATCCCTAGAACCAGCAGTTTGGGCTGTGCGTTGATATGTCACTCACGCAGTCAGTCAGTTTCTTCTTGCAATTTGGCACAATATTTCAAAAGTTTTCATGTCCACAATATTAAATTTCAAAACCGATGCCATTTTCGTAATTAACGTCCCAAAAAACCATAATAACGACACCCATATTAGTATTTAGACATTTCATCCCCTTCGCACCCCAACAGGGGGGATGGTATTTCACGTCCTCCACGTGAGATTTTAAAATCAGTGTTGTTTTCGTTATCAGCGACCCGGTATATCATGAAAACAATACCCATGTCGATTTTTTAGAATTTGTCACCACCTTTCCCCCTTTAGGGGTTGAATTCTCAAAAAACCTGAAACACGTATTTACTCGTTTATCGTTAGAAATACTCCTGTGAAGTTTCGAATAAAATAGTCCAACTAATCTTGTTTCCCCATACAAACTTCGGAGCCCCATTTCACCCCCTTAGGGGTTGAATTTTGAAAAATCCTTTCTTAGTGCACCCCTCGACCTTATAAAGAACCTATCTGACAAATTTGGAATCTCTAGGACTAGCGGTTTGGGCTGTACGTTGATATGTCAGTCAGTCAGTCAGTCAGTTTCTTCTTTTATATATTTAGATAACTAATAGAAAGATCGTTTGGACTTGTTTATTGGTCTAGCCTAGGCTGAGTCATTTTCCAGAAAACTCAGCAGTACCTCATGATTAGGAGTACATCATTGCATTGAAGTTTAATAATGACCGGTTGCCAGCTGATGTCAAGAAACTCCTGCTAACTGGGGCTTATGATGCCGCCGTTGACACAATAAGTTTTCTTCACGCCATTCTCCAAGGGTCGTTCTTCCCGACGTTGCTGTCCTCAGTGTAATGGGCCAGACCTTTGTTGGTGTCCAAGCGGTCCGACTGAGAAAGTGCCTATTGATCCGCGATGGATATTCTATTTCCCACTTACCCTCCAATATCACTGGAGTATTAAGGAAGTGCGAGTATAAAGAAGAAGCACTGCAGATACCTACAAGTACTTCTTTAGTTTGTACTGAAATGTATGGAAAGACATTTCACCTCTCTGTTGGATGCTCACTTCACCCTAAGTGTGATCAAAATGAGCTCCTATATTATCCTGAATATCTTTACGACTAGTTTTCAAACATCCTGTAGATCTATGTTTCCACTGACATTCTAATGAGGTAAATATTGTTGAGTGTTGTTTTCTATCCAACACTTACCAGATCTTTAAGTATGTTTGAAGTATTTATTCTGATAACTGATAACACATTATGTGCGAAACTCACATGCCTAATACAGATACATAACGACATGTATATAACTATTACGTAATGTTTTGTGGCTATAAGTAGCTATTTTAACTCCAGTAAAGCCAAATAGTATCTAAACCTATTTTTAGGTGCTACCATCGTATTAGAGCAAGGGAAAAACAAAATTTAAGCTGGTTATAAGGAACGTAGGTATAATACCTATTCAGTACGGAGTTAGTTACTTAGTTGAGTTTTATTCGCGGAGAAAATCTGCTTTCGTTTCTACCAAGAATTTCGAGGACAATCTGGGTTATCTATCTCGTATACGTATTTCTATCCAATTAACACCCCACGGTGTCAGGATAAGGTATTTTTCTCAAACATGCAATGAAATATTGATGTTATGTTCCTTATAATAGGCTGCGAAGTATGACGTTTCAGGAAAGGCTAGGACAAGAGGTCGTTAATGGAATTTCATACAAATCATGCAGGCCTAGGCCGGCAAAGTCCTCTTTTTAACCGACTTCAAGATTTCTAAAGAGGAGGTTATCAATTCGGTTGTATGTTTTTTTTTTGTTTTTTTTTTAATGTTTGTTACTCCATAAATCCGTCATTTCTTAACCGATTTGGAAAATTCTTTTTTTGAATATATATCCAAGTTGGTCCCGTTTTTGTCAAAACGCAGTTCTAATGATGGGATGCACGAGGAATTGAGGGAACTCCTCAAATCTTTAAGGCAAACATATAGTGATTTTTGTGTTTTTATCAACAAGTCAAGCATTTGCATCCAAAATTGGATGAAGTGGAACTGCTGATGATGATCAGAACAGAACTCTTCAACGACGAAAAGTTCACGTTTGGCGATTTGTCCTCCTAGCTGTGTTTGTTAAGAAAGTTCTATTTTCACGAATTATTTTTGTCATGCTTGATTTTTGATGATGGGATCCATGAGGAATTGAGGGAACTCCTCAAATCTTAAAGGCAAACATATAGTGATTTTTGTGTTTTTATCAACAAATCGAGCATTATCATACAAAAATGTGTCATTTGATGAAGTGGAACTGCTGATGATGATCAGAACAGAACTCTTCAACGACGAACCGTTCACGTTTGGCGATTTGTCCTTCTAGCTGTGTTTGTTAAGCAAGTTCTATTTTCACGATTGATTTTGTCATGTTCAAGTTCTGATGATGGGATCCATTAGGAATCGAGGGAACTCCTCAAATGTGAAAGGCACACAGATAGTGATTTTAGTATTTTCATGAACTAATCAAGCATTTTCATTCATAAAAGTGACATTTGATGAAGTGGAACTGCTGATGATGATCAGAACGGAACTCTTCAACGACGCGTAGTTCACGTTTGGCGATTTGTTCTCTTCGTTTTGTTTGTCAAGCAAGCAAGGTTTTTCCATGATTCCATGAGGAATTGAGGGTACTTAGTCTTCTACCATTATAAACATACTTATAGCCATTTTTATTTTATTGTATGGAATCTAAGAGTGCACCATCTAAGTATAATAATCTTTCACCGGCCTCCCCCATTGAAGTCGGTTTTTTTTTCTTAAAAATTATTTAATTTCCATTCCACATAAATTTGTGGCACAGGCATCATGACATTCTGCCACTATGCGTATTAAAAATAAAACTTTGATTTTTTTGTTGTTTATTTCATTGCATGTTTGAGAAAAGCACTATACATACCTCGGCGGGAAATATGGGGTTGCCCGCCTTAGACCTATCCGGCCTTGCTTCGCTCGGCCGTCTATATTTCTTCAGCCGGCAACCCCTTTCGTCCCGGCCTCTGTAGTAATGTACTATTTGTGCCTTGCTTCTATACATATTGATGTGGTAATGACATTGCCCCGTCAACAAAATGCTGGACAGCTTTTTGAAAGTCGATTGCGGCTATTGAAACCAATGGCTATTTCAAATAAAATAAATAAATATTGGGGGACAATCTTAGAAAAATCGACCAAGTCCCAAACTAAGCAAAGCTTGTACTACGGGTACTAGACGACGATATACATACTTATATAGATAAATACATACTTAAATACATAGAAAACATCCAAGACCCAAGAACAAATATCCGTGATAAATGCACAAATAAATGCCCTGGCCGGGATTCGAACCCAGGACCTCTGGCTTCGGAGGCAGAGTCACTACCAACTAGGCTAAACAGGTCGTCAAATGTCAATATTTTAAGTATTGCTACGCTAGCCAGAGCTCTTCCAACTTAAAAGTTTGCCAACCCTTTACATATAGGATATAACATATGAGTGAGGGAGCAGCTACGTTTTTTCATTTCCTGATAACATGTTTTTAAACATTTTTGTAGCTAAGTAAACTGGCATTGCCTCGTGTTCCATCGTCTTAATTGATTTCTTTCGCGTTCACACCCGGCGTTGTTGACACCTCACTTAGCGCGCCGTGACGTGACATGTTCATTACTTGACGTTTGTCGTCTCCATGTAATGAAGATTGCGCTTCTATACCTTACTTTCTCGTACTTATAATGTGATCTCTACTAAGCACTTGAGAATGTTTATACGTTTGTGAAAACCGTGGCTAGGTCCCATATAATTTTCGAGTGTATGTAAGTGCATCATCCTAGGGATGCATCACTTCAACGTGGGATTGATACTTTTAGATGGTTGGATATGGAGCTGGCTATTAGGCGATGAATTAGGATCGATCAAATGTGGTTTCAATTGCTTGACGGAGTGTGAAATTGAGAATATCTGGATGAGTAAACACGTTATGAATTTGCTGTAAATAAAGATTATTTCGTATAAGAAGATATTTTTATTTCAACCTGAACCCAACATCAAAATTTTTATCTGTATTTTACGCAACAGTTACAAAATAAAGTCGCTGTTACAAAAAGAGCGTAGAGAGTTTTTAACCGACTTCAAGATTTCAAAAGAGGAGGTTATCAATTCGGTTGTATGTTTTTTTGTTTTTGTTTTTTTTTAATGTTTGTTACTCCATAACTCCGTCATTTCTTAATCGATTTGAAAAATTCTTTTTTTGATTGTATGTATATATATCCAAGTTGTTCCCGTTTTTATCAAAAGGCAGTTCTGATGATGGAATCCATGAGGAATTGAAGGAACTCCTCAAATCTTTAAGGCAAACATATAGTGATTTTTGTGTTTTTATCAACAAGTCAAGCATTTGCATCCAAAAATGTGACATTGGATGAAGTGGAACTGCTGATGATGATCAGAACAGAACTCTTCAACGACGAAAAGTTCACGTTTGGCGATTTGTCCTTCTAGCTGTGTTTGTTAAGCAAGTTCTATATTCACGATTGATTTTTGTCATGCTCGAGTTCTGATGATGGGATCCATTAGGAATCGAGGAAACTCCTCAAATGTGAAAGGCACACAAATAGTGATTTTAGTATTTTCATGAACTAATCAAGCATTTTCATTCATAAAAGTGACATTTGATGAAGTGGAACTGCTGATGATGATCAGAACGGAACTCTTCAACGACGCGTAGTTCACGTTTGGCGATTTGTTCTCTTCGTTTTGTTTGTCAAGCAAGCAAGGTTTTTCCATGATTTCATGAGGAATTGAGGGTACTTAGTCTTCTACCATTATAAACATACTTATAGCCATTTTTGTATTTTATTGTATGGAATCTAAGAGTGCACCATCTAAGATTAATAATCTTTCACCGGACTCCCCCATTGAAGTCGGATTTTTTTTCTTAAAATTTTTCTACAACATAATTTAATTTAAATAAAAAATCGGTATGGTGGTAGAACACGGGCATCGACGTGTGCCTCTTTTAAAAATTAATAAAAATAACAGTTGAAGTATAATGATTTCTCTATAATATAGACTTGCATTTTGATATTTAAATTTTTTGTTTTATTTTATTTTATTATAAAGCTGGAGTGGAAAAAAAATTTTACGTAAACACCGCACAGTCAAACGAGCAAGTAACTAAGAAACATGAGACTGAAAGTTAAATGATATTACGTTGTTTTAGCCAAAGGTAAGTCACCTTTGTAAACAGGAAATATTCGCACGAAAAGGCGGTTCCCTGGAAGAAATGCAAATCCTTGGGCCTCAGCCTTAACGACTTATTTACGTCCATTATATTCCGTGACAGGTATTACTTATAGATTGACGTGATAACAACATTTTCTTTTAGGGTGTTGAAGAAATATGCAAGCCATTTGTAAACCATATAACAAAAAGATGCGGTTTACTGCCTACGTGCATTTTCTTTATAACTAGGCATAAAGTAGGTACAGTCAGCCATAAAAGTAGCTATACAGATATGAAGAGATTTAAGACTTCAAATACGATGTTACTTCTGATGCTGTCTGTACTTATATATATAGAGCTTAGTAATACCGGAGGTGTGGTGGTCTTGACGTCATTAACTAATTAGTTGTTTTTCAGGTAATCTGGAGCTTTGGTAAAAGGGTCTATAGCTGTCTAGGTATCTAAGAAATGTAAGACTAGGCATAAAGCTAAATCGTAGAAAGGATGAATCAACTTTTGAGCTGCTCTTTAAATTGAGATGTTTTTTGCTGGGACCGATAACTTTACCGAGTCTTTAAAGTTTGAAACGCACAGAGCGCGGCGCAGCGTCGTTGCGGGGCGGAGGCGGTTTTGCGGTAAAGCAAACGCGGTCCGGGGGACGTCGCACCAAAAAACCGCGCGGTATTCGGTAGCGCGGTAGAGTGGAGGCGGCGTGTGTGACATATGACAGTCGACAGTTTCGGAAAGATCAAAAATGCAAAACCGCCTCCGCCCCGCACCGCGCCGCGACCGCTCTGTGCGTTTCGAGCTTGTTTCGTATGGAACCCGTTAAGTTGAAAATTATTATTTATTAATAATATTTCTGTAATATTGCCAGACCCTAAACTTATATAATGAATTGAACTTATTGGACTACACGCTGAATGTAAATCTTGTGTTCAAAAATTCATCCCGAATATTATTTTATAAAGTCACTCCTAACTACTTACTCGACACAACTAACCTAACATTGGTATACACTGTAATAAAAACTTACTTTAGAAACCCGACCACTCGAATGAGAAAGCGGCAACTAAGAACACATAGTGATGGCAATGACACCGCGACCCTTGGAGCACTTACTTCATAAATGGTTGTGACACTATTTGTGTTCCTCGTAAAAGGATCGTGACTAAGTGATGATAGCCATGATTAAATACAGCTTCGGCAAAATTCAATAGATCTATGGTAAACACGCCATCAAACGCCCACGAATGGCAAATGAAAAAGTGGAGAACGTAATATCCGGTGACATAATAACATAACGTGACAGAATATGCTAACAATAGAAAGCCGCACCCTTTTAAAACAAACCTCGCATATTATTTAACCTGATTTAACCTTTTCAACCTACTTCTTTGAGTAAAATATAGGCACATATAAACTCAGAACTCCAGAAAAAATTTTTTTTTTTCAAATTTCGTGATTTCTAAAAACTTATTCGAAAAAAAAAATATAATTATCGAACCTGCTCACAAAATTTCATGAGAAACGGTTGAGAAATCCGACCTGTAGAGGTGAATCTCGCTCGAAAAAACTCGCTCGGTCAACTACACTACATTTTTGCAAACATTTTTTTTTAAGTCCGATTCCGATTCTCCGATTCTAAAAGGAGGTTCTCAATTCGGTTGTATTTATTTAAATGGTTCTTACCAGAGATAAGAACTCTGTCATTTACAAATCGATATGAATCGATTTGGTTCTTTCATCATCATGAGCCGTAAAAAGAACCGCGACGCCCTTTTTTTAAATTTGGTTTAGAAATTGTTGCTTGTTCGAAAGCATCGCCATCTCCGACGTATTTAGGTCATACTCCATCAATTTACTTTGCACAGTTGATTTATAGATACACAAGTTATATTATATGATGCTAGCTGAAGCCCCGCATCACTTCGTTTTCCCAAACAACTTGATTGATTCGCCCCACAAACATTCAAATTATTTATATATGCTAGCTTTTTATAGGGCGACCTTGGCCTGCCATGGCGAACAATGAATGGTATTACAAATTTTATTCGCACTTTCAAAGTGGCACCTAATACCAAGATTTGGCGTATGCACTGGTTTTACGAAAGGTTTTAAGGAAAGAAATTGACATCTGATCTTCAAACGAAAATGTACAAAAACTAGTCGACAAAAAAATCTATTTAATTATCTACCCTGCTCACATAATTTTACGAGAATCGGTAGAGAAATGCGACATGTAGAGAACAAACCATAGAAAAAAAAAATATTTTTTCCAAAAACTGACTCGACACAAAATTTTTATGTAATTATTGAACCTGCTCACATTTTTTTTTGAGAATCGGTTGAGAAATGCGACCTGTAGAGGAGAACAACCGGAAATCCGGACATACGAAAGCATTTTTCAACATGATGTTTATCATCACCGAAACGCTAACGGTAAATATAAAATGATATTCCTTACATTATGTCTCGCCTGTACAACAAACTCGCTAGTTAAGACTACCGAGTTTGGATGTATTTCACGACAATGAGTTAGTATTTTGCAATAAGTTCGTTCGTGAGAGCGTTCGTGGCCCAGCGGCGCCCGCGTACCGCGTGCGGTATGCGATGTTAAGCAATGTGGGCGCAGGTCAGTTCTTGGATGGGTGACCGCTTTGAGTGGTTACTAACTGAGCGCTCTCGTGCTTTGGAAGGCACGTTAAGCCGTTGATCCCGGCTGCTGTCTACGACAGCAGTCGTTAAGCCAAGTTAGAGGCCTTCGGGCGGCTTGAGAACTTCTAGCAGTCAAGTTGCCCACTCACTTGACAAAGGGGGGTCGAAGTTGCACTATACGTCCGTAGGGAATACCCGCCGTTACCCTACACGTGACTCCTGGGTGGTGCTAAAAGTGCAACAAAAACTGGCAACGGTACTTGTCTTCTCGAAGATCTCCCGGTTCGTAAATAAATGCCATTCGATTAAATTAAATAAATAAGTTACATTCTGTTGACGATTTCAGTTACTTAATTTCTTTTTTTTTCTACATATGCATATGATTGAAAGCTGTAAATGAAAATAGTGCATGCTCTGATTGCCTGTAAGTGGGAGATCAATTGTGAATTATATTAATGTATAGTTTATGGACCCCAGGCTTCCTTCAGGATGCAACTGTACTGGAAATAGCGCTAGGAGGATTAAAGCATAGTTTATTATAAATGTGCATTGTATCGACCGTTGGCAATCCTAATAAACAAATAAATAAGGTCGTGTAACTCAAAGTCATTATTAGTAGGAGGTGAGATTCGAACCCACGACCACCACTTGACAGCCGGCAGCCGCAGGACCCATATTAATATGGACCCATCTATACTAATATTATAAAGCTGAAGAGTTTGTTTGTTTGCTTGTTTGATTGAACGCGCTAATCTCAGGAACTACTGGCTCGAATTGAAAAAATCTTTTTGTGTTGGATAGTCCATTTATCGAGGAAGGCTTTAGGCTATATAACATCACGCTGCGACCAATAGGAGCGAAGACGCGGACGAAGTCGCGGGCAACAGCTAGTATATGATATATCTCACAGTTGAAATAACAGCCACCTTGTAGTCACGGTTATTTGTACCACACAGCCTATTTTCAGGTCGACTGGTGAGAAAATAAATGACACTCTAATGTATGTCATACTATACGAATAATACAGGTATAGACATAAAGTGGTCAATATAAGTATAACGCCTTTGCCTGAATTGAGGCAAAGAAGATACTTATATTGATTAAGGTTTAAAACTGATCGCCACAATTGCGAAAAAATGCCCGATACCTACGCTCGAATAATTCTCGTAAACTAGTTCTCTTTACTACATAATTTGGGTAAAAATAGCTCCTACAATATTGTATACAACTCATAAAACTCCGCTCGAAATAGCCTATTTAATGTTAATTTACGATTTAAGATTAGAATAAGAATACATTTACGTGCTAAGTATGATCTTTTTTATAATATTTTTCCATTATTTGATTTACTTAAAATATGTTTTTAGCTTTCCTTTATCGTAATTAATATTTTAAATGCGCACAGTCCAATAGGGCTGCGATTCTATTTTGACATTGAAAATGTCTTTTCGTTCGCTCCAGTATAGGGTCCCATTTCACGAAATAGTGCGATCCCCTTATATTTCAGAGAGTTGTGAAGGTATGATATTCAAACTAGGCTCAAAAGACGCGTATTTACGAGATGTGTAAGATGCAAAGAGAATGATTTGAGAAAGTCCAGAACGAAAAAAGTTTAGGCCGAAATAGTGAAAAAAAAATCTTCCGATTTTTTCATTTTGGCACTCGATATTTTGGAAACGAAGAATGATATCAGAATTTTGATCAAAACTCCTCTGGACATTTTAGTCGGCTATACAATTTGAGCCTAAAACAAAGACGATCGGGTCAAGGGTTTGCGCTGTAGCCTAACCTTTTTGAAAGAAGTCAAAAAGTCAGAACGACTATTAGTAGGTAATATATATAAGTATTTTTTTAAATCAACACAATTGTACAATTGTAGTTAGTTTTAGTTTTATATTTCAAATTGTTTAAATAAAACATGTATTGTTTCTATAATAAATTATTATTAATTATAGTTCGAGACAACAATAGCACATTATTGCAGTGCCCCGGGAAATAGCAATTCGTGGATAAGTCAATGATGTTTTGGAAGACCAATATCTTCCAAAACCTTGGCAAATAAAATAGTTGATTGAGATTGCATAAAACAAGCCATTTTATCCATGAGTTATACATCTGCTTTTCACTTCGATTGCGCGAAAATTAAACAAATAATCAAGGTTATGATATCATATAATTTATCCTTCTCCTGGGGCCTAGGGTTTCATGTTGAATTCGTCTTTGAAAATTCTTGTTATAGTTATAGTCGGAATTTGGAGGTCGAGTTAATTTGAAGTCGCCGTTATCTTGCGTGAATATTAGTAAAGTGGCAAATGCCTTTTTATGTGGTTACCGTAACTTGGCTGCGCTTTAAAAAATTGCCAATTTAATAGGAATTTTGTATGTGAGCTATGTTTATATATTATATATCAACCAAATTGGCATAACGTTAGCAAATGTAATGCATTTTTTTATTTTGTTGAGTTCATTTTCAATGTACCTTGATGGTCGTGTAGTGCACGAGATCTGTGAATTTTTTGTTGGTAAAGGGCACGTCTAATGATATCAGTTTTATTTTAACTCTAAAACAGTCTTGAAACTGCCCTATAACATGGCGCGCTATATGTCAGAGGAGGGCGAAATCAGGCGCGGATGGGAGGACTACTTTTTAGGGTTCCGTAATTAACTAGGTACCCTTATAGTTTTGCCATGTCCGTATGTCTGTCTGTCTGTCGGTCTGTCTGTCCAAGGCTTTGCTCTGTGATTGTTAGTGCTAGAAAGCTGCAATTTGGTATGATACGAATAGAAGTCTTCATCAAAATATGTTTAGATAAAGTGAATATTTTCGGAAATATAATAAATTGTGTCCCCCCCCCCCGCCCTCCTCCAACTTTTGAACTACCTATAGGTCCAAAAAATTATGAAAGTAAAGCTTAAGAGGGCGCAGTACGCTCGGTCTGGCTCGGTTCTCCATACAAACGTATTTACCCTCTTATTTTAAAACGCCATGCTAGAATAACATGAAAATTTGTATACACAATGGGATCCGGCACATCTAGGTCGGACAACAGTTCCTATTGCTAGAAATCGTAAAAGAAAAAAATACAGCGGCTTTTTGAGTTTTTTACGGCTTGTATGAAAACCTTAATAATCGCTGTATTTTTTCTCCATTATAATTTCAAGCAACAGAAACTATGGTCCGACCTAGATATGCCGGATCCCATTGTGTATACAAAGTTTCATGTTATTCTAGCCTGGCGTTTTAAAATGAGAGCATAAATACGTTTGTATGGAGAACCGAACGTACTGCGCAGTCTTAATAGACTTTCAACGAAAACTATAGCGGACATGATCAGCCGTTTCTGAGTTATCGTATAAAGTCTTCTTTTCTTAGTAAAAGACGTATGTAAAGCTGCGAAGGTATTTCCCTTTTGCTAGTTATTGTTTTTTTTTTAAAGTAAGGTCATTGGGCAACTACGGAACCCTACACTAAGTATAGCCCGACATCATGCTCTTGGCCGATTTTTATTACAAGGAGTTATAACTTAGAATGTAGCATCTTGCATTATGTTCGGATCAAATCTTGCAACTTTAAAGCAATTAAGTATTCTCAACCGATTGAGCTGAAATTTGGAATATAAATTAATTTTGTATTAAGCAGTAAACGCTGCTAACGACAATCCCAAATGAAAGGGAAAAATTGAAAAATTTAATGCTCCGACCAGGATTCGAACTTGCGCCATCTCGCATACGCGGCCAATCGCTCTGGCCTCTGAGCTATCGGAACAACCAAGCTCGGGCACGAAATTCTTCACTAGTTCCCTCTTACAACGCCTTATGGCAGTGTACACTGATATTTGCCGTAGAAGACTTAGGCTTCTATTAAAGGCACCAACGTCTAAAATTACATTGAGAGATCGTCAGTAACGATGCGCCATCCCATACTAAATTTATTTTGTACTAAAGCAGTAACGCTGCTAACGAAAATTCCAAATTTCAAATGAAAGGGAAAAACTAAAAAAAAAAAAAATCCCTTTCATTTGAAATTTGGAATATAAGTTTGGCATGTAAGGTCGGCGGCAATGCAATATTACGGTATCACCTAGCTGATCTGATGATGGAGACAGAAGGTGGCCATTGCAACGCCTAAACTCCAGAAATTTCTTGCATCGCACAGTTAAACTGTGGAATGAACTGTCGCCTGCGGTATTTCCGGACCGATTCGACCTTCAAACCTTCAAGAAAAGAGCGTACTCCCATCTTAAAGGCCGGCAACGCACTTACAACCCCTCTGGTGTTGCGAGTGTCCATGGGCGACGCTAATCGCTTACCATTAGGCGATACGTCTGCTCGTTTGCCACCTATGTCATAAAAAAAAAACTTTCTATTGGTGAGTTTCTGTAATTGGCTCCATATTTCTATTTAAAATGTCAACATGTTTATATAGCTGTTGAAAGTCCTAAAATAAATTAATAAATAAACTACCTATAAAAGATAAACCCGTCATATTTGGGCTCATTGAAACCGTCTCGACTAGTAGGTACCTAATTGATGAGTTTGATGACTGTAGAAAAAGGTACATATTCGTATACCGTCGGCAATAAAAACCTTGTAAGGTAAAGTCTTGCAACTATTTGGTAATCCGGTTACTGCAACTAACTTAAATAAGTATCCAAATTTCAAAATAAAGGGAAAAATTTAAAATTTTTGTGCTCCAAGCAGGATTTGAACCTGCGACATCTCATCATCCTCCTAGCGTTATTCCCAGTACAGTTGCATCCTGAAGAATGCCTGGGGTCCGCTACCTAATCCCAAGAATTGGCGTAGGCACTAGTTTTTACGGAAGCGACTGCCATCTGACCTTTCAACCCGAGGGGGAAACCGACCTTATTGGGAATAGGCTTGTCAAGTGAGTGGGCAACTTGACTGTTAGAAGTTCTCAAGCCGCCCGGAGGCCTCTAACTTGGCTTAACGACTGCTATCAAAGACAGCAACCGGGATCAACGGCTTAACGTGCCTTCCAAAGCACGGGAGCGCTCAGTTAGTAACCACTCAAAGCGGTCACCCATCCAAGGACTGACCTCGCCCGACATTGCTTAACCTCGCATACCGCACGCAGTACGCGGGTGCCACTGGGCCACGAGCGCTCCTCTGACTGAACCTGCGACATCTGGAATACAATAATTTGAAATTTTCGTTAGCAGCGTTACTGCTTAATACAAAATTAACTTAAATATCTTAAATAGTTTTGAACAATACGTATAGGTATGTTACTTTTTCCTGATTTTATCAGTAGCGCGTGTTCGTTGTTCAATGTTCAATACAATAATTTTATAGGGTGCTATTTAAGTTAGTTGCTATAACCAGATAGTTGCAATTATAAGACTCCACCTTAACACTTTCACTGCCAAGGATTTCGTAGCGCTACGCTCGTAGCCGATAATAACATGCGAGAAACCGTATGTTAGCGGAAAGCGCCTATGAGACAAGCGCCCACCCAGCGGGTTCCTACACTGAAAGTGTTGACAAAAATAAAAATTTTGACAGACTCATCATCATAACTTTATTTGCAAGAAAAGACTTATATGATTACTTACACTTTTTGTAAGGTATTATAGTAAACTTAAACTTAATTAGGCTTATGATTTAGATTTAGATTAGATTAGATTTATTTTTGAAGCCTAATGTTGTATATTATACAATTAGGTACGTAGCGTAGGTACGTACAATCAGTTTATAAAATTTTGACAGAAACTTGTCATACATACATACATACATATAATCACGCCTGTTTCCCAGAGGGGTAGGCAGAGATCACGGATTTCCACTTGCTACGATCCTGACATACAACTTTCGCTTCATGAACTTTCATAACATTCTTCATGCATGCGCGCCGATTTAGGGTACTCCTGACCTGGCCTTTCTGCAGAATGTCTCCGATTTGGTCGGAGTACGTTCGCCGAGGTCTTCCCCTTCCAACTTTTCCATCCACTCTTCCTTCATACACTCGTTTTGTCAATCTTCTTTCATCCATCCTCTCTACATGTCCAAACCATCTTAGCATACCTTTCTCAATTTTCGTCACTATATCTTCATTCACTCCACACCTCCGTCATAACCTCGTAAGTCCTTTGTTTTTTCAAATGTAGTAGTCGTAATTACCCAGTGTACTACCACAAGTACAAACTAAGTGTAGTGCTTCGGTCCCAGACGCGACTTTTTCGAATTTGTCTAAATTCTTGCCCTTTGTTTTATTCAGTATGTGCATGGTATTTAGCGCATCCTTAATTTGTACTTGGTAAAGTACATTAGGCAGTTATTTATAATAGGCAGTTAAAATGTCAGGTCTGAAGTACTATCATTATTTTGTACTTGTACAAGTACGCGGGGACTTAAACGGTGTTTCTCACTCTATCTCTCAAAGTAACGCTACACATACTTCTCAGTGCTCTCATTTCCACTGCATTCACTCGACTCTGGTGTTTCTTCTGCCACACCCAACTTTCGCTACCATACATTAGTGTCGGCACCAACACTCCTCTATGCACGGCCAGCCGCGCCTTTTCTGACACTTTCTGGCTACTCATAAAGGCGTGAAGTGCCCCATTCACTCGATTCCCAGCTATCACTCTCCTTTCAATATCTCCTTCATGCTTACCGTCTCTCGTGAACAAAGTCCCCAAATACACAAACCCATCCACTTGCTCCAACCTCTCTCCATCTACAGCAATTTCACAAACTGTCATACACTCATCTCTTTCAAATACCATCACTTTCGTCTTGCTTACATTCATTTTCATTCCTTTTCTCGCAAATAATCCGTGCATGCTAGTTACCATCTTCTGTAGCTTCTCAGCCGACGACGCTAATAAAACCTGGTCATCGGCGTAGAGTAGACATTTGATAAGCAACCCATTCATTTCCAACCCACATTCATCGTCTTTCAAATCTTGCAAACAACTGTCCAGAAATAGATTAAACAGCCACGGTGACGCTACACATCCCTGTCTAACACCCTTTTCGATGCTAAACCATTCAGTGTAGGACCCGTTTACTCTCACGCAAGCAGAGGAATCCTCGTAGAGAGATTTCAGAGCTTGAATGAGATGTAAATGTTTTTACAAGTGGAAACGTCCACTTAACGGAATTATAATTTCCAATTGAAAATGAAAAATTGAAAAAAAAAATGAAAAAAATGAAAGGTTGAAATGAAAGGTTGAATGAGATGGTCGCTCACTCCATATCCGGATAGTACCGACCAAAGTTCATTCCTCACCACTCTGTCATAGGCCTTCTCCAAATCCACGAACGCGCAATAGACCTTTTGACCTTGGGCCAAATATTTTTCGGCTATGCATCGTAACGAGAAGACCTGATCCGTACATCCCATACCTTTCCTAAATCCCGCTCGTACATCCCATATTTTCTCATCGGTTTCTTTCATTACCCTTTCAATCAATACTTTCGCATATAATTTGCCAACGATGCTGAGTAAGCTAATGCCCCTGTAGTTCTTGCAGTCAAGTTGTGAGCCCTTTCCCTTGTACAGTGGCACGATGACCGCCTTGCACCAATCTTTTGGAACTATGCCGGTATTAAAACATAAGTTGAAAAGGCGATACAACTGACTTGCTACGACGCCTTGCCCAGCCAGCAGCATCTCGACTGAAATTCTATCATACCCCGCTACCTTTCCTGGTTTCATTCCTTTTAAAGCTTTTACAATTTCATCCATACTAATACTACACTCCTCATGTGGCAGTGCATTATCATTCACTCCTGACGTATTTTCCTCTTCTCTCTCAAACAAACCTTCAAAATATTCCTTCCATCTCCCTAATATGCATTCCTCATCATTCAATAAACTTCCATGCTGGTCTCTAATTAAGGTTAGCTCTGAGGTCTGAGTTTTACCTCTGGCTAGTCGAATGGCTTTCCAGAAAAACTTAATGTTTGCCCGGAAATCCTGAGACAACCTCTGATCCATCTCATCATTCTGTTCATCTTTCTTTCTTTTAACTACCTCCTTTACCAGAACATTCAACCTTTTATAGTTACTTTTCCTTTCACTCACGTCTTCAAGCGTGGCTTTTTGACTTCTTTGGTCAGCTCTTATCGCCAACCAATCTAGCCACGCTTTCTTCTTCTCACTTACTGCCTTTTGTACCTCTTTATCCCACCATACATTCTTCTTCTTCTTCCCTTTGCTCCTTTCTTTCACACCACATACATCCCTGGCTGTACTTACAAGCTTATCTTTAAAACCATTCCATAGTTGATCTATCTCGCAAATATCATCTATCTCTCTAAGATTTTCCTTTAGTTTATGAATATACTCATCAGCCACACTTTCCTCTTGCAAATTTTCTACCTTTATTCTCTCCAGAACACTAGTGAATATACGAGGTGTCATTGTTTAAAAAAGGCACCTGCTTCAGGGATATTCACGCCTGTCTGGTAGACTATGAAAATAAGGCCTTGTATTCCTAAACATGCTAGATTAGTTACACTAACTGTCCCAGATCCCAGTGCTATCGTGATTACATTCGACACACATGATAACGCTGTTTAAAATTGACAATAATGTTTACTGAGCAGTCTCGACGCCAACCGCGGCTAGCGCCAGCCATCGAAAATATAATTTAAGTAGCTGTAACGGCATAAAAGGATACATAGCAGGATGTACAAGTCGCAAAATGTGCAAGTAGCAAAATGTGCAAGTAGCAAAATGTGCAGGTTTCAAAAGGCACAGGTCGTAAAAGTTGCAGGTCGCTAAAAGTGCAGATCGCACAATATTCGGTTCTGGGCTGCGCTGGCAGCTGCCGCGGCACGTTCGCTTCGATCGCACGGCTCCCTCGTTGTAGGCTCGAGTTCTACTAACACTCCTCCTCGCTTTGCTCGTAATTGTACCTAAGTATTCCAGGTCAAAACCGCCGGCGAAGCGACGCGCGAAGCGAGCGTGCCGCGGCAGCGGCCGGCGAAGCGCCAGAACCGAACATTGTGCGATCTGCACATTTTGCGACATGCACATTTTGCGACATGCACATTCTGTGACTTGCACATTTGGCGACATGCACATTTTGCGCAATGTAGGGTTCCGTAGTGGCCTCTTTCTTGATCATAACAAAAGTTAGCACTTTATAGCTTAATTTCACGTAAACAAACTCCTTAAGCAAAAAGTAGTTGTTTTTGAACGAGCTATGTAATTATTTCCGGGATATCCCATACGAGAGGTTGCAAGATGGCGAAACTAGAAGGATTCCTTCTTTTTTATTTGTTTACTACGGAACCCTAAAAATGAAATCACTTTAAACCGAATCCAAAACGATTTTACCAGATATTTTCACAATAGATTTTTGAAAGAGAAGGGGAGAATCGCCTGCCACTTACTTCCTTTTTCTTCAATTTTATGTACTTAAAGAAAACCTATGAACCACTTTATTGACTCTAAAACATAGCAATTAAAACACGAACATATATCACTGTTTTAACTCTCATTAGTCGTAATGGATGTAATTTAATCTCCTTGATTGCTACAGGAAATGACTTTTCAGTTAAATTACAGGGAAATGCTTGAGAATTACGCACTTCTGGCATCGATCACATGTCTTGTAAATCTCGAACAACAAAGAACATATATCACTGTTTTAACTCTCATTAGTCGTAATGGATGTAATTTAATCTCCTTGATTGCTACAGGAAATGACTTTTCAGTTAAATTACAGGGAAATGCTTGAGAATTACGCACTTCTGGCATCGATCACATGTCTTGTAAATCTCGAACAACAAAGCACGTGGACTAATTACACGTGAACCAATTAACCAACATCAATATTAGCGCTTTTGATTCCTGCTTATTTAAAAGCGTAGCCAGTGTATGAAATCATCATCATCAGCCCACAGTCGTCCACTGCCGGACATTATAGGCCTTCCCCAAGCGGAGAGCTGAGGACCGGGTGTGGTGGCGCGAATTGGGGAAGGCCTACCTACGTCCAGCAGTGTATGAAATGTTTATAGTCATTTTTGTTGAGGTACGAAAATCAATGTGTAGAGAAAAACTGTTTTTTTATTATTTTCATAAAGTATCTAGTAAGAAGTGAACAATGAAACCGACCCAATCAATAACATGTATATACAGGGTGATTTCGGGGTCGTGGATCAAGAACCAGTTTTTAGACTTGGTATCTGTTAGCCATTTCAAGAAAATTGTAGTGACACGAAACAAACGCATTTCATTTTTAATTTATTTTGATGAAAAAAATACAAAATCACAAAAAAACTTGGTTACCCTACTCTCTTTGACGGATGGGATGGAGAGTTGACAGTGGGGTAGGGTGACCAAGTTGTATGAAAAAGTATTATTTCCCATTAAAATTTGTAAAAAAATAAAACTATTTGAGTTACAAACCTTCATACCGACTGTGATGTTGTCTACTTTGAATTTTTGACCATGTACAATTATTTCGGATCACGACCCCAAAATCACCCTGTATAGATACAAAGAAACCGATAAGTTCGCAACTAAATCAAAGAATATATATACACACTAAATACAGTATGTAAAGTATATGTAGTGTGTTTGTAACTAAATGTAATATGAACTAGAATCGCCTTCCACGTTGGTAATTCCTTTTTCTTGAATTTTTTGTAAAGAAAACCAATGAATCACTTTATTGACCCTAAAACATAGTAATTAAAACACGAACATATATCACTGTTTTAACTGAACTATTGATTTATTTTACTACTCCATTCAGGCACTCTCATTAGTCGTAATGAATGTAATTTAATCTCCTTGATTGCTACAGGAAATGAGTTTTCAGTTAAATTACAGGGAAATGCTTGAGAATTACGCGCGCCTGGCATCGATCACATGTCTTGTAAATCTTGAACAACAAAGCACGTGGACTAATTACCCAACATCAATATTAGCGCTTTTGAATCCTGCTCATTTTAACAGTAGGTAGTCAGTGTATGAAATGTTTATAGTCATGTTTAACAAAATCAATATGTAGAGAAAAACTGAAAATTTAATTATTTTCATAATTATCTAATTATTAAGAAGTCAACAATAAAACCGACCCCATCAATAATATCTGTAGAAACAGAAACCGATAAGTACGTAATTATATATAACTCTAGTACACGTAGTGTCTTCGTAACTATATGTAGTATGTATCATTGTTTAGCGAAGTTATTAATTTGCCAATACAAAGGTTTGCAAATATAATCGTCCGCAATTTAAAATCGTGACCAAGAATCGAATGTCATACATTAGCGATGTAGGTTAATGACTGAAGAGCAATTGACTGACATAGAGAATATAAAGAACAATGCCTTATGAAGAGGATTTCACCCTTTTGTATCCTTTGTGGTGGAATCGCGCCACACTCATCGGCAGCGTAAGTCCCTCAAGCTCGCAACGCACAGAGCGGGCGCGGCGGTTTAGCATTTTTGATCTTTCCGAAACTGTCGACAGTCGATTACTGCTTCATATGCCACACAAGCGGAGGCGTTTTACCGCGCTACCAAATACCGTGTGGTTTTATTTGGTTCCGACGTGCCCCGAAGCGCGTTTGCTTTACCGAAAAATCGCCTACGCACCGCAACGGCGTTGTGCCGCGCTCTGTGCGTTTCAAGTACAGTCTACTGCAAAAGCTGCACGCTTCAAAGATAATCTCGACACGACCGATAAATCATATTTTGGAATGTTATTTTAACAAAGTAGCATGTCATCCAAATCGAAATAAGAGAGTAGAGGATAGGCAATTGACAGCATAAAATTTTTTTAAGCGGGTTTTTTCCGGTGAAATAAAAAATCCTCTAAAATATACCAAATTCGTATACAAAAATCAATTAAGTTTCTCATTCTAAAAGAGAATAAGGCAAAGGCGTAGGGTAAGGCGTCACAGCGTAAAATAATTTTTTTTTTTAAGGCGGATTAAGTGTACAGCTGTTCTTTTTATGCGTTTTGACTGTCACAATTCAGCCTTGTGACGTCATATAGACGACGTCATACAGCTTTCCTCACATTTTCGTGAATAATAAATATATCTTGAAAACTAATATCTAGTTATAAAAGTATATTTTAGGGTTTCTTTTTAACAAATTAATCAAGATGTCATATTACTTGGATTTTTAAAATGAACTTCAATCTCTCTTGAACTGCAATCTACGGTAACTAGTACAATACGTATCTACTTATATACTCACATATGTTTCTGTCGGTCCGCAAAGGTTCGAAAGACATATTTGTTTGCTCTGGTTTCTTTTATACAATGGTGTATATTTTATATACAATAGAGCGGTAAATTATTTACCTACAATATGTAAGAAATGGTTTTTATCTTTTCACCATAACTTACATATAAACATTAAGTAATAAAATGTCTAATAAACAGTCGAATTATGATAGCTGATTTTTTATTAATAATGTTAACTACTTATTTAAAATTCACATACAAATCTTTGTTTATTTTGCCGTTTCCCTTTGAAGTTGATGTGTTTTACTGTATTACGTTCATTCAGTTCTCGGCAAATGGGCTCGGAATGACATGTAAACAGATTGCTGAATGTTGTTCCCGTGTTGTACAGAAATAGCCCGATTAACAAAACCTACCTACTTACATTTAAAACTTTTGAATAGATTAAGAGACCGTATAATTTTTTTTTATTAAATAATTAAGTAGTATTATTAATTAATTAAGTAGTATTTTTATTAATTAAGTTTATTTTTATTTTTAAGTAGTATTATTAGAAGTGGAGAATACGGTTTGTTTAGATTTTCACATTTGTCTTTTTTTCTGGGTATTAACGAGTAAAGGAAATAAACTTGCCAGTCTACAAAGTATACGTATATTAATAAATACCCCTGTGCCGTTATAATTTTCACTAAAACCTCGATCTCTCTGCTTAACTGCCAATCCTCCAATCAATATAAGATCGATAACGGGCTTGCGACTTTTCAGGAGTCACAAATTTCCATAGACTTACCAATCTGACCATTGGGCAGGGGCTTATTTGCCACCGCTGTGGTATTAAAAAACGAAGCCGAAGCCAACACGTACAGCCAATCAAACCTTTTGACCAATATAGTAACTCGCGGATGCAGTTCCTGTCCAGTTACTTAGGTACTCTGGGCCCTGGGGTGACTTTAGTTAGGTTAGGAACTACAATTACTCGTAGTAAGCTGTCAGGCTATATGAACGAATCGCATGGACGTCCACCCGCAGCATTGGCGCAAGTAAGCACTAACAAGGGCGTTGTACGTCACAATCACACCGACCTTCAAGGGCCAGCGGCACAAACCGCGCTGCCAAGACCCTTGGCGGCATCAGTTACGTATCATCTGTGTGTCATACGAGTAGCTTGTATTTCATTTTTGACTACGTTTAAACTCAAATGGTGACCATGAGTAATGCCAACAGTTGTAGTCAACAATGATCAATCACAATCAGACGTTTGTTTACGACTGGCGACTACTCCACAGTGTCGATCAAGAACGTCCGTCCTCGAGACCAAACAGAGAGGTTGAGAAAAAAAAACTGGAATCAACAATAAACAAATGATAAAGAAAAATAAACAAATCCATAAAGCTATTTGAAAAAACAAATTTTCGAATTTTGTGTCGTAGTAATAAGTAATGAAGCAAGCGATCCGATTGGCTTTCAATATTTTCTATATCATCATAGGCATGCCACGCTGGGCATAGGTCACCACTTCTACTCATGGACAACAGGGAATGAGCTAGGTACCTGTATTCTGCAGCGCAAGGGGGGCGGGGCTTCAGTGCGTTCAGTACTGAGATCCTAGGGTTCACCGCATTAGAGCACAGATGGCGGTCACCGTGGAGTTTTTAGTGGATAAATACCTCATAACCCAGTCATTCCCCGATGACTGGGTACCTGGGTCGCAGGTTTTCTCAACGCAAAAAAGGTACCTGTATTAGCTCACTATATCAAATTTAAACTATCTATAATTTATTGATAAGTAAGAATACATCTATTTTAATACTTGTAAATGTTGACTTGCAACGAGTGTGCTTGCAGATTTACTGCAAAGATAGGGTAATAAGTTAGTCCTTGCTTACTTACGAACGAAAATCTCATCTCACCAGCGAGTTTTTCTTTTCTCCGGTCACCGCGGTCGAAATCAGCCAAATTTTGGATGACGATAAGACTGTACATCTTCAATATTATGTCGGAGCAGACAAGATACTCATAATTACCTTTATATGAAAATCACTCTAGCCCCGGTATGTCCTAAATAACTTTAGGACCCGGGGGTATGTCCTAAGACTACGACCAAGACCACACGGGGATGGGCAGCAGTATCCCGCCAACCCGCATGACTAGCGTGGCGATTATGGCACATACCCTTCATGAAATTGGGAGAGGCCTATGTCCAGCAGTGGACGTCCTTCGGCTGATATGGTGGTGGAAAATAAGGGTCTCTCAAACCTATTGACGCAGAATCGGCAATAGCCGATAGAAAAAAGCTTTAAACCTACGCAATAAGAGCGTAAACGACTTCGACACGTCGACCGATGTCGGCCGAGCTGAACCTTGCCTTTGTAGTCCAGATTGCGTGGCCATAAAGGTTTTTTCTATCGGCTTTTGGAGATTCCGCGTCGATAGATGTGGGGAGATCCGAACTCTATTGTTAAATCGTTAGAGTATTTGTTCAGATATTTATGAGCTCCCTAAAGAGTACCCATATGTCTAAGATACTGTACCTAAATGTGTAATTTGTTGCCCTCAGGCCGACGAGCGCTCGCAGAACTGGTGACGGTGGAGCTGTACAAGCCCAACATCACGTCGCTGACCGCGCGCGCCATCCATGCAGCCGGCTACCACCTCCACACCGTCGGTCACCTGTAAGCGTACTTTAGTCTTCAACTTAGCGTTATGCTGGTTACATTTCGAAGAAACCCGGGGTCTACTCGCTAATGCTTGTTAGTGCCAAGAGTAGGAATAGCCGCTAGTGGTTGCAAAAGACTGTCATCTATCTGACTTTACAACCTAGGATAACCTACACCTTGGGAATAACGTGACCGTGGTAGATAACTGCACCTACCACAATCAAGTTACGTCAACTTAATGAAAGCCTACCTATGCATATTACAAAAGTTTCGTATTGATTCGAAGTATCGAAATTCGATTTAATAAGTGACAGTAGTCGATGATAAAAATAAAGTAGCAATCACCGACACAGATTGTTCAATTTCACTATTCGAAAATGCTTCAAGTCGTGACAGTCGACAAAGAAGAAGAACCCTTGACAATAAAGTCGTGTTCAGATATTCATGATCACTGTGCACATATTATTGAACTTGGCTGTACCTTTTTCTAATAATACTTGTGCGGTATCCCATCTAAAAGTTCTATAATCCAATTAAAATTTTCCGTCGCTTTCCAAAGTTAGGTACTTGCGAGTAGGTGCTTCAATTTGGCCAATATACTGAGAATTACCATACGAGTATGAGTTCCTATTCTGCTGGATTATATTTCTGTTGGTATGATGAGTGTTTTGTTTCGCAGGACGATAAGAGATGCTCCACTGCTCGACCACATTAAAGTTGAAGATCTGATTAAGATGCCTAATCTCAAATCTTTGTGAGTATAGTCCTACATTCGAGTCTACCATTACACAAGTATATACATAGGTAACTAGATTAATATGTGACGTAGGTCTGGGTCTAAATGTTATAACCCTGTCTTACAGCCACGTTTATCATCATCATCATATCAGCCGAAAAATATCCACTGCCGGACATAAATAGGCGTCCATCATAGTGCCACAATTATCGGTCCTGCGCCACCCGCATCCAGCCGATTCTCGCGACCTTTACCAGGTCCGCCTTGTGGGAGGTCGTATTATTTCTTCAGTGGGTTATCGAAATATGTGTATTGACGTAGCTTGGGTTCTACTTATCGTTTGATTTCAGCCGAAAGTGTCAAGCTAAGCTGAAAAGAATTAGATACCTATCCATTTATGAAAACACTTCAGTTGACAGGCCACTTTCGTTGAATATCATACAGATTAGATAATCGAAATATTAATATCGCTATGCCATTCATAGAAATACCAGTATAGGTATACGATTGATGATTTCAATCAACATGACACTCAATTTATTCGTATATATCTAATATCTACATAAGTAACATAACTTCTTGTTTTTTTCTGCAGCAACATGATGGGTATTTGCTATTTGCTGTATATTTGCTATTGCTCATCATGATTCATACTAGGTAATTAAGAATGTCAATTGAGTCCAATGGATTTGATAGAGCCGTTTGTCGTTACTTTGTTTGCGAATAGTACAGCATGTCAGAGTAAACCCAGTCTTAAAATGAATGCCCTTCTACTAATAGTCATTCTTGCAATTATATGACTCAGTGTATTGCGCCTGTCTGGACATTATTAGATGTGTGCGAAAGCATACTAGCCATAGTATGGGCGTCTAGTTTCATGTAGGTTTTAAGTAGACCCCTCCCCCCTAGTTACTGACTGCATTTCAAATCAACACACTCCATAAAATCATGATCCGCAGAATAAAAGCGTAACTTTTCGAACGCGGTTTTATGTAGGTATAACGACTGTCTCTTTTTTTACCGTACTGCAAAGATTTATGTAGTTAGAAAAAGAGCACTTTGAACAACAGCAATTGTCCCTATTCCCCCACCCCCCTGAATCCACGTCTGAAAATAATACGTAAATTAAGCCGTATAATTTTGACGATAATTCACTATGTTTGTATGTATGTACGTAAATACTTTATTGTACACAAAACACAGGTAAAAATACAGACAAATTCAGTTATATCGGTACAAAGGCGAACTTATCCTTATAAGGGATCTCTTCCAGTTAACCTTTGAGCAATTGAGTGGACTGGTTTACATTCAAATTGTGCGTTTGCGCAGGTACATAACGCAAGCGCCGAAACTGCAGCGGGTGGCGCCTCTGCCCGCCCTGCCGGAACTACTCACATTGTAAGTATGTATGTCACTCTATACTGCTATCTACTCACTAACCCTACTATAAGGTTCATTAAAACCATTTATGGTGTTTGAAATATCAATATGATAATAAAACTTTGGCGTTGATCCGTATGGAGCCTGCAGGTACGGAGAGCACGTCGATAACTACGGCGTATTAAGATTCAATAAAGCCGGGCCGGGCCACACTGCTGCGTTACGTCGCGTCACATGGGCGACGTTGTAGCGCTGACGCTGCGACGTCGCTACGTTTTCCATGTACTTTTTATCATATGCCACATTAAATTTATCCGTAGCGATGACGCAACGCAACGCAATGTAACGGAGCAGTGTGTCCCGCGGCTCTAAATGTAGATCGTGATGGTTGCATATGGTTGTAGAGTAGATGGAGTTAGAGGATATTCCTATTGGTTCCATATTGTGACGTGCCCTTTCCTTATCGATCCCCTTCCCGATAAAAATCGGGAATATCCACCCAATGGCACATCAATAGTCGCAAACTAAAGGCATTCTACAGGATCTAGGAAAAAATGTCCGTTGGATTTAAATAAGTTTTCACACCACATGCTCGACAATGCCGAATTATAGGTCATGTAAACCCTACCGAAAGCAAGACATTAAATCCCTTGGTATTAGCCGGGTTATAATGTTCTACTGAATTTCATTATAACCCGCTGGTTAATAATATGATTTCACTTTTCATAATTCTTATTACTATATGCATAAAGTTTAATTTTGCTAAACACAATTTGTCCTAGGCCATGGCCTACTTGATTTGACAAAATAAATGAAGTTTGCCTCCGTGTGGACCCCGGTCCGGAGGAGCGCGGTGTTCGAAATTCGAATTTCGAATCTAGGACCACGGCTTGTGCTTTCGAATTTGGAACGTCGCGCGCCTTCATTTGTTCACGCGTGACGAACAAATCGAGTACCAAATAAAAACATTACCTTATCTTTCCATAATTGGACTAACGTGTCTAATGTTACTATGTACTTTTAATTTGCTAAATAAACATTATTTATCTACTGAGCCTGTTTTTTTGTCTCGCATAAGGTGTGAAAAGTAGAGTATACACCTCGGGGATAAGACTGTTTTAGTCTTGGGCGGTTGAACCCCTCACTGCACTCAGGACTCAGTCTTAATTCCCTCGCTTCGCTCAGGAATTAACTTATAACTCCCTCGCTACGCTCAGCTCAGGAGTTAAATTATGAGTCCTTCGTTACGTTCGGGATTCAATTCGCTCCCGTGACATAAAACAGTGCTTTATCCCCTTAGTGTATAATCTACTATTCTGTCACAAATTTCGTTTGCAATCAGCAAAATGCAGTTGCAATTTTTGACCTGTAAATACATACCTGTAAAAACATTGCAAGTTAAATAAAATATTGTGAAAAGATCCCAATGGTATTCTACGTGTATCGCAAAGATGGGTGAACACTAATGCTAACTATACCTAGTAAAATCATTAGAAATACAAACAGTAAACATTTATTACACAACTTTATTACGATCTATATCTATACCAACACATTTTCATAGGGTCTCGAATATAATCTGTACCAAGTTTCATAGCTCTTTGTGGCTCTTTGGGGCTCTTTACACGATTAAATTATCACAATAACGGGATATCAATATTATCGCGGCATTTAAAATTATTTGGGTTTTGCTTCAGTATGTAGTCATCAATATTCACGCGATACGTACCGTGGTATGAGTGTAACGCGTGATAATAATCATAATCAACGTGTAATGGTGCTCCCACACTGGCTGTTATAAATGTTATATAACACAGTGTATAACAAGGATAAGGCAACACTAATATGATCTTGAAGAAAGATAGTTGCTGTTATATAACATTTATAACAGCCAGTACTATTAAAGGGCCCTTTGAATATATAAATGGTTTTGCAGCATGATCACGACGTCGGGCCTGGTGGAGGTGCCCAACTTGAGCCACGTGCATGAAAACAGAGCCAACTCCTCCGTTGCGTATCTGCAAGCTATGTGAGTATATATTTACCCACAGCAACAAATATGCGTCATCATTCATTTTCCAGAATTGAATTATTGAATGGAATGTGGTCAAGCACATAGCTTACCTATTAGGTCGAACTAGTCCCATAGTAATTTTAATAAGGCTTGTGTTATGGGTACTAGACGACGATATATTTAATAGATATAGGTAAATTATTTCTGCACCACCTACTGCGAATTGTAATTATTTGCTTTGATTTCCGCTACCCAAAGGTTGTCTGGTAGAGATCGCTCTTTAGCGATAAGACCGCCTTTTGTTTGCCTCTACTTATTGTTATTGCGTACTGTACTGTGTCCTTTAATTGAGGTGTGCAATAAAGAGTATTGTATTGTGTATTGTATACTTAAATACATACTAACATCCAAGTCTCAGGAACAAATGTTTCTGGTCACCACAGAAACAAATGCCCTTACCGGGATTCGAACCCAGGACCTCTAGCTTCGAAGGCAGTGCCACTACCAACTAGGCTAAACAGGCCGATAAAGAAAACAATAAAGGCCAAAAATTAGGGACGAACCTAGCTCGACGCTAGCGGCCCCGGAAAGTCTCCTACCAATTTACAATTGCTTGTGAAGTCACACGCCACTTATCGAACCAACCATTGCAGGTGTAAATTCCATCCATTCATCCAACCGAGTCTACAATATGTTGCACATTGGGTGGCACCAGGAAGGTGAATAAATATCGCGTTTAGATGAACACACGTGCATTGCTTAGCATAAAGAAGTCTTTAAAGTTGTTGTTGTATAAGTATTTTTAGTTATATTTATTGCCCTCATAATGATAGCCAAATTCAACAGATAAGGAAATCCAGTGATTTAAGATAAAGTTATGTTTTGTTTTATGCCACTCGTTACGATAAATGCCGACAAAAAGAAGTAGAAGTACCAACCTACAGTTAGGTACTTCTAAGTACTTACAGTTACATATTTTCCTACCCAATATGCAGGTAGATTAAGATAAGCTGAAGATCTTGCTTTGCTTGTCGACTATCATATATGGCGGTTTATTACCATCAATGTAAAAAAATGTTAAAAGAATAAGAATGACGTATGGATTTTAGAAGAAAAAAGAATATAATGTTTCGTGTCGTTCATTTTCTGAGACATTGAGAATTCAACTCTATTTCCTATACTTGCGCTGGTTGATTGAAATTTAATTGCCATGTTTGCGGGCCTTAGGTTGCTATTAACTTAGTATTATATTTACAGAGACCTCGACGGCAACCACATCAAGCGGATCCCAGCGCACGCTTTGCGCGTGAGAGCGGCTCAAGTGTAAGTCACTAGGTACATACCAATTACAGCATTTTTCTTTCTATTTTTTTTCTTTGCGCTTTTCCCAAAGCTAATCAAGTTTAGAGGGTAGCAGGCAAAGTGACTATCGGGTTCAGGAGCCGTCCGGCGGTTCTTGTTCTTACCCAATGTTATTCTGAAAGGAGAGACAGCTGCCGCCTCTGCTCGTACTGTCAGCATCACAGTTAAAGTAACTGACAATAAATTGCAATGTTCACGAATGGACATTTAACTGTGATACTGATACAGATACTGAGCTGCGATTAGAATTGGATTATAGAGGTTCCATTGTGCATGAATTGACAGCTACAAGTATATTCCATTCCTAAAGTAATCATGGTGTTATTCGTCATTGTCTGTGATATTCGATTGGCTCTTATAATCCAATACACACTTTTCAGTCAAGATTTCATATATACCTGTAATGGAACACTATCATTTGTAAGGAAAAACGCAGTAGTTAATAGATTAGTAAACTATTTTTTGTTCCCTTTAGCCAGGAGAAAATTAAACAGTTTCTGTGAAAAATCGTAATAATATGAAGCTCTATCATTCTTGGACCCGGGTATGTCCTTAAACTACGACCAAGACCACCGGGGAATGGGCAGCAGCATTCCTAGAGTACGGTGGAGATGCTGCGATCGCCAACCCGCATGCAAAGCGTGGCGATTATGGCATTTACCCCCCATGAAATTGGGGGAGGCCTATGTCCAGCAGTGGACGTCCTAGGGCTGATATGCTATCATTCTTAGATGACACTTCTTATTTAAATGGGGATTAAACACATACAATTATAGTTATAAAAGTAATCCAGAAGACGTAAATAAACTAGGGACAGAAAAAGTCGATTCTCCCAATTATTACGAAGTAAGGCTAAGTGCTCTTTTTGTTTTCTCTATCATTTGTCGAACTTTCGGATCTTTATTGCAAATCTCGATCTAAAGATCGAGATTAAAACGCCTCTTATTACTTTGCTAACGAAAGATTACGCGGCATCTTTTGTTTACCTATTGACACATTTCATAAACTTTTTATCTCCATACACTTTTAGGAAACATGTATATTCGGAAAGTGTTTTTTGTGTACTGTGATAGTATTGCATCACTGAATCATCATCAATAAGTATTGCATCTTATTTTTGCAATTAATAAAGCACTATTGCTGCTTTATTGAATAGCAAGCAAATATAATCCGGTAGTTTAGATATCATTCGACCTTTATTTCACTCGATCAGTCGATAACGATAAGATGGTCAAAACAAGATGCTGCATTATCGCTAATGTCTCATTGCAGTTCACTGAACTACAACCTGATCGAGGAGGTACCTGCTCATGCTTTCAAATATGCTGAAATCTCCAAGCTGTAAGTTACTTTCTTTCTTTTATCATTACTTTCTTTATTTCTTAGGCGGTTTTGTGGTAAAGCGAACGCGGTCCGGGGCACGTTCGCGACAAAAAACCGCGCGGTGTTCGGTAGCGCGGTAAGCGGAGGCGGCGTGTGTGACACATGAAGCAGTAATCGACAGTCGACAGTTTCAGAAAGATCAAAAATGCAAAACCGCCTCCGCCCCGCACCGCGCCGCACCCGCTCTGTGCGTTTCGAGCTTTAAGCATGAAAACATTAGTTATTCCGTTGATTTTCTTTTCAGGAGCTTCAGAGGCAACATGAACCTGAAACGTTTGGATGAGAACGCTTTCGAGGGCAACCTAGTGATCCGGCAATTGTAAGTAGATATCTATATCTATACTAATACTAATATTATAAAGCTGAAGAGTTTGTTTGTTTGTTTGAACGCGCTAATCTCAGGAACTACTGGTTGAATTGAAAAATTCTTTTTGTGTTGGATAGTCCATTTATCGAGGAAGGCTTTAGGCTATATAACATCACCGCTGCGACCAATAGGAGCGAAGATGCGGACGAAGTCGCGGGCAACAGCTAGTAATAAAATAAACCTTCCGGTAACCAAATTATTGAGAGATGTGGTGCCATTCCCGACCTATATTCATAAATAATAAAATATTTACGGTAGTTTCGCTTTACCTGTACCGAATTTCTGTTTACGTCTTCACAAATAAACACCTATACCTACAGCAAGGCATGGCCAACAACCATAATCTTCGGCAGAGAAATAGGTTACTTCTGAATGATGTACATTTTGCAAATTTTGACCAGAGTTTAAATAATACTGCAATAAGAGTTTATAATCTTCTTACTGATGACATAAAAAATAGTGATAACTTAAATACCTTTAACAAGAAAGTAAGAGAATATTTTCTAGCCCGTCCATTTTACTCCATCAATGAATATTATGTAAACTTTTTTGACAAATGCACCTGATACACTATTGACATTTATTTATTTTAATTTTGTTTAATAATTATTTTATTCTAATGTATTATTATTAGTATACCATTTACTTTGACTTGTTTTGTTATCATTAATTTAATTCGTTTTGTCTTTTGTTATTATAATTACTTTTATTTTTAGTGTACCATTTATAAATTGTATTTGCATGCATTTTTTATGTGTTTGAAGCAAATAAATGAATGATTATGATTATTATGATTATGCCACCCACCCACCACCCACTCATCCTACCACACATCATGTATCAACCTTTGGTCTTCAAGACGAGAGTGAATAGGTTTTTACTAGATGAGCGCAATCCATCCTAGACCACAATATCACTTACAATCAGGCGATCCCGGTGTCAACTCTTCAATGGGTGACCGCTTTGAGTGGTTACTAACTGAGCGCTCCCGTGATTTGAGAGCCACGTTTAGCCGTTGATCCCGGCTGCTGTCTATGACAGCAGTCGTCAAGCCAAGGTACAGGCCTTCGGGCGGCTTGAAAACTTCTAACAGTCAAGTTGCCCACTCATTTGGCAAGGCTAATGCGAATAAGGTCTAGTTTCCCCCTTGGGTTGGAAGGTCGATGGCAGGCGCTTTCGTAAAAATAGTGCTTATTATATGCCAATTCTTGGAATTAGGTAGCGGACTCCGGGCATCCTTCAAGATGTAACTGTACTGGGATAACGGTATAGGATGATGATGATATCATGACATAGAACGTACAGTGAACGTACCTTAGGCGTACAGTACTCCATTCATTGAGTCACATGAATCGACTAAATTCTTTTCATGAGTGAAATGACGCTTCATAAAATTCGCATTTATAAAAAAGTTACGACTTCACATCCAACTGGCATCCGCTGCGGCTTATACTCCTATGAACAATATTTATCATTAAGTGCTTTGTGTCATTGACTCGTATCGTACCATCTAGATGTATATACTTCTAGCATCATACCAACAAACTTAATTTATTTTTATTTACTCATACTGTACAATTCCTCGTCTCCCCATATTTATTATGAAGTTGATTTAACTTTCCATTGAAAACATAAAAGTACCAACTTAGTCAACGACACATGCAGCAGATTTTGTTACTGAACACACATCATTTAGATAAGCTGCACCTCGCTTATCCGAATAACCTGTTACTGCCTAGTTTCAAAAATATGCACATATTTACTAAGATTTAACCTCTGTGTTGTCAACCTGATTATTAGTATAAATAGACAGTTAATCCTTTGATATTGTTTAAATTACCCAATCAATGAGATTGATGCAGGTAATACCTACATAATTATTTTTGCAAGAAAAGTATATACGTAATACATTATTAAAACCTAATTGAATACTTTTATTACTAGCTGTGCTATAAAGCGTTCTACACCCATCCCTTTGTCACTAACAACCTAAAGGCGTGTCTGTAAGACGGAAAGAGACAGCATTTATTCAATTCATTCAATTTCAAGGCGGTTTTTGTAACAAATTAATAATAATCGTATGGCATTTTATTTTCGAACCGTGAGATCTTCGAGAAGACAAGTACGGTTGCCAGTTTGTTGCACTTTTAGCACCACTTAGGCAGGCCGCAAACCGGCTCCAGCCGCATAGTGCGTTGGCGGGCTTAGGGTGCAATATAACGACGGCACTGTTATACGGTTCCCTTACTGCAAAAAAAAATTACATTTGATAGCTCTCGAGTGCAAGATAACTAACGACCATATTAGAACAAGCGACCAGTTGAATGCAGAAATTGTTTGTTTCAGAGATTTAAGCAACACCGCTATTACCTCGTTACCTGTAAAAGGATTAGAGAAGCTAGAAATACTCAAGATAGAGAGGACGCCTTCGCTAAAGTACATCCCGTCGATCTACGATCTCCGGGTGAGATTGATTAATGTTTTTACAATCTTTTATTAAACTTGCAATGTTTGTATGTACTTGTATATTACTCGTAGTTCGGGTCAAATCTTGCAACTGAAATTTGGCATACTTATATGTATGTATACTTGTATCACGGTGGACTGATGACCTGGTAAGGGTCGCGGGTGTCCGCTGGATGCGGGTGGCGCAGGACCGGTCATTGTGGAAGTCTTTGGGGGAGGCCTATGTCCAGCAGTGGACGTCATTCGGCTGAAATGATGATGATGACATGTATGTACGTTCGATGACATGCCGTATCACCGAGCTGATCTGATGATGCAAGATAACCCATCTTATTTGAGCTCATTTGAACAATGTTAACCTGTTAGTATGGGATTTGTATGCGGGATATTCCTGAGCTGAGAATAAGTTCAATACAAATCCCCGGTAACGGCACATCATTAATCGACAAGGTAAATTAAGTACCTGTTCGAGCCAATTTTTTTGATCTAGCACATAATGCATCTCCATGGAATGACTAGTTTACTTAAAAAAAAACTAGTAGGTTCTTGTCCGTCGATATGACTAAAGTATATCATAATCCGATTTGAACGCATTGATAATCAAATCATTAACTTAATTTGCTTGTGATGCTTCTGGAGTGTTAAGCGTCCATATTATATGGTATCCGCTTACCATCAGATCAAACATATTAGGGGGAGGGCAATGCATCCTACCATACAGCGCAGGATTCAACCTATTTAAGCTTGAAACGCACAGCACGGCTAGCACAAGACGGCGCGCGAGATAGACTATCCGTCTCTTTCCGTGTGTACCCATTGTCTTGTGCTAGCCGTGCAGAGCGCAGCGCTGTGTCATTACGGGGCGGAGGCGGTTTTGCGGTAAAGCGACCGCAGTCCGGGGGACGTCGCACCAAAAAAACCGCGCGGTATTCGGTAGCGTGGTAGAGCGGAGGAGGCGTGTGGGACTCATGAATCAGTAATCGACAGTCGACAGTTTCGGAAAGATCAAAAATGCAAAACCGCCTCCGCCCTGCACCGGGCCGCGCCTACTCTGTGCGTTTTGAGCTTTACGAAGTATATAGAATCTAGTTTTAAGGAAAATTTGTATATGATGTTTTTTGGATATAAATAAATCAGACAGGCCGTAAGATTGTTGGCTACCGTCTCTGTACACAAAAATCACATTTGATCTGCACGCTGCGAAGAAATTCAAAGGTGTATAAAGTTCCCAATCCGCATTGGCTCAGCGTGGGGACTAATGCTTATACCCTTTCATCTACGTGAGGTCTGCGCCCACGAGTGGGACGTATAGAGTCTGATGATGATGACATTTGCCAGGGCCTGAAGGAAGCGCACCTGACGCACCACTTCCACTGCTGCGCCTTCGCGTTTCCCGAGCGGCACGACCCGGCGCGTCATGCGCTGTACGAGCTTTACATGAAACAGCTTAAAGAGGTTACAATTTAACATGTCCGATATTTCATACAATTTATATTGAAAATTCCAAGCTAGAGGATAGTATAGTCGGCTTTGGAATGGATTACTCGGCCGATTTAACCCTTTGAACGCCAAGAGCCTATAAAGTGCTCATGTGTCGTCGTGCCCACCACGCCAACAACCACTAAAAAGGTTGGAGTTAAGGTGTACCTTGATCATAATAAAAACAATTCATAAATTGTTTTAATTGGTTTAAACGTTACATCAATTTTTGATACCTTTGCGTCTGAGTGATCATGTCATTCAAATATGATGGCGTTCAAAGGGTTAAATAGTTATGAATGTATAGCAACATTTTTATTCCTTTAATGTAAATACCTAATAATTCTTGTCGTTCGGACGCAATTTGCACAACCAGCGAAGAGCGGCAATAACAAAAGCATAGAGAATTTTGATGCATACCAGGAACCAGGAGGCGTCGATCAGCTAACTGGCGCCCATGACGCAACTGAGAGGAGGCGTGTGCCCAGCAGTGAGACGTAAAGAGGCTGATTGATGATGATGATATTTTTGACCACTTATTAAGATGTTTTTGACTAGACCTCACAAAGATTTTGAGTTTTTGTTTCATGATCAATATTTTTCAGAAATGTGCCCAAAATGAGAAGTCTGCAGAGAGGCGACAAAGATCGTTGGAGCCTATTAGGGAATCCAATAGAGACCGATTAATAGCGGAAATACAAGGGTAAGTCAACCACTATAAAGTACCTACACCTACTAAGTAACTAATAGCCTTTGGAGATACGCGTAGCGTCTCGGTTGCAGACGAGGGGGTATTGAACACGAATGAAGAGAAAAAGCATAAATTAAATTGAATGAAAAGGTTCACATGTTTCAAAAGGCATTACAAAAGTGATGAACCTTTTCATTCCTCAACTGGACATCAGCTCCAAACTTCTTTCTTTAAAAAGTTCCTTGTTCTATTAGCAAAAAATTCACGCTACGGCGAGGTTTCAACCGCACGATCATCGGGACTAATTACGTAGCCGACACCGATCGATGATCAAAGAAATGGAATAAATATATAATGCTATGATGATATATGAAACCAAGGAATTTCAACGCTCTGAAGGTTCAAGTGATGAACCTTTTCATTACGACTCCGAGACTGGACATGAACTCCAGGATTCTTCCTTATAAGGTTGCTAGTTCTATTCTTCTCGACAGTGGTCAACTTGCAGAATGTTTATTTCATTTAGTAACCTTGACCACAAAGGCATAAAAATACACCAATCGAAGAAAAGTGATGTCTAAAGAAAGCTTATTATATGATGAAAATGTTACGTCTTTAGGGGCTCAGAAGAAGACGAGTCGACAGCGACGACGAGCGAGGACTACTCGCCGGGCGGGTTCGATTTTGACTACAGCGGCGACGTCAGCGCCGAGTACGACAACAACGAGGAGTTCCACGCGGCAGTCAACCGCACCGGCGCCGAGACACTCGAGTGCGGCAACTTCAGCGCCAGGTGAGCTCTTCTCTTAGTTCATGTTTACTGTATTTTTAGGCTCGAAACAGTGCTCGACCGACGTCAGCGCGTGTGTTCGGTCGGGCGTACCTATCGCTGTAGAAAGCATACTGTGCTCACCGTCAGCGCGTATGCGGCCATACAAAAACACCCGCGGCCGACCATACACGCTGCGAGCACTGTTTCCTGCCTTAGGGTTCCGTAGTCAACTAGGAACCCTTATAGTTTCTTCATGTCCGTCTGTCTGCCCGAGGCTTTGCTCTGTGATTGTTAGTGGTAGAAAGCTGCAATTTGATATGTATATATAAATCAATAAAACTGACCAAGTCATAGAATAAAATCTAAACAAAACCTTCCTACACGTCAATGGGGATGTTTTTTTGCTTCAACCCTATCGTGTGGGGTGTTGTTGGATAGGTCTTTCAAAATGAATAGAGGTCTACATACAACATTTTTTGATAACGTGAATATTTTCTCAAATATTCACTCCAAAAGAAAAACAGTTGTGTCCTCTCTCTAACTTTTGAACCATGGGTCCAAAAAATATGAAAAAAATGACATGATTAGTTAAGCCGTTTTTGAGTTATCGTAAAGTCTTTCTTTCTTAGTAAAAGACGTATGAAACTCTGCGAAGGTATTCCCTTTTGCCTGTTATTGTTTTTTTTTAATAGAGTTCATTGAGCAACTTCAGAACCAGACATGCTCTTGGCCGATTTTATTAAAAATATTAATACTTTATTGCAGTCTATGGTTCGTTTCGACAGCTTTATCATACGCCACATTTTCGAACCCCCGAGCTTCTTGAGGGGCCTACTAAACTGACGCGATGTTTCTGTGAACAGGCCACGCGTGGTGGACTGCACGCCGCTGCCCGACGCGCTCAACCCCTGCGAGGACGTGATGGGCTGGACGTGGCTCCGCGCCAGCGTCTGGTTCGTGGTCGCCGCTGCCGTCGTCGGCAACCTCGCCGTCCTCATCGTCCTCCTCGCGAACCGCTCCGAGCTCACCGTCCCCCGCTTCCTCATGTGCCACCTCGCCTTCTCTGACCTCTGCACCGGATTATATCTCTTCATGCTAGCCGTCGTAGACCTACGCTCCTACGGAGAATTCTTCAACTACGCCTACGATTGGCAGTACGGAGTAGGATGCAAAATCGCTGGCTTCCTATCCGTCTTCTCTGGACAGCTTTCAGTCTTCACCCTGACTATAGTTACTTTGGAACGCTGGTTCGCGATCACGTTTGCTATATATTTGGAGAGGAGAATCTCTTTGGGGACAGCGGCGAAGATCATGATCGGTGGATGGCTGTTCTCTATACACATGGCAGGGTTACCGTTGGCTGGCGTTTCCGATTACTCGTCGACTTCGATTTGCTTGCCAGTCAAGAGCTCCTCAGTGGAAGATGCCGTGTACCAAGGATCATTGTTCCTATTCAATGCCGTAGCGTGGGTGATAATAGTTGTGTGCTACGTGCAGATTTATAGATCGCTCGGCGGTGGAGGCGAGAAGTATGGAGGCAGGGCCGCAGCGGCAGCCGCGGAACGTCGCATAGCCAACAAAATGGCTTTACTCGTAGGCACAGATTTACTCTGCTGGGCGCCCGTAGCGTTCTTCGGAGTGACAGCCCTAGCGGGGGTCCCTCTAGTCGACGTGAGCCACGGGAAAGTGCTGCTAGTGTTCTTTTATCCTCTGAACGCGTGCGCGAATCCGTTCCTATACGCAATACTCACAAAGCAGTACCGCAGAGACTTGATAAACTTGATCGCGCGAAGTGGGCGCTGCAATTGGCTGGTGGAGCGATATAAACTCGCGGCCACGCCCCCCGCCACTGCGCACACACAGCCCTCTGCGCCAGCGCCGTTGATCCCGCTAGTACAATATGGACGGAGCCAGTCACAAATCAGCAAGGGGGAGAACGGGGAACTGCTTTAATTTACGTATGTTAATGATATTTGTAATATTATGCTTATTAGATAATTTATTTATTATCTTGTGTGTTCATTTACCTGACTGAATAATCGAAACAACACGAAAAATATACAATACAAAGTTTCAGTACCAAATTTATACCGGATTTCTCTACAGTGAAATTAATGACAGCAAATTACTAAAGGCTAGACTATAGCAAGCAATAGGCATTCTATGGCAACCCTATGAATTATGCATTATTTATCAATGGAATGGGATCTACAACTTCATAAACCTATATTATAGTGTAAAGATATACAAAGAAACTACATACATGTTTTCAGAATATTTACTGCACATCAACTTAAGAAGATTTGAGCATTTTCTGAAATATCACTTAATAGTTTACTGTCAATGTATTCCACTACTAACTTGTCTCCTTCAAGCAAGACCTCCTGCTTCATCAACTCTCCAATCTCCGCATCCATCTTCTGTGGACATATGCAGTACCCATCCAACTGCCTAAACACCCGGAGTTTCACATCACCCATTTTGTTATTTTCATTCTTGATATCACAGGTGTCACAAATACTGTCTATTGCTCGGCCTAAACTCCATTTTGAGCTGATAAAGACAGCGACAGAATCCTTTAAATCAGGATCTAAAGTCACAGACTCTAGGAACACCAATTTGTCAACATCATCTATGACTTTGATTGGTTTAGCTTCCATGTTCTTTGGTTTTCCAAAGGAAAAGTAGACTCGGTCCGAGGCAGGTACTGATTTAGGCCCCTTTGCTTTTTGTTTTATCCTCATGAGATGGATCTTTGAGGCTGTTTTTACTTTAGATGAGGATTGAAGTGCTTTTCTTATGTTTTCTGTTATCTACAAAGACAAAGGACAATGTTTTTTTAACAATAAAACAAATAAAAAAAAAAACAATGACAGTTTTCAACAATGTAGCTCACTATATTGTTGGAAACTGCCATTATAGGCGAATAAAATCCCAATTTTAGTTGCCTATAATTGAAATGGAAATAAAAGCATTATTGGCTCAAATGTCCATTTCTTTGTACTTTAACCCTTTTCTTGGGAGTGTGTGTGTGTAAATTTACACATGTTTGTAGTTTTTCTAGACCATTTCTTTTACTTTACAAGGCGCAAATGAGGCTTGAACTCACACTTTTTTTAAATTGCCAAGAAACGGGTTAAAAAAGCACAAAGTACCTAAAGTCAGTAGGGTTTAGGGCACTAGGAACCGGACAGTTCTTGGCATTTTGAACATAGAGAGGAGAGGACTCGCCATTTACTTTTTTTTATTAAAGGATTGAAAGATTTTTTTTTTGGTATTTTTGCATAATCATTTTGCATAGAAAATAAGTTAGATACCTAAACCAAAATTACTTAAGGCCTTTGTCCCATAACTTTACAGACTTACTTAATAAAACGTTATTACCTTTATATACTCATAGGTACATTACTTGAAATTATTGTTCTATAAACATACTTGCCTACATAAAATCATGTAAAATATCATTTTGCATTAATACAATTTATTTGCTTTGGTTCTAGGTTGACCTATAAAGAATGCTTTATTGCAGTAAGTCTGCCTTTTTAGCTATAAATATAAAATAAATAATTTACTGTGCATAATCCTAACCCTAATTACTTTATTATGCAGCAAAAATTTAAGAAACATATTGTAATTATGTATGTAATAGTGTTGGGTGTCTTCTGTAGCCAAGCTATGTTAGTTATAACATAGCTTTTGTAAGCACATAATATGTACTCAGATAATGGATATCACCATACCTAAGCTTCTAGAATATTTCTAAAAAAAACTATAAACATACCTTCTCTTGCAAATGCTTATTGGCTTCTTGGAACTGACGCCTTGGTGCTTCTAACTGTTCTATTTTGGCTGCCATTGTCTCATCATCAATCTCTGGACATGACCTATAATGGCAATACAACACAATATCAATGGATGCTGACATTATATGTTTCATTATTATCTAGCTGCCATTGAAGTAAGAACAGAGGTGAAATTTTTTGCATAAATGAAATGACAAACCATTGGCAGTTGAAAAATATAAGTGGTTAGGGGGCCCAAGTTCCAATGGAAGAAAGAGCTCGCACCCTTCGCGCAGATAACTGCTCCAGCAGAGTGAGTACAGAGATAAGTATAACACTTTAAGTAAGCCAGAGACAGTGAATAATTTAAGAGGGTGCAGTACGCTCGGTTCTCCATACAAACATATTTACACTCTCATTTTAAAACGCCATGCTAGAATAACATGATACTTTGTATACACAATGGGATCCGGCATATCTAGGTTGAAAATTAGATTCTGTTGCTAGAAATAGTAAAATAAAAAAGAGTAAAAAAATAATTTAAAGAAAAAGTTTTTTGAGTTTTTTTACGGCTTGTATGAAAACCTTAATAATCGCTTTATTTTTTTCTCCATTATAATTACAAGCAACAGAAACTAATTTCCGATCTAGATATGCCGAAACCCGGTGTGTATAGAAAGTTTCACGTTATTCTAGCATGGCGTTTTAAAATGAGAGCGTAAATACGTTTGTATGGAGACCCGAACGTACTGCACACTCTTAACACTTTGATGGACACTATTCCAGACACAATAGAAATAGCAATAGAATTACGCCTATAGACGTCTACTGTCCATCAATGCATTTATACTTACGGATGAAACCGATGCTCAATACAGTAATGTTTTCCACACTTTGGACATAATATTTCGTGCAAGCTACCCTTTCGACAGCCCTTAGACGTGCACCGGAATATCTGGTCATCGCTCTTCAGCTTTATCTCCTTTGGTTCGGGCGCCAGAGAACACTCTCCAGACAAACTGTGTTCAGTGAAATGTTCGCGACAAAACACCTTTCCACATTTACACTGTAGAGGCAAAAAGTCGATCTGATTGCAGCTTTCGAAAACGCAGTGTTCACCTAATGTTGGGAACTCCATTTCGCAGATAAATCAACAGTACATGGCACTTATTTTCCAAGTAGATCGTTTTGCACGGTCATGAAAACAAAAATGAAAGTGAACATAACCTACAAAATGTAAATGTCAGTTTGACAAATTGCTTTCGTTCTGAAATCGCATACTAGCCAAATAAACACCATCTAGTTTTGAGTAGATGTTTTAAAGAAAAATATTTATGCATTTTCATCCCAATTGAACTAGAACTTTATTTAAGCTTGACAATATAATAATAATAACATCGTTCAATGACACTGTTATAGGTTCTTTAAGGAAAAATGACCTTATAATTGATCTGTATTTATCTATCACTTCGACATCGTTCGCTTTTCAAGAAATGGTTAGGAATAAAAATCTGTATAAAAAGCGAGAATTTATTGCGTAAACAAATAAATAAATATACAGAGGTAACAATCTTCCGCTTAAAAATCTAAACGCATATCATGGACAATTCAGATAGTAAACTTTTTGTGAAAATAAATCAACATATATTCATTATAATAACATCTTCAACTTGAACTATTAAATACTCTCCGCAACCCTAATACCCTTAGCATTAGGTTCAAATTTCGTTAGCAAATGTGTTGTTCTCAGAAAAAGGCTTCTACTTAATTGCCAATAAGGCGCTATTCGCGAAAATAGTCTTGATTGACTATTAACTAAGATCTAGACAAAGAATTAACAACAAAACAGTGAAGCCGGTTTTTAAAACTATGCCCAATAAGCACTACCTCACGGACACAAAAACAAATGAAACATGCCCAGAACTTTTCAGTACGTGTCGCAATGACGTCAAGGGCACTCGTTTAGGGTTTGTGCATGATTTAGTGAGTATATGCCTGCCTGGGCGTGTACTTCTTTATTGGGCATGGTTTTAAGAGTCGGCTTCACAACTTTGTTCGTAATGCTCCCTGTATATTTTCTTCTTAGTTAAGTTAACTAAGTCGTAATCAACAGCATTAATATGTGACAAAATAAACGTCAAATATATCTCTACAGAAATCTGTGTAGGTACATATACTTCTGTCTTTTGTTTTGTACATAGGGTTAAAGCTTAAATCAGATGGTCGATAACGTTGTTGACTAAAACTTCGCCTGAGAGCTCCACAAATTGTCTATCTAGTCAACTATTACATGATCTTCAACGTTTCTATAGCGGCTTGTAGCCTGGCTATTTCTCCTTGCGACTGCGCCAGTTTCTCGCTATTGGCCTTCTGCACGTCGGCGGGCACTTTCGTCGCGTAGTCCTCGGCCGCCATCGCTTGGGACAGCTTGGTGATGGTTTGTGACAGCGTGTCCTTCTTCTTTTCTAACTTGGTTATCTCTTTTTGAGGATCGATTAGGCCCTGTGACGAAATATAACAATTAGGATTTATGTACACGGTTTTATAGTTTTAATAAAACGGAATAATCATCAATGAATCACGTATTTCTTTATTTCTTAACTCAAAACACAGTTTAACCAAGCACTCAATGCCTCTATACTCTGCAATCATGCGCTCAAATTAAGTATACTCTGTTTGGATGTACCTAGTCGGCTCATAAGTTCTGTCATATACATAGTATCAAATAAAAACAAAAGTTTAAGTTTATTCCGTATAATTTGTACAGCGTTTGAAAGCTTATAAACTAGAGAATCTAAATGTATAACATTTATTCAAAATGACCGCCATAATTATCTACACAGGCTTGAAGTCTGCGTAGCCAGTCGTCAATGGATTCACGCACCACTTTCATGTCGATATTGGCCACTGCCGTAGCAAGGGATTTTTTCAGCGAGTCTAGATTTGCATGAGGTTTTGAGCACACCTTTTCCTCTAAATACTGCCATATTTTATAGTCTAACGGATTAAGATCTGGGCTAGAGGAGGGCCAATCTTCATGCCGTATAAAGTCGATTTTATCGGAGGCGAGCCAGGCTTGTGTAGACTTTGCCTTATGGGCTGGAGCAGAGTCCTGCTGGAAAACCCAATGCTGGTTTAGAAACATCGTATGGGATAGTGGTTTCACAATATTAGTCAACACCGTGTCTTGGTACACTTTGGCACTAGTTTTTACTCCTTTCTCACAAAAATGCATACTAGTGACGCCCGCATAAGAAACTCCCAGCCAAACCATCACAGATGAAGGGTGATGACCTCTTTGAATACGGAGAATGCTATTAGACGCTTCTTTACTATTGCGAGCGTACACTCTATCATTTTGTTTATTACAGTTTTCTTCTATGTCAAAAATTTTCTCGTCCGAAAACAGTATACAACGATGCTTATTTTTAGCGTACTTCTTCAATAAAGCTTTAGATCTTTTAAGCCTTAAAGCTTTAAGCCGACCATTGAGAAGATGGCCAGTTTTTCGTTTATAAGCACGAAGTCTCAGGTCTTGATTAAGCACTCTTTTCACCGTGTTTCTGCTCAAACCCATTTGGAGGGCCATAACTTTTTGTTTCCTAGCGGGATTTCTGGCAATGCGTGCCCTAATTGCTTGTACAACCGCTGGAGTCCTAGCTGTACGCGGACGACCGCTTCTTTTCTTGTCATTTAAACTAGAGACCTCACTGTATCTTTCTATGGTACGATACACAAATCTTAGAGAGAATTTTAAATTTTCAAGTAGCTTAAAAATTTTAGTCGGCGAGTGTCCACAACGATATAGTGCAATTATTGCGGTACGGCTATCTTTAAGCGTCCACTCCATGTTAAAGAAAACAGAAAATTGCAAAATTATACTACTCAAATATTTAAAAAAGATTCGAAATTCAAATGCACAACGGTTTTTGTTTTAGGAGTTCCAAATTTAAATTTTAAAGGCCAGTGACAGAACTTATGAGCCGACTAAGTACAAATCCAACCACGTGACTAGGATAATCACTATAATCAGCCAATCGCATAACACTGTGGTATCACGCCATTGGCTACGTGATACTAAAGGCTAGTTTGATTGGCTGATTCGCAGTCACTTGGTTTGTTTACATTTAGTTAAGTACCTATCCAAATAGAGTATATAGAAGGTACACTTCTGTCACGTCAAGTATGTACCGGTATATTGAGCAATCTATAGGCGATTTCTCCAAGCGACTTTTAGTTCTCAGTCGGTGGTCCTAGTCGGTGGCAGGTCTGTTTTTCCCGGTGGTATCCTAATAAAAGCTCTCTTGGCTCCGCTTTGACACCTCTAACTCGAAGATTCGGCAATTTCGATGCTAAGGTCTTACTAAATACATTGGTGTCGAATTGAAGCTCTTTTAGAAGTCGATTAAAAAAAGCGGCAAAGTGCGTGTCAGAATACGCACAAATAAGGTCTCCCTGCCTGCCTACTACTAGTCCTAAGTTAAAACCACTCTGCTATACTGTGAATTAAAATGGTTTTTCAGTATAATGCCTGTGACACACGGACACACATGATGAAACTATGAGGGCTCCGTTGTTGGTATTTTGGCTAGGTAACCCTAAAAATAAAGCCTTGATAAAAGTAATAAATAAAAACTACTAACCTTAAGAACAAGATGCACTTCTATCTTGTCAGACACGGTCAATATTGAGCAGCCGACCGGCGGTTTCTCCTCAGACAGCTCGCTGTTGGCCAAACTCTGGAGATTTCTGAACAGGCCTTTGAGCTCGGCGACCTTTAAAGAATACAAGTCATTAACCCACGCTTCAATGAAAGTAAATAATATAGAACACAAAGATCTCTTTCTAAGGTTGCCATCAGACAGCCTAAAAATCAGCATCAATATGTGCCAAAACAAAGGCAGCAAAAATAACTGACACATCCTAACGTCCGTCCACTCGTCCAGTCGACTCTCTATACTTGTATGCTCACCTTGAGTTCCGGATTGAGTATAAGGTGCGCTGTGGTCTTCTGTTGGTTGGTGAGGTTGTATTCAGCACGAGTGGAGCGGATAAGGAACATCTTGAGGAAATTATACTTGTATGCTCACCTTGAGTTCCGGAATGAGTATGAGGTGCGCTCTGGTCTTGTTGTTGGTGAGGTTGTATTCCGCACGAGTGGAGCGGATAAGGACCATCTTGAGGAAGGTATCCACGGCGCTGCCAAGCTCGCCCGAGCGCTAAGGGACGTCGCAATCGACTCTCCATACTTGTATAGCTCACCTCGAGTTCCGGACTGAGTAAGAGGTGCGCTGTGGTCTTCTGTTTGTTGATGAGGTTATACTCCGCACGAGTGGAGCGGAAAAGGTGGACCGACTTGAGGACGATGTCCACGGTGCTGCCAAGCTCGCCCGAGCGCTAAGGGACGTCGCAATCGACTCTCTATACTTGTATAGCTCACCTCGAGTTCCGGACTGAGTAAGAGGTGCGCTGTGGTCTTCTGTTTGTTGATGAGGTTATAATCCGCACGAGTGGAGCGGACAAGGTGGACCGACTTGAGGACGATGTCCACGGCGCTGCCAAGCTCGCCCAAGCGCTAAGGGACCTCGCAGTCGACTGTAGTCTATACTTGTATGGCTCACCTTGAGTTCCGGACTGAGTATGAGGTGCGCTGTGGTCTTCTGTTTGTTGGTGAGGTTGTATTCCGCACGAGTGGAGCGGATAAGGTGGACCATCTTAAGGACGGTATCAACATTGGTTTCAAGCTCTTCCGAGCGCCAGGGAGCGTCCGTTTCCTGCGAAAATTTAATATTTATTTGTTAGGTTGGACCTAGTTGGTTACTAAGTTATGTTACTGTAATAATCCTTATCTACATAAAATATACTAAGGAAAGTTAAATAAATTATATATTAAAATGAAGTACACACAATCAGGATTTACATTTGTCAATTTCATTCAAAATGGTCTCCTTGGGCCTGAACACAGGCCTTCAGACGACGAGGCCAGTCATCAATAGCGGCACGCACGGTTGTCATATCTAATTCCGTCACTGTCTTGACTATGGTCCGCTTGAGGGAGTCAAGATTTGTGTGGGGTTTAGCACAGGCTTTCTCCTCAATAACCTGCCATATAGCATAATCCAGGGGGTTGAGGTCCGGGCTGGAGGAGAGCCAGTCTTCGTGGGCAATGAAGTCAAATTTTGTTGCTTCGAAACCAGGCTTGAGTTGTTTTTGCCTTATGTGCAGGGGCTGAGTCTTGTTGAAAGACCCAGGGCTGGTTTTGAACTAGAGAGTGCCTTAAAGGCTTCACTATTGGTTCCAGAACGGTTTCCTGGTAAACTTTAGCCCCAGTTTTGATTAACTTTTTCACAGAAATGGACCTGTGTTAACCCTGAGTATGACACACCTAACCAAATCATGACATAAGAGAGATGATGGCCTCGTTGCACTCTCGGAACAGCTACACTCGCTTCTTGACTGTTTTTTGCATACACTCTGTCATTCTGGCGGTTACAACATTCTTCAATGGTAAAAACTTTTTCGTCTGTAAATAATATATTTCGGTGGCCATTTTGTGCGTACCGCTTCAGTAGCACGCGACTTCTATTCAGCCTCATAGTCTTCAATCGTCCATAAAGCAAATGACCTTTCCGTCTACGATAAGCGTGTAGTCTAAAGTATTGATTGATAACTTTTTTAAGGGAGCTTCTCTTCACAGACATCTGAATTGCCAACAACTTTTGCTTCCGAACGGGGTTTCTTGCGATTCTCGCCTTCACTGCCTTTATTAGAGCTGGGGCCCGAACGGTGCGTGGTCTTCCAGACGTCAGACGGTCATCAAAGCTCAGGGTACTATTGTACCTATTAATGGTACGATAAACGAATTGTTTGTTGATTTTCAGATTTTGAAGCAACTTCAAAATCACGTTTGGCGGATGCCCGCATTTGTGCAACGCAATTACAGCGACACGATTTTCTTTTAGACCCCAATCCATTATAAATATGACGAGATAAGTGTTGTGTGTGCTATAAAATTATAACTAACAACCCGCCATTATATGTCATTTTTTATTTTTTCGGTAGCATTTGTTTTAACGCAAGAAAAGAGTTTGCAAATCGAGTAACAGAACTTAGTAACCAACTAGGTACAACAATAACGACAATGGGGCATGGCATTAAAAAACGCTCATATCAGAGTTATCCCGTTAGCATCTTTCTGTAGCTCAAAGTTATGCAAAGAGCTGCGTCTATTTCATTAACCGGTTGAGCTGTTACAGTCCAAAATAGAAATTAAATTTTAGAAAATAAGATCTTTATTTTAAACTCACGGTAGGATAGCTGGCTACACAGATACTTTCACAGCTCTTGTCTTTCCTAGGCAGCCGCTGGTACAGATCTTCTGTCAGGAAAGGCATGAAGGGGCTTATTAGTTTTAGTCCATAATCCAGGGTAGTGTATAACGTGCGCCACGCTGCCTCCTTTTCGCCGTCGGTTCCGGAGGCGAATATGGGCTTGAGGTATTCCTGAAATATAAACAGGTATTCTATAGAGTAATTGATAGACCTAGAAATATTTATTCGACAATTATAGTAGGCGTATTTACGGTGAGAGCGGTATACTGATAGATTCTACAATAAAATGCTGAGCGTCGCAAGGAATTCTAAAGTAGAAGCTTGAGCGTAGCAAGGGATTCAAGTGTTTACACCCAAGACGGAAACAATTTTGCTACGCTTACCGTGTGGCACATACTGCCTATGAAAGCCGCTGCTAAAAGCATGAAATGCTTTAAAAATAATTTTGCTGCAGAGTGGCACATACCGCTTTTCACACCTTCTACAAGGAAAATAGTCTTTGTTGCCGTCAAATGGGAGAAGAAAAATACGAATTTAACCAGCCATTCAATGACTTATTTTCTTTTTTGAAAAGCATTTGTGAAAAGTCTTGTATCAAATAATAATGCTCTTTTTATACAGAAAACTACCGTGAGTTTCAGCCGTATTAAAATATTATGAAACTATTTTTGTACATAGTTAAGGACTTAATTGCAAGGATTATGTAAATAGGTTGCATTACTAAAATGACTATACTGGCACGTTGTACAAGGAGGCGGTGGAGCTGGCTCTCGCACTCGAGGCTGCGGAGAGGCACGCGGAGGTGAGCGGCACGGCGGCGGCGCCGGCGAGCACCTCAGGCGGCTGCGGTAGCGGCGGCGGCGGTGTAGGTGAGAACGAGGTCCTGCACCACGCGAGTGCGCGGCGCGGGCGGCGCGGCGGAGGGCGCGGGACCGGAGCCAGCGGCGGAGAGGCCGCGGCCCGGCGCGACCCGCCGTGTGGCGACCCGGCGCAGTGTTGTCGGTGCAGGAGGGCGCACCGAGACGGAGCCGGCGGCGAGAAGGCTGCGGCCCGGCGGGACTCGTCGAGTGACGATGCGACGGAGTGTGGGCGGTGCGGGAAGGACCACAGACCCGACAGGTGTAAATTCACCCAATATAACTGTGACAAGTGCCACCAACGAGGTCATTTGAGGTTGATGTGTGACAAGGTGCACCGTAAGAGCCGTTTATTTGAGCGACAGAATTTCGTGAGTGCAGATTCCGACGAAGATTTCTTTCACATACGGGAGTCAGATGGAGACAAACCATTCTTGAGTGAAGTTAACGTTGACGGGCGTGTCATCGTGTTTGAGATCGACACTGGTAGTCGCATATCTGCCATTAACGAGACAACGTACAAGCAAAAATTCTCAGAGAAACTGATAACGAGGGACGATGTACAGCTGCGCAGTTACGATATGTCACGAATCCATCCTCTTGGCTATATATCGGTGGATGTGGAGTTAAACGAGGTAAAAGTGACTCTGCCATTGTACGTGATAAAAGATGGAGCGCGGCCTCTCTTGGGACGCGAATGGATGCGCGCCTTAAAATTATATCAAGTGACATTAGATGTGGTAAAGGATGGTCTGGTGATACCGATACATAGCCAATCGACAGAAGGTTACACTAAGCATGATGGTGATCGCGCGGGACCCAAGTCCGAGTCCTCTGTAAAATGCGTGACAATCGCAATCCAGCGCGAGCGCTATATAATCCGACAAACGAACTGCGACGAGACGGCTTGAAACGCGCGCGGCGGCAGCGACGACGGCGGTGGCGGCGAACGTGCCGTGGCGTACCACAACAGTCTAGCGTGGGGGAAATGGGAGACTTATCTTTGGGCAATGATTTTAGTGCGAGGGAGAAGTGCTCGAAACATAAACTAACGTCCTAAGATCGGTCTGGTTCCTTCTAAATCGGACTCAGCATTTGAACAGATGACGGAGTGCGGTATCGCAGCGGGTGATGGCAGCGGCACTTGATAATGTGCCAGGCGATGACGTTTGGGCGAGACACACTTAACATTGTAATTATTATAAGCTACAGTCATTAGTGATGTCGGTGACTTTCGTATATTCTTTCTTATTACTTTTGTACTATATAGGCATTTCTCGCCTTCATGTGCTTAAGGATAATTTTAGTTTAGTTTGTGATAACTGTACCTATTTGGATTTAGTGATTTAAATTTGCAGTCTTATTCTTGATTATAAGTGTAAATTAGTTTTTGTTCTTATATAAGTAGTTCCTAGTTTGTGAGGGAGAGATGCAAGGATTATGTAAATAGGTTGCATTACTAAAATGACTATACTGGCACGTTTGTAAAAAGACAAATGAATAAAGTCAGTCAGCTACCAACCGGCCTTTCATTCGTTACATTAATAACGTCTACTTTTAATAGGCCCAAAAAGCTATTATTACACAATGGAATCAACAAAAATGTAGACATAATTCAGGCCTTAATTATGAAGTCAGCTGTAGAGAAACATGACATGATCTCCTTTTCACAAAAGTTTGTATGCAGGGGGGTCAGGTTTTCCCGCAGCTGACTGTATAAAAAACTTTGCGATACACCCTTATCTTTAATTCTGGCAATTAGTTTAGCTTACCAAATAGACGTCGCAGAGATCGTAGAGCCACAAGTTGTAGCAATGCGTGGTGGCTGACGGGAAGTCATAGTTTTGGAAGCCGGCGTTAACTTTGCTGGCGGCCAGCGCTACGCGGGACAGCATCCACCGGTCCATGGGAGCTAGCCCGCTGGGCAGCGTGGGGGCGAACACCTGAAGAAATAATTAGGTTTAACACAGGGTACTCACTAGCCTGCGAGTTACAGTGGCCAGTAAATGCGTTGTTAGCGAAACGTTCGCGCGCCGCTCGCAACGAGTCGTTTAATGGCTCATCCGCTCGGTTACGGTTAGGTACAGTTTGCTAATTCATCATCATCATCACCATCATCGTCGTCGTCATCATCATCATCATAATCATCGTATCAGCCGAAAGACGTCCACTGCTGTACATAGGCCACGCCCAAAGATTTCCACAATAACCGGTCCAGCGCCACCCGCATCCAGCGGACACCCGCGAGCATTACCAGGTCATCAGTCCACCGTGTGGGGTGTCTGCCCACGCTACGCCTTCCGGTACGTGGCCTAGAACCTTTCCGCCCCAACGGCCATCGGTTCTACGTGCTATGTGCCCCGCCCACTGCCACTTAAGTTTGGCGATTCGAAGAGCTATATCAGTCACTTTGGCAGTTCGCTAATTAAAATGAATTAATTGATTAAATTGTATTAAAAGTGAATAATTAACGTCGACTGAAAGAAGCAAAACAATTAGGAGAGCCGAACGAATGTTAATTGAATCAAAGTAACATCTACTAGTACGTATATTAGTTAATTGAGGATGGAACTATATGCTGACCTCGAAGGCGGCGTCCTTGGGGAAGTACATGAGCGCGAACTTGGCAGTGTTCCAGAGCTTGTTGCAGAAGAAGCGGTAGCCCTGCACGCGCTGTACGTCCAGGTTCAAGTCCCGGCCTTGAGTCATCGCGCAAAGGGCGAATCTGAAAAGGCACTGCATGCGTCAAGAGTTACTGAATAATAAATTTATTGCAGATTCTAAAGGTCCTTCGCGAAAATTTCAAAATTAAAGGGAAAAATTGAAACATTTAATGCTCCGAGCAGGATTCGAACCTGCGACATCTGGCATACGCGGCCAATCGCTCTAGCCTCTGAGCTATCGGAACAACCAAGCTCGTCCACGAAATCCTTCAATAGTTCCCTCTTACAACGCCTTAGGGAGGCGTACAGCGACATCTACCGTAGAAGACTTAGGCTTCTATTAACGACACCGACGTAAATTTTTCAATTTTTCCCTTTTATTTGAAATTTTCGTTAGCAGCGTTACTGCTTTAATACAAAATTAGTCCTTCGCGAAACTCTACTCTTTACATTAGATAGATTGAGTCTCAAAGGAGGAAATATGATATATTTACGGAGGGGGCGGCATGTTGAATCCTGAGTGAAACGAAAGATTGTACAATAATCGTGAAACGAAAAGTTCTTCATAAACGATAACGAGGGATTCAAGTGCTTAGGCCCAAGATGGAAATAATTTTGCTACGGAGTGGCAAGTACTGCTTTTCACATCTGCTATTCAGAAAGGAGTCACTATTGGCCGCTAGTGAGAAATAAAAGTACAAATTTGATACCTCATTTGCGGGCTACAATGGCTTTTCTGAATAGCAGGTGTGAAAATTTTTTTAGACTTAACAACGACATTTATGGGGAACAGTGCTAGAGTTAGAAATCCGGAAATTGCAGATTATCAGCACTTTACTTTTTACAAACCATAATATCTGGTATACCGTTAAGCCATTTTTGTTTACATCCAAACATTGACCCTCCTTTGGTTTGATGTTTTACACACGCAGTTGTCCAAAACTACTACTAGGCTAGCTAGTACTCCGAAGGTCATTAGCGCAACAGCTGGAAATCTAGAATAAACCTGATTACCTAATATAATCGATTAATCGCTAACCGACATTAGGTTACAACAGCTGGAAATCCAATAGTTCCAGATTAAGCCTGCTTACCCCAAAGAATCAGTTCTACACCCCAGTATCCTATTAGAATAATCCTGTTTCTGACCCGCCTTAGCCATTTTGATCTCCTTAGGGTGCAGGTTGCTGCTTGAGTCTTACGAGTACATTACTTCTAATTACCAACCGATATACGGCTCAAATTAGCTCAACAGCCGGAAATCCAGATTAAACCTGCTTAACTCAACGCATCAGTTCCACATTCCCGTATGCCTCTATCTCCTTAGGGTCCAGGTTGGAATCCAGCAGCAGGTCATGCAGCTGTTCCAGTGTCTCATAATACACGGGTACTCAAAATATACATTACTAACCTAATATATGCCATAGCGAATCGATATTTGGCTCAAATTAAATCAACAGCTGGAAATCCAGAAGTTCCAGATTAAACCTGCTTGCCTTAAAGCATCACTTCCATACTCCAGTATCCCATTAGGATAAACCTGCTTCTGTCGTGTCTCGGCCCTCTCGATCTCCTTAGGGTCCAGGTTAGAGTCCAACAGCTGGTTATGCAACTGATCCAGTATGACTCAATTGTTACACGGGCACTCAAAATATACATTACTCACCTAATATATGCCATAGCGAACCGATATTTTGCTCAAATTAGATCAACAACTGGAAATCCAGAATTTCCAGATTAAACTTGCTTACCTTAAAGCATCAGTTCCACACTCGGGTATTCCATTAGGATAATCCTGCTTCTGTCCCGCCTTAGCTCTCTCGATCTCCTTGGGGTCCAGGTTCGAGTCCAACAGCTGGTTATGCAACTGTTCCAGCGTGACACCTCGTACTACGTCCACGGGGTCGATGACGTTGCCGAGTGATTTGGACATTTTCCGGCCGTGCGCGTCTCGTACCATGGGATGCAGGTAGATTTCTCTGTGGGGCAATGGTAATATAAGTGGATATTGATCCGGTAATCTGACCGATATTTCAACAATTAAGGTACATGTACCAATGCTCGACACCTCAATGCCCAATAGATGACACCGATCCTGTCACCTCTATTGTAATGACAAGATTGAAGGTAATACTGGTACTTTTACCTTAGTTCTTTTTAATTGTTTTTGCCTAGAAAACGCCAGTAGAATGCTATTTGCGATCCTGCGGCACCCCACTTAACGCGTAGCCGGTAATCCTTGGGTTTTTAGAAGGTAGTTCGGTCTAACCGGATAGTCCGTCATATCATATCCACCCGGGTCTTTACCGGGTGGAATACGTAAATGTATTTTCCCAACGTAAAAAAGGAGGATTAGGAAAAACAAAAGAATTCAACATGGACTTTTTCACTATGTAACGTGTTTATTTATTTATTTATTTAATCTTTATTGCACTAAAGAAACCTTATCGTACAAAAGGCGGACTTAATGCCATATGGCATGTTGTAGTAGGTAGGCAGTTATATTCGTAAAATATCGACTTACTTGAAGGGCAGTTTGCCCAAGAGCCGCTGGCCGAAGAATACCATGCGCGCCACCCAGAAGAACAGGATGTCGTGCCCCGTCTCCAGCAGCGCGCCCGGGTAGAACGCCTTGAGGCACAAAATAATAACTATACGTAGAATACAATAGCATACCCGTATAGCAATCGTCACCACACCGTAACGGTGAGAGAAAAACATTTAGTCGGAACATATGCCAAGTGGGACCCGGGTATGTCCTAAAACTACGACCAAGACCACCGGGATGGGCATCAGCATCCCTGGAGTGCGGTGAAGTTACTGCGATCGACAATCCGCATGCCCAGCGTGGCATTATGGCATTTATCCGCCATGAAATTGGGGGAGGCCTATGTCCAGCAGTGGACATCCTTCGGCTGACATGGTGGTGGTGATATAATGCGCTTATGATTCTTCTGGAGGCGCAAGCGTCCGTAACTCCGTAGGCTATCAAGCAAGCGGCATTACTTGTTTACCGCTTCGCGGAGTCGTTTTAATAGTCTTCAATTTCCTTATCTACAACTCGTTCCTCGCTATAAGCTAACAGTAAAATTAAGGATACCGTACCTGTAAATCTTCCGTCTGGTCAGGCCAACCAAATATTGAGAACGGGAACAGCCCCGACGAGAACCACGTGTCTAACACGTCATCATCGCGCACTAGTTTGACGTCAGAGGGCGCCACGTTGTACTTCGCGGAGGCTTTCTTAAGTGCTTCCTCTTCTGTGTTCGCGGAAACCCAGAGTTCTTCGCTGGCTGGCTGCTGTTGGACAAATTGAGGATTGAGTTAGGTTGTGATGTGCCGTTAGGGTGGTATTCCACTCGTCCAATATCTTTGTCAAATCTTTGATCAAAGTTCTTTGACGTAGGCCCATTCCACTCATCCAATATCTTTATCCAAGTTTTATTTTTTTTCATGGGTAGCCATATTGATTTAACTGTCATCGGAATCTTTGATCAAATGTCGGGGTCCCATCCAAGTTTGATGAAATCATCCAATTTCTTTGATCAAAGATATTGGTTGAGTTTAATACGGGGTGGTATACTACTCATCCAATATCTTTGTCCAATTTCTTTGTCAAATCTTTGATCAAAGATCTTTGACGGAGGCCCATTCCACTCATCCAATATCTTTGTCCAAGGTTTTTTTTTCATGCGTAGCCATATTGCTTCAACTGTCATCAGAATCTTTGATCAAATGTCGAGGTCCCATCCAAGTTGGATGAAATCATCCAATTTCTTTGATCAAATGTATATTGGACAAAGATATTGGATGAGTGGAATACCTCCCTTAGACCATGTCGGTAAGTTATGTCAAAAAATGTACCTACTGAATTAGGGTGGTATTCCACTCGTCCAATATCTTTGTCCAATATACATTTGATCAAAGATATTGGATGATTTCATCAAACTTGGAAGGGACCTCGACATTTGATCAAAGATTCTGATGAAATTTAAATCATTATGGCTACGCAGGAAAAAAACCTGAACAAAGATATAATGGGCCTACGTCAAAGAAATTTAATCAAAGATTGGACACAGAAATTGGACAAAGATATTGGATGAGTGGAATGCCACCCTTACCAAAATTTAATCTGCCATTTGGTCTGACGGATCTTTGTAAGTCCGGCCGTAGTTGGTGTAATGGCTAATGGTATTTCGATAGTTAAATAGATATATATAAATATTAAATCAATCAAAACATCATCAATATGATTAGTGAACACGTATTTCTTTTCTTAGTTTATTAAAATTAAATCACAAGAAACAGAGAAAAATATTGAATGAAAACGCTTTTCATGCTAAAAGAACATCAATTGGTAATAAAATTACAGTCTCCTATTTTAAAAACAGAAGGTATACCATGCTGCAAATAAGGTAATAAAGGATAATTTCCAACAAACGGCTCGCATCGCATCGGATCGGATTTTACAATCTTTAAAGCGTAGTATTATTATTATTATATATTTAAAAAATCTGATAAATTTTCAATAATTACATGCCGCGGCTGAGACAAAACGGTTGCTCCAGCATGAGACATATTAAAAAATTGTCAACCTTGTCATAAATAAGTCATGTCAAAGTCACGTTTTGTATAAACAATATTAACGTCCAACTTTACCGGTATGATTTAAGTTTAGTAATAAACGAGCTGTAAAATATGAACGAACACTTCATTAAAGCAGGTTTCAGGAACTTGTCGAAGCTGGAAAACATAAGCATGATGGAGTTTATAGCATTAAATCCGAACCTAATGCTTATGTATATTCGGGAAGTGTAATATGTTGAAGTTACACCACTCTGTTAACGTTATTTACAAGTGCATTTTCATTCTTTTCGTAAAATCGAAGAACATTTATTTGAATGTTTACATTCAAGGCGATTGATAAACGTGACGTATGTCCGTGACATTTGGTCAACTACCGCAGATGGGAGGTATTATTGGTTTTTCAAATCAAAAGATGGCAAAGTACCTATTATCAACACTGGTAAGTTCAAACTAATGTCACAGTTCAAGCTAAACAATAAGGTCAAACTAATGTCATACACATTGTTGTGAAAATATCTTCAATAATTGATTCTGTCTGGATAAAATTGTTAAAAAAATTCAACTTTCCAAAAAAAGTTAATCAATGCTAATTCGTGACCCTTACTGCAACGAAATAAGGTCTACGAACGGTGAGGGTAGCGTGATATGTTACTGGTTGTACACAAATGAAAAGTAAAGCCTTAATAACACACGCACGAGACTCGTTAGATTGCGCGGTTTGACAGTTCGCTTGAACTCATTATAGCACGGTAACTCGCTACGTAATGAAGCTCGCATGCGAGTCTCGCACGTGTGTGGAGGCGTTGCGCATGCGTGACGTGACTCTCGACGTACATGCCTGCGCGAGCGGATGCGCGCGCTCTTCTTGCGTCCCGAGCGCGTGCGCCGGCGCCGCGGCGCAGCCTTGCCGGACTCCTTGCGGCGTTAAACAAACCACCTATTAACATTTACAGTCTGTCTATTTCACCAATAGACTTCAGCAATCTTCGGTTTTGACGACAAATATACTGTCAGCTGAAAGAGTGAGTGTGATAGCGATACAAAGCCGAGGTATATTGGTAAATTGGATAAACTGTACTTTACATTTCGGCAAAACTTGCTCTGCGTACCATCTTGTTATATAAAATTTTGCCCGCGACCCCGTCCGCGTGCCGATCGTTATATATTATAGATGCTATTGCTAATTAATTGTTGTAGGCGCAGGCTTAAATATCGCTCGTCCACAACAACCCCCAACAAACAACCAACAAAACAACAAACAACAAACTTCTACCCCCTTTCACCACCTAAGGAATGATTTCCGGATTTAAAACTAACCTATGTCCTTTACCGGAACTCAAACTATCTCTATACCAAATTTCATCTAAATCGGTTTAGCGGTTTAAGGGTGAAGAAGTAATAGACCGAGTTTTTTATGTCGATATATTAAGATACCATTCGTACTAATTATGTAGCAAAATGTTATCAACACACTACGATGACACACAAGTAATAAATCAGCGAATTCATTCGCAAAAGAATGATACCTATATATAGCTTTCTTATAAAAACACGTATAATATTGACTGACGTGAAGATTAACGGGTTTTTTCAGTGAAATTAGTTAATAGTATATCTTCGCATACTTAAGAGAAGTTGCAAGATTTGTAAGCAAGATAAACTTTAGCTTTCGTGTACTTATCTATATTTTTAATATTTTCAACTTTAATGAGTGCAATTCCAGTCAGAAATCGATATAACTATTCATTAATCAAGTAATAGTAATATCTAATATGAATCTTATACATACTGAAATAAAGTCGTAATTACCTCCGAATGCGGCAGCGTGACGCGATAAGCGGGGATCCGGTGCCCCCACCACAGCTGCCTAGAGATGCACCAGTCGCGGATGCCCTCCATCCAGTGGTACCAAGTCTTCTCATGTGCGTCCGGGATGATCTTCAGCTCGCCCGTTTTGACAGCTTTTATGGCCTCGGCGGCCATTTTGTCGCAGCGAATGTACCTTAGGGGACACAGTTGTTTGACAAGGCAAATGGGTGGCGAAATGGAATGAGAGCATAGTGAGCGAGGGGAAGGTACAGTTCGAGATTATAACCAATGAATAAAAATATTTGCCCAGATGAACCTTGATAGAGAATTTATAAAATAGTTAAAAAATTAATGGAAATTTTCAATTTATAATAGAATAAATAAATGGCTAAACCAACGTCGATCGAAAATCATCAGAGATTTCGATAATTTTCGATCGAATGAACATTGAATTTTGTAATTGACATGCCCATATTTAATATTATAATAATTTCTATAACATCTTTGTATGCCTAAATAACGGCGAAACATAGCGCTGACAGTTTTTTTTGTACCACCTTGTATACCTATGTTTACAAATAAAGAACTTTGAACTGTGTTAATAACAGATTTCCAAACATTTTAATTTTGAACATCCTTGTAGGAAGAAGACTAAAATACTCACCACTGCGGCTTAAGCATGGGTTCCACCACATCCTTGGAGCGACTGCAGAGCGGTACCACCATGGCGTGGTCTTTGGTCTCCTTGTAGAGCTTCATACTGTCTAGGGTTTTGATAATGCTGCGCCGGACGTCGAAGCGTTTCATACCCTGGGGAGAGTGGATTTTGGACTCTAATACCACATAACAAAGTTGCAAGTCTTTTATTTTGGTTTAATGTTCTTTAAAACTAGAGGACGACTCTCAAGCGGGATGGCCGTATAGGAGAACAAAAGATGCATTTGATTTTGTACCTTATCCTAATAATACTAAAATACTCCTGTACGGAAAAAGCCCCAGTTGTATAGCATTCGTCCTTTGTCGTCAAAGATGGTGATATTGCTGATGAATGATAATTTGCCATTATTACATATTAGGTGTCAATAAGGGAGGTCAACAACACCGATTACAAAGGTAATACATGGACTCTGAATTGATTTTGAACCTTAACAAAATATTCTTAAAGACCATACCGAGAATGCACCACAGTTGTCTAGCGTTCGTCCCTCATCGTCAAAAATGGTGATGAAGGGCAAGTTATGCCGTTTGCCGATCTCGTAGTCGTTCGGGTCGTGGGCTGGAGTTATTTTCACAGCGCCTGAACAAAAAAAAATGTTTAAATACATGCATATGGCTCTAGCTGTCACCACAACGAATCCTCAAGTCTCTTCTAGAGTCACAAGCGTCCACAGGCTACCGTCTGCTTACGATCAGAGAGGTTTTAAGCTTGTTTCCCACCGCCGCTGTTTAAAACAAAGAGAGTCTTTGTACATATTTATTTACACCGTATGCTAGGCATTACCACTTCGCTTCGGATAGCCCGGAGAGAATAATCATGACGGAAAAAGTTGAGGGCCGTCCCGGGGCAGACCACCCGCTAGATGGAGCACCCAAATCAACTGCTCCCCTGCAACTACATCTGCACGAGGCCATGCATAATGCGGTTGGTAGGAGTCTATGGAGGGGTCTGGTCAGCAAGAATTAGGACATTATGTCACGATCCTCAGCATTGAGAACTACATCTGCACGAGGCCATGCATAAGGCGGTTTGTAGGAGCCTATGGAGGGGTCTGGTCAGCAAGAATTAGGACATTATGTCACGATCCTCAGCATTGAGAACTACATCTGCACGAGGCCATGCATAAGGCGGTTGGTAGGAGTCTATGGAGGGGTCTGGTCAGCAAGAATTAGGACATTATGTCACGATCCTCAGCATTGAGAACTACATCTGCACGAGGGCATGCATAAGGCGGTTTGTAGGAGCCTATGGAGGGGTCTGGTCAGCAAGAATTAGGACATTATGTCACGATCCTCAGCATTGAGAACTACATCTGCACGAGGGCATGCATAAGGCGGTTTGTAGGAGCCTATGGAGGGGTCTGGTCAGCAAGAATTAGGACATGATGTCACGATCCTCAGCATTGAGAACTACATCTGCACGAGGCCATGCATAATGCGGTTGGTAGGAGTCTATGGAGGGGTCTGGTCAGCAAGAATTAGGACATGATGTCACGATCCTCAGCATTGAGAACTACATCTGCACGAGGCCATGCATAATGCGGTTGGTAGGAGTCTATGGAGGGGTCTGGTCAGCAAGAATTAGGACATTATGTCACGATCCTCAGCATTGAGAACTACATCTGCACGAGGCCATGCATAAGGCGGTTTGTAGGAGTCTATGGAGGGGTCTGGTCAGCAAGAATTAGGACATTATGTCACGATCCTCAGCATTGAGAACTACATCTGCACGAGGGCATGCATAAGGCGGTTGGTAGGAGCCTATGGAGGGGTCTGGTCAGCAAGAATTAGGACATTATGTCACGATCCTCAGCATTGAGAACTACATCTGCACGAGGCCATGCATAAGGCGGTTTGTAGGAGCCTATGGAGGGGTCTGGTCAGCAAGAATTAGGACATTATGTCACGATCCTCAGCATTGAGAACTACATCTGCACGAGGCCATGCATAATGCGGTTTGTAGGAGCTTATGGAGGGGTCTGGTCAGCAAGAATTAGGACATTATGTCACGATCCTCAGCATTGAGAACTACATCTGCACGAGGCCATGCATAAGGCGGTTTGTAGGAGTCTATGGACGGGTCTGGTCAGCAAAAATTAGGACATGATGTCACGATCCTCAGCATTGAGAACTACATCTGCACGAGGCCATGCATAATGCGGTTGGTAGGAGTCTATGCAGGGGTCAAGTCAGCAAGAATTAGGACATTATCTCACGATCCTTAGCATTGAGAACTACATCTGCACGAGGCTATGCATAATGCGGTTGGTAGGAGTCTATGGAGGGGTCTGGTCAGCAAGAATTAGGACATTATGTCACGATCCTCAGCATTGAGAACTACATCTGCACGAGGCCATGCATAAGGCGGTTTGTAGGAGCCTATGGAGGGGTCTGGTCAGCAAGAATTAGGACATTATGTCACGATCCTCAGCATTGAGAACTACATCTGCACGAGGCCATGCATAATGCGGTTTGTAGGAGTCTATGGAGGGGTCTGGTCAGCAAGAATTAGGACATTATGTCACGATCCTCAGCATTGAGAACTACATCTGCACGAGGCCATGCATAAGGCGGTTTGTAGGAGTCTATGGAGGGGTCTGGTCAGCAAGAATTAGGACATTATGTCACGATCCTCAGCATTGAGAACTACATCTGCACGAGGCCATGCATAAGGCGGTTTGTAGGAGCCTATGGAGGGGTCTGGTCAGCAAGAATTAGGACATTATGTCACGATCCTCAGCATTGAGAACTACATCTGCACGAGGCCATGCATAAGGCGGTTTGTAGGAGCCTATGGAGGGGTCTGGTCAGCAAGAATTAGGACATGATGTCACGATCCTCAGCATTGAGAACTACATCTGCACGAGGCCATGCATAATGCGGTTGGTAGGAGTCTATGCAGGGGTCAAGTCAGCAAGAATTAGGACATTATCTCACGATCCTTAGCATTGAGAACTACATCTGCACGAGGCCATGCATAATGCGGTTGGTAGGAGTCTATGGAGGGGTCTGGTCAGCAAGAATTAGGACATTATGTCACGATCCTCAGCATTGAGAACTACATCTGCACGAGGCCATGCATAAGGCGGTTTGTAGGAGCCTATGGAGGGGTCTGGTCAGCAAGAATTAGGACATTATGTCACGATCCTCAGCATTGAGAACTACATCTGCACGAGGCCATGCATAATGCGGTTTGTAGGAGTCTATGGAGGGGTCTGGTCAGCAAGAATTAGGACATTATGTCACGATCCTCAGCATTGAGAACTACATCTGCACGAGGCCATGCATAAGGCGGTTTGTAGGAGTCTATGGAGGGGTCTGGTCAGCAAGAATTAGGACATTATGTCACGATCCTCAGCATTGAGAACTACATCTGCACGAGGCCATGCATAAGGCGGTTTGTAGGAGCCTATGGAGGGGTCTGGTCAGCAAGAATTAGGACATTATGTCACGATCCTCAGCATTGAGAACTACATCTGCACGAGGCCATGCATAAGGCGGTTTGTAGGAGCCTATGGAGGGGTCTGGTCAGCAAGAATTAGGACATTATGTCACGATCCTCAGCATTGAGAACTACATCTGCACGAGGCCATGCATAAGGCGGTTTGTAGGAGCCTATGGAGGGGTCTGGTCAGCAAGAATTAGGACATTATGTCACGATCCTCAGCATTGAGAACTACATCTGCACGAGGCCATGCATAATGCGGTTTGTAGGAGCCTATGGAGGGGTCTGGTCAGCAAGAATTAGGACATGATGTCACGATCCTCAGCATTGAGAACTACATCTGCACGAGGCCATGCATAAGGCGGTTTGTAGGAGCCTATGGAGGGGTCTGGTCAGCAAGAATTAGGACATGATGTCACGATCCTCAGCATTGAGAACTACATCTGCACGAGGCCATGCATAAGGCGGTTTGTAGGAGCCTATGGAGGGGTCTGGTCAGCAAGAATTAGGACATTATGTCACGATCCTCAGCATTGAGAACTACATCTGCACGAGGCCATGCATAATGCGGTTTGTAGGAGCCTATGGAGGGGTCTGGTCAGCAAGAATTAGGACATTATGTCACGATCCTCAGCATTGAGAACTACATCTGCACGAGGCCATGCATAATGCGGTTTGTAGGAGCCTATGGAGGGGTCTGGTCAGCAAGAATTAGGACATGATGTCACGATCCTCAGCATTGCGGGAACGACTGATGATGATGATGCGGCACTATTATTATTATTATTGTATGTCTTTTCTGCTCAAACGACAATGGTGTCCCGGACCTTTGGGAGGCGTGCCGCCTCCGCTCTCGCCGAGCAGCCGAGCGGACAGGGCACGGGCACGCAGTGCTAAAAAAAACCGCCGCCGCGATAGGTACTCATGATTAAGGACCGCGAACCGGTCTGAGACATGTCAAGCGATATTCGACCTTAAAGACGTGAGTGGCCCGTTTCATTATATTTAATATGGCGTGCAAGAAGTTGAAGTACCGAGGTACCGAAGTACTAAACTAGTACCACATATACCATAATGAAATGCAAGGGGTATATGATTCCTAACCTGTTACTTACCAGTTCCGAAGCTCATGTCGACGTAATCGTCCGCTATGACAGGCATCTTCCTTTTGCAGATCGGATGAATGAGATGCTTGCCTATCAAGTGCTTGTACCTGAACAACAAGTATTTAGTTTTAGATGCTAGTACCCTATGCAAATCTGTGTTAAAATATTACGAGTTAAATACGTGTCACTTAAGTAATGGTGAATGCAACAGTCCCGGGCTAATAAAATTGGTTTTTTTTTGTTATAGGCCAACCACGCAAATGATCATGTTCCCAATCAAGGTTCCCTGTGATTGACTATAATAGGACACCCAAAATTTTCTGTGGTATCGTTACTCAATATCATGTAAGTAGGTAACAAAACTAACAAATACATCTCGCTAATTAAATAGTATGGTCGATAACTCATGCGTGGTAGTATGCTCGCTAATTAAATAGGATTTGTTGTTCTAGGTTCTTCATGTATACTACAATATGGTGGAAAAAACACCTCATTGGCACTTCCTTTTCCTTATTATTTATTTATGAGAATGAGCGGTATTTTACCTTAGCAACTAAAAAACTCTCATCTTTAGGATGTACGGCAACAGCAACGCCCCCGAGCATCGTTCCCACACGCGTAGTAGCGACTATAATCTCGTCGTCTGAAGCGAACAAGACCTTGTCACAAGGTACTAAGGTCTCATTTCCGGAAGAGAAAGATAGGTATTTTATCTTAGACAACTACAAACCTCTCATCATTAGGATGTACGGCAACAGCAACGTCACTGAGCATCGTTTCCACACGCGTAGTAGCGAATACAAACTCGTCGACTGAAGCGAACGAGACCTTATCAACTAAGGTCTCTTTTCCGAAGAGGAAGATCCGTATTATATCTTAGACATCTACAAACCTCTCATCATTAGGAGGTACGGCAACAGCAACGTTCCCGAGCATAGTTTCCATACGTGTAGTAGTGACTACCATCTTGTCGTCTGAAGCGAACCAGAGCTTATCACAAGGTACTGAGGTCTCTTTTCCCCAAAAGACAGATCGGTATTAAAATACAAAAATGTCTGAGATAAATCTCAGACATCTACAAACCTCTCATCATTAGGATGTACGGCAACAGCAACGTCTCCGAGCATCGTTTCCACACGCGTAGTAGCGACTACAATCTCGTCGTCTGACCCCTCGGCTTTGTACGCGAAGTGTACCAGCACACCAAATTCCACCTGTAAGATGTCATTTGCTTAGAATTACAATGTCAACTTTATTTTGTGATAGATGGTTTTAACAATGAGATAAAATCAGAAAGTGTCATCTATAAGATCCACTAATGAACGTCTTCCTTTGGAAGTTAATTTATATATCCATTTTATTATGATTGACTGACCAGCGATTGGCCCTGATTGGCCTGATGGAAAGCGATGACAAGGCGATGATACTTACCTTATTTATTACTAATGAAGGAACTATTGGACACGGGTAAGTCCTAAAACTACGGTATAGCCAACATCGTCCTTGCAGGCAGCTCCACTTTATCCACCTCGATGTCTAATAATAGCACTCTTCAGCGTACACGACTAGTTTATTAGTCGGTTCGCTCGGTAGATGTCGCCATCGGCATGTAGACGAATGAAGGCTTCCTTGACGGCTCGACACGTAGAGAGACCTCCACTAGTTATGTTAGGTTAAGATTGTAGACATACCTTCTGCTCATATCCTGGTATTGCCAACAGTGTCCGTCCAGGCAGCTCTACTTTATCCACCTCGATATCGGATATAGCGCTCTTCAGCGTACACGACCAGTTAACTAGTCTGTTTGCTCGGTAGATGTCTCCAGCGTCATGAAGACGAATAAAGGCTTCGTTGACAGCCCGGCACATGGAGGGGTCCATGGTGAAGCGAGCGCGTGACCAGTCGAATGAGGAGCCGAGGGAGCGGAGTTGCTCGTATATACGGACGCCTTTTCTGGAAAGATATAGAAGTATTCGTATTAACAGGTTTAGGTAAGGTCCTCGAGGAAATATACAACAATAGAGCTGAACCCTCTCTGTGCCTCATTCTTTCCCCATTTTGCAATGCTGCAGACGTGTGGTGGAGTGACGCGCTACCTGTGGAATGCTCTGTTGCGCTAAACCCGTTCAAAATGCACATAATTTTCATTTATTTTATTTTTATTTATTTAATTATTCCCGAAGCAGTCTTTGAGAGCTCTCTACATGTCATAATTTTCAAACTCATTTACAAAGATTGTAAATGAGTCTTGTTTGTAAAGAGACAGTCAGTCTGTCAAATAAAGTAATCTAATGTTCTCGCCGAAATTATAAACATTAATCGACAAAGTGCTGCAATCCAATACGCTGAAGAACAGTGCTATATATCCTCTTCCTCCATGGACACTGTCTTATTAGAGTACATAGAGGGTGACCACCAAACGGGATGGCCGAATAGAAGTTCGTCCCGGTTGCCAATTAATTTTGAACTTTAACCCAATATTCTTAAAGTTCCATACTCATTCTTCCAGTCCCAGACGCGCTTAATGAACTCGTCCCTGCCAAGGTCGTGGCGTGTCTTCTTCTCCTCGCGCCACAGTTTCTTCTCAACCACCACCTGTGTGGCGATGCCGGCGTGGTCGCAGCCCGGGTTCCAGAGGGTAGTTCGACCGTTCATTCTGAAAATATCATCACTTGAAACAGATCGTTCAATACACGAGGAGGCACCCTCATTGCATACTATTTTGTGTTTTTACCCACAAACAAAGACATACCAAGTGTTACATTTTTTCGTGCGTAACAAGTGTAATTATTTCGTGTGACACTGTTTAAACAACTTGATGTTTTTTTTTAATGTGACGTGTAATTTGAATTAACTTAGTTGTCGCTATGAACAAAAAAAACTTTTAGATTCAATTGCGTCTATGTTAGGTACTTAAGGTATGGGTATGAAAAACACTGTCCTCATTTTCTAGTCCAAGAGTAATTCGTACTTGTGTTATAGACCGTGATTTATAATAGTAGTGCAGATATGTCCTCATAATCATCATAATAAGTTTGTGTCAGTCCACTGCTGGACATAGGCCTCTCCCATGGCACGCCACTGAGCGGCTATTACGTACAAAAGGGTTTTATTGCCCGACTAGTGTGTAGTGTGCGTATGACACAACGTAAGGTAAGAACACAGGTCTTTCATATTTACTGATTACTGATTGCCTTTTTCCTCAGGCAGTGCCTGGTTGCCTTTGGCATAGGCTTCCCCCAGAGTTCTCCAAATGGTCATATCATATCTATGGCTTTCCTCCTCCACATCGGTCCAGCAATATCTTTAGTATATGAAAGACCTTTAATATCTTTAAGACCTTTAAGACTCTTAAAGATATAAAAGGTTTCATATACTGACAAACAAATAAAACGTTAAGGAAAAACAAAGGGTTAAAAACAAAAAAGCTATTTCTTGAATTAAAGTACCTGTGCCATCTAGTGATGGAGTCCTGAACAGCGTTGGTGAGCGCGTGCCCGAGATGCAGCGAGCCCGTCACGTTGGGTGGAGGGAACACCATCACAAACTTGCCCTTAGGATTTGGCTCCAATACAGACTTCCTCTGAAAAAAGAAGTATTTGTTTTTTTTTAATTCGTCAGTTAAACTTATACTTTTGTTTCAGCTGCAATTTTTACATAATTTAAATTCGCCTTGCTAAATTATATCCATTTATGGATAGGTGGTGTTTGATATATTTTTAAGTATGTATTGACCTGTATTATTCTGATAGCAACCAATTTCTGAGAGACAAATCACTTGGGATGTGGATGACCATGACTTGACCACTCACGACATTTAAAAATAATTTATGTGAATTACTCATTGACAAATGTTACTATTCCTTGACAGACTTTCTTGCGGACAAAAGTTGAATTATTTAATGTTATTTTAATGTTTAATTTGTTTGGTATTTATTTTTTAGTGTTAATTATGAGTTTAATGTATATCCGGGACATGTTGTTATTTTAATTCAATTATTCTACTTATATTTAATAATTATGTTATGAATTCTAATGTCATGTAAAAATTTAAATTTGTATGCCTACCGGCGAAACATAGTGGCACTCTGTACCTTTTCCACCACCACCTATGTTTACAAATAAAACATACTTTCTTATTTACTTGCCTATTACATGAGGCAGTCAAACTATTGATAATAATACAAAGTGTACCACTTCAGATTTCCAATGCAATAATTTTGTAAAAAAATGTAAAAAAAAACTATGAAAGCAGACTTTTTTTTTTTTTTTCATAATGTCAACCTCTATTATAATTAGAGTAATTACAACCTTTTCCCCATAAGTTCATAAACACTCCCACAAAGCAACCTGGCAACATCGCAGCAAGACCTAATTTTTTTTTTGTGAGGAGCTATTTTAAAAGTGCTTTCTATAAAAACCAACCTGCTATCATTTAATGATAATATCAGATCTGATATTATTGAAATTGTTTTAAAAGATTGTGCAAACAATGGATGTCAACATTTAGAATTAAAAAAAAATACATCTGCATACATCTAATTATAGTAATGAATAATTTTGGCTCCATGTGTTAACATTTTGTTTAACAGAAATGTAGAATTTAGATATCTGCAGTAGGACAAATTAAAAAAAAACGTGGTTCAATTCAATTGAAGAATTTTTATGCACTATGAATGAATTTATATTTAATGAATACTTGATTATTTTCAATTATGACATTAATTTTGTACTAAAGCAAATTTTGTACTAAACTAAACTGCGCTGTATTTGAAATTTTGAAATTATGACATTATTGATAGACATTATAGAAACCTGTAATTTAGTATAGTATACATATAATTTTTAGAGTACCTCCTCTACACATAAAGTAGAGATGCTATTTTTTTTCTTGTAAAACCTATTAATTAGGGTGTTGTTGGATAGCTTGTTTAAAAGTTATTAGGGTTTTCTTACTTTTCTTTGACCATTTTTTATTCTGGAAATCTTTGGTATGTAGGTAAGCAACACAGGTTAATAGAATTGGTTCTAATAAACTAATAACTTAATTTAGAATTTCATTATTCTTGACAGTATAATTCTGAATTTACAGTCACTCTTTAAATACCGCCCATTTCATATATAGCATACAATAGTTTCAAAAGAAGATTCTGTAAACTGTATTCGAAACCAGTTTATAAATCAGTATTATTATTATTTAGAGGGAACCTGGTTTTGAAATAATTCTATGTTCTAAACTAGTTTCGAACTTTTGGTTTCCAAAGTGGGTGAAGGGAAATTCTCTGATTCATTTTAATAATAAGTATACAATTTTGAAATACGCGAGGAATAATACTGAGGAAGGAATTCCGACTATCACAAAAGAAGAAGTACTGAAGGCCATTAAGTCACAAAGAAAAATCCGGGAGAAGACGGTATATCGAACGAACTCTTATTGGGAACTTCCGAAACAATCGCAGCTACAATCACGGACTTATTTAACGAGATACTTGTCAACGAATATATTCCGCATCAGTGGACGTCTTCTACTATTATTCTACTGCACAAAAAAGGAAAGAAAGATGATATTACTAACTACAGACCCATCAGCCTAATGTCAAATTAATACAAAATCTTTTCAAAAATATTGTTAGCAAGCACCATTAAGCAAGTCATCCAGAAATGTCAAGAATAGGGTATAACCTACTACTTGGGATTTGTCGACTATAATAAGGCCTTTGACTCCCTTAAACACACCAAAATCTGGGAAGCCTTTGGCAGCACAAGGAGTGCACAACAAATATATCCGTATAATCAGCAACATATACCGAGACATGAAAGCTAAAATACGGACAGAAAGATTAGGAACATATTTCGCTGTAAAAAGAGGAGTTCGTCAAGGTGACCCATTATCTCCTAAACTTTTTACAGCAGTCCTAGAACACATATTTAGAAATCTCGACTGGAGTAACCACGGATTGAATATAAATGGTGTTACACTCAATCATTTAAGATTTGCTGACAATCTTAAACTGATCAACAGCGGTCCTGAGAGCCTAAATCATATGCTCGAAGAGCTTGTACGTGAAAGTGACATAGTAGGGCTGCAAATGAACATGTCAAAAACTAAAGTGATGACAAATCATGAAAAAAGACCTATTATAGTTAAGGGAAATACAATGGAATATGTAAATGAATACACACACATACCTGGGTCAGATTATCTCTCCTAAAGACCTCACTACAAAGGAAGTAGACAACAGAACCAGCATCGCATGGAAGAGATATTGGTCTCTTAAAGAAATCATGAAGAACACCTGTGTACCTATCCTTCCCAGTATGACGTAGGGGTGCCAGACGTGGAGCCTTACGAAACAAAATATGCATAAACTCGAAGTCTGCCAACACAACATAGAACGTAGTATGCTCAACAAGATAAAATTAAGAAATATAAGAAAATTAACAAAAACAACTGTTATAACATATTGTATTAAGAAACTTAAATGGAAGTGGGCAGGTCATATGATACGTAGCAAAAAAGATGAATGGACAAAAGATATAACAGAGTGGTGTCCAAGACAATATAAAAGAAAAAAAGGCAGACAGTGCCGCAGATGGGAATATGATATTGTTACGGTAGCAGGTGCTACTTGGATGAGAAAAGCACACGATCGCAAATTATGGAAGGATCTTGGGAAGGCCTATGCTGTAAAGCAAGACCATTTAGAAACTACATAGAAAAAAAAAAACAATGTTAACTTTTTGGTTTAATAAAGGCTTATTATTATTATACAATTTTATAAATTTAGGCATCAAAAAGCAATTAAATGTCAAAAATAAGTACCTATATTTTAAATAAAGTAGATTTTAAACTTATAGAATTTAATTAATTTCTGTGAATAAATTTCAGTTGTACATGATTAAGTCTCATTTTCCAATAATAATGTATAATAAAGTTTTCTCTAAAATGTGCTTGTGTCATTATTGCACAGAACTACTAGGAATAATTACAATAGGTAATCTGCAACAGGGGCCAGGATCTAAAGTTAGTGTTATTATGTATAGAACTCATGAGACAAGTCTCACTAGTTCTGTGTACAGAACTACAGCACGGAATTAGTGGAAATAAGCCAAATTTTGAAGTAAATACATATTAGTACTATTGTTAAGTTGTCCTTTCCTGAAATGCACCATTATTGTGGTGTCTGGAAATGTTAGCTTTTAATAAAATGTGTATTGTGACTAACCCCATACTCAGGTTTGAAGAAGCCCTGTTTCTCCCACCAGGCATACCAGGCTGCTTCCACATATCTGGGACTGTAGGCATCAGGCATGGGCCCGGTAAGATCCTTCTTCTCACCAGGAGCGGTGTTGGCTGTATAAACAGCAGTCTCCTTTGTTTCCTTTGCCTTTTTCTAAAAAAAAATTGTCTCTCAGCGTTTGCTGACGCAACACAATAGGTAATTTACCAAATTGTTCATACAAGGCTATGCTACTTGCGGTGAGGGTACTTCATCTCGCTACTTTCACTTTACGTACACTAGCAAAGCACGCATTATAAGTTAATAAAAATATAATTTATAATATTAATTTTAATAAGCGAAAAAATATAGTATAAAAATAACCTCGGGCTTATCTTTTTGCACAGCTGGCGCGGTGCTTTTTTTGTCCAACTTGGCTTTTAGTTTATCCAATTTTGCTGCTTTTTTGGCTTCCTTCTCTAACTGCTTGGCAGTTTTCTCCTGGGGTTGGTCTCCAGTGGAACCATTCTGGACCTCGTTGTCAGTCATGTTTTCTTATTTATCTTAGTCTTCAAATTGTTCACTGGCGAAACACGACATTTACAACGAAAAATACGAAATGAAAGAGCGTGAATGGGTGACGAAGAAGTGACACCTCAAAGTGACACATTATTTGCTCTCCGTATTACGCATTGTGATAATATTTAGAGGATAAAACATTGTGAACTTAGAGTAAGCTCTGATATTTGCCTTATGAGTATTAACTATGTAGTTACTAAAAGCACATGATTGGAAAAGAAATATTGTAAGTTTAAATATGTTATAGACGTTGAACAACGAGACCAATGGTTGTCACAGACTTCTGCGTAGATTGAAATAGATATAAATGACAGTAGCGTTTCGTTCCGTGCACTATCCCTGAAGTAAGAATTAGAAAAGAAGAAAAGATTCTCCAGTATAATATAAACAATAATTATGACACCGTGAGAGAACAACGAGAGGTGATTATCGCAGAAAAGCGGCAATTTTTACATCTCATCATGTCTTTGACCGGTGAGTTTATCAAACAATATTGGTAGTTTTTCAATGTTTGTATGAAATTCCATTAAAAACCTCTCGTCTACCAGAACCCGCAACGAAAATTATGTTGCAGCTAAGCTAACAGTTATACAGGATGTAATCCCTTTTGACGTGATAACGTCTTTAAAATCGTTTTAGTCGGGTGACATGTTCAGAAACTTGTGTCACACCAAAACCTCACGAGCGCGATCGCAGGTATAAGTGAAGTGCAAGTGAAGTAAGACGTTATCACGTAAACATCTCGATCGTAAACCTACTTTACAAACAACCAATTTTTTTTTTGTAAAAGTTATTAAAATTGTCGATTTTTACAACGTAAGTATACAGGGTGTTTGGTAACTAGGTGCAAATACGTTCAGGGATGATAGAGGAGGTAATTTGAAACATTTTAGACACAACATGCGTTACTATAAAGTCTCTTAGTTTCTAAGATATGCACCATTTTATTTTGAAAATTGTATGTTTTCCATACTTCCATACATTTGGAAATTGTTTAGATTTTTTTAAATGTATATGTTGAACTAATTTACTCAAAGTAAATACTAAGTATATTTTTGTTCAAATTTCCAGTGTTTTACTGCTTATACGTAAATTGACAGATAAGGTCTCGAAGATATTAAGCAAGTACTTACTTCAAACTATCTTCACCCCCTACAGAACAAAATCTCCATATCTTTGGTCACCGAAAGACAATTCTCTTCTGGGAAAACCTGCCCGGTTAGTATGATAGCTTATACCGTCACGTTATATCGCCAAAATGTACTGAAACGTCACATAAAACGTGACGGTATAAGCTGTCATACTAGCCGGGCTGGTGTGTATAAATAATAAAAGTAGTGGTGTGTAAGTTGAGTATAATTGTGGTAGTTTTGACATAGGGCAAACAAAACGCACAATAAAATGAGAAATATTTTTAACTAACATCAAAATTACGTGTCTAATCAGTAAAATTGCCATAAAAAAAAACAAAAAAAAAACAAAAATATCCTTTCAATGATACATGAGAAAAAACGTACGATTCTAGCACACGAACACGCAAATTTCGAGAATGACAGGAGGCTTTGTACGAAACAGTGGGGCGTAGGTATATAGGCTGACATACATTATTTATTTATTTATACATACTAATACTTACTACTACTACTATTATTTTCACTTGTTTAAATATTAAAGATCATACACAAGTATCAAGACCACAGACTATACTGTTTTTTTGACAGCTGTCACCGGACTCTTCTTACGTGAAAAACAGTATAGTAAGGGTTCAGACCGCCAACTCACGAAGAAAATATATAGACCGTAAGCAACTATATTTAATCTCTACCCGCTGGTAGATTTTTGACGTTTCTTTTTTTTAATTATTTAATGGCACTGTGGCAATGGAACTTACTGTGAACATCCAACAATAAATATATATATATATATATATATATATATATATATAAATAGCTCATTTATTTTTAACTTTGTGTAGAAGCTCACGGTGTTCAATTGAAATACCGTGAACTATGTTGAGCCATATCTTAGTTAAATGAAATTAAACAAACATTTTACTTATCAGCAGATTTATTTTTTAATGTATCTCATCTCATATCCGGGAAAACGATATATCTTCGTCCTTTCACAGAGTTCTACGTTTTACAACCACAACACTCGTACATTTTGCAAAATGAGAACTTGCATGCCTTGCCACATACGATGCACTTCACTATCTTCCATTTGTTGTCCAAACAATGGTTAATACGCGCTTCCAGATGAATTTTCGATTAGCTACACACTGTTTCGTTTGTTTGCTGCATAGTAAACTATCAATACTACAATTTAAATAACAACATTAGAAAAAAAATAAAAATAATGTTCAGAGACGACTAGACAAAATTCCGAGAAGACGCCATTTTATTTTTATTTGTCACTTTATTTTGACGTTTGACGTAGGCAGTAGCCAATCAAAGCTCAGTATGTCGTCAAAATCTTTTGACACAATATGGACGCTATCATACACGTTTCGTTCCACGTAGATAAACAGCCGTGATCAAGACTAATTAGTGTCCTATCTTCAGTGTTATCATATTGGCTATGTGCGAAGTAGGTGGTGGGGGTAAGCTAGGCGATCGTAGCGCACACCATGGCAGAAATGTGTACTTACCGGGGACCACTGTCAAATTTACTTTCACGTTTTCTATTGGTTTCTTAACGGTTTCCTACGATTCGTTTCGTTTGTATGTATTTATTTATTCTCTTATTTATTTCAGTAAAATTTACAATACGGGGTCTTTCTCGTTTACTAAAGTAAATAAAATATTCATGTGTCATTATTTGACATCTCTGAGTTTTGACATTGTCTCGGGACCTTTGAGGTTTGACGTTTCTGACGTGCACATAGCCAATACCGATTTACAGACAATATGCTAGTCAGACTCTATTGACCGCGCGGCCCATAAATAAGAGTGTGGCGCGGCCTAGACCGCGTCACTATGTGACACGCTTTAACTTAACCGTATTTTGTACAAATATTAGAGATGTATCTCTTTTTTAATATATCACAAAAGAAAGTGACGCAGTTATAATTGCCCAAATACAACGGTCCAGTGCCAATTTAATACAAAAATCCTTACAATCTTTGTTATAATAGAGCTTTTCCCAAAAAATGCTATGAAACTAGAAAATATAAGAAAAATCAAATGAAATTCTAAGGATTCAGTAATAAAAACCCGAAAATAAAAGACGGTCTAATTTGCCTTCAATTTCGCGGCACCCCAAACTTGATAGTTGATACTGATATTCAGAGGGCCTATCGCGAACTTCGAAAATCGAACTTCGTGTCGTGCCGTCCCTTTCACTCTCGTGTTATACACTATATGACGGAAAGGGACGGTACGATACGAAGTTCGCGGTAGGCCCTCTGATTTCTGATTCTATTCACGGCTTAATTAACCGGCTTAAGTATTATTATAACGAACAACGTCAATATTTCATTGCTTCTTTTAGATAACCAAATTTAATTTAAACGTTTGTATTTCAATGTAGGAAAACAACGTCTCAATGTTACATACAGTTTTATTATATTTGTAGCTTACCAATGGTTGGTTTTAGACAAATTCAGTTATCTCGCCTTTTTATAGTTTGCCGCCATTTACAAAGCTCAAACGAGCATGCAAACAAAACGAATCAAACGAAGCGCCAGCCGCCAATCGTTGTACTGCACCGCCATTTTGTTTTTCAGTTGGTGGTTCGCTTAGGCGTGCGTGTGTGATAATTATTCGGTGTTTTGTGGTTAATAATAGATTAAATACGAATTAATTGTTTTGCTTCTGTTGTACACGTCGTAGAGTTCATCATGTCAGATCGAGAGGTACTATAATAGCGTATTGTTAGACAATCGTTCGGCACAAGACCGCGTGTTTTATTTTGTCGTACCTCGTTTGTTTGCTATATTTGCTGACGAGTGTGGCGTTTCCGTGGTTTCAGAGGAGTCGCTCGAGGACTCGGAACGGTTCCCGGGAGCCTGCACCTAAACCTCCGACGATGACTCGGGGCCACAGCCGAAGCCGGTCGCGGACGCCGCCCCCGCCAAAAGCATCAAGCAGGAAGTATAGAAGCCCGTGAGTATCTATCTCTTCACCATAGTTGACCTTCGAGCGCGGACGTAATCGTATGATACTATCGATTTGTAATAATCAGTCATGGAATTCGTAATTACATATTATATTACAGAGGAAATAACCTCGCCGTCAAGGTTATGTATGATTTTTGCGTACAGTCTATTGCGCAATTTTGAGTATTTCAGAGTTGTCCTTGTAAATGCGAGGCTGCTTAACAGGTAGCTTCATGACATGAATATGAACTAGAATTTCTTGTTTCCTATTTTTTCTTTAGTTTAATGAAGTACAATAAGTACCCAGTTACTAGAAAATTTACATGTCTACAACACATGCATGTAAATTTCAAGTCAATACATGAATTTTAGTATAAAAGTAACATCAAGCTGTTTGTTTTGTCAATAATAATCACAATGCTATGGAAACCTGTTTAATCAATGCAGTATATGCACACCCAGTGCTAGGTTTATGTTATGAGTGTTGATAAGAGTTATGGCGGTGCAGGTTGTAAAATATTTTATGTTCCAACATTGCACTGGCTTTGTTTAAAAAAAATGTGGGAATGGAATGAGGACCAAATTTTTGGACCATTGTTAAGGCATTTAATTCGACTATAATTAAATTATTTCGGTCACCGATATACTTAGGTGAGTAATTCCAAAAGTGTTTTTGCAATTTTTAAGAAGGATCCTTCTTTAACCCAAATGCTTTGTCCCGTATCTGTCCAAATTTTTTTGATCCTTAGTTTTAAACCTCTCAAGGTCATGCTGACATTGGTGTACCTAACAAACTGATTATTAATGAATTAAACAGATCCAATGTTTTATGATTAGAATTGGAATAAGTTAAAGGCAAAACAAGAGTAGGGATCATATGCGAGTTTCACTACATTTCGCGGTTTACAGATCAATTGAACTCATTACACCTATTACACCATGGTAACCCACAATGTAATGAAATTGCATGTGGGGTCTCCTATGTGTGTACAGTCACCAGCATTAATATCTGCCTGATCAAAGGCGGCATAAATATCTGACACGTCCTAACGACCCTACAAATAAGAGTGGTGTTCTCGTGTTAGATATTTATGCGCGCTTTGTTGTGCCAGATATTGGTGCTGGTGACTGTACACAGGGCTGTATGTTAGTGTAGGTATGTTGATTATCAAAGTATGTAGTCAGTCCACCAGTTCATTAAAATGCTTAGCTATTTAATCAAATTGTGTGTTACTAACATGTTCATAATTAACTTGATTGGTACCTACTTACTGGCAAATCACTAATGTGATAAGTGTTTTGCCTTTTCCTCTTCTAAAATACCTACTCATTATTGTACATTTATTATCCTCCCGTTTATTTCACCAAGTTAAACCACCACCACCATCTCAGCCCTAGGACGTCCACTGCTGGACATAGGCCTCCCCCAATTTCATGGGGGGTAAATGCCATAATCGCCCTTGGCATGCGGGTTGGCGATCGCAGTATCTCCACCGCACTCAAGGAATGCTGCTGCCCATTCCCCGGCGGTCTTGTGGTTTTAGGAGATACCCCGGTCCAAGTTAAACATTGAACATCAATGATTGAGGCTTAATCATTGTGATTTTTGGTAGACTGTCATTTAAGGTAGTGGCTAGTATTGTTAACATTTTGGAGTCCCATAGTACCTGTAATTCCTATTTGTTCTATAGAATTGACAAATCACTTAGTAATTGCAGATATATCACATCTGGCTTGACTATAACTTAAGTGCTATTTCTGATCTATAGTAACTTTTTTTTTTCATTTATTTAGGTTAACAAACAATCGCTGCAAGGTTGTTAGTTGAGATATTAAAATATAAATACAAATACAGGGTGTCCCAAGAAGTAGTGATATACTGAAGCTGGGAGGTAGAGGACCTAGAGGGCTATCTGAATCACCCCCATGTATGTTCCGCGATTTTTAGTATTTTCGGAGTTATGATTTTTTTTTTAAGTTTTCACCTATCGCCGCGTACGATGAGATTTTTATTTATGGTGACGTGAATTATTGCGGTAGATGCTTGATTTTTTTTGTGTGCTAAGCTGATAGATATGCCAATTCAGTATGGTAACATTTACTATCGTTAGATCTTTGAACGGCATAAAAAAAAATTACATGCCAAGAAAGATAAAATTACCCAGTATGTTCACAACTTCAAGGGCCCTTAAAAAAATAAAATCACATAAAAAATAATTACCGATTGGCTTTTAAAAACTTGCTCTATCTATCAGGTAGCTACCCTGAAAATTTCATTTTATTATTAATAAGGATTCAATCAAAAAATTGAAATTAACTGTGGTAAGTGCAAAATTTTTATTTACATAATGATTAATGCGAGCAAAGTAAAACCAATTACAAGGTGTTTAATTACAATAAATTTTCAAAATGGCCCCCCCTGTTGCTCAATGCAAGTGCGACATCGCCGGAAAAAGTTGTCTTTTAAACGTCTGAATGCACTTCTATTATTTTTAATGGTTTCTTCTGCTACTCTCAATTTCCGGGTTAACTCGTCCAAATTGCGGCATTCTCTCGAGTAGACGAGGTCTTTGTAATATCCCCATAGAAAAAAATCTATGGGGTTTAGGTCGGGGGAACGTGGAGGCCAGGCTATAAGGCAGGCGTCACCCCGGCCGCAACGACCAATCCATCTTTCAGGGTATCTTTGATTTAAATAGTTTCTCACGTCCAAGGCAAAATGGCATGGTGCACCATCACACTGCAGTACTATGTTTCTGCGTGTCTCCAAATCCACATCTTCTAACAGCAGGGGCAGATCGACGCGTAGAAAATTTAAAAAGTGATTGCCGCCCAAGCGGTCTGGCAGCTGAAAGGGCCCGATTAACTTACCGTTAAGTATGCCAGACCAAAGGTTAACACTAAAGTGTTCTTGGAATGTCGATTCCCTTTTTAAATTCGGATTTTCAATTGCCCATGAGTGAGAATTGTGCATATTAAAAATCCCATTGCGTCTAAAGTGGGAATCATCCGTCCACAAAATTTGGTTAAAAAAATTTTCATTTTCAGCTTGTCTCCTCAGCATTTCCTGACAGAATTCAATTCGCCGATTGTAATCTTCCGGTTTCAACTGTTGCACTTTTCTAATGTGAAACGGATGATATCCTACGGTCTGTAGTGTACGGTGTACCTGAGATTTAGAAAGTCCGGTACGACGTTCCATAACTCTCACACTGGTCGACGGGTCTCCTACTTCTTCAACAACTGCATCTACTACATCAGGATCCGGCATAGTGGCCATACGGCCTGATTTCGTACCCGGTATGTGACCTTCCAAATACGCATTATGTACTCTTAAGATCATGCGATAGTCAGGAAACGTTTCAGGTTGAGGCCCGCCTCTTCGTTCCCAATCGGTAATTATTTTTGTGATTTTATTTTTTTAAGGGCCCTTGAAGTTGTGAACATACTGGGTAATTTTATCTTTCTTGGCATTTAATTTTTTTTTTATGCCATTCAACCATCTAACGATAGTAAATGTTACCATACTGAATTGGCCTATCTATCAGCTTAGCACACAAAAAAAAAACAAGCATCTACCGCAATAATTCACGTCACCATAAATAAAAATCTCATCGTACGCGGCGATAGGTAAAAAATTAAAAAAAAATTAATAACTCCGAAAATACTACAATTCGCGGAACATACATGGGGGTGATTCAGATAGCTCTCTAGGTCCTCTACCTCCCAGCTTCAGTATATCACTACTTCTTGGGACACCCTGTATATCCACACCATTAACCACCAACATGGATAATGAATACAACAACATGTCTTGATATTTTATTATTTTGTGTTTATACATCCAGTACAGTTGGCTCATGAAAATATTGATGTTGACAATGTTTTTTTACCTAGTTGACCAGTGGTCATGCATACTCACGCGCCAAGCGTTTCGCTATTTTAAGATATGTTGTAGATAAACTATGAGGTGGCGATATCCATCTAAAGTTTTTTACACTCAATATTTTCATGTATGGTTGGGGACACTAGGCGATCATTTGCTCTGCTCTCACAGCGAGCAGCCTCGCGCACGGTAAATGCTCGCTCAGTAACCCAGCTCTGTGCACCTATTCCTACCCAATCCCGCCCTTTACTGACAAGCCATCCTCGGCTGATGCTAGCTCGCCCTCCAGATCCCGCTCGCGGTCGGGCTCGCCGCGGCGCGGGTACCGCGCGCGCTATTCGCGCAGCCGCAGCTACTCGCCACGCGGCTCCTACCGCCGCTCCCACAGCCACAGCCCCATGTCTTCCCGCCGCCGCCACCAAGGGGACAGGGTGAGAGTCGCTTCATATGTACGTGAGCAAACTTGTAGTGCTAAGCGGCGTGTAACAAACAGAGTGACAGTACCCTTGATTTTTTGTTATTATATCTGACACAGTCACATTGAGTGTCATGAGTTTCCTGGCATTTCTGGTATAGTGATTTTTAAGCATGAATCAATGAAATGCATTCTGCAGGAAGGTAGACAGCGAAGATGTATTTCCAAAATTTGAGGCCCCATGTGGTGCTAGGTTAGTATAGCACCTCCCCCTTTCTTCCCTTGGGTGTCGTAAGAGTCGACTATGGGAACCAGGTTGAAGTGTGTTGTGGGCGACGGGCTAGCAACCTGTCACTGCAGTATCACATTTTCTCTATCTATCTATAAACCTACAATTGCTAAAAGTGGCACTGAAATTAATTTCCGTGTGCTCTGCCTACACCTTTTGGGAATATAGGCGTGAGTTTATGTATGTATGAGGCTTTCAATTGGCATACAATTATCAAACATACCTTTACTTACAACTTTTTCTCAGTCCTATTCAAGTACATATTTCAGGAAAAAAGAACATTTTTTTTATGCCATATGCCGAGTTGGAAGAACACTGAATAGAAATTAATACCTAGCACTAGGTGTAGGAGGCATGTAGCAATCTGCCGCCTCATTTATTAACATACAATAGCCAAAGGGGACTGATCAAATTGACTGTTGTAAGTAATTTTTAAGGATGTTTACAGGAAACTCGACTCTAGACAATGGAATGTAACATTGAATTGGCAACAATTTGTTTTTATGTTTTATGTGGCACTCTGTTTCTTACACCGAGCTCATGCACAACTTATTTAATTAGAACTAGCATTAAGTAGTTATAAGTTATTTATCGTATTTATATATCAGTGTGACAGTAGTTTGTTTAAACTAACACATTCAGCTGAAGTCAATTTTTTATTTGCGTTGAGTGTTAGTGTTTATTTTTATTTTCACACGACCCATCCTGGTTTATATAACCTAGTTTTCATTATAGCTCAATGTAAAGTATAAACAGTATATTAAATAATTCAAGCAGCTGAGTTTTGTCCCGCGTTTCTATTTATACGATCAATAAATATATCACATCACATGTCATACCATTTAAATTTGACTCCCTAGTGAATCACCACTGCGTGGTTGCGCGGTATCAGCGTTTGCATGATGTTAATATACTGCTTTCTGTATTTTTGTGATAGTTTGCCCACTTCACTCACATTATATTTCACAAAGCTTGTTGACTTAGACTCCACCAGTATTTTGACGAGTTGAAAATTGGACACTATTTGGAATTTGTGAGCAATGCATTTAATAATATACCTTTTGTTTTCAGCAGCTGCAAGAAGGCAGGACCTTAAGATAAGACTGATGTCGTGTTCCTTTGCAGCTTTATTGACATTGTTCGATGTTCACAGAATATTATTGCCTGCGCCAATTCTTGGGTAGTAAGACTCCAGACTCCAAAGCTAGTACTCGAGTATGCTACCGAAATACTAAGATAGCGAATTCGCAACTTACTAGAACCATGAAATATAGCTTTTAAGCTTGATGATTCAGCTCTCATACCTCATGCATAATACAAAATAAAATATTACAATGAAATAGATATCTAAAGCTTTTGGTAATGCTCTTCTAATTTGTCAACAGGAAAACCCTACGCCGTCTAGATGCCTGGGAATCTTTGGGCTCAGTCTGTACACATCAGAACAGCAGATCAATCACATTTTCGCTAAATACGGGCCGGTCGAGAAAGTGCAAGTTGTCATAGATGCTAAGGTAAGCCTGCTATTTCACATTTCATATCAGTTATTTCATTCATAGTAGGACGTAATAATTTAATTATGTAACATGTTCCAACCCACTCAAAGTTAGCGCCCATTCGTTTTGGCGTTCTAAGAGAATTACGCGTCCAATTCTGAAATACCCTATGTTCATTATAGACGGGGCGTTCTCGGGGCTTCTGCTTCGTGTACTACGAGTCGCAGGAGGACGCGAAGGTGGCCAAGAACGAGTGCACCGGCATGGAGATCGACGGCCGCCGCATCCGCGTCGACTACTCCATCACCCAGCGAGCCCACACGCCCACGCCCGGCATATACATGGGCAAGCCTACGTGAGTATCATACAGTTAGCAGCAATTTCTGACTTACCAGCCCCTGTACTGCTGAAGCCAGAACAATCACAAAGAAAATACATGTTAACTATGCTACAGAGCACAATGTTCATCTAGCGCTAAGCAACACTAAAGAAAGAGACTGTGGCGTGGCGTATTATTATTTATTATAATTATTAGATACAGAGAATCACAAACATTGTTAGTCATAAGATCCGCAAAACTACACTGCGGATCTCAGTCTCAAGCATTTTTAAAACACAGTTAAAACATGGGTAATATATATATATATATATATATATATATATATATATAGATAGATAGATAATAATTACTAAAAGATGTAGCAGGTACCTATAATGTAATAATAATAATTGGTGTAATGTAATTTTGGTCTCAATTTAAGTAGTATTGGTAATTTATATGGAGAATCCCGTCACTCTGGATCAAACATGCAAACATTCAGTCCGGATCACAATCAGAAAGCGTCCCGAGACGAACACAATATGACTCCAACAATGTTATCTAGTCAATCAATCCTATGTTGTGTGCAAAATCATTACGTTATTTGTATATATATCCGACATGAAATGCTTCCGTAAACATATTTTACGTGAAGCCCCTATGTGTTGGTAGATGAATGAGCAGATTTAGAGTGAGCCAGCAATAAGTATAGTTGGGTTACTAAAGGCCTTTTCGAACATTTAAACTATACCTAATACTATGTGTAGCTTTGTTTGGAACAGTTGGTTGAATTCGATTTTTTCTTTTCAGTGTCGGTGGACGAGGAGACAACGGCTACGACAGGCGAGGTCGCGGAGATAGAGAGTATGATTATTATTTCTGGTTTTAGAACGTTTATATTGAGTGGTAAATGGAAGCCAGATTTTCTATTATAGAGGGAAAGGAAGGAACAAACGAGTGTTGCTGAGACTAGAGAATCCCAAAGAGACTATCTAGGCGGTTATTACGCTTAGGAACTAAAGGCTGTTGAATCTTGTCTGCAGGCCGGTTGCACCATAAATCGATGAATCTTACATTGGGGCTGAAAATACGCCTGGCCTTTATTTATCCTGTTTTAATACGATCACTGTCCCAATATAAAACAATCTGACAGTCACAAGTCCATTTTGCGTTAAATATGGGGATGTTCATGTTCTCAGATTGGGAGTATCCGGAAAGGGAACGTGTTCACCTTACGTTTTTGTTTGATACTGATTTTTATCAAACACAGACAGGTTAACATATGTGACCACGTGAGGTCATGAACTTAATGTAAAGTTGATCCCATCAAGAATTAACTCTACAACGAAAAATTCAAATTCCTTCAGCATGGACACGCAAAAAGGTTAAGAATGTTCTGGCCTTAATATTGACTGTTACCTCCCTTGCAGCGACTACTACTACCGCGGCGGCGGCGGCGGCGGCTACCGCGACCGCGAGCGCGACTACTACCACCGCGGCTATCGCCACCGCTCACCGTCGCCGCACTACCGCCGCTCGCGCCGCTACGAGCGCGAGCGCTCATACTCGCCGCGTAAGTCCTATTACCATGCTGATCGCTAGTCCCACCACCACCCAGCTAGATCATGTGATCATTTAATCTAAGCCCTCATTCACGGACACGCGGCGCGTTGATAACGACTAAAAATTGAACCGCCATAGCATATACGCCAGTTTCGCAACTAAAGGGAATGATTGAAAAATTGTTTCCAGCTGGCTCCAAACCACTTCCACCTTCACTCCACCCTTCTTCCTTGGCTTCACCTTCTGACAGAACGGGCTGAATGCTTAAATACAAATGAACTACTAAAGTCGTTGCTCAGTTCAACGAGTTCTCTCTTATTCCTTAGAGAAGCAAAATAATAGAAGGTATTTTGAACAGTGGTTGAAGCGCGTATTCATCTTCTACGTTGTGTTCTGTGTTATCAGTATCACACGTTACGCACTTTTCGTCGTTCTACACGACATTAAATATTTGTGTTAATATAGAGGCTTTCTATATTTTAGATGCGCCGCGTGTCTTCAAATGAGGTTTTATAATAAGATCTGATAGTCAGAGGATGTTTTCGTTTGTTTGCTGTGGCTCTCATCATTTTGTAGGTTTCTGCTAAACGCAAGGACTTTCGAATAGTCATATAGATTTGCTCCCGGCCGTTACAAAATTTGATTATATAATATGACATATGACTATATGACTATTTCGTTAGCAATGACCTATTATTATTAAAAGACTTACTATCATAAAATACTACTGATGAATTGAATGTTATTTTACTACTCCATTGCCATTACGGCAGAAATGAACCCCACATTTTTAATTCTTCTATTTCATTTGTTATCGTCCTCACGAACCATGATAACGATTCATACAACCACTAAGGTGCATGCAGTAATCTTATTTGAAATATCATAATAAATGCCTTTTGTCGGCCTGTTTAGCCTAGTTGGTAGTGACACTGCCTCCGAAGCTAGAGGTACCGGGTTCGAATCCCGGCCAGGGCATTATTTGTTCAATTAGCACGGATTTTTGTTCCTGGGTCTTGGAAGTTTTCTATGTATTGTAAGTATGTATTTATATATATAAGTACAGTTAGTAGCACAACTGAACCAATGTCCACTACTTTGATAAATATCGTCAATTAAAACAAAAAGGGTTAAGAATAATGTTTCCATTGAAACATTATTCGTTAGCATGCATTGTAGGGATAATCTGCCGTTATGTAATTCTAGATCAAGATATTGCATTTTGTCTCAAGGGTGACATTAGCATTGAATCAAATTTGCACCGACCATTTTCTATGGAAGTTTGTCTGATCTATCGGCTGTATCTTAGGAAATTGCCAATAAATTAACATTAATTCAGTCAGCTGTGTTCAGCAAGAATCAATAACAAAACTGTAACACCTTTGAGCAACGACATAAGAGAGGAGAAAAAAAAAGTTTAGTCCTCAAGAAACGTGTCAATTATATGTTTTTGTTTAACGAAAAAAATTTTTTTTTGTATGACGACCCCAAATTATTTAATTGTCTATAACAGTTAATTACAGCTTCCTTAAAATGAGCACGCAACTGCTTGAATCAGACACGTACTTTTGTAGTTATTGTAGGGTTAGACTCGGTTAAATAAGGTGTCCACCATTCAGTTTCCATACTTATTTACATTGACTCACTTTCGCACCGAACTCTTTGTAGACAATAATTACCTCCTAAAATATATCTCATCAACATACTTTCCGAATCACTTTTAAGAGACTGAAATTGCCTATTTTAGGTGGTTTCAGTTTTTTGGGTTGTCTTAAAAAAAAAACAAATTATTAGGAAAATAAATTAGGTTAAAATTTCCAGTTTTTAGGTTTCAGTAGGTAAATAACTATAAATCGTAAGTAATACATTTGTACAGCAGTTTTGTTGCTCATTTCTAGGAGTAATATTGTATATAAAACATTTATATTTTTATATAGTTTGATATCTATTAAATCGAATGCTACTAACATGCGAATATTGACTCACTTATGCTCCAAACTGTATGTATATCGTCGTCTAGTACACTTAGTACAAGCTTTGCTTAGTTTGAGACTAGGTCGATTTGTGTAAGATTGTCCCCTAATATTTATTTATTTAAATAACTAGATGCTTACTTAGTTCTCAAAATCATACTTAATTTTCACATGTCACTAAGCGCAATTAAGCTTATTGATGAAATGGTCATACTTATCAAACCATGCATGTCCTACTATGTCATTAAGCGCGTGAACAAATTTCCTATTTGATGAAGAGATAATGCTTTGCCTGTTTGATTATTTGAGCAGTTTAATTGTGTGCATAAATTGATTGCTGTACAAAGATCCACATTTTAATTATATTCGTTGATGAGAGTAACTGGCAACCGCACTTGTCTTCTCGAAGATCTCACGGTTCGAAAATAAATGCCATACGATTATTATTATTATTAATTTATGAGTGAGGAGAAATATTATACATGTTTATAAAATATATAGTATATTTACCCTTAACTTGGCAAGAAATAGAGAATGTCCCTAATTCAAGCCTCGGTGACGCTGAATAGTCATACTCTGACTGGCCAAGAAAAAAATACAAAAAGACGGTCAAATAGTGTGGGACACCTAGGGGATGTTGCCAAGTTAAGGGTTAATGCTTGAAAGAGAACATTTTCTTTCATCACCACCCTTGAATGCAATCAGCTATAGTGCTCGGGCTGTTTACATCATTAATTACTAGTTAATGTAGTTTTGCTTGGCTTTAATTATTACGATTAATGTTGTCGGAGATCCCAATGTGTTTAGTGAAAATGTTTATTAGTAGTGCATGTATTAACATTAACTTATCCTTGTTATTGAATGACATTTTTAACCTTTTCACCGCCATACCACGAAACGTAATGTTGTAGTTGCCGACATGGCGTCGTAGTCACATTCCGATGTCGTGTATTGCCGATTGTGGCAGTGATAAGGTTAATAGTAGCCTTGTTTGGAACCACAGCAAACATATTATACAACTTTATGAAATGATCTAGCTCGGATTCTTGAACTTACGAAATATGCTTTCGAAATATTAGTATTATTTTCAGTTGTGGTTAAAAGCATTTATTTGAGTGAAGCTAAAAACTTTTGTAATTTTAGAGTTGGTAAAATCTTTGTATGGTATGCTATTTTAACCCAATTGAATTTAATATTATAAATATATATACACACATATGTGTGGCAAACTTAACTGGTAGTTTTTATATGTGAATCGATTTACGTAGTAATTTTAAATGAGACTAATAATAAAAATAAAGTGTCTCCCATATTGCTATCTGGCAGAGATACCAAATTTTATATTGTATAATTGTTAGGACTAAGTTTTGTCATTTTTACATTTTCATAATTATGGTGCTTGTCAATCAATTGGAACCAATCAAATTTGAAATATATATATTTTGGTGGGATTGATAGAGAAGCACGTTAACTCACGAATGCCGCGTGTCACCCACCATGAACACTCTGGTTACTCCCCTCTTTGACTTTGCAGGTCGTTATTAATAGTTCCGTGATGCTGAGGTCAACTTCATAGCATAGATTTTGATACACACCCTCTCATGTATTGCTGGCCTCCTTGTGCATTTAAAGTTTCCGTGTAGGCTGGCGTAGTTAATCGAATATTGTTAATTTGATATGACTTTGTAAATAAAATATTATAATGTCGATCGTTCATCACGATCGCGCGTTCTGATGTCCAGTCAGCGAGAGGAACTCGCTTTTTGTTTTAACATTAGACAAAGCGAAAAGGGTCTAGATGTAAGTTAGTTTGTAACGCCCCGACGGGGCATAGTTGCCTCTAGGTTGTAAAATTATAACTAATAAAGTTTTAACACTAAGTCTAATATTGATTTTGTTTGTTTGAAAAGGTATTGAAACAAGAAGTAAAGGATGAAGTTCCTTGAAACTAACTGTGTTGAAGTTTTGAAAATGTTTGATTGAAAAGTCCTTTCGAAATGGCGGTTGCCGAAAATCCCGACCGGTGGGTGCCGAGACAACTGCTCGGTGTCGAAGCGAAGCTTTCGGAACATGTTGGCTAATGTCGAAGCGAAAAGAATATGATCGAGTGAGCGGCGTAAAGTAAAGCGAGGCACCCCAGCGCGTGATCATATTCTTTATCAAACGACAACTATGTCTAAACATCCACTTTACCTACCTACTTCTCTAAGTGATCTTTATGCATTTTTCAGAGACATAGTATGTATTTAAATATAATTATATATCGAAGTATTGAATATGACATCATATTTCACATTCTTTAGTGTAGACTTGTGTTGTGAGCGACTTGTTAATAAACATTAGTTTTGTAATGTCATTATGGTTCTTCATTCATAGTTTTCTTTTCCCACCTGTTCTTGTCCATTCATCCCTTCAATTTCCAATCAACTGCTGCCAAAAACATTGGAGTCAAGGAGATCAGTTGGTCCACATTGTGTGTGTGTATAATAAATTGCCTGCACACACTGAAGTAAAGTTTTACAATAAAATTAATTCCAAGGCGAGGACATTTACGTCAAAGTCAAAATAGCTAGAAGTTCGAAGTATGCTCTTGTATTTGAAGTTTCCAATATTTGATCCGATTCTGACTTGGATTAAATGCCTTGCCTGTGCATATGGGATGAAAAAGTAGTCTAGCCCATTTAGTAAGTTGTTTTTTGTGTATTTAATGGTATTCATTGTGTATATTATATTATACTTTTGTATTTAATTAAACCAGTAGATTTAGTGGGATATTTCGCTGTATCAATAACAAACAACATTCTGTCTATTAGGTTTTTATTAAAATCCTTAACAATATCTATGTATAACTATTACAAATAAATATTACATACGTGTCACATTGGCACTCCTTACAATGGCAACTTTTCAAATATCATTCCAAATCACAAAAAATAAAAATTTTAAACAGTAAAAAATAACAGACTTATATTAAGGTGACTATGCCCAGGCCAATTTGTGATTAAATTTTCCCAGGGCTCCCTCAAAGCGCTCGTGCAACCATTTTATCGAGTTATATAACCAATGATCGTTATCAACGTCCTGTATTAGCAAAGTATGGTTGACAAAAAAAAACAAATAACGCAAGTATTTTATACATTATATATTTTACAAATTATGAGATTTATATACATATTTATAACAATGTATCCAAATTATAGTGAATAAATTACTAAAATTTGTTCAACAGATTTGGCTGTCAGTCGTTCACGTCGATTGGAAAAAATCCATTTTAAATAGCTAAATGACCTTTCTACGTTAACGGAAGTTACAGGAAGGTAATTTAAGTCTTTAAAATATTGCACACAATTTTTATTCACACCTTCCGGCATATCCACCTCTTTGCCTTTAATCAGCTGCTGCACGACGTTTACAGTACTGTAACCGGGGTTTTTCTTCAGGACATATTTTAGCTTAAAATAAACTTCCTTGCCCTTGGGATGTAATCTCAACTTTGCCATTGTTTTTATCAAGTCCGAGATAATTTTTAATGAACTTTTCAGTTCTAGATTTGGGTCCTCCAGCAATTGAATTGACTTGGCGATTATGTTGAAGTTTGTGTCAACGAACAATAAATCTGATTTTAAATTGCGATCACGAAAAATTTTCTTGGCGTTGACAATTGTTCTTGCTTCACGTGAATCTAAAGTATTGATCACAGTCTTGATTTCATTAAAATATTTGTTGTAATATGAAGCAGCATTTAACCATGTTCCCCATCTGGTTATCACTGGTCGTGGAGGAAGAGGAATGTTTGGATACATCATTCGGAATTTTTTCGTTCTAGAAGGAGCTTTACGGAAAACTTTTTTTACGCAGTCTATTAATTTATTGATTTTAGGGTAAAGACTTCTCACTTTTTCTGCGACGCGATTCAGTCCGTGTGCGAAGCATGTTACATGTGTTAAATTTGGATATTCCTGTGTGAGACATTTTCCCGCCTTGAGCATGTATGATCCAGCATCAGTTACAAAAAACAGTAATTTGTCTAAGTTCTCATTATATTGATGGCCCCAAAGATCTTTAAGCGTTTCGTTTACTAGTCTGGTTGTAGTTAAATAATTGGTTTCTTCCAGAACCTTTGATGCAAACAAATACATTTTGGTGCATGTTCCATTCAATGACTGGATCAAAACGTTCGCCACTTTTTTCCCACATGAATCTGTTGTTTCGTCAACGCTAAGGCAAATCGTCTCATTTTGTAGTTCCTGCCTGATTTGATCTTTTTTTTCCTCGTAAATTTTTGGAAGATATTTCAGCCGTATATTGGGTTCACTTGGTAAATTGACGCTATTTCCGTATTTATTGTTTAAAATATTTTCCATAAAATTTCGACATTTCGGGTTGTCAAGTTTTGACCACGGTATGTTACAATAAGTCATGAATTCGGTCAAATCTTTGTTGAACTGTTTTTGTCCGTCTTTCATTTTGTAAAGTTTTTGGTGAGAATCAGTTTTCATATGCCGGTTCAATTTAGATAGAGGGATGAAATGTTGAATCACACAATTTACAAAATAACTTACTATTTTTGAGTTCAAAATCAGGGTTGTCTTTTAAGCTTTTTTGTAGCTTAGAAAGACAGAATGAACCGCTTATTTTATTTATGTGAGATTTTGACTAAGTGTTTATCTATATTGTGTTTTTTTCCTTTTAATATTGATATAGTAAACAGTACATCGCGTGGCTTTGTCCGTCGTAATAAAATCCGGGTATTGTGTCAAATCCATGCTGTCAATGTAAATACTGTGATCGTACGTGCACTTTATTAGGACTCCACTTGAAATACTTGAATATCCACTCTAGATACGATGTGCATTGGTTTATTTAGATAAAAATAAACACTTAGAGTAGTGTAATTAGATTTTCAACTAGTTGTATTTTTATGACATTTTATGACATGTTATGTGTACATTGTTTTAAAAATATATTAGGGCGGAAAAGGTTTTGTACCGTAAAGATTTATATCTAGAGGTGTAATCCTTAGAAGGTAAGTATTTATTAAGGTTAAGAACAAAAGTAAATAATCAAAAGTATTTATTTTTTCTGCCAACCATACCCTTTGCTACGAAAAGTGGAAGCTGATAACGATCACTGTATATAACTCAACTGGGATCACATACTGCCTTGGCATATCTCGCCTTTTTGTTTTGGCTGGTTCGAATAGTCGTAAAAGTTTTTAGTAAAACATTCGTTGATTGTACTACCGGAGATAGTTTACTAAAATCTATGATTTGTATAGATAAGCACTCATTGGCTGTCAAACAAATAGCACAAGCACGAAAATATAGCAAATGTGCCAGAACATTAGCTTTGGACGCGTTACGTTTGTACATTGTCTTATATTATATAGCTAGATTCAATATAATTTATTCCACGCTACTGCGAGAGTAACTTTTCTGGATCTTTTGGCGGAATTGCCCTAAGGCTTAGAAGGGCGAGATTTTAGATATGGCAATGTAAGTACCTAACTTAACCTCAGAATAAGTAATGTAGAAAGGAACGGCAGGTACTACACGGCCTATGGCGGCCAAGACTAAATCTACCATTGTCTGGATCTTAACTCTAAAAGTACACCCATACGGGTGGCAACCATCGGCTGAAACTGGCTTAACAACGGATGTTTAACGCCCTGAGGGGTACCGCATAGATATATTACTTAACGAAAGCGGGTTAATTCACATTGAGATGATTATTACTTGCGTTAGTAACGTGTATCACATCGCACAAATATAACCAACCCTCTTCCGTGAAACAACAACCCGCACCGGATAACAATTCTTGCAGTAACGTGAAATAATGTCGACATATTAACAGGTAAGTATATTATAACATGGAATGTCAAATAATACTGAGTGACAAAACATGAAACTAAAGACGAATAAGTTAAAAACGTTGCTTACAATACTTTCTGTTGGATGGCAAGATTGAGCGTGCATAACCCGTAACCCTATTTGGCTAGAACTTATATCTAGTGGCAAGAATTATATGAGCTACAAAAGAGAATACAGCTGGTTCGCTTGCCTACATGTACTTGAAAAATACCCCCAGTTTTTCAAACTTTGTGACGGTAGCGAGAAATGTATTAAAAATTTGGGACTAATCAGAATCAAGTGCTCCATGGTTCGGAGTAATGGACGATTCAAATCAAACGGCCGGAGTCGGCGCGCACCCCACTAGAGACAAAGGAATTCGAACCCTCCATACAGAAGCTAGAGTTCTTATCTCAACGGCAGCGACAGAGCCGGCGGCAGCAGACCGGCTGCTCGCAACCCATTCAAATATAAAATCTAACTTCAGTATGGAAGGTTCGTCGAATTCCTTTGATTCTAGATGGGTGCGCACAGACTCCGTTTGATGTGAATCGTCCATATGAAACACCCCAAGGTATCCAGATTCTAACAAAATAGTAAAACTGCGAATTGCCACGACACGGTGAAGCATCCGAACATCTTTCTGAGAAAATGAAGCGTGCTCGCGATATGCGCGTCTGTATATTGTTGCAATATCTCTGCGATAGGTTGTACCACTCTCTCAGACGCAAGTTCTTACCCCCTTATTCATAAACGTCCATCAAGCCTCTATTTAACGAACAAGTCGCTAAAGTTGGTTTGTCCTTATCTGTCACTGACATTTATGTTTGTGAGAAAGAGACAAAAAAACTTTTAGTTAACAGAGGTTTGTTAAGTTTTACGGATAAGGGGGTTAAGCTTGAAACTTGAGGAATAAGGGGGTTAAGTTGCGGGGCGGAGGCGGTTGTGCGGTAAAGCGAACGCCGGGGCACGTCGCACCAAAAAACATGTTTCAAACATTGAGAATCGATTACTGCTTCATGTGTGAAGCAGTGTGTGCGGTGGAGATACTGCGATCGCCAATCCGCATGCCAAGCGTGGCGATTATGGCATTTACCTCCCATGAAATTGGGGGAGGCCTATGTCCAGCAGTGGACGTTCTTCGGCTGCTATGGTGGTGGTGGTGTGAAGCAGTAATCGAGATTCTTTAGCCAGGAATAATGGGCCAATAATAACTAAATAGTGATATTTTCTTGTTCCCGTCTCAAGTGGTATGGAATCAAAACTTAGGTTGGGTGAGTCCACGGCAAGGAAATGATACGCCACGAGAGTTCATTCCCAGTAGTCCCGTGGTGGAACTAGTGAGTTTTTTTTTCCAATAGTTCCTTCAATGGTACAAAGGGGCTTGGTACGACGACGAGCGAAGCGAGGAAGAGTGTTAGTAGAACTGCGACCCTACAACGTGAGAGCCGAGCGAACGTGCCGCGGTATCGGTCGGCGAAGCGCCACAACCACACATTGGGAACGGAACTATTTGGGAAATAAGTCTCAATAGTTCCTATAAACGGCCACAAGACCCGTATAAAAATCATGTAGGTAAGTACTACATACGAGAATAGTTAACTAATAATAATAACAATCAAATTGCAGACAAGCAATTTCGTTGCTCAAACCTGAAGAGGGGGAGCAATAACCAACTTGAAAACTTAATTGGGTCTCTTCGATGAACCCTTCCGCTGCCAAGTTTATTTAGATTGGAAATTGCAAAGCTTGGCACTGAAAGTGTGAAGACTGCGTTCTTATTCAACAATAAAACATACTTAAGCCTAAAATACAATAGTAAATAATATTAGCAAATACATTTTTGTATAATTAAAAATCTATGGCAAGGTTCCCTCTTTACATTTAAAAATAAAATGCGTACTTTTTGGCGTGGTTGGACGAGTGCTAAGCACATTCTGTGATAGGTACAGGTGTTACAAAAATTTATGATATAATTGCTATTTTTGGGACAGCCTATATATAATATAATTTATTAAAGAATTCTACTTAAAAAATAGGAAGTATAAAATAAGGAATACGATTCCAACTAGACAATTATTTCTAGACGGTACCAAAGATTGACTGCGTCACAAGCTTACACTAAGGATAAAGATAACCCTACGATGAGATAAATGTCCAGACCAAACTGACCATGTGTAGCCAACTTAATGTAACATAGACGGGTTCTACGTACAGTCAGCATTAAAAGTAGCTACGCATTTAAAAAGTCCAACCCCCTTATTCATAAACGTCCATCAAGCCTCTATTAGTTAACAAGCCGCTAAAGTTGGTTAGTCCTTATCTGTCACTTTGACATTTATGTTTGTGAGAAAGGGACAAAACAACTTTTAGTTAACAGAGGGTTGTTAAGTTTTATGAATAAGGGGGCAAGTCTTTATTACAAAGGTATAAGATACTTTTGATGCTGACTGTACTCAACTAGTTACTAGAGGTATTGGGCTTTGAGTAGCTATTTTATAATGGATATTGAACATAATGCGCCTTACGGGGTATGAGTCGTGGATATTTTTCACAAAAAAACATCTAATTGTTTCTAACAATCCCGCCGACGATTACAGCACTAGAATATTTACCTACTAATAGCGAAGACGCACGAGTTTTACTAAAATCGATCGATCTTTTTTCATCTACAGTTAAAGTAGATCAGTCATAAGATTAAAGAGAAGTTGATATTTTAGACTTTTGAACATAGTGTGAATTAGGTAGGTATATATAATATAACAAAAGTAACCATCCAATTCACGTCTACAATGGCGTTGACAAAACTTCCCTCGCGTGTCAAAACGCTAGATTAGCTCAAAACAACCTGTGGAAAAAATTATGCTGCGCGATGTTCTGAACTGAACGTATCGATTCGATCGTTTAGGGCTGGTCGTACCAACTTACGATTACAGACGGATCAACGTTAAATATGGCGCTGCGGCAGCTGTCATTCCATAGAAATCTGTCAAACTTGCCAAACAATCGGCTATTTACAAACACCGCTTACGATTACAGATGGTTTGGTAGCCCATCCTTAACCATTTTCCTGGCCGCACCAATCTAGAAAGCTTTACAAAAAACAAAATACATATTTAAAACGCTTATCGGTTTCATTTATAAACGAGTCACTTTTTAAGTAAATGCAATCTAATTAGAACCTTAAATCGAACATTTAAGATTAAATTCTATTGACACGTATGCGGTCGATAAGTCGTATTATGCCTGGAAAAGGGTTACCGGAAGTGTAATCGAAAGTCACGTCACTTAAAATCTGATCGTCCGCATGTTTTACTGGGATGAACTGCAGGCGACACATTAAAATTTAGTCGACCATCCTAAGGATTTTTTTTAAGAGGGGTGACTTCAAAACTGTTTGGGTTGATTTAGACGGAGACTATTTTGAGACATCTAAATTACGGCGCCTAAAAAAGGCACCGTATAAACACTTTCGGTGCCATTCTTTCGCGGCATGCCAGCGCTGGCACGGAATAGAATACGTCTCTTTATGACTGGTACTGAAAAGGCACCAGTAGTCTGTCGGTTTGCTGGTCATTGGCGGCGAGATTTAAGCGCCTGAAAATAGTCATTGTCTAAACGGTCTGAAGATGTGCTAGGTTGGCACTGGCACCATAATTTAGGCGTCTCTAAATAGTCTCCGCCTAAATCAACCCTTTAGGTAAGTACCTAAGGTCACAGGGCCCGCGCCCAACCCTCGGAAGCCCGTTTCATTAGAAAGACTTCCGCTCACGATATAGTTACAAGTCCTGGTGCAAGAGGCGGCAGGTTGTAACCTCGGGATGTACACGGCCAGCAGGGAAGGGACTATATGATGGTGGCGGCGTGGTCGCGGTGCAGGCGGCGGCGCGCGCGCAGCGGCGCGGCGGCGAGCGAGTCGGAGGGCGCGGGCGGCCCGGCGGCGCGCGCGCCCGCCTCCTGGTAGTAGATCTGCGCGCCGCCCATCGACACGCCCAGCACGCAGCTCTCGTCGCTCCTGCCGATACCGACAACACGCTCATTGTCATTGTAAATTACACTTCATGCGAGAGTATCGGTTTGATGACTCGAGTTTGCAATATTCTTACGCCCGAATTAATATCAATGTTTTTCATCACATTTACGAACAAGTAAATAGCTTCAGTACCAAACCAAACAGACGTAATTGACAACTTCAGTATCGTTGCACGATCGCTGAGTCGTCCTTGCGAGAGGAACGCGCAGCTTCAATATTTCAACCAATCATAATGCAGTATTAAGCTTCTGTACCGTTATTCGAAGCCTAAATTATATATTTGAGAGTGGCGATACTGTTTGCTATGACGTGACGGTTGCTGATTGGTCAATACCCTACTCCATTTTTCCCCCTCCACTAGTTTCCACTTACTGCCACCAGGGGGGCGCTGCAACGGCTGGAGCCGGAGTGCGCCCTATCGTCATTGGCGTCTTGTTTGTCGAGACGTACGGTTGACAAATTCCAAGAATTTGTAAGTTACGCTGATTTAGTTATAGTTCAAATATTTAACGGTCTTACCGTTCGAACCAAATATAAAAAGTTTTTAATATTATTTAAATTTTTGCAGATATTTTGCAAAATTATCATGTCGGACACATCTAGTACATCATCTACTAGCTCGTCGTCCGATAGTGATGAAGATGCGATACCCACTCCGACAGCGCCACTGGAGCCGACTCCGGGCCCATCTTCCCAACCACCGCTGCCTCTTGGGCCACCTCCTTCAAGTCACCGGAGGAAAAGGAAGGCCAAGGCGAAGTCTGGACCCAAACGAAAGCGGCAGCGCCATAGCTACGCTATACAGCATTTAACTAACCAGGTTAGCGAAATCAGAAATTGTATGGGTAATCTGTTACAATGTATGGGTACCCCCTCTCTCAATGTAGAGGACGAAATAGAGGGCAACGTGAGCGGCGAGTTATACGAGGCCGAGGAAACCGAAGTCCCGGTTGCTAACGATGATGTGTCAACGTTAAAGTTTGCGTTTAATACGGTTTTGAAAGAACCGTCGGTTCCAAAATCCTCGCCCGCTCACGTCGACCTTATAACATCTGTCCAACATTTTGATTCAGAAGATTGGTCGAGCGTTCGATATTCTGAGGTACAAAAGCTTTACTGCTCCCCTGCTTTGTAGATCTTGAGACAAATGACGAGTTAAAACCTTATGATAAATTTTCAAATTTGAGTATTATTGAGCGCGGCTTTGCAGCTATTACACAAGCTTTAATTAAGCAAGGTGAGGCAGCTGAATCTGCTTTCGCAGCTTTGATAACCTGGTCTAGCACCGCCACAGACCTATCCCCTCAGGCTTTGCAAAATAAGGTTAAAGAACTTTTTATGGAGGGTAGTTTTCAGAAAATCTCCAATGACGCTCTGCAATTAGCATGTGGTCACCGTGCTGACCTCATACAACAGAGGCGGGATAATATTCTCCGCTCAGTTAAGGACAAATTCTTCAAAGAATCCTTACGAAAGATCCCGCCTAGCCCACAATTTCTTTTCCAAAAAGATTCTTTAACATCAGCCATTGAAAAACAGGGGGGAGTCTCTAAATTGTTTTGGCCGGCTCGACCGCCTACTCAAAATAAACCTGCTGCGCAAGCGGGCTCTAACCATTCGAGCTATGCTCATAAAGTACCCGCGCAGGGTACATATGATCCATCTAGCATATTTATGAATATGCCAAGAGCTTTTTTACCTATGCCTGCGCAAGGCAATTATAATTTTCTACCCACCAGTTGGCGCGATTCCTTTCGTCCAACAAGACCTATTGCGAGTGCTCAAGCAAAGCTCCCGCGCCAGCGGAGCACAGGGCCAAGACCTCAGGGTCCCTATTCCTATCAGCACAGTGCCCGCAGCCAAGGTAGGCATGCAGGCCAGAATATCCCGCGCAGGGACTTTAATCAAAAGAGAAAGTTCTGACTATTTTCGAGCGGGGCAGCTAAAGAATTTTGTAAAAAGATGGGAATTATTAAATGCACCCCCAACTCTTATAAAACTAATTCAAGGGTTCCGAATCCCATTCAACATGAGACCCCCCCTGTTCATGCCAGACTTAAATTTTCAAACCCCGTACTCGAGCGAAATGCAGGAAGCGATTCGAAAATTGGTAAAAATGGGAGTTCTAGAACCTGCGGACTATGGTCCCAGCTTTGTCTCCCCTATGTTCTTGACCCCCAAAAGCGACGGCTCACTCCGCCCAATTTTCAATTTAAAAAGACTGAATTTATATCTTCCAAACCTGAAATTCAAGTTGGTAAATATGCATCGAATTCCAATGTTCCTACAGCCGTTGGACTGGCTCGTAAAAATAGACCTCTCAGATGCTTATTTCCATCTTCCAGTCGCAGCGAACCACAAACGATTCCTCAGATTAATTTTCAACGGACAGTTAATGCAGATGACCTCATTACCTTTTGGTCTCGCTTGTGCCCCAAGATTGTTTGCCTCCCTGACCAATTGGGTAGCCCAAATTCTAAGGGAAAGGGGTTTTCGAATTTTAGTATATTTGGACGATTTCCTCCTAGCAAATCAAAACCCTCAGACCCTAACAAAACAAGCTCTAGAAGCTGTAAATCTACTACAGTATTTGGGCTGGCAGATCAATCATTCCAAATCCATCCTAACGCCTCAGAAAGCCATAGAATATCTGGGAATTTGTTGGGACCCTCACACCAACCGAAAATTCCTGCCGAAAAAGAAATGCTTGGGCCTAATTCAGAAAATAAGATGTCTTCTAAGGCGCAGCTCCGCGAGCCTGAAAGAGATTCAAAGTATAGTGGGCTCGCTAAACTTTGCCAGTTTTCCAGTGCCACGGGGCCGTCTAAATCACAGAACGCTTTTGATTTTTTGTCAGAGCCTTCTATGTCAGCCCATCCACCGTCGTTTCCCTATACCGCCGGAGGCCCGGCTCGAACTGTCTTGGTGGCTAAACAATGTCAGCAACGAATCCATGATCCACTATCCCCCAAGTTCTCATTACCTAGTAACAGACGCCTCATTACTAGCGTGGGGAGCCCAAGTGGACCACATAAAATTGTGGGGAAGATGGACCCAGGACGACGCAAGTCTACCCTCAAATCAAAGAGAAATGCTTGCAGTCCTGTACGCCCTAAGAGATCGCTGTCACTACCTCGCGAATTCATCACTGATGATACAAAGCGACAACAAATCGGTGGTGGCATTTCTACGGAACGAGGGCGGAACTCGATCACAGGCTTTATTGAACCTCTGTTACAAGATTTTTCACCTGGTAGATCAGTACAACATTCATTTCCAAATTTACCATCTACCCGGGAGGTTCAACTGCGAAGCAGATCGCCTCTCTCGCCTGTCGGCCGCTCCCGAATGGCATCTCCTACCCCCCGTAACACAGAAAATATTCTCGAAGTGGGGCACACCGTTAGTAGACCTATTCGCGTCAGCGACGGCTCACGTAGTCCCCAATTATGTATCACTGGACGCGACAGATCACAAAGCCCAGTTTCACAACGCATTCAGTCGAACATGGTGCTATCACCTGGCTTGGCTATTCCCGCCGCCATTTCTGATGCCTCAGGTGTTAACTCACTTGAATACAGCAGTAGGGACATACTTAATCGTAGCCCCCCGCTGGCCGAAAGTATTTTGGAGGCCCGACCTCAAAAATCGGTCACTAGCTCCTCCGTTCACAATATTCGCCCTGGATCAAGTACTGATAGATACTACCACGGGCATGCCCCCGCCTCAAGTTCAAGAGATGACCCTAGAAGTATGGAAATGTGGGGGTGGACGGAGAGCGTAAAAAATTGGTCACAAGAACAAAAGAATCTATTACTCTCTAGCTGGCGCGAATCCTCTTTAAAAACGTACGGACCTGCTTGGAATAGGTGGTGTTCGTGGACACTACAAAATAAAGTAGATCCTTGTCAGCCCTCAGCAGCAGATTTTTCCAAATTTTTAGTAGATCTATATCAAAAAGAAGGCCTTTCTTATTCCACGATTTTAGTGTACAAGTCTGCAATAGCCACCTTAACAAACCCAAATATGCAGGTTAATCTAGCCTCTCATACGCTAGTTAAACATGTCTTAAAGGCTATTTCCATTAAAACTCCCAAAGCAAATAAAGTCCCTATTTGGGACACCGACACGTTAATAGAATGGTTAAAAAACGAAAAAATTAACGAAAATAGCCTTTACGAATGTTCAAAAAGAGCGTCAATTTTGCTTTTACTATGTTCGGGGCGCAGAGTTCATGACCTCACTTTATTATCTATAGACGACAATGATTGTATTATACACGGAAATTCAATTACATTTTGGCCAATCTTTGGATCAAAGACGGACTCTGCTTCAGTTAGACAGTCAGGATGGCGACTGTTTCAGAATAAAGACTGTAAGAATTTAGACCCAGTATTTTGGATTAAAAAAGTAATTTCTCTGTCAGCTGAAAGACGTACAAATTGTAATTGTCATAATCTTTTCATAACAGCATGCGGACCTCCTAAAGCCGCTTCGCGTACCGTTATCGCGAACTGGATTAAGAAGGTACTGGTGGATGCAGGCATCAGGGCTAGCCCAGGAAGCGTGCGCCCAGCAGTAGCTTCTAAAAATTGGGTACAAGACTTCCCACTAGATGAAATCGTAGCTCGCGGTAACTGGCGCTCGCAGAACACATTTGTAAATTTTTATTGTAGAGAAATTAAACAATTAGCACCGGCCTCAATGTTATCAAAAAGCTTTACTCCTGTTGATGGTTGATTTTGGTTTAAAACCTATTTTTAATTTAATTATAAGGATGTGCAGCTTATACTTAAGTATAGGTACATATGACTTGAAATGAAAAATAAATAAAACTAGTACACATTATTTTTACCATGCTTTTAATCTGTAAATAACAAATAAATCAAGTGTATTATTTCCTCCAGTTGATTATCACTTTTTCATACAATACATATACACGATTGCAGTTTTGTCTTGTGTCGACATAGACATAAACAAACGTTGATTTACCTGTGATGTTATAGATATGCATAAGTCTCGATTACGATGGTATGTTTTCAATGAACAATAAAAGATTTCCTATTATTTTTTCTGTGTTTACTTTATATTTCACATTGTAGAATACCCTTCTTGTCACTTCTAATGGTGTCATGTCATAATATGGATATAACGAGTATATTTATTAATCAGTTGTTTCATTACACGTTAAACTAGATAACTAATTCACATTGGCGTCTGGCCACCAGGCGATACCAAACAGTTCTCAAATATATAATTTAGGCTTCGAATAACGGTACAGAAGTTCACTTCACTGCGCTTCACTTAACTTGGCAGGTGACCATTTTGTTGTCACCTAATTCATGGATCATTTTATTGCATTCTAATTTATGTTTATTTGAGATCCAATGACGATAGGGCGCACTCCGGCTCCAGCCGTTGCAGCGCCCCCCTGGTGGCAGTAAGTGGAAACTAGTGGAGGGGGAAAAATGGAGTAGGGTATTGACCAATCAGCAACCGTCACGTCATAGCAAACAGTATCGCCACTCTCAAATATATAATTTAGGCTTCGAATAAGGTATTTCGCTTAATAAGTGTTTTATTTTTAGGTAAAACACTGCTATTTTTGCGATGGGCGGCCAGCTAGATTTTTCAGGTTCAATACTTCAACCAATCACAGAGCGGTTTTCTTGTGAAACGCGGCCAACTAGATTTTATTTAAACCAATCAGATCACACACAAACTTATAGCTCCCTCAAGAGATATATTGTTTGATTAATAACATTATTAATATTTTCAAATTCTGGAATGTAAAGTTTTACCCATAGGCGATCGTTTCGAATTATAGCATGCTTGAATTAGGTATTTAGTTTAAGGTGGAACGTTTTCAAAATTTTTCATACAATTTTTGTTCGGACTACATGTGAAAACTATCGATGTCAGGGACTTGTAATTGTAATATTTAGATAATAGATCACCCTTTGCTCCCGCAGTTTGAAAAACTAGACGAAAAAACCACTAATAATTAAAATATTGGTTATGTGCGAAGTAGGTGGTAGGGGTAAGCTAGGCGATCGTAGCGCACACCATGGCAGAAATGTGTACTTACCGGGGACCACTGTCAAATTTATTTTCACGTTTTCTATTGGTTTCTAACGGTTTCCTACGATTCGTTTCGTTTGTATGTATTTATTTATTCTCTTATTTATTTCAGTAAAATTTCCAATACGGGGTCTTTCTCGTTTACTAAAGTAAATAAAATATTCATGTGTCATTATTTGACATCTCTGAGTTTTGACATTGTCTCGGGACTTTTGACGTTTCTGACGTGCACATAGCCAATAGCTGTATAAATTGCTCAACGGTCATTGATGTCAGAGTTAACCACTAGATGGCGCTGTTACGTGCGGAACGAATTCTAGAACGCGCAAGCGTTTGTTTCTCATAGATTTATAGGGTGGCGGACTGTTATATTTGTATTGAGATTTTGTGTGGAGATTATTCAGTAAGATCAAACATACGTTGTTTTGTAATCAAACCATCAATCAAACCGGTGTTTAATTCTTGTACATGGTCCTAGGAATCGGATAGCCATTTGGAAGTGGCTTTTTTGGTAGTTCAGTGGTGGACTACACTACATTTCGTCCCGAGCTCGGCAGTGGTTCGCTGTCTAAAGAGCCGGAAGAATTGCAGCAACTGTCTGACGTTGCCAGCGCCATCTAGCGTCGAGTAGCGGAAAGCTACAGTTGGAGCGAATACGAGAGGCAGTAGGTGGCACCACTGGGGGAGACAAGTGTTTGCAGACGGCGCAAGCGCGTGCCGTAAGGAAGTTCAACAGAGTGTGACGTCACACATCAGTGAGTGAGTCAAGTGCGAACTGTGAGTACTTTTATATCTATAAATTTGCCGCGTAAGTTTGAACTTTATTAACAAGAAGATATTTACTTGGAGGAATCATAGTCGATTGTCGACTTGGAAGATTTTCGGCATTAGTTTCACCGACTAAATAAAAAATAGCCATTCGATAACTTAGAATATTTACTCTGCTAAATTGTGTTGAATATTAACATAGAATAATTTGGGTAATTACTAACTTAGAATTATAACTTAAATCCTGTTGGAACGGGGAATCCATGCCCGATTTTGCTGAGTGTGACAAAGTTCCAAACACTTGTAAAAATTTCCAACCTTTGATTGTACTTATTCTAAGTGTTTGCTTATTTCACAAGTTTGGCATTAAGGTAACGTTTTAGTTTGTATTCATCATGGATGCTTTACTTAATTACCAAGATGACGCGTGTAGCCCTATATTTAAAGCCAGACTTAACTTCAAAAAGTTATCAAAGGAACGTACAACTAAAAATCATTTAGAAAGTAGGCTAGAAACTTTAGAACAGTTGTGGACGGAATTTAGAAATGGACATAAGGATTTATTGCGAAGCTCAGATCGTACAGTTTTAAAATCAATGGGGTATATTACTGAGGAAATATATAACAAAACTGAGGAAGAATATACGGACTACAAATGCGAATTGAAGGATTGTTTATGTCAACTTGTTAGTTCTAAAATTAACCCGGTAGGGGAAAATGGCGGAGAAAATACGTCATTTAAGGCAGTAACACTGCCGAAATTATGCATACCTAGCTTTTCGGGGAAATACCATGAATGGACAACGTTTAGAGATTTGTTTGTATCTATGATCCACAATAACAATACACTAGATAGTGTGCAAAAAATGCAGTATTTAAATAGTTACTTAACCGGACGGGCAGAGCAGTTGCTTCGTAATATACCTGTATCAGACACCAATTACTCTCGGTGGTGGAGTCTGCTAGAACAGCGCTATAATAATAAAAAAGTATTTATCGTACTGTATCTTGAAACGATTGTTAGGTCAAAAAAGTGCAACCGTCGAGTCTCCAACCTTTCTAAAGGATCTAATGGATACGTCGACAGATTGTTTAAGTGCATTGTCAAATTTAGGCATCGATGTTTCCACGTGGGACATCATCGTAATTCATCTGTTGACATTGAAATTAGATCACGAGTCACGCAAGCAATGGGAGCTTAATGTAGCGACTAACTCGATTTCGGATGCTTTGCCCACATTCAATCAATTTAAAGAGTTTTTAACGAGTAGATACAGAGCTCTAGAATTCATTGAACCGCGAAATATCAATAAGGTCCCAATTTCTTGCGAGAAACCTAACAATAACTACAGCAGACTAATGTTCTACATGTTGCTAAGCGCACCCACATTGACGTGCGAGTATTGTTATGAGCCTCATAAACGGTGCTTTTGCAAAAAGTTTGCAAGCGAAGATTATACCAAAAGGCAGGAGTTTGTGACCAACCATAGAATATGTTACAATTGCTTAGGGAGTAACCACTCTGTTAGATTTTGCCAAAAAGCCACAAGTTGAAGGATTTGCAACAGGAAACATCATTCTTTGCTCCACCCAAGGAATGGCTCAACTTCAGCGCTCAATTTAGAGAAATTAGACAAGGGGTTTCGGGAGAAGCCACACATATCATGACACACAAATAGATGCCACATCGATAGTCAGCTGTTTTACGAATGGAGAGATTAGAGATGATGTATTACTAGCCACAGCACTTGTAAAGGCTGAGTCGAAAACAGGAGACCAACAGGTGATTCGAGCGTTGCTCGATCAAGGCTCACAAGCTTTGTTTGTCACTATAGTCTAGTCATTTTACGGTCCGCTAGTATGGCGAAATGGAAATAATTCATAATAGCCCAGTTTTCCTGCGTAACGGATATATCATAATTCTAGTTATGATGTTGAGATATAATCCGACAAAATATAAGTAATTTAGATATTTATATAAATATTTAAAAATTAATAAATTCCTTATAAATTGGCTTAAATTGTTAATAAACTTTTATTTATTTATTTTGTTAAATTATTATTTGCTTTGTATTACTGATGAAAAATCGCTTGAATAAAATTAAGGAATGATACATTTATATTTAGTTAGCCCCTGACATTTTTTTCATTTACCATATTAGCCTGACTAAAAATAGTAATTGGCTTTAAGTTTCTTCTTTATTTATTAATTATAGTGGACATCAAACTTGCATACCAATCGTTTAATAAACAACAACGGAGGGTGGGTTTTAGGGGGTAATTTCTATTTGGCAATAAAAAAATATGCAAATTGATCAGTAAGTTTTGGGATTTTTACTATCAGCACTCTTTCATTGAATAATGTACAAATCGCTTTATAAAATACATTGCACGTAATTATTTACAACCACCCGTAAACTTAGCTTTAAAAATGCCGCTCGCGAGCCGCAGCGTTAACGTGATTGGTCGGTCGCAGCCCGCAGGCAGCGGCAGGGAAATAACCGCCAGCCGCCTCGTATCGTAGGTACCGCACCGCATGGCACGCATCGCAGCCATTCGCGACACGAACTAACCGTCTTTTATTAGTTCTAGTCTTACCTATTTCTTTATCAAGGTAATATGCAATACTTTAATAGTGAACTCATTTAACTGACATAAAGGCTAATTTACTTTAAATTATTTTTCTTTGATACTCATTTCATAATTTAATGAATAACAGTTCCTGCTGAGGTACAGTTATACAATCAAAAACATAAATGTGAAAATGGGAGCCAAGTTCAATATTAAGAATATGCCATGCTTGGTTGTTGTCTTCACCGACAAAAGAATTGAGATCTAAATGGGTGTCAAGTTCCGTAGATTCTCTGAAATGGTGCCAAGTCCGGCACTAACGTATGCGGAATGAAATTTGCCCAATATTTGTAACCTTATAAAAAAATGTTTAATATAATGATAATGTTATGTATTTTTAACCGACTTAACCGATTTGGATTTTTTTTTTCATTGTAAGTATATACATCCAAGTTGGTCCCGTTTTTGTCAAAACGCAGTTCTGATGATGGGATCTATGAGAAATTGAGGGAACTCCTCAAATCTTAAAGGCAAACATATAGTGATTTTTGTGTTTTTATCAACAAGTCGAGCATTTTTATCCAAAAATGTGACATTTGATGAAGTGGAACTGCTGATGATGATCAGAACAGAACTCTTCAACGACGAAAAGTTCACGTTTGGCGATTTGTCCTTCTAGTTGTGTTTGTTAAGCAAGTTCTATTTTCACGATAAATTTTTGTCATGCTCGATTTCTGATGATGGGATCCATGAGAAATTGAGGGAACTCCTCAAATCTTAAAGGCAAACATAAAGTGATTTTCGTGTTTTATCAACAAATCGAGCATTATCATACGAATATGTGACATTTGATGAAGTGGAACTGCTGATGATGATCAGAACAGAACTCTTCAACGACGAAAAGTTCACGTTTGTCGATTTGTCCTTCTAGCTGTGTTTGTTAAGCAAGTTCATTTCACAAGTTCAAGTTCACGATTGATTTTTGTCATGCTCGAGTTCTGATGATGGGATCCATTAGGAATCGAGGGAACTCCTCAAATGTGAAAGGCACACAAATAGTAATTTTAGTATTTTCATGAACTAATCAAGCATTTTCATTCATAAAAGTGACATTTGATGAAGTGGAACTGCTGATGATGATCAGAACGGAACTCTTCAACGACGCGTAGTTCAAGTTTGGCGATTTGTTCTCTTCGTTTTGTTTGTCAAGCAAGCAAGGTTTTTCCATGATTCCATGAGGAATTGAGGGTACTTAGTCTTCTACGATTATAAACATACTTATAGCCATTTTTATTTTAATGTATGGAATCTAAGATTGCACCATCTAAGTATAATAATCTTTCACCGGCCTCCCCCAATGAAGTCGGTTTTTTTTTCTTAAAAATTATTATAAACAATCTATTAAAAAAAATTAATGTAAAAAGTAATTTGGCCTTTGCGTGCTGCTTTTCGAAAATTTGCTGGCACTTTATCCATGGCTGTTGTGTAAGTCGATGTTGGCATTTCGTTTAATTCTAATTTATTATTGTTTTGGAATTAGAGCCTGTATAGTTTTTGGCCGGAAATTATTCGCATAAACACGCCTTTTTAGATTGGCTCCAAAATCTTCGATCGGGCGAAGTTGTGGTACGTTAGGCGGATTTGAATCCTTTGGTACATATGGGATTCCTAGCTCCTCCATTTTAGCCAGGGTCTTTTTTGAATAATGGCTAGATGCTGGATCGGGCCAAAACACAACATTAGTTCCTCTGTGATGTGTTTTCATAAAGTAACGTACAATCGGGAAACAACCCTGCATGTATCGTTCAGCATTGACTGCTAACCCAGATTCAAAAAACACCTGTTTCGACATGCCACGAGGGCTAATTGCAATTAATAACAAAACCTTTTTTGGAAACTTAGTTTGCTCCACATATTTTACTGATTCTTCAGTCGGGTTATTGGCGTTTTGGAAATAAATGTTACCCTGGCATTCATTGCCGTCTAAAGTGAAATAGGATTCATCGTCCATAATGCACTTTACATCATTTTTTGCATAGAATATGTTTTTGACCAAAGTTGTAAAACTCTTCTTCTGGGTAAGTTTTGGTTTTCGGACACGATGGGTTTTATTTTCTTGCTCGTTTCGCAATGCCCATATCATGTAGATACTTTTTCACTGTTTTGCGATCACAGTTTCAAAAAAATCCTAGTTCTCTGTAGGATTTCACTACCCGACCCGCCGTAATTTATTTTAGTTGGCTTCTTTTCAAAGATCGGCTTAAAAAACACACTTTGCCCGAACCTGATTTTCTAGTAGTCTTATGTCGAAGGGAATAGGATGACAATATATTATAAACCGTCCTACGGCTCTCCCCCATTTCTATAAAATGTTTAACAATCCTCGACTTCGGCCAGTCTGGAGGTGTGTTGCGAAAATCACACATGGTTTTTTCGACGCATTTCTTTGAGATTTGCCATAATTTTTTTACACAAATCTTACATGCGAATGATTTGTACAACACTTTGAAAGATATTACAGAAAACAAAAGATAATATCAAGTTATAAATATAGAATCATTCACACCTAAAATTTTGTATCAAAATTTTGTGCAAATTTCATTCCGCATACGTTAGACTGTTTACAGTAAAACTAATTTACTGCGGCTTAGTGCATTTTGAGTCAAGCAGTTTTCTTAAATATCCAACAATTTTTATGGTATTATTACAAACTGCATAGAAAACTGCCAAGTTAAGGCTTTTGGCAATTTATGTTTTTGATGGGATATCATTACATTCGGTCAATCTTCGCCAAATGGTGCTTTTTAAGAGCGAATGCACGAGTTACTATACAAAATACCCAAATCGCTATAGGTTCACCACAAATATTTAAAGAGTTGATTTCTCCAGGACCCTATGAGCAGATTCTTACCTGATAACTATGGGACCACCCCTCAAGTATGCAGTTTCAAAGAAAAAAAGAATCTTCCAAATCGGTTAATAAATGACGGAGTTCCGAGGTAACTAGCATAAATAATAATAATACTAATAAAAAAGTCACTGTTTTCTGTTTTTTTCTGGTGTACACACACAATTGCCAACCTACATTCCAAATTTCAGCTTTCTAGGTCACCTGGGAGTGGGTTAGGTTTTTGATTATTAGTCAGTCAGTCTGTCCGTCAGTGGTAAAAATGCAGTTTTTTGGAATTTAATATCTCAATAACTATTAAACCTATATTTAAAAAATGTGGGGTTCTAGTTGTTCTAAAGGATCTTAATACATGTACCAAATTTTTTTTTTTATGTTAGATAGATTTTGAGTTATTGGGGGGTCAAAAGTGGCTCCAAACGATTCGTGTAAAATAACACACGGCTGCTGTCCGCCAGTTCCTGGGGTGAACTTGGCTGGACACGCTACCGCGTGTCTAGATTTGCAGCTGGATCTCGTACTAGGAACTGTTCTAGCTATTTTATTTATAGTAGACTTTATTTGTTGTCAATGTTGGTAATGACATATATTACTGACACTAAATAATTATGATGGCATCAAAAAATATTGATGTAATAAAATTCTTGGTTTGTTTTTTACTACAATGTTTATTTTTATACATTATTAGTGCGTTACCGCTTACGCCATTATTACGCCGTGAATCATTGCTATTATACTAGCGCATCATTAGTAATGAATGGTGTAAGCGCCAATCGCATTTATGTCCATTTTCTCAGAGAACGACACAATTGAGCCTAGTCACTTATTTTAGATACGTTAGGAAAGGTTTAAAAGGGCTCTTCTCTTGATGGGTTACAATAAAAACGTAGGTATAATAATATAATAACAAAGTAAAGTCATTTCTTCATTACTTTGAAGAGTGCGGTAAGAAACGATACAAATTATATGCGTAGGTAATACTTATAGGTATCTAATATCTATCTTCTTGTGTCGTCGGGCCCGAAAAGCGCGGCCTTGAATGCGAACGCCTCGAAACACTCGTTGCGCGCCAGTGCGAGCGAATGTGATCCTAATTATTAGCGTAAAGAGTTCATATTCAGCTGCCATATTAAAAAGGACTATTTAACTGTGGATTATGCTTTACGTAAACTTTTTTTTGCAGGATATGTGTATTAGTTTAATGATCTATATTATTATGTTAAACTAAGACATAAATTGTTTCTATAAACATATTTCCCAATAGTTTATCGGAGTAAATGTATACGCATATACAACCAAAATAAAAATCAATAGGATTTTTGGGAAGATTGTTTCATTAATATTTTTTATGAGAATTGAATCACAGTACTACTTATTACGAATTCTTTTTATCGCTTTAGGGCATCTTTCACCTAAGCCTTGCATCTTGTTAATTTACCGGCTTTACGTGAAAATAATTTGACGGATTTCACTTTTCGCTAGTTAAAAACAATAATATTGTTATGTTGACAAATAAAAACCAGTATTATTATTTTTAATTTAAAAAATCGGCGTTTGTTTGACGATGTTTTTTTGTACCTACTTCCGGGTGGAAAGTTTATAGGATTCATAAATATAGTATCTTAGAATATGTATTTATAATGGAGAAAAAAAAACCAGGCTATTATTAATTAATGTTTTTCAAAACCGTAAAATGACTAGACTACTAAGGCAGTTGTGCAAGCCTTAGGGGTAACGAAAATCCCCTTTAAAGGATCAATTTCAGGATTAGGCGGCGACCAGACTTCTGTAGGTTCCAACCACATAGTGGAAATAAAAATTCAATCGCTTACCGATCCATCCTTCAATACGGTATTGAAGGCATATGTAATGAAGAAGATTACTACTTATCATCCTAGTAAGAAGGTAGCAACTTCAGAATGGTTGAAGGATCAACAGCTCAAGTTGGCCGATCCAACTTATAGTTCACCAAAATAAATAGACATCCTGTTGGGAGCTCAAAACTACTGCCAGATACTTAGAAATGGAGTGCTGAGGGGTCCAAAGGGATCCCCGGTAGCACAGTGCACCACTCTCGGGTGGATTCTGTCCGGTCCTGTTGGTTCGGCGAGTATCAAAGAAAACGTAACAGCCTTACACTCAAGAGTGAGTGAAGCTAAGGTGTTAAAGCTACCAGTTCAACCTAAGCGATTTACTAAAGAAGAAGATAGTTATGAGATGCTCAGTCACGCTGTGAAGTTGCCGGTTCGTAGAAACGACCCAACCTTTAAAGAGAATTCACGTCAGATTCTAGTTGACAGATTACACACGTTATATGGTAAACCTGAAAAGCACTAAACATTTACAGCACAGCACATTTGTAGATATAGCAAATGACACCTACACATATGTATCCATTTAGTTTTGTTATTATATTAGATACGCGTCATACTCGTGATCGGGTGCTGTTTGTGGAGTCCGGTCTGTTCATGCTTGCAAGGGCATAGTAAATACCTTAATACTAGTGTTATTTTATTGTATGTAGATTGACGAGAGACATAATCCTGTTCTGGATTAGTTTTATTATTATTGACGCTTAGAGACCTTATATATCTCTAACAATATTAAGTTTACTTATTTTAATTTTAGCGCTTAGAGATCATTTACATCTCTAAGGACTTTGAAATAATTGTTATTAATCGTATTTGGACGCTCAAAGACCATATACATCTTTGAGATATTAAATTAATTTGATATACTTTTTGTTTATTCGGACACAGATCGTATTCAATACGTCCTTAATATTTGTAAATTATTAATCAGTATATTTTTTATTTTCATTGAATTGTTAATCAGTATATTTTTAATCATTATTATTAAGTAAGATTGTCAGTTTTTTCAATTGTATAAATTCACGCTTTGACATGTAAAAGTGGGCACTTGCAGCCTACTTGTGGCCTATTTGCAGAATAAATATTTGATTTTGACTTTGATTAAAAAATGCTAAGGTTCAATTATAAAATTATGAAGACTTACTTAGTATTAGATAATGTAATAATTTCAGATTACGAGTAAGTAACTATACTGTACCTATAATATAATAACTTAGTTTGTTTCCTGTAATGTTACATGTTTTTCTTAAGTAAATAAATTCCTACCGCAACTAACCTGAGTATCATCTCGGACACGTCCGGGTCTTGCTGCAGCTCGTGGTGTATGAGCCCCATGGTGGCGATGTCGAGCGCGGCCCACGGCCCGCCCTTGCGCACCGTGCCCCAGTCCGGGTCCAGCAGCAGGTAGCTGTAGTCGCTCGCGTCGTCGCTGTGCGACCCGAGCGGCTCCATGCATTTCTGCTCGATGGGGCCGAGGGCGTTTAGGGAAGTTTCCCACTAAAAATAAATTAATATTGGGGGACAAACTTAGGGTGGTATTCCACTCATTCAATATCTTTGTCCAATATACATTTGATCAAAGATATTGGATGATTTCATCAAACTTGGATTCTGATGACATTTATATCAATATGGCTACGCATGAAAAAAAAACGGACAAAGATATTGGATAAGTGGACTGGGTCTCTGTCAAAGAAATTTGATCAAAGATTGGACAAAGATATTGGATGAGTGGAATACCACCCTTATTCAATCGACCTAGTACCAAACTAAGCAAAGCCTTTTCCCGAGAGACTACAGCATGGGATGCGAAGAAAGGAGTGTATACATTTTTAAAGGGTCGGCAACGCGCATCTGACACCCCTGGAGTTGCAGGCGTCCATAGGCTGCGGTGACCGCTTACCATCAGGCGGGCCGTACGCTTGTTTGCCACCGACGTGGTATAAAAAAAGCCTTCTACATCTGACTTCCTTCCTGTACTATCACCATCACAGTTGAAAAACCTTATTACAACAAGCGTGCATAATTATTATTGTTATTAGCAGAACTTCTAACAGTTAAGTTGCACACTCACTTGATAAAGGGAGTAGAAGTTGCACCACCTCCGTAGGAAGTATCACCGTTACCCTACACTTGGGCCGCTGACGTCTATGAGTGCCATGTTGCGGAGCCCACTCATTTGACAGTGTGCTGTGTAGGAGTAGGAGAATGACAAATGAACTCGTCTCACCAGCGAGTTGATGACTTCGACGTCATCCGCCGCGCTGACGTCTATTAGCGCCAGCAGCGCCATGTTGTGGAGTCCGCTAACAAAGAGTCCGCATTTGACGGAGTGCTGCGTGTAGGAAGGGAGGAGATCCAGATCGGAGTCGGAATCGTAATCGGATTCAGAGTCACTTCCCTGCCGTTGGGTCTTGGGTCTGGAAATGGTAAACACATTATTAAACATTTTTCTCTTTGTGTTGTCTTATTTTCTTTATCAGTCCCACATGCTGATATCACGACCACATACACTCCTTTGAATGCATACTTCTGCAGATTTCATCGCAATATTTTCCTTAAATGAAAAGCGAATGGTAAATCTATTACGGTATATCTCACATAAGTAAACAAATCAGGATTCCAACCATCTTCTGTTAAAAAGTCGCATGCTTAAACTATTCAAGTACCAATTCAAAACCAAAGGTCTAAAATTACCTCCTTTATTCCCTTATGTGTCGTGGGAGTCGGCTATAGTCTATTTTTTTTTTTTTTTTTTTTATTAAAAATGGGATTGCTCTTGGCCAGCATCTAGCCAGGGGGCAAAGATGAGGCCGACGATGAAGCGAGCTCACCCAGAAGATGCCTATTCACTCGTGCCTTAAAAAGGTCCAGGTTATATGAACTCGGAAATACAGACGCCGGCAGAGAATTCCAAACCTTAGAAGTGCGCATTATAAAAGAAGATGCAAAGCGCTTGGTTCGAATTAGAGGAATTTCGACCAGGTAAGGATGGTAGCCAGCCGTACGTCTGGATGTCCGATGGAAGAAGGGGGAAGGCGGTATGAGCTCATGGAGCTCCTGAGCACACTCACCGAAGTACAGTTTGTAGAAGACGCACAGACATGCTACTTTGCGTCGATGTGCTAAGCTCTGCAGCTTATTTCCCACTACCGTACTGCCGCCAATGAGCCTCCTGGCTCTGCGGTCCACCGAGTCGAGTGCGGCAAGTTGGTACTTAGCCGAGCCATCCCAAAGGTGACTACAATACTCCATGCAAGACCGGACTTGGGCTTTATATAAAGATAGAAGCTGCCCAGGGGTGAAGTATCGCTTGACCTTATTTAGGATGCTCAGCTTTTTGGCCGCTGTTCCGGCTTTGGACTCGATGGTAGTGCCGAAGTTAAGGTTTGAGCTTAACGTCATACCAAGCAGCTCGAGATCGTTGGCTACAGACACGGTTGTACCTCGGAAAGTAGGAGCCAGATTGAATGAGCTCCTTTTTGCGGTAAACAGACACGCTTGCGTTTTGGTGGCGTTGAAACTAACCAGATTGTTATCACCCCATTGGGAGACAAGACTTAAGGTTGAGTTAATTCGCTCTACCATTGTCTTTCTCTCAGACTGAATTTCATCACGACCAGCCCCCGTGCTGGACAAATATCTCTCCATGACCGTACTGTCATCTGCGTATGCGACCACTCCTGGTAGAAGAAGGTCGTTAATATGAAGCAGGAAAAGGGTCGCGGAGAGAACAGATCCCTGAGGAACACCGGCATCAATGGCCATGAGGTCCGACGAGCAGCCATCAATGACTACTCGGATTGACCGCCCACTCAGGAAATCAGATATCCAGCTACAGAGGCCAGAAGGAATACCGAATGCAGGAAGCCTGCGAAGCAGACTAGCATGCCAAACCCTGTCAAAAGCCTTCGAGATGTCAAGAGACACGGCTAGAGCCTCACCGTGTTTCTCGATGGCCTCGCCCCAGTAGTGCGTAACATACACAAGAAGATCCCCAGTGGAACGGCCGTTAGCTTCAAGGTAAGTCAGCAGCTTACTGTTCAGAACTCTCTCCATAACCTTACAGAGTATGGAGGTAATGGCGATAGGTCGATAATTGCAGGGATCGGCACGACTACCTTTCTTGGGCACTGGTTGCACATTGGCAAGCTTCCAGGATACGGTATTCGTCTTGAGAGAGAGACGATACAAACGTGTAAGAACAGGAGACAACTCGGGACCACAGTGCTTCAGAACCCTTGCAGGTATACCATCAGGCCCACTAGCTTTGTTGACGTCTAGACTCTGCAGTGCTCTACGGACCTCTTTGCTATGAATCGTGACCTCCGACATCGAGGAGCCACATTCAGGTATTGATGGTGGTAGATGAGAGCCAGTGTTCAGACGCGAGTTACTGGCAAACAGAGAGGCAAAGAGATTGGCCTTCTCTAATGCGGTGAAAGCCAGCGAGCCATCAGGCTTCTGCATGGGAGGAAGCAACGGACGACAGAAATTGGTTTCGATCGATTTAGATAAGGACCAGAACTGCTTACTACCTGGGGGGTAGGTTGCTAGTCTGGCCCCTATTCTACGAATGTGATCGAACCGAGCCTTACGGATCACCCTTTTGCAAGATTTGGCGGCTAAGTTGAATGCCCTCTTCTTAGAACGAACCCTTCGAGCTCGAATTTTGCGGTCACGAGCTTGAACCCAGGCCTGGTAGGCAGACTCTTTGCGGGCCTCAGCACGCGCGCAGTCCGCATTATACCATGGCCGGGCTTTGTGACCGAGCGGGATGTCTGAGAACGGAATAAAAAACTCCATTCCCTGCCGTATCACGTCAGCAATCGCGTCAGCGCAGAGCGAGGGGTCGTTCGAAGAAAAACACATTTGCCGCCAAGGATAAGATGCAAAGAAGTGCCGCATCTCATCCCAATCTGCTGACTCGTATCTCCAAACTCTCCTTGTGCCTCTGGGGCTGTCATCAGGAGGAGATCGGATCGATACGGACTTCACCAGACAATGGTCGGATGACCCTAGGGGGGCGGAAACCGACACGGAGTACTGGTCTGGATTAGTTGTCAGCAGAAGGTCAAGGCAATTGGGTGTATGTCCGTCAACATCAGGCACCCGCGTCGCAACGTTCACCAGCTGGGTGAGATCTAGCGTCAATGCAAGTTTGCGTGCCTCTCTCCCAGCGTGGTCGGTTTCCTGGTACGGGAACAGCCACTCACTATGGGGTGCGTTAAAGTCCCCCAGGAAGACTAGTTCCGCCGTGGGATACCGCTGTTGGGCAAGATCTGCCGTCTCTATAAGATGGTCAAAAAGTCTGGTTGTCTCCTGGTTACCTTTGTGCGAACGGTAGATACAAGCATAGACAGTTTTGTTTATTCCTGTATCCACCAAAATCCAAATTGTAGAAAACCCAGTACCTTCAAAGCAACGGAGACGCAGACAGCAAATGTCATCACGCACGTACACACAGACCCCAGCGTGTTTCCTGAATCTGTGTTCAAGTGAGTACCCCGGGTAGTTGAGGTACGACGTGTCTGACGGTGTCGCTATCTGCGTCTCCGTGAGAAAGAATAGGTGCGGCTTCTCGGTCTCAAGGTGGTGATGAACCGGATCGATGTTGGAGTGCAATCCTCTGATGTTGGAGAGGTGCACTTTAAATGGGAGGAAGTGCAGCCGTTTTTTTACTATATTCTTTCTCTTTCTTTGCATAATTTTAAAGTGATTATTTGTGGGAAAGTAAGGGAAAAGTCGAGGCGCAGCCCAGTTTGTCCAAAAGGAACCGAAGAACTACACCGAACGTTGGGGAACTCATTTGGAGCCTGCGGGGACGCCCTAACCCCCCCGAAATGGCCACCGGGTCCTCCCCTCCAGTCGCCAACTGGCACGGTGGAGCATTTCGGGATTTTTCGCGCGTTGTGTGGGGCAGCCTTTCACAGGCGGCTAACGTGCTAATTGGGCCCCCTACTACCGGCGGTCGGCCTACGGCTTAAGACCGTGCTTAGGATCCCGCTAGCCTCCAGCATGAGTTACCCGATTCAGTGCAGCCCAACAATTTCCAGACCAGACTTGGGCTGCGCAACTGACATCTCCCTTTACTTCCCCAAAGGCACTGGTACTCCCACATACTCAGCGGAACGCGGTCGCTTGGCGCTGGACTTCGGTGGGAGGGTGGTCGCGAACCAGGCGGCCTTTTGCGACTGCTTCAGGCCTACCACACCGCTTTGTGGGATCTTCAGCCGCCGCCAATGAGGCGACGTTGCCCGGGGTGGACCGCTAGGAGGTAGATCCCAACCACCCCAAAACAACCTACCAGCAATATCACACGTTCTTCATCTTTAAATCTCAACGAAAATTTCGTGTGTTCTACCTACCCGATTTGGGTATATGAATGTAAGTTAAACACTGGTAGCGACACTCACCGGTCGTGGAACGTGATCTGCCGCTCGGCAGCCGGCGTGAACTCGCGCAGCTCTAGCGGCGTCATCACCCGACTGCTATAGCCGCTCGACTTATCCGAGAACGCTAGATGACTAAGCTTCTCCATCAACGGCGTCAGCTGTACCCCACTCAACTTCTTCTTAAAACTAGCCGACGAATCCGAACCGATCTGCGAATCTGAGCTTTCCGACAATGATTTTAAGGGTAACGACAGCGATTTTCGCCTGGACTGATCGACCGTTTTGGAGTCTTTGGGAATTTTCTTTGGTGTTTTCTGAGGTGATCTCGTCAGTTCAGAGTCGAAGCCTTCGAATTTCTCCTGTTCACAAAGCTTCATGTTAAACGTGAACATATTGTCTTCCTTAGACAAGTCCTGTTTCATGCTGGCGTAGTGGTGTTCCAGGTATTGGTTGAAGAGAGATTCTGATATGGCGACGCCATCGTTTCTGAACACGGGGAAGGACGGGTCGTTGATGGTCATCGTACTAACGCTCTTTTCCATGTTTTGGTCGGGTGACATGTCATCGCTGAGGGGGACATGTGACCTTTTTAACTTGAACTTCGCTGTCGCTCGATTAGTGACATTTTTAAACGTCTCCTGTATGTCTATAACACTCGCCATTTTACGGATCGGCTCAGGTTTGTTTATGTAATGATCAGCGATGCAGTTTATGTCTAGAACGATTTTGTTGTCTCGCTTCTCGTTTTCTATAACTTTGGCACAATTCTCGATGTTCTTCAGGACGTCTGGTTCCGTGTTTTCTTGTTTTTCCTTCTGCGGGTCTGGGTTTTGGCAGATGGAGAGCATGTTTCCGTGGAGCCTTTTATATTCTAGCATGGGTGTGGAGCAGACGCTGGTTTGTCCGGTGAAGACTTTCTCGTTTTCCTTGGATTCTTCGTCGACGGAGACTTGGGTTTTGAAGCTGAGGGATAGTTTCGTGGGGCGTGGACGCGGTTTGTTGGTGAAGGGGACGACGTCGGGCATGGCGGGGGGCGGGGGCTCGTGCGGCTCGCGGGTCGGAGGCGAGATCATCGTGTGGTCCTCTTCTGGCACGGCGGTGAACAGCAGCGATTTGTCTCGCTTCATCCCGGTTGGGAAGTCACGTTTGTCCCGTTCCGTTTCCAGGTTCTGCGGAAAAAATATAGGTTCTCGAGTGACGACCACGTACTGGAAGGCGCAGCGTGGGTAGGCCTCCCACAAGGTGGACTGATGACCTAGTAAAGGTCGCAGGAGACCGCTGGATGCGGGTGGCGCAGAATCTGTCATTGTGGTACTATTTGGAGGCCTATGTCCAGCAATGGACTTCCTTCGGCTGATATGATGATAATGATGATGATGAACCAATCTCAACTAATCAGTAAGTAACTCTCTCTGGGTATCTAGTCGACAAATTCAGGACTAAGAAATCTCTTAGATAAATATTTTTGACGTGATAACGTCTTTAAAATCGTTTTAGTCGGGTGACATGTTCAGAAACTTGTGTCACACCAAAACCTCACGAGCGCGATCGCGGTTATCACGTAAACATCTCGATCGTAAACCTACTTTACAAACAACCAATTTTTTAAGAAAGTTACATTTGGTCACGCCTCAATTAAATTTTTCGATAAATGTCTACTTCTTACCTTCTTAAACCTCGCAATCATCTCTTCCCCGTTATGACTGAACTCTTGCATCTTCTCTGCCGTCTTCTTCAAGCTGTTGTACATCTTCTTAGCGACGTACACGACCAGGAGTTGAGCGCCCAGTGGTAACGGGGTCTCTGTCTCGAGTGTTTCGGCGGGGGACTTTATCCGGTACGGATCTACTACGGTGAGGTAGGACGTGAGGCTTGGCGGTAGCAGTGTTGCTACGATTCTGTAAGATAAATTTATACAGTGTACAATCACGAACTTTAATTTGGAATCCTCTTGAGGTTAAGAGTCCTGTCAAACTGTATAGAAAGCCTAAGTTTTTTTTTGCGAAAGGGGTCTCGAATTGACGTACGTGACCGATCGCTTACGAAAGGACTAGCCCGCCACTTCGTTTGCGTAAACTCCAAGTTCCATAGTTAAATCTACCCCCAATTTCATCTCGAAGAAGGTTTGTGAGATATAAAATTATCCTATGGTTTAATTTTGGTTTTATACCGTGTGCCAGATTTCATAAAATTCTATTCAGTCGTTTATGCATGATTGAGTATAACAAACATTCAAATGCAGTTTTAATATCCCAATCTGAAACGTTTTTTCCTTGTACTAAGCAATTCTGTTCCCTGTCTGCCATCTTACGAACAATTCTGCCTACGCTACGGTCTTACAATTGACCATTGGAGTACCTTATCATATTTAATTAAATATACAATCAACTGTCTTTGGTACATATATATATTCACGCCTGTTTCCCAGAGGGGTAGGCAGATATCACGGATTTCCATTTGCTACGATCCTGACATACAACATTCGCTTCATGAATTCTCACAAAATTCTTCATGCATGCTCGCCGATTTAGGGTACTCTTGACCTGGCTTGTCTGCAGAATATCTCCGTTTTGGTCGAAGTGCGTTCGCCAAGGTCACCCCCATCCAACTTTTCCATCCACTCTTCCTTCATACACTCGTTTTGTCAATCTTCTTTCATCTATCCTCTTACGGCAACCGTACTTGTCTTCTCGAAGATCTCACGGTTCGCAAATACATGCCATACGATTAAAAAAAAATAGAGTAGGTATGTTACTTGTTGTTGTAGAGTATGACGCCGCCCAAAACGCCGCGGTTGCGTCGGCATTGCTCCAGGATCTGCATGGACTCCAGGTACACACCCGTGGCACTCTGTAACAACGAAAGGGACAATATAGACACATGACAAAAATATAGTCACGTCGCTGGTAAGACTGAGGGGATCCAGCATTATTTTCTTAACTACTTAACGCCCACAATTCGCATACCCATGAGTAGGTCATGCCACGGTAGGTGCAACACTTTAAAGTACAAGTGGGGATGGAACGAAAGCCCGTTATGCGACTGCAGCCTTGAAGGCCCACCGGCGCAGCATATTGTGAAGCGCTGCCCGAAACAGTGCTACCAGGACGATCCGGAGGACCTCTATATAAATGTGACACCTGACGCTGTTGACTGGCTGTGCACCCTGGATGTTGACTTACGATTTATAATTGGAAACTCCTACATTTTTATATGCCATATGATTAAATAATAATAAAAAGCTTTTTTATTCAAGGTAAACAGACAATTACAATGTTGAGATGTCACACAATTATTGATGGGTCACGATCTGTGTGGCACAGCCAAGCTCCCACATATGTTCTTAAACAATAACAAAAAATTGTCATGCCACGTCACCTAATGCCGCTATAGAACTCTTAACTCTTTGTCCGTCACAGTCGGCAGCATCTAGCCAGGAGGCAAAGATGAGGCCGACGATGAAGCGAGCTCACCCAGAAGATGCCTATTCACTCGTGCCTTAAAAAGGTCCAGGTTATATGAACTCGGAAATACAGACGCCGGCAGAGAATTCCAGAATTCCAAACCTTAGAAGTAGATAGCATAGATTATTTCCGAATCTGAGCAGTCAAAGGATTAAAATAGGATTAGCGGAAATGGTTTACGGATGCTTCAATTGTTTATGAAAAACATAGACGATGTTTTGGTACGATTATCGATAAATAATCTGTGATAAAACTAATGCTATATTTGTTATTTTTACAATAACTAACCAAAAAACTTGAAAAACCGCCTACATTTTTTTTCAAGTTCAACATCTCAAAACCGGCTGAACCGATTTTGATAAAACATGTCTAAGTACCATCGCTGGAAAACCTCCTTTCAAACGAAAAATGAAATGAAATGTAAACGTGTATTTCTGAGGTTGAAGTCGTTTGTTTTTTGTTAAAATTATTATACCTAAGGACCATTAGCCTATTATTATTATTATTGACGACCTGTTTAGCCTAGTTGGTAGTGACACTGCCTCCGAAGCTAGAGGTCCCGGGTTCGAATCCCGGCCAGGGCATTATTTGTGCATTTAGCACGGATTTTGTTCTTGGGTCTTGGATGTTCTCTATGTATTTAAGTATATATTTATCTATATAAGCATGTATATCGTCGCCTAGTACCCATAGTACAAGCTTTGCTTAGTTTGGGACTAGGTCGATTTGTGTAAGATTTTCTCCCAATATTTATTTCTTTTATTTTATTTTATACGTAAATAGAGAACAAAATCTAGTAGGTAGTATTATATTTCCACCCTCTTTGCAAACACTCATGTCGAGACGTAGCGTGTTGACCGGCGGGGCGGCCGGCAAAGCAAACAAACAGTTCAAACATTATCTTATCTTCGTGGAAGTTACTGTATTTAATCTGTAATACTATTAGCCTTCTGTGGGCATTGCTTATAGTTGACATCATCAGTCGCATAAAAAGAGACACGAGATTCAAGACTTTTTCTGTAAAAATATATTTCTCAGATGCATTGCAGCAATCATGAACACTCTAAAGAAATTCATGAAAGTAGTTGAAGTAGCAATTATACTTGTAGATTGCAGCTAATCTCACAACTTTAGGCCTATTTAAAAAACTTGACTGTACCAAATATTTATAAAAAAAAAAAAATGTATTCCCACCACCTTTTACATGATTGAGACTTGACTTAGTTATTTTTTTATACCACATCGGTGGCAAATAATTATGAATAAAAAGAATTAAATATGAATTATTCATTCACTGGCACCCACGTTTATTACAGGACTGCCATCACTGTTATTTAAATAAGGTTCAACGTGCCATTTTATGATGCCAGCAAAGCAGATAATAGATAAGATTCAGAGTTAAATCGGTTGACGATCGGAAGACTGCAGTAAGACTTTTTTTTTTCTTAGAAACTTGTTCAAACACTAGCAATATTTGATGTCGCTATATGTAAGAAAGTACGTGTGAGTGTAGTTGTATGTGTGAAAGTTGTATGTCAGGATCGTAGCAAGTGGAAATCCGTGATCTCTGCCTACCCCTCTGGGAAACAGGCGTGATTATATGTATGTATGTATGTATGCTATATGTAAAACTCTCTTCCGAAAGTGTGAAACTCACGAAAACTAAGGCACCGGTAGATATGTTTCGATAGACACAGCTTCGCCACCAGCCGGTTGGGGTTCTCCAGCTGGTTAGTCAGGGCTTGCAGGTCCCCCTGGTACACTTTGAGTATGGAATGTGTCCAAAATAACTAGCCTTCGGAAGACTAAGCATAGGCACCCTCTGGAAGATGTAGCAGCCGTACTGGAGCACCGGAAGATACGTCTCGAACACCTGGTATAGCTTCTCCGCAAGCCTCTTGGGATCCTCCAGCTGTGTACCCACACCCAGGGCTTGAAGGTCCCCGTGGTATACCTTGAACATGGAATGTCCATCGTAACTTACCTTCGGAAGACTAAGCATGGGCACCCTCTGGAAGATATGGCAGCCGTACTGCAGCACCGGAAGATACGTCTCGAACACCTGGTATAGCTTGTCTGCAAGCCGCTTGGGGTCCTCCAGCTGTGTACCCAGGGCTTGCGGGTCCCAGTGGTATACCGTAAACATGTCCATCGTAACTCACCTTCGGAAGACTAAGCATGGGCACCCTCTGGAAGATATGGCAGCCGTACTGCAGCACCGGAAGATACGTCTCGAACACCTGGTACAGCTTCTCTGCAAGCCGCTTGGGGTCCTCCAGCTGTGTACCCAGGGCTTGCAGGTCCCAGTGGTATACCGTAAACATGTCCATCGTAACTCACCTTCGGAAGACTAAGCATGGGCACCCTCTGGAAGATATGGCAGCCGTACTGCAGCACCGGAAGATACGTCTCGAACACCTGGTACAGCTTCTCTGCAAGCCGCTTGGGGTCCTCTAGCTGTGTGGCCAGAGCTTGCAGGTCCCCGTGGTACACTTTGAGCATAGAAGTGAGCAGGCTCGCCCGGTTTTTGAGCACCCAGTCCGGAATGTTGCGGTCGCTGCCAATTGCCTGAGGATGAAAGAATAATATATATACTCAGCGACCATAGTTATTTGTTCAACAAGAGAGCAAAGTAAATTTTTGCTGCGAGTGTTGATGTTGAGTCCCGAGCAAGCGACAGATTCTATAATTGAATCACGAGCGTTTTGTGAGACCAATATAAAATTGAGCTTGAAAGCCACATCTTAACGTACAAAACGCGGACTCAATGCCCACTAGTGGCATTGAGTCTGCCGGACTCAGCCACCAAAGTTTATGTCCAAAGGAAATACGCGAACCTAAATATGTGTATGACCGATTTTCCCACAGTAGACGGTAGTCATTTTGTACCTATAATGTTGTATTTAAACTGTTTTTTCAAATTAAAATGCATTAAGCGTTTTAGGCGTATATAAAAGTATGTAATCGCTAAAATCGTGCTAAATAGACTACCCAACTGGATATCAAGTGTGATCGGTTCGGTCATAGTTATTAACCGCAGCCGCCATCTACTCTCGAGGCCAAATAACGGATCATTCTTCCGGTTCACCAATAAGCCACTAGCCTATTTTTATCTTTTATGTATGTAGTAAGATAATGATTTAAAATAAGCAAAGTTGATAAAAGGTCTCAAACGGTCCGGGGGCGACGAATCGACTGCTTTCCGAAGCCCGGAAGCGCTCACTGAAAACTCGAAACACCCACAAACTAACCGCAATTTACGTTACATTTATTTTATTTCGAACCGTGAGATCTTCGAGAACACAGTACGGTTGCCATTTTGTTGCAATTTTAGCAGCACCCAGGGGGTCACGTGTAGGGTAACGGTGGGTACTCCTACGGACGTGGCGCAACTTCGACCCCCCTTGTAAAGTGAGTGGGCAACTTGGCTGTTAGAATATCTCAAGCCTCCCGAAGGCCTCAAAATTTAACGACTGTCATATGCCCTCCAAAGCACGGGAGCGCTACGTAATCCGAACAATCGATAAGATTTATAGGTATACTGTTGGCGCTTCGTTAATATTTTATCCCACATGGATAAAAGGCACGCGTCTTTCATCTTGGGCTCTTTTAGGGTACAAAGCAACCGTTGTCAGTCTCCGGCTTTACATTACTCCACTATAATAAGTGGGTGAGCGGACCGGAAACTAAATAACATTTACAGTACATATGGTGCTACTTTACCGCACGAGTGCGGTAATCAGCAGATTACGTTCATATGTCGAAACTTTGAAGAGCCATATGTACCTACTGTAAAACGTTGTACGATACACGTGCGAATAGGTAATTCGCAACTCGTGTCGATTTAAAACACTCCCTTCGGTCGTGTTTTAATATATCACCACTCGTTGCGAATTTCTTATTTTCTGCACTTGTATCGTAATGTACTATTATGTAGGTAAACAACTGTCATGTTTACATCGTGCCCCTAGCAATAAGGTGGGGTTATCGCTACACCTATAACTATAAATCTTTACGACCAACACGCCTATACTTAAGTACGGAAAAGTGGCGAATGACGTCAATAAACTACTTTCATTACAGATTTATGTGAACGATGTAGCTTCTGTTGCGATAAAATGCAATTAGTTAAATGCCTATTACTAGTAATGATTGAGTGTAGTCAAACTCAATAATTACTATATGGCGCCACAATAAACATTAGATTCTAAAATGGCGGCCACTCTCGCGCCATCTCGCTCACACTGCCTTACTGTATATGGACTACTGTGTCGTATTTTATGTCATCCAATAGTAAAAAACTAAATTTATTAGCCCCTAGAATTAGAAAAATTGCTTGGTTTCGGCCAAATCACCATAACGCCGACCTAGAATTTTTCTAGTCAGCTAGGCAGATAGCAAGCAAGTCAGCCACATCACCAGTTCAACAGTTAGCCAATCGCATACATTGAACCGCACAGCTTGATGAGATACAGATGCTGTAAACACAACCGTACCGAGCCCAAGGGGCTGACGTGATATAAATAAGAGTCAATTCGTTTAGTGAATTTATTATGGGAAATTTGTAATTTACTAACTTTCACTCTAAATTGCACACTAAAAAAACTACTACTAGTTTTTTGGTGTGCAAATCAGCATTTTTTAGGTTGTTAGGTCTTTTTTTATGTGCCTTTAAATACTAGCCATTTATTATTAAGTATAGTCACTTTTTATGTACCTATATCTTCTTTTTCTATTATTTTCTTCTTTTGTTTTCTCTCTCGTCATTATGTATTCATTTCCCTTTCGTTCTTCTTGGAGAGCGTGTTACCCAGATTAGTAATTAGGAGGGCCAACTTGCCGCCTCTTTCATAAAACTTAACAAGTTCTTAAGTCTGTTAACACCAAAATGCCTTGTCACTTTCTCACAATCGTAAATGACAAAAACACAGATAAGGACAAACGAATTTCAGGGGCATATTAACTAAAATAGTTTTGATGGACGTTAACGAATAAATGGGTTAGTATATGAAGAAATACAAAAACACAAGGGAACATATGCGGAATGCTTGACTATACATCCTTATCCCTTGGCAACATAACTTCTACAGCCTGTCCTCAATGAGAAGAGACTAAAAAGAATGTTTTGTGGAAGGACAGTAGAGGCGCTGGGCTCTTCGTCTACAAGTCACTAAGCCACTTGCTGCCAACAAATCAGCTTGTAGAATAGACTGATCGCCGATTAACCAAGAAAAAAAAAGTATATGAATAAGACTTACCAGTATATATCTCCCGTATTCCCTTATGATGAACTTGCCGCTCTGTAGCGTGATGGCGGTGGGCGGAGCGAACAGAGACTTGACACAGTGCGCCGCTCCCACCACCTTCAAGTACGCAAATTACAGTTTCCAGGTAACACAGGTCTTTTTACATATGCACAAACAGAACATATTTGTTGACAATCTTAGGGCCTCTCCAAACCTATCGACGCGGAATCGGCAATAGCCGATAGAAAAAAGCAATAAGAGCGTAAACGACGTTGCGTGTCGATCGGCGTCGGCCGAGCCGATCCGAGCCGAACCATGCCTCTGTAACTCAGATTGCGTGGATAAAAAAAATTCTATTGGCTTTTGCCGATTCCGCGTCGATAGATGTGGGAAGACCCTTACACAAACCAAGCCAAGCTTGTACAGTCGCGGAATGAAAAGGTTCGTTCGTTTTCAACTCCATTTTAATGCCGTTAAGGTCGAAAAGTGACGAACCTTTTCAGTATTCATAATTCTCATGCATTATTTCTGAAGTATGAATAATTTATTTGAATCGGAACCATTGCTTGTCTATTTTTAAAAAGAAATTAAGTGCTTTCTTGCTGGAGAAGTGCTATTACTCAATAGAAGAATTTTGTAATCCAAGCGTTTCTCAATGTATACATTGTTTTATTATTATTATTGTTATATTAATTTATTTGAAATTTGTTTTGATTCCATTTTTATCGTTTATCCTTTTTAATTAAATTTGACTTGTTACTTCATTTAATAATTATTTGTTAATATTAATCTCAATTTGAAATTTGTTATGTTAGTATTTAATTATTTTGTTTGTATTTCAAACACAATGCATATTGTTCGTGAATAAATGACTAATGACTATACTTGGGGATAAAATAAGTACCTACCTACATACTTAACTTACATAGATAAATTACATAGAAAACATCCAAGAGTCAGGAAAAAATATTTGTGTTCATCACAAAAATTAATGCCCTGACTGGAATTCGAACCCGATGCCACCAGCTTGAGGCCACCAGCTTCTTAGGCAGGGTCAACAATTAACCTAAAGTGGTCGTCATTCCGCCCACCATTTTTTTCTGACGATTAATAATGCAAAATGTCCTGGAAACTTAACGAACCAATTGGTATCAACAGCAAAAGTAGATGTGTATTTTAGTACCTTGTCACTTTCACTACTTTGACGCATCCCAACTGTCGCAGTATTGTTATATTAGTGCGACAAAGTACTAAAATGATCATCTACATTTGCCGTTGACTGTACGAGTATGCCTAGTTCATATATTTCTACTTGATTTCCTGCTAGTTAAAAAGGGAATCACGAAAGGATGGCCCATCGTCATGGTTTAGGGTGCTGTAGGATAAGATGAACATTGGGGACAGACGAAACCTTAAACGATATTTGACTTATGGAATACTTTTTGTATTACCACCAGCTAAAATCCCTATTTATCCCTGCCTCAAACAATCTTTATTCTCTCAACAGAGTTGAGTGCAGATCGTTAGCCCGCAACTTCTGCTGTTGACTGTCCTACAACGGACATCGTCATCAAACCCAAGTACATAAAACGCTGCAGCTTATAATAAACAACATATAAATACCAATGTAAAAATATAATATTTACGTAACAGACCCAAGGCTACTCAGAATGCATTAACGTATTTTGTTTAGAGTTTTAATAGCATTGTGTAATCCCTCGTAGTTAGATTGGTCAAAACGGGTTTGTATAATGATTTATGCATGAACTCGTTTTGTCGCATTTTTACGAGATTCTTTAACAGGGCAGTGGAGAGGAGAGATGTTACTTTCTAAACGTCATAGACTTTATTCATAAACCTTAACATGGCTCTGTTGTTCCCAGCGGTGGGCAACTGACCGTTCGCGGGCCGCATGCGGCCCGCAAGCCCCCGGGTTTTTTTGTATGTAACGAAAATGTGGTACCGTTTGTCTGAAAAAGTGGCAACTTATTAACAAGTGCGGCCCGCGTCTATTTCTCGAACCGCTATATGGCCCTTGGCCGCTAAAAGGTTGCCGACCCCTGAGCTTAACTATATTTCGTTCCTTTCTTACAAACCACCACCACCACCATATCAGCCCTAGGACGTCCACTGCTGGACATAGGCCTCCCCCAATTTCATGGGGGGTAAATGCCATAATCGCCACGCTTGGCATGCGGGTTGGCGATCGCAGTATCTCCACCGCACTCTAGGAACACACACAAACACAAAAGCCAAATTGACAGGACAAGCCAAACAAATTCTAACTGCAATTAAGTTAATATAGGTTAACCAAAACCAGTTATGTCTAGTGTTTATTAAATGTATGTTTATCTAGTCTAGTACATAAGCCTTATTGAGCTTACTATGGATTGTCCCCTGAATATTTATATAAATATTAATTTATTTTATACCAAGACAGTGGCAAACAAGCATATGGCCGATCTGATTGTAAGCATAGCCTTTGGACGCTTGCAACTCTAGGGGTGCCACATGCATGTAACAAACAGACTTTGTATCTGTTAGTTTCTACTCCACTTACCTGCCCAGCCAAGGCATGCCGCTGTGTGTCGGAGACCCAGCCAGGATGGAAGTAAAGCACCGCATTGATGGGGTCATCCTCCTCAGCGGTACAGCATTGTGTGTCATACACAAACACTATCATCATCTCCCTGTCAAATATAATTATAAGAAAATTTACTAAATATAATTATAAGAAAAATTACTAAATATAATTATAAGAAAATTTACTAAATATAATTATAAGAAATATTACTAAATATCATCATCATCATCATATCAGCCGAAGGGAAGGATATCCCCGGTTGGCCATAAGCTTCCCCCAACGAGTGCCACAATAACCGGTCCTGCGCCCCCGCATTCAAAGGACTCCCCTGACTTTTTATGAATATTAGAAAAGCTACAAAAACCCAAGATTTGGTATTAAAATTAAGAGTGCTTAAGTGGAAGTGGGCTGGCCATGTAATCAGAGGTGAAGAGATGTGGAATAAATTAGTCACGCTGTGGTACCCTAGAGAGGGCAAGCGGAAACAAGGAAAGCCATTCAGGAGATAGGAGGACGACTTAGTTAAGACAGCTGGCAGAACTTGGACTAGACTCGCAGGAAAAAGACAGGATTGGAAAGTGTTGGAGGAGGCCTTTGCCAAAGGGCCACAGAATAAATAAAAAATAAAAAAAAACTGTAATGTTACACATATGTAAAATGCAACTATATTCTGTAAAAGGCTATAAATAAAATAGGTTGCTAAAAGTACTTAAATGCTAATTAACGAAATATAAAAGAAGTTAAATTAGATAAAGATGCAGCCCAAAACTGTCATAAGTGGAAAATGCAGATATGAAGGCCGCTCATGTGAATGAGACAGCAGATTTAGAAAAAATGTGCATGGAGAGTTATAAAAATAATTGATACCAAAGTTCACTCATACTAATTACGGAGACAATTTTGGTATTAATAGTATGATAGTGCACAGATCATAAAGTCTTGATTGCCTTACATTTTTCCTCATATTATCATGATAGTGAACTAGGGTATCAAATGTAAGTAAACATGACTTTATTGTTAGGTGCATAAGGTTGCAAAGATTTTTAGTCTTTAAAGAAAAACACATATTTATGAACTCTGCATGACTGGACGGGTTTGTGTAACTTTTTAATATATTGATATTACTAGCTAGCTAGCCTAGTACTATATGCACACTAACATAGTTTTATAAAATCTTGTAAAGCTAACAATCTATAGAACCTGAAGTAGTCCGAAATAAATTCATTTTATCTTTTTAAGCACATATCAAATTTTATGAATGATAATTGTCTTCTATGCTAATATAAAATAATAATTAGTAATTTTGAATGTGACTAAAGCATGGATTCTTAATTTTGTTGGAGTCACATAAACAAAAACAAAATATAAAAACTCCATAAAAAAAAAACCACCATAAAAAGAAAGCAAACTATTATGAGAAAAGGAAAAATTACTTTATATAGACGGGACAATTAGCAGTTTTCAAGTAAAAAAGCATTGCGTTCACTGTTTTCATCTTCGTATCAGAAACGATATAATAACATCATTGATATGATAATAATATTTACTTCCTCGTAACAATAAACAACGAAGAACAAACGTATTATTTATACATGAACAGTGCGAATACGGAACCAATTGACCGCAAATACCTTCGCAATCAAGAGCCTATACTATAAGCAAGGTACGATAATCTTATTAGATCTACTGTTTAATCAAATCAATCAACTTACTTGGCCATCTTTGCTATTATATTATAACTGCGTTTAAAAAATGTATCCTATTTCTCATTAGTTTGCTTAAAAGGTAACCGTATAATCTAAATTTATCGGAGATGATTTTATTTCACATCATTTTACTCATAACTTCGCAATCGACCGCTTTCCAACAGGACACTGACATTTTTAATTGATCTGACAACTTTTGACAGCTGTGACACCGTTTCTGTCCAAATTGTACAAAGTATTAGGTTGATATTTGATTCTATTCATTTATTAAGCACAATTCGGACCGGTTTGAAACTATTTGAGTCACAATTTATCACGCTGTAAACTTCTTGTCCACGACAGCGACATCTCGTGGTAAGTAGTAGTTTATTGGGACTGCCATCTAGTGGGTAATAGACTTAAAATGTATTTTTATTTTTCTTTTCAATATAATTGAATGGCTATTTAACCGATTTATTTCTGTAATTTTGTTGCCAGATAATTGTTAGATAGAAAATATCGATAATATATAGCTTTTAGACCGCGTTTGGAAAAATAAGTGATGTGTGAAAAGGTTTTAAACTCGTTAGTCGTTAATTATTATATTATACTGATCGAGGAAATCCTGGGGGTCTACTCCGAATTTCGAAATCCGAACTTCATATGGTGCCGTCCCTTTCACTCTCCTGTCATACCCTATATGAGTGAAAGGGACGGCACCATACGAAGTTCGGATTTCGCATTTCGGAGTAGACGCCCTGTTTCGCTGCTGGCACTTGTGAAGCACTTCGAGTTGCATATTACACTCTTATTTACGAGTTGCATAATGATGAAGCCGAAAGATTACATGCGGTGATGCGGCTCATGTTTAATGTACATCATAGAATTAGGATGTACAAGAACAACAAAGTCAATAATTACGCGTTACCTAAAATAAATGGACATGTGTGAGTGAAATAGTTGTGTACCATGTCAACACAAAAATTATCGAAGTCGATTATTTTATACCGAATGCTATTAAATATTATTGTGTGTCGTGTCGCACAAAGCTGATTGGGATCATTCCGTTTCTCAGAGGAGTGCATTTAATATTGTTCCCGATAGTAGGTAGGTATACGTTATAATTGTAACTCAGAATCTACACAAGAATGTATTTTATTTTTTTATTAGGTTGTAGGGGCATTTGTTTCTGTGGTGAGCAGAGACATTTGTTCCTGAGACTTAGATGTTTTCTATGTATTTGTATATATCTATTAGGGCGGAGGTGGGTCCAAGTGCAAGGAAATTTTGCGACCGGTCGCTACTTGCGTTGGGTCTGTCTCTATGGTAACTGCCTGTCCGGCAGTTAACATGGTGAATGGCCTCGGGGGGAGCTCAAAGTTGCCAAGATCCCCAAGGCAAAACTGATTGTGCTCCTTCTCGAGGTTACTGCCTGTTAGCTGCCTAGTTCTACCGTTAGAAACAGGCAGAACGGAAACAATCAGTTGAGCCCGTATTGTTATATCCAAACCCATCCTATCCCGCTTATCCCCTATAATCAGCCGTAAGCGATGACGTGGCATGTCGCAGCGGGCTCTCCATCCGCAAAGAAGGATGGTTAGCGGTAAAATGCCACCCACGTGTTTGTGCCGTGCGTGGGGACCCGTACCGATGGAGAATGTCGTCCTGGTAGCTGAGCCGATCAGCAGTCGGAATAGATACTGCTGTGAGGCAACACTCTACTTTGGGTCAGGATTCATTTCACACGGGAGGTCTTGGTCCAGCCAACTGAGATCAATCGGCTGCTGCGTTGACAGTAATCTGGACGCGAGGCGAGTTTCCTGGGGTGTGGGGTCTGTAGTCGGCGGAGCACGAGTCACGAGTCGTCTGAGGAGATGACGAGTGTCTTGGCGCCGTGCGGACTCATAGACAACACACTTTGGGGGGCTATGTCAGATTGGTAGCCCTGGTGCATTCATGCATCCCCGAGTGAGGGCTCCGTGGTGGGTGGGGAGCCAATCTGATGAAACAAGGTCTATGGCTACATGGATTCCAATGTACCTAAGACGAAAGGAGGAGAGAAAGCCGTACCCGAAAGGGATGAGGCCAAGGCGCCTAGCGCACATGCTGCACCGGCGGTACGCAACGCTGTCCCAGACAGTGGTGCGAGAGCGGGTAGCAGTCACGTAAGGGGGTCCGTAAGGACGCAGAAGGCGCCTAGCGCAAGTAGAGGCAGAGGACATGGTGGAGCGGTCCGAACCGGAGGCACCGTCCGACCTTTTCCCCTAGGGTCGAAAAGAGGACGCGCCCAGCAGGTCCCCGAAAGGAGACCGACTGGTGCGGGTGCCGGAGGAACGGTAAGCGGAACTGTGTCCATCTGCAACCGGCCGGCCGGAATACCTCTTCCAAATCCTGCTGGCGTACCGGTCGCCGTTGATAGCGTGTTCGCACCCCAGGGCGCGGACGCGAGGTCCGGTGGAGGAATAGTCTCAAGCAGGAGGCAGAAGAGGCGAGATAACGCCAAGGCTAGGGCTCGACTCTCGAGCGAGGGCACCTCCCAGGATGCACCCAAATCGGGGCCCAAGGAGGCGCAGAAAAAGAGACCATTGGGAGCCAGTGGGGACTCCCCTATGCTCGCCAGTGACCCCAAGCGAACGAAGACTACGACGTCGTTTGCTGAGGTGGCTGCGAGTGAGAGGATGGCCATCGTCCCAGTGGTCTTTCCAGCCGAAAGGATTGGGGTGGGGCATCTGGGGGCCATCCAGGGCTTCATATTGGAGCTCCTGGCTGATGCTCCTGATCCCTTGCCCCGAATTACTTTCGGCAACATAGTGGCGGGCGCTCTCCACGTCAATTGCCAAGGGAGGGAGTCCGCCACCTGGCTCAGTTCAGCAATCGGGGAGGTGGAGATCGCTGGACTGCGCCTAAAGGTCGTGCACGCCAAGGATCTTCCTAAACCAGTCAAAATGGCCTGGAAGACGAAGATCGTTGGTGGTCACGACATAAAACTGCTCCTCCGTGTGTTGCAAAGGTATAATCCTACGCTACACACGGAGGAGTGGAAGGTAGTCGACACCATGACGTCGGCAATGAACACCAGGCGCATCATACTGATGGACCGGGTGTCTGCCGACGTCATCAAGGAGGCTGGCTACCAACTGCACTCGGGGGTCGACCTCAGCACCTTCAAGCTCCTAGAAGACGCCGAAGAGAGGGGGCTTGGAGAGGCTGAGGATGGCGCTGGTGCGGGGACGGGCGAGGGGGGACAGACGCCTAGGGAGGCCCAGGAAGGCAGGGCGCCAGTAGTGGAGGCGCCACCGACCAGGGGCGAAGAAGCCGAGGCGGCTGAGGCAGCCAAGGAGGAGGGACAATCGGTGTCGGGGGCGGGGGATGGGGTGGGATCCAGTGGGGGGCGCGCCGGATCTCGTATGACCCGAGAGTCATCGCCGGTATCGGCGATTGGCTCGGAGGACTTGCGAGGTATGGCGGAGCTGTACCTGGAGACCTCCCTGTCTCCCATGTCCTGCGACGAGACTGTCCAGGAGGCGGCTGCTGACCTCAGCATGCCCAAACATTAAGAAGGCCAATGGCGGTTATAAGGTGTGTACAAATTAACTTACAACACAATAAGGCAGCCACTGCCCTTCTGGCACGGCAGCTTAAATGCGACAAGTTCGATATTGCTCTTATTCAGGAACCATATGTATATAAAAATGAAATAAGAGGCTTAGGTGGTACAGGAGGAACGATTGTTTATCTGTGTCCAGACAATGATATGAGGACATGCATCTATGTCAGAAACGGCATCAATGCTATGCCTTTGTATGCTTTCTGTTCCAGGGATCTCACCACGGTGATGATCCAGAATAAGGGGGAGGGTAGAGAGCTCATCTTCTCATCAGCCTACCTTCCCTATGAGGCAGCGGATCCCATCACAGAACAGCTGCGGGATCTGGTTGCATATGGCAGCCGGGCGAACAACAACCTGGTCATCGGCTGCGACGCAAACGCGCACCACGTCGTCTGGGGCAGCTCGGACGTCAACAGGAGAGGAGAGAAAGTACTGGATTTCCTGGTGAGCTCTTCTTTACAATTATTGAATAAAGGCAATGAACCCACTTTCGTCAATTCTAGACGAGGAGGGGTAATTGATATAACGTTGGCTACTAACAACACTAGCAATAGTATCAACTCATGGCATGTATCTGATGATATTTCCCTTTCGGACCACAGATACATATGCTTTAGGTACCAAACTAAAATACGAATAGCTACGGTACGTAAACGGAATCCCAGGAACACCGACTGGTCGGCTTTTAGAAGTGACCTGAAGTTGGACCTAGGTGACCCAAAAGGTAAGCTAAACTCTATTATTGACATAGAATTTGAAGCGGACAAGATAGTAGAAGCTGTATATACGGCCTATACTAACAACTGCCCGGAGAAAAGAACTCTGGCCAAAAAGGTACCCTGGTGGAACCCAGAGATAGCAAAGCTCAGGAGGGAAACTAGGGCAGTATTTAATGACGCAAAGTCAGCTAATGACTTTGGGTTTTATGCACAAAAGCTCACAGAATATAGTAAAGCTGTGAGAAAGGCTAAGAGGAAAGCATGGATAAACCACTGCGATCAAATTGAGTCCATACCAGAAGGAATGAGACTGACAAAGGCACTAGCTACTACGAAGTCGGCCCCGCTAACAACCATTAGAGGTTGTGACGGAAACATGACAAAAACGGGGTTAGAAACCCTTAAGGTGATGTGTAACACACACTTTCCGGGCTCGGAAATACACCAGAGCATAACGGACGGGGAGACAATTAGTGCGTTGGAACAAACCACAAAAACAACAAGGCACAATTGGGACACGTCCAAAAAAGTAGTGGATCATAAAAAGATAAAGTGGGCACTCTCCACATTCCAACCGTATAAAGCCCCGGGACCGGATGGAGTCTACCCCATTCTACTACAAGAAGGCGCTAATGTACTAATCCCGCATCTAAGTAGATTGTACAGGGCGTGTTTAGCCTTCGCACATGTACCGCGTGTGTGGAGGATGGTACAAGTAACCTACCTACCCAAACCAGGCAAGGCGGATTACAGCGAAGCCAAATCATATAGGCCAATTAGTCTATCATCATTCTTCCTAAAAACTTTAGAGAAACTGGTACTCGTAGATAGACACATAAGGGATGGCCCTTTAAAAAGGCATCCACTGCACGAATTGCAATGTGCATATCAGCCAGGGAAGTCAACAGAAACGGCACTGCACCTGGTAACAACCAGAGCTGAACAGGCTATAGAGAATAAAGAACTATGCCTGGCGGCTTTCCTAGACGTGGAGGGAGCGTTCGATCGCACCACGTATAAAGCTATTAGCGAAGCGGCTGCTGGACACGGCATAGAGCCAACCATATGTAAATGGATAGGGAATATGCTAAACGGCAGACTAATAAAGTCATCTCTTCTAGGAGATGAGATAATAGCCACGGCCACAAAGGGGTGTCCCCAGGGTGGGGTACTGTCGCCGACTCTATGGAGTCTGGTGGTGAACTCACTCCTGGAAGAACTCAATAGTGGTCCTATTCGCACGGTAGGATATGCGGATGATTTAGTGATACTAGTTAATGGAAAATTTCCAAGCACAGTATCAGGAATCATGAATGAAGCACTGAAGAAGGTGGAGAAATGGTGCAACTGTCACCAATTGTCCATCAATCCAGGCAAAACTGTAGTAATACCATTTACTAGGAAAAGGACCCTTCGAGGCATACAGTCGTTAAAACTGTACGGGAGGGTGCTAGAACTGTCCAATGACGTGAAATATCTAGGCATCACACTGGATAAAGAACTGAATTGGAAAAAGCATACTGATCTCACCATAATGAAGGCACTGAGAGTGTTTGGGATGTGTAGATCGGCGTATGGCAAAACATGGGGTTTGAACCCAAAGGTACTGAAATGGATTTACACCATCATGGTGAGGCCCATTCTACTGTACGGAAGCCTGGTATGGTGGCCAAGGACTTTAAAGAGCACATGCAGAAATGACCTAATAAAGGTGCAACGAACAGTATGCATGGCTATAACAGGGGCGTTTCGAACCACGCCAACGGCGGCGCTAGAAGTACTACTGGACCTACCGCCGCTTCATATAGTGATTAAGTCGGAAGCGCGCAAATCCCTCTACAGACTGAGGCTTCTTGGGCTGTGGAGCGATAGCAAGCCGAAGACGAAACACACAAACATGGAAACGGACAGTTTCTTAGACAGAATAACAAACATGGGGTGCGACAAAATGCAACCCAAGTTTGTGTTCCACAGGAACTTCAATATAAAGGTTCCCTCGAGGGCAGAGTGGGCTGAAGGTCTGGAATCACTAGATACTGGTGGTGAAGACAATATCTGGTACACGGATGGATCAAAATGGGATCCGGTACGGGAGCAGGCATCTATGCAAAAGACTATAAAAGTAGTGTAAGCATGGGGCAATTCGCGACTGTCTTCCAGGCGGAGACATATGCCATAGTTGCCTGTGCACAGGAGAATATAGACAGACGAACCAAAGGAGAGACTATCTATATACTCAGTGACAGTCAAGCAGCCCTCAATGCGCTTACAGCGCCGAGAGTGGACTCTAGACTAGTTTACAATGGCGTACAAGCTTTGAATAAGCTTGGAAGGCATAACAAAGTGCAACTAGTATGGATACCAGGGCACGAGGGGTTCATCGGCAACGAAAAAGCAGATGAACTGGCAAGAATGGGATCTACAGGCCATTTTGTAGGTCCAGAACCGTTTGTGGGACTCTCGCAGAGAACCATAACATCGGCCTTAAAGGATTACGCCAAAGCCAAACACCAACAGGAGTGGAGGATTGAGGCGGGTTTAAGGCACTCAAAGCTCTTCATCGAAGGAGTGGACCCAAGCTGGACCAAGAAGCTTTGGAAATTCAGCAGAAAGCAACTTAGAATTATAACTGGGGTGTTTACAGGTCACTTCGGGGTCAAGGATCTCTTGACCAAGATGGGACTATCAGACAACATAGACTGTAGAATGTGTGGCGAGGATGACGAGACAATGGAACACTTATTGTGTGAATGTCACGCCCTTGCCAGACAAAGAATGAATGACTTTGGTAATGGCTATCCAGAACCAAAGGAATTTAGAGTACTCCCGCTGAGCTCCATCATCCGGTTTGTGGAAATGTTGGAGAGCAGCTTGGAGTAACTATAAAGGAGGGGGCAATTGCACAAAAGATCCCATTGGGTCGAAGTGCATCCGCAAGGGTCCTCATATAATTAAGATAAGATAAGATAAGATATATCTATTAAATATATCGTAGTCTAGTACCCATTACACAAGCCTTATTGAGCTTACTAGCATACTATGGGACTAGTTCGATGTGTGTAAAAAAATTGTCCCCTAATATTTATTATTATTATTTATTTATTATATTGAATTGTTTTTGGATGCTATAAAAAATTAAAAGTGCTTTTATTTCTATTTTTCTTATTAATATAATATCTATGTAGACCAAAGTAAAAATGTATTCATACGAGGGAATTGTACAAATGTAACGACGAGTGTTGTAAGCATTAAGACGTAAAAATAAACTAATTTAAGATTCTCAGTTTCCATAACGTAGTATCGGGAAAAAATATAAAATCCACACCACAGATATGTAGGATGTAGGTACTCGTATCTACTCCAAAATAGCCTAAGGGAGGTATTCCACTCATCCAATATCTTTGTCCAATATACATTTGACCAAAGAAAATGGATGATTTCATCCAATTTGGATGGGACCCCGATATTTGATCAAAGATTCTGATGACAGTTAAATCAATATGGCTACGCATGAAAAAAAAAACTTGGACAAAGATATTGGATGAGTGGAATGGGCCTCTGTCAAAGAAATTTGATCAAAGATTGGACAAAGATATTGGACGAGTGAATACCACCCTAGAATTTAGAATTTCGGGGTCGGTATCGGGCAGGATTGGGCTTTGACATCAGACTAGATAAAAAATGACTGCATGTCTGAGAGTACCCAGAGTAGACGTCAAATAATAATACCGCTAAGAGCTAAATTGAATAAGAGCGATATATCATTAGTTCCGCTTTTTACTGGGCCGGACATTACTGTCCGTGCATTATAGGTCTGAGCAATTTTTGTCCGGGGCAGCAATCGGAAGCCAGTTTTGCTCGGGCCGATAATGCTCGGCCCGAGAATCCGCGTCCAGAGCGGTGGACGCCGATTACTGAGCCGGACATTACTGTGCCGTGCATTATAGATCCGAGCAATCTTGGTCTGGGGCGACAATCGGAAGCCACTTTTGTTCGGGTTGATAATGCTCGGCCCGAGAATCGGCGTCCAAAAAGTGGATGCGCATTCTCGGGCCGGACATTATTTGGTCGTGCATTCCTGGTCCCCAATCTTTTACCATAATACACCTAGGTATCTAACCTACCTTCTGAAGTGTAGGCAGGTGTAAAAGATGCCTGCAAATGATCAATCATACGTTATTCTCTTAGAAACGCCTTCTCTATTTACTTCATAGTTATATCTAATGGATCCATTCAGTGAAAGGACTTTCATTGTGATCGGTATGCCGCTCAGGAGCGCAATATTATTGTTAGTAAGGAGACTGGCTGACTCACTAGTGTAGGCGGACCTAAGGTTTGTGCACACGGACCGGTAATATTTCTGAGTTAAAATTTTAGGTCGGGTTTTAATAGGAAATAAAATCGTTAGTGTATCTTCGTGGTTCAAGCGCTCTCTTGTGTGTATCTCATTCGAGGCTAAGTAACGCCATGCGGTAGCGTGTAGCAGCGTTTTTCCGCCTTGTAGTGAAAATCGAATAGAGATAGAAAATAGAGGCGTTACTCATAGGCCTTGAATGCGTTAAGTGCATAGCCCGGTTTCCCGAATGCGACGTACCTATCCACTAATAATCAAATGGGATTGATTCAATTTTGATTGGTATTTTAATTTTCGCATAACATGATGCGCCGACCCTGCATAACCGGGATAAGGACAGGGTGATGATAATGATATACTTAAATACATAGAAAACATCCAAGTCTAAGGAACAAGTGTTTCTGCTCATCGCAGAAACAAATGCCCTTACCAGGATTCGAACCCAGGACCTCTAGCTTCGTAGGCAGTGTCACTACCAACTAGGCTAATTTCGGTATGCCATCATTCAATGTCGTTCGATATGGAGTAATAATAAATACATATTCTTCTGCTCGCTTAATGTGTTCACGGCTTTGCTGAAGATATCAAATCCGTGACGAGGGTATGGAAGAGACTTGTGTGAAATACCCGACGAGTCAATGACACTGTGAGCATGAATGTAGGTAGGTACTTACATTTGTGCACTACGAATCATGAGGTTTATTGTAAAATATGGATCTTTTGACTCGAAATTAGTATTCATTATGGGGTCGGTGAGTAGGAAACTTTGTCCAAATAGTAATGTCCAAATGGCAAAAACCAGGGTGTTTTTAGATAGATGCAAGTTTTCGTTGAAAATGTCTTTTAAATGCTAATATGGCAAGGCGAGAAAAGATTCGTCAATTTCAGATGAGAGGTGTACTGCGGGTTAGGATTTTGTGCTTGTTAGTGGGTAAGTATACCTACCTACACTACCGTCAGAAAGTTTAAGACCAAACACAAAATATGCAAATAATCAACATTGATTGATTATCCACTCAATTTTGATTCGTCTGTCCGTAGTACTCTCAGCCACTTTGCAAAAGTCCAATCCTTGTGAGAAATAGCCCATTGCAATATTTTTGCCTTGTTTGGTTTGCGTAATAATTTATGAAAATTAAACTAAAAATTGTGTTTGGTCCTAAACTTTTTGACGATAGTACCTACCTACCTACCGATTGTATATAAATGTTAAGGTATACGGTAGAAAATTAGCTGGATTTGATTAGATTTTAATGGCTACTATAGTTATAGGGAATAGAGTAGGGTAGGGTAGGGTAGGGTAGTACGGTACCTCTACCTGCATTAGCTACCGTCTACCTATCATTAGTTTGTGAAACATGTGCAAAACTAGTGAATATCGGGCGAAAGACGACGTGATCAGTTACTCAAAAACATAAAAATGTCTCCATGTTTCCGTAATACTCGTACCTATTTGTAAATCTAGCGCGTAGCGAATTAAAAGTTTCATCGTGTATTACAATCGCTCCTTTCATTGAGTACCAATGAGTCGTGGTCAGACTGTCAACCCAATCTCACTTCAATAAAAACCACATATCTGATCGTCTAGAAAGAGCTAGGTGCGCCTGCAGCTGCATTCCCGTAGTTTTACAACCCATTATTCACCTCACCACTAACAAGTAGTATATCATGACCCCGCGATTCGTAAAAACTGTGCGTGAGTGGAGGTAAACTTAACTGGTTTTAGAGAAAAGGAACTGTGAATACCAGGCCAGTTTTTGTCGCGGTCACGCATCGATCTAGAACACAGTGAAGGCTACGCGACATGTTAGTGGACAGGGTTAATACTCACAACGCTTGCTTGTTACACCTCAGGCGAACCACTGTAAATCTGACCTTAGACTACGCATATGATAGTTCTCAAAGAGCAGCCCACCGAGTTTAGAGATACTTACAGAACCGCACTGCCACACCATACTTGCTAAGTAAGTGAGAAAGATCGCCAGAGCTCCCGAGGGTGCGCCCACTGCGCGTATAGTTATAATTCGTCTCTAGTTGCAAAGATAACGCATTCTCAAAACAACAACTAATCCGGCGTGTCTGCTTACCACCAGGCAGCCCGTATACTTGATTGCCACTTGCCACTGCCGTGGTATAACGAATAGCTAAGATCTTGAGTTCGAGCTATTAATACTAGCGGCGAGATGCAAGTCGAGACAGGTTGTGAATAGCTTAGCTGGTTACCAAGCGAGAGAAGGGCCACGTGAGCCTATATGTTAATCTATATGTACATAAATTAATTAGTACCTTGATCAACTCTTGTAACCAGAGCAACGAGTGGCAACGACGCGACGCGACGTTGCTAACCAGAAGCCAAAAATCTTCTGTTACATTTTTTGATGACAAGGCCTAAGATGTTGCTCGCTGGTTCAGAATTAGAACACACGTGACATTTACCCATATGAACATACGTGATATTTTACTTGAATGTGGAAAATACGTATAGCAAAAATCTTTATATTCGGTTATAATAATAATATCTAATTATATTACATATCATTTTAGAACCATCATGTCATATTCAGTGCGGTCCAAATGTAAATGAGCGCAATGTACTTAACTTACTGATATTTACCTTATATTGGCCAAATCAAATATATATAAAGCTTAGATAAGTTGAGTATGCTAAATTCATGAGTCATGACATGACGTTCAAGCATACCTTGATATTGATAAGTATCCCTAGAGAACAAAATGACAAAGTCGAAGATGAGCAAAATAGAGCAAAATAAAATCTCTTTTCTCAAACATGCACTGAATTTCGTCATTACGTGCGTTATATTACGTTTCAGGCGGAACAACTCGGGAGAACTGTAAAGAAATTTCATACAAAATTGAAGGCCGGGAAGTATTTTTTTTAATTTTAATGCCAAACATGGCGTCTGTTAATTGTTTTTTGAGTGGTGTATTTTTTATTTCATTGCATATGTTTGAGAAAAGCACTATACAAATCTCGGCCAGAAACGTTGGGTTGCAGGCCAAGTAGATATAGGCAGCCGAGCGTAGCGAGCCTGGATAGGGATACGCGTTCCCGTGCGTACTTCGTTTCCCGGCCTCGTTAGTAATGTAGTATTTCTACTCGCACAAACTTTTCTACAAACTTTTGCTCATCGTTCCTCTGAGTTTTCTTTACTTTATCTGCAGAAAGAAGAATTATGACAGACATGTCAATAATGTCAGTGTCTAAAGCAATGCCGCTTTCGATAAACGTGTCTTATTTAGAAATACTGAGGTACTCGTATTTAAACGATTAAAAAAGATAATTAAGAGGGAATGGCCAAGGAAAATGTAGTTGGATTGGTTGGTTGAGAGACGATATGAAGAGGAAAGATTGAAGAGACGAGATGACGGCCGATAGAGAGGTATGGAAGAAACAAACATGCTGCGCCGACCCCAAGCAAATGGGAAAGATCACGCAAATGATGATGTTTTTACACTATTTGACAATGAATTCTGCATTCATTTTGTTTGGAGATCTATGTTTGTTAAGAAGCTGATGCAGTGATAATACGAAACAGATTGTTGTGGTGAAAACATATGAGGAGGGCTGAAATGAAATGGGATTTAAGCCAAGAAAAAGAAGAAGAAGACAGCGAAGGAAGTATGATTAATTCTGCCTGATTTCGTAGTCATTATGAGAGTATCGCAAAACTTAATGATAATAAGTAATATATGTGCAAACAAGATAACCTAAACATGAGGACACTTCCGGAGCCAAAGGCGGATAGCATCGTTCGATCGCGAGGTAGGTACGTGGGTTTCGTATTATTTAAAGTAGTGTAACATAGTGTGGGTAATGTTTATCAGGGCTGGCCATAGGGTAGAGCAGGTCGCGGGCGCCTAAAGATAACATTTTAAAAGCGTCTTTCCAGTGGCGCGGAATGAGTCGCTCAACCCTAACAGCCCGGCCACGACGTGGCGCGAATTGCGGCGCAGCAAGCATTTTATTTGCTCATTGTACAGCCGTGACGCCGGCCGGCGGCAGCCGTTCCCAATCGGCTCCTTCGCGGAAGCCCGGAGGCCCGCCACGTCAGGCACGCCAGATGTTTCGGCGTGCCTTCCTCCTCAACCTCCAATTTTTACAGTAGCGGACCCCCCTGAGTTCGCTACAAAAAGGTCATGGGTATCGAGAAAACTTCCGACACCCGGTGGCGGATCAGGTCTGTAGTTCCGCCACGAACCATACCTCGGCCGCAGAGGACAGGGAAAGCGGCGCACCGTAAAACCGGCATTCCTCCTCCTCTGCGGGCCCACCAACGCCGTAACTGCGGAACGGCCCCGCCAAGTTCGCAGGGGGTAGGGAGAGTGGCGCACCGTAATACCATCACGCCTCTCCCCCTGCGATCCCACCTCGGCCACAGAAGACAGAGAGAGAACCCTTCTTCTGCGGTCCCACCACAACGCATTCTCAGCGGGCTAAGTAAGCCCTCCTCGGGCCAGCCGTCAGCCCAAACAGGTTTGCCCTGGATGCCTCTTAGCTTCACCGTGGACCCAGTCCACGGTTACTAAGCCCCAAACCCCGGCAAAGTGGGAACCCTCGAGGAGGGGAAGTTTCACGCCTGAAACACCCGACAAGAGTAAAACTAATCTTAAAATGAGCTTCCAATGTGTTTGGGTTCAAAATTTTAAACAAAATTTAATCTTCTTAGAATTCATTAAGTGTTGACCGTGCGAGCGAAACGTCCCCTTTACACATTGGGCAAAAAGTCTTTCGTATGTCTGTCAGGATTTCCGGTTGTTCTTCTGTACAGGTCGCATTTCTCAACCGATACTAGTAAAATTTAAAGGGCATTTCGATCATTAGGTACAGGTACTTAATAAAAAGGATAAATAAATTATATTTGACTTAATTTTTACTAACTAATTTAACATCACATTTATTCATACCTAGTGTGTATAAGTATGTATGTTTAAAACGAGTACATTAAACTTAAGAACTAATATTACACAGTAGGATTCAGCATAATGTTGTAGTTTACAATCTTAAATAAATGTCGATAGTGTTCTTAAACTTCTTGTACAGCGTATAACATACAAATAAGTAGCAACCAATACTTTGATTTGCACTCTAGGCCTTGCATCGACGTCGCGGAATGTCGCCAATAGCCTTGTCTCCTCTCTCTCGACAAAACGTCATTGTCAGTGCATGTTTGTCTTGATGCATTAAAGACATTCCATGACGATTTTTTTTAAATATTTATCTATTTGATTCAGGCAACGCCGCCAACAAAGGCCCATATTGACATACACTTTACAGACTAACAGACATATCAATATAAAAAACCGGTCAAGTGCGAGTCCGACTCGCGCACCGAGGGTTCTGTACAGTACAACGATGGTGTACCCTCCCTGACCCCATTTTTCCCGAGGGACTACAGTATGGAGATCTTCAAGAAAGCAGTGTATATTGGAGTTGCAGGCGTCCTTAGCCTGCGGTTACCGCTTACCATCAGGGAGACCTTGCGCTTGTTCGCCACCAATGTGGTATAAGAAACTATTAACGTTGTGAATTTCTTTTTTTTTCTTGGTAAACTTCGGAGATAAGGGGAAACGGTATTTATATACATTTTCCATGAAAATTGACCATCGTAAAAAAGAAAGAACCGTTTTAGACTGAGCAATTCGTGGTCTTTCATATGACAACTCCCTTCACATAATAGTCACTAGACTTTGAACTTTTGCTCCCATCTTTTATCGGTAAATTTACGCAGAAAATAAAAAAATATATAAAAAAAAAATGTTCAATATTTTTGGGATAGCCTTCTTTATAACTATTCCAAATTTCAAACCTATAAGCATAAATAGTTCTTGAGATATTTAGCAATGTGACTCTCTGTCACATTACTAAATATCTCAAGAACTAGAGAGGAAATTTTGGTACGGAACCCTAAAAATGCATCAACTAGACACTATTAACTGTGATTTGTTACTCACCTTTGTGGTGTCAGGAAACGAACGCGAAAACGCAGGAATAGTCGTGGAAAATCATTCGGCCTAAAAATTTCCTCGGTAAAGGTCGATAGGTGTTCAAACCCTCACAAGAAAGGAATTAAAATTCGTGTCGTGGCGAAACTCCAGTCTGCTGACCATCCCTCTGATATTTTGGAGCGGCAAGTCTGAGGAGATAGATGAAGATGGGAGACATTCTGTGGCATATGTCACGAATTCCAACTCGATTTCAATGCCCTTGTTTTGTCATGCATGTTAGCTCGACAAAAATAAAACAACATTACAGCGGTGCCAAGTTAATCCTCGAAAAAATAAATAAACAATAGTTGTTTTTAATTAATTAAGCGTTATCAACCCAAGGAATCATTGTTCAAAACAATAGATAAATAAAAAGGTGCGAATCTAAAAGCAGGTCGTCCATTGTCGTTGCGCCACCGGGAAGCGAAGACGCTCCCAAAAATTGCAGCAAAAATAATTTGGCGGAAATCGAAGCTGACGAGGATTACATCGCCTCGTTACGTAAAACTTTATGCTTAATTACAAGTCGCATACAACGTAAGGTCGTAGAAAGTGAATCGGCTCGTGTGAACCGTCAAAAAAACCACCATCTTGCCAGTCTGTGGCGCGCCGTCCGCGCGAGTCGACGCTCCCGCCAAATTTGAATATCGAACGAACGCGACTTGACTTTTTAATTTTTACTTTTTTTTGGATGCGCGGTTAATGTCCAGTGTTTTTTGTGTCGATTCGTATTTAGTGTTGTGAATGATGTGATAGAAACATTTGTGCCAAAAATCATAAACGAGAAACTTTAATAGGGGATTTGTGAGTTTCACGAAATGGGAAACTTTGACAGGAGTAAAACCGGCACAATTTTCAAAATGGTAAGCCTTGTAATAATCAACTGCTGTCATTTAACTAAAATTTAAATAAATAAGGTGTAATGAAAATGAATGTACTATTAATACTAATGACCTCTGTGGATTCCTTTTACTTCGTACCGTCGTCGAGTATTTACTGGTAAACGCATTAAAAAAACTTGAGTTGCACACACACCCGGTAAACATTCCGAACGTGATAATTCCAATGCCGTTTTTGTACAAAAAAAAAACAGTTACCTACGATGGCAATTTTATTAGTTAAGTTATTAATTATTATTTAGTAACGTTTATTAAGTATGTTGATGCAAATCATACTATCGAAATTACAATACCTACCAACAATCTCATTTTTATTTAACATTTAATTTTCCATACGGCGAATTATCCTGCAAATTGCCTTATTATACCATATATACCAGATCACATCCGGTTTAAAACTGCTATTAATTAAAGTAGAGGCTTATTCTTAAAATTTGAATAATGTGATTATTAGTATAAATTAGTGACATAATAGTCCCTAGTAAATACATAAATAATTAATAGGTTGGTAACGAATACCGCGAAGAAAGCAGTTAAGTAACCAACAGGTTGTGACCGACGAACCTGCATTTTCACCGAATTCGATTTGCGAAGATTTCTCCGCTCGTTTATGAATAAAATATTGTTTCGCATATTTCTATTACGGTTATATGTTTTATGACGTGAGTAGCTGTGATGAATGAATATTATGTCTGTTAATAAAACTTATGCGAACCTACGAGGTACTCTGTGATTCAAACAACATTAGGACACCACATCGAATTTCTTTTATTAAAACTCTGCCATGCCAGTGGGTAAAGTCCCGGCGAGTCTGTTAATTGTATTGGATTGAGATCATTTTTATATTTGCCGCGCACGCAGACTTGCACGCGTGCCATGAGATCAATTAAATTGTATACTGTTGCGACAGCAAGACATTACAATGTACAGTCAACGTCAAATATAAGTATATGTACTGTCAGCTGAAGAGAATAACGTTACTCATGCATAAAAGTTTGTATCCATGCAGCGGGGGTCAGGTTTCTCTGCAGCGGACTGTACATTCCCAAAGTGCCAAAAATATCTGTACGTACGCTCTTTATCCTTTAATAGGGCAGAGGGTAATCCGATTTTTCATTGGTTTTCCATCTTATCTTACAGCAATAAGGTTCAAAATCAGGTGGTAACTATTTTACCAGTGCCCTATTAAGGGTTAAAAATCAAATAAATAAATAAATTACACCATTTTCATTAACGCCATATATGCATGATTTGTCACTGAGTGCATATAGCATTTTTTATGTTGACTGTACAATAGTGAATCTTCAAATCAATATACGATCCACAACGAGAATGTCACATGTAACTTCTATGGTTTCAGGCAGTAGTTTTCCGGCACCAGGCAGGCCGTACACTTGTACGAAAGGTTAGCTGGAAGAGATCCCTTAAAAGGATAGGTTTGCCTATGTGCAAACATCTTCAATTAAGTTTATTTTACAAGCTTTTATTTAGTTTCACCTGTCCCGTTGTCATCTGTAATCAAACTTTACAAGTTAAATTTGATCCACTTCCCGGTTTCCGATTGAGCTGAAATTTTGCATGCATGTATAAATCGGATGACAATGCAATATTATTATGACATAGAGCTGATCTGATGATGGAGACAGAAGGTGATCGTAGCAATTCCTAAACTACACAAGATAAACCTATCGTGTTTGGGCTCATTCGAACCGACTCAACAAGTAGTTTATGATTGTGGAAAAAAGTAATAAAAGCTTGTACCAAAAAAGAAATTTTTGACCAAAAACTTATTTGTGTTATGCACTTGATTTGAGCAATAAAGTGCTACTACTACTATTACTACACTTGTTTGCAGTGTACAGTAGACACACCCTTTTCACATACCCGAGGGCCTATTTTATTAATAATATTGATTTGGAATCCGTTTACTATTGGTTGCGCGCTCTCTTCACGGTCGCGGTTTGGGGTCTTCGCCTGTACCATACTCTATTACAATGTACTTAGGGTAATTATAATGATCCATCATAGATGATGCTGTATTTTCGTGTATTTGATTTTGTTATGGTGTTCCAAGCGTCCATAGGCGCCGGTGACCATGACCACTTACCATCAGGTGGGCTGTCAGCTCGTTTGCAACCGACGCGGTGTAAAAAAAAATGGGCGTCTTGCTGTCAAGCATGCGATACAGAGTCGATTGATTACTATAAATGAGGCTAAATTAATAAGCTAGGTATTTAAGAATTCAAATACATGCCTTATAGCATCTTATTTAGTAGATAATACATTTAAGTAAACAAAGTGCTTAGTCAATTTAAAAACATATAATCAAACGTTGTACTTGTATAACTTGTTTTGCATAATTTAATAATGATTGACTTTATTATGTCTACATACCCGTGGGTGCCTTAACTGTTAATTTTAGGAATTCACAATTGTTATAAAATGTTTCGTATAATTTGCCCATTATTTGTATATAGTTTGTAAAACAGCAGGAATAAAAAATCGTATATGCCGTGCTGAACCAATGTTTTACTTCTCTAATAAATGTTAACATTATTGCAGCTACAGAAACAGGAAAACCTAAAAATAAGTAGACATTTACACACACTAGTAGTACACATTTTAGTTGGAACCGAATTCTTGGGTATGTTAATATGGTTTTAGTCTTAGAACTGACTCAAAGGACTTGTAATATTGATTAATTTTCAATACATTATACTTACCTATGCAGATTTCAGGGATAAAACCGGAGTCATTCGTCGACTTATCTCGCTCTTTTATCTAAAAGCTTCTATCCCGCGGAGATATAATTAAGCGGATTGCCACGCCACCATCTGATGCGCCCTCCAAGGGCTCCACGTAACCAAACATATAGTACATACTCGTATGTTATATTTTCTTAGATGCTGATGTTTAGGCTTAGATGTGCTTAGACAGAGAGGTCCCTATAACATTACGAAAATTAGTGACAATAAATTGTGTAGTATATGTATGTGGCCAACATGGCCGCGAACCATACCCCATGTTAGCAGTGCGCACTTGCGGTAAGAGGCGCGCCCTTGGCTGCAGTCCGCCTCTTCGCATTCCGACACTCGTTTATTTTGCCCGCTCCTGAATCATGTGCCCATTGTTTTGGTCCACCAGACTGTGACATGCAAATAAGACTATAATATACATATAATAATAATATAACAACAAAAATTTGGAGTTCGGTTTCCATCGATTTTGGCATTCGTCCGAATGGACGTGTCCGAAAAATGCAAGAGTCGCTTTAGAAATATTCCTATTTTCTACGTGTGATTGAATTATGATATTCTGTTTCATTGAATGCAACCCGAATTTCACCAACTACCTGTATTATTGAGAAACAGACCATTTTCTTATTTACTAATCAAAAACGTAACAAAAAATATTAATTGTAACAAAAGCCCTGCAAAACTGTATTATGAGCTCGAATAAATGTGACATTTCATGTTTAAAGAAAGTTTTAAAGCCAATCTAGAACTGAATTATCGCACAAAACCCAGTCTTATGATCTGGCTTTCATGTTAACATCAGTAAAACGAATGTTGTTTTCAGACAAGTCGTTAATCACAACAATTGTTATTTTTTAATCTAGTTACGACTTTTACATGCCCGTTTTAGTTTCTAAGCTCAAAACAAAGGCATATCTCGCTTTTTCTGGCGCTAAAGCGAAAAAAGTGAGAGTTACATAGCTTTTTTGCCACGTGCTGACGACCAAACAACAAGACCTCTAATCTATAATAACTAGCTAGCGCATCATGGCTCCGGAAAAAATGGTACTCAAGTCTTCATTCAATAGAGTTCAACGCATTCAATCAAGACTCATTCAACGTAGAATCGGCAATTGTTCCTTTCAACTGAATAATGATGGAACAGGTGCTCAGTGTAATCGTTCGTAATAAGATTAAACGGTATATATTTTCATAGATTAGTTTTGAACCAGTAAATAGAGTTATTTACGGGTTAATTAAGTCAACGGGTTAGCAGTAAAGTAAGCACCAGTTGCAAACGAAATAAGACTGGGTTTTGTGCGATTTTTTCGTTTTCAACTGGTGCTTACTTTAAGTAGACACGTGTGTTACGTTGCATTTTGATGATGATTATGGTCATACAAATACAATCACACAATAAAACGGTGGAGTGCATGAAAAAATATATAAATTTTATGTTTTACTTCTCTAATAAATGTTAACATTATTGCAGCTACAGAAACAGGAAAACCTAAAAATAAGTAGACATTTACACACACTAGTAGTACACATTTTAGTTGGAACCGAATTCTTGGGTATGTTAATATGGTTTTAGTCTTATAACTGACTCAAATCCTAGACAAAGGACTTGTAATATTGATTAATTTTCAATACATTATTACACATGGTGCAAAATGTGCACTTATACTTAGCTAAACCTAGGTACGGTATCCTGTGCCCAAAACCAGGTAAACCTGTCTTAAAGGGAACAGGGGTAATTTTTTAACGAGAATAATAAACAAATAAATAAAATAACCTAGTTAAAATTACTAATAAAAAATTTGGCCCCGATCGCTGTCAATGGGAAGGGTGCCCAGAAGGCTGGCTGTATTACCTCGCTGCACGGCAATACTAATTCGCTGAGCGAAATAGAGGCCAGCCCTCTGGTCACCTGAAGCCTCTATTAGGCGCTTCGAGAGATCTATGAATAGTCGACGCGCGCTCGGTCCCCACGGCCCCAAAGTTTCAACGCCAAACGCCGCAAACATGTAGCCACTTCCTAGGGCGGCATATTTGCGGCGCTTTAGGTTTTCGGCGGAGGATGCCGCAGCACCAGCAGCAATTTGGGTGTTTGGAATATGGGACGGTGCCAGAGTATCAACGCAAGTAGCATCCCAAACTAGCGGCCGACCCATACTCCAAGGCACCAGTGTCATTCCGTCGGGCCTTTTGCCGTCGTCCCTAGCCACACCGCTAGGTTCTAAGACTGCCGGCAGTTTGGCACTGACAAGGGCCCGTCGGATGACATCATTGATGCTGGCATGGCGGGGGATCCTCCCAGCGCTTCGAACGCACGAAAGGCCGTGGTGACCCAGGCGGTGGACCATGACACCACATTGACAGCGATGTGACTGGTTTGTTGGAGCCCCCAAACGTAGGCTAGTTGCCAGGCGGAAAGTAGTATTATCCAGGAAAGTACCAATATTTTGTGAGGGTATTGCTTGGAGCCATAGACCTGACTCCCACTCTGCAGAAGCGAGGAGACGAGCTCGGTCTGACGAACTAGTTGACGTATCCAACAGATTTTTCCGTACTAGTTGACAGAGCGGCTCGTCCCATCGCCTCTGCGAGCAGGGATTGTCAGGCTGGTCTGTATTAGGACATGTTAAGGACCAAACGTTCTTCGCCTCGGAGCAGTGTGCAGCCTCCAGGGACCCGATGGAACGGGCTAAAATTTTGCCTATTAGGCTTTGAGTAACATGCACCGAGGATAAGAACGCAGGTAGAGCCACACAGGAAATTTTGCGGATACCCAGGCCACCGAACCTAATAGGTAGGCTAGCCTGGGTCCAGGTTCTTTCGTCAAAAGAAATGTTGAAAATGGATGTGAGGGTTTCTACTACTAAGGTATCCAATTTTGAGATCAAATTGGGATATTTCCAAAGATGAGATCCACGAAGAATGTATGTAAATTTTGGGACGAAAAGACAATATTTGATAATATAATAAGCTGAGTGGAGGTTAATTTTGGCCAAACGATGTGATGTGGTTTTAAATTTTTGAATTTTGTTGTCGACGAAATTTTCAAAGGCCTGGTCCAAGACGGGACAACCGAGGAGGTGAAGCGATTCTTTCGATATAATTCTGATGCCAGGAGCAAGATTTTTAAAAAGGTCTATTGTATTTTCTTTATTTAAACAGGAATCGTTAATAAAAAGTTCGCATTTAGAAAAATTTAGGGAGAGACCAATAGTTTTCATATCAGTGATTATCTTTTTAAAATCTTCGTAAACAGAAATCACTTCACCGCCGAGGGTCCCGTCATCCAGATACCACACGTTTAATTTTGAATTTAGATCTTTAATGATCGGATGTATAGCGAGACTGAAAATTGCGGGGCCCAGGGGGTCGCCTTGTTGACAACCTACTGATGAAGCCAGAACGTTGGTATTATACAATAATTTAGACGGAGAACTATAGCACTGCCAAAGGAATTTGTATGTTGAAGGAATTTTTTCTTTTATTTGTGTCAACAAGGCGCCTCTGTCTACAGAATTGAAGGCATTGCAAACGTCCACCTTCAGCAGAACTTCTCCTGCGTCATGATCGAGGAAAGTTCGCACGGCGTGTACAGCAGCTTCGCAGCCACTCTTGGAACCGAACCCCAGTTGGACGGGCTGAAGTTCAGGAGTAAGCCGGGTAAGGATGGAGCGGCAGGCAATCTTGGCGGCAAGGCGTCGGAGAGTAGTACCAACAGCGATGGGCCGAATGCCACCATCCTTTTTCATTAAGGCACAGAGATTGGCTCCATACAGGACGTCCTTAATATCATCAGGGACTTGACCAGCCAGCATAACGTTCACTAGGGCAGTCAGGTCTTTTAAGAGTATTTCCCCAGTTTCTCCACAGCCGTAGCACAGAAGATCTTTCAGGTGCTGAGGTTATGATTAAAATTAACAAAAACTTTATCGCAAAATACCATGTTTCGGAGTTACGAGAAAAAAGGCATTCTGGCATGTAGACATTTTGACATTAATTCGTTTTGAATGTAGGGGTATTGGAGTATTATGCTAAATGAAACGAAATAAATAAATAATAATAAATATTAGGAGACATTGTTTTTTACACAAATCGAACTAGTCTCATAGTAAGCTCAATAAGGTTTGTGTTATGGGTACTAGACGACGGTATATTTAATAGATATATATGTATAAATACTTCCCGGCGACCCGGGTATGTCCTAAAACTACGACCAAAACCACCGGGGGATGGGCAGTAGCATCCCTGGAGTGCGGTGGAGATAATGCGACCGCCAACCCGCATGCCAAGCGTGGCGATTATGGCATTTACCCCCCATGAAATTGGGGGAGGCCTATGTCCAGCAGTGGACGTCCTTGGGCTGATATGGTTATGGTGGTATATAATATACTTAAATACATAGAAAACATCCAAGTCTCAGGAACAAATATTTCTGCTCACCACAGAAACAAATGCCCTTACCGGGATTCGAACCCGGAACCTCTAGCTTCGGAGGCAGTGTCACTACCAACTAGGCTAAACAGGCCGACAAAAATTGTAATGCAACCTGGTAGGTTTTAACCAGTTTTTTTTGGCCAATGCAGCGCTAACGCAGCCATAGATAAGTTGAACTCCTTTCTTAAAGTTATGCCAGACGCATGAAAAACATCGCAAGCGCAGCAATATCGTTTCATAACAGCGCCCGATTCCTACTGTGAGTTAGCAATACCACGCAATACCCAACATTATTGGAAATACGAGTATGACGATGTGATGATACATATAATAGTACATTTCGATGCTAGTGCGGAAAGTATGTCATTTCTTCACGAGTACCGAGGGATGCCACGAGCCGCAGGCGAGTGGCAACACTCGGGACGAGTGAAGAATGACATTTCCGCACGTGTATTGAACGACGTTTTTTAATACAGTTGCGAAAAAATAAGAAAAACAACAAGTAATAGTTATAAAAACAATATCGAATGTTGCCTTTAGAAACTTAAAACATGCTTGCAGTAAGTAAAAACGCCTCTTCTTTGACAGGCGTTTCGGCAGCTATTCCGTTCCACTCAGACAACTTATTAAGAACGGTTTTTCAATATTCAATATTAAAAAATAAACGTGTTATAATGACGAAGAGGTAAGTAATAAAATATGAAATGTGTATATTTTTCGTATTCTGATATTAACAGTAGGTTTTTATGTTGATTACGACGTTTAAAGGAAACTAATATTTAACACCCAGCAATAAGGAGTCATGCATTGGAACAAGCATAAATTTTAAAAAAATTGGAAAAGTGAAAAGCACTAGTGCGCGAAAACCAACTTTCCGCACGCTAAACAGCTACGTAAAGTAGCACTTTTTGAGCAATGTATTAAAAATTATAGTTAAAGTGCAACAAAAACTGGCAACCGTACTTGTCTTCTCGAAGATCTACGGTTCGTAAATAAATGCTAGTTATAAGAGAAATATTATAAAGAATTTATTTAAACTTTATGACACATAAGAAACCTTATCGTAAAAAAGGCGGACTTAATGCCATATGTCAACTTTAAGGCAAAACAGAAAAAATGCAATTGTAGGTACTGAAACAAATCGTTAAACTATGCTATAAAAATACATTGCTTAGGCACTGTAAAATCAAATCTTTTTGACAGATTTGAGCATACCTATTTTAAGACTGCTATTAGTTTTGGCTTGGAATAGCTGTCAATCCACAATAATCACATCGCTGGATCACACCCAAAAGTCACTACAAAATCTAACGTTACTCTTATAAACCTCATATCTCAGTACTGAAGCGATGGTGAGATACGAGCTTTATGTTAAGTAGATATTTGTTACTTAGTGACTTGGTTATCAGCCGAAGATATAGACAAACCCACACATTGTAAATAATGAATTAATATTGGGGGACAAATTTATACAAATCGACCTAGTCCCAAACTAAGCTAAGCTTGTACTATGGGTATAATATTAGATGACGATATAGGTACATAGTTATATAGATAAATACATACTTAAATACATAGAAAACATCCAAGACTCAGGAACAATATTCGCGATAAATACACAAATAATACTCTGACCGGGATTCGAACCCGGGACCTCCGGTTTCGTAGGTAGGGTCACTACCAACCAACTAAACCAAAGTGGTCGTCTTGTAAATATGTGGAAACCTCTACCCCACTCTCACTCTCTCTCTTAAGCTTTCTCTTTATGTACTCTTATCTCTAATCCCATTCTAATCTAGGTAATACAGGATTAATTCTCAAATGAAAGGGAAACAGAGATACAAATCATTCAAATCATATTGAGATTTCGGACTATATCATAAACTATGTGATGTATGAACAAGCTGGACCAATAATGAGTAATGGATGTCCGGAAATTATCCGGTTCCATAATGTCAAGGCCGTCTGGCTTGTCAAGAGGACCTTTTCGGGCCGTAATCGTCGCATCAATCTTTGCGCCCAAAGGCTGTATGGTGTATAATTAGCCGCTGTGGCCTATTATGACGAGTGGACGGCTATGACGGGGTATATCGTGGCGACTAAAAGAGCGTTCAATTTTAAATTCTGCACGTTAATAAATTGTTGGTTTGATATTTCTGAGTAAAAAAACAGGATTCGATTCGTGATTCAATATGTAACTTGTTCTCAGGTTTTTTTAATAAATATAAACAACCACATACACATACATACATAAACTCACGCCGTTATCCCATGGGGTAGGCAGAGACCAAATAAAGCCAAATACTACGGTCCTTAACAACCAAAATTTCAAAAGACATGTTAAAGATAAACAGATTAACCACTATGATTACTCAATAGTGCTTTCAGGTATCTCTCGCTCAATCAATCACTCTTTTACACTCATGCGGCCTGTCATCAGCCTGTCATAGGAACCCTATATTTTGATTCTGGACATTTTCATTTTGAACATGAAGACAGAGAGCTACTTACTTGGGTAGGTAGTCACCAGTGTTAATATCTGCTACAACATATTTATATCAACATATATTCTATTTATAGGGTCATTATGTATCAGATATTTTTTCCGCCTTTGTTTTGGCAGATATTAATTATTTATTTATCGTATGGCATTATCACTGGATATAACATTTTTAGCAGGTATTAATTGTTGGTGACTGTACGTACAGTTTTCTCTTGACACTAGATTCTGTATGTAGCTCATTTTGAGCACTGGGCCCGCGTAGCTTCTTCTGCAGCTGACTGAACAGTACTTTTTGACGAAATAGATGTTTGACAGACACAAATCATTGTCGTCGGCACCCGCATAGCACGAGCGTCATTGTCGTCGCTATCGGATGAATTACACATCGAGGAGCGCGAGAGAGGAGTTCAGTCGAAGCGGCATGTGGGGAGGGCCATGATACAATAATACAAGTTATACAAGGTATGAAATCCCGGGGAAAGTTCGTTGTGCGACTAACACAACCCTACGTCATCACTGCGGTGGTTGCCATTTTATCACTTATCGTCGTGGATAAGACATTCGTCGCGTTCTAACAGGTATGCCAGTGCGACAGTGACGGGTATATTTATTATCCACGACGATAAGATGGCAACCATTATACGCAGCTACTGTACAGTGTAGGCTGGTGTCACGATCCGGAACAGCAGACTTTTTTTTATGACATAAGAGACAAACGAGCAGACGAATCGCCTGATGGTAAGCGATTAGCGCCGCTCATGGACACCCGCAACACCAGAGGGGTTGTAAGTGCGTTGCCGGCCTTTAAGATGGGAGTACGCTCTTTTCTTGAAGGTTTGAAGGTCGTATCGGTCGTGTTTCCTTAGACTAGACTATTGGGCCGGCCTTTTATCTGTTATAAGTTTGATCGGAGCTGAGATGCAGGGGAGTAAGTTACAGAACTGTCAGAAGTGGCTACGCATACAAAAGTCATTAGGTACTCATTATTATACTTCTGACGGTGACTGTACTTTATTGGATAAGCGAGTACGATCGGCCTCGAGGGCGCGGCAATGTCAACGGGTCGTTCGCGACGAGGAATGTTGTCACCGGTGAATTCAACACTGACTACATTATGTGTGACTCCGCGTTGCCACGATACGAAGATAGTCAGGTTTTTCCTCAATGCCAGTCAAGTGAAATTATCGAACCTAAAAAACCCAAGCTTAAAGCTTGAAACACAGAGTCGTTGCGGGGCGTTGTCGTAAAGGGCACTATCGAACGGGGTCCGGGGCACGTTGCACCAAAAAATGGCGCGGTATACGATAGCGCGGTAGAGCCTAAGTAGGTGGCGTGTGTAACACATGAAATATGAAGCAGTAATCGACAGTCGACAGTTTCGGAAAGATCAAAACTGTAAAGTCGCCTCCGCCCCGTACCGCGCCGCGCCCGCTCTGTGCGTTCGGAGCTTAAAGTTGATGGGTCAGCAGGCAAAGATAGGCGAGGCTATGCAAAAAAAAAATCTACCGCGGCTTTGCGGATCAATTTTGAATATTTCGATGTGATGTGGTAAGGAGTTGTGGACTGATATATATATAAATGTGTACTTTCGTTTCCACTTCGTTTCTAATGATGCACCTCATTATTTTTGTATCGATTGATGAAAATTATAGTTTAATGTTGCCTTTTTTGTTTCTACTCGTATTGGAGGCCACGTTGAATATTTTATTAGTTTTCCGTATGCTACAAAGATCACGATATTTCACGTTTTGTATTGTGTACATTTTAAGCTACTGTAATATGACTCAATCGTTGCTCTATAACCGTATTTAAAGAGCACAATCATCACGAAGTGACCTCATTATCATTGTACAAACATTCCGACTTGACCCGGTGACGTCACCGATACAGTTCCGCAAATCATATTAAGAAGTCCGTTTGGTAAATGGATAAACCAGTGACGTAGCATCAGTAATACGAGTACCTACTTCTTGACTAGAAACTGCAGGGCCATAATTTCATTCGACTTAATTGATAGGGTTCAGGGACATCAACACAATCCAACAAATCTTTATTGACCACCGTATACAAATGAATCAGTTATAAACAGCAACATGTAGGTAAAGAAAGGTAGACAACAGGCGGCCTTATCGTTAAAGAGCGATCTCTCCTAGACCTTACCTTTAGGTAGCAGACAAAAAATAGGTTAAGCAGTAGGGTAAAACAGAAATTACATCTACATGTAATATATTGCTTTTGTTTTGTCTCGTTCATTCTTCATGAAAGTGGGTATATCGCTATGATATTATATAGTGGATGACGGGCTTACTATCGGATCTTGTATTCAGCGACATAATCGTCGCGTCGTACGCACTCGTGAATGCTGCAAGATAAAACGGTTTCAAGGGCTTTCTCAGAAGTCTGATGCTACCGAAGCCTTGAAAAATACAATATATGTGTGCATGCGATGGTCTTGCATACCACATAAGGCATGAATCACACTGGCGAGGCCTGCGGTGGCGGTCAATAGTAAATTTGACAGCTAATGACAAGTTTACTATTGACCGCCGCGGCCAGGCCGCGCCAGTCTTAATAAATGATCAAATAAAGCATCTATCACGTTCGAATACTACCGAAAAAAACTGACTACGCTTTTGTCACTTTTCATAGCGACTATAGTGTGAAGTCTGGTAATAAGGAACTCAGTTTGCCTGTCAAACGTATCGTCATCCTGCCAACCCCTCAAGTCGGAAGAAGCTGAGAGTCACCTGTACTAATATTCTCGCGACGCGGATATGAGCGCACCTGCTTGCGCGGCGGTGCGCGACGCTTTTCTTATATCACCGACAGTCGCCAATGAATGCGTTCGTACAATGACCGGTGTGATTCTGATTGCCATGCGATTTCCAAATAACCAGGCGCGTTGTTCTTTTAGGGTGAGTTGTACCAAACCAGCTAAACTGTAGAATGAACTGTCGCCTGCGGTATTTCCGATTTCAAACCTTCAAGAAAAGAGCGTACCTACTCCCATCTTAAAGGTGTGCGGGTGTCCATGGGTAGCGCTAATTGCTACCATCAGGCGATTCATCTGCTCGTTTGTCTCCTATTTCATAAAAAAAAAACCGTTGTAACTGTAAGTGGTGTTTCATAAAATCTTATTGTACGTAAAGTTTGACAGGCGAAATGTTTAACCCGTCTTCAGTGCGCTATATCATTATATATCTTCGTTTGGAATTCACTTAAAAACTGTTATGGTTTTAATCTACATCATTATTAATTCATATCCGTCTTTTTTCAGCATATACAATCACCGAAAGTATTTACCATTTTACGCTCAATTACGTAATTTGAAAATGGACCTACTTTGAAATTAAACATTAAAATTGTACATTTATATATCTACCGGCTTGTCTTAGATTTACATAAATAAAATAGTGTAGGTATCCAATCTCTTTTTCATCAAGATCTATATAGTTGTAGATAAAATACGGAGAGTAGTAAATTTAGATGTGTATCAAGGAATGCCGGGCACCCGCTCTCTCCTTGTACGGTCGCCAGCACACCGCCACAATCGAGGCGAGTCCCATGCCCAATTTGCACAATAAGCGAGCATCATACAGGGGGAAGGAGGGGTCCTAAAGTAGGTCCACTGCTCTTTTAAAACAATAACTCTAGATCGGCTCTGTCACCTCGCGAAAAGAATGTCATATTCAAATTAAAAAAAAAAACTATAAAATAATTAAACCTGCTCACAAAATTTTAAATCGGTTGAAAAATGCGACCTCTAGAGGATAACACCGGGAAATCCGCTGGCCGGACATACGAAAGCATTTTTGCCAAAGCTGAAACAGAGACCTTATTAGTTACTTCACAAACTTAGTTCAAAAATATTTCCCCTTCTCAGCCTGATATTGACTCGCTTGTACCATTTTGTCACTTAAACAGAATTGTCCGCCCTCAACAAATCTTAAGTTGCCTGGAGCATCGTGCGCAGAACGCTCACCGCATTTCTTTGTTGTAAACCAAGCTCAGTCCTTAGATACTATTTGGTCACTTTAGTTATTTAGGTAGGTATGAGACTGCATGTAGGTACATACATTATCATACTAGGTAATCAGAAATTGACACCAGTAAAACGCCTCAGGCAAGGAAGTAAAGCTTAAGGTATTATATAAAACATTATGCGCTGTCAAATAGTTGGCTTTCTAACAAACTCGTTTAGTTATTCAAACAGGCTGTGGACATGGTTTTTACCTGCTAATATTTCATAATATACATGCTGAATAAGTTAACTTCGCAGTAGGTACCTACTTGAAGTTAAGTAATTTATATTTGTAGTTATAATTTTAAACTATTTCTGTATAAGGGCATGCTGTACAATTATTATTTCATCTAATATTGTCATATAAATAGTTAATTGCCTTACTGAGGTGTCCTTACTTTAAATATTACAGTGTCACATATTTTCTAAAACGTTGGTTCACAATTGCAGTTTATTAATTACAAACAGCATTGTTCTAGCCCAGTATTAAAACTTGCTTGATCGCCGAATCGTGGCGTGTTGCTATAAGTTCTAATAGTCATCCATCAATATGTTTTCCATTATTTTGGTACAGGTACACAGCCATTTTATAAGATACACTAGCATTTGCCCGCGGCTTCGCCCGCGTACTAAGCGAAATTTTTAACCGTCTACAAAGAATAGGTTCGTATGTTTGTCCACGATTATCTCGCGTTTGGCTGAACCGATTTAGATGCGGTCTCCAGAAAAGTAGTTGTTACATTCTGGGGGTTTCGGTATACGAAGTTTGGTGATTGTGATTCATTAACAGATGAACAGATGAAAAGTCAGTATACATTCTGAAAACCGGCAAACTGTTGAATTTCATTTGATTTTGGCAAAAATAAGGATCGAATACTATTATCATACATTTCCGAGAGGCCGAAGGGGAAAGGGCCGATGAAATAAAAGCATGTCTTAAATGGCCCTTAGTAAAAGTATCTGTGTACTACAGTATCTGTGTAGTACAGTAGTACCCATAGGTCTGTAAACGACCAAGCAGCGCGCTGCGGTCATAAACTGTGGTCCTTTGAAGTACAGAAATAAGGCTAATTCAATATCACGTGTAAAGGCTGATTCACAGTAGACCGTTCTGTGTCCGGGCCGGCCCGTTTTCTATGACAGCAAACGCAACGGCCGGCGTATTTCTCTAGAAGAAAACGGGCCGGCCCGGACACGGAACGGCCTACTGTGAATCATCCTTAACATTTATTTTGCCTAAAATTAAATTTATTAGGTAGGTTTTGCCAGTTCCCATTGGAGCATCCAAAAAGAAAATTTGGCCTCACTTCCATTCGCACTCCTTACTTCAGTCCGTCTGTTACAACCAAGTTGCTTTTACTGGACCGATTGAATTGCAAATTGGCACAAACTATCAAGAATTTAGAGCGCTCGTGGCCCAGCGGCACCCGCTTACCGCGTGCGGTGTGCGAGGTTAAGCAATGTGGGCGCAGGTCAGTTCTTGGATGGGTGACCGCTTTGAGTAATTACTACTGGAAGGCACGCTAAGCCGTTGATCCCGGCTGCAATCGTTAAGCCAAGTTAGAGGCCTTCGAGCGGCTTGCGAACTCCTAACAGTCAAGTTGCCCACTCACTTGACAAAGGGGGGTCGAAGTTGCACCACGTCCGTAGGGAGTACCCACCGTTACCCTACACGTGACCCATGGGTGGTGCTAAAAGTGCAACAAAAACTGGCAACCGTACTTGTTGATTTAAATGGAAAAAAATATCGAAACCTCTATGTCGTTTTTAAAAGCAAGTCCATAGATACCCCACACGCCTATATAATAACATTAAACTTTTTTGCATACAGGCATGTATGGAGTGCCAAATTTTACCTCAGATTCGTATTCAGAGACCTCTCGGACGCTCACATATTGATTTTGAACAAAATCGGGAAGAAAAAAAGATAAACAATATGGCCGCCACTTTCACAAATTTTACCTTGTATTCGTATTAAGAGACCTCTCGGACACACAGATATCGATTTTGAACGAAATCGGGACGAAATTGAAGAAAATCAATATGGCCGCCTTTTTTTCCAAATTTTACCTCGGATTCGTATTAGGGGACCTCTCGGATGCTCAGATGTCGATTTTGAACGAAATCGGTTTGGAAATGAAGAAAATCAATATGGCTGCCACTTTTTCCAAATTTTACCTCGGATTCGTATTAGGGGACCTCTCGGACGCTCAGATATCGATTTTGAACGAAATCGGGTTGAAATGAAGAAAATCAATATGGCTGCCACTTTTTCCAAATTTTACCTCGGATTCGTATTCGGGGACCTCTCGGACGCTCAGATATCGATTTTGAACGAAATTAGGAAGAAGATGAAAAAATCAATATGACTGCGACTTTTTCCAAATTTTACCTCGGATTCGTATTAGGGGTCCTCTCGGACGCTCAGATATCGATTTTGAATGAAATCGGGTTGAAATGAAGAAAATCAATATGGCTGCCACTTTTTCCAAATTTTACCTCGGATTCGTATTCGGGGACCCTTCGGACGCTCAGATATCGATTTTGAACGAAATTGGGACTAAAAAAAGATAATCAATATGGCTGCCACTTTTACAAATTTTACCTCGGATTCGTATTAAGAGACCTCTCGGACACACAGATATCGATTTTGAACGAAATCGGGTTGAAATGAAGAAAATCAATATGGATGCCACTTTTTTCAAATTTGACCTCGGATTCGTATTCGGGGACCTCTCGGACGCTCAGATATCGATTTTGAACGAAATTAGGACGAAGATGAAAAAATCAATATGGCTGCGACTTTTTCCAAATTTTACCTCGGATTCGTATTAAGAGAACTGTCGGACGCTCAGATATGGATTTTTAACGAAATCAGGGACCAAAGGGGAAAAAATCAATATGGCCGCCACTTTTTCCAAATTTTACCTCGCAATCGTATTACGAGACCTGTCGGACGCTCAGATATCGATTTTGAACGAAATCAGGTTGGAAATGAAGAAAATCAATATGGCTGCCACTTTTTCCAAATTTTACCTCGGATTCGTATTCGGGGACCTCTCGGAAGCTCAGATATCGATTTTGAACGAAATCGGGACGATAAAAAAGATAATCAATATGGCTGCCACTGTCACAATTTTTACCTCGGATTCTTATTAAGAGACCTCTCGGACGCTCAGATTTCTATTTTGAATGAAATCGGGACGGAAATGAAGAAAATCAATATTGCCGCCACTTTTTTCAATTTTACCTCGGTGTCGTATTAGGGGACCTCTCGGACGCTCAGATATCGATTTTGAACGAAATGGGACGAAAATGAAGAAAAGCAATATGGCCGCCACTTTTGCCTAATTTTACCTAGGAGTCGTATTAAGAGTCCTCTCGGACGCTCAAATATCGATTTTTGTCGAAATCGTATCGGACGGCACTGATTAATAAAACCACTTACAATACATTGACTCAAGAAAGGTCGTATCTTCATAGGGAATTCACGGCACTTCATGCGCCTTTAGACCTAGGAACCTACATGCCAAATTTGATATCTCTCGAGTCTCGAACCAGCAGTTTGAGCTGTGCGTTGATATGTCACTCACTCAGTCAGTCATTTTCTTCTTGCAATTTGGCACCTACTTTTTAAGTTTTCATGCCCGCAATATTAAATTTCAAAATCAATGCCATTTTCGAAATTAACGACCCAAAAAATCATAAAAATCACACCCATATTAATATTTAGACATTCCAACCCCCTCGGACCGTAACAAAGGGGATGGTATTTCACGTCCTCCACGTGGGATTTTAAAATTATTGTTGTTTTCGTAATCAGCGATCCGATAAACCATAGAAACCACACCCATATCGATTTTCAGAATTTGTCACCAGATTTCCCCCTTTTAGGGGTTGATTTCTCAAAAAACCTGAAACACATGTTTACTCATTTATCGTTAGAAATACTCCTGTGAAGTTTCGAATAAAATAATCTAACTAATCTTGATTCCCCATACAAACTCGGACCCCAATTTCACCCCCTTAGGGGTTGAATTTTGAAAAATCCTTTCTTAATGCACCTTAAGACCTTATACGGAACGTACATACTAAATTTGGAATCTCTAGAACCAGCAGTTTGCGCTGTGCGTTGATATGTTGGTCACTCAGTCAGTCAGTTATTTCTTGCAATTTGGCACAAACTTTCAAAAGTTTTCATGTCCACAATATTAAATTTCAAAACCGATGCCATTTTCGTAATTAACGTCCCAAAAAAACATAAAAACGACACCCATATTAATATTTAGACATTTCATCCCCCTCGCACCCCAACAGGGGAGGATGGTATTTCACGTACTCCACGTGGGATTTTAAAATCATTGTTAATTTCGTTATCAGCGACCTAATAAACCATAAAAACCATACCCATGTCGATTATCAGAACTTGTTTCCACCTTTCCCCCTTTTAGGGGTTGATTTCTCAAAAAACCTGAAACACGTGTTTACTCATTTATCGTTAGAAATACTCCTGTGAAGTTTCGAATAAAATATTCCAGCTAATCTTGTTTCCCCATACAAACTTCGGACCCCCATTTCACCCCCTTAGGGGTTGAATTTTGAAAAATCCTTTCTTAGTGCACCCCTAGACCTTATAAGGAACCTACGTGCCAAATTTGGAATCTCTAGGACCAGCGGTTTGGGCTGTGCGTTGATATGTCAGTCAGTCAGTCAGTCAGTCAGTCAGTCAGTCAGTTTCTTCTTTTATATATTTAGATGAACTATTAACCCTTTAAAAGCCAAGAACGCCTAAAGGTTTATGTTGTCGTGCCTACGGCGCCAATAATGGCTATAGGTGCACCTATAGCGCGTGAGATACGTTGTCAAAGTCACCTTCGTGCTTTACACTAAGGTTCATATTCTATCTCTTATAATAAGAAGTTTGGGTGTAAGTGTCACTGCTATTTATTATGAAGAATGGCGTTCAAAGGGTTAAAAAACAAAGACAATTTTTTCCCCTTGTAGTTGTAAGCTAAGCAGTAGGTAACGTAAGTAAGTAAACGATCAGACAGATACCACTTACTGATCCGCAGTCATGCGCTCGAAAATTCATGGACATGCATATTCAGAACTTCCGGCTACCACAAACAACACACAATTAAACTATTATTAAATGTGATGACATTAATCCATAGCCCGTTCCCATAAAAACAAATATCAAAATTTATCTTAATTTAACAAAGCACTTGTTAACGAGGGACCCATTACAAGCTGTATATTTAACGTAACAGACAAATCCGATGATTAAGCCACAAGGTCCCTTTCGGTTCCCAACGGGTAGGAAATCTATTGTTGCTAGAAGGCTGCTCCATGGCCGGTACTATTTTAATTACAGTTACCGGTGATACTCGTGTATCTGAGAAGTATTCTCACACATACAAAATGTCAGAGATATAAGGGCTTTAAGATTACTGTACAAAGATGTACATTATTTTCTGCAACGATGCGTGTGTAGGCACTTTGCATTAGCCCCAAATAAGGCTATTAACCTCGCACACGCATCAACATATCCGAAGTGCAATATTAATCATAAGCTTAGCAATAAATTAGTGTACGATTGACCGGTAAGAATAAAGCACCTCTCCATAACGCGGTCTTTTTATTCCTCGGCACTCGTCCTCACTGACAAAGCAATGCATCCGTATACATTGTTTTTTGGTCCTTCAATATGTGGACCTTCGGTTCGATTTTAACGCCGTCGCCGCGGAAAAATAGTGCCCGAGGTCTGTGATCTTAACCAGTGACATTGACAAATGACATTAAATCGCGAGTGCATACAGCATCCTGCATCAGCATAATAGCACCCAGCACCCAGCAGCTAGCACCAGCAACAGAGCAGCCAGCCTCTTGCAGCGAGCAGACGAATAAGTAGCCGCATTTCAAGTAAGATCTTTCCATATTTTACACCTTGCATCTATCATCAAAATGACATCCGAATTGATCGCCCGCCAAGCTGAGATTTTGGAGGAGATCAGGAAAATACAAGCCAATTTTAAAAAGGACTCTGCGAGCAGGAAGACTCTAAAATATGTAACCGACCGATTGGAAAAGTTGGAAGCTCTGTGGCAAGAGTGTCAACAGAACGACACAGAGTTACAAAAAGAAAGTGACAAAAATCATCAATACTTCACCGACAACATACTAGAGGTCATTTCCGGTTGGTACTCAGGAACGCGCAAAGCCCTGCAAGCCGTCAACGTGCCGGCGACTACTGAATCCACCGCGGGCCCTAGTGACAGGAAGGTATATCTCGGGGAGGACGAAAATCCCGCAGCAAAAGTGATATTTGACTCCAGCAAATTTCTCGGGGAGGACATCAAGCTGTTGGAACTTAAGCAGTTGCAAAATGCCAACTTCCGGGCATTGAAAAGGTGTGTGGAAAACACACAAGCTGACAACCTTGTTGAAAAGTGGGAAATTGAGGATAAACTGAAAATATTGCAATCCCGATGGAACACAGTAGAGAACTTACATTTGCAAATTGACAGTATTACCAACGGCACTGACATCGACTATTATGACAATTACATGTTACATGAGCTGAAATATGAGCGGTCTAAAAGGCAACTTAACAACAAACTTTCATCTTCCATTCATCAGCAGTTATCAGTACCTAAATTGGAGATTCCCCAATTTTTCGGGAACTACACGCAGTGGCCTACTTTTAAGGATCTCTATACTGAGGCTATTCACAACAACCCCACCCTCACAAAAACCCAGAAAATGCAGCACTTGAAGGGAAAACTGAAGGGTGAAGCGGAAAAACTTGTGCAACATTTACAAGTAAGTGCCGAAAACTACGACGTGTGCTGGGACTTGTTGACACATAGGTATAACAATAAACAACTCTTATTCACTAAGCAACTGCAAGCATTCATGAGACAGCCTAACATACAAAAGCAATCGGCCTTAGAGTTGAAACGGCTATATGACACTAGCATGGAAACCCTACACGCAATCCACAATTTGGGCGTGGATACTTCTTCATGCGATCCAATATTTGTTCATATTTTATGTGAAAAAATAGACACTGATACCTACGCCGATTATATGGAAGTAAGAGCCCATCCGCGGGAGTTGCCAACCTTTGACGAATTCATGAATTTCATTGAAGCGAAATTCACTGCATTAGAACCACTGACAAGAAGAAAACCTGACAGCAACCCGACCAAACAACTGCAAGGATCATACCGACATACACAAACCTTCAATAAATATTCAAAACCCGTAAATCAGCCAACAAAAGGCGCATTTACCCCACATTACAATTATAATTGTCACGTATCTGCAAATAAAATTAAATGTCCATTGTGCAACGATGATCACGCATTATTTCAATGCAAGCAATTTCTAAGCATGTCAACAGGCGAGCAAATAAAATATGTTACAAAGTCCAACGTGTGCAAAAACTGTTTATATGTGCATACCAAGAATTATTGCAAATCAGAAAAACGCTGCAAGGAATGCAATGAGCCTCACAATACTGTGTTACATAAGGCCTTTGGAAATGTAGCGGCCCCGAAGCCAACGTCCTCATTACCGCACGCGTCAACTTCGACGGCCATGTCACCACAAAGGCATATGCAAAACAATTTCGTTGCCGGGAGTAGCGACGAAATTCTTCTCCCCACGGCACTAATTCAAGTGGCTAACAGTCATGGGGAGTATATCACACTTAGAGCCCTCATCGATCAGGGCTCGGAGATTACGCTTATTAATGAAAACACAGCACAGAGATTAGGGTTGCAGAGGGAGCAACTTAGAGCAAACGTATCTGGCGTCGGGACTCTATCGAACAAAAGTAGAGGAAAGGTAACTTTACAATGCAAATCTTTACATAACGACTTCGAATTTTCAACGGACGCACTAGTGATGACACGCGTCGTTAGTAATTTACCCAGCGCTACATTCGAAAAAAGAAACTGGGAGCATATAGAGGGCATTACACTAGCAGATCCGAAATATAACATATCCCAACCCATAGATATCCTCCTAGATGTGGAGGTATATAATCAAATAATGATGAATGGGTTAGTGAAAGGCTCAAACATACCCATGGCGCAACAAACAAAGTTAGGTTGGATACTGTCGGGAGCGGTGAAAACTTACAACTGTCACGCAGTAATTAATGACACTGAGGACTTAGCAAAATATTGGGAGATCGAAGACATCACTGACACAAATAACTCCATGACATCGCAGGAAGTTTACTGCGAAAACCTGTACACTACCACGACTCGGCGGCTCAAAAATGGGAGATATGAGGTTCGGCTGCCGATGAAGGAAAACTTCGCCGACCTCTTGGGAGAATCCAAACCGCAAGCAATAGCTCAATTCCGACAACTTGAGAAGCGATTAACGAAAGATGAACACCTCGCAGAAAGTTACAGGAATTTTATTAATGAATACATCAAAATGGGACACATGAAAGAATGTTCTGGAAACGTGAACCCACACTGCTACGCACCACACCATGGAATAAAAAAAGAGGAGTCTTTAACTACAAAACTGCGTGTAGTATTCAACGCTAGCCAAAAAACTACATCTGGACACAGTCTAAATGACCTAATGGAATGCGGACCCAAACTACACCAAGACTTGCAAAGTCTACTCATTAGGTGGAGACACTACAAATACGTCATGTCCTCCGATTGTGAGAAAATGTACAGAATGATTCTGGTCCACCCCGATGATCAGAACCTGCAGAAGATCGTATGGCGAGACGCCCCTAATCAGCCTTTAAGGGAATACCAACTTACCACCATCACGTATGGCCAAAAATCAGCACCCTATTTGGCCTTGAGAACCCTTAAACAACTAGCACAAGATGACTCGGACAAATATCCGTTAGCAGCAAACGTCATTAATAACGATATCTATGTTGATGACGTATTGACAGGAAGTGATGACAAAAATCATGCATTAGAAATTCAACAACAACTCATCTCCATGCTACGAGGAGCCGGGTTCAATCTAAGAAAATGGACCAGCAATACTCCAGCGTTGCTGGAAAATATACCGAATGACAGCATAAGTCCAAACGTCATAGACTTCAATAATGCACATGCTACTAAAACGCTCGGGTTACAATGGAATCCCGCACGCGACACATTTACATTTAAAAACACGTTAACAGACAGACCCGCGGAAAAACTTACGAAACGTACAATACTTTCGGAAATTTCAAAAATATATGACCCCTTAGGTTTTTTGAACCCTTTGACAGTGAAAGCCAAGCTACTCTTTCAAGCTATATGGTCGCAAGTTGACTGCGACTGGGATGATGTCGTACCAGAAGCTATCCGAAACGACTGGCAAAAATTCACAACTGACATACGTGACATTGAAAGTATTGAAATACCCAGATGGTTGGGTGACATGACACGAACATTCGAGATACATGGATTTTGTGACGCATCTGACAAGGTTTATTCCTGCTGCATTTACATCCGTACGTTTGACAAACACAACGAGCCCCTCGTGACACTGATAGCTTCCAAATCTCGACTAGCACCAATAAGTCAGACCCACAAACTGACGCTTCCCCGAAAGGAACTTAGCGCAACATTACTTTTATCCCGCTTAATGAAAAAGGTAATTGAATCATTTAAATGGGAAGGATTACATGACAAAACGTACGCCTGGACAGACTCTATGATTGTCTTAGGATGGCTGAAAGGCGACCCGTCGAAATGGAAAACGTTCGTCAGTAATCGAGTCAAAGGTGTCCATGACGTCATTCCGAGTGCCCATTGGAACCATGTGAAGTCTGAAGACAATGCGGCAGACTGCGCCACAAGAGGGTTAAGCGTGTCCCAGCTAAAAAACCACTCGTTATGGTGGCATGGACCTTCATGGTTAAAGCATTTTGACAAGAAAGCACTTGACAGCAAAACAATTACACCAACAGACTGTGAATCTAAACCAAAGCAATCATATGTTGTGCAATCCGAGCCTCCGTCGACAATAATGGAACTACTCAGCCGACATAGCAACATGACTCATATCACTCGCGTGCTAGCCTGGATTTTGCGCTTTATTGCAATAGCGAGAGCCCCGCACCTGACACTGCATCTTAAATTGCTCTATTTAACGGTGACCGAGTTAATAACTGCAGAAATGGTAATCGTGAAGCATATTCAGCATTACGAGTTTCCTGACGACATTAAGAAATTACGTGCAAATAAAACTGTCGGTGCAAAGAGCAGCATCTTAAAACTCAATCCGTACTTAGACGAGAACGGTATACTACGCGTTGGAGGCAGGTTAAATAACTCCTCTTTGAACCAGCACACAAAAAATCCTATTATCATCTCTAGAAACAGCAGACTAACAGAGCTATTAGTGAACAGAGCACATCTACAAAAGCTTCACGGGGGCCCCAAATTGACATTATTACATTTACGAGAAAAATACTGGATCATCGGCGGATATCAAGCTATCAAGAAATACATACATCTTTGCGTGATTTGCCGGAGATTTAACGCCAAGCAACCACAACAAATCATGGCCGACCTACCCAAACCCAGAGTGACTGCATCTCGCCCGTTCCTACACACGGGTGTTGACTTCACTGGATTTGTTGACATTAAAGCAAACAAAGGAAGAGGAATTAAGACGCTAAAAGCATACATATCAGTGTTTGTCTGTCTGGCAACAAAAGCAATACATCTGGAACTAGTTTCAGAACTGAGCAGCAGTGCATTCCTCGCAGCATTTCGACGATTTTGTGCCAGACGAGGAGAACCTGCCCACATGTACAGCGACCATGGCACAAATTTCGTTGGAGCCAATCGTCAACTCGTTGAAGAACGTAAAGAAATCGTGAAAAGCATGGACACAACGGTTATAAACGGTATAACAGAAAAGGGCACACACTGGCACTTCAACGCGCCGGCCTGGCCATCTGGAGGTGGCCTGTGGGAAGCAGGCGTCAAAAGCACTAAGTACCACCTCAAGAGAGTACTAGGTGAACAAAAATTAACATACGAGGAATTTACGACCCTCCTATGTCAAATTGAAGCGTGCCTAAACTCAAGACCGCTATGTCCGTTGACAGAAAGCCCTGACGAACTAAAATGTTTGACACCTGGCCATTTCCTTATTGTAGGAGATGCCCACTTGACAGTTCCCGAACCTGCCAACTCCAACCAGGATCTTAGAAAAAGATGGCAACTTGTACAAAACATGACACGAGACTTCTGGCAGCAATGGTCCAGAGAATATTTACAACAATTACAAGCAAGAAACAAATGGCAAAAACCAACAGAAAACCTACAAATAAATGACATTGTGTGCATCCGCGGAAATCAACCTGTGGGACGATGGGCGCTAGGCCGTATAATTGATACACACCCCGGAAAGGACGGACATACTAGAGTTGTGACACTTAAGACCGAGAATGGTATCATGAAACGACCAATTGTTCAGTTAGTTCCCCTCGTCACCAGCGAAAAGGATACGAAGATAGACAACGACAAACTTTCCCCGCCTACCCGAAAAAATAGTGCATCCGCGCGACGAACAAGCAAAACATCGTGGACGACTCTCCTGAATTACTCCCTACTATTAATGCTTATGACATTGCCAACTCCAACCGTACAGACGCACACTAAGGATTTTATAATTACGCCACTGAACCCTGATCGGACTTTATACTTCGACAGAATCGCTGACATGCAGGAGATTAAAGATGACTGGAAAATAGTTTTATACTATAATATGACCAATTATTGGCAAAACGTTGATGCACTGGACAATTACGTAAAACACATTAAACAATTTACGCGGCCAAAACTACTGACACAATTTCAACTAATCGCTAATCAATTAGATCAAGATATGACAGAACTTCAGTTCTACAATACCCTTCTTAAAATTCATCCCATGGAGACTCGTTACAAAAGAGGACTAGTGGACGGAGTGGGATACCTTGCAAACACCCTCTTCGGAGTATTGGATGAACGATTCGCCGAAAAGTACGAAAATGACATCCGACTGACACGACACAATGAACATCACCTACTGCAGTTAATAAAAAATCAAACTACCATAATTGAAGCTGAAGGCAATATCCTAAAACGTAATGAAGACATTATGAACAAGCAACTTCAAATAGTCACTGAGCACCTAAATAACTTGACAGACAAAACCCAACAATTAGAGCACGACCACGAAAATGCATTCTACATCATGACGTCATCCATAGCAGCAAACGGAATTCTGCTGCACTTAAAAAACATACAACAAACCGTCATCAACACGCTGACAAATATGTACCACGGTCATGTCGACGTTCACCTGCTGTCCCCTAAACAATTACAAACTGAACTAAACCGAATAGCTCGGCATCTAGATGGCAAATTAGCACTTCCGGACCTCCAAGATAACATACGTAACCTGTACAAATTACTCACAGTTCACGCTCGCATTACCGACCAATATCTCATAATGGAAGCAAAAGTTCCATTACTTAGTGACGAACAATTTGAACTCGATAAACTGATAAGCATCCCTCAGCATATATCACAACAAAATGTCATTCACGTCATTCCAGGATCAGAACTAATAGCCTTCAACATTCACCAGGACACCTTTATACCTATCGAGCAGCCAGACATAAACACGTGCCTTCATATGAACGAAGAAAAATTATTATGCTATTTGAACCACCCCGTTTACGAGGTGAAACAAGGGAAATCAATTTGCAATACGGAAATATTGACTCATCGAGCACAATATAATTCATACTGTCATACTGAAACAAAACCCTGCACTAACAAATGGATCAAATTACATAAACAGAACACATGGACCTTCACCTGTTGCAATGAGTGCCTAGTCCGCATTTTATGCCCAGACGGTTTGACGTCGAAGATATTACGTAACAACGGGCTGATAACTCTAGGTCGAGGTTGTGTTTTGAAAGGTGACGCCTTCATGCTGTATGCGAACAAAGATTACGTTGCAAAATCAATTATTGAGTTAGATACAAGCACTGTACCAGAGTTCTCATCACTTAACGATGTATTAAATACTTCGATAACCCACATGACATTCAATAACGAAACTCACGAACAGCAATTTTCAAATATTCATCGGGAGATACAACTGCTTAAAACCCAATCTAAACTGGAAGAGATGTCCTCTCACGATCAATATCAATACGCAACCATTGGAGCATCATTGATCGTCAGCACTGTTGTCCTTCTGATGGGTGTCGTCGTGTACTATAAGTACCGTACAGGTACTCGGAGACTGACACAGCAGCAACTACGTGCCAGTGAAGAAACATGTGATAGTGTTAAAAGTGACGTAATAGAGTGCGGGAGTGCGCGGAAAGATACCACTTCCGCGAAGCAAGTGGTTTTTGACACTAGCACTAGTACTGACTTTTAAACAAAGATATTCAACCTATTTTGACCTTAACTTATTATCTTACAGTAGCTATATTGCACTTTTACACTTTAACATTACGCGCACAATTTTACAAATATGTCTTAGAATTTAACATACTTATTTTACCTTTACTGTTTGCACCTATTGCACACTATTGTCTAATGTTATTTTACTACCTACCTTGCCTTTGGAGCCTTCTTCTGAGAGGGCAATATGTACAAAGATGTACATTATTTTCTGCAACGATGCGTGTGTAGGCACTTTGCATTAGCCCCAAATAAGGCTATTAACCTCGCACACGCATCAACATATCCGAAGTGCAATATTAATCATAAGCTTAGCAATAAATTAGTGTACGATTGACCGGTAAGAATAAAGCACCTCTCCATAACGCGGTCTTTTTATTCCTCGGCACTCGTCCTCACTGACAAAGCAATGCATCCGTATACATAATTTAACAAAGCACTTGTTAACGAGGGACCCATTACAAGCTGTATATTTAACGTAACAGACAAATCCGATGATTAAGCCACAAGGTCCCTTTCGGTTCCCAACGGGTAGGAAATCTATTGTTGCTAGAAGGCTGCTCCATGGCCGGTACTATTTTAATTACAGTTACCGGTGATACTCGTGTATCTGAGAAGTATTCTCACACATACAAAATGTCAGAGATATAAGGGCTTTAAGATTACAGTCCAGCAGTAATAGGCGAAAAGGCGTTTTTCTAAAATATAGAAATAAATGAGTGGATAGGTATACATCTATTATTATGGAAAGGATCAAACACCATGGTTATACAAACTTTATATAGCAATAAGATGAGAATTTATTTTCATATGGTTGTATTAAATACATAATTTAGAGCTTTGAAGAAAGGGTTTATGGAATATCCTTACATTTACGAAAGCAAGCGACAAGAATTTTCCCCACGATATTCCATTTTGTGTTGTCTTCGCCGCGATCAAATTCTTATCCAAGGTGTACCTAAACTGACTGTTTAGAATCTAAACTTTAGATGCAAGTCCAAGTAATTACCCATTGTGCCGGTTCTCATCTCCCTCACACCGGATATCCTGCTCCAGCTGACATCAAAACTAGGCGGTAATTCGTCTATTGTTTTCGTGGAAGGAAGTTACTTCCTGAAAAATTAAGTTGTTATCATTTTACGCACAAATGTTGGTATTTGAAGTCAATTGTTTCATGTGAAGGTTATAGAACGAGTGTTATCGACTTAGTATCGCCGATTTCGAGAAACAAAGTTACATCAAATCAAATATACCTCTATGGTACACCTAGTTTAATGAACACCACTACTGGGTACATTTGGTAAAGAGTTTCGTCAACTTTTTGCTCTCTCGCCAAGGAAAACTTTCCGTAGCTTAGAACCGAACCATCAGATTTTTCAATAATTCTGTAGTTTTTGAACAAAACATGTTAATTACAAATGTGTCGTAAGGCTACTTAATAAATCAATCGAATCTGGCTAACCCTCTGCAGAAAACGGAACTTTGGTCCAGAAGGGCTTCACCACCTCCATTTTAGCCGAAGGACGTCCACTGCTGGACATAGGCCTCCTCCAATTTCATGGGGGTAAATGCCATAATCGCCACGCTTGGCATGCGGATTGGCAATCGCAGTCTCTCCACCGCACTCCAAGGATGCTGCTGCCCGTCCTCGGTGGTCTTGGTCATAGTTTTAGGACATACCCGGGTAAGAGGTATAAACTAGGAGGGCTTAACGCATTAAAATTCCTTAACCTGCCACTGTTATTAACTCAATATCTATTCTTCGACGCTAGCTTGAAGGGACCTCAAGCAAGTGTTTAATAAAGCACCATGAACGCATAAGAAGATTATTTACTTAAGACAAAAATATTAATAGTAAAGTAATAAAAAATTGTCCTCTAAAGAGCCGGAAACGCCAGAATTTTAAATATAAAAATATGTGTCTGCATGAATAACCTAACTCTGCTATTAAATTAAAGACAAACCAACGTTCATTACTCTCAAAACACATTCGCATGTCCATTTAAAGTGGAATTAATCGCAAACCGCAATAACCAGGTAAACCAAATCGAAGCCTGCATGTGGCTGCCAGCCGCAGTATGTGGGGCGCTCAAACACGTTGCGAGAGTCGCATGTAATGTTGACTTGTCTTAAGTAATGAGTGGCGCAATAGCCGATACCTACGCGGTTTCTTTCGATATTGTTTGTTCTGTGGAGTATGGCTACCGGAAGTTTAAGTACCTACCAACAATTGAAGACAGAAAAAAACGAATAACTAGCATGGACATAATAATGACAAATTAAAACCCATCCCGTTACCTAACAAGATATGCTAGTGTTTAATAAGAATGCAATATTGTAGAGACTAGTACCCACTGCGAGCTAAGCCCAGATGGGAATCACGGCACTCTTTTTCCTCAATTGGCGTTTTCAGTCTATGGTTATTAGGCGATTTATGATGTTGGGATAGCACGTGACGCAAGTGTCTAGTGTCTACTTCTCTAATGACAATACTTATTATTAGTAATCACGTCACGGGGTGGAAGGTAAATCATTAGTTTTTCTATGCGCCAAATTATCAACTAGAGCTCAAATAGCTCGATAAGCACAGGGTAAACACTTCAATACTTACCGACAACCCGACCGAACTGGTAGACTACAGTGGGGTTTTTCAAGAAAGGGGCGTTTTTAAAGAAAGAGAAGAAAGAAAAAAAAGAAAAGAGAAGATAAGAAAGGAGGGTTTTTAAAGGGTCGGCAACGCGCATGCAAGTCCCCTGGAGTGGTGGACGTCCATAGTAATTGTTTCTTATCAGATGGGCCGTACGGTAGCCTGCCACCAAATTAGTATTAAAAAAACCAGCCCCAAGCGAAGTAGTGTCTGACTGGCTTCCAATTACGCATGGTTGTTCAAAATCTCGGGTCAAGATTTACTAGGGGCGAAAGTGGTTGTAATTCGAATAACAGCACGCCTTCCGATGCCGGTGGCCGACCACAGTCATACTGTGAAATTACCCGCCTCTTAAAGTGAACTTAATGTGAGAAGATTGCGAGGTATCTGCTGCAGTTGCAACACAACAGACATTGTTCCGTCTAGTTTTGTGATACTTAACGTCATTTACAATCTAGCAGTCAAACAAAGCCTTGATCAGGTGGGTGCAGTGAGATAGACTAGATACTTAAATACTTACTAACTAATGTTTTTTTTGTAGAATCAAATAAAAAGTGAATTGGGATTATTAGCTATGCTTTTTTAAGTCCTGTTTGCACACCATGATTATACTACCATGACCATACTCGTAAATGCAACAGAAAGTAAACTACTTGCTTGAATCATCAGTAACGAGTTATAGTTATTAATTTCCGTGATAGTGAATTGGTTTGCAGTTTAATCTCGTTTCTAAAAAGGCGTATGTCGATAAGATTCAAAGATGGATATACGACTTTTTGAGGTATCGCAGTCGTGTTGGTACGTGCTCATTTACATCACCTCAAGGCTGGCGGAGAACGCCCGACCACAAAAGTACATACATAGCCAAGCAGTTACTCAACTAGAGCGATTACGAACTTTTAAGATTCGAATTGGAACGATGAGCGACGCACTCTCGACTGCTGAGACTGACCGACTCAGTCTTCTACGGTTCAGAAAAGACATATTTAATCAGGGGTCAATTCTTTTCGTTCCCCTTGGGAAGACGTGTCTTTTCTAGGTCGTCAAGCGATATACTTAACGGAACTATCACCAGGCTATTTTGGATGAATCGGGACAAAAAAAAAAAAATTTTTTAGAATTAAAGTGTTTATCTTTATATGCACCGGTTTCATGTCCAGGAATGATCTGATCTTTTTTTTTATTATAAATGACTTTTTTTTATGACATAAGAGACAAACGAGCAGACGAATCGCCTGATGGTAAGCGATTAGCGCCGCTCATGGACACCCGCAACACCAGAGGGGTTGTAAGTGCGTTGCCGGCCTTTAAGATGGGAGTACGCTCTTTTCTTGAAGGTTTGAAGGTCGTATCGGTCGTGTTTCCTTAGACTAGACTATTGGGCCGGCCTTTTATCTGTTATAAGTTTGATCGGAGCTGAGATGCAGGGGAGTAAGTTACAGAACTGTCAGAAGTGGCTACGCATACAAAAGTCATTAGGTACTCATTATTATACTTCTGACGGTGACTGTACTTTATTGGATAAGCGAGTACGATCGGCCTCGAGGGCGCGGCAATGTCAACGGGTCGTTCGCGACGAGGAATGTTGTCACCGGTGAATTCAACACTGACTACATTATGTGTGACTCCGCGTTGCCACGATACGAAGATAGTCAGGTTTTTCCTCAATGCCAGTCAAGTGAAATTATCGAACCTAAAAAACCCAAGCTTAAAGCTTGAAACACAGAGTCGTTGCGGGGCGTTGTCGTAAAGGGCACTATCGAACGGGGTCCGGGGCACGTTGCACCAAAAAATGGCGCGGTATACGATAGCGCGGTAGAGCCTAAGTAGGTGGCGTGTGTAACACATGAAATATGAAGCAGTAATCGACAGTCGACAGTTTCGGAAAGATCAAAACTGTAAAGTCGCCTCCGCCCCGTACCGCGCCGCGCCCGCTCTGTGCGTTCGGAGCTTAAAGTTGATGGGTCAGCAGGCAAAGATAGGCGAGGCTATGCAAAAAAAAAATCTACCGCGGCTTTGCGGATCAATTTTGAATATTTCGATGTGATGTGGTAAGGAGTTGTGGACTGATATATATATAAATGTGTACTTTCGTTTCCACTTCGTTTCTAATGATGCACCTCATTATTTTTGTATCGATTGATGAAAATTATAGTTTAATGTTGCCTTTTTTGTTTCTACTCGTATTGGAGGCCACGTTGAATATTTTATTAGTTTTCCGTATGCTACAAAGATCACGATATTTCACGTTTTGTATTGTGTACATTTTAAGCTACTGTAATATGACTCAATCGTTGCTCTATAACCGTATTTAAAGAGCACAATCATCACGAAGTGACCTCATTATCATTGTACAAACATTCCGACTTGACCCGGTGACGTCACCGATACAGTTCCGCAAATCATATTAAGAAGTCCGTTTGGTAAATGGATAAACCAGTGACGTAGCATCAGTAATACGAGTACCTACTTCTTGACTAGAAACTGCAGGGCCATAATTTCATTCGACTTAATTGATAGGGTTCAGGGACATCAACACAATCCAACAAATCTTTATTGACCACCGTATACAAATGAATCAGTTATAAACAGCAACATGTAGGTAAAGAAAGGTAGACAACAGGCGGCCTTATCGTTAAAGAGCGATCTCTCCTAGACCTTACCTTTAGGTAGCAGACAAAAAATAGGTTAAGCAGTAGGGTAAAACAGAAATTACATCTACATGTAATATATTGCTTTTGTTTTGTCTCGTTCATTCTTCATGAAAGTGGGTATATCGCTATGATATTATATAGTGGATGACGGGCTTACTATCGGATCTTGTATTCAGCGACATAATCGTCGCGTCGTACGCACTCGTGAATGCTGCAAGATAAAACGGTTTCAAGGGCTTTCTCAGAAGTCTGATGCTACCGAAGCCTTGAAAAATACAATATATGTGTGCATGCGATGGTCTTGCATACCACATAAGGCATGAATCACACTGGCGAGGCCTGCGGTGGCGGTCAATAGTAAATTTGACAGCTAATGACAAGTTTACTATTGACCGCCGCGGCCAGGCCGCGCCAGTCTTAATAAATGATCAAATAAAGCATCTATCACGTTCGAATACTACCGAAAAAAACTGACTACGCTTTTGTCACTTTTCATAGCGACTATAGTGTGAAGTCTGGTAATAAGGAACTCAGTTTGCCTGTCAAACGTATCGTCATCCTGCCAACCCCTCAAGTCGGAAGAAGCTGAGAGTCACCTGTACTAATATTCTCGCGACGCGGATATGAGCGCACCTGCTTGCGCGGCGGTGCGCGACGCTTTTCTTATATCACCGACAGTCGCCAATGAATGCGTTCGTACAATGACCGGTGTGATTCTGATTGCCATGCGATTTCCAAATAACCAGGCGCGTTGTTCTTTTAGGGTGAGTTGTACCAAACCAGCTAAACTGTAGAATGAACTGTCGCCTGCGGTATTTCCGATTTCAAACCTTCAAGAAAAGAGCGTACCTACTCCCATCTTAAAGGTGTGCGGGTGTCCATGGGTAGCGCTAATTGCTACCATCAGGCGATTCATCTGCTCGTTTGTCTCCTATTTCATAAAAAAAAAACCGTTGTAACTGTAAGTGGTGTTTCATAAAATCTTATTGTACGTAAAGTTTGACAGGCGAAATGTTTAACCCGTCTTCAGTGCGCTATATCATTATATATCTTCGTTTGGAATTCACTTAAAAACTGTTATGGTTTTAATCTACATCATTATTAATTCATATCCGTCTTTTTTCAGCATATACAATCACCGAAAGTATTTCCCATTTTACGCTCAATTACGTAATTTGAAAATGGACCTACTTTGAAATTAAACATTAAAATTGTACATTTATATATCTACCGGCTTGTCTTAGATTTACATAAATAAAATAGTGTAGGTATCCAATCTCTTTTTCATCAAGATCTATATAGTTGTAGATAAAATACGGAGAGTAGTAAATTTAGATGTGTATCAAGGAATGCCGGGCACCCGCTCTCTCCTTGTACGGTCGCCAGCACACCGCCACAATCGAGGCGAGTCCCATGCCCAATTTGCACAATAAGCGAGCATCATACAGGGGGAAGGAGGGGTCCTAAAGTAGGTCCACTGCTCTTTTAAAACAATAACTCTAGATCGGCTCTGTCACCTCGCGAAAAGAATGTCATATTCAAATTAAAAAAAAAAACTATAAAATAATTAAACCTGCTCACAAAATTTTAAATCGGTTGAAAAATGCGACCTCTAGAGGATAACACCGGGAAATCCGCTGGCCGGACATACGAAAGCATTTTTGCCAAAGCTGAAACAGATACCTTATTAGTTACTTCACAAACTTAGTTCAAAAATATTTCCCCTTCTCAGCCTGATATTGACTCGCTTGTACCATTTTGTCACTTAAACAGAATTGTCCGCCCTCAACAAATCTTAAGTTGCCTGGAGCATCGTGCGCAGAACGCTCACCGCATTTCTTTGTTGTAAACCAAGCTCAGTCCTTAGATACTATTTGGTCACTTTAGTTATTTAGGTAGGTATGAGACTGCATGTAGGTACATACATTATCATACTAGGTAATCAGAAATTGACACCAGTAAAACGCCTCAGGCAAGGAAGTAAAGCTTAAGGTATTATATAAAACATTATGCGCTGTCAAATAGTTGGCTTTCTAACAAACTCGTTTAGTTATTCAAACAGGCTGTGGACATGGTTTTTACCTGCTAATATTTCATAATATACATGCTGAATAAGTTAACTTCGCAGTAGGTACCTACTTGAAGTTAAGTAATTTATATTTGTAGTTATAATTTTAAACTATTTCTGTATAAGGGCATGCTGTACAATTATTATTTCATCTAATATTGTCATATAAATAGTTAATTGCCTTACTGAGGTGTCCTTACTTTAAATATTACAGTGTCACATATTTTCTAAAACGTTGGTTCACAATTGCAGTTTATTAATTACAAACAGCATTGTTCTAGCCCAGTATTAAAACTTGCTTGATCGCCGAATCGTGGCGTGTTGCTATAAGTTCTAATAGTCATCCATCAATATGTTTTCCATTATTTTGGTACAGGTACACAGCCATTTTATAAGATACACTAGCATTTGCCCGCGGCTTCGCCCGCGTACTAAGCGAAATTTTTAACCGTCTACAAAGAATAGGTTCGTATGTTTGTCCACGATTATCTCGCGTTTGGCTGAACCGATTTAGATGCGGTCTCCAGAAAAGTAGTTGTTACATTCTGGGGGTTTCGGTATACGAAGTTTGGTGATTGTGATTCATTAACAGATGAACAGATGAAAAGTCAGTATACATTCTGAAAACCGGCAAACTGTTGAATTTCATTTGATTTTGGCAAAAATAAGGATCGAATACTATTATCATACATTTCCGAGAGGCCGAAGGGGAAAGGGCCGATGAAATAAAAGCATGTCTTAAATGGCCCTTAGTAAAAGTATCTGTGTACTACAGTATCTGTGTAGTACAGTAGTACCCATAGGTCTGTAAACGACCAAGCAGCGCGCTGCGGTCATAAACTGTGGTCCTTTGAAGTACAGAAATAAGGCTAATTCAATATCACGTGTAAAGGCTGATTCACAGTAGACCGTTCTGTGTCCGGGCCGGCCCGTTTTCTATGACAGCAAACGCAACGGCCGGCGTATTTCTCTAGAAGAAAACGGGCCGGCCCGGACACGGAACGGCCTACTGTGAATCATCCTTAACATTTATTTTGCCTAAAATTAAATTTATTAGGTAGGTTTTGCCAGTTCCCATTGGAGCATCCAAAAAGAAAATTTGGCCTCACTTCCATTCGCACTCCTTACTTCAGTCCGTCTGTTACAACCAAGTTGCTTTTACTGGACCGATTGAATTGCAAATTGGCACAAACTATCAAGAATTTAGAGCGCTCGTGGCCCAGCGGCACCCGCTTACCGCGTGCGGTGTGCGAGGTTAAGCAATGTGGGCGCAGGTCAGTTCTTGGATGGGTGACCGCTTTGAGTAATTACTACTGGAAGGCACGCTAAGCCGTTGATCCCGGCTGCAATCGTTAAGCCAAGTTAGAGGCCTTCGAGCGGCTTGCGAACTCCTAACAGTCAAGTTGCCCACTCACTTGACAAAGGGGGGTCGAAGTTGCACCACGTCCGTAGGGAGTACCCACCGTTACCCTACACGTGACCCATGGGTGGTGCTAAAAGTGCAACAAAAACTGGCAACCGTACTTGTTGATTTAAATGGAAAAAAATATCGAAACCTCTATGTCGTTTTTAAAAGCAAGTCCATAGATACCCCACACGCCTATATAATAACATTAAACTTTTTTGCATACAGGCATGTATGGAGTGCCAAATTTTACCTCAGATTCGTATTCAGAGACCTCTCGGACGCTCACATATTGATTTTGAACAAAATCGGGAAGAAAAAAAGATAAACAATATGGCCGCCACTTTCACAAATTTTACCTTGTATTCGTATTAAGAGACCTCTCGGACACACAGATATCGATTTTGAACGAAATCGGGACGAAATTGAAGAAAATCAATATGGCCGCCTTTTTTTCCAAATTTTACCTCGGATTCGTATTAGGGGACCTCTCGGATGCTCAGATGTCGATTTTGAACGAAATCGGTTTGGAAATGAAGAAAATCAATATGGCTGCCACTTTTTCCAAATTTTACCTCGGATTCGTATTAGGGGACCTCTCGGACGCTCAGATATCGATTTTGAACGAAATCGGGTTGAAATGAAGAAAATCAATATGGCTGCCACTTTTTCCAAATTTTACCTCGGATTCGTATTCGGGGACCTCTCGGACGCTCAGATATCGATTTTGAACGAAATTAGGAAGAAGATGAAAAAATCAATATGACTGCGACTTTTTCCAAATTTTACCTCGGATTCGTATTAGGGGTCCTCTCGGACGCTCAGATATCGATTTTGAATGAAATCGGGTTGAAATGAAGAAAATCAATATGGCTGCCACTTTTTCCAAATTTTACCTCGGATTCGTATTCGGGGACCCTTCGGACGCTCAGATATCGATTTTGAACGAAATTGGGACTAAAAAAAGATAATCAATATGGCTGCCACTTTTACAAATTTTACCTCGGATTCGTATTAAGAGACCTCTCGGACACACAGATATCGATTTTGAACGAAATCGGGTTGAAATGAAGAAAATCAATATGGATGCCACTTTTTTCAAATTTGACCTCGGATTCGTATTCGGGGACCTCTCGGACGCTCAGATATCGATTTTGAACGAAATTAGGACGAAGATGAAAAAATCAATATGGCTGCGACTTTTTCCAAATTTTACCTCGGATTCGTATTAAGAGAACTGTCGGACGCTCAGATATGGATTTTTAACGAAATCAGGGACCAAAGGGGAAAAAATCAATATGGCCGCCACTTTTTCCAAATTTTACCTCGCAATCGTATTACGAGACCTGTCGGACGCTCAGATATCGATTTTGAACGAAATCAGGTTGGAAATGAAGAAAATCAATATGGCTGCCACTTTTTCCAAATTTTACCTCGGATTCGTATTCGGGGACCTCTCGGAAGCTCAGATATCGATTTTGAACGAAATCGGGACGATAAAAAAGATAATCAATATGGCTGCCACTGTCACAATTTTTACCTCGGATTCTTATTAAGAGACCTCTCGGACGCTCAGATTTCTATTTTGAATGAAATCGGGACGGAAATGAAGAAAATCAATATTGCCGCCACTTTTTTCAATTTTACCTCGGTGTCGTATTAGGGGACCTCTCGGACGCTCAGATATCGATTTTGAACGAAATGGGACGAAAATGAAGAAAAGCAATATGGCCGCCACTTTTGCCTAATTTTACCTAGGAGTCGTATTAAGAGTCCTCTCGGACGCTCAAATATCGATTTTTGTCGAAATCGTATCGGACGGCACTGATTAATAAAACCACTTACAATACATTGACTCAAGAAAGGTCGTATCTTCATAGGGAATTCACGGCACTTCATGCGCCTTTAGACCTAGGAACCTACATGCCAAATTTGATATCTCTCGAGTCTCGAACCAGCAGTTTGAGCTGTGCGTTGATATGTCACTCACTCAGTCAGTCATTTTCTTCTTGCAATTTGGCACCTACTTTTTAAGTTTTCATGCCCGCAATATTAAATTTCAAAATCAATGCCATTTTCGAAATTAACGACCCAAAAAATCATAAAAATCACACCCATATTAATATTTAGACATTCCAACCCCCTCGGACCGTAACAAAGGGGATGGTATTTCACGTCCTCCACGTGGGATTTTAAAATTATTGTTGTTTTCGTAATCAGCGATCCGATAAACCATAGAAACCACACCCATATCGATTTTCAGAATTTGTCACCAGATTTCCACCTTTTAGGGGTTGATTTCTCAAAAAACCTGAAACACATGTTTACTCATTTATCGTTAGAAATACTCCTGTGAAGTTTCGAATAAAATAATCTAACTAATCTTGATTCCCCATACAAACTCGGACCCCAATTTCACCCCCTTAGGGGTTGAATTTTGAAAAATCCTTTCTTAATGCACCTTAAGACCTTATACGGAACGTACATACTAAATTTGGAATCTCTAGAACCAGCAGTTTGCGCTGTGCGTTGATATGTTGGTCACTCAGTCAGTCAGTTATTTCTTGCAATTTGGCACAAACTTTCAAAAGTTTTCATGTCCACAATATTAAATTTCAAAACCGATGCCATTTTCGTAATTAACGTCCCAAAAAAACATAAAAACGACACCCATATTAATATTTAGACATTTCATCCCCCTCGCACCCCAACAGGGGAGGATGGTATTTCACGTACTCCACGTGGGATTTTAAAATCATTGTTAATTTCGTTATCAGCGACCTAATAAACCATAAAAACCATACCCATGTCGATTATCAGAACTTGTTTCCACCTTTCCCCCTTTTAGGGGTTGATTTCTCAAAAAACCTGAAACACGTGTTTACTCATTTATCGTTAGAAATACTCCTGTGAAGTTTCGAATAAAATATTCCAGCTAATCTTGTTTCCCCATACAAACTTCGGACCCCCATTTCACCCCCTTAGGGGTTGAATTTTGAAAAATCCTTTCTTAGTGCACCCCTAGACCTTATAAGGAACCTACGTGCCAAATTTGGAATCTCTAGGACCAGCGGTTTGGGCTGTGCGTTGATATGTCAGTCAGTCAGTCAGTCAGTCAGTCAGTCAGTCAGTTTCTTCTTTTATATATTTAGATGAACTATTAACCCTTTAAAAGCCAAGAACGCCTAAAGGTTTATGTTGTCGTGCCTACGGCGCCAATAATGGCTATAGGTGCACCTATAGCGCGTGAGATACGTTGTCAAAGTCACCTTCGTGCTTTACACTAAGGTTCATATTCTATCTCTTATAATAAGAAGTTTGGGTGTAAGTGTCACTGCTATTTATTATGAAGAATGGCGTTCAAAGGGTTAAAAAACAAAGACAATTTTTTCCCCTTGTAGTTGTAAGCTAAGCAGTAGGTAACGTAAGTAAGTAAACGATCAGACAGATACCACTTACTGATCCGCAGTCATGCGCTCGAAAATTCATGGACATGCATATTCAGAACTTCCGGCTACCACAAACAACACACAATTAAACTATTATTAAATTTGATGACATTAATCCATAGCCCGTTCCCATAAAAACAAATATCAAAATTTATCTTAATTTAACAAAGCACTTGTTAACGAGGGACCCATTACAAGCTGTATATTTAACGTAACAGACAAATCCGATGATTAAGCCACAAGGTCCCTTTCGGTTCCCAACGGGTAGGAAATCTATTGTTGCTAGAAGGCTGCTCCATGGCCGGTACTATTTTAATTACAGTTACCGGTGATACTCGTGTATCTGAGAAGTATTCTCACACATACAAAATGTCAGAGATATAAGGGCTTTAAGATTACTGTACAAAGATGTACATTATTTTCTGCAACGATGCGTGTGTAGGCACTTTGCATTAGCCCCAAATAAGGCTATTAACCTCGCACACGCATCAACATATCCGAAGTGCAATATTAATCATAAGCTTAGCAATAAATTAGTGTACGATTGACCGGTAAGAATAAAGCACCTCTCCATAACGCGGTCTTTTTATTCCTCGGCACTCGTCCTCACTGACAAAGCAATGCATCCGTATACATTGTTTTTTGGTCCTTCAATATGTGGACCTTCGGTTCGATTTTAACGCCGTCGCCGCGGAAAAATAGTGCCCGAGGTCTGTGATCTTAACCAGTGACATTGACAAATGACATTAAATCGCGAGTGCATACAGCATCCTGCATCAGCATAATAGCACCCAGCACCCAGCAGCTAGCACCAGCAACAGAGCAGCCAGCCTCTTGCAGCGAGCAGACGAATAAGTAGCCGCATTTCAAGTAAGATCTTTCCATATTTTACACCTTGCATCTATCATCAAAATGACATCCGAATTGATCGCCCGCCAAGCTGAGATTTTGGAGGAGATCAGGAAAATACAAGCCAATTTTAAAAAGGACTCTGCGAGCAGGAAGACTCTAAAATATGTAACCGACCGATTGGAAAAGTTGGAAGCTCTGTGGCAAGAGTGTCAACAGAACGACACAGAGTTACAAAAAGAAAGTGACAAAAATCATCAATACTTCACCGACAACATACTAGAGGTCATTTCCGGTTGGTACTCAGGAACGCGCAAAGCCCTGCAAGCCGTCAACGTGCCGGCGACTACTGAATCCACCGCGGGCCCTAGTGACAGGAAGGTATATCTCGGGGAGGACGAAAATCCCGCAGCAAAAGTGATATTTGACTCCAGCAAATTTCTCGGGGAGGACATCAAGCTGTTGGAACTTAAGCAGTTGCAAAATGCCAACTTCCGGGCATTGAAAAGGTGTGTGGAAAACACACAAGCTGACAACCTTGTTGAAAAGTGGGAAATTGAGGATAAACTGAAAATATTGCAATCCCGATGGAACACAGTAGAGAACTTACATTTGCAAATTGACAGTATTACCAACGGCACTGACATCGACTATTATGACAATTACATGTTACATGAGCTGAAATATGAGCGGTCTAAAAGGCAACTTAACAACAAACTTTCATCTTCCATTCATCAGCAGTTATCAGTACCTAAATTGGAGATTCCCCAATTTTTCGGGAACTACACGCAGTGGCCTACTTTTAAGGATCTCTATACTGAGGCTATTCACAACAACCCCACCCTCACAAAAACCCAGAAAATGCAGCACTTGAAGGGAAAACTGAAGGGTGAAGCGGAAAAACTTGTGCAACATTTACAAGTAAGTGCCGAAAACTACGACGTGTGCTGGGACTTGTTGACACATAGGTATAACAATAAACAACTCTTATTCACTAAGCAACTGCAAGCATTCATGAGACAGCCTAACATACAAAAGCAATCGGCCTTAGAGTTGAAACGGCTATATGACACTAGCATGGAAACCCTACACGCAATCCACAATTTGGGCGTGGATACTTCTTCATGCGATCCAATATTTGTTCATATTTTATGTGAAAAAATAGACACTGATACCTACGCCGATTATATGGAAGTAAGAGCCCATCCGCGGGAGTTGCCAACCTTTGACGAATTCATGAATTTCATTGAAGCGAAATTCACTGCATTAGAACCACTGACAAGAAGAAAACCTGACAGCAACCCGACCAAACAACTGCAAGGATCATACCGACATACACAAACCTTCAATAAATATTCAAAACCCGTAAATCAGCCAACAAAAGGCGCATTTACCCCACATTACAATTATAATTGTCACGTATCTGCAAATAAAATTAAATGTCCATTGTGCAACGATGATCACGCATTATTTCAATGCAAGCAATTTCTAAGCATGTCAACAGGCGAGCAAATAAAATATGTTACAAAGTCCAACGTGTGCAAAAACTGTTTATATGTGCATACCAAGAATTATTGCAAATCAGAAAAACGCTGCAAGGAATGCAATGAGCCTCACAATACTGTGTTACATAAGGCCTTTGGAAATGTAGCGGCCCCGAAGCCAACGTCCTCATTACCGCACGCGTCAACTTCGACGGCCATGTCACCACAAAGGCATATGCAAAACAATTTCGTTGCCGGGAGTAGCGACGAAATTCTTCTCCCCACGGCACTAATTCAAGTGGCTAACAGTCATGGGGAGTATATCACACTTAGAGCCCTCATCGATCAGGGCTCGGAGATTACGCTTATTAATGAAAACACAGCACAGAGATTAGGGTTGCAGAGGGAGCAACTTAGAGCAAACGTATCTGGCGTCGGGACTCTATCGAACAAAAGTAGAGGAAAGGTAACTTTACAATGCAAATCTTTACATAACGACTTCGAATTTTCAACGGACGCACTAGTGATGACACGCGTCGTTAGTAATTTACCCAGCGCTACATTCGAAAAAAGAAACTGGGAGCATATAGAGGGCATTACACTAGCAGATCCGAAATATAACATATCCCAACCCATAGATATCCTCCTAGATGTGGAGGTATATAATCAAATAATGATGAATGGGTTAGTGAAAGGCTCAAACATACCCATGGCGCAACAAACAAAGTTAGGTTGGATACTGTCGGGAGCGGTGAAAACTTACAACTGTCACGCAGTAATTAATGACACTGAGGACTTAGCAAAATATTGGGAGATCGAAGACATCACTGACACAAATAACTCCATGACATCGCAGGAAGTTTACTGCGAAAACCTGTACACTACCACGACTCGGCGGCTCAAAAATGGGAGATATGAGGTTCGGCTGCCGATGAAGGAAAACTTCGCCGACCTCTTGGGAGAATCCAAACCGCAAGCAATAGCTCAATTCCGACAACTTGAGAAGCGATTAACGAAAGATGAACACCTCGCAGAAAGTTACAGGAATTTTATTAATGAATACATCAAAATGGGACACATGAAAGAATGTTCTGGAAACGTGAACCCACACTGCTACGCACCACACCATGGAATAAAAAAAGAGGAGTCTTTAACTACAAAACTGCGTGTAGTATTCAACGCTAGCCAAAAAACTACATCTGGACACAGTCTAAATGACCTAATGGAATGCGGACCCAAACTACACCAAGACTTGCAAAGTCTACTCATTAGGTGGAGACACTACAAATACGTCATGTCCTCCGATTGTGAGAAAATGTACAGAATGATTCTGGTCCACCCCGATGATCAGAACCTGCAGAAGATCGTATGGCGAGACGCCCCTAATCAGCCTTTAAGGGAATACCAACTTACCACCATCACGTATGGCCAAAAATCAGCACCCTATTTGGCCTTGAGAACCCTTAAACAACTAGCACAAGATGACTCGGACAAATATCCGTTAGCAGCAAACGTCATTAATAACGATATCTATGTTGATGACGTATTGACAGGAAGTGATGACAAAAATCATGCATTAGAAATTCAACAACAACTCATCTCCATGCTACGAGGAGCCGGGTTCAATCTAAGAAAATGGACCAGCAATACTCCAGCGTTGCTGGAAAATATACCGAATGACAGCATAAGTCCAAACGTCATAGACTTCAATAATGCACATGCTACTAAAACGCTCGGGTTACAATGGAATCCCGCACGCGACACATTTACATTTAAAAACACGTTAACAGACAGACCCGCGGAAAAACTTACGAAACGTACAATACTTTCGGAAATTTCAAAAATATATGACCCCTTAGGTTTTTTGAACCCTTTGACAGTGAAAGCCAAGCTACTCTTTCAAGCTATATGGTCGCAAGTTGACTGCGACTGGGATGATGTCGTACCAGAAGCTATCCGAAACGACTGGCAAAAATTCACAACTGACATACGTGACATTGAAAGTATTGAAATACCCAGATGGTTGGGTGACATGACACGAACATTCGAGATACATGGATTTTGTGACGCATCTGACAAGGTTTATTCCTGCTGCATTTACATCCGTACGTTTGACAAACACAACGAGCCCCTCGTGACACTGATAGCTTCCAAATCTCGACTAGCACCAATAAGTCAGACCCACAAACTGACGCTTCCCCGAAAGGAACTTAGCGCAACATTACTTTTATCCCGCTTAATGAAAAAGGTAATTGAATCATTTAAATGGGAAGGATTACATGACAAAACGTACGCCTGGACAGACTCTATGATTGTCTTAGGATGGCTGAAAGGCGACCCGTCGAAATGGAAAACGTTCGTCAGTAATCGAGTCAAAGGTGTCCATGACGTCATTCCGAGTGCCCATTGGAACCATGTGAAGTCTGAAGACAATGCGGCAGACTGCGCCACAAGAGGGTTAAGCGTGTCCCAGCTAAAAAACCACTCGTTATGGTGGCATGGACCTTCATGGTTAAAGCATTTTGACAAGAAAGCACTTGACAGCAAAACAATTACACCAACAGACTGTGAATCTAAACCAAAGCAATCATATGTTGTGCAATCCGAGCCTCCGTCGACAATAATGGAACTACTCAGCCGACATAGCAACATGACTCATATCACTCGCGTGCTAGCCTGGATTTTGCGCTTTATTGCAATAGCGAGAGCCCCGCACCTGACACTGCATCTTAAATTGCTCTATTTAACGGTGACCGAGTTAATAACTGCAGAAATGGTAATCGTGAAGCATATTCAGCATTACGAGTTTCCTGACGACATTAAGAAATTACGTGCAAATAAAACTGTCGGTGCAAAGAGCAGCATCTTAAAACTCAATCCGTACTTAGACGAGAACGGTATACTACGCGTTGGAGGCAGGTTAAATAACTCCTCTTTGAACCAGCACACAAAAAATCCTATTATCATCTCTAGAAACAGCAGACTAACAGAGCTATTAGTGAACAGAGCACATCTACAAAAGCTTCACGGGGGCCCCAAATTGACATTATTACATTTACGAGAAAAATACTGGATCATCGGCGGATATCAAGCTATCAAGAAATACATACATCTTTGCGTGATTTGCCGGAGATTTAACGCCAAGCAACCACAACAAATCATGGCCGACCTACCCAAACCCAGAGTGACTGCATCTCGCCCGTTCCTACACACGGGTGTTGACTTCACTGGATTTGTTGACATTAAAGCAAACAAAGGAAGAGGAATTAAGACGCTAAAAGCATACATATCAGTGTTTGTCTGTCTGGCAACAAAAGCAATACATCTGGAACTAGTTTCAGAACTGAGCAGCAGTGCATTCCTCGCAGCATTTCGACGATTTTGTGCCAGACGAGGAGAACCTGCCCACATGTACAGCGACCATGGCACAAATTTCGTTGGAGCCAATCGTCAACTCGTTGAAGAACGTAAAGAAATCGTGAAAAGCATGGACACAACGGTTATAAACGGTATAACAGAAAAGGGCACACACTGGCACTTCAACGCGCCGGCCTGGCCATCTGGAGGTGGCCTGTGGGAAGCAGGCGTCAAAAGCACTAAGTACCACCTCAAGAGAGTACTAGGTGAACAAAAATTAACATACGAGGAATTTACGACCCTCCTATGTCAAATTGAAGCGTGCCTAAACTCAAGACCGCTATGTCCGTTGACAGAAAGCCCTGACGAACTAAAATGTTTGACACCTGGCCATTTCCTTATTGTAGGAGATGCCCACTTGACAGTTCCCGAACCTGCCAACTCCAACCAGGATCTTAGAAAAAGATGGCAACTTGTACAAAACATGACACGAGACTTCTGGCAGCAATGGTCCAGAGAATATTTACAACAATTACAAGCAAGAAACAAATGGCAAAAACCAACAGAAAACCTACAAATAAATGACATTGTGTGCATCCGCGGAAATCAACCTGTGGGACGATGGGCGCTAGGCCGTATAATTGATACACACCCCGGAAAGGACGGACATACTAGAGTTGTGACACTTAAGACCGAGAATGGTATCATGAAACGACCAATTGTTCAGTTAGTTCCCCTCGTCACCAGCGAAAAGGATACGAAGATAGACAATGACAAACTTTCCCCGCCTACCCGAAAAAATAGTGCATCCGCGCGACGAACAAGCAAAACATCGTGGACGACTCTCCTGAATTACTCCCTACTATTAATGCTTATGACATTGCCAACTCCAACCGTACAGACGCACACTAAGGATTTTATAATTACGCCACTGAACCCTGATCGGACTTTATACTTCGACAGAATCGCTGACATGCAGGAGATTAAAGATGACTGGAAAATAGTTTTATACTATAATATGACCAATTATTGGCAAAACGTTGATGCACTGGACAATTACGTAAAACACATTAAACAATTTACGCGGCCAAAACTACTGACACAATTTCAACTAATCGCTAATCAATTAGATCAAGATATGACAGAACTTCAGTTCTACTATACCCTTCTTAAAATTCATCCCATGGAGACTCGTTACAAAAGAGGACTAGTGGACGGAGTGGGATACCTTGCAAACACCCTCTTCGGAGTATTGGATGAACGATTCGCCGAAAAGTACGAAAATGACATCCGACTGACACGACACAATGAACATCACCTACTGCAGTTAATAAAAAATCAAACTACCATAATTGAAGCTGAAGGCAATATCCTAAAACGTAATGAAGACATTATGAACAAGCAACTTCAAATAGTCACTGAGCACCTAAATAACTTGACAGACAAAACCCAACAATTAGAGCACGACCACGAAAATGCATTCTACATCATGACGTCATCCATAGCAGCAAACGGAATTCTGCTGCACTTAAAAAACATACAACAAACCGTCATCAACACGCTGACAAATATGTACCACGGTCATGTCGACGTTCACCTGCTGTCCCCTAAACAATTACAAACTGAACTAAACCGAATAGCTCGGCATCTAGATGGCAAATTAGCACTTCCGGACCTCCAAGATAACATACGTAACCTGTACAAATTACTCACAGTTCACGCTCGCATTACCGACCAATATCTCATAATGGAAGCAAAAGTTCCATTACTTAGTGACGAACAATTTGAACTCGATAAACTGATAAGCATCCCTCAGCATATATCACAACAAAATGTCATTCACGTCATTCCAGGATCAGAACTAATAGCCTTCAACATTCACCAGGACACCTTTATACCTATCGAGCAGCCAGACATAAACACGTGCCTTCATATGAACGAAGAAAAATTATTATGCTATTTGAACCACCCCGTTTACGAGGTGAAACAAGGGAAATCAATTTGCAATACGGAAATATTGACTCATCGAGCACAATATAATTCATACTGTCATACTGAAACAAAACCCTGCACTAACAAATGGATCAAATTACATAAACAGAACACATGGACCTTCACCTGTTGCAATGAGTGCCTAGTCCGCATTTTATGCCCAGACGGTTTGACGTCGAAGATATTACGTAACAACGGGCTGATAACTCTAGGTCGAGGTTGTGTTTTGAAAGGTGACGCCTTCATGCTGTATGCGAACAAAGATTACGTTGCAAAATCAATTATTGAGTTAGATACAAGCACTGTACCAGAGTTCTCATCACTTAACGATGTATTAAATACTTCGATAACCCACATGACATTCAATAACGAAACTCACGAACAGCAATTTTCAAATATTCATCGGGAGATACAACTGCTTAAAACCCAATCTAAACTGGAAGAGATGTCCTCTCACGATCAATATCAATACGCAACCATTGGAGCATCATTGATCGTCAGCACTGTTGTCCTTCTGATGGGTGTCGTCGTGTACTATAAGTACCGTACAGGTACTCGGAGACTGACACAGCAGCAACTACGTGCCAGTGAAGAAACATGTGATAGTGTTAAAAGTGACGTAATAGAGTGCGGGAGTGCGCGGAAAGATACCACTTCCGCGAAGCAAGTGGTTTTTGACACTAGCACTAGTACTGACTTTTAAACAAAGATATTCAACCTATTTTGACCTTAACTTATTATCTTACAGTAGCTATATTGCACTTTTACACTTTAACATTACGCGCACAATTTTACAAATATGTCTTAGAATTTAACATACTTATTTTACCTTTACTGTTTGCACCTATTGCACACTATTGTCTAATGTTATTTTACTACCTACCTTGCCTTTGGAGCCTTCTTCTGAGAGGGCAATATGTACAAAGATGTACATTATTTTCTGCAACGATGCGTGTGTAGGCACTTTGCATTAGCCCCAAATAAGGCTATTAACCTCGCACACGCATCAACATATCCGAAGTGCAATATTAATCATAAGCTTAGCAATAAATTAGTGTACGATTGACCGGTAAGAATAAAGCACCTCTCCATAACGCGGTCTTTTTATTCCTCGGCACTCGTCCTCACTGACAAAGCAATGCATCCGTATACATAATTTAACAAAGCACTTGTTAACGAGGGACCCATTACAAGCTGTATATTTAACGTAACAGACAAATCCGATGATTAAGCCACAAGGTCCCTTTCGGTTCCCAACGGGTAGGAAATCTATTGTTGCTAGAAGGCTGCTCCATGGCCGGTACTATTTTAATTACAGTTACCGGTGATACTCGTGTATCTGAGAAGTATTCTCACACATACAAAATGTCAGAGATATAAGGGCTTTAAGATTACAGTCCAGCAGTAATAGGCGAAAAGGCGTTTTTCTAAAATATAGAAATAAATGAGTGGATAGGTATACATCTATTATTATGGAAAGGATCAAACACCATGGTTATACAAACTTTATATAGCAATAAGATGAGAATTTATTTTCATATGGTTGTATTAAATACATAATTTAGAGCTTTGAAGAAAGGGTTTATGGAATATCCTTACATTTACGAAAGCAAGCGACAAGAATTTTCCCCACGATATTCCATTTTGTGTTGTCTTCGCCGCGATCAAATTCTTATCCAAGGTGTACCTAAACTGACTGTTTAGAATCTAAACTTTAGATGCAAGTCCAAGTAATTACCCATTGTGCCGGTTCTCATCTCCCTCACACCGGATATCCTGCTCCAGCTGACATCAAAACTAGGCGGTAATTCGTCTATTGTTTTCGTGGAAGGAAGTTACTTCCTGAAAAATTAAGTTGTTATCATTTTACGCACAAATGTTGGTATTTGAAGTCAATTGTTTCATGTGAAGGTTATAGAACGAGTGTTATCGACTTAGTATCGCCGATTTCGAGAAACAAAGTTACATCAAATCAAATATACCTCTATGGTACACCTAGTTTAATGAACACCACTACTGGGTACATTTGGTAAAGAGTTTCGTCAACTTTTTGCTCTCTCGCCAAGGAAAACTTTCCGTAGCTTAGAACCGAACCATCAGATTTTTCAATAATTCTGTAGTTTTTGAACAAAACATGTTAATTACAAATGTGTCGTAAGGCTACTTAATAAATCAATCGAATCTGGCTAACCCTCTGCAGAAAACGGAACTTTGGTCCAGAAGGGCTTCACCACCTCCATTTTAGCCGAAGGACGTCCACTGCTGGACATAGGCCTCCTCCAATTTCATGGGGGTAAATGCCATAATCGCCACGCTTGGCATGCGGATTGGCAATCGCAGTCTCTCCACCGCACTCCAAGGATGCTGCTGCCCGTCCTCGGTGGTCTTGGTCATAGTTTTAGGACATACCCGGGTAAGAGGTATAAACTAGGAGGGCTTAACGCATTAAAATTCCTTAACCTGCCACTGTTATTAACTCAATATCTATTCTTCGACGCTAGCTTGAAGGGACCTCAAGCAAGTGTTTAATAAAGCACCATGAACGCATAAGAAGATTATTTACTTAAGACAAAAATATTAATAGTAAAGTAATAAAAAATTGTCCTCTAAAGAGCCGGAAACGCCAGAATTTTAAATATAAAAATATGTGTCTGCATGAATAACCTAACTCTGCTATTAAATTAAAGACAAACCAACGTTCATTACTCTCAAAACACATTCGCATGTCCATTTAAAGTGGAATTAATCGCAAACCGCAATAACCAGGTAAACCAAATCGAAGCCTGCATGTGGCTGCCAGCCGCAGTATGTGGGGCGCTCAAACACGTTGCGAGAGTCGCATGTAATGTTGACTTGTCTTAAGTAATGAGTGGCGCAATAGCCGATACCTACGCGGTTTCTTTCGATATTGTTTGTTCTGTGGAGTATGGCTACCGGAAGTTTAAGTACCTACCAACAATTGAAGACAGAAAAAAACGAATAACTAGCATGGACATAATAATGACAAATTAAAACCCATCCCGTTACCTAACAAGATATGCTAGTGTTTAATAAGAATGCAATATTGTAGAGACTAGTACCCACTGCGAGCTAAGCCCAGATGGGAATCACGGCACTCTTTTTCCTCAATTGGCGTTTTCAGTCTATGGTTATTAGGCGATTTATGATGTTGGGATAGCACGTGACGCAAGTGTCTAGTGTCTACTTCTCTAATGACAATACTTATTATTAGTAATCACGTCACGGGGTGGAAGGTAAATCATTAGTTTTTCTATGCGCCAAATTATCAACTAGAGCTCAAATAGCTCGATAAGCACAGGGTAAACACTTCAATACTTACCGACAACCCGACCGAACTGGTAGACTACAGTGGGGTTTTTCAAGAAAGGGGCGTTTTTAAAGAAAGAGAAGAAAGAAAAAAAAGAAAAGAGAAGATAAGAAAGGAGGGTTTTTAAAGGGTCGGCAACGCGCATGCAAGTCCCCTGGAGTGGTGGACGTCCATAGTAATTGTTTCTTATCAGATGGGCCGTACGGTAGCCTGCCACCAAATTAGTATTAAAAAAACCAGCCCCAAGCGAAGTAGTGTCTGACTGGCTTCCAATTACGCATGGTTGTTCAAAATCTCGGGTCAAGATTTACTAGGGGCGAAAGTGGTTGTAATTCGAATAACAGCACGCCTTCCGATGCCGGTGGCCGACCACAGTCATACTGTGAAATTACCCGCCTCTTAAAGTGAACTTAATGTGAGAAGATTGCGAGGTATCTGCTGCAGTTGCAACACAACAGACATTGTTCCGTCTAGTTTTGTGATACTTAACGTCATTTACAATCTAGCAGTCAAACAAAGCCTTGATCAGGTGGGTGCAGTGAGATAGACTAGATACTTAAATACTTACTAACTAATGTTTTTTTTGTAGAATCAAATAAAAAGTGAATTGGGATTATTAGCTATGCTTTTTTAAGTCCTGTTTGCACACCATGATTATACTACCATGACCATACTCGTAAATGCAACAGAAAGTAAACTACTTGCTTGAATCATCAGTAACGAGTTATAGTTATTAATTTCCGTGATAGTGAATTGGTTTGCAGTTTAATCTCGTTTCTAAAAAGGCGTATGTCGATAAGATTCAAAGATGGATATACGACTTTTTGAGGTATCGCAGTCGTGTTGGTACGTGCTCATTTACATCACCTCAAGGCTGGCGGAGAACGCCCGACCACAAAAGTACATACATAGCCAAGCAGTTACTCAACTAGAGCGATTACGAACTTTTAAGATTCGAATTGGAACGATGAGCGACGCACTCTCGACTGCTGAGACTGACCGACTCAGTCTTCTACGGTTCAGAAAAGACATATTTAATCAGGGGTCAATTCTTTTCGTTCCCCTTGGGAAGACGTGTCTTTTCTAGGTCGTCAAGCGATATACTTAACGGAACTATCACCAGGCTATTTTGGATGAATCGGGACAAAAAAAAAAAAATTTTTTAGAATTAAAGTGTTTATCTTTATATGCACCGGTTTCATGTCCAGGAATGATCTGATCTTTTTTTTTATTATAAATGGGATTGATCTAGTCTTCTTCTGGAAAATGAGACTACTTCGTATAAACAACGGATATTGGTGCCGTTCGTAAGTTTTAAATGGTTTGTATGGAGTTCGATTACTGCTGTACAAGTGCCTATAGGCACATACCTACATTCTGTGGTCCGACGCTCCCTCGGCTCTGTTGCAGCCGCTAGTGTAATGTAATGTCCCAGATCAGATCATTGATTATTGGCGTGCCCTGTCCCACGGCCTCGCTGGGGTTCAATTAAGATTTATGTTTCCCGCATGAGCCTTATCTTTATGTAACAAATTAAAGTATTTTGACGTCCTGCACAGCTTACTTCATACCCTGATTGGTTTATCATCTGACATCATGTTCAGCCCGTAGTCGGCGACTGCTGAGCATGGGTCCTCTTATCCAGAATTGACCCAAAATATTCCTAATGGCATCTACCCATCAAACTGGTGGACTACTGACACATTTTTCTCGGAAGTAATAGTAGATTATACACTAATAAAGGGGATAAAGCACTGTTTTATGTCACGGGAGCGAATTGAATCCCGAACGTAACGAAGGACTCATAATTTAACTCCTGAGCGTAGCGAGGGAGTTATAAGTTAATTCCTGAGCGAAGCGAGGGAATTAAGACTGAGTCCTGAGTGCAGTGAGGGGTTCAACCGCCCAAGACTAAAACAGTCTTATCCCCGAGGTGTATACTCTACTTTTCACACCTTATGCGAGACAAAAAAACAGGCTACGTGGCTTCTTTGTAGCTGACAAATATTCAAAATAGACCAGAAGCACTGATTCAGACACAGACTTTACGCCTTTTACAGCTTTCCATTTGTCAAAATCGTTGTAGGCTTTTAGGTATTTTTCCTTTGACTTCTCTGGCAGCAGATTGTTGACAATGCCTATGGCATCTAATTTGATAAACTCAGGAGTCAAAACACTTTCATCACTCGACATTTTCAATATTATTTTTGAAATTAAATCTTCTATACCTACAAGAACTCGATTTGTTCGTCACGCGTGAACAAATAAAGGCGCGCGACGTTCCAAATTCGAAAGCACAAGCCGTGGTCCTAGATTCGAAATTCGAATTTCGAACACCGCGCTCCTCCGGACCGGGGTTCACACGGAGGCAAACTTCATTTATTTTGTCAAATCAAGTAGGCCATGGCCTAGGACAAATTGTGTTTAGCAAAATTAAACTTTATGCATATAGTAATAAGAATTATGAAAAGTGAAATCATATTATTAACCAGCGGGTTATAATGAAATTCAGTACAACATTATAACCCGGCTAATACCAAGGGATTTAATGTCTTGCTTTCGGTAGGGTTTACATGACCTATAATTCGGCATTGTCGAGCATGTGGTTTGAAAATAATTATAACATTTCAACGATATCTCACAAGACATAACTCATACGTCATTGAAGCGTGTACGTTACAGATCGTAGCAAAGAATATAAGTAGAAAACTTACATAAGCACGTCGTCTGATTGTATTCAACTCTACCGATGGTGTAACGTTTAAAATAATACATATAACAATAATCTAGCTCAAAAACTCTAAATAATTGTCACCGCCGTAGAACAGCACTTAATTCTAACTTTAGCGGATTTTTGCTGTGATGACTCTTTTATAATTATTTTTCTCTTATATATTTTTAATTTCAACAACATTAAAACGCTGCTTCTAAATATTCTAATGACAATAATACCTTTACTTTCTGCACACCTTCTCTATATATCTCTAATGACGTCTTTAAGTGCCAAACGGCAACAACAAGCATTCAAAGTGTTATAGAGCCAGACCATTAAACAAGCTGGCGATTGTCACTTTCTTTAGGGAAAGCTCGCATCACACGAAATGCACTATTTCTGTAAACTTGTTTAACTGTCTAACAATCGAATGCTAGTATAAAAATGTAATACTTGTATTAAATGAATTGTGTACGTATGTTGATTTAAAAAAGTTTTGGTTTTGATATTTGTTCGGGAGAGAAAATCGAACTTCGTATCGTGCCGTCCCTTTCCGTCATATAGTGTAAAACACGAGAGTAAAAGGGACGGCACGACACGAAGTTCTGGTTAAAGAACTTTATTTTCTCTAAAGAAATTTACATTTCACTTAGAAGAGAGAAAATATACATATTTATACTTAAAGTAAACAGTGAGTAGGTAAAAGTAAATAATAAGTAAAATTTAAAGTTTGGGTGGGTACATTAAGATAAAGGTAGGCAAGTTATACACTTCGACAACCAGACAAGACATTATGAACTCTAACACGGTGTACTTAAAGTACATCTACAGTAATAATAGGTTACGTTAACTAGTTCGATTTTCGAAGTTCGGAGTAGGCCCTCTGGACAGGTATCCGCGCGGCGAAACAACATATCAATATCGACGTTTGAGAGCGATACGGATTATTAAGAGGGAAATAGTACATTACTACAGAGGCCGGGACGAAAGGGGTTGCCGGCCGAAGACATATATATAGGTCTAAGGCTGGCAACCCCAAATTTCCCGCCGAGGTATGTATAGTGCTTTTCTCAAACATGAAATGAAATAAACAACAAAAAAAATCAAAATTTTATTTTTAATACGCATAGTGGCAGAATGTCATGATGCCTGTGCCACAAATTTATGTGGAATGGAATTAAAAAAGAGGACTTTGCCGGCCTAGGCCTGCAAGATTTGTATGAAATTCCATTAACGACCTCTTGTCATAGCCGCGCCTGAAACGTCATACTTCGCAGCCTATTATAAGGAACATAACATCAATATTTCATTGCATGTTTGTGAAAATACTGTTTAGAACTGCATTTAACTTTGTACTGGTATAGTAATCATTATAAGCCTTTATTTATCACGTTTTTAGGTTAACAATATTCAACTTGCATTTTTGTGAAGTATGGGTAATTATAAATTTTTTGTACCTAATTAAAGACTTAATTATGCCTACATTCTAATTGAGTCATGTGAGTAACGAAAGTTACCCATATAAAGTGTATTATTAATTTTCGTTACTCACATGACTCAATTAAAATGTAGTCATAACTAAGTCCTTAATTAGGTACAAAAAATTTGAAAATTACCCGTATCTCCATCCATTGTAGTGGGCAATGTCATAAGCTCATGGCCGCTGGACGGGACGTCCGCGCGGGCGCTTAATATCTCATGGGGTACCCATGTGTGTACTCGTACAAATACAAATTTTGTTTAGTTACGTAAATACCTAAAACATCTTGAATGATATTTATTGTATCCCTTGATGTAGATAATGACACCTTATACCTGACCTAACCGTGGCTAAAAATAACACTAATCCGCATAAATATTTTGAAGCGCCTTATTCCAATTGCCTTTAAAGGTAGTTCATTGACTCCACAAATCTCAGTTGAGTGACATTACAAAACGATAATTTCCTTTTGGAATCAAATTTAGATCTAGTATATTAAGCTGTAAGGTATAGTATAGAAAGTAAATTGAAAAACAATAAGCCCTTTTAGCAATGAAAGGTTAGTTGAAACTTGTGACGCTTGTCGCGTACCGTGCGTGTGGTACCTGCGTGACAAAGCCGACGGCGCAGCCAATATAACTCTACGGATGTCTGCCACCATTCTCTGTTCGATTGAGATACATATCAAAGTCCCTGGAATGAAAGGTCCCATAAACATTTCGATGCCATTGGCATTTTACTTCTGACGCATTTTACTCCTCTGCAAGAAGAGAAAGAGTTTAACTTTTCAATTCATTAGGATCCTACATTATTAAGGTCAAAATCGACAGGTATACTTACTACTGTGCACAAAAAACCATCTCAACATTATATATTGCCAGTCCTGCAGTTCGGCTCCTCGTCAAGTGGCCCCCACGGGAAAGGCTGCATTGGCAGCCTTCTTGACTGCATCGGTCCAGCGTACCGGAATCCCCCCTATTGAGCGTTGCATTATACGGACTAAGTTCACAAACTATTTTTTTACGTGTAATTTTTCAACATTTTATTTCCACCGTTTTGCCTACGTGACTGATATGTCGATCCATATGGCAATCTTCAAATTCTATTAAAAAATAGAATGATCTATAAAGTGGTGAGCTGTCACAAAAATATCGAAAACTGGCAGTCCCTTTCGGCTTCGTTTAGGTAAAAAGTGTCAAGACTACTAACTTGACCGTAGCTGTGTTCCGTACTTTCGTCTAATTGAAATGTTTGTATCCGACACAAAAACTCGGCAGGGCGTTTCTTTATCCCTTTCTGTCCAAATTTCAAATGTTCATCACGACTTAACCTGTAACACGTAGTTTGTGGCAAAAAATACCTACGGAGAGTTAACCAACCGTAGGAACGGTATTGGTTAGTTACGAAACAACTTTCCTTGCTGGGCGCGAATGGTCGAGTAAGTACTTAGGTGTACTTATATGCATTTTGATTGAAGGTTTACATTGGCTATTTTTCAAAAAAAAAACACGAATTTGCTATATTGGTTCGTTTTAATTTTTTATTCGTAAGGTGCATTCCGTGAGGGTAAATATTTGGAAAAGTATGTTTTTATCTTCTGCAGTCTGATTAGAATTGCGCCACCCCTGTTCCTCCCATGAGTTGTAGCAAATGTTGACTATAGGTACCTGGTTAAAGTAAGTTGTGGGTGATGGGCTAGCAGCCTATGTGTACATCACGTACCATTAAATATACCGCACCTTAACATTTCATTTCAGCCGGTGGTTTCGTAAACATTAACATTCAAAAACCACCAAGATTTGGACAGGAAAGGGCTGAATGAATCTTTGAATTTGGCTGAATGAGTCTGAAATACTTACTAACACTCCTACTAAATTTTCCTGAAAAAATCTCCATTTGCCAACTTCCCTACAGGACTGTAGCAGTTTAATAGATCGATTGAACTCATTACACCTAGGTAACCCACAGTGTGGTTTAACTTGCATGCGATGCGATTCATGCTTGTACTGTGCTTGTATAAGTGGAGCTTCAATTATATAATATAACTAGCTGTTGCCCGCGACTTCGTCCGCATCTTCGCTCCTATTGGTCGCAGCGTGATATTATATAGACTAAAGCCTTCCTCGATGAATGGACTATCCAACACAAAGAGAATTTTTCAATTCGAACCAGTAGTTCCTGAGATTAGCGCGTTCAAACAAACAAACTCTTCAGCTTTATAATATTATTATATATAATAATAATAGTTCCGATGGTCGTCTTTGCGAACGGCTTCATACTCTTAGCGAAGAGTCTCGACCAACACCTCAAGAGACTCGCTAGATGGCTAGGTCAAGGGTCAGAACCAGAAAGCGTTACTTCTGGACACGGCGCGGATAGTCAGGAGGTTCCTCTTTGTGTCGTTCGACATCACTGATAGCTTAGGCCTCGCCTCGCTGCCGGCTGCAGGCTTAGGTTTTGTGTGTGTATAAAAAATAATTATATCTGTATTTTTATATTTTACTCTTTATAAACTTTTGTAAATCCTAACCTGAGAAAGAAAATAAATGAAGAGCATAATAATAATAAAATGCTTCATTGTGCACTACTAGGAAAATGTTTACCTACAATGGAAAAACATGAGCTGGACTTAAGTAGGTGAAAATAAGCGGACTTTATGGCTAAAAAGCGATCTCTTCCAGACAACCTTCAGCAACAGGAAATAGTAATAAGTTATAGAACTATGTCCAGATATAGTTCTGTGGTGCAAACCAACAAATATTATGAAATTACAGTTGAAAAACGTTGATGTACTTACATAGATTCAAGGTTATAGTCATTTAATATAGTCATTTCACGTATACTACTTAACTATACTTAATTATCTCTGTCATGATCTGGCCCGGGGCAGCGAAATATGATTATTATGATATTTGCCGGCGTAACTTTTGACCTATGACCTTTGAAATAAATCATTTTAGATAGTCTGCTTTCTCTCAGTGGTAAAGCATCCATTACAAAGTTCTAGTTTGAAAACAGACATAACATTTTAATTAAGACATAAAAATAACGACATAATTTGTATGTTCTTACAACTTACGAATAGGGTTCAATATGTTGCGTGGCGTGAGGATAGTTGAGTGCAGGGGAAAAATAATGACCGGTTTTAACAAATTACTTATATTTACCTAATAAGTATTTTGTTAAAACCGGTCATTATTTCAAAAGGTGAACAATAGTTCAGATTGATATACATATTTTGATTCTTTTCCCGAAAGAGATGTCAAAATATTATTTATAGTTTACAGGCGATGGCTATTATTTACTACATTGAGGAGCAATGGAAATTAGATGCAATTTTGGGTTGCTCTTGACCATATTATTATTTTGTAGGCAATTTGTAGGTAGCTTTACAATTCCACTGCGCGTGATTATGTTTAAACTCTGTTTTTGGGTGGGCACTGTGGAAATTTGAGCGTTGTAAATTTTGTATTCCACGTTGCAAGGCGTATACATGTCATTGATAAACAGTCTCACATTCGAGCCTAAATTGTTTCTATTGGAATATAGATCAGCGTGCGATAGCCGATCGTTCCCACAGACTAACGAGCGGTCAGGGAGGGTATTCACAGCGCACAGGGACCCGCCTCGGCTTAGCCCATACATACGAGTATATAAGTCTGACTTCCGACTACAAAGCTCGAGGTCAAAATATAGGGGTGGTGGTTATGTGAGTCAAGACAGGTTGTGAATAGCTTAGGGCTTAGAGGTTTATGGTTGCTTTTCAAGATAGACGAGGGCATTCATTGTTTAACTTTGCTAATGTTACAGAATGGAGTGTAAAGCCGCCCATTTATCGGCATGGTTCATTTTATAGGCGAGAGTGAATAGGTACGCATGTAACACCCTCGACCTCATCATCACTTACCATCAGGTGAGATAGTGGTCAAATGCTTACCTATCTTATAAAAATATTACAGTGTAAACAGTTGTAGATAAGAAAATATTTAGATTACAATACTGCTTCAATGTCACACACGCTGCCGCCGCTCTACCGCGCTACCAAATACCACCTGGTTTTTTGGTGCGAAGTGCCCCGGACCGAGTTTGCTTTACCGCAAAACCGCTTCCGCCCCGCAACGACGCCGCCCCGCGCTTTATGAGTTTCCAGCTGTATGGGCGCCGACTGCGCGGTAGTAAAGTACCTAGGTTTGCCTAGGTGCAGGTAGTTCCTCTATTTTTTATTAATAAATATGTGCCTACGATTGTAGAGTAGCGTTTATTAGTTTTTCGTTAGTTCGGAATGAAGGCTCAGGTGTTTGTTGGTTTGATTTAACTTTTCCAGTAACAAACTAAATAGTAGCCGCTAGTTGTTATAAACTTTCATAACATCGTTATGTTTGTACTACTGTTAGAACTCACGTATAAATTACCATATTTCCTTGCCCCTTCATTAACAGGTTTATGGTCATAATTGCTGCGTGACCTTTAGTGAAGACCCTTAACTGCGCAAGACCGGCACAAGGAAAGTGGAAATTCGTTGTATATGGACACATGTGATGAGGAGACTGCTAGATGTCGGCATGTTATTGCCACTCATGCTTAAGGATCGCTTGGTTGTACAGCAATTAGTAATTACTCTGCCAGATTGATATGAAGCTTACAAATCCATACATGTAGGTAGTCAATGTATGATTGGTCGACCGTTCCCAGCATACGCAAGTCTGAGTTAGGTACTTAGCAAGAAGTATCCTAGACCCCCGGTCTGTCATGAATTGATCAGGGTATATAATACAAAACTTCATAAAAAATGTCAAAAATGAGAGAGGGGCTGCTTTAAACTAAACTTGTACCGGTAGGTACTGTATTCTTCAGTTATAAGTTACTATACTAGTTATAGTATTATAGCTGCACAAGTTCCTAAACAACTTTCGCTATAGTGTAAACTAAGTTTTAAATCGAAATATTGCCATGCTTACTGAGCTTTGTACCTAAAATACTGCGTCATCGCAGACGCTTTTTGAACCAGGCATAAAATTCACCATAGACAACAATAATATCCTTAATAACCAAGCCATAAGTAAGAACCATATATAACATTGACAATTTTATATACTTTACTATACGCAGTTTACGAAGCCAGGCGACGGTTGGAGTATTGGAATGTCGCTAGGAATTTATTGATCTAGTTAAGGCGAGCGCGTGAGTCATCAATTTATCCTGGGCTTTTTGTTAATAGTCTGTAACCATTTATCTCTAGCCATTTTCAGTCTGCAATCATACGGTTAACTTTAGTATTTGTTTATACAATCACTAGCATTTGCCTTACTTGCGATTTCGTCCACGATGTTTGTGATAAAAAGTACATCCTATACTTTTTTATAAACTATTCCTATGCCAAATTTCATCTTAATGTGTTTGGTAGATTTTGGGTGATTGAGTAACAAACATCTAAACATCTCAGCTTTCACATTTATAATATTAGTCAGATTTGTTTATAAGAAACACGAAATGCTTATTAGGTATTAGCTATGTAGACGTATTGATGAAACGACGCCCCCCACAGACTTGCTTTATGCCCTTTTCCCATAAATTATTCAGTTATTTTACGTAAGTTACTTGTAAATTTTTATCCGGAAAACATTACTCACTGAATTGCAAAATCACTTTCTGCATACATCGACGCCCAAAACATCCGTTTCGGGGATCCATTCTCGAAAGCAGAAAGTCTTATGTCTTGAAAGGTTTCTTAAAACTTAGTTCAATTTGATTTTACAAAACATGCGCTTGCGTTGCGTTAAATCCGTGATCGGTCTTCGCAAAACAAGCGAGAAGTGAAAGAATGCGTAGGATTATCAAACGGGGCACGTTGCACTTTCGCGATGAGAGAGCGATAGACAATATAGGCATCTATCTACTAACGATTGTCTTTGGAATAGGCTGACTTAGGCTAGCTAATAAAATATGTAGTTGCTTTACCAATGGAAAAGTCTTTAATGTTAATAAAATACAATATAAATATTCTTTATTGTACACCGCAAATAGTAATGAAATGATTACACAATCATCTTATCATCTTGTCACCATCACTTAGGATAAAAAAATCTAAACGTCATTTATACCAATTTTATATAGATATTGATAATTCCAACTGGGAAACAGTGACTACGATTATTCTTGACTAGGTTTCTACAATGAAAGTTTATTATCAACCACATCAATAAATACCTAACAGAAACAATCTTCAATGAACGATTTCTATTAATTGAAATTTCATCTTGATTGCCTGGGTTTAATCATTGCTCAGACACGAGTCCATCTGATGTAGTCAATTTGTGAGACAATAATTGTTTTCTTTTTTTAATTTTCGGGTTTCTGACGGGCAGATCGATTGATCAAATACCGTCTCTTATTTATTTAATGTAGGTACTACTGGCTCTGCGAGCTGTAAACCTTGCGAAAAAAATATTTTTTCAATTCTCGAATAATTGATTCGATAAAAAAAATCTATAAAATTACCGAACCTGCTCACAAAATTTCATGAGAATGGGTTGAGAAATTTGACCCGTAGACTGTAGAGGAGAACAACCGGAAATTTGGACATCTGGACATCCGGACATATGAAATCATTTTTGTCGAAGCTAAATAAATGCAAAAGGTAGGTGCCAAGTACTTGTTTACGTAACTTTTTAGAACAATTATTCCCTCTTGGTGCTGTAGTTGTTTTAGAACTAGGTAATTGTCATCGAATATTTATGGCATTACTTACATTAAATACTCATTTGTATACCTACGTAGTTGTACGCAGGAGCTGATGGAGGCATCTCGGCCAGGAAAGCACGCACTAGGGTGATATGGAGACAATTGGAGGAAGCTTTTGTCAGTGGACAAACAGATGAAGAGAACAAAAATAATCTTATATACTAGCATAATTTATTTAATCGTTTGGCATTTATTTACGAACCGTGAGATCTTCGAGAAGACAAGTACGGTTGCCAGTTTATGTTGCACTTTTAGCACCACCCAGGGGTCACGTGTAGGGTAACAGTGGGTACTCCCTACGGACGTGGTGCAACTTCGACCCCCCTTTGTCATGTGAGTGGGCAACTTGACTGTTAGAAGTTCTCAAGCCGCCCGAAGGACTCTAACTTGGCTTAACGACTGCTGTCGTAGACAGCAGCCGGGATCAACGGCTTAACGTGCCTTCCAAAGCACGAGAGCGCTCAGTTAGTAACCACTGAAAGCGGTCACCCATCCAAGAACTGACCTGCGCCCACATTGCTTAACCTCGCATACCGCACGCGGTACGCGGGCGCCGCTGGGCCACGAGCGCTCTAACTAGCATAATGTTGAAAAGAAGCAGGTGTGAATAACGGCTATTATTATTATTATTATATGTACCTATGCAATCAATCATAGGCTATTGCTGCCATAGTTAATATGAAGCAAGCCAATGTGCAGCCTTGCGTCTAGGCTCTCTGCTGAATTGTGCTGTGTCCAATCGACACCAATCATAATGTAATAAATTTTCTCGCATAAGGCAAATGTCCTCAACCTCATCTGTCATTGCCAAAACGTATGCTAGGCGGCTTTGTAGGAATTAATATTCAAAATAACCGAGTGGTTATTGCGTGCTAAGACGTAATTTATTTATGGTTAAAACATCCTTCATTCTTCTTTAAAGCATATTTATTGAGATTGGTTTTAAAATGTTAACGAGTGATACTAATTCTATATTTGTTTGTTTACAGGTAAGTTACTGAAGATGACACGCCAATGCGCGAAACTGTATCCTGAGACTTGAAATGCTACTTTTTGAAAGTAAGAGTTAAGTCACCATATAAATATGACGTTGTCTACTCAGAGTAGTGGTTGCCTAGGATTGTTTATGTACTTTATACTAGCACCTATTCGTCTTACAACACGCGTGTAGGTTCTTATACTAGAAGCGTATCAAGCTCATATGTAGCGACGCGGATTTATTACGCCAGACATTTGTTCAATCCGACATACATAATTATGTAAATGTATAAAAGAAGAAACTGACTGACTGACTGACTGACTGACATATCAACGCACAGCCCAAACCGCTGGTCCTAGAGATTCCAAATTTGGCACGTAGGTTCCTTATAAGGTCTAGGGGTGCACTAAGAAAGGATTTTTCAAAATTCAACCCCTAAGAGGGTGAAATGGGGCTCCGAAGTTTGTATGGGGAAACAAGATTGGCTGGACTATTTTATTCGAAACTTCACAAAAGTATTTCTAACGATAAATGAATAAACACGTGTTTCAGTTTTTCTGAAAAATCAACCCCTAAAAGGGGGAAATGTGGTGACAAATTCTGAAAATCGACATGGGTATTGTTTTTTTGGTTTATCGGGTCGCTGATAACAAAAACAACAATGATTTTGAAATCCCACGTGGAGGACGTAAAATACCATCCCCCCTGTTGGGGTGCGATGGGTCCCCTGTGGGGATGAAATGTCTAAATATTAATATGGGTGTCGTTTTTATGGTTTTTCGGAACGTTCATTACGAAAATGGCATCGATTTTGAAATTTAATGTAGTGGACATGAAAACTTTTGAAAGTTTGTGCCAAATTGCAAGAAATAACTGACTGACTGAGCGAGTGACATATCATCGCATAGCCCAAACTACTGGTTCTAGAGATTCTAAATTTAGTATGTAGGTTCCATATAAGGTCTAGAGGTGCATTAAGAAAGTACTTTTCAAAATTCAACCCCTAAGGGGGTTAAATGGGGGTCCGACGTGTGTGTGGGGAATCAAGATTAGTTGGACTATTTTATTCGAAACTTCACAGGAGTATTTCTAAAGATAAATGAGTAAACACGTGTTGCAGGTTTTTTGAGAAATAAACTCCTAAAAGGGGGAAAGGTGGTGATAAATTCTGAAAATCGACATGGGTATTGTTTTTATGATATACCGGGTCGCTGATAACGAAAAAAATAATGATTTTAATATCTCACGTGGAGGACGTGAAATACCATCCCCCCTGTTGGGGTGCGAGGGGGATGAAATGTCTAAATATGAATATGGGTGTCGTTTTTATGGTTTTTTGGGACGATCATTACGAGAATGGCATCGATTTTGAAATTTAATGTTGTGGACATGAAAACTTTTGAAAGTTTGTGCCAAATTGCAAGAAATAACTGACTGACTGTGTGAGTGAAATATCATCGCTTAGCCCAAACTGCTGGTTCTAGAGATTCTAAATTTAGTATATAGGTTCCATATAAGGTCTAGAGGTGCATTAAAAAAGGATTTTTCAAAATTCAACCCATAAGGGGGTAAAATGGGGGTTCGAATTGTGTGTGGGGAATCAAGATTAGTTGGACTATTTTATTCGAAACTTGACAGGAGTATTTCTAACGTTAAATGAGTAAACATGTGTTTCAGGTTTTATGAGAAATCAACCCCTAAAAGGGGGAAATGTGGTGACAAATTCTGAAAATCGATATGGGTAGGTATTGTTTCTATGGTTTATCGGGTCGCTGATTACGAAAACAACAATGATTTTTAAATCCCACGTGGAGGACGTGAAATACCATTCCCTCTTTTGGGTTCCAAGGGGGTTGGAATGTCTAAATATTAATATGGGCGTCGTTTTTATGGTTCTTTGGGTCGTTAATTTTGAAAATGGCATTGATTTCGAAATTTTATATTGCGGACATGAAAACTATTAAAAGTGTTTGCCAAATTGCAAGAAGAAACTGACTGACTGAGTGAGTGACATATCAACGCACAGCCCACACTACTGATTCGAGAGATACCAAATTTGGCATGTAGGTTCCTTATAAGATCTTAAGGTGCATGAAATGCCGTGAATTCCCTATGAAGAGACGACCTTTTTTGATTCAATGTATTGTAAGTAAGTGGTTTTATTAATCAGTGCCGTCCGATTCAATTTCGATAAAAATCAGTATTTGAGCGTCCGAGAGTACTCTTAATAGGAATTAGAGGTAAACTTTGAATAAAGTAACGGCTATATTAATTTTCTTCATTTCCGTTGCGATTTCGTTCAAAATAGATATCTGAGCGTCCGAGAGGTCCCCTAATACGACTCCGAGGTAAAATTGGGATAAGTGGCAGCCATATTGATTTTCTTAACTTCCGTCCCAATTTCGTTCAAAATAGATATCTGAGCGTTCGAGATGTCTCTTATTACGAATCCGAGGTAAAATTTTGAAAAAGTCGCAGCCATATTGATTTTGTTCATTTCCTTCCCGATTTCGTACAAAATCGATATCTGAGCGTCCGACAGGTCTCGTAATACGAATGCAAGGTAAAATTCGGAAATAGTGGCGGCCATATTAATTTTCTACATTTCCGTCCCGATTTCGTTAAAAATCGATATCTTAGCGTCCACAAGGTCTCTTAAGACGAATCCGAGGTAAAATTTGGAAAAAGTGGCAGCCATATTGATTTTCTTCATTTCCAAACCGATTTCGTTCAAAATCGATATCTGAGCGTCTGAGAGGCCACGTAATACGAATCCGAGGTAAAATTTGGAAAAAGTGGCGGCCATATTGATTTTCTTCATTTCCGTCCCGATTTCGTTCACAATCGATATCTGAGCGTCCGAGAGGTCCCCTAATACAACTCCGAAGTAAAATTTGGAAAAAGTGACGGCCATATTGCTTTTCTTCATTTCCGTCCCGATTTCGTTCAAAATCGATATCTGAGCGTCCGAGAGGTCCCCTAATATGACTCCGAGGTAAAATTTGGAAAAAGTGGCGGCCATATTGATTTTCTTCTTTTCTTTAACAATTTCGTTAAAAATCGATATCTGAGCATCCGAGAGGTTTCTTAATACGACTTCGAGGTAAAATTTTTAAAAGTCGCAGCCATATTGATTTTCTTCATTCCCTTCCCAATTTCGTTCATAATCGATATCTGAGCCTCCGAGAGGTCTCGTAATACGAATCTGAGGTAAAATTTAGAAAAAGTGGCAGCCATATTCATTTTTATCATTTCCGTCATGATTTCGTTCAAAATGGATATCGGAGCGTCCGAGAGAATTCTTAATACAAATCCGAGGTAAAATTTGGAAAAAGTGGCAGCCATATTGTTTTTTTTTTAAAATTTCCAACCCGATTTCATTGAAAATCTATATCCGAGCGTCCGAGAGGTCCCCTAATACGAATCCGAGGTAAAATTTGGAAAAAGTGACGGCCATATTGATTTTCTTCATTTCCGTCCTGATTTCGTTGAAAATCGATACCTGAGTGTCCGAGAGGTCTCTTAATACGAATCCCAGGTAAAATTTGTGTAAGTGGTGGCCATATTGACTTTTTTTTTCGTCCCGATTTCGTTCAAAATCGAGATCTGAGCGTCCGAGAGGTCTCTTAATTCGAATCTTAGGTAAATTTTGGCACTTCATGCATGCCAGGGATTGTAATAAAAATGATTGGGTTTTAAAAACGACATAGAGGTTTCGATATTTTTTCCATTTTAATCAACCTTTAATTTTTTTTTAAATCGTATGGCATTTATTTACGAACCGTGAAATCTTCGGGAAGATAAGTACGGTTGCCAGTTTTTGTTGCACTTTTAGCACCATCCAGGGGTCACGTGTAGGGTAACGGTGGGTACTCCCTATGGACGTAGTGCAACTTCGATCCCCCTTTGTCAAGTGAGTGGGCAACTTGACTGTTAGAAGTTCTCAAGCCGCCCGAAGGCCTCTAACTTGGCTTAACGATTGCTGTCGTAAACAGCAGCTGGGATCAACGGCTTAACGTGCCTTCCAAAGCACGAGAGCGCTCAGTTAGTAATTACTCAAAGCGGTCACCCATCCAAGACCTGACATGCACCCACATTGCTTAACCTCGCATACCGCACGCGGTAGACGGGTGCCGCTGGGCGAGCGCTCTGAATTCTTGATAGTTTGTGCCAAATTTCAATTCAATCGGTCCAGTAAAAGCAACTCGGTTGTAACAGACGGACTAACAGTAAGGAGTGCGAATGAAAGTGAAGCCAAATTTTCTTTTTGGATGCTCCTTTTAATAAATCACAATCACCAAACTTCGTACACCGAAACTTCCAGAATATAACAACTACTATTCTGGAATCCGCATCTAAATCGGTTCAGCCAAACGCGAGATAATCTTGGACAAACATACATATATACCTACATACATATATACGGGTCAAACAGTGAACCTCTTTTTTGTAGACGGTTAAAAATTACGCTTAGTACGCGGGCGAAGCCGCGGGCAAATGCTAGTTATGTATATTTGCCTGTTGTTTCAGTAAATGAATGCCATACGATTATAAATAAACTAGATGAAAGCCCGGCTTCGCTCGGGTGAAATAAATAAGAAAGAATACATTTATTCGTGACAGACATGCAAACGACGAAAGAAATAGTGTACAAAAATGTATAAAATAAAAACATTACAACAACGGATTATGATGAAACTTCGTATACAAATATAGTTTGTAGTGTGGATTAACATATGAAATAGGGAGTAAAAGATTACGCTGACGAAGTCACGGGCAAAGGCTAGTATCTTCGTAATCAGTATGGTGCGAAGTCAGAGCTGCTACCGCGAACGAAAACGTATGAAGTTCGTGTATCTCCCTCTGTCGCACTTGCAAATTCGAGCGACACAGAGGGAAATAAATACACGATGTTCGTTAGTTTTCGTTTCGCGGTAACAGCTCTCTATTCTCCGCCAAATTCTATTCAGTATTCAGTAGAATATAGTCTGTGGGCAATATGGCCGACGTTTTGTCATCAAATTAACACTTTTAAATGCAAAATACGCGACAATCCGAATTTTGCGGACACATATGTTCAACTCAAAACCGTTATTTTTATACGTTCTTCAATTTGAGACAGGTCTCGTTCGGGTCTACCGTACCCCTGCACGGAATTATTAATATAGATAAAAAGCGACTGACGTACTGTTGCATCCTGTATTTGTTTCCGATACAGATCATCAGATACCCCTTGTGGTGTGCATCCTCGTGTGGTGCCGGGTTAAAATAGCACCAATTCCTATATTCCCTTGGGTGTCGACTATGGGAACTAGGTTGAAATGTGTTATGGACGATGGGCTAGCAACATGTCACCGCAATATCACATTCTCTCCATCTATAAACCTACAATAGCTTAGTGGCACTGAAATTATTTTTTTGTATTTTTTTTAATAGCACGTCGGTGGTAAGCAGTCGTACGGCCCACCTGATGGTAAGCGGTCACCGCAGCCTATGAACGCCTGCAACTCCAGGGGTGTCACATGCGCGTTGCCGATCCCTTAAAAATGTATACACTCCTTTCTTGAAGAACCTCATACGGTAGTCTATCAGAAAAACCTTGGCAGGGAGCTCATTCCACAACTGGAGCGTGCGAGGAAGGAAATTCGTCTGAAACCGTACCGTACGGACGCGACCATTTACGTTCGTGTGGTCTGCCTACCCCTTTTTATATAGGCGTGAGTTTATGTATGTATGTACATATGTATTTGTTTCAACATAAACTTAATTCCGCTTATTGACAGGTTTTTACTAATCAGATAGGCACGGTAGCTTGCATAACTATGCCGTTTTAGGTTAGCTCCTCTACGCGTAGGCCAAACAGTGTTGGAGGCATTACAAACAAGACACGCAGCGCTGCAGGTGTTCTAGAGTTCACTTTCCATTCGCTAACGAGGGAACACGATACTGTTTACTCGCAACAATATTGATATTTTATGACAGATCCCTTGTCAAACTTTCATTCTGCCGTGATACATGGCCACCTCTCTCTCAAGCAATCTCTTGACTAAGGCTATACCTAGTGTCTATACCTACAGAAGTGAGTGTTAGAATTGCAAGGTGTTTGTTTGTTTGATGACTATTGTTTGCCTTTGTGGCATTTAAAGATCGAAACGTACGTTTAGTTTAGATACCGCTTGCCGTTCAACACAGACGGTTCCAACGTGGCACGCGGTGCGGTGTAAGGGAAGAGACGTCAAATGGAATCGGACGGGGGAAAGGGGCCGTTTTCTGCCGCAATTTGATATAAACAGAAATAGGTCACAGGGCTAAATCTGATAAGATCGAGTACACACTGGTGAAATAACTTTTGTCTGTACTCTTTTACGTATTGTATTTACTACACTACCACCACCACCATATCAGCCGAAGGACGTCCACTGCTGGACATAGGCGTCCACCAATTTATTGGGGTGTAAATACTATAATCGCCACGCTTGGCATGCGGATTGGCGATCGCAGTATCTCCACCGCACTCCAGGGATGCTGCTGCCCATTCCCCGGTGTAGTTGGTTGTAGTTACTCATGTCATGTCAAGAAAATTGAAATTTTAGTCCCGTATCGCTTTTGTCTTTTGTCACAATGACAATAAGGGGTAAAAAGGTACCTGTTTTAGTTTCCTTTACCGTACGTCCATAGAGCAAAACCATAAGATAAGGAAGCACCGTACATAACCCATATTATCTCTGACACCATGTGACGATATGTACAGGATGTTCGGCAGATGGATGGCCATACGTACTGGCTATGTGCACGTCTGAAACGTCAAACGTCAAAGGTCCCGAGACAATATCAAAACTCAGAGATGTCAAATAATGACACATGAAAATTTTATTTACTTTTGTAAACGAGATAGACCCCGTATTGGAATTTTGACGTGATAACGTCTTTAAAATCGTTTTAGTCGGGTGACATGTTCAGAAACTTGTGTCACACCAAAACCTCACGAGCGCGATCGCAGGTATAAGTGAAGTGCAAGTGAAGTAAGACGTTATCACGTAAACATCTCGATCGTAAACCTACTTTACAAACAACCAATTTTTTTACTGAAATAAATAAGAGAATAAATAAATACATACAAACGAAACGAATCGTAGGAAACCGTTAAGAAACCAATAGAAAACGTGAAAGTAAATTTGACAGTGGTCCCCGGTAAGTGCACATTTCTGCTATGGTGTGCGCTACGATCGCCTAGCTTACCCCCACCACCTACTTCGCACATAGCCAATATGATAGATGAGGTCATCTGCTACGTGGTCCAGCAGAAAAAAAATTGAATGGGGAATGTCTGAAATTTTTAAAAGTCCTTGATTATTTTTCTAATGGGAGGAATAACCGTCGCCATTAACAGAAAAAAGATTCAGATTTTTCGGTTGCGCCATATATTTTATAAAAATACAAACATTTTATATCACCTCCCGTCTGCCCCGTATCGGACTACTAAGACATTTCTAAGTCCGTCGAATATTAAAACAAAAACACCTGCTTGGATTTGTGGTATGCAATGACATTGACAGTTCATCATAGGTTGGTCGTATGACTTGAACTATCAATGTCATTGCGTACCACAGATCCAAGCAGATGTTTTTTTTTAAATATTCGACGGACTTAGATATGTCGTAGTAGTCTGATACGGGGCAGACGCGAGGTGATATAAAATGTTTATATTTTAAAAAAATATATGGCGCAACCGAAAAATCTGAAACTTTTTTCTATTCATGGCGAGGGTTATTCCTACCATTAGAAAAATAATCAAGGACTTTTAAAATTTTCAGACATTCCCCATTGGGCCTAAGTTTTTTTTTTTAATTTTAATTTTAATTTCTTAAATACTCTTTTTTCAAATAACTGAATTCGTAAGATTCTGGAATTATTATAGATTTAAATAAAATTAAAATGTTGTCGGTTTCATCATTGTTTTTGAAGTATTTGAGGTTTTAAATCTTAAAAACAGATTATTAAAAATGATAAAACGGAAAACATTTTTATATGATTTAAAACTAGACTAATTCCAGAATCTACGAATTCAAAAACATTGTATTTAAAAATGAAAAATTCTTAAAAAAATATCTTTGCGCCCAATTCATTTTTATTGTGCTTGATCACGTACCAGATGACCTGATGACCTCATCTATCCCCAATATATACGTAGGTCCATCCATCCGCCGAACACACTGTATGTACCACTATAAAAGATTTTTAATCTTCAGTGTATTCGTATTCTTAATTTAAAAAGTGAACGTTTAAATTTAACTCCGTTGGGAGTCGGTTATCGCCACTCCTCTCCGTTCTTAGAATCAGCTCTAGATAACGAAGGCCTAGCCTTAGGCATAGCCCACGTGGAGTTTCGCGACATTCTACGTCTAGTGACTGAGAGAACAATGGAAAGAGCACGCATAGTTGTGCTAAAAGTCAAAATCGTGTGGCTCACTCACCCCTGACATTTGCAAGCCGTTACTACTTTCTGTCATGTCACGACAAAAGAGCTTATGATAGTCCGTCTCTTCATTGATAATACGCCATTTTGGTTAAGTGTAAGCAGCACTTTAGCTAAACTACAAACTAGTTAGAGAAGAATAACTTTTACATCAATGCAAAGTTCGCCAAAGTTAAGTTCAACTAAACTTCGCTACAGCTATGTCTAAGTTAAATTAGTATTAACATTCTTATATTTTTACGACGACGCACGAATAGTAAATTCATAATGCCAAAGTTAAGGCTGAGTTGGAGGTTAGCTACTGGTGATATTAATTTGGATTTGCTTAGTCGAAAGCACAACCAAAGTTGGATCGATGTGGTCGGGTCATGTTATTACTTTACCTTTATGCCAAGGCTTTATAAATCTGTCAAGCAATATTTCAAAAACAAGAACCATAATGCACTTGTTTGACCAAACCGCATTTTTATGCAAATTTGATTTATATTTTCATAATTTGGTGCTCTGTATTCAAAGATAGATCGTATTTGACAACGAATACTTGGGTTTTAGTATAACAAAAATAGCAGTGTACTTCATGAGACGAATTTTGATTTATAACGTAATGGGATTTAATCAAATATGTGTGTAAGCTTCGTGTGAGATGTGATGCTCATCACTTCATCAGACATTTCAAACTATTTTTCTAAATAACTTTCATTACGTATTATAAAAGCACATCCATTCACACGATATCCAATATCATCATCTATAACTTTCTCCCTGATTCGTCCAATATTTACGCTGCGAAGTTTTAAATTTCCGCCTCTAATGGCTAGACTCTTGCGTAAGACTAGATCAAATTTATTTTGTACCTATAGCGATAACAATACTATGAATTACGTCCCAAATTAGAATTACCAATTAACTAATAGGAACCTCATGTTGTTATATGTCAAGGCATTTTCAAGTCTAACTTATAATCAATCAAAAATCAACTCAAAATCAAAAAAAATATTCTTTATAAGCCACAAGGACACTTTTACAAGTCAACACATGAATTATACAATTAAATAAATTGACAATGATAATAATTATGTTTTCAAAACAGAATTGCAGAACTAAAAAATAAGTAGACAATAATAATAATAACTCTATATTATAAGTATATCTATTATCTAACTGTATCTGGGAATGTTAAAGTACCGTAAGTAAGTAGGGGTGAAGTAAGGGTAATGTAATGTATCTAATAGAGTCGTAGTACACTCAAGTGTAAAAATATGTCTAGCCGGAGCCTATCGGTTTAACCCTCTCATATAACTATATAAGGTGCTTCCAAATTAGATGCCAATACTTTAAGAGATGTTTAATTACATCAAAATAATTTACTTGAAATAGGAATTAATAAAACTTATTATGTGATTTTTTTGTCTTCATTTTTTTAACAAAATAATTAAATTAAAATTTTGCCCAAACATAATCATCCGGTGCATTTACCTGACAAGATGGATATCACTTTCTGTGAAGTGAGCTACCATTGGATGCTAGTTGAAGTGGCCAGTTAAAAGTGACAACAAAGAGGTTTAATACGATAAGTACGATAACAAAGAAGTCTTAATCATTGAATACCCATTATCTCATTAACGGGGTGTTATTACGTGGCACAGTTGTATTCATAATTTTCTCCAAAAACTAACATATACTTTAAATAACGTTATATAAAAACAGATGAATTACCAAAAATAAAACTAATTACAATAACATTAAAACTAATTACAAAACTGAAATAAAACTAAATTAAATCTAAAAATGGCCCCCGCGGCATTGTGCCGAAGATACTGGCAGCATTTCCGCCGCCGAAAGGGGTGAACAAGTATTCGGCGCCGCCCTCGTGGAGGTTCCGTGGAGATGCGACGGGGCTAGTGTATCTACAGTTCTACACATGTAGCATCCCAATTAAATTAGTTTCATACTTAAGTCTATTTCTAAGGACGAGTACTATCAGCTCTGAAAGTATTGGCATGTAATTTGGAAGCACCGAAACCGTAATTCACCGACACAAGAGCCATGGGACACATGTATTTTTGGGTACCTATGCTATATGCACCCATATTTTTGACTTGTCAGTCTATACGATTGACTGTTTTGATAAATTAATTTTAGATGTTTAAGAAAAATATCTAAAACGAAACACTTTTAACAGCCGGGCATACTTAAGTATTTATACGACCAAGCAATTGCCTAGTGCACAATAACTATATTCAAATTTATCATATTCACATACCTTAGGCATACATTTCTCAATCCGCGATGAATGTAGAAACGCATCTATTCCGGGTAGTCAAAAGTAGCCACGCCTTTAGTAACTGTGGCTAAACCAATCATTAATCATAGAGTCCAGTAAGTTTTGAACCTAGTCAACTTCTACCTGTTCAACTTTAGCAAGTATTAGTCATTGGTTTTGGCATTTAGTAACCGAATAACAAAAATAACTAGCAGGTAGGTATACAGTAATAAATTAATCATGCGTAAATAATCAATAAAATGTTAAGGTACATCTTGACCTTTCAAATAAAGTGTGCAACTAAGCCACTCGAAAATATATGTTAAGGCTTTGAAAGAATACTCATAATTTAGTAATTATTACACGTAATAATATTAACATAAAGGTATAAATGTCCCGCAATTGTAATAGTACATTACGATACAAGTGCAGAGAACAGGAAATTCGCAACGAGTGGTGATAAATTGAAAAACGACCGAAGGGAGTGTTTTAAATCGACACGAGTTGCGAATTACCTGTTCGCACGTGTATCGTACAACGTTTTACAGTACATATAATAAATAAATAAAAAAAAGGGAGTGCGGAGTTGAGCTCCTTTAAGATAAGACGTATCCATGCAGTGCGCGGCGCAAAACCAGTTATTCAAGACCTCTCACTTACGGCGCTAAGCCAGGCCTCCCGTGTCAAACTCCGTTGGCGGCCGGCGTCTCTGGATCTGCGCGTAAATATACTTACCCACTTTATTTTTGTCTCAACCGTTGTTTCGGCGCTGCTTATAGATCTGATTTGATTATCGCCACTAAAATGGCAAACTGCGCTGCTTGCTGCAAGGCGTTAAAAACATCGCAATTTTTTAACTGCTCCAAATGTAAGGACAAGTATCATGCCGTATGCGTAAATATCACAGACGTTAAGAAAGTCGCAGAAATCAACAAATCTAACTGGATATGCCCGGCTTGCCAGAGCAGGGAACCGAAGACAGGCAACTCAAACACACCGCTCAGGGCACCCGTCTTTAGTGACGAGGCCAGCGCAAATGTGACGCTGCGCGCGCAAACCCGCAATGTTGCGTCCACGCGACCTGCACCACCCCCGACTGCGAGCCCGGGCCCCGCCGGCGACTCGCTCTCCGAACTTACTTCGGAGATTAGATTACTACGCGCTAACGTATTCGAGATGAATGAACAATTAAAAAATCTCACTCAATGCGTAACTCAATGCACCGTTCGTCTTGACGAATATGAAGCAAGGCTGACACACTGTAATACAAAAATACAAATTTTAGAAAATCAGGCAATAGAAAATGTTTTTCTTAAGGAACAAGTGTCTCGTCTTGAAACCCAGTTAAATACCCAAGCTCAATCAATATTTCGTAATGATATAGAAATTATAGGCATCAACGAGCAACCTAACGAAAATCCATATCATATTGTCTTAACGACCGCTGCAAAAATCGGCGTAAATCTCTGTGAAGGTGATATTGATTTCGCAAATCGAACTGGCCCTCGGCCGGGCGGAGTGGAGGAAACGAACAGGCCCCGGCCCATTGCCGTCCGGTTTGTGCGTCACAAGCAGCGTAAGGAGTTCCTCAGAGCCGCTAAATCCAGGCGAAACCTAAACACAAAAGATATTGAAGTGGCGGGAGTGACCAGAAAGCTGTACTTTAATGAACGCCTAACTTGGGTAAACCGGTCTTTATTTCGTGAAGCCAGGAATAAAAGGAAAACAATGGGTTACAAATACTGCTGGACCAGGGGAGGAAACATTTATATCCGGAAATGGGAAGGCAGTCCGGCCATCGCGATTCGATGCATCGCAGACCTCGAGGGAATGGGAGGTGAGGACAAAGAGCGACAGAAATCGAACGTCACCATCGACATCTCGGAAAACTCGTCACTGGACGCCGCCGCTGTGCAAATCACGCAAGCGCATTAAATGTTTATATGTTTTGCAATTACATGTATATTCGAGCATCTCACTGGCTATGTATCTAATTAACATTGTAATATTTATAATGCTTTGTAACTTGTTTAAGTTGTCTACTCACACCATTCAATTTACAGACCTCAACCCTACACAATACTTCACAGATACACATACACATACACATACACATAAGCTTGTAAGTACATACGTGCTCCTCAAGCCCCATCCGGGCATTAAAACATTTAAAAAAAATCGCAATATATCGAATGCGATCTTTAGCGCACTGGCCGCTCAATGTAATGTGACATTAATGACTCGTTTTATTCTTGTAAATTACTACCTCCCTTTAACTATAATACGAAATGGCGAATGTACCTAGTATACTTGAAGAAATCGACGACTCATTTGTCACTAAATGTCATAAAATAAATGCGCCAGAAGAGTGTAACGTATTGCTGTCCAAGTACAACGCGAGAGTCCTGTCACTGAATATCAGAAGCCTCAATTGTCACTTTGATGACTTGCTTGTGACCTTGAAGAGATTATCCGTCGACTTTGACGTTATAGTGCTATCAGAGTGTTGGCTGAAAGAAAGTTGTGTCATACCCCAAATAGCAGGTTATTATGCCTTTTCCACAACTAAATACATAAATCAGGCTAGTGGGGTGGTTATTTATGTTAGAGATAGCTGGGCTTGTTCAGTAGTCGAAACTAGTTTTGAAGATGCAGATTGCTTACTAATACGTATTCCGAAACTTTTTACACTTATTGGCGTCTACCGGTCACCATCTTTTAAAAATATAACCAATTTTCTAAAATCGCTAAAATCATTATTAACAGAATTAAGTAACGACTCATGTGTAATTCTAACAGGTGACATTAACATAGACCTAATGCTCGATAGCGCTCACACCTCTGAATACCTGTGCCTTCTTGCAGAATTTGGGTATATCACTGCTGTAAATAGGCCAACCCGCGTGGGGCAAGTCTTGATCATTTTTTCATTAAATCCAAAAGTAATACTGCTATGGAATCAATAGTTTGCACATCCACAATTACTGATCATGACTTGGTTCTTCTGGGTATTTCTGCTTCAATTCTATCACCTAAGGAAACCGTTAAGTATCGCGTTAATGTTGACCAAGATGCGATTGAATCCGATTTGGCGAAACAGGACTGGTCCATTGTTATGAACAAAAAAGATGCCTCCGAATCTGCGTATATATTTATGAACATTCTCAGTACCAAAATCATTAAGTATAGTCATAGAGTAAAGCTAAAACGCTCCAATTTACCTCTTAAACCGTGGATGACCCATGGCCTCATAAAATGCTCCTTAAACAGGGACAAACTTCACGCGGACTCAAATAAATATCCAAATGATCCAGTAAAGAGATTAATCTATACAAGGTACAGGAATTTCTACATAGGTTTGTTACGCAAACTTAAAAATGAATATGATAGGACACAACTAATTACAAACAAAAATAACCCAAAGAAACTCTGGGACACCATTAAAAATATTACTCGCTCGCATCCTACAAAAAGTAATGCTGACTTTTTATGTACAACTAAGGACTCCGTAAGAGACTCTTTGAATTCTTGCAATCATTACTTCTCAACGATTGGCGAAAAACTCTCTGACCGAATCTTAAAAAGTATTGAAACGTCTCACAATGTCCTAGCCTCCAAGGTTCAATTAAACAACCTTCCGCTGCACTCTTTCTTTTTGCATCCTACGACTGACGCCGATGTCGAACGACTCATTTTTAATTTAAAAAATGACTGTGCCCCGGGTATCGATGGTGTCACCAACCGGTTGGGTAAGAAAATAAAAAACTCTATCGTAACGCCCCTCACTTACATCTTCAATCTTAGTCTTTCCACCGGAGTCTTCCCAGAAATATGGAAAACTGCTGCAGTCACCCCTATTCATAAAAGTGATGATAAAAGCTCTCCAGTAAACTACAGGCCTATTTCACTTTTAAGTAATTTCTCTAAGATGCTCGAAAGTATAGTTAATCAGCAATTAGTCAGATTTTTGGAAGCGAACAATTCCCTAGCAAACAACCAATTTGGTTTCCGAAAAGCGAAATCCACTGAAGATGCAGTTACTCTATTGACGGACATCATCTCAGATCATCTCGATAAGGGCTTAAAAAGCGTCGGAGTTTTCCTTGATTTGGCAAAGGCCTTTGACACTGTCTCAATTCCGATCCTTTTGTCAAAACTAGAAGCAACTGGGATTCGAGGCCCGCCTCTCGATTGGTTTCGTAGTTACCTTACTGATAGGAAACAGTGTGTCAGAGTAGGAGGATCAACTAGTGACCCAACAGGTATATCATTTGGAGTACCGCAGGGCAGCATCTTGGGGCCCACTCTGTTTTTAGTATACCTTAACGATTTATCCACACTCCAAATACAAAACGGTGATATGATTAACTACGCAGACGATACAGTTGTAATTTTCCATGGTTCAACCTGGCATGATGCTATTGAATTTGCACAGCAGGGAATGACAATTTGTGCAAACTGGCTGAATAACAACCTACTAAGTTTAAATAGTTCCAAAACGAATTATGTTTGCTTTTTCAAAACAAAGACGTCATGTCCTCCAAATGGAACTAGTATAGTATTGCATACCTGTAAAAATCCACCAGACACTGCTAACCCCCGTGACTGTTCTCAGTGTCACACTATTTCACGAGTTGAAACAGTAAAATATCTCGGTGTGCTGATTGATGAAAAACTGAGTTTCAAACAACACATTTCCGCTACGGCAAAAAGAGTGCGTAAGTTGATACATATAATGAAACTTTTAAGAGACGTAGCCGATACAGAATTATTGAAAATGGTATACTTAAGTCTATGTCAATCTGTTCTGTCTTACTGTATTCTGGCTTGGGGCGGAGCAGGGACCTCGTCGCTAATTAATCTAGAGCGCGCTCAGAGATCAGTTCTGAAAGTAATGCTGAAAAAGTCAGCTCGTTTTCCAACAGATCAACTCTTCAGAGAGGCTAAACTGTTAAGTGTCAGAAGGCTTTTCCTGCTTAAGCTGGTCTCCAAAGCTCACCGCGAAGCTTCGTCTGCGCCAGACGTGGTTGTCGGGTCCGGTCGTCTTCGAGGTCGTAGTTTCAGATTGCCACTACCACCCACTAAAACTAGCTTCTGTAGACGGTTCAATACTTATTTGAAACCTTGTATATATAATAAATTTTGTAAAATACTAGAATTAAGAAATATGTCATCAAGAGAAGTCAAAATTAATGTGACAAGGGTATGTTTAGAATGGAGTTACGAAGACACAGAACGTTTTCTGAGGAACCAATATAATTAAGACACGTACTTAACACACACACACACACACACACACACACACACACACACACACACACACACACACACACACACGCACACGCACACGCACACGCACACGCACACGCACACACACGCACACATTTAATTCCATCCATTTAGATCACAGTTTTAGTTTCAAATCATCTGTTTTTATATTGATTTAAAGTGTTATGATTGTTTTTGTTGAAAATTCTTATTGTAAAATAAATCAGGTCAACTGCACTCCTGGATCCCAAGATACAGGCTCTGCCTAGTTTGGGGTCCGCAAGGTATTGTTTAGTGGTTAAAATTGTATCTGATCAATAAACGATATTTATTATTTATTATTATAAATAAATATTGGGGGGGACAATCTGACACAAATCGACCTAGTCCCAAACTAAGCAAAGCTTGTACTATGGGTACTAGACGACGATATACATACTTATATAGATAAATACATACTTAGATACATAGAAAACATCCAAGACCCAAGAACAAATATCCGTGATAAATGCACAAATAAATGCCCTGGCCGGGGTTCGAACCCGGGACCTCTAGCTTCGGAGGCAGAGTCACTACCAACTAGGCTAAACAGGCCGTCATATGGCTCTTTAAAGTTTCGACATATGCACGTAATCTGCTGATAAAATTAGCACCGTTAAAATTAGTACTGTAAATTAACTTTTTAACCGACTTCAAGATTTCAAAAGAGGAGGTTATCAATTCGGTTGTATGTTTTTTTTTATGTTTGTTACTCCAGAACTCCGTCATTTCTGAACCGTTTTTTAAAATTCTTTTTTTGATTGTAAGTATATATATCCAAGTTGGTCCCGTTTTTGTCAAAACGCAGTTCTGATGATGGGATCCATGAGGAATCGAGGGAACTCCTCAAATCTTGAAGGCAAACGTACAGTGATTTTTGTGTTTTCATCAACAAATCGAGTATTTTCATACAAAAATGTGATATTTGATTAAATGGAACTGCTGATGATGATCAGAACAGAACTCTTTAACGACTAAAAGTTTATCTTTGGCGATTTGTCCTCCTAGCTGTGTTTGTTAAGCAAGTTCTATTTTCACGATTAATTTTAATCATGCTCGAGTTCTGATGATGGGATCCATTAGGAATCGAGGGAACTCCTCAAATGTAAATGGTATACATATAGTGATTTTAGTATTTTCATAAAAAGCATTTACATTTAAATAAGTGACATTTGATGAAATGGAACTGCTGATGATGACCAGAATGGAACTCTTCAACGACATATAGTTCACGTTTGGCGATTTGTTCTCCTCGTTATGTTTGTCAAGAAAGCTAGGTTTTCAAGACACATTTTTGTCAAGCTTGAGTTATGATGGAGGATTCCATGAGGAATTGAGGGTATTTCGTCTTCTACCATTATAAACATACTTAGAGCCATTTTTATTTTATTGTATGGAATCTAAGAGTGCACCATCTAAGTATAATAAACTATCACCGGCCTCCCCCATTGAAGTCGCCTTTTTTTCTTAAAAATTATATGGTTGGCTTTTGACGAATTACTGTATATCATTCGATAAGTAATGTTGTAAATGTTTTATCAGTCTTGAGTTCATGAATCTTTTTTCAAGAGACATGCACAATTGTACATGTGAAAATCTCGTCTCAGTTTAACAATACATTGCACTGTATTAAGGCCGTGCATTGAAAAATATGGCGATCTTTGTAACGCCGTTCTGACCAGATTATATTCTGATTCCTTTTACGCTTAAAACCAACACACGATTTCTTAAAAAAAAAGTTTCTTGATAGAAAAAAAAACAAACCTGAGTCTCTATATTTTTTTATTTCCTCAGTCTACTCAAGCAATACATTACTTAAAGACACAACCAAGTTAAAATGATGTTATTTTACTACATCTAAAATTTCATAAGAGGAAATATGAATAAGACTTCACTATATCAAATATTTATTGATATTTGTCCAAAAAAGTCATTCCGGAAGAAAGTCGCGTATCTCGTTTTTTCGTGCATGAAACACTTAAACATGTCCCTTACACTGGGGTCGAACAAAATCGAGGCATCCTCTTAAAGATACTACCTACCTTGTCCAATGAACATCTCTGCTGTAAATCTATTACAAGCTTGTTAGCTTGTTACCATATTTCACAACCTGTCGACCACTGGGTAAATGTCAAAGTTGACCAACTTCAGCTTGTTCCGACCTTGTCGTGGGAGTCCGAAGGCCAATTTTGTAGTTATTGGCTTGTTAAAAATGATAGGTTAGTTAAGTGTCTCGTTGACCAAGCTACATCCCAGTTAAGATCTTAAGCACCTTGTTAGTTTACTGAGGAAAAGTGCAATTTCTCATTTTAACTATAAAATTACAATGTTTTTAACATATCTTTAAGTATATACCTACTCGTACAGTCAGCATCAAAAGTACCTACGCATATGAACGGGTCAAAAACTCCTATTCCCTTATATAAAGAACTGTACTACAGCTAAAATACGTTGTATAGAGGCCAATTTTGTAGTTATTGGCTTGTTAAAAATGATAGGTTAGTTAAGTGTCTCGTTGACCAAGCTACATCCCAGTTAAGATCTTAAGCACCTTGTTAGTTTACTGAGGAAAAGTGCAATTTCTCATTTTAACTATAAAATTACAATGTTTTTAACATATCTTTAAGTATATACCTACTCGTACAGTCAGCATCAAAAGTACCTACGCATATGAACGGGTCAAAAACTCCTATTCCCTTATATAAAGAACTGTACTACAGCTAAAATACGTTGTATAGAAAGTGCAGCAGGCAAACAAGTAGAATGACGCCTGAAAACGATCTCCATATTATTACATCAATTCTTTGTCGTCTTAATCGTAGCGTTATGTCACCTTTTTTTTTCCGGGGGGAAAATCCTCTATGGATACCGCCGCACCACGGGGACAGTGCGGTGGTTATGTCGGACTTGCACCGACTAAAAACTTTTTATGATGCGGCGTCCCCCGGACCGCGTTTGCTTTACCGAAAAACCGCCTCCGCCCCGAAACGACGCTGCACCGCACTCTGTGAGTTTCAAGCTTCATCCAAGTCTTTGCAGACTCCAGCACGTCAGGGGTATCTTTAAGGTAGTCAACCAAATTATTTCTACCTGGTCACTTTCCTCTCTAACACCAAGATCGTCTTTCCTACGCCACGATGTTGCCAACTCAGCAAGATAAAAATCTAAGAATTACTGAGACAGGCCAAATGAATGAAATTGTATAAACCTTGCGAACGCAACTGTCATGACTCTCATATCTTACGGAATCAATACATAGGTAACAATGATCAATATTAAATAACAATGCTCAAATCATATGCTCAATACGACATCATTGAACACACATCTAAGCTTCGCGGATTACACATTGACCTCACCAGTGAAAGTTTGCTTGCGAAGTCAGAACGGACAGACAGACTCGCGAACATAGCGGATAACAGAGTTCCTGCCCACTTGTGTCGGGAACATTATGGTAGGTTTTTACTAAATCAGTTAAACGGAAATGTTAGGTTAATAATGGTGTTTAGGAAGGATCCAAATGTCTCAATAACCTGCCTTGTTTAGTTAAATGCTTATGTGTAGGAAGCAGTGTGACATAATTATAGTATTTTTTGTATCATCACACAGAATCACAGGCCCACGTTTCGCTGAATTAAATGCGATCTTGATTCCAATATTTAATTTGTTTTCGTACGCACTTTGGTACACTACGTTATAGGCATGTTGCCGCTGCCGGCATGAAACTTCGCTATGCGGTATTCGTTATTCGGCTTATGCTATGCGTCTCCATTCGACGAAGTGTGGAGGATTTATTCGTCAATGTCATTATCATTGACTGTATGTCGTTTATCTTACAACCTGAAACTTACTCAATTAGGTTCATATTTTGCAACGACGTTTTAAACAATGAACCCAAGTGTTTTGCAAATAGATTTCAAACTGATGTCAATCATTCTGTTTCGTATAAAAAGTAGATTAATAGTAAAAAACAAGCTGCCTATTGGATTCACAACATGTTTCGACACTTACCACTTTTTAACCAAAAATATATAATCCCGAGATTCATTACAGTTAAGAGTGTTCGGGGGTCAGTTTATACTAGTTTCCAGAACTGAGGTGACTTGATGGTAATCGTCGTGAATACAGATATAGTGAAAAACCTTTTGCACAGGCCACGTGAAATTCAATCTTATGACGACGTTATAAGGCCATTGACAAGGAAAAACTCGTCTCTCTCCTGCGTACAGTAGTCGGAGTCGCAAGACGACACTTTTCGCAACGGATCCCTTTTTAGACGTCACGCTTCGACGCTCACGCAGATTTGATTAGCCGCAATTTGTTCTGATTTACTAACATTTGTGGAGATTATAGTGATTCGCTCTGGTGGTGTGGTTATTTAATCGTTGGGTGCTCTTAGTTAGGTTGGAAGCTGTAATTTTATTCGCTAAATTAGTGGCGTTAATTAAATATAACGAGGCAAGATTTTTTTTTTTCAACTGTAGCAAATTCTAAAATTGAATGGTAATGTTCTTAAAAAATCAAAATCATTGACAATAGGATGAACATTGAACATTTAATGAACATAATAGTTTCCAGTGACTACATTAACCAAATTAATTTTTATTAATATTCCTATTCCTGAAGTAAATGTTTTCGAGAAAAATAAATACCGTGACCGCATGGCAGTAATTTATTCTTCTCCACATCCTCTATATAGTGTTGTATCGGTTGCGAACTAAAACCATCGTAGGTATTAGAACAGAAATTAAAAAACAAGACTAATGCAACGCACTTACAACCCCTCTGGTGTTGCGAGTGTCCATGGGCGGCGCTAATCGCTTACCATCAGGCGATTCGTCTGCTCGTTTGCCTCCTATTTCATAAAAAAAATTAAAAACCGCCAATTTGTTTATTTTTTGTTGATATACCCAGTGTCACTCTCACAGTAAAGACGAATCTAACGACACCTCTCAAGCTGAAATCCATCGAGCCGTTCAAGCTGTAGAGCGTGCCAAACAATTATACATACATACATACTCTCGATAATTTTTAAGAAAAAAAAACCGACTTCAATGGGGGAGTCCGGTGAAAGATTATTAATCTTAGATGGTGCACTCTTAGATTCCATACAATAAAATATAAAAATGGCTATAAGTATGTTATAATGGTAAAAGACTAAGTACCCTCAATTCCTCATGAAATCATGGAACAACCTTGCTTGCTTGACAAACAAAACGAAGAGAACAAATCGCCAAACGTGAACTTTTCGTCGTTGAAGAGTTTCGTTCTGATCATCATCAGCAGTTCCACTTCATCAAATGTCACATTTTTGTATGATAATGCTCGATTTGTTGATAAAAACACAAAAATCACTATATGTTTACCTTTAAGATTTGAGGAGTTTCCTCGATTCCTAATGGATCCCATCATCAGAACTCGAGCATGACAAAAATTAATCGTGAAAATAGAACTTGCTTAACAAACACAGCTAGGAGGACAAATCGCCAAACGTGAACTTTTCGTCGTTGAAGAGTTCTGTTCTGATCATCATCAGCAGTTCCACTTCATCCAATGTCACATTTTTGGATGCAAATGCTTGGCTTGTTGATAAAAACACAAAAATCACTATATGTTTGCCTTAAAGATTTGAGAAGTTCCCTCAATTCCTCATGGATCCCATCATCAGAACTGCGTTTTGACAAAAACGGGACCAACTTGGATATATATACTTACATTCAAAAAAAGAATTTTTCAAATCGGTTAAGAAATGACGGAGTTATGGACTAACAAACATTAAAAAAAAAAACAAAAAAAAAAAAACATACAACCGAATTGATAACCTCTTCTTTTGAAATTTTGAAGTCGGTTAAAAAACATAACCCTCCTTCTGACGCAGTCTTGTAAAAAACCTCGTTGCAAAATTGTAAAATTAACAATACACCCACAATAAGTAGCAACTCACACAGTGGGGCGGGTGCTAAGGGCCAGCACCAACAGTTGCGAAATGGCGATGTAACGCAGTTACCGCGGACGCGCTAATCGGGTGAAACTCGTATTTCTTACTGGTACATACATATACTCACGCCTATATTCCCAAAAAGGGTAGGCAGGGCATATGAAAATTAATTTTAGTGCCACTTTTAGATATTGTAGGTTTATAGATTGAGAAAATGTGATATAGATTGCTAGCCCATCGCCCACAACACACTTCAACCTGGTTCCCATAGTTGACTCTTGCGACACCCAAGGGAAGAAAGGGGGTGATGCCGCTACTCTAATCCGGCACCACACGGGGCTTCTTACAGGTAAACGCCGATAAAATACATAAATATTGGGGGACACAATCTTACACAAATCGACCTAGTCCCAAACTAAGCACAGCTTGTACTATGGGTACTAGACGACGATATACATACTTATATAGATAAATACATACTTAAATGCATAGAAAACATCCAAGACCCAAGAACAAATGTCCGTCCTAAAGGCACAAATAATGCCCTGGCCGGGATTAGAACCTGGGACCTCTAGCTTCGGAGACAGTGTCACTACCAATTAGGCTAAACAGTGTCACTACCAACTAACGTTAAATGACAAAATGTGCGTGAATATTTTGCAGTTTTTTTTTATAAACCAACCCATGCACTTCTTTCTGCTATTTTCCAAATTGCAGACAGAAGTTCATGTTTCCTCATAACAGTCATAACATACAGAATGTGGCCTGTAAAAGGAGCAAACAATTTAAAGGACGCTTCCTTGGAGAACCTGCAACAACCTCTTGTGTTCAAAAAATATCTTTTTTCTATTGGGAGAAATTTTGATCTACAGCTATGACCTCCAAGTAATGGCTCTTGGACACCACGAGATTATAACGCGACAGTCAATGCCGATTTTGGGTAGCATCAAGTTATGACACATAATCGTTGTTGCATTTTGGTGTACTATTACTTATTCTGTGTTTTTGTTTTAAAAGGATATCTTTGGAGCTTGTTAAATTTTTAGCAATTTTTAATTGAAACCATTTAGAAATAATTGCATGGAGAGCTCAATAGTGTCCCGTTTAATTTTTTGCTCCTATTATAGGCCACGCCCTGTATACGCAATAGATAGTCATACATATGTACACAGACCAACTTGTGAGCATTCTTTAGTCTTGATACTGAGTGAGATGGTGAGATTCACATCTTCAAAATTAGAATACGGCACGAGTATCCAGGTCAATGTAGCGTCTATTACGACGGTTATGTCACGACTTAATTATGAAAATGTGATGCCATTTTCACGCCTTCTGCCGCAGTAATACGAGTCATAATTGCATGAAATTAATAATTTTAAAGACTGTTATTTAACGGTGCCCATTGTTGTGCTGTCATTCAGTGCTGTTCGTTTGATTGATTGATGCATTTCTGTTTGGCTGCAGGGTTGCCGAAATATTCGAGTTCGGCATTTTCTTATTCTAATATTATAAGAAACTACATGATATATTGAAATACTTCAATGCCTGACATAGTTAAGTCAAGTGCTACACAAACATATTTTTAATTAGGTCGAAAAAGCGAATGAGCATATCCTGTATTAAATATCTTATCGGAAGATGCTTGAGTTCATCATTACTTTTGTCTATACTTCCACAGAAACCCGTTTTTAAGAACGCTAAAGCTGGGTTGCAATGGAATGGGAAACAACTAAACGAAATAGTACTTAAAAATTACTTAGTCACCCGACTAAAACGATTTTAAAGACGTTATCACGTCAAAAACAATAGACGGCCCTCGTCCATTCAGTGTCGTCAATCAAAGCCAATCAGCCAGTTGCTGCGGCAGTCGGCATTGATAGCGAAAGTCATTTATATTGCCAATTAAAAACTCACTTCCGACGGTCTTTTATTTATTGTCAACGGCGCATGAGGCGGCGGAGTATTATGTTATGACCCAACTTCGTTAAATGTGGTCAATTCATTTCATTTCAACGTTAGGTACCTAGGCGACAAACAGGGGTTCTCGGGGCGTTGTTTGCAATAGGGGGTTCGATCACCTCTGTGAGCTGTCGATCGTCTTATCTATAGAAAAAGATGGTGGGATGCACAGAGATGTGGCTCTAGGGCGGCACTGATGCGTTCCGTAGAAGGTCTCAGACCTGACTTACAGAGTCTTACTTAGACTTACTTAGACTTACCAGGTCATCAGTCCACCGTGTGGGGGGCCTGCCCACGCTACGCCTAAACTTAAATCGATCATATAGGATAATAAATATAATAATCTTTATAATTCGGTGTTATATGCTTATCTAAAAGTGGAATGTTAGTTCATAGCCGTTTACATATAGTAAGTCAGCACAGCATTGAATTGACTAACAAGCCAATCAGATAATTATTGCCCGTACCGACGAGGCATGTTTAAAAAGTTCCAAAAAAGAATATAATCGAATATTTGAATGAACTAGGAATTTTAGATTGTTTATATTATGTATTGCTTCACAAATTCACCTTCGCAATTATTAAGCTAATGGTCTTTGAGTAATATATAAATGTCGTACGCCTCAGTAATGCGTAGCTCTAGATCTACTTGCAATATCTTTTGCAATCGACCTGCATAGTGAAGTGATGTCCCTGTACCAACTTGAAGGCAAGAATATATCTTATGTTGTAGGCTATAAGGGACACCGATTATAGTTTGATAGAGCTATGTAGCAAGCTTAATGGTGTCGCCAAATCCTTATATGAAACGCGCTAAAGACAAAGCGGTTAATTGTAGGTACGAGTACCAATCGACTACTAGGTACAGTTGCGACATGGAGTAATTATGGCGCAGATACCGTTGGTAGTTTTGAAGTACAGTCGATTCCCACGCCAGCTACCTATATCAATGAGATTTTAAGGAGGCATAGAATGGTTTTGTCTGGTTATCAAACCACGACGCACGTTATCTTACTTAAATATTTTATACATAAATAAATATTAGGGGACTTATTTACACAAATCGAACTACCCCAAAGCTCAATAAAGTAAATAAATAAAGCTTGTATTATTAATCATGGTTATAAAACTTAAAATATTAAATATGTCAATAAATCAATAATATACCGTTGGATTTTTTTACCTTGTTGATGAATTGTTTTTTTTTGTATAGGCTATTTAGGTGTCCCACTGCTTGGCAAAGGCCTCCCTTCTTTTTCTCCACTCGGCCCTATTGCTTGTATGCTCCCGCCAATCAGAGCAGAATGCGTCCAAGTCGTCCCGCCATCTCCTTTTTTTGTTGTTGTTTGGATTGTTATAATTTCATTAAATTTAAGTCTGATCAATCTAATAGCTGCGAACATCCACTCTGCTTACAGTAAGCTATAGTGGCCTATAGTGGGGTACCTTCATTTTCCTATACATATAATACAAGTTAAAGACTCTCCATTCACGTTCTCTCACTTCTTTTTCTTCACTCCCATCAAATGACAGTCAAAAGTTGTCAGTCGAAACTCAACTTAAACTAAGACGCAAGGGGAGGATTTAATAGTTCCATCTAACTACTTTGACGTATTGGTGGTCAACTTTAATTATCATACGTTTAAGGGTTCCGTACTAATAGAGTACAAAAAGGAACCCTTATGGATAGATTGGATATTATGCTTGAAAAATCAATAAATATAGTTAGTAGCAGAATGCACCGATAGATGACGCTATACGCATGGGGTTCAATTTCTACAACGCACTGTTAAGAATTTACCTAAATTAATGGGGACGGGTACACGATCTGTGTACGGAATCCTCGGTGCGCGAGTCGGACTCGCACTTAACCGGTTTTTTTATTATAAACACGGAAATGCCCTTAGGGTGTCACCTCACCTGGCGCTCCCGTGTTGAACAAATTATAGAAAGCGAGCGTCCGCCGTGACGTAACGACGCATGCCGCATGCGTCCGCCACGCCCAGAGCTTTCCTTTGCGAATCTGCTGAATCATCGTGCATAGTGGAAAATGGTACGTAGTAGGGTACAACCAGAAATTTGCTAGTTACATCATATTTATCCCCTTGCCCTCAAAAAATTTGCCAATAAGGCGACTTCCTGTTTTTCCTGTTTTTTCCTGTTTTTTGACGACCACTTGGCTTAGTTGGTAGTGTATAGTGACCCTGGCTACGAAGTCGGAGGTCCCGGGTTCAAATCGCGGTCAGGGCATTATTTGTGCATTTATCGCGAATATTTTTCCTGAGTCTTGGTTGTTTCCTATGTATTTAAGTATGTATTTATCTATATCAGTATGTTTATCGTCGTTTAGTACCCATAGTATACAAGCTTTGCTTAGTTTGGGACTAGGTCGATTTGTGTAAGATTGTATTTATTTATTTCTTCCCAATTTTATTTTTTTATTTTCCTTCTTGACTTGGCGGGGCAGGATCGATATGTGGTAGGTATTTTCCCTGTAGCCAAGTAGTCCGACTGCTTAGTCCGACTAGTCGGACGACGTGGATTTATTTTTACCGTTGGTTCGTCTATCGGACTGCATGGAATCGCAATTTCATCTCGCCCGAGTGATCGGTCCTAATTCCAGTTAGATCGACTAATCGGCCTGCATGGATTCGCAATTCCGCTTAGTTCGAGTGATTGGTCTACCTGTAATTTTTTTTCCTATTAGATCGATTAATTGGACTAGAAAATCTCACCGGGATAAATCAATATAATAAAAACTAGTCGGACTAAGTAGTCGGACTACGTGGCTACAGGGGGTATTTTGTTCTTTGACGTGTGCTTACTGATGAGAGATTTCACTTGACGAAATACTGTCAATATTACGTTTGCGCAGTAGTAATACCATGTGCAGAAGTGGAGCAGTACTGCATTCGTATCGGTTGACACTGACAGCTGACAGTTTTCTCACATCGTACCGCCTCCGCATCGACAAATCAGGAAGTCGCTTAAGACACTTTAAATCGACAGGTTAAAACTTACTCAAGTTATTACTGACAATAAACTACTGTGTGGTCTCAAAATGCGGTTTTGGTTTAAAACACGTAAACATCATTACGGACCCTATAAAAATCCTTAAGCCTAAAAATTATCTGTAATCATCGGTACTAAAAAGGATACTCCAAACTCCCAAACATACATTTTACGACCACATACATGTTACCTTGGCGGAACCCACACTATCCGTTGTGCGTTTATATGCTAATGTTTTAGCGAATTCAATAGAAGCAGCACTCTTCGCTTGTTAAACAGATTTTATGTAATACAAAAGACATTGATTGAAATCAGTTGAGTGCTTCTACTACTACTGCTTCTACTATACTTGATATAACTCTTCTTAGGTAGGAAAGTAGTAGTGATTGTTTCCTGTCACTGTATGCATTATTTTTTGTTTTAATAAACGTCATATTTAATCGGAGTTAGGAATTGAGAGCATCTATGTAACAATATCTCATCTTTCGGAGCGCTCGTGTCCCAGCGGCGCCCACGTACCGCGTGCGGTATGTGAGGTTAAGCAACGTGGGCCCAAGTCAGTTCTTGGATGGGTGACCGCTTTGAGTGGTAACTAACTGAACGCTCCCGTGCTTTGGAAGGCACGTTAAGCAGTTGATCCCGGCTGTTGGCAACGACAGCAGTCGTTATGCCAAGTTAGAGGCCTTCGGGCGGCTTGAGAACTTCTAACAGTCAACAGCAGCAACAAGAGCCCACTCACTTGACAAAGAGGGGGGGTCGAATGTACGTTAAATGATTCACGTGACCCTTGACTGGTGGTAAAAATGCAACATACTGGCAACCATACTGTCTTCTGGAAGATCTCACGGTTCAAAATGATTGCCATATGATAAATAAATACCATATTTCCTTTATTCATGTATTCCTTCCTTCCATATGAATGTATCTTTCATGAACGTATTATTTTGTCGGCCTGTTTAGCCTAGTTGGTAGTGCCATGGACCCGGATATGTCCTTAAACTACGACCAAGACCACCGGGGAATGAGCAGCAGCATTCCTAGAGTACGGTGGAGATACTGCGATCGCCAACCCGCATGCCAAGCGTGGCGATTATGGCATTTACCCCCCATGAAATTGGAGGAGGCCTATGTCCAGCAGTGGACGTCCTAGGGCTGATATGGTGCTGGTGGTGGTGGTGGTAGTGCCATTGTCTCCGAAGCAAGAAGTCCCGGGTTTGATTCCCGGTAAGGGCATTTGTTTCTGTGGTGAGCAGAGACATTTGTTCCTGAGACTTGGATGTTTTCTATGTATTTAAGTATATATCTATTAAATATATCGTCGTCTAGTACCTATAACACAAGCCTTGTTGAGCTTACTATGGGACTAGCTCGATTTGTGTAAAAATGTCCCCTAATATTTATTTTATTTATTTATTTATTTATCTTAGAAAACGATATGGAGAATAATTAAAAAGAAATACATCGAATGCGCCAAATAGAAGTAGTAAATACTAAGGATTAAAATATCTCATCACACCTATATTACTGGTACATTTATTTTATAGTTAACCTCTAATAGTTAGACGGCGTAATAAGCCATGTCGGTATAATTCGAATGCGTCAAAATAAGAAATTAAATATAGGAATATTTCGATAACCGCTACTTAAAGAGTCAAATTATAGTGTAACTGTGATATCAATTAAATGAATTCTTTCACTATCTCTGATCGAGATAATGAAAATGTCTGAGATATCGAGCTGAATATTGTCTTGTGGTCGCCGTAACGACGTCCAGTGTTCATTTGATGGTCTATTTGTCGGCTGATTACTTTGACCGCAGTGTAACGGAACTTTGTTATTTTAAGTGATTTAAATTATACCAAAAGACTGGAAATAGATTGGTGTATTCGGTTAGATAACGTTTAGTTACTTGTTGATGAAAAATCGGCCAAGTACGTGCCCCGTAGTTGCCCACCCGTTACATTAAGAAGACTTTAAAGCTCACAAACTTATTAGTCGTATATGTTTGACATAACTGACAAAGTTATCTAAGTAATTCATGGAAATTGCGAAAGTTTACTTTTCGAAGTATATTTCTTAAGTTCGGCTGATACCATAACACAAGCCTTATTGAGTTTACTATGGCACTAGTGTGTAATTTTGTGTAAAAAAATGTCCCCTAATATTTAAATTATGTAGTATTATATACCATGATTTTTTTGACATACCTAAAATAGTAGCAGCCGTTTAGCTGGCGGGGGGAAGGACGTTTGGTACACGATGGGTTTTGCAAGAAAAAAAAATACATGTAGGGTGATGTACCCTAAAAGTTTTTTTTGTTCGCCGTCATTGACATGTATTTCTATGCCAAATTACAGTTTTCTTGTAGTAACGATTAGTGAGCTAAGCAACTGACGGACACGGGTAAACTATAACGATTCCTTGTTTTCTACGGAACCATAAAAAGTGCACCCATACCCGTATTACCCGTATCCGATCTCATCATCATCGTATTTATTTTTATACTCGTGTCTGCCACAACTCAATTAGTTAATAAATCTTTTAGGTTCCTAGCGCTTTAACCACCGTAGGCTGATATAATAATAAGACACAAAATATACAGCTCATTTTGCAGCAGACTGATGAACAGGATATTCATATCTCTCACAGGCTTTTACCCTCCAAGGCACAAAAAAAATGTCTACATACTTTCATTAAACACAACATACTGACATTACCATGCCTATATATTTATGAAATAGCAGTATACGTTAAGGCCAATATGGAACAATTTTCCGTTTTAAAAAGTGCTCGCCAACGTAACAAATTGTATGTAACATCAATAAAAACAGCTTTTCTTGCTAAAAGTATTTTAGGGATGGCACCTAAAATATACAATAAATTGCCAAGAAATATAACTAAAAAGTCTACTATTCATTAACGGAAAACTTGACAGGTGAAAAACTGTAATTGTTTACGCATGTTCCATCTTGACTCAAAATATTTTTTATATGCCTCATGGCAAAACATGGAGATACTTTCATATAAATAACTGTAAGACCTATGAACCTATGTTTACAAATAAATATTTTGTCATTGTCTTTGTCTTTGTTTTAATTTGCTTAAGTATTATATTCAGTACACAATTTTAACATGTAATTTTAATCCGCAATGCAAGCTTCTTCAGGTGGGTACAACTATAAATCAGCAGCAGGCGTCGTCACAAACAACAATAAAGCAATCCGCAACAGGCTTCGTCAATTAACCTGAACTTATCAACTAAAATTAATAACTTATCAATTAATTAATAATTAAATAATTAATAAATTGTTTTAATTTGATTAATTTATACATAAAAGATTGTGTAACTCCGTACCGGCGGCAACCCGGGCATGTTCGATGAAAATTCTCGGTGGTTAAAGGGTTAATCTATATTGTTAATTATCCACCACCATATCAGCCCTAGGACGTCCACTGCTGGACATAGGCCTCCCCCAATTGTATGGGGGGTAAATGGCGGGTTGGCGATCGCAGTATCTCCACCGCACTCTAGGAATGCTGCTGCCCATTCCCCGGTGGTCTTGGTCGTAGTTTAAGGACATACCCGGGTTAATTATCCACCATGTGTTACATCCAAAATTGATAATTAATTAACATTTCCGTTTTGTTCTTATTGATTTTCTTTATTTGTTTCAGGTACGGATCCTCCTCCACACGTGTTATTAGACAGACAGCGATGTGGTATCGGGTGTTATTAGATCAATAATATGTTATTACAAATTACAGAAAAAAACTTACTTTCTATCCTCAACCAACGCAGAGTTATGTTTATACATTCGCAACCCGCGCCGCTTTCTGATTGACTATGATTGAAGTGGTATTTCCTGTAGCACCATGAACATAATTATATTTTAAATTAAGGGACGTCATTATTTTCATCTTTATTTTATTTCCATTCACGCGTAATTTACTCACAAAACAGGAATGTTTGTACTGAGCCTTATTATGGCCGCCAGCATTTCGCTGGATGATTTTGATGTTTTCTGTATTGATTTAGCAATATGTGAGCAATTTAATACTTTATTAAACTACCTATCCACACTCGTCCAGCATAATCAGGATATTATAAACTATATACTAAATCAGTCGTGTTGACAGGTACCCACTTTGATCAGCATTAATGGCAACTTCAGTTGACAGGCTTGTATTTAGAGGTAAATAACTATCAGCTGATGCTTAATCTATTTGATTATCTAATATAATACAGATGTAATGGCATTAGGTATAGAATATTAAGCAAAGCGGCTTTGCAAGATATTACACACAGAACGCGGCGCAGCGTACTTGCGAGTGGGAGGCGGTTTTTCGGTTTACAAACGCGGTCCAGCGCACGTTGTACCAAAAAAAACATGTATTCGGTAGCGCGGTAAAGTGGAGTCCGTGTGAGTGACATAAATAAATAAAATAAAATAAAAAAGCCTCTTTATTCCTACTCATCTACGATAGTTACAATATATATACTACGAAATATTTGTGACTTATTAATTAAAACTTAGTTCAATGAGTGGACCTCTTTACGAGTAAAGGCCTCTCCCAGTTTGCGCCAGTATTCTCGGTTTTGAGCTTCTGTGTGCCAGTTTTTTGGGATTTGATTTTTAATATCGTCGACCCATCTCGACTGTGGCCGACCGCGACTTCGCTTCCCTATTGGCCCCTTCCAGAGAGTAGCAAGTTTTGTCCACCTGTCGTCGTTCAGTCGAGCGATATGGCCGGCCCATTGCCATTTCATTTTTAAGCAGTGTTCAAGAGCGTCTATAACCTTGGTTTTTTGTCTAATTTTTGAGCTTTTTACCTTATCAAGTCTTTTCAATTTCAGTATACTTCGTTCTTGTGCCCTTTGACAAGTTCTTATTTTTTGTTTTATTTCGTTCGTATACGTCCATGATTGACACCCGTGTGTGACATACGAAGTCAGACAGTCGACAGTTTCGGAAAGATCAAAAACGCAAAACCGGCCACCTCGACGCGTTCGCTCTGTGCTTTCCGAGCTAAATTGATTCTCATTAGTCTTTCGTAATAAGAAATGGTTTTGTAAAAAGCCTTACGGGCCGCATGGTTCGGCAACCTTGTCGGACATATCGGAAATCAAGGAATTTTAATTCACTGCTCTACGCCATGTCGGACTATCTGGAATTTTATATTCCACTTAGTTTGACCATCTCTCACCTCTCTCACGAGGATTAGAAGAAAACGTAGCTTATACAAGTTGCAATGATTTATTTTTTTCTGCCACGCAAAGGTTCTCAAGCTTAATTCAAGTTATGAATATCTAATATCGCTTGATAGCTTGACCACCACATCAGCCGAAAGACGTCCACTGCTGGACATAGGCATCCCCCAATTTCACGGGGGGTAAATGCCATAATCGCCACACTTGGCATGCGGGTTGGCTGTGATAGGCAAACACTCATATCTGCACGTATGAACGTAACACCGTGCTACCATACTTAGTCAACATATCACATGGCGATCCCAGTATCTCCACCGCACTTCAGAGATGCTACTGCCCATCCCCCGGTGGTCTTGGTCGTAGTTTTAGGACATACCCGCGGGTCCGGGTCGGGATAGCTGGTCATTCCTCCCGATTACCGCCATGAATAAATAAGCATTACTCAATAGCAAATCACGCAAACCGGCTAATTATTGAACGAATTTGTCGACGCATTTAGCATCGATTCCGTAACGATCGTAATTACGCGTCGATTACGGAGTCGTCCTCATTGCAGGCCACCACGATATTCAAATAGCTATTGCGATTTAGGTCTTAAGGTACGCAGGCTGTTGAATCCATTTTGAGTACTGATGAAACAGATAACTAACCCAGTTAAAAAGAACACGTATATTTTTGACTCCTAAATTCGTCAAATATTAAATAAAAATACGTGCAATCGGGAGTCTGTCTTTTAGAGCACCCGCGAGATTCCCAATTACGAATGAATATAAGATGCTACATTCATTCATTCCAGCCGAAATTAAGGTTAAAGTACCAGTGCTTGTCACTGACCCAATACTTTACACCTTCAATCTAATGTCATTATCATTACAATAGAGGTGACGGATCGGTGTCATCTATTGGGCATTGAGGTGTCGGGCATTGGTACGTTTACCTTATAAAACAGTTGAGTTTTGAATGAAATGAGACCAGTGCCTCCGTTTTTCAAGACACCATAGCGTATGAAAAGCTTGCGACTCCATAGTAGTCACATGAACGCAACCAACTTTTTATTAATTTAAGAATTTGTTATGATGTCACAGTTGTCAGCCAATAAATGTAGGTCTCTCACTTAACACAGTGGAACCTCGGGAGCTCTGGCGACCTTACTACCCGTGGGTCATCACATACCTGAGGTTTTCTGTAAGATGGAGGTACTTCCCCAGTCGGTCTGCTCCCAATAGGTGCCCTACCTCCCTGACTTTAAAATGATGCTCTACTTTCGCATCCCAGCTTAAGTCAGTCATCAAAATCCATACATAAAGGTCACAAACCGTTTCGGCGTGAACCGCTGTGAATCAGACGTGCGACCCATTGTGCAACGTCTTGAGTGTTGTCTATTGTCTATGTGCTCGTTTTGAAATTCGTTCTATCGCCGTAATGATAATCATTATGGCTGTTGACATCTGTAGTGTCACGTTTCGGGGCATTGCTCTAAATAAAAAGATGAGTACACTTCGCATCTCATGATAATGGTAGTAAGCCTTCTCTTTACATAATCTTTGTTTGGAAAATCATTTTCTCAAACATGCAATGAAATATTGATGTTATGTTTTTTTTTATGACATAGGTGGCAAACGAGCAGACGAATCGCCTGATGGTAAGCGATGATCCTTATAAAAGGCTGCGAAGTATGACGTTTCAGGTGCGGCTAGGACAAGAGGTCGTTAATGAAATTTCATACAAATATTGCAGGCCGGCAAAGTCCTCTTTTTTAATTTCCTTTCCACATAAATTTGTGGCACAGGTATCATGACATTCTGCCACTATGCGTATTAAAAATAAATCTTTGTTTTTTTTTTGTTTATTTCATTGCATGTTTGAGAAAAGCACTATACATACCTCGGCGGGAAATATGGGGTTGCCCGCCTGAGACCTATCCGACCTCGCTTCGCTCGGCCGTCTATATGTCTTCGGCCGGCAATCCCTTTACATGGTACATGGACTATAGTACATTACTACAGAGGCCGGGACGAAAGGGGTTGCCGGCCGAAGGATAGGTCCGAGGCGGGCAACCCCATGTTTCCTGCCGAGGTATGTAGAGTGCTTTTCTCAAACATGCAATGAAATAAACAACAAAGATTTCATAGTTTATTTAAAATTTTAATTAAAATTTTAATTACATTAAAAATAATACGTATAGTGGCAAAATGTCATGATCCCTGTACCACATGTGGAATGGAAATTAAAAAAGAGGACTTTGCCGGCCTTTGCCTGCAAGATATGTACGAAATTCCATTAACGACCTCTTGTCCTAGCTCACCTGAAACGTCTATAAAATAATCGACTCGATAATATCTATAAAATAATTAAACCTGCTCACAAACACGAAAATCAGTTGAGAAATGCGTCCAGAGAAAAACAGCGGGAATTCCGGAAATCCGCCGGCCGAACATACGAAATCATTTTTGGCGAAGCTGAAACGAGGACCTTCGTTACACTCGGTCTAGCTGTTCTCTAATTAGGCTTTGCAATCCTGATCCAATATGTATGAAAGATCCGGGTGATCAGGATCCGGATCCGAATAATTCCATACAAGTTGGATCCGAATTGCAAAGGATTACTGTAATTGACATTTTTTTATGTTTTCATTAACCTGGCGTTCGATCATAGGCAAAGGTTAAGGCATAATTAAGTAGGTAGTTATATAAATTGTATACTTTGCGTAAAACGCAGCAGTTTTTGTAGCAGAATCCTGCTACGAAGTGCCGTAGCAGAAATTGAGCGCTACGCGGTCGTAGAAGTACCTGCATAGGAAGTCAGGATTCCTTTGATCTACACGTTCTACATATTCTAGAATTAATGTTCAACCTAGATTAATTGTCTCTGATATAACTATGGACCCGGGTATGTCCTAAGGACCCGGGTATGTCCTAAAACTACGGCCAAGACCACCGGGGAATGGGCAGCAGCATTCCTAGAGTGCGGTGGAGATACTGCGATCGCCAACCCGCATGCCAAGCGTGGCGATTATGGCATTTACCCCCCATGAAATTGGGGGAGGCCTATGTCCAGCAGTGGACATCCTAGGGCTGATATGGTGGATGGTGGTGGATATAACTATAACAATTTTTTTGCTAACCTAATATGACACTTTATTGTAACTGGGTAAAGTTTACATTTCAAACAGGAATACACAGGGGGTAATAAGTGGGTTGAACATCGAAATAGTTCTTATTGTTTATGGTTTATTGAAGTGTAGAAGCTTGACTTCTAAATTAACGATCGTGCATTCTTGCACTGAAGATTGATTTCTCGCAGATGCATCTTAGTATAAACCCGCCACTTCATAGCAGCAAAATTAAGCAAACATAAACAATAGCTCACCATTTCTTTTAACGCACCGATACCGATATAATCTATGAATGTGATACCTTCACCACTCCTTCCATATAATCAACAAGGGAACGTGTGTGGCGAGATTGCATCTACACATGAGCGGAATGTTCATTAGAAGCCCTGGGGGTATATTTGACCTGACTTCATGCTAAATCGGGACGTGAAATAAAATGCCTGTCTACCTCGAAGGTTCATTACATATACTGGTGAAGTATTTTTTGAATTGGGTAACTAGTTTTAGAGATTACCCGCAATAAATCTAAATAGTTAAATAACAGCTATTGTATGTACAGTCAGCATCAAAAGTAGCTACGCATATTAACATGTCGAAAGTCATATTAAAATATAATGAAACTGGTCACTCACGTTATTAAGGCCGAATATCGCTCTACATGTTTCAGTCCGGTTCGCGTCTCATTAAATATTGTTAAAGCCTCAAACGCACAGAGCGCGACGCAGCGTCCTTGCGGCCGGAGGCGGTTTTTCGATAAAGCGAACGCGGTCCGGAGTACGTCGCACCAAAAAACCGCGCGGTATTCGATAGCGCGGTAGAGCGGAGGCCGCGTGTGTGACATATGAAGCAGTAGTCGACAGTCGACAGTTTCGGTAAGATCAAAAACGCAAAACCGCCTCCGCCCCGCACCGCGCCGCGCCCGCTCTGCGCGTTTCGAGGTTAAGAGATGATAACCAGAGCTAGCTTTTGTTGAAAATGTAAACTAATATCGGTTCTGAGTCCTAGGCGCCTTCCTGACTTGTCGATGCGAGGGCGGTACGATATGAGAAAACTGTCAGCTGTCAGTGTCAACCGATACTAATGCAGTACTGCACCACGTCTGCGCATGGTATTACTACTGCGCAAACGTATTACTGACAGTATTTCGTCAAGTGAGGAAATCTCACATCGGTAAATTCACGTCAAAGAGCAAAATACCTATGACATATCGCTCCCGCCCGGCCAAATCAGGAAGTCGCCTTATTTGATCAAAGTTCTCTTGGTTTGTCATGTCTTTGTGTAAATCGACAATGACTTCAGAAACAAGCGATTCAAGATTCCGGAGGTTCGCCCGAGCATCTATTGTAATTTTATTACGATACCGAACGTCACGCCAGATAGACCTCACGATCGTGTGTAGCTAGAATATAGCATCTACACATGATCGGACTGCTCATTAGGTGGCCCTGGGGCGACGTGACTGTCCCAACCTTGTGTGGCGAAAGCATCGATACATTGCATTATGATGGTGATGGCTATAAAGCATTGTAATAAATGAACAACAACTTTTGTAATCATTAACACTTCCCGAGAAATCCGCATAAAAAGGCGTTTGTACTCGATAGCCAGTACTTAATTATGAATTGAAGCAAAGAAAAGCACAGAAAATATGCAAATGCCTGTGAAATTCGACACGCTACCTTCACCCCATTAGTAACGTCAGTGGATGGCGTCTTTGCACCCCAAATGTCATCTTTCATCAAAGACATGGGAGAAGCCATAGCAGACCGTTGGAATCGATCCTTGAGTACCGTACTGGGATGGCTCAGAACTCGAATAAGCGTTGCCATCATACGTGCCACCAGCATGTGCATACGTGGAACTCGCCACAAATTTAAACCCGTGGCAAAATGGCTGGGTTTCGATGACGGTGCTGCCCTGCCACACATCGATTGAATTTACTTTTTATTATTGTTCACAGTGTCCATATGCTATATTTTTTGTACCCACTTATTTAAATAAACTATATCTTATTAATTGAAGCAAAGATTAGTTCCCTCTCATCCGTAAGAGGAGGTATTTGTCCAGCATTGAGATGGGCTGATATTGACGATATTGACGATACTAAAAGTATAAAAACTAGGCCTAGTTTTTAACCGACTTCAAAAGAAGGATGTTATCAGTTTGCTATCTTTTTTATGTATGTATGTTCCCCAATAAAGGATGATTCACAGAAGACCGTTCCGTGTCCGGGCCGGCCCGTTTTCTATGACAGCAAACGCAACGGCCGGCGTATCTCCCTAGAAGAAAACGGGCCGGTCCGGACTCTAAACGGCCTACTGTGAATCATCCTTAACTCTTGACCACGTTGGCCGATTTTGATAATTCTTTTTTCTTTTAAAGAAAGTAGGTACCCCCAAAATGGTCCCATATAAATTTGGTGAAGGTCTGATGATGGAATCTAGGAGGAATCCAGCGGGCCTATGATGCTGGCTATTTTATCACTTACCGTCGTGGATAAGACAATCGTCCGGTTCTGACAAGTATGCGAATGGAAGTACAAGTATGTATGGCGGTGATGATGATCTCAGTTGTCATATGGAACTCCTTTATGATGCAGGCACTTTACAGATTCCGATGAAATTTCAATGACGTTGCAACTAATGTTCTTAAAAATACACATTTTGAAGTGGAACTTATGATGAGGAACTTTAGGTCAGTATGCATTCTCTGAGAAATCGACGGAACTCCTCAAATATCATCAACCCATATAAAGTGACTTGGTTGGGATCTGTAGTAACCACCTCATTCATATTCATATTATATTTATTGCATCCATGGTATTTACATAAGGAATTAAAAATTAATACAGTGTCACATGGGCCCTGGTAGGATATTGCAAATTTATATAAACTATTTCATAATATTTATAATAATTAATTAAGTAAATAATAAATGTCAAGTTCATTAAATTCAAAATATGTATATTAAATTGAAATAGTGTCATTCATAAACTATTCGACAGTATAGTTTCTTAAATTAGTACGATAAGTGGTTTCATTTTCTACATTGATTAGGTTCTTAGGTAGCTTATTATAAATTCAAAATAAACCGGTAGTAGGGGCTACTCTTAAACATTTGTAGTCTAGGTTCATTTGTAGTCTAGGTTCTGAAGGAAGGACTAGTTTTACATACATTTGCTATCGGAAAGCAGTACAGGTGGTGAAGTGGAAAGGTTATGTAAAAATTTCATGTGTGTGTGTTTGTTCGTGAAATTTGGAGTCGTCTTTTTTATAAATTATAATAAGCTTAAGTGGTAAGGTGCCTTGGGTTCCGTGTCGATGAGAACGTAATTTGCAAGCAATAACTGGTGTGTAAAATGTAAGTTAACATTTTATGACCAGGTAACAAATTTTGAAATTCACCATAACATCTTAAACTTCACCATCATCATCTTTTAACATCTAAAATTGCGTGACAAATCATCATTTACTCATTAACCAATGACGAAACAGTGGTTAGTGGCACAGGCAATTACCAATCGAGTTTATTAAATGTTGTAACGTAATAAAAATAAAACTGTTTTATCATCATTAGATGATCTTAGTAGTTGACTGTAATGTTTTATAATTCGACCAGTCGAGTGGATAACTCATCAACTGTATGTAAATTTTCAACCTAATAGGGCAGGTTTTTCTTCTTCCAACCTCAGACTCAAGAAGTGAAACTATTAAATTTAAATTATTACATTTCGTAGAGTAAAATGTTAACAAACTTTAAAACTTGGGAATTTGGGTTAATATTCATATTTTTAAGAAGAAGAAGTAGAAAAACCATTTATTCCATAAAGCACATAGAACAGGACCTAAAGATAAATACAAATAAAAGAAAAACGTTAACATGAAGACACACAGAGGTGTGCACAATGGGTCCAGCAATGTGTGCGATAAAGAAAAGGCTGAGACTCAGCATGTGTTGCTATTCGCAGGTCGTGCGAACTGCAACGCTGTTATTCTGCCACAGCCTATGAGTCTAAATCGGAGTCCAGTTAGTTGTCATAGCGCCATGCAATTAATATTGTTGACAATTTTGAAAATACCAGTGTATAGTACTTATTCCTGTTTCTAAAGTTTCCGTAAGGATTGAATAGAATTTTAATAAGATATTAATGTGATGTGATTTGTCGGCCTGTTTAGCCTAGTTGGTAGTGTCATTGCCTCCGAAGCTAGAGGTCCCGGGTTCGATTCCCGGTAAGGGCATTTGTTTCTGTGGTGAGCAGAGACATTTGTTCCTGAGACTTGGACGTTTTCTATGTATTTAATTATATATCTATTAAATATATCGTCGTCTAGTACCCATAACACAAGCCTTATTGAGCTTACTGTGGGACTAGTTCGATTTGTGTAAAAAATGTCCCCTAATATTTATTTATTATTATTATTTATTTTTATTAGTAAATATTATTGACATCTTTGAAACCTATTCCTCGCGAAAGCAATCCTAGCCGTAAAATGTTAGGTACATTTGACGGCTAGGCTTGCTGTATAAAGCATATCAATTGGCTTGTTATAAATATTACTCTTTACAATAATATTTTTTATTTTATTTAATCGTATGGCATTTATTTACGAACCGTGAGATCTTCGAGAAGACAAGTACGGTTGCCAGTTTTTGTTGCACTTTTAGCACCACCCAGGGGTCACGTGTAGGGTGACGGTGGGTACTCCCGATGGACGTGGTGCAACTTCGACCCCCCTTTGTCAAGTGAGTGGGCAACTTGACTGTTAGAAGTTCTCAAGCCACCCGAAGGCCTCTAACTTGGCTTAACGACTGCTGTCGTAGACAGCAGCCGGGATCAACGGCTTAACGTGCCTTCCAAAGCACGAGAGCGCTCAGTTTGTAACCACTCAAAGCGGTCACCCATCCAAGAACTGACTCCGTGAAGACTATAACATCAGTATATGACCCAGAGGAAGAGGCAGACCACCAGCCACTTGGTGGTCAATCGTCCAGAGGGATTCAAACTCCCAGATGCTTTCACCACTGACAACCCGATATAGAAAATCCTGGCGCCATTGCACAAGGAGGCCCGACCTCAGATGAAGTGGGATAATAGTGGACGGCGTACGAGCAAAATTGCGAAGAAAAACCGCAAATCGATGTACAGTTTAGCCATTTGACACACGCATCTGGAGGAGCCCAAACTTGGGATGTTTTGACAATTATTTTTGGTTTGGATTTTGAAAATGGCTGTTATGAAATGATGTGGTATATTTTTAGAATCGCCTCAGCCCTTTTATTTAATAACACACACTATCAATTTCTGAAAAAAAAAATTTTTTTTTTCTTATACAAAAAACTAATGACTCAGCACTCCCTAAGGGAATTTTTTTAAGAACTGCGGGTCAAAAATATTTGTGTGTTGTGTGAAATATTTGTTCGGGTGTTTTGACCTCTAGTATGCGTGTACCAAACGGCTAAACTGTACACCGATTTGCGTTTTTTTGCGTATTCCTATCATTATAAGGGCAGCAAGAAGAAGAAAATAATAACAATGAAGTAGGTGTCTGAGTAGGTACAGTCAGCTTCACAGCCAATACGCATATGAAGAGGTCAGAAGCTCTCATTGCCTTAAAAAAAGCTTTTCGAGATTCTCTTTTCAATGTAACTTTTACTGTAATTCAAACTGTGAACTCTAGTGTCCCCCGCCTTATTAGCAAGCGCCTAGCGTTTCCCCGTGTGGTGCCGGGTTAGAGTGGCACCACCCCCTTTGTTCCCTTGGGTGTCGCAAGAGTCGACTATGGGAACCAGGTTGAAGTGTGTTGTAGGCGACGGGCAGGCAAACTGCCACTGTCACTGCAATGTCACATTTTCTTCATCTATAAACCTACAATTGCTAAAAAAGGCACTGAAATTATTTTCGTGTGCTCTTCCTGCCCCTTTTGGGAATGTAGGTGTGAGTTTGTGCATGTATGTATGTAAGTCTAGCGTCAATGGTAACAAGATCATGATAATTATCGACAATAATCCACACTGGAGTGTAACCAAGCGTTCTCACTCGTGTTACGCTTCTCGCTTGCAAGCGATCGCGATCCGTCGTGCGAACACTCGTGACCTAATTATCGACGACGCATGACTCCGATACTGGATCCTTATGTAATCGTAGCGTAAGATGTAACAGATCTATAGATGTATTCCCTTCATCATATAATATATCTAACAAAAATAAGGTATTTCGTAGAGTGTTGCAGTCACTTTTATACTAGCCATCGTCATCATCATCACCCTGGTTTGTCCACTGCTGGATACTATCTACTCATCATAATCATCATCATGTCAGCTGAAAGACGTTCACTGCTGGACATAGGCCTCCCCCAAAGACTTCCACAATGACCGGTCCTGCGCCACCCGCATCCAGCGGACACCGGCGACCTTTACCAGGTCATCGGTCCACCGTGTGGGGGGCCTGCCCACGCTACGCCTTCCGGTACGTGGTCGCCACTCGAGAACCTTTCCGCCCCAACGGCCATCGGTTCTACGTGCAATGTGCCCCGCCCACTGCCACTTAATTTTAGCGATTCGGATACTATCTACTAAAATAGCTTAAATAATTAGGTACGGTCATCCAATTTGATTTATAGGCCACTTCGGTACGAACATATATATTGATTTTCACTGTGACATGGTAATGTCACAGTGAAAATCAATATGAAAGCTGCTGTAGATCTCATATAATTGTCACTGTGACAAAGTACGAAGTGGCCCAGAAATTGGTTGACTGTACCTTATATACTTATAAAAGAGTTTTCACGTTCGGGCAAATGTCACGTACCTCAATACTCGTCGACTTTAATGCCATATGTTCAAGATTTTCGATAACGCTTTGATGCATATTGCGTTTTTTATTTTATTATTAAGTCATTGAATCAACGAATGCCAAGTATGGCGATTATGGCATTTACCCCCCATGAAATTGGGGGAGGCCTATGTCCAGCAGTGGACGTCCTTGGGCTAATGTGGTGGTGGTGGTGGATTAATTGTTGCCACAAAAAACTTAGCACCCGTGTGTCGCAAACAGGAACTGTAACCACCTGTAATCAGTCTCAAGCTGTAACACTGAGCGTGATAATTCAGCTTTCGCGCCACGTTAGGTTGCTTTTGATACATCTACCTGTGAAGTCTAGAAAAATCGATTTAAATTCGAGCGTGAATTCTTTCAACATCTAATCCTACACTTGACCTAAACGTGACTTACTCGCGGTTGCGCATCCGTGTCGACAAGCGATTCGCGAATCGGGCGCGTGTCCTGTCGAAATGTGACCTTTCGTGGTAACCTTTTAATTGTGTAATGTTACAATTTGAACACCCTAGTTTTCTACTTACATGCTGCTGTTAAGGGTTCTACTTCGAGAGTAATAATTTTAATAAAATAAAAAATACGAGATTTGATGTGTGCAGTCAACAAAAAAGTAGATGATTATTTTAGTGCTTTATTTATCACTTTCACTGCTTCGACGCGTCGCAACTGTCGCAGTATTGCTACGTTAGTGCGACAAAGTATACTAAAATCATCTTCTACATTTGCTGTTGACTGTACATAGTCGTTGCTGTATTCTGTAAAATGAATATATCAATAGAACAACAAAATTGTACCATACGAGCCATAGACACAACAATAGACATAGCGACAACAACCACAAAGTAATCTTATGCGATTTCCAATATCTTAGTAGCTTCTTCTTAGCTGTAGTCAAGCTAAGGCCCATATAAAATAGTGGAAAATAGAATAACTTGTAACTAGAGCTATACCCAGACCTCGCAATATTTTTTCTTATTTAAAAAAGAACCTGAAACTGACTCGACAAAAAAGTCTGTATAATTATCAAACCTGTTCACATAATTTCACGTGAATTGGACGAGAAATGCGACCTTTAGAGAAGAACAGCCGGAAATCCGGACATACGAAAGCATTTTTGCCGAAGCTGAAACGGAGACCTCATAGACTTGGTTTATAATTTTGCACGCCAGCGCAGCCTAAATGCACATGGTGTATAAGATATTTTAGAATATGCCTAATCCCTGTTCGTAAGTGCATGTAATCGCTAAACATAGTCTAACATAATGCTCTACATTCCATTTCAACAATGTGATGTTCAATCATAATCATTTAAGTTAAGACTTGAAAAAAATTTGATGTTTGCGTATTGAACCGAAAACATTCTCGCGTGAGTGACTTAAGTAAATCATAAATGTGAGCGCTGCTGAATTCACATATTATTTGTATACGAGTGTACATAGGTATATAGAAGAAGAAATAAATTTATTTCGCAAATATAAATCTAGGTACATACATAATTACGTAATATAAGGTACTAGGTACATACATAATAAAAATAATTTTTAAGAAAAAAAAACCGACATCAAAGGGGGAGTCCGGTGAAAGATTATTAATCTTAGATGGTGCACTCTTAGATTCCATACAATAAAATACAAAAATGGCTATAAGTATGTTTATAATGGTAGAAGACTAAGTAAGTACCCTCAATTCCTCATGAAATCATGGAAAAACCTTGCTTGCTTGACAAACAAAACGAAGAGAACAAACGCCAAACGTGAACTACGTGTCGTTGAAGAGTTCCGTTCTGATCATCATCAGCAGTTCCACTTCATCAAATGTCACTTTTATGAATGAAAATGCTTGATTAGTTCATGAAAATACTAAAATCACTATTTGTGTGCCTTTCACATTTGAGGAGTTTCCTCGATTCCTAATGGATCCCATCATCAGAACTCGAGCATGACAAAAATCAATCGTGAAAATAGAACTTGCTTAACAAACACAGCTAGAAGGACAAATCGCCAAACGTGAACTTTTCGTCGTTGAAGAGTTCTGTTCTGATCATCATCAGCAGTTCCACTTCATCAAATGTCACATTTTTGTATGATAATGCTCGATTTGTTGATAAAAACACAAAAATCACTATATGTTTGCCTTTAAGATTTGAGGAGTTCCCTCAATTCCTCATGGATCCCATCATCAGAACTCGAGTATGACAAAAATTAATCGTGAAAATAGAACTTGGTTAACAAACACAGCTAGGAGGACAAATCGCCAAACGTGAACTTTTCGTCGTTGAAGAGTTCTAATCTGATCATCATCAGCAGTTCCACTTCATCCAATGTCACATTTTTGGATGCAAATGCTTGACTTGTTGATAAAAACACAAAAATCACTATATGTTTGCCTTAAAGATTTGAGGAGTTCCTTCAATTCCTCATGGATCCCATCATCAGAACTGCCTTTTGACAAAAACGGGACCAACTTGGATATATATACATACAATCAAAAAAAGAATTTTTCAAATCGGTTAAGAAATGACGGAATTATGGAGTAACAAACATTAAAAAAAAAAAAAAAAAAAACATACCACCGAATTGATAACCTCCTCTTTTGAAATCTTGAAGTCGGTTAAAAAAGTGCGTAAAAAGAGTCCACTCAGCACAATGTCGGGCCACAGTGGATATGAAAGTGGTTTGAAAATTTTAGTAGTCTGCAATATTTATACAAAACTTTTAAAGTAACTATGAAAACTGTAATACTTACTTAGTATATACTTGGGTCTAATATTGAATGAGAGATTCTAGAAAAGTTTATTATGTATGTAGTAATGTGTAACATAGTAATTAAAAATAAAAACATGCTACAATGTATGAAATTGAATTAGAAGCCGACTTTTAATATATTTACAATTTTAGATACGCGGTTTAAAATAGAATAAGAAAAGTAGGCAAGTAGTTCACGCTTGTGAAGCTGTCCATTAAGTGTTTATACAAACAGCTACCTTAAAGTCGTTAATAAAACGACTGCAATCAAGTATTTAGCTGCATACTGGGCAGTAAAGGACGTTTCCAATAATGTATAATTACAGTGTGTTAGATATTTGTGCTCGTACAAAATTACTTGAAGTCTTCAATGATTACAAACAGATGCATGCATTCGGTATTATGCACTTTATAAACATATATACACACATACACTCACGCTCGCATCCCATTGGGGTAGTCAGAGACGAGATAATGCCAAATACTACGGTCCTTACATATTTCTTTCGTTTCTTTTATCTTTCGTCGTTTCGTCGTGTGTCGTCGTTTTCTACGTCAGTTAATCCTTAAAAATGGTGCTTGTAACAGCGCCCAAATATCGGAAACTCAATAAATATGACATACTCGTACATGGTAAATACCCCGTTTTGAGCAGTAATTCTAATTGAACCACCATTGTACCATGTTAACTTGAAATCTTTTATTATTTCTTTCGCTTCAATCACATCCATACCTACACCTCCTCATACATGCTCGTCGTCGGTTGCTATAGGTAGTACTTCTTAGCCTTTTTTCAATATATACGAGGGTGGTTTGAGAAGTAACTTGGTTTGATATGAAAAAAAAAAAATTTGAGCGATTGTATATATTTTATTTTTCGACATAGTCCCCTCGAAGCTCGACGCACTTGCCCCAACGTTTCTGCAACTTCTCGATGCCTTCACGAAAATGCGTTTCTTCGAGGTCCTCGAAATACGCGTTTACCTCCTGTATCACATCTTCGTTGGAGTTAAACTTTTTCCCCGATAAAAAGATTTTGAGTTTGGGGAATAGGTGATAGTCCGACGGGGCCAAATCCGGGGAATAAGCGGGGTGAGGAAGGAGTTCAAACCGTAATTCCGACAATTTTTGTGCAGCGACACGACTTGATTGCACCGGTGCGTTGTCATGGTGAAACATTACTTTCTTTCTTGCCAAACCTGGCCGTTTCTCGGCTATCGCCGCATGCAATTGGTCAAACAGTGATGCATAGTATGCCCCAGTAATGGTTTTTCCCTTCGCAAGGTAATCAATTAAGAGAATCCCCTTTGCATCCCAAAAAACGGATGCCATCACTTTTCCAGCTGATGGAATGACCTTGGCTTTCTTTGGAGTTGGCTCACCACGACCAACCCATTGTCTGGACTGTTGTTTCGTCTCCGGAATATAGTGATGAATCCAGGTTTCATCCATTGTCACAAAACGGCGAATAAAGTCTGTTGGATTTCTTTCAAAGACCTGGAGATTATCCGCAGATGTTCGCATACGAACACGCATTTGTTCTGGAGTGAGCAGCCGCGGCACCCACCTTGCACACAGCTTTTTCATGTGCAGTTCGTTGTGCAAAATAAAATGCACCCGCTCAGAAGAGATGTTTGTGGCTTCAGCTAATTCGCGTACCTTCAATCTTCTGTCGGTTAAAACCAAATCATGGATTTTATCGACTATTTCGGGTACAACCGCCGTTTTTGGGGCTCCAGGACGAGGTGCATCATCAATGCTTGTCCTGCCTCGCTTGAACTCATTCACCCAAAGTCGAACTGTCTCATAGGAAGGACACGAGCTACCCAATGTAGGTAAAATCCTTTCATGGATTTCTTTTGCAGTTTTACCTTCCAAAAAAAAGAACTGAATTACACCACGAATTCCTATTTTCTCCATTTTGCCGCGCTACTCCGATCACTTTTGCTTAAACTACTGTCAAATCTAAAATTCCCGCCAAAAATGACATTTGGCCACAGATAAATTATCTTGATTAAATAATCTTTGTGAATAGTTACATAGATTACACTAACGCCATCTATCGGTATCCGAAACAAGTTACTTATCTAACCACCCTCGTAGTAATATGATCAAGATACCTTCGCTTTGGTCGCCTCCTTCCAACAATCCATCCATCCATCCTTATATATTTATGTAATTTATGTATTTAAATAATACCTTAGCGAATATTTTGGTAGTCAGTAGGAACCAATATGCGCTGTAGGTTAAGTTATAGGTTAAAGGTACTTTCCTCCTCGTCATATTACTTCGGTACGTTGATTTCACACTATATGATGAGATTTTCTTACGTTCCAATATGTGACCTAATTATACAGTCCATTATGTGCAGTATTATGTGAGAATGAAGATTATCTGCTAGAGTTGCGTTCGCTCCAGTGACTTGAGCACTCTCGAGCACGCAATGAGCATTCCGTCTCGCGCGAGGCTGGCCGGGTTTCAACACTATTTTGTGAGTTTCATTTCTAAGCGCTTCCGAAAACCGGAAAACCATAACGTTGCGACATATGCAATGGTTGCCGAGATATGGAGTCGTGTAGGTAGGTAAAGTCAAAAACGGGTTTAATTTTGCCTGCCGTGCGGCATTTATATATATGATTGTGTCGCACAAGTTCTTTGTTATGATTTTGACGCTAGGGTTTATTTGACTTCAGACTAGGGTAATGAGCTGGTTGGTATTACTGTCGTTATATTTACTCTGAAGCTTCTCTCAAACATGTAACAGGCAGGTGGACGAATTAATTATATATTTCAGCGGAAACTGGCATTAGACGTTTATGCTACTTATTAAACTGGTAATAAAACGAATAGCCGTCTCATTTAAAACCAATTTGACTTGGTCGAGATGTCGTAACGCGGATCCGTGAGGTGTGGTCAAATCAGACACAGGTACCGCGAATCGGGTGGGCAGGTTGTATAAAACTTCCTTTTCAGTTCACAACTGACTCAGTATTTAGAGTATGTTATCAACACGTCGTTTGGAGCGATTGCCTTAATGAGAATGGTATTTGTGAATTTATAATTTTATTGAAAGTTGTTTTACATAGAAAAATGTATTCATAAGAAGTTAGGAACGCTAGCGTATTAAATATTACTAACGTACCTATTTGAATCATTTAGACTGATACGAGTATAACTACTAAAGTAAACCTAATTAGAATTCGCTGTAAATAACCCTGTGAACGCTTTCAAACTCAGTATTTTACTAGTAGTTGCAGTAATGTTTTGTATAAGTTTATATTGGAAACAAATTGAAAATTCCATGCGCACTTAATTGCAGTGAAGTTGACTTCAGCTCGCATACGTGTATAGGTATTTTTAAATCGATTTGTAACATGAGTCATTTGCTTTAAATGGCGACTTAGGCTGGTTTCTAATTAGTACAATATCTCTTAATGAGTATCATTCCAAGATACGGTACAGTAAGTAATGCGGTGTGTTTGAAAATCTCTAAAATACACCGGAAGTGTGTCTAGTAAGGCGGCGGTGCTTTTATTCCTAAATTTATTATTCTCAGCTTGAATTAAATATAGTATTTTTATTTTATCAAGATTATACAACTGCGATTTAAAAATATTTATGTACGATATTCGTACCTATTTTTTTAAAATAAACCCATAATGTGTCGTAAATTTACGATAACATAACCGAAATATGAACTGATGGAACGCCGAACTGACATAAATATTGCCACAGTATTTGTACTAACTAGGATCGAATTAAGCCCTATTTACATTTTACATAACATGGAAAGCTCACAAGGAAGGTTTTTATTCAAATACTTTATTGCTAAATGTGACGAGGAAATGAAAACCTGCTGGTCTGGGCGCGGAGCATCTCGCGTAAGAGCGTCTTATAGGGCACACGTTAACCTGGCTTGAAGTCTCGTCTTATCTAATACTATCACCACTGTAACTCTATTACCTACTATTACTTTTATTTGTTAGGATGTTTTTACACGCAAGGGCGGTCCTTCTTACTCTTTCATTGGGTTGGTATGTAATTGTTTTGTCTTATTTTACATCTCGTCTATACATTTATAATGTTTACCGGTTACCGGTGTGCCTAATAGGTACCTAGATGGTCCATTTCATTACACTCAGTAGGTATAATCATATAAGATAATAATGTATATGACAAATTAGTAACTAAAAAATTCAATTGAAAACTACAGGGAAGGTTAAAGGTTGCAAAATTAGATTATAATATTGATGCTAAATTATCTACTGATCACTTAAATCTCTACGTTCAAAGTCAATGGTAATGATGCAAAACCAAGAACAGCTCTGTACAAATAATTGAATACCAAATACGGATCAAGTCAGAAATGCGAGGTCGCCGGCGCATCTTAACACCGAGGTCACGTCCAAACAACATATCAACAATCTGCATTCCATCCGCAATGTTTGCATTGTCGGTGAAGATGTCCCGCATACTTCTCGCCGCGTTGACACTTTGTGGCATGAATAAATTTTCCAGAAGGCGCAACGCAACCCGGCAATTATTGTACAAATAAGGGTGTGTTACAATAATCTGTTACATTAGTTGCTACAAGATTTTTTCATGTACTATTATTTTATTAAAAAAATTAAGCAAATCTAAACGGTATATCGACAACACAATCTGCATCGGCAGAGTTTGCATTGTCTGTGAAGATGTCACGAATACTTCTCGCCGCGCTGACACTTTGTGGCATGTAGAAAATTTCCAGAAAGCGCGACCCGGGAATTACTGTAGGAACAAGGGCGTGTTACAATAATCTGTTACTTTAGTTGCTACAAGATTAAAGAAAATGAAATTAAATCTAAACGGTATATCGACAATCTGCATCGGCAGAGTTTGCATTGTCTGTGAAGATGTCACGAATACTTCTCGCCGCGCAGACTCTTTGTGGCATAAAGAAAATTTCCAGAAAGCGCGACCTAGCAATTACTGTAGGAATAAGGGTGTGTTACAATAATCTGTTACTTTAGTTGCTACAAGATTTTTCATTTAGTATTTTTTTATTTTAAATTTGTAATTAATTCTAAATGGCATATCGACAATCTGCATCCGCAGTGTTTACATCGTCTGTGAGGAGGTTACATATACTACTTGCCGCACTTAGGTATACTTTGTGGCATGAAGAATTTCTAATAGGCGGGACCCGGCAATTATTAAAATTGTAAACATATTTTAGTTCAGTATACAATCATTTTATTAAGTAACTAGTACAGTCAGCATCATTATAATTATCGGCATCAGCCTTAATATCCAATTACAATTATATCGTAAGACACCCTTACTGCAGGAATAAGGGTGTGTTAATAAATATAGGGCCACTTTGACTGATCCTGGTTATACCTTCATTATACAAATATATGTACATTCGTAGCTGGTAGGTAGTTGCTGCTGCCGGTCTTGGTCTTAAATTCCAGTAAAGGCGGACCTTTTGTGATAAAATCTAAGTCACATACCAGTAATCTCTATCCACAATGTTTGTAAAGATATCACGCATACTTCTCGCCCGGCCTACACTTTGTGGCATGTAGAAAATTTCTTAACTACACGTTTATATGCACGGAACGCGACCCTCCCGACAAATAATTGCATTAAGTAATCTAGTCATTACGTCCTCTGGTTCTAATGGCTTCATCGAAATCAATCTAAAAATCTATGTTTGCTCAGGTTACTACGAAAAAATAATGGTTGAACAAGAATTCTATTAACTGACACCTATTTTTTTTTAAGTGTAAGTAGTTAAATCTTACAATTTGATTATCTTTTTTCACTTTCACACGTATAACCGAATTGATGCTCGAAGTAACAAAAAGGGCTGTTATAAAAATGATTTTAAACTAGAGATATATTTCGTACAAAAACCAAATTTACAACCTAAATCCATTTCTGTCACGCAGCATTTACATAATCGGCAAATAATAACCGAACTTATTAATTTGTTTATTTTTATTTAGCCGGCGTCCGTGCGTAAGGAAAGTGAAACGTACTTTCTTGGTAAGAATGCCCGCGCAGGATTGCGTCGGCGCTTGCGCAACTAACAGGTTGAGACGACTGGGATGCTTGGAATACTTTTTAATTTGCTTAATCCTGTCCGTAAGTAGATTAGTTTAGCCGTGTGACCGGGAGCTATTTAATGAGGATCTGAGAGGTAATTACGTAACGTTTTCAAGCGTGCGAATTGTCATTTTCCGGAAAATTACTTTTAGATCAACCTCACGCTTGAAAATTTTACGACTAGCGCACTGAATAAACACAGTGTAACAGACAACTGCTGAAATGTGAATTATCTGTACAGCGTTTTTTACTGTAGCCGGTTTATCCTGCCGACCGATTAGCTACTAATAAGTTAATAATACCCGTTGTGTTACAAAATACTCAATCCGGTTACAAAATACGATAGGAAGTAGAGGTTAAGATAATGGTTTAACTTAAATCCTACAATGTCGATAATGTAGCATTTCCTACATTTTGACGTTTGTCTGCCATTAATTCGATAATTGAGATCCGATTCGACTTTTTCTAGATTGGCATAGTATAATCGGGAGGAAATTATCGAAAAGCAAACCGGTATCAGCGTTTAGCACCTCAAAAATAGAATAAAAAAGATCCTATACCTCTGTCGCTGGAGTTTAACAAGTACGATAGAGATATGATAGATATATCCGAACTTCGAATTTAGATTATAATGGTTATAAGCTTTCAAATTTCAAGATACATTAAAACCAGGTTAAAACATTCTACAATAATGGTTTAAACTGTGAATAGTCTTGATAGCGACTTCTTGCTTTTGAAACGACCCATACCATTATCACTATATCAGCCGAAACCACTGCAGTTACTTTTTACTGACATAGCCAGCATAGCAGCAGACATCTTTATGTCCACTGCTAGATGGGCCACCAACCATCGTTGTTATCCACCGGACCACTAGCGAATCTAAGCTTCTGAGTTCATACAACATTCTACAACAAAATCCTGAACCCGCCACTGCACCGGACCCGTGTAGCCTATACGCATCAAGATCGTCAGTTAGACAGCCAGTAATACTTTCGGACACCTTGCTTCTGTTATACTTATATTATGATTTCTGATTGAATATCAATCCGTGCATAGACAATATTCTTTAAAAGCCCCGAACCAACTAAGGAGAAAAGCTAATTTCATGCATAGAATTTTCTATGCGGGAAGACTGACTGTTCCCAAAACAAAAAAATCATTTTCTGTAAGCGTGTACCAATAATTAATTAATCGTACGGCATTTATTTACGAACCGTGAGATCTTCGACCAATGAAGTGAGAAAGACTTTTCCTGTTAAAGTACTTAACTTATGGCATTGAAATAATATGTCTTAATTGAATTTCACTTGGCCTGTGGAAAAGGCTTTTTCAGATCTAATAGATTCAATTAGAAAAGTTTATGACTGTTTTTTTATCTCAAGTTAGCCTACTTAGACAGAAAACGAGATATATTTATTTTTTTATTACTATTATTAGAATAATCTCAATATGATTCTCGTAATGCACTAGATTTCCCACAAAACATGTATTTATGGGAAAGTAAGAGTTCCACGTGGGAACGGCACCATGAGCATTATGTCATTCGACGTAACCATCTTGTGCAAATTGCGGCTGATTATACTTTTTGACCAACTTGTTCTGTGTCTGCGGAACACAAACAAAAGAATGCGTGTGTTATGAACTTTTAGGCGGACAATTTGTTATTATTACGCAACAGTTGACAAGTTGATTATAGAAATTAATGTGCCGTGCCGTAAATTATGATTACTTATGGTCTAAATGAGCGGCATAGAGTGCAAGTCTGGGAAATTTTAAAATAAAAGCGAAATTAGGTTAGATTTGATAGGTACTATGTAGTGGGCAAGTTTAGGGAAAGCATAATACCTTATATTAAGTTCTGCTGCGGTGGGCAAGGCCAAACTTGCTCTTCAATACTATGTAGAGGAAATTTTTGTTTATGAATCAAATAATATGCATATGCTCGGCGGCCAGTTCTCATAAGCATTGTCGATCACACTGCATCATATAGTGAAGAAACTCTTATGTTATGGCGTAAGCGCACCATCACAATCGCAGTCATTTGATCACATTATGCTACAATATGTGCACCGTTCTAATCTAAAAACTGGTATCTGCATACAAGTGTCATAGCAACATACGTCTTTTCGTCTTGGCAAGGTAACGCAAGAGCAGTTTGGTTACGATTCGTCACGCAAGCTTAACGTTTGGACGATGTCGCATTAAAAATCAGTTGAAAACACATTTGTCCTGAGGAGGTTTTACAATTGTTAGGCGAAGATACGGTGGAGGCGCTATGCTTTGTTTATTTCAGTCTGGTTCCAAGTGCTCGATCATTTTGAATTCCGGCAACGTTTTATATAAGTGATCAACTAAAGTGACTACAGCTCCTGGCCGTCAATAATTGGTCATTTAGCATAAGTATATGTTTCAAGTATAGTCTGCATGCGCACTCGTCAGACTAAATTCGTCCGCGTAGTTATCGTTGTCTCCTTAAGAAAGTAAAAAAGAGACAGAATTTTTATAAAATATTTTTAGGCACAGGCTTAAAATAATTATCACTCTCGCGTACAAACCTCCACCCCACTTTATACCCCTTAAAATAACTATTTCTGGGAGAAAATGATCGAAGACCAGGAACTTGAGGCATTTGCGCATACTAACCTCATTTATTATATTTTTTACAACATTTATCAATGAATCTCGTTCTTTACACTAAATTAACCGTTTCATCGACGCTTGACGTTTACGTAATCCTATTTGCGGAGAAGTACAGTTTTTATTAACAGATCTGCCCTGGTTTGAAATTGCGTCAAGTTGCATTAAGACACGACCGGTTAATGTTTCGATAATTGCCCCTTAAGTATGTATTAGATCCATATAATTGTATCAAATTCTATATTATTTATCATCTATGCCATTTCGCAATGTAGACACAAACTTTTTATGACTACGCCGTCTAGGCCAACGTTGTGTAAAGGTTTTACTACAAATCTGTAATCAATCTTATTTCAATAGAGTTAACGTTTAAAATCAGACTAACTAGCCGCTTGAGTTAGATAAAAGAGCTGTAAAGAAATAGGCTAGACTTTTATAATGGCGCTATTTATTTGTGTTAGGAAACCGCAATCGTTATTTTAATATTTTCCGAGCTATTGCCTCTATTGTGTCTGAAGCATTTTGTTTTAGTAACGGTGTTGGTAAACTGTCTTTTGTTTATGCACAAAAGCGCTGAGAACGCTTTAGTTTTGTTAATCTGTCGGGGTCGGAGACTTTTTGAACCGTTTTGTATTTCATAAACATCTCACTCTATTGTAATGTCAATCAAAAAACTTTAGTCTTAAGTCAGGTAGTTTCGCAATTAGACTTCTTATTAAAATAAGAAGGATCCTGCGAATGTCTCTTTGGCTCAATTGTGATGCTGATATCGTTCAATATAGGTACATGTTTATTGTAAAGTAACGTAATAACTTCACTGATATGGACGTACCTGGCATATTCACCGATACGACTGCCAGAGGCACATGAAATGTGCAGGAAAAGCCCCTGCTACTTCTGTGAAAACTCGCGAATTTATCTCCATCGAGCCTAACAGATAATATCCGCCATGGAAAAACGTAGAGCTTAATGCATCGGCCACATACTGAGACATGAAGGGTTTAACGTTACCATCCTGGACGGCAGAATTGAGGGAAAATAATAAACGTTATGTAAACTTAAATATAAATAAAACTAATATTAAAGCTTAAAACACACAGAGCAGGCGCGGCGCGGTGCGAGGCGGTGGTGGATTTACATTTTTGATCTTTCCGAAACTGTGGACTGTCGATTACTGCTTAAAGGTATGTCAGATACGCCGCCTCCGCTCTACCTGGCTACCGAATACCACGCGGTTTTTTGGTACGACGTGCTCCGGATCGCGTTCACTTTACCACAAACCGCCTCCGTCCCGCAACTACGCTGCAACGCGCTCTGTGCGTATCAAGCTTAAATATAAATATTCATGGACACTGCGACAATCTTGTACGTGAAAAACATAAGAAAATGACCTGTTGTATGTAGTTGTGACGTGTTCGAATAGGCGTTTGTTTTGTTTGTGTTGAACATTTTAAATATGTAATGTCTATTCGAACACGTTACAACTACGTACAAGTCCTTTTCTTAAGTTTTTTACGTATACATAAATCGAACTAGGTAGCCCCGTATTGAACTCAAGAAAGATTAGGGTACCACACGATGATATATTTATATATCATCATGTGGTATGTATATAACAAGGTATAAATAACTTGTGTTATTGTGAGTACTAGCAGTGTGAACTTGAGCTAAGTGAACTCTGATTTAGACGCATCAGCGACAGCTAATAATATTGGGGGACAATCTTACACAAAACGACCTAGTCCCAAACTAAGCGAAGCTTGTACTATGGGTACTAGACAACGATATACATACTTAAATAGATAAATACATACTTAAATACATAGAAAACATCCAAGACCCAAGAACAAACATCCGTGAAAAATGCACAAATAAATGCCCTGGCCGGGATTCGAACCCGGGACTTCTAGCTTCGGAGGCAGTCACTACCAACTAGGCTAAACAGGTCGTCAACATACTGCCTGTCTAAAATAAAATAATAATAGTAACTACTCGTATTGTTTATAATGCAGAAATGTACTTAAGCTTTTTGGGCCTGCAACAATCGATCACGTCAGGTGGCGTAGCACGTAAACGGTGCATTATTCCGATTACGTGGCGGTTGCGCAAACGCACCTAACTGTTATGTTACAGTTATGATTTAGTTTAATTGTTAACATTTCGCTGAACGCACGGCCTGGCTTCCTGCGGATTGGGTCAGACGAGACGAGACTTGTGATTACTGACATCCTTTTCCTCCAAATGGGAATGGGTTAACGACTTGTCGTGGGGGGGTACTTGCTTCAATATATATTTACTAGATGAAAGCCCGGCTTCGCTCGGGTGAACTAAATAAGAAAGAAATAAAGGAAACATTTATTCGTGACAGTTATGCTAACGACGAAAGAAATAGTGTACAAAAATGTATAAAATAAAAACATTACAACAACGGATTATGATGAAACTTCGTATAGAAATATAGTCTGTAGTCTGGATTAACATATGGAATAGGGAGTAAAATATTACGCTGACGACGTCACGGGCAAAGGCTAGTATCTTTGCAAGTTAATCCTAAGCAATTTTATAAGGGTAGTATTTAAAGCCACATAAAAAAATTGACGCCGTAATCAGTACTGATTTGTATAGCTACAATACTAATCGTTCATTAAAATTCAGTTCAGATGTGCAATTGTTAAATATTGATGTGCCAGTCAGTATTTTTGGTGCGAAGCGAGCTGCTAACGCGAACGAAAACAAATGAAGTACGTGTATCTCTCTCTCTGTCGCACTTGCAAATTCGAGCGACACAGAGGGAAATACACGATGTTCGTTCGTTTTCGTTTCGCGGTAGCAGCTCTCTATTCTCCGCCAAATTCTATTCAGTGGGGCCCTTTACACTCAATATTATGTGTCAATATTATCGCGATTTTCAAAATTGTATGAGGTCTGTCGCTTAATATCACAATACTGGTGTGTTAATATTATCGTGGTTATCATAATCGTATGGATTGTTCTTCAATATTCATTAAACAGCACGTGATACGGATCGTGATATCAGTATATCGCGTGATAATAATAACCATGTAACAGGCCCCATTGGATGTTGCTTCAATATTCAGTGTTTCGTGTGATAATAATAACAGTTGGTAATATTTTCTCCAATTAATGGAAGCTATTTAACAACTTGTTCCGTTTTGCCACATGTATTTCACATTCCGATACGCGCACCATCCAAGAATAGGAGCTGTCAGATCAGAGGGATACCGCGATCTGAAAACGAAGTATTTCCCTCTCCGCGCTCGAATATGCAAGTGCGACAGAGAGGCATATATATTTAGTTTTCGGTTGGTAGCACTTTAGTCCGAGCGCGGCGGACGGTCGAAGAAAGTCAAAGAACTTTCCGTGTATTGTCTGTCACACATATAATTTTTTAACTTCCCATCGACCTATGAACTTGAAATTAGGTGATAATGTTTATTATGAAGTATATTTTACCAAAAATATCAATATATTGATAAATCACATTTGTTTTTTAGTTCTACGGAACCCTCAGTGCGCGAGTCCGACGCACTTGGCCGGTTTTTCTTACATTTTAAATTTTATTTTTCATATAGTAAAATACCCTATTCGTTTTAAAGTTGACGCCTGAGGGCCTACCGCGAACCAAAAACGAACTATCTTCCTCTCTGTCGTTCGAATATACATGTGCGAGAGAGAGGCAGATACTTCGTTTCGAGTGCGGCGAACGGCCTGAGCTGGGGGTCTACTCCGATATTCAAAATCCTAACTTCATATCGTGCCGTCCCTTTCACTCTCCTGTCATAGACTATATGAGTGAAAGGGACGGCACCATACGAAGTTCGGATTTCGAATTTCAGAGTAGACCCCCAGTACCACTAAGTTGTAAGATAGAGCGAGATAGGGAAAGAATTTTGCTAGACGTTTAAAAGCCATAAGTCACCTAGTAGTTTGTCACAACAAAATAGAGACGCAGCTTTAAGATGGCGGTCAGACTCAGCAAACATTCAAGTGGTGTCCTTTATACGATTAATTTTATTACAATACTGGGGTGTCAATATAATATATCACGAGATTATAATAACTATGTAACAGGCCCCATACATTCGCTTTGAAGGCGGTTGTTGTGACAATCAGCCTAGCTAGCACGATAGCTTATACCGTTACGTTTTATGTGACGTTTTAATACATTTCGCCCATATAACGTGACGGTATAAGTTATCGTGCTAGCTAGGCTGATAGGTGTATAGAACGCTTGAAAACTACAAAAACAAAACGCTGCAGACGCGGCTTGCCGAATCCACACAATGGGCGATGATGGCCCATCACCCAGAACGCAGCCCAGCAACTTGGCCAACACACCGGACGCAAACATAGTTTACAATTTCCGAACGTACCCGTCCCGACTTCCGACCCGACGCTGTCAACCAACGAATTTAATATGGCCGACCTTTTGTCATAAAATTAACACTATATTTAATGCAAAATACGCGACAATCCGAATTTTGCGGATACATATGTTCAACTCGAAATCGTTATTTTTATACGTTCTTCAATTTGAGACAGGTCTCGTTCGGGTCTACCGTACCCCTGCACGAAATTATTAATATAGATATTAGTGTATGGACCCGCTCGCAGTCCCGTTGCCCGCTGGATTACTTAGTATGTGCCGCTGGCGTCCAGTCCACGGCCTAAGAGGAGAGGAGGATACAACTAAGCTTTAAAAATTCCTACAATTCACTGTTATACTTAACTTTATTTTATGACTAGCTTTTGTCTTTTATCATTGTGGATAAAACAAAAATATCTTTTCTGTAGCACAACTGCCTACCACAATATGGCTACTGTTACCATATCAGCCCTTGGACGTCCACTGCTGGACATAGGCCTCCCCCAATTTCATGGGGGGTAAATGCCATAATCGCCACGCTTGGCATGCGGGTTGGCGATCGCAGTATCTCCACCGCACTCCAGGGATGCTGCTGCCCATCCCCCGGTGGTCTTGGTCGTAGTTTTAGGACATACCCGGGTCCCACTACCCCGGGCTACTGTTAACTTAGAGGTAACTCCTCTTGCGCTGCGCGCCGCTCAGGCTCCGTGTCAGTTAACCGGTAAACCTAGAGAGACCGGCTATAGTGAGAGCGCTACGAAACGGATGTTTATTTCTACTAAGCGATTAGACATCAACGCGTTCGTCATCTCATGCTAATCGCGCTTCGCGATCTATTTGGAAATATCGACATGCGAAGATCAAATTATTTATAATTGAAATTTCAAATTAAAGGAAAAATTTAGAACTCTGAGCAGGATTCGAACCTGCGCCATCTGGCATAAGCGGCTCAGGCACGAAATCCTTCACTAGTTCGCTCCTACAACCTCCTCCTCCTTTTGAAAATTTCGTTAGCAGCGTTACTGCTTAAATAAAACAAAATATACATTTGGTTATAAACATAATTTTATAGTGGTAAAACACACTCAAACGCGACGATATTTATTTGAGGCGTTTGGGGTCGAAACACTTGGACCCTGGGTACCAAGAGCGCGTCGACTTTTCAAAGATTTGTCGGCGCGCTTAATAGAGACCACAGGTGACCAGAGGGCTGGCCAATATTTCGCGCAAAGAATAAGCATTGCCATCCAGCGCGGCAATGCGGCCAGCCTTCTGGGCACTCTACCCGCTGATGGCGACTTGGGACAATTTTTTTATCTTTAAGTTTGCTTATTTTATATGTTATTTTATTATGTCTGATTATATTGAATAAAAGACACCGTATAAAATAAACATTAATAATATGTTGTTAGTTTAGGTAGTATCCCATCAATGCCACAAACTGAATTTAAAATTACAGATTCAAAGTAGTGATACATTTTGTCTATCGTAGTACAATCAGCATGAAAAGTAGCTACGCTAATTACGATGCTGACTGTACACGGAAACATATAATTGATTTTATGACTTCTAAGTAGAACTGATTACTTAAAACTTTGCGGTTAAAACGGATTCGTTGTCACTTTGAATTACATGTATCCATATCAGCCCTAGGACGTCCACTGCTGGACATAGGCCTCCCCCAATATCATGGGGGGGTAAATGCCATAATCGCCACGCTTGGCATGCGGGTTGGCGATCGCTGTATCTCCACCACCACTCTAGGAATGCTGCTGCCCATTCCCCGGTGGTCTTGGTCGTAGTTTAAGGACATACCCGGGTCCCAAGACCCGGGAATTACATGTATGATTTTTTATAAAAATACGTTACCTACCTAATATTATGTCATATAGTCAGCTAACCACAAATGACAATTCCGAGGCGCGATATGCCGAAGACCTTGACATTCACTTTATGGTGACGTGCTGTTTTTTTTTGCCCACTCTGGGTATGAATACTTGGTATAGATTACTAATAGTGTATTCGATAACTCGCCTATTTTTTGTTGGTTAGCCGTAAGTAGAGTTTAAATATAAATATAAATATTGGGGGACAATCTTACACAAATCGACCTAATCCCAAACTAAGCAAAGCTTGTACTATGGGTACTAGACGACGATATGAATACTTATATAGATAAATACATAGAAAACGTCCAAGACCCAAGAACAAATATCCGTGAAAAATGCACAAATAAATGCCCTGGCCGGGATTCGAACCCGGGACCTCTAGTTTCGGAGGCAGAGTCACTACCAACTAGGTTAACAGGTCGTCAAAATATTCATGAATAAACAAGCGGGCAAGATTGATATTAATGTCTGGTTTCTATTTTTCTTTTTTTCGAACGTGCCATCTAGGTAACTAACTATTAGTTATAGTAGTCCGCGGTTAAGAAGTCAATTCTGACACCTGTCATTTCCATACATTTATAACCTCAAAGTGACTTTTAGGTTATAAACTGTATAGAAATGACAGAGGTCAGGATTGACTTCTTAAACGCCGACCACTATAGTTATTTGCAACTGACTACAGTAATATAGTCCGTTCCAAATATTAGGATAATCCTTTAATAATAATAATAAATATACTTTATTGCGCACTACAAAGTGAGAACAGTATAAACAAAAATACAATTTGTATTACAATTTGTAGTATGCAGTATAATTTGGTAAAAAACCTGTACTTAAAATTTGTAGTAATTTTAGAATTGGTTCTTAAATAGTTATTTGTTATACAAGGGTACAAAGTTGTATTTTACCCACGAGTGTGGAATTGAAACACGAGCCAGCGAAAGGATTCTATAGTTGAACCACGAGCGAAGCGAGTGGTTCTGAAATAGAATCCTGAGCGTAGCGAGTGTTTCAACACACGAGAAGTAAAATACAACTTTGCACCCGTGTGTAACACAAAACTTTTCTCCTCACTATAGCGAGGAAAGTGCAACCTGCAAAAAAACACAGTTCCACAGGCATGATTTTCATCACTGGAATCACTGATTTTTTTACGATATTATAACAGAAAACTCTGGAAGTTGTGTATAATATTTACGTGAGTCGGAGTCGGTGACAAGTTGTGTATATTTTAGTTGACATTGACAACGATGACATATCTGACGATGCGTTTTGAAATTGCATCGACTTAACTTGTGCGTTTACTTATACTATATTGAAATCATTATAAAAAAAAATGTTACTTATAGAATTTTAATAAATTTTAAATAAATCTAAATTTAGTATTTTTTATTATATTATCAAACCATTTATTTAATGATAATTGATATCAAACGAACCATTATTATGAGCGTTTTACGTTTTGTTATCTGTCAAAAGCTACTCAAACACGCTCCAAGGTCAAATTACTTTTCCCACTTGTGGATAAAATGCGTTTTTACCCGCTTGTTTCAAAGGATAAAAGACGGCTTTCCGAGCTAGTGTGGGGAAAATTAAATTGTTTTAGGTGCTCTACATAGGTATCATTCGCATCCTCTTTTTACAAGCTTTTATTTAGGTTCACCAGTCCCGTTGTCTGTCTGTAATCAAATCTTGCAAGTTAAATTCGATCCACTTCCCGGTTTCCGATTGAGCTGAAATTTTGCATGCATGTATAAATCGGATGACAATGCAATATTATTATGGCATAGAGCTGATCTGATGATGGAGACAGAAAGTGGTCATAGCAATTCCTAAACTACACAAGATAAACCCATCGTGTTTGAGCTCATTCCAACCGACTCAACAAGTAGTTTATGATTGTGGAAAAAAGTAAGGTGGGCAATAAAAGTTTGTACCAAAAATGAAATTTTTGACCAAAAACTTATTAAAAGTATAAGCATAATTAAAGTGCAAACTGCTGCTGCTTGTACCGTTTCCAAATTATTTCCAGATTTCAGATTCTCAATGAATAGTTACAGCTACCAATTCTATAATATTCACGCAACGTAGCGGACATTCAAATATAGAACCTGCCGTGCCATCTTTCGAAAGGCATTCCTCGCCCCATAGGGACTTCGGAACACAACACTCGTGATGACCAGTACATTAACTTGTATTTCTATCAGCGCTTAATTTTTTTATATTGTACATAGAACATTCGTCCCTCTCGCATATTGGTTAGTTAGGGGCGATTGCTAGCTAGGCTGATTTTGGCTTATTCGGTAATTACTGTGCGATACTATGTTGTTCCTAGAACTTAGAGCAATTTTTGCTTATTGTAGGAAATCCTATACTCCTTATTAATACGATATCTTTAGGTCTAAATCAACTTTATGGTCTTTGATGATATTTGGTATATCACAGGCAGTTTCTACCTTAAATTAAGAGAAAGGATTTACTCTTAAATTATTCTCTAAAAGAATGGCATGGCGCTTCATTTGTGATATCACGCGGTTGAAGTCACGAGCAAAAACTAAACTAGTGCCATAATTTAAATAAATACTACTTGATTTAATAGTTTTCACTGACTGGACGCATTAACGGTTTAACAGTTCAAAGTGTTATTACAATTTCAAACGATGCTATTAACAATGCCACCGCTATTCCAAACTTACAGTTAATAAAGTGACCATTCCACTTATATTATAGTCCAGCGTTCCGTATTTCTTATTTCATATAATTGTCATGCATATTCAAGAGGTTTCGTAACAGTAAAGTCATTGTGCCGCTACCCGCTAGCTGCCCAGTGTTACCTTAACGGCTGGCGCAGAATACGGAATAATAAATAGGGCAGTCTAAGAACAATAAGGATATGTGGTGCTTGGATTATTTTTGGAGTTGCAAATACATTTCGTTCCTATCTGCATTGGAGCTGAAAAGACCGGGTACGAGAAGATACGTGCATACGTGCATAGTAGACTGTGAGATATCCTAAAAAATTGAGCTCATTTTAGAAACGAAATGTTAGATTTGATAATATGTGAACATTTTAAAGAATTATAACTGTGGAGTATATATTGTATGGTATTTTAAGATGGGAAACCAAAAAGAAAAAGGCATACACCACAATATATTGTATAACACTAAGATTGTACTTACACATGTATGCAGAATAAGGATGTTTGGCAGTGATAGCGTCCTGCACGGCTAATCTATCGCGAAAATAGGTTTTCTGCTGTAGCATTGTTATTTTGTTGTAGCTGACACTGTAATTTTATATTATTATTATTATTTATTTATTTAACCCAATATATAAAATTACAGTAAGCATACACCTTTTGTTCGCCAAACTGTATATACAGTTTGTTGGCGAGTATTGCGCTCTCTCACACATTCGAAACTCAGGTATACCTACTTATTTCCTAAACTTAGACTAACTCATGCACTACTATAAACAAAAGCTACAGTATATAGTGTACAGTATTTAACTATACAATGTATATTGTTTTGAAAAAATGACACCTCGCCGAGTTTCTTACGCCGGTTCTTCACGTGGCAGAGGTTTATTTTTCCGAGCCGGTGGTAGTTTATTGACGTTCATTGGTGCATGTAATATGCCTAATTTGAAGAATAAACTACTTTTACTTTTTTACTTTACTGCATAAGTACTTGAAGAAGGAATCCATAGGAAAACTTTTAAAACAATAGTTTTAAAAGTCTTCCCGTAGACAAAATATCTAAAACAGTTATGCAGGGCTTTTATTAAAATGTAATTTTGTTGTTAGCTTAATAAATTAATAAATAAAATTGTCCTTAAGCTGCTGTGCCGAGATGAGCTTATCGACACTGACACTTTTAGATAGCCAAGTTGCAAGTTTATCTTCCGGCCCTGCTGGAGCTTCTGGTTATAAATTTACATCTACATAAGACTCATTTCCACTTATAAGCTTATTTAATAGGTCAATAACCTTTTCTACTATTTCACTAAACACATTAACATTGTCAACTGGCATTATATGCAAAGTGGTGTATTTTTCAACGCAAACGCAAGAAATTGCATTGTGCATTGTTGCAACGGAAACTTGCGTGAGCGGCGCGGATGACGTGGGTCATTCCGTTTTTATGCAAGTTGACATGCGCGGGAGCACGCGGAAGGACGGGTCGTTTACTTTTACAGGTAATGTGGAAAACGATGAAGTGCCGAATTTGACAAATAATGTGAAAGCTGAAAGCTAGACCTACAAAAATACTTGTTGAGAGTAAAGCAAAAGGAATCCTATATCAATGTCACTGTGATGCCTATTAACTTTGTTCGGTTTTAACAAATTAGATATGTATAAATAGTGTCGCACTCTGTCATTGTATTCCTTTATCGATAGTACCTATATACAATGATCCTAGACAGCACTAACACAAAAAATACCCAATATTGCACATTGAACAGAAAGTGTCATTTTATGTCAAAAATCTTTGTTTCTCGGGAGTTTTATTAACCCTGGACGCAAAAAGAGGGGTGTTATAAGTTTAACGTGTCTGTCTGTCTGTGGTATCGTAGCTCCCAAACGGTTGAACCGATTTACGTTTAGCTTTTTTATGTGTCATAGATAATTTTATCTCGAGCGTTCTTATAAAGTAAGGTAAGGTTACCTTAAGTGATGTTTAATTAAGTTAAGTATTATCTTACTCGTCGGTTTTGTTACGTAACATATGCGTTTGACATTGGCGTTCAGTTTCGTAGCCATCCGTTACAGGGAATTATTAAAATGCTCGTCTATGTACATAGCCTGACATTGATAAGGCCAGCTATGTATTGACTACATTAACCCTTGTAACCTTAACATAATTGATGCTTTATTTATAACAACTTACTTAAAATAATATGTGTTATATAACACTCGAGTGATCCGGCTTTTACGATTATAAGGTTGGCTTATGAAATTGGTAAACTGACCTGTGCCAAAATAAAAGGTCATTCTTCGACAACACAATATTAGTGTTATGTTATGAGCGTGCAAATGCAATTTTTTAGAAGATTCTAGATAAGACATTAGCAGCACAATCATAACATAACCATAGCATGTCCAAATAATAACGAAACTAAAGGGGTGATTAGGTACATTAGGAGTTGCAGGCGTCCATAGGCTGCGGTGACCGCTTACAATCAGGCGGGCCGTACGCTTGTTTGCCACCGACGTGGTATAAAAAAATAGTACGTAAGATTTTCGGGAGTGCGTAAGGTAGATTAAAATGTCATTCTCCATACAAAAAATCACAGTTAGTTTTACCTAAAGTAAGTTTTAGTCTTTACATTATAGTTAGTCTACTTAGTATTATACTTAGTCTACGTACAGGTAGTTACAATAAGCTAGCTAATAATTGCGCAGAGCTCTCTCATACTAAGGCTGGGCACAAACGTTGGTTTCCTGCTGTGCTACCGCGAACTTCGTCTCGTGCCGTCCCTTTCACTCTATATGACGCAAAGGGACGGTACGATACGAAGTTCGATTTTCCAAGTTCGCGGTAGCACCCCTGGTTCTTTCCTGGGTTGCTACCGCAAAACTAAAAAGAGCGATGTATCTCTCTCTGTCGCTCGAATATGGAAGTGCGAAAGAGAGATACATACAAACTTCGTTCGTTATCGTTTCGCGGTAGCAGCCCAGTTGTCGCTTAGTCTGAATTTTATCCGCAAATTTGAAACATGTGTTTTTCCACACTTGCATACTTGCCTAAAAGGAATGGTGATTACTAAAGACACTGGACGTTATCCCTACTGTCGTAGTGTATGGTTTTACACCACTTTGTTAGGAATCAGATACGCTGTATGTCCTTCATTATTCTCGGGAAACATGAACGTGCGTGTTATAAATTATCATTAATATTCTTTTTCTCTTGTCCGCAGGAAGTGACAACATGGCTATCCTTAGTGATAGCCGTTTTCACATTAGCAACACCAGGTAATTATTATTTTTATTACTACAGATTAATCTTCTTTACATAAGTTGCTCCTACAACCGTTATTCTTTTGTTGTCTTGTTCTAAATTATCGGAATGTGACGGAATCAGAAATAAAACGCTTAAATCATCAATCTAACTGTCCCTATTCCCTAGTAAACGAAACCAGTGGTTACCACGTGGTTACTATCAAACCAACTTGTTTGAAAAATAGTTGAAACGTTGAACTCCTCTTTTATGAATAGCTTATATTGGGTTTTTTTGCTTAGCGCTGCAAAGCGCTGATTACCTACTATTTGTCACAAAGCCAGTAAAATATGAACAGATAATGCGTACCGTCATCGGGTCGTCGACCCGGAGGCTTCACGGGTGTGACACAAAAGGTCGCAGTTGCAACTGCACTTCAGTTTATCTTCAAAAGTACACACAATTGTTGAGCGGTTAAGTATAAATTCCTTCGGAAACAATTTTCAAGGCTAGCATAATTTATTTTAGAAACAAAAAATTAGTACTCTACTACATCACAAAATGGTCTGATTCACAACAAATGCGTCCTGAGAGTTAATGCACGGGATACTATATTAAATAGATATTGTTGAGGGGTTTCATTAATTAAGACCCTTGCGTTTTGTGTGATCAATATACACCGCGGGCCTTATATTAGGTAACCCGAAAGATTTTAACCACGTAGTTTTGACGACTCTACGAGTTTTATAATGTTCTATAAACATGGGTCCAATTATTTGTTTTAATTTAACTACTATTTCAGTACAAAATAAATCAAATTAAGTGTCCTCTTCTTTGTGAACAAATCTTTACGTGACTTGCAAATGTTTTCAAGACAAGAAGTGTCAAGTCTAAAAAGTAGTAGGTGGCTACGTCACGCCTTAGGATGTGTTAGACTTGAGATTTTTCAACTGGTGATTTGCTTTAAATAATTAATTGCTCTTAAATTATGGATTTTGGACTATATGTTATACCATATTATATGTATACTCTAATTAGGCTCTAGAATCGTTGGTTTAAATCTATCGGGTTATTAGGGATCAATATCACATATCATATAAGATATCTTAAACATTCTTTTTTCTATCCAGTAACTTACATATGGACAGAAAATATAATATACACATTTAGACGCGTGACGTAACAGGCATAACATTTGTGATTCATAAAAAGTTTATCGAAGTCATTATATCATAATTATGTAGGGTCATCATATAATCACAAAACACAGACGTTTAATAAAAACTTGAGGTCCATTATAAAGTTTTATGTTAATTTTAGTCATTAAATATTCACAGTTTGTCTCAAAACATTTGTTTTGAGTCAAATATTGCTTTGCGAATTCCGTGCAGTAACACGCTTTGCGTGTATTTTTATTTAATATACTACCTACGCACACTGAATACAAGAATCTAGAACCTGTGATTCATTGTTCATTAGTTTCATTACATTATCATATGAGCTTATGTAAAAAAATGTGTTTTACTTCAAATTATACTCCGGGTTAGAAAGAACTTAAATATATTCATTGGAAATTAAACTCCCCGCTTGAAAGATTGGGAAAAGGGGCCCAACCTTTTTCACTCTAATTTTAAATGTATTCAGCTGTGGCATCCTTGCATACGCGGCCAATCGCCCTAGCCAACTGAGCTATCGGAACAATCATCCTCAGTTGCCAAATCCTTCACCCAGTTCCCACTTACAACGCTTTAGAGAGGCGCGATATATGCCTAGAAGACTCAAGCTTCGTTGACGCCGCCAACCTCTCAAATAACATTGAGAAGATGCGCCAAATTGTACGAAATTGACTCCCTTTCCCTTTCTGTCTTCTCTTCTCTTCTTTGTTTCCCTTTAGTTTGAAATTGAGAAGCTTATTGGCCCATAACGCCGCTTATTTTATAACATGGTTTTGTAACAGCTAAGGACTGGAATTTGCTGTCGCCGTCTGTATTTCCTGATACGTACAATCTGGGTCTCTTCAAGACAAGAGTGAATAGGCTATTACTGAACCAGCGAGCAACATCTTAGGCCTTGTCATCGCTTTCCATCAGGTGAGATTAAGGCCAAGCGCTGGTCAGTCTATCATAAAAAAAATATATAAGAATTTACCCAGCCACTATAGGGAAATCTTAATTATAAGCCCGTAAACATATTGAATGTCTCCATAGCCACGTCGAGCGAGCCCCGCGTGGTCTGCTACTACACAAACTGGTCGGTGTACCGGCCAGGCACGGCGCGCTTCAACCCACAGAACATCAACCCTTACCTCTGCACGCATCTCATCTACGCCTTCGGGGGCTTCACTAAGGACAACACACTCAAGCCCTTCGATAAATACCAGGATATTGAGAAAGGTAAATATTAATGAACCAAGTTTACAAGATCAAAACAAAGTTAAGTTAAAATTAAAGTTTGTTTCGACGTTTCATTTCTGCAGTTTTTCAGAATCGCGATTAGATTTTAACTTGTAAGAGTGGCATTGTGGCCTACTTGCAGAATGAAGTTCATTTATTTAATTTATCTATTTAAGAAGATCAGCCACGGCTTTACTTCTTCTAATTACATTTCTTTAGACTTCTAGTCTATCTAGGGCATAATACTTTCTATGTACTTAAATAATAGTTTCTACAAATTCTATCTAAGATTTAATATTTGGTTATACTAAGAACCTGTATAATTTACACATAATTTCTTCGTCTTTTTAAATCAATTTGTTCTAACAGAAGCTGGTCAAATTATGAATGAATTATGAATAAAACTCGCAGCATTCGCGTGTCCTCACAGTGAAACACAAATCTCCATTATCAAATCCATTTCTGTTTTTAGGTGGATACGCTAAATTCACGGGTCTGAAGACGTACAATAAGAACCTGAAGACCATGCTGGCCATCGGCGGCTGGAACGAGGGGTCCTCGCGCTTCTCGCCCATGGTCGCCTCGAAGGCGGCCAGGAAGGAGTTCGTACGGAACGCTATCAAGGTAACACTCTAACCTCATACAATAAGTACTGGAAGACCATGTTGGCCATCGGCGGCTGGAACGAGGGGTCCACGCGCTTCTCGCCCATGGTCGCCTCGAAGGCGGCAAGGAAGGAGTTCGTACAGAAAGCTATCAAGGTAACAATCTAACATCATACAACAATTATCTGAAGACCATGCTGGCCATTGGCGACTGGAACGAGGGGCCACGCGCTTCTCGCCCATGGTCGCCTCGATCGAAGGAAGGAGAGCGTACGGAACGCTAACACTCTAATCTGAAGACCATGGCGGCTGGAACGTGGGGTCCACTGGGTTCTCCCACGTAAAGGTTTTGAAAATTATCAAGGCCAACACTTTAACCATACCACGTTGTATAGTCAAAGAGATTAAATAAAAACACATAGTTTTTTCGCTCTTGTCACTATGACCATAAGATATAGAAAGGTACGTGTTCTTCTCATGCTTTACTGTACAATCTGAAAATCATGATGGTCATTATTGACTAATCGAATCATATATTGTAAAGGATGATTCACAGTAGACCGTTCCGTGTCCGGGCCGGCCCGTTTTCTATGACAGCAAACGCAACGGCCGGCGTATTTCTCTAGAAGAAAATGGACCGGTGCGGACACGGAACGGCCTACTGTGAATCATCCTTAAGTTGTAAGTACACTAATAAAATAATTGTAACATTCCACATAGCTCTGCCAAATCTGTTGCGTAAAGCAGTCTATCTTAATTAACGATTGGTAAAATAATCGTACTTTCATAAGGTGTTTTTACGTAGTATCCGGTTCAATCAATCTGCGAAACTGTCATTCATCAGAAAAAAACTGGTCGATATAATTAAGATGAAAAATATGATTGAGACCAAGATTACGTGGTTACGCGGCGTAGAAAAAATAATGAGAGTAAGCGACGTACGGGGTAGAACTAGACGAGGCTTTCACATTGCTAACTAAGCAATATTGCTTGTACAAGCATGTACCTAACATAAGTAATATACTATGTATCTATCAGAAATTAGCGTCGCTTCAACAACGGAATCCTTTTTGGTCCGAAACGCTCATATCCTGTATTAAATTGGGAGTGATAGATAACCAATAAACAGTTCCGTTCGTCTAGTAAATTGTAGTCTCAGTCGAGTTGAGCCTGAATTCCATATGAGATAGGATTGCTGCATAATATTAAATTAAGACTGATTTTGGGTTCAAAATGTATTTTAGAGTAATTTAAAATATATAAACAATAGAAGATTATTTTTATCTCAACTGTTTTCCATCATTTTCTGCTCGTTGCGATTTGAACGAAACTTAAAACAATAAAATACATTGTCCGGAGACACTTAATTATTTTAAAATAAGCTCTCAATGTTCCATTTGAAAATAGCTCCTACGTCGTTTTAATAGAGTGGTATCTAATTTATGTCCCAACATGTGTACAAAGATATCTGCTACAGCCATTCCTATCACTAATAAGGCCTAATAAGCCTACGCCGAGCCAGTTCTCGTATATTATTCGGAAGTCTGTCGATTTCTATCTTCCGCCGAGGAAATTGCACTACGATTCAGTTATTTCCTATTCCGAGTCAAATTAGGCAATAAACTGTTTCAATTTAAATATATTTGACTTTTCAGCAATAGTTTCTATGTAATTTTGTCATTGGCATATCATTCGTACCTGGGTTAAATCGTATTTTTTGTGCATAGTTATGGACTTAATTTTGTCTACATTTTAATTGATTCCAGTGTGTTACGAAAGTTACCCAAATAAAGTGTATGACTAATTTTCGTTAAGCACTGGAATCAATTAAAATAGAGCGTTCTTAGCCCAGTGGCGCTAGCGTAGCGCGTGCGGTATTCGAGGTTAAGCAATGTCGGGCGGGGTCAGTCCTTGGATTGATGACCGCTTTGAGTGGTAACTAACTGCGCTCCCGTGCTTTGGAAGGCATGTTAAGCCGTTGATCCCGGCTGCTATCTATGATAGCAGTCGTTCAGCCAAGTTAGAGGCCTTCGGGCGGTTTGAGAACTTCTAGCAGTCAAGTTGCCCACTCACTTGACAAGCCTAATCCCAATAATGGTCTAGTTTCCCCCTTGGGTTGGAAGGTCAGATCGCAGTCGCTTCCGTAAAAACTAGTGCCTACGCCAATTCTTGATATTAGGTAGCGGACCCCAGGCATCCTTCAGGATGCACTGTACTGGAAATAACGCTAGAATGATGATGATGACTGAAATCAATTAAAATGTAGACATAAAATAAGTCCTTAACTATCAACAAAAATATACGATTTAACCCATCTAAAGTTTAATTCAGACGGCATACATTATTTCAAATCAGGCTTCCGTGTAAATAATTATAGTCGTTGTTGATGGTTCCGTAATTAACTGGGGATAGGACCCCTCGTAGACATTTGTCAGTGGCACAAAGGTGACATCATAGAAATAAAGTTCAGAACTCTTAATTTTAAGCCTGAAACCTGCTACTGGAGATAGCTGTGGACACTGGTTCGCCTGTTGTTTGGTCGATATGTTTTCTGAATAAGAATCCTGAATCTATTGATACAAAGAAAAAGTTGAACGTGTTCGCCAACGGAGCTGAACGGGAATCGAACTCGGTATCTGAATTACCGACCCATAGCATATACCCCTCCGCCGCCGCTGCGACGCGGTTTTATAATTGTAGTTTATTCATTCTCGTCTGGGTACCCGTTTATTTATATGTAGGTATTATAAAGACTTTTTGTCTGAACATAACTATAACGTATAACGTAATAAGTTTCAAATACCTCTTTCGTACGGCTTCTTCGCATGATCTTATTTATTTTAATTTAAATACTGACGTTTACACCTAATTACTTCGATTTAACACATCGTTCTCCAGTGGGTAATATATATATTCAAACTCCGTGTGTCGATGTGGCTGTTAGGTAATGGACGGGAACGAGATCCTATTTCAACATCGAGACGAGATGCCAGTCCGGCTGAACATAGACAAAGTGGCATTCTGATACCGATGGTGGCATTACGAAATGAGCTATGCGTATCCACTTTGAGGTCCATCGAGAATATCCTTAATTTCCTGAGGGGTTACATTTCAGGCTCGCATAAAATCAATTTACCAATGCAATTCGATTCTTGTGTAACGTTTTGCACATTGACAGGAAGTTATTCATTTATTTGAGAATTCAGTTGTGAATACCCACTTATATTTCTTGTATTATACACTTATTGATTCCTGTATTATACGACGAAATTATTTGCATGGTATTTACTACAGCTTCATTTTTCTTAGATAATAAAATTTACATACTAATGGCCTCTGTGAGCTGTAAACTTAAAGGACTTCTTTCCGTTTTATTTGTTTAAATTCTATTTTTATTCTAAAAACTGGGCCAATCAAAAATTTTATATAATTATCGAACCCGCTCACAAAATTTCACGAGAATCGGTTGAGAAATAACAACTGGAAATCCGGACATTTGGACATCCCGACATACGAAATCATTTTTGTCATAGCTGACGCGGAGACCTTCGTTCCACTCGGTGGAAAAGCATATCGAGGCAAGAGAATCACTTAACTACATTTTTAGCAAACGATCATTATATAATTTTAAAGTTTTAATAATTTCAAGATATAGTATTTATTATTATAAATTTATATATTAACATTAATCTAAATCTGTATGCTTCAAACTTGACAGCCCTACTAGTACAGTCACCAAGTCGTGTTCAAGTTTCCATTTTACTGCTACGAAAGCGATTTCTTGAGTTAATATCTCTCATTTGAGATTTGTTTATTGTCTGGTATTCGGGTTTCCCCAATACCATTTAGTGAATATATTCTTTATGGTATGTGCATATATTTACTCACGGGCCACGTGTGTTTTATATGATTATTCACTATTACCTAGCGTAACCTAACGTTTTGTGTTATAAACGGTCCGACTTTATGTATCCGAGAAATTGGAGGAGGTACGGGCCTAATACTTTCAACCTCAATTCGTAACAATAAAGGTGTCAACTACTGGAAATTAACAATGTCGAACATCGACAAGTTTACCTTATCTACTGAGTTAGATATGTTTCATTTGGTAATAACAAGACTAGGGACGATAATGTCGATTCTGTATATACATATAACAACAACGAGTTGCACTCTTAGCAATCACACGTCGATTGTCTCTGACAGTTTAACGGCCAAGAGAAAACCACAAGCCCTAGTGTTATACTAGGGTTCAACCAGACATTTTATATTCCAATTTAATATCAATGAGTTTCGCACAACCGTCCTGATAGCCATGTCTCGCAGTGAACGCAAAGGATACGCCGTCTACGTTGATATAATGCAAAGGTGCCATTATCAGTTACAAACGCTCATATATTTAGGCTATTTTCTCTGTGAATTGGCACATATATAACATGACTCCAAACCGAAAAACTATCAAGTTGAAAACGGGTTTTTTACGCTTACACTCTAATTCACACAATAAAAGCAAAAATATGGCTTTGTAAAGCGAGCTACACACTACGCAGATACGATAAGATTTTATCTGCGTAGTGTGTAGCTCGCTTTACTATCTAAAATTTGAATGAAAGCATCGTATCCGTCAATTAGTTTATTGGAATAAACAATACTTTAAAAATTTGTAAGGATCCTCTCAGCTAATGTTTTCCCAGTGTAAAAATTATGCCGTACAGCACTTTTGATGTGTTGCTTGGAATACGAAATGTTTCAGGTAGACTCGCTGCTCAAAATATCGTTGTAGTTTTCTATTAATTACCTATGTACATGAGTTTTACTCGTAATGCAGTCCCGGCGTTAGCGTTATTCATTGTGGACTTTATAGATGCAAAGGCTTCTGTAGCCGACTGTACTGTACCACTTTCACCAGGACTGCCCCTTTCTACAAGACACTATAACTAGCTGCCTTGGACCTAACATGACCAGCATTAGCACGCTAAGTGTACCTCGATGCCCATTAAAATGATTAATATGAGTTGCTACTAGTTAGATATCAATCTATCTAGGCAGGAGTATTGAACGTACCTACATCTATTTATGTAAATATTGGTATATATAATATTATTATAATACTAGTCGATACGAATAACGAGCTTATTACAACATTGTAAAGAGAAAAAATCTACACTAAATGAACTGAAGTGTACGAGAATAAATAAATCAACATTTACATTTTTTATAGCACGTCAGTGGCAAACAAGCGTAGGGCCCATGTGATGGTAAACGGTCACCGCCGCCTATGTACGTCTGCAACTCCAGAGGCAGCACATGTCCGTTGCCGACCCTTTAAAATTATACATTCCTTTAATGTTATGTTTGGTTAATTTCCAATCTATACCCATGGAGAAGGTCTTCTAAAATATGTATACCTTTAACGATTACCTACCTATTTAATGCATGCGGTCACCGTTTGCCTATGACCCCACCTGCCCGGCTAGTATGATAGCTTATACCGTCACGTTTTATGTGACGTTTCAGTACATTTTGGCCATATAACGTGACGGTATAAGATATCATACAAGCCGGGCTGCCCTCTCAATCTTTTGTTATAGAAACGTTCGGGTTTAGAACAGAATTTTAAATTTAGAATATATTTTCCACAGTTCCTCAGACAGAACCACTTCGACGGTTTGGACCTGGACTGGGAGTACCCCGCGTTCCGCGACGGAGGCAAGCCGAAAGACAGAGAGAACTACGCCAAGCTGGTCAAGGAACTGAGGGACGAATTCGAGAGAGAGAGCGAGAAGACTGGCAAGCCGCGGCTCCTGCTCACAATGGCTGTGCCCGCCGGAATCGAGTATATTCAGAAGGGATTTGACGTGAAGACTTTGAACCAGTAAGTCTTATATTAACATCAATCGCGGTGACATATTTTACATTTTCTATAAGTTTCATTGCCTAAACGCTTTAACTTTCAGGTCTTGAAAATAAAGCGTAAAGGTATTAGGTTTATTTGTTGCAAACATTGCAAACAAACATGAAAAACATGACATGGGAAGCTTATTAGGCGAAACGATTTATTTGCGAAAAAATGTTATGTCAATCCGTTTATGAAAACTTTCAATAAAGACTATCCTTAAAAACCTATATCATCACCAATAAATAGACATTACATTCCTGAAAAATAAAGAAAGGAAGCTGCAGAAACATTTTCTTTAGTTACCTTTGTCAGCTATATTCGAAGTCAATGTAGGTCTAAGTGTTCTAAATGAAAAATATTTACAAATGAATCTCAATTTACACAAGAATTGCATGCATGTTTCATTGTGTGTGTAAATGGGGTTAAAGATTGTTTGGTGTTTGGAAGGTTTTAATGAACCTTGTAAATTAAACACTTGCTTAACTTTAATAGAAGTAGGATTTCGGATACAGAAATGGTCATCACCAGAAATGGCCAAGCATCGGGGAGAACTATTTTTCTCTTTATTTTTATGATCTGCTTCAAGTAGCAGCAACGCTTACTCGTGCTACCGTTTAAATGTAGGCAATGCGCAATCTTCAAAGTTCCCACCTTATCATTCACACTCACACTCTCTTTCCCAATCTGACATTGGCTTAGAGCAACGTGTGACTCTTTCCCAACCCTATTTACATGTCGCTCTATAACTAACTACCAAAAAGTAAACGTAGTTTTATACTGCAACTAATTTAAACGCTACTGTGCCGCGATAAGATCGAAAATTGTACAAATAATATCGCTGACTTAGGACATTGAGGTAGGTAGGGACGTATTTACGTGTCGCCATCTATATTTGTATAATTGTGGCTACACGATGCGTAGTGTTAACTGACACGCAGTGGCGCTGATTTCTGTTTCGGTAGTGCTATTGGTGTCAATTAGATCGTTCTGTGGTTACGTAAAGGTCGTTGCGTGTGGCATATTTTGGAATGAAAGCTTTCATTGTTGATGAAAACGTTTTCTGTTGATGCTGTGGGAGTTTGATTGTGTTTATTGATTCATAAGTATCAATTTCCGAGAAAGTGGGGAAAATTGTTAGCAAACGACGTACGCCCATTTTGACTACACATTATAGTTCGAGTAAATGTTATCTGACTCCTAAACTACTTACAAGGTATTTTCTGAAGCATCTGTATGCATTTTTATACTACGATGGTGGCAAACAAGCATATGGCCTGCCTGATAGTAAGCACCCTAGCTAGCCTATGGACGTTTGCGATTCCAGCGTCACTAGCGCGTTATTGACCTCTTAAGGTTGAAACGCACAGAGCGCAGTACAGCGTCCTTGCGGGGCGGAGGCGGTTTTGCAGTAAAGCGAACGCGGTCCGGTGCACGTCACACCAAAAAACCACGCGGTATTCGGTAACGAGGTAGAGCGGAGGCGGCGTGAGTGACATGCTCATATAAAGCAGTAATCGACAGTCGACAGTTTCGGAAAGATCAAAAATGCAAAACCGCCTCCGCCCCGCACCGCGCCGCGCCCGCTCTGTGCGTTTCGAGTTTTATCGATTTGAGGATAATATGTTAGTGTTGACGTCTAGAGGCACATGCAGGTCTTTCGCTCTTGAAACAGTGCATTCTCGGGAGCTCTGCTCACAGGTAGGCGACTCCCTGACTTGGCAGGGTGGGATCGATTTGTGGTATTTTGTTCTTTGACAGACAGTTTTTGTGAGACAGTAGCTCACACTTGATGTCGCAGAGATTTCCTCATTTGACGAGATACTGTCAGTATTGCATTTGCGCAATAAAAATATCATGCGTACGGGGCAGTACAGCATTCATGTCGCCCCGCTTCTGCCCATCCCGCGCCAGTCAGTAAGCACTCATCTAAGGAAGCTCGAAACGCACAGAGAGGGCGCGGCGCGGTGCGGGGAGGAAGTGGTTTTGCATTTTTGATCTTTCCGAAACTGTCGACTGTCGATTATTGCTTAATATGTCACACACGCCGCCTCCGCTCTACCGCACTAACGAATACCGCGCGGTATTTTTGGGGCGTTGTGCCGCGGACCGCGTTCGCTTTACCGCAAAACCGCGTCCGTCCCGCAACGACACTGCGCCGCGCTCTGTTTCAAACTTTAAATGTAGGGGCGCAGTAAAAAGCGGTACTGACACGACTGACATTTTTCTCATATCGTACCGCCTTCGCACTGACAAATCAGGAAGTCGCCGTACTTATAAGTCTTGTAACAAAAGCTAGGCTAGGCAACTATAAATGCAATTTAATTTCAAGTAAAAATCCTTTGTTGCATAATGACTCATTTTGAACCATATTTCAAGCCCCACATAGCATAATTACACATCCCACACATCATTATCACGTGTCGCAAGCCGCGATCAGCTGATTTGAATGTGGCACAATGGAGAATACACAATGGGGAGCGGGCGCTAGCCTCCTCGACCCTGAGTCTTGCTAAATCTTGGCTCCGTAGAATGGGGAATTAGCTGTAGGTACATACGCCTTGGTAGCCTTTTTTGTGTGTGTGTTGTACCATGGTTTTACCTAAAGGTCGAAACGCATAGAGCGGGTGCGGCGCGGTGCGGGGCGGAGGCGGTTATGTATTTTTATCTCTCCGAAATTGTCGACTGTTGATTACTACTTTATATGACACACACGCCGCCTCCGCTTTACCACGCTACCTAATACCGCGCGGTTTTTTGGTGTGACGTCCCCGGACCGCGTTTCTTTTACCGTGAAACAGCCTCCGCCCCGAAACGACGCTGCGCCCCGCTCTGTGCGTTTAAGAGTAACAGATGAGGGAAAAGGGACTAGTAGATAGAAACATTTTTACAGTACATATGGTGCTACTTTACCGCACGAGTGCGGTAATCAGCAGATTACGTGCATATGTCGAAACTTTAAAGAGCCATATTTACTGTAAAACGTTGTACGATACACGTGCGAACAGGTAATTCGCAACTCGTGTCGATTTATCACCACTCGTTGCGAATTTTCTATTTTCCGTACTTGTATCGTAATGTACTACCTATTATACATTTTTTATGACTAATTCTACTTCTCCTTGTACTTAAATTAGGAACATAATATAAACAGCACGGATAGTTCCATCCTGGGCACATGGGTTAAAATTATTAATTAACCTCCACCATTGTTATTATTATTATTATTATTTAATTGTACTTATGGATTCTTAATGATCTGAAATAAAGATATTTTTTTTTTATTTTTTTTTTATAATAACTGAAGCTTGAACTTACAGCCGGTCTCGTTATTCAATCTAAGGTTAGATATAGACCTACTTTGGATAATCGGTAGCTAATATTGTCTCGTAAACTGTTACGTTAATTAGTCACCTCGATATCACTTTGCAGTACTAAACGTGCAGTTATTTTTACGATGAGTGGCATATTGGCTAAGTACACTTTCTAAAATAAAATCGTATCGACGGGTCATTCTTACAAAAACCTTACTTTTACACTTATTTTTGTTTACTGCTACATCATAGTGAAAACCTCAACAAACCTTAATAAAATTCGATAGCATATTTTATTTGGCTACAACCTGCAATACCACCTCCACCATATCAGCCGAAGACGTCCACTGCTGGACATAGGCCTCCCCCAATTTCATGGGGGGTAAATGCCATAATCGCCACGCTTGGCATGCGGATTGGCGATCATAGTCCAACCTGCAATAAGAGATTTGCAAATAACGCCTTTTTTTCGTGGAGCAAACCTACGATCCAGGTAGCCAGCCATCGGGGAATGACTGGGCTATTGTGGTATTTTTATCCACTAAAAACTCCACGGTGATCGCCATTTGCGCTCTAATGCGGGGGACTCCAGGATCTCAGAACTGAAATCACCGGAGCCCCGTCTTGCGCTTTACTCCTTTTGTCTCCTATCAATCGACGTCACCTTCCCTGGGGTTGATAGTCGGGTACTATGGTCCCCGCCACGTGGTGTACTCGCAACCCCGGGGACCCCCTTTAGTCGCCTTTTACGACAGGCGGTCCAGACCGTAGATCTATTTCTGCCTCTAAACGGTTGTGCAAATAACGCCTAAATATAAAATGTATCCTTATGTGTAAATCTCTAGCCATTTCGTGATCTCAGTAAACAATGCAAATATGTGTGTTTTCTCGAATCGCATGCTCTGTTTCTCCGGCCCACATGTTCTGACCGTGACACTTGCGTCATGTAATTAATATAAACAAGATAAGTAATAGTAACTAGTTACTAGATGCAATTCGAATAGGAAGACAGTAAAGACAAGTCATGATAATACAATACAATACAATACAAAAACTCTTTATTGCGCACCTCAATAAATTACATTGCTTATTATAACAGCGTATAAAACTTATAACTAGAGGTAAACAACAGGCGGTCTTATTGCTAAAGAGCAATCTCTTCCAGACAACCTAGCGGAAAAATAGCAACAAACGTATTATAAGTGGGTGGCAAACAAGGGAAGTTTGGGAAGATCTAACCGATTTCAGAAAAGTAAATCGTTCTTTGAGGTAGCGAGGAGTTGCGGGGTGAAAAAGTATTGTGTATAGAAGGGACAGAATGTGTGAGTTACGACGATAACGAATAGGAAGCCACTTAAGCTGAGAGCGAAAACAGGAGACATGATCATACTTGCGTAACCCAAATATGAATCGTATGCAGACGTTTTGGATGCGCTCAAGCTTATTAAGTTGATCTTCAGTAAGATCGAGGTAGGAAATATCAGAATAATCTAAAATAGGGAGGAGTAATGTCTGAGCGAGCGCAATTTTGGTAGGAATGGGTAGCAAATTCCGAAGCCTTCTGAGAGTACCAATGGACATGAACATCTTCCTGCTAACTTCGTTTACTTGAGGTACCCAAGATAAAGTCCGGTCAATAATGACTCCCAGATTTTTTACCTGCTGTGAATATGAAATCAGTACACCATTGAAATAAATCGGATCAAGGTTGCAACATTTATTTTTGAGATCTGTTTGGAACTACCAACTATAATAGCTTGTGTCTTAGCAGGGTTAACGATGAGCCCATAACTACGACTCCAGTCTGAGATGCGATCCAAGTCAGTATTTACAGTACCGATAACAGTCGAAAGATCAGCAACAGCACCCTGCGAATAAATTTGAAGGTCATCGGCATATAGGTGATAATGTGACGAAATATCATGAGTAATGGAATTAATGAATATTGAAAACAGCAAAGGAGATAACACGCCGCCCTGAGGGACACCGGCTAGCGTGTCACACCAGTGAGATAGGGAGTCACCCACCTTTATTCGCTGCCGACGACCATTTAAATAACTACGAAACCACTCTATTACTGCAGGAGATATGTTAAGAGAACGTAGTATCCCAATAAGAATATCAAAATCAACGGTATTGAACGCATTACTAAAATCTAGCAGCGTCAATACCGTCAACTTTCGATCATTCATCCCCGCTCGGATGTCATCAGTGATCTTAATGAGTGCGGTAGCCGTACTATGGCCGGAACGGAAACCCGACTGAAATGGGTTTAGGAGATCATTTTTGTTCAAGTAAGATAATAGCTGCTGGTGTACAAGCCGTTCCAGTACTTTAGATAGGAAAGATACTTTAGATAGGATAATGTGATTCCGGTGGGGTTTTGGCAACGGGAAAGTGATTATTACGATGGCTATTTTAATGTCAAGCTAGAGTATTACGGTGTTGTTACGGTGGAGGTAATTAGATGATGCATATATATTTTTTTTTATTAAAAATGGGATTGCTCTTGGCCAGCCTCTAGCCAGGGGGCAAAGATGAGGCCGACAATGAAGCGAGCTCACCCAGAAGATGCCTATTCACTCGTGCCTTAAAAAGGTCCAGGTTATATGAACTTGGAAATACAGACGCCGGCAGAGAATTCCAAACCTTAGAAGTGCGCATTATAAAAGAAGATGCAAAGCGCTTGGTTCGAATTAGAGAAATTTCGACCAGGTAAGGATGGTAGCCAGCCGTACGTCTGGATGTCCGATGGAAGAAGGGGGAAGGCGGTATGAGCTCATGGAGCTCCTGAGCACACTCACCGAAGTACAGTTTGTAGAAGACGCACAGACATGCTACTTTGCGTCGATGTGCTAAGCTCTGCAGCTTATTTCCCACTACCGTACTGCCGCCAATGAGCCTCCTGGCTCTGCGGTCCACCGAGTCGAGTGCGGCAAGTTGGTACTTAGCCGAGCCATCCCAAAGGTGACTACAATACTCCATGCAAGACCGGACTTGGGCTTTATATAAAGATAGAAGCTGCCCAGGGGTGAAGTATCGCTTGACCTTATTTAGGATGCTCAGCTTTTTGGCCGCTGTTCCGGCTTTGAACTCGATGGTAGTGCCGAAGTTAAGGTTTGAGCTTAACGTCATGCCAAGCACCTCGAGATCGTTGGCTACAGACACGGTTGTACCTCGGAAAGTAGGAGCCAGATTGAATGAGCTCCTTTTTGCGGTAAACAGACACGCTTGCGTTTTGGTGGCGTTGAAACTAACCAGATTGTTATCACCCCATTGGGAGACAAGACTTAAGGTTGAGTTAATTCGCTCTACCATTGTCTCTCTCTCAGACTGAATTTCATCACGACCAGCCCCCGTGCTGGACAAATATCTCTCCATGACCGTACTGTCATCTGCGTATGCGACCACTCCTGGTAGAAGAAGGTCGTTAATATGAAGCAGGAAAAGGGTCGCGGAGAGAACAGATCCCTGAGGAACACCGGCATCAATGGCCATGAGGTCCGACGAGCTGCCATCAATGACTACTCGGATTGACCGCCCACTCAGGAAATCAGATATCCAGCTACAGAGGCCAGAAGGAATACCGAATGCAGGAAGCTCGCGAAGCAGACTACCATGCCAAACCCTGTCAAAAGCCTTCGAGATGTCAAGAGACACGGCAAGAGCCTCACCGTGTTTCTCGATGGCCTCGCCCCAGTAGTGCGTAACATACACAAGAAGATCCCCAGTGGAACGGCCCCGGCGAAACCCATATTGCCGATCACTGAGAAGGTCCCATTATGGCATGGGTGGATCAGGCGAGCTATACGTGGTATATAAAAATGGATGGGTATTTTGTTGTAATAGTGTCCTGTATGACATAAAACAAAAAAAATACTGTTGTATGGCCTTGGTACTAACATGTGAAAGAGATAAATCCTTAATAATAGGTGTAAAATTATATACCAATGTGTTCCAGAACCTAACTATTGGGACCCGGGTATGTCGTTAAACTACGACCAAGACCACCGGGGGATGGGCAGCAGCATCCCTGGAGTGCGGTGGAGATACTGCGATCGCCAACCCGCTTGCCAAGCGTGGCGATGGTGTGGTGTGGTGTTCCAGAAGACGTAACCACGGCAACGATCTAAAGCCAACAAACGAGCAAAAATTCTATTACGTCATTTGAACGAAATTAATTTAATTAGAGAAAGATAACTTTTTTATAGTTAATCACTTACCTACTGGGTACTTTTAACATTCTCTTGATAGTCTTTAATGTGTTGGTTCTGATATAATATAATTTTGCAACTATCCAGTTCAATTTTAAAATCGCCTAATATAGTGGGTTATATTATAAAAAACGCTTCACAATATATAAAAAACATTTTTATATATTTGTTTTATGGCTCCTGTCAATTTAGTATTCTTGACTATGCACAAACAACCCTATTCAGTAACCGTTGGAAGTGTTACGTACAACATTACTAGTTAAGTTTTATGTGTCCGGGCTTTTAATAGGTCTGCATACGAGTACAGTCAAGAGCAAAAACAAGTTCACACTTTTTCACCTTAACACAATGGAATAAGATCTAAGACTGTCAAATTACTTTTGCTCTTAACTATACATACTCGTAACTGGATTACCAGATTAGAACTATTCACTTTCCCATCTTCAATCGTTCAGTCGTCACTAAATTATTCCAAAACAAGTTGTACCTACCTGTACATGTATGTTTAATAGGCAGAAAAAAGGTTAACCGCAGTTAAAATTTTAGTTGTTTTCTAGTGTAACGCATATTAACTAATACTGTATTATCATTGTAATAAGCTTATTTTTTGGAGAAAATGACTGACTGTCGAGTTTGTCTCGACGTTTCTTCTCGGCAGTGGTCTTCTTTTCCAGAAACGCTAGTAAATTTTGACTTGTAAAAGTGTCATTACGGCTTAATTGCAGAATAAAGTTCATTTAGGTATTTCATTTATTATTTTATTGACGATGAAGTATCTCGCTGTAATGTACTTCCATCATTTAAAGATGCTATGATAATGTGTGATAAATGTAACTACTTAACTTAAAAGAAAATATTAACGTGGGAAAGTTTTCCCACTTGCGTGAAAATTGTATTCAAAAATTTCTAACAGAACAAAATCACAAACTTTAACGCGGATATTGCGCAAAGTTGACCTCAGCTTTAGACAAATTAGTTTAGTATATGAATTCTTACCAAAGCTCGTTTATAAAACTAATCATATGCTAATCACGTTTTTGTGCGTCTCTAATGGAATGGTGGTCCACCTTGGGTATATTCATATTATTTAAATGTACATAGTTTTCTATATCGAGTTTTAACTTGGATGTTAAACAAAGACGTGCGTAATAGGTGCAATAAATGACTCGGCAAGATTAACATTTGCCACAGTGATTGTATTAGATATTTACAAGGTTTTAAGTCACTTACAATAAATTATTACGAGAACAATATCGGTAGATTCGGAAAACATCATAATAATATGTAGGTATTTAAAGTTTCACCGAGTATCTATCTATATATAAGTATGTATATCGTCACCTAGTACCCATAGTGCAAGTACCTATTACTTAGTTCCAAGTCCCAAAGGACTAAGGCAAGACTACTTATAAGGTCTATTGACGGCCTGTTAGACTAGTTGGTAGTGATACTGCCGCCGAAGCAAGAGGTCCCGGGTTCGAATCCCGGCCAGGGCATTATTTGTGCATTTAGCACGGATATTTGTTCTTGGGTCTTTGCTGTTTTCTATGTATTTAAGTATCTATTTATCTATTTAAATATGTATATCGTCGTCTAGTACCCATAGTACAAGCGTTGCTTAGTTTGGGACTAGGTCGATTTGTCCCCCAATATTTATTTATTTATTATTTAAGGTCGATTTGTGTAATATTGCCCACAAATATTTATTTATTTACTAATTTCGTTTGGGACCCGGGTATGTCCTAAAACTACAACCAAGACCACCGGGGAATGAGCAGCAGCATTCCTAGAGTGCGGTGGAGATACTGCGATCGCCAACCCGCATGCCAAGCGTGGCGATTATGGTATTTACCCCCCATGAAATTGGGGGAGGCCTATGTCCAGCAGTGGACGTCCTAGGGCTGATATGGTGGTGGTGGTGGTAATTTCGTTTATCATTGTCACCCGAAAGGTCGCACGGCGTATAGCGCAACAAATTGCAAATTAGTCTCACGCGCATCTCCGGATGCCCGGTCGTGCACTTCCGTGTTGTAAAGACGCGCGATCGCGAACGTGACTTACAACAATGTTTACGAACCGGGAGTATCCCGTGAATGAAGGAAAATGTGCAACTTGTGTGTTTTTTTTTACTAGTTTCCAATGATATTTTAATATCATTGTAGCTTTCATTAAAAAAAAAACAATTTTTCGACGCGTATGTCTCGGCGTCTCAACCTCCCGCACAACACGCACTACCGCGGTATCCATGAATACATGTTTTTTTAGGATATCTTTCAGCTGCTCTGTCTCAATATTTTAGTACTGAAAGAAAAAACACGTACTTTTTATTTTTCGCTAAGGAATCTACTGTGAAAAAATTTAACAGTGAATATTATTTCACCCTGTATGTCACACATGCCGCCTACGCTCTACCGCGCTACAGAATCCCGCGTGGTTTTTTAGTGCGACGTGCCTCGGACCGCGTTCGCTTTACCGCAAAACCGCCTCCGTCCCGCAACGACGCTGCGCCACGCTCTGTGCGTTTCAAGCTTAAGGCTCCCACGGCATTCTATATTTGAATGTTCGCTACGTTTCATAAATATTATAAATGTCAGCCGTTACCGTTTACTGAAAATTAATGGTGAACTAAAATATTTTCACTATAACGGAACGGGACGGTTCCGTTTTTTAGGGTTCCGTACCCAAAGGGTAAAAACGGGACCATATTACTAAGACTTCGCTATCCGTCCGTCTGTCACCAGGCTGTATCACAAGAACCGTAATAGCTAGACAGTTGAAATTTTCACAGATTGTGTATTTCTGTTGTCGCTATAACAACAAATACTAAAAACAAAATAATAATAATAATTAAGGGGGGCTCCAATACAAAAAACGTGATATTTTAGCCCTTTTTCATGGCTTCCACTCGCCGAGCTAGATCTCAAGAACCGTAATAGCTAGACTGTTGAAATTTGCACAGATTATGTATTTTTATTGTGGCTACAATAACAAACACTAAAATCAAAATAATAATAATAATGAAGAGGGGCTCCCATACAACAGAGTAGTTGTTGTCGTTTTTTTTTCTGGTACGAAACCCTTCGTGCGCGAGTCCGACCCGCGCTTGGCCAGTATTTCCCCTGGAGTGCGGTGGAGATACTGCGATCGCCAACCCGCATGCGGCAGCTGCATGGTGGCGATTATGGCATTTACCCCCAGTGAAACTGGGGGAGGCCTATGTCCAGCAGTAGACGTCCTTGGGTTGATGTGGTGGTGGTAGTGAGAAATATTTTGCAAAGGGTACTAGCGTAACATTTAAAATATTACCACTTATGATGATCATGTATCCGTTGTTTCCAGGTACCTAGACTGGATGAATCTCCTGACATACGACTACCACTCCGCATTCGAACCGGCTGTCAACCACCACGCGCCCCTGTACCCGCTCGAGGAACCCAACGAGTACAGCGTCGACAACGAACTGAACATTGTAAGTTCTCAACTGTATCACGTTGTAACGTGCCTTCACGTCACAACGTGCCTTTGGCACCTGTGGGCGTATGATGGTTGCCATTTTATCACTTCGTGGATACCCGTCGCTCTCGCACTCGCATACTTGTCAGAACGTGACGAATACGTTATCCACGACGATAAGTGATAAAATGGCAACCAGCCTCCAGGACTGGATGAACCTGGACTACGAAAAGTGAAGAAATAAATCTTTGAACACGTTAGTATTAAATACATTTTTGCAGTCGACTTTACTAACATAAAGGGACGTTTGGGTACGAAGATTCGTACAAAGTAAACGAGTTTTAAGAAAAAGCGCATTCTGAATGCTGCTTCCGAATTTCTGATATTTATTTTCACGGATAGGTTATGGCCTCAGGTGTGTTTGACACATATATCATCATTAAATTTGATACCTCTATAATAGGCATTTTTGTTACAGTGTATGAAAGGTAAACGTTTAATAGATCACTAATTTGACCACTTTATATACGTCCGTAGGGAGTACCCACCGTTAGTTACCCTACACGTGACCCCTGGGCGGCGCAACCGTACTTGTCTTCTCGAAGATCTCACGGTTCGTAAATAAAAACCATACGATAAAAAAAAAACACTTTATCAATTCCAGGACTACACGATCAAGTTCTACTTAGAAAACGGCGCCGACCGCGACAAGCTCGTGCTTGGTATACCGACCTACGGCCGCTCGTACACACTGTTCAACCCTGACGCGGTGGAGATCGGATCCCCGGCTGACGGGCCTGGAGAGCAAGGAGACGCGACCAGGGAGAAGGGATACTTAGCTTACTACGAGGTAAGATTATTGAGAATGGTTCCACAGTGCCTAGGTACTATGGGAAGCGGACGGAGAGGCAGCAGGGACCTGCCCCGTCTCTTGTCCGCTACCCTTTAAGCTCCCAAGTGAAGTGAAATAAACATATTTTCACCTCGGTTTTAATAAAATAACTTCCTCATCATTCTCCTAGCATTTTTCACAGTCGCTTTGGCTCTAATACCCAAATTCCCAAAAGCGACCGCCATCCGCCCTTCTAACCCATAGGTTAAACTAGACTTTTTTGGGATTAGACCGGTTTTTTACGGTGTTTTCCTTCACCCAAAAAGCTACCGTTATATTTCAAAAGATATTTCATACATAAGTTTTTGAATAAAGTCAGTTGTACCAGCTGGGGTTTCTAACCTACGACCTCCAAATTGACTTGCATGCCCTATTTAGTGCTCGGTGGTGCTTTCGTGTCGTGATGAAGTAATTACATTGAATTAACAACTTGCACATTTCAGATATGCGAAGCCCTGAAGGCCAAAAAGACAAAACGAGCCATCGACTCTGACGAAGAAGATTCTGACGATGAATCATCCACCGAAGAAGACGAACCGTGGAACGTCATGTACCCCAACAAGAACGCCATGGGACCAGTAGCGTACAAGGGCAATCAGTGGGTCGGGTATGATGACGTGGACATTGTGCAGAAAAAGGCAGAATACGTCGCGGAGAATGGCTTAGGAGGTAAGTAGTTTGAAGACTTTAAGTATTGTTTGGTATGAAGCCCGCGGTTAAGAGACGACGAAAAGTCTGCTACCGAAGAAGACGAGCCGTGGAATTTCATAGATTCCGACAAGAACGCCATGGAACCAGTGTATCATGTATGACGACGTGGATATTGTGCAGAAGAAGGTGGAATACGTCGCGGAGAATGGACTCCTGTAAGTAGGCAATCGAAAACCGCGTGATGCCTTTGTTATGTCACCGAATTATTCAGCTTCATCTTTAATTCCAAATAAAGATTCGTGAACTATGTGAAACCATATAACGTTTAGAAGTTAATGAGAAAAAAAAAATCAACTAATAAATATTGGTGCCCCATGATGAATTTTTTCTTTTGTCGTTGTTTTTTGACCTGTTGTTTGTTTTCAGGTATTATGTTCTGGTCGATCGACAACGACGATTTCCGTGGGACGTGTCACCAAAAGCCCTACCCACTTATTGAGGCTGCCAAGGAGGCCTATATCTCCAAACTTGGGTAAGCATAAAGCCCTCAATCGTCATAATGCTAGCGTTATCCAAGTACAGTTGCATTCTGAAGGATGCTCGGGGTCCGTTACCTAATCCCAATAAGCGTAGCATTGGTGGAAGTCTTTACGGAAGTTGCACTGACTGCCATCTGACGTTCCAACCTAAGGGGGAAACTAGACCTTATTGGGATTAGACTGGTCAAGTGAGTGGCCAACTTGACTGCTAGAAGTTCTCATACGCCCTGGGCCGGTTTGAGAACTTGTAGCAGTCAACTTAGCTTTACGACAGCAGCCGGGATCAACCGCTTAAAGTGCCTTTCAAAGCACAGGAGCGCTCAGTTAGTAACCGCTCCAAGCGGTCATCCATCCGAGAGTTGACCACGCAGACGTTTCTTGAACCTCGCATGCCGCACGCGTGGTATTGGCAATTTTAAGCGAGAAATCCAGCGAGATAGTGACTCGAAAGTTGTTCATGTTATTTAGTGATTTGTAATTGATGCATTTTTTTTTATTACATTAGTAAATTTATGTATACGAGTACATACATTGGTTTGACAGAAAAGTGTCATAAACCCTATCGGGTTTGTATTGACACAGCAATCGTGGACAATAAAGTTAACAAACTTACTTAAAATAACTATGTAACTGTAGGACACTTTGGAGAAACTAAACTATACTGTTACAATGGACACTGAATATTGAAATTCCCGTGCCTTTTTATACATGAAGTGACTTTATATGTAAAAACAAACCCTAATCAATTTACTAGTTTTAATAGTGTGCGTCAGCGAGGTAAAATAATCAACAGACCAATGAAAACCGCCTTACTCGGGAAAAGTGTATTTGGTATGGCGCCTAAAATATTCAATCGTTCGCCTAAGTCCATACTACAGATAGATAATGTAATCGAATTTAAGAACGAAGTTTATAGATTTTTATCAAAAAAAGCGTATTATTCGATAAAAGAGTATCTGGATGATGCAAAGCGTGATGACATATAAGTATGGAAATATTTTATACCTACCTATTAAGAGGGCGCAGTACGATCGGTGTGGATCGGTTCTCCATACAAACGTATTTATGCTCTAATTTTAAAACGCCATGCTAGAATAACATGAAAATTTGTATACACAATGGGATCCGGCATATCTAGGTCGGATCATAGTTTCTGTTGCTAGAAATTGTAAAAGAAAAAAAATAGGCGTTTTGAGTTTTTTACGGCTTGTATGAAAACCTTAATAATCGCTGTATTTTTTCTCCATTATAATTTTAAGCAACAAAAACTATGATCCGACCTAGATATGCCGGATCCCATTGTGTATACAAAGTGTCATGTTATTCTAGCCTAGCGTTTTAAAATGAGAGCATAAATACGTTTGTATGAAGAACCGAACGTACTGCGCAGTCTTAAGAATGACGTTGGATGAATATTATATTTTTTTTTTGTAAACACAATTTGACATTTTATTTTATTTTATTTTTAAATTTAATTGTATAAGTTCGATCGTTTATAGATGCTAATTAAAAAATTTAATGTAATAATAATGACATGTTAAATTTTTATTGTATACACATGAATTGACATTTAAATTACCTAATTGTATAATTTTGAAATTCTAATTCTAAAGAACTTTGTAAGTCCTATGGCAAAACACAGTTGGGCCTTATAAATTTATAATATTAACACCTTTGTACCTGTGTTTGACAAATAAATTTTGATTTTGATTTTGATTTTATGGAAGTACGAGTAATTGCGTTGGGAGGTAGTATTACTATTGTTATTGTAGGTATGCGATTTTTAATATATTCTTCCTGATATGTGCAGATCAACTGACAACGCAGTGGTGTCAGAACGACCTAAATCCTCGAGTTCAGGCAACAGAAGGCGACCACGGCCTAAGGCCACCACTACCACAACTACCGCCAAGCCTGCCTCAGCTGCCAAGTGAGTATTGCCTAATCATCACATAACACTTATTTCAAAATTGCAGCAACAAATTTAAATGCACTTATTTGAGCACTATTTAAGTTATGACGGAACTCGTGCACTGTTGTGGGTTTGTCGTTGTGGCATAATGAGGGTTTGGCCAAGACAAGCATAAGCACGTTAACAGATGCTTGGGACTGCCGCTTACATTGAAGTGCTCAATCATTTCATGCCAGAGCTATACAAGATGGAGTTGTCGCTGAGCATGACGCTAAGAATCTCGGTAGTTATCTAATTACCCTTTTCGCCGCCATTGACTTCATATTATAAAGTCACATTTAGTGCCCCACACGCTATGCCTTCAGATCAAGTCGATTTAAAGGCAACTTTCGTGCTATCACGTGATGTTCATTTTCAGTCTTTTGCCACAAAGGCTTTGGCTTGTTAGACACAACTTACGGAATCCTTTGTGGTGATGAAGAGGTTAATAAGGTAGCTACACGAGTAACACTAGTAAAAATGATTTATTCTTGCATTACCAATAAACAGAACTAGCGATAATTCTCGGAATACGTCACGCTTCGACTTAATTGTGCTATTTGAATGATTTTAAAATACATTAAGATGAATAAATGCATGTCTGTTTGTCTATCAAAAATCGTGGCGTCACTTTTTTGTACTTCCCTTCAAACTTTATACAAACAGAGCGTTTTATTAAAAGCTGCTGATATGACTTTCAGTAAGAGACACTTTATACCATCTTAAATTATTTATTTACACCCATATAATTAATCCTCTTTAACGTGTTCCAAAATCATCCTTAAAAGTCCAGCTTTTCAATATACTCGTGTGATCTTATTATGAATCTCGCCTTCAGCTCGTTTTAAAACCACATTCGTGTTTTAAGGCCTCTCATTACTCACTATGTAACAGTTCCATAAACTACAATAGATTAGATTAGATATTTTTATTTCTTTTAGGAAATTACACAGTTTACCTGTAGTTAAGTAGCCTATTACTTTACATTAAAAGAATAAAATGAATTCACTAAAAGATCATCATAAAAGAAATATAAAAACAATAATAGAAAATATAAACAATGAATGACACAATTATGTAAAAAGATTTACATGTTAAATTTGTATACACGACTAGGATATCCTAGATAGATACAAACTATATAAAGGCGCACACACACTCACGCTTAACAATTCGTAACACATTTAATATCGAATACGGGATTTTCACGCGGAAGAAAACATGGGCTAATGCTTTTACAAAATAATCCACATTTGTCATTTTTGTCAACAATAACGTAGGCAACGTTTTTTTTACAAAGACAAAGAAATTTATTTGTAAGAAACACGGTTAAGTACAGAAATAGATATTTGTCATTAATAATGAGATCAGCATATCTCGCCAATGAAATTGGCATGCAAATATGTAATAATAGATATTCAACATTCCGTATTCGATCAATGTTGTGGTGAGCTGTGTTATTGTAATATTTTCGTGCTACGTTTCAGGGCTAAGGTCAACAACAGAAAGAGCGTTGCCCCCTCGGTTAAGAGCAGCACTCCGACATGGAACATCGTCACTCCTGAACCACCAACCACTCCCGATCCGGGGTCAGGTACGTTTGATGATGATGATGATGATGTTTTCCTGTTTTCCCTCATTAAGGACATAGGGCTCGCAGAAGAGTTTTCCATTTGTCCCGATCCTGCGCGGCTTCTTCCAACTCTTAGGTAGGTTTATCGTTTGCATTTATAATACTACCATGAGAAATTTGAAATGTTTATTGTATATAAACATCTCATATTTCTGCTTCATAGGACTGTTAAATACCTCTACGAGTACTCTCAAGATCGCAAATAGTATATTCTATTTGTACAAAAATGCCAATATCAAAAAAACTACTTAAGGTTTCTTTTCTAAACTAAGGTTTTTTTTCTGGCATCGACAAACAATATAAAGGCGTGCACACACGCTTTTCGTAACATATTTTATCTCGAATACGGGATTTTCACGCGGACGAAATCGTGGGCAAATACTTTTACAAAATAATCCAAATTTGCCAACAATAAAGTAGGCAACGTTAACTGCATGCTACGTGCTCACTCAACGACAACGAGCATAATAGTTATACCCGTAGCAAACCCGGCAATGGGGCTTACCTTTCCCTGTCTAATTTAATAACTGGACTCCATATCTAGAGTAGCAAACAAAAATCATTCTCAAAAGACATTGATTATGCTGTTTTTCTTTGCAGACTTCAAGTGCACGGACGAAGGTTTCTTCCAGCACCCGCGGGACTGCAAGAAATACTTCTGGTGTCTCGACTCCGGCCCGTCCAACCTTGGCATTGTGGCCCATCAGTTCACATGCCCATCAGGTGATCTTCTCAATATCTTGTCTTCATGTGAAATAGGAGCTTGTGGAGGAATCTGATCAGCAAGAATAGAACATGATTACACGGTCCTTAGAATCGAGGAAACGACTAATGATGATCATGATAAAACTCGTGGAATATCAATTTTACACAATGACAACAACAATTTTGTGGAACTATACTGATAATGATAAAGGACAAAGGAAATTTTAACGAGTTGAAGTTGGTGGTATTTTAAGTTAATGTAAGGGGATGCCAGGGTAGGAATAAATCTACTTCTCCGATTCGTGGTTCACGCTTCTGTTTTTTTAGTGAATACACAGTTCCAATTGCAAAGGACTCCTACATACACTATAGAGGGCAGCAGATGATTGCTCTTTGAAATCAGAACACAACAGACGTTACGTACAAGTAGAACTATTAAAATAACCTTTTAACCTTTTACGCGAAACTTTAATCAGGTATTAAGCTATTTCACCAAAATTCTAAACAACACTAATAATTCCTTTCCTAAAATACCCAGGTCTCTTCTTCAACAAGGCAGCGGACTCGTGCGACTTCGCCCGCAACGTGCTGTGCAAGAAACCCACCACCACCACCAAATCACCGACCACCAAGGCAGCCACCACTGAGGCGACCACCACCACCAGGAAACCCATCAAGCTGAGCACTAAGAGCTCAGTACTGTTCAGGACTACGACAACAACCACCACGCCTGAACCTGAGGTACTTGATCTCTTAACTGTTTAAATATTAAAATTGACAACATTTCATATTTTCAAGTAGTATAGAATATTAACTCATTTCGTTAACTCGTCAACAAGAAACCCAAAAATAGGTTTTTTTTTATATTTTTATGGCTAATCGTTTTCAAGATATTCACGAAAGTGTGAAGAAACCATTCATCCACCATCGACTATAGCACGTCACAATGAATTGTGACAGTCACAACGCACAAAGAGAACAGCAGGACACTTTCTTTAGTAAATCCGCCTCATTAATAGTGCTTCTGCACGCCATGCTTGTCACTTACTCTCTTTTAGAATGAGAAACTTTTGAAATTGATTTTTTCATATGAAATGGCGATATTTTTGAAATATTAAAAATGTGGTTGTGTTTAATTTTATTTCCTCTATTTGATTTAATTGTAAAAAAGCCTACTTAATAAAAATGAAATGTTGTGAATTGCATTTGCTCCTATTTTACAAAATCTTTTGCTAAGTTCGATAATTATAAACGGAGGGCTCTTTTGAAAGAATACAGAAATTGAAATGCAATACTTCTTTTATAGTTTTACATAGTAGAAAATATAAAATCCGATATACGAAGGCCCATCTAAACCTATAGAATATTTTTGATTTATTTTATTTATCGTATGGCACTCATTTCGAACCATGAGATTTTTGAGAAGACAGTACGGTTGTCAGTTTGTTGCACTTTTAGCACCACCCAGGGGTCACGTGTAGGGTAACGGTGTGTACTCTCTCCCTACGGACGTAGTGCAACTTCGACCCCCCTTTGTCGAGTGAGTGGGCAACTTAACTGTTAGAAGTTCTCAAGCCGTCGTTGGCTTAACGACTGTTGCCATAGCCAGCAGCTAGGATCACCGACTTAACGTGCCTTCCAGAGCAAGGAAGCGCTCAGTTAGTAACCACTCAAAGCGGTCATCCGTCCAAGAACTGGCCTAGGCACACGGCCACGAGCGCTCCAATCCTATTTTTGATTGAATAGAGAGCACAATGAATTATTAGCGACTGAAAAGTATGATAATATCTTAGTACTCGTACAATTGTAGATGGCTGGAAGGAATGGGATTGCCGGACGAGAAATCCATTTTTTATTTACGAAGTTGAATAATATATATTTCTCGTGTTTGTTTCTGAGTAAAGTGTGTTATATATCCACTGACCTTGTATTTGATATATTATTTCAGGAGGAATACGAAGATGAGGTGGAGGAAGACTCCGTAGACGTCGACGCTGAGGACCCCAGGGTCATTAAGGAGCTGATCGATCTCATCAAGAAAGTCGGTAAGTTTAATTAGATTATCAATACCTCGTCATCATCATCATGTCAGCCGGACGTCCACTGCTGGACATAGGCCTCTCCCAATGACTTCCACAATGACCGCTCCCGCGCCTCCCACACCCGCGATCCTTACCAGGTCATCAGTCCACCTTTTGGGGGGGCTGCCCACGATATGTCTTTCGGTACGTGGTCGCCACTGGAGAACCTTTCTGCCCCAACTATCAATACCTGTGTTAACTAACCAAAAAAAAAAACTAAGTATATGAGGGGTGATCCATAAGTTTTGCCAATCAGTATTAAATATGGGAGATATGTAAATCGTTACTCGTATATTTTTATCACAATATACACACTTTCTATATTTTCAAATACTTATTAACGTCATTCAATTGTTTTATTTTACCCCAATAAAAATAAATTTACTTCTTCAGGTCAAATTTTATACCTTCACTAAGTCATCACCAGCTCTTAATTTTCATGTAGTTGGTTTTGAACATATGTGGATGAGAAGTAGTAGTCGGAAGTTAGGGCTAAATAACAATGGGAACGGTTATCAGTTCTGATCATTACTCGAAGAGCAGCACCTTTGTCAATTAGAAGGCTCTGAAGTGCAATATCTCCCGAAACATCGTGTTTTTTTTCTTCATCTTATTTATAATATTTAACACAACTTGATACAATAATGTTAAACAAATCTCCAATAATATTTGAGCTCAATTGGTGAAAGCTAATTTCGCAGTTTTTATTGGTAGGCCTCAATAGTCCAGGAAGAAGTCAAAAATACACCCTAATTTTGGTGACAGAGCTGGAGATAAAAAAAAACAATTGCACAGATAACTTGCTTATCCTTTAAATCATAATGATAAACCAAGGTTTTATTTTCAATTACAATATTCTTCATTAGTGCATCAGGACTTTTACCACACCGCTCCAAATAATTACAAAACCAACTCTCATATCCGCCATCTTGTTATTTTTTCAATTCAGATGTTTTTTGTTCAGTAATTACAGAAAAACAAATAAATAATAATAATAATAAATATATTTTTACTCAAATTAAAGTTGATTAGTGTCATGGTATAGCCCACATTAGAAGAATATCATTAACGGGGTGGTTCATAACAATTATCAAAACTTATGGATCACCCCTCGTAACAACATTTCAGTGGCCGCCTTCCATTTCGCAGGCAAATATTTCCCAGATCAAAGTATCATCAAGAACCAATTCCATCAAAAATATTGCAGAATTAAGATACTACGTTACTGAATTCTAAATTAAACTTTTATTAAGACTGTTTGACGAATGTTACGGGTAATGTTGGTAAATTTCGACATTAAACGTTGAAACTATTCAATAGCCAATTAAATTCCAGGTGGTGTGGAACAGCTAGAGAAGCAACTGCACCTGTCCGAATCGGGAGGCGGCACCATCACCACCACGCCCTCGACCTTCAACAAGAACCTGTACAAGAAGGTTCTGGAGCGGACCATAGCCAGGACCAAGTACGTACAACGTTGACAGGTCATGACATGAACCACGGGCAGTGACAAGAAGAAACATCACTAAACTACAGAGTGACATCGGAGACGTGATTAGAAATAATTTGACATGATGAAGTATTGAAAGACAAACTGAATAAATACTATAGGAACATTTCTGTCTACCCGCAATATCATCAAATTATTAACATAAAAAATTAGGTACATTTCATACAACTTGGTCACCTCACACCTCACGATCTTTTGTTTTTGCTCATACAGTGTGTCAAAAGTGGCAGAGTAACCATGATTTAAGTATTAGGTTATTAGTTTTCTAGTAAAAATATGAGAAATTTAATTTATCGTATTCGATGTGACTATTGCTTTGAAAATGCGATAAGTTTTAGAGTCGGAAACATTAACTTCCGGTTAGGTACGTGTCTGATTTCACCCTGTATAAGGCCAACCACCATATACAAGCAGAGTTCCGCAGTGAAATCTCTTTTCATACGCTTGATTATTATGTGGCCGGCTCAGCGAAATCATAAAAAAAGGTCTGTATATCCCTTTATTTGACAAAAAATATAATTGCCCAAATTCAAGCCTCGGTGGCACTAGATAGTCCAAACACTAGACAGTACAAACTAGGTACGCAAAAAAGAAAATTTGAGGCAGAAGAAAAAAACAAAAAGATGGTAAATAATTTGTATGTCCTGCCATACATTGCCAAATAAAGGGATATGGTCGGCCTAAGAGTTCTGTTTTACCACGCCGTAAAAATCGTTATTTTGGGCATCTCTCTCGTCTTTGGCTCGGGCGACTAACACCTGTGACAAATAATCTTTATGTTGGGGGTGAAGGTGTAAATATTAGTATCTACTGTATACTGAAAATGTAAGTGAGAGAAAATAGGTTAGGTAATGTAAACCAGAACGGGCAGCAAAAACCTAACCTACTATAAATTTGCCTTAGGGTGGTATTCCACTCGTCCAATATATTTGTCCAATTTCTTTGATTAAAGATATTGGACAAAGATATTGGATGAGTTTAATACGGGGTGGTATTCTACTCATCCAATATCTTTTTCCAATTTCTTTGACAAATCTTTGATCAAAGTTCTTTGACGGGGAGCCATTCCACTCTTCCAATATCTTTGTCCAAGTTTTATTCTTTTTCATGCGTAGCCATATTGATTTAACTGTCTTCAGAATCTTTGATCAAATTTCGGGGTCCCATCCAAGTTGGATGAAATCATCCAATATCTTTTATCAAATGTATATTGGACAAAGATATTGGATGAGAGAATACCTCCCTTACACAGATCTATTAAACATGGAAATACTGGGAATTTCTTAAAATCCGCGATCAAATGTACATTTCATATTTAAATTACAGACAAGGGGGCAATAGCATTTTTGAAAGTGCAGCGCAAAACCGACAGAGAGGACCGCAAAACGCAGGATTGGAAGCGTCGGCTGACAAGGACAAGCTGTTGAGGAAAGACAGGCCACAGTACGTATAGCATATTTTGTTTTATTTATTTGTTTATTGATAAAAACGTTTACATGACATTACAGTGAAAACAATGCGTTACCTACGAAACTTAGACTAACAATTTTGTTTACAAATCAAGTCAAAATACATTTATTACCATAAACACAAAAAATACAAGAATATTGTTTACAAATCAAATCAAAATACATATTATTACCATAAACACAAAATATACAAGAACAAAAGGTATCATCATCCAGCGGACACCCGCGACCTTCACCAGGTCATCAGTCCACCGTGTGGGGGGCCTGCCCACGCTACGCCTTCCGGTACGTGCTCGCCACTCGAGAACCTTTCCGCCCCAACGGCCATCGGTTCTACGTGCTATGTGACCCGCCCACTGCCACTTAAGTGGCACTTAAGTGGTTAACAAAAGATATACAGTAACTTATTTCTAGACAGGTACATAATGTACATATTTAAATGTAAGGTAATGGGTGCCAGTCTCAGCGTATGCTAAGCGTGCTACCCAGTGCTGATTTTCAGATTAGTCCCTATGACAGGATTGATCGACAAATTGTATGACACAATATTCGTATATTCAAGACGGGAAAGTAAAAAAAACCGGCCAAGTGTGTGTCGTGCCACGCGCAATGTAGGGTTCCGTAGTTCTCCACCCATTAAACTATGTGGACTTAAAAGTTCACGTATTTATATTTGCTACGTGTTTGACACAACTAACACGATTTTCTAAGTAATCAATAGAAATTGTATATGTGAAAGTTTGCTTTTCCAAATGCATTTCTTAAGTTTTGCTATTACTCGTTACTTAACTACCCATACCCATAGCACAACCCATACCCATACCCATAGTACAAGCTTTGCTTAGTTTGGGACTAGGTTGATTTGTGTAAGATTGTCCCCCAATATTTATATTTTATTTTTATATTTTAACTAGTAATAGTAGATTGTACAACAAGTGCATAAAACGAGTCATATTATACGAGACAATTTATCGATCCCGAGCCGCAGGCGAGGGTCGATATAAAGCAGAGCATAAAATGGGTTATATACACGAGTTAAACACTCTACTTTTCACCTCGATTGCGAGAAAAATAAACAGATAATTAATATAATTAAAGTTATGTTATCAAATATATACTTCTGTGCTCGTCGACCGCGGGCGGCGCGCACGTCTGACCGGGGTGCGTGCAGACGAGTTTTACTTTATGTTCTAGAGCAACTGGTACTTTATTTCGCCTCTGTAGAGCGTAAAGACGAACTTTTAGGGCATGAGTAGTGAAAAGTCTATTTAGCTATGATAGTATTCGTTTTAAATTCATTATACAGGGTACTTGGTAGCTATTAGGTGCAAAGACTTTCAGGGATGATAGAGGAGTTCATTTTAAATATTTTAGGCGATTCCGTTGTTTTCTAGAAGAACTTCGAATATAACGGAGTTTTGTTTTCCCACCACCACCACCACCATATCAGCCAAAGGACGTCCACTGCTGGACATAGGCCTCCCCCAAATTCACGGGGGGTATATGCCATAATCGCCACGCTTGGCATGCGGGTTGGCGGGTTGTTTTCCGTTTGTATGAAAATGTATGGAGAGAATTCGCATTTGAATACGAGTAGCATGTGAATACAAGCAGCAAAAAGTCGTTAGTCCCAATTCAATTGATTTCAGAAACTTCCTTCGTTCCTACAGCTACAGAAAACCTACGATAACCCTGAAAAAAAACAGAACATGAAAAATTAAAAACATATTCCGAATGCATGGTTTATCAAAATAAAATATTGCATAGCTTGGAAACTAAAAGACTTTGTACTAAAGCAAGTTGTGTCTAAAATGACTTCCTCTATCATCCCTGAAAGTGTTTGCACCTAGGTACCAAACACTCTGTATATGGTTTAAGATACATTTTTCTCAAAAAAATATTCAAAAATCACTTCAGTAAATAATAATTTTACTTAAATCTAAAATATATACATATATAGCTATCCATGCCGTGATCGGCAACGAGGACCCTGGCTAGTTACGAGAGTGAGCTCGAATGTGGCTTGCAAAGCCAATCTAAAATAGGAGAGGATATAGCATGCAAAAACGATAATCGACTTAAGAATAAGGCGTTTGGTAAGAACAAGCTTAATGCAACAATGTAATGCTGGGCGTGCAGGGTAGTGAAACTACTACCCGTGTGACTACTGGTTTGCACACGTAGCGTTCGTGGACCTCGAATGGGTTAAATAATTTGTCTTATTTAGTAAACAATGTATTCAAAATATATTCTTAAATTGTTTATTATAATGAATGAAAAAACTTTAAAGCGTTGTCATGCTACAATTTCTGCTCACTACAATGCATCATTTGTAGCCGTACCTTATCTGCAGCCCATCAAAGTCAAGTAACACATCGTGGTCACCTTTACCTCTTCTTTCAACCAGATACACAACAATAAACCGCGCCCGCTCCGCCACGACCCAACCGCCCGCCGAAGAAGAAGAGTCCGAAGAGGAGATCGAGGTGAAGCCGGGCCGCGCGCGCGCCACCGACACGCCGGCCCGCGCCGCCGACACGCCGGCCCGCGCCGCCGACACGCCGGCCCGCGCCGCCGACACGCCGGCCCGCGCCGCCGCCGCCGCCGCCGCCGCGCGCCCGCTGCAGTACGTCAACATCCGCCGCGCGCGCCCCAGTGTCACCACGTCCGATACGGCTGATGATACCGCCTCTAGGTACGCTTTTTTATGACATAGGAGGCAAACGAGCAGACGAATCGCCTGATGGTAAGCGATTAGCGCCGCCCATGGACACTCGCAACACCAGAGGAGTTGTACGTGCGGTGCCGGCCTTTAAGATGGGAGTACGCTCTTTTCTTTAAGGATGGGATGGGAGTACGCTTTTATGTTTACGCCGAATAGTACATTGTGCATTAAGGCCGGTAAGAGAGGTATCACTAACATGACTAATTCTCAATACCTTTCCATCGCACTAGATTCAAGACTCATTCTTTCGCCATACAGGCAAGCCGTCTCTGGAATTCACTCCCTCTCAAGATCAGACAAGCCCCAAGCAAGTTTGCTTTCAAGTTAAGACTGCGTAAGCATATGCTTAAACAAGAATTCGACTAGAATCCATCCCTATAATTATAGTATGTATTTAATATGAAGTAGTATATCTATTCTTGTATGTATTTAATTTATATAAATATCTTGTATTTATGTATGTTTATTTAAAAAAAAACAAAAATAAATCAAAATTATTTATTCGTTAGCATACAAACTTTTTACAGAAACAGGGTAGATGTCTCTTTTTAAGTATTCAGAGATACTTGTGATAAGAGACCGCTCTTCCGTAGTAAAGTATCTTAACTAACAAAGGTGATACAGATTAACTTAAAGTACAGAAAATGCTATAACCTAAATCATTACCACATGATTAATACTGTATTAGTTAAGCCTAGAAAAAAGATAATTAATAAAATTTATAACTTTAATTAAAATGTATGTGTGTATGTGTGTGTGTGTGTGAGAGAGAGAGAGAGAGAGAGTATGTGCAATGTCTATAGATAAATAGTATGATCTATGATAGCATACAACAGCAGATAGCAGCAACAGGACTTATTACTTCAGATTTACTATTGATATGATTTAAATATCTTACAGAATTTTATTTTTTGATAAATGTAGGACATCTAACTACTTATGTTAAGATATCTTCAATTTCAAGATAGCTTTTAGCTTTAAGCCAATTGATTAGCATTGTCTTGCACTCTTTGAGCCTCACTGGGTAGATGTTAATATTTTTATTTACCATATTATATAATCTTGTAGATTGAGCAGTAAATTGTCTTTTTGCATATGCTGATTTGGTGATTACTACAGGAATTACATTAAAAAGTAAAAGTAGTTTATTCTTCAAATTAGGCATATTACATGCACCTATGAACGTCAATAAACTACCACCGGTTCGGAAAAATAAACCTCTGCCACGAGAAGAACCGGCGTAAGAAACTCGGCGAGGTGTCATTTTTTCAAAACAATATACATTGTATAGTTAAATATAAAATTACAGTCTCAGTCAGTCATTAGGCTTTCTACGTGAAGTTATAGGGTCGTTTTTATATATGGTATTTTTATGTTTCTTTAGTATCACATTTAAAACGTAAAGTTTTCTTACTGTCAGTAAGTCACAAGTTTTATAAAGTTCAGTTGTAGGAAAAGTGAAAGGCTTTGAGTACATAACCTTCAACAGTGCCCTCTGGGCCCTTTCAAGTTCTAGAAATTTAGTTTTTGTGGCCCCACTCCAGATCGGCATACAATATGTGAGGATTGATTGAACCAGAGCAACATAAATTTGATTCATAACAGTTTTTGTGGCAGCGTGTCTTAGGTTTTTAAACAACCATATTAGTTTACGTGTTCTGGTCATGATGACATCTGTGTGAACGTGCCATGTTAGTCTTTGGTCAATCATAATACCAAGGTATTTAGTGTACTCTACTTTTTGTATAAAGGAGCAAGCACAGTTAGGGCTGATTGCACTGTTGCAGGTATGTATTTTTATCATAAATGTTGTGTCGGGTTGGGTCCTATTGGTATGGGTATTTTGTAAAACACATGAAGTTAGTTTTATTACTGTTAAGGGTAAGCAAGTTGTTTTGTAGCCAACGGGCGATCTTGGAAAGTCCCATTTCCGCGGTTTCTCTAGCTTCTTCCCAGGTATTTCCCGAGAACACAACTGCTGTATCATCAGCATAAGAGAAGATAGATGCATTTTCAATGTGTAGATTACAGAGCTGGTTGATATATACTAGGAAGAGGGTGGTACCTAGGACGCTTCCCTGTGGAACACCATATCCAATTACCGCGATTCATCACTAATGTAGTCTCCAATTTTTATTTTTATTTTTTTATTATTTACAGTGTTTATATTGATTTTGTCTTCGCATTTTTTTAGTAGATATTATCAAACTTTTTTCTTTGCACCTTTCATAAATCTCTGTTTAACCCAATGGTTGGCGGGTAGAGAATGCCATTTGACATTAATCCCGCCATTTGTACAATTACATTTTGTGCAATAAAGTTTAAATAAATAATAAATAAATGAGTGTTACCAGGTGACATAATGGATCCATCCGCGTGAAAGTATGAAACAGTATGAGAAAAGTAAATTTGTACGAACGGGATGTATGGATGAATGAGCGAAAGAGACAGAGGATAGTTTTAAGTGAACGAATGTTGGGACAGACATAATAATATATAATAACAATAAATAAATAATAATAAATAAATATTAGAACTAGTCCCATAGTAAGCTCAATAAGGCTTGTGTTATGGGTACTGTACGACGATATATTTAATTGTATACTTAAATACATAGAAAACATCCAAGTCTCAGGAACAAATCTCTCTGCTCACCGCAGAAACAAATGCCCTTACCAGGATTCGAAACCGGGACCTCTAGCTTCGGAGGCAGTGGCACTACCAACTAGGCTAAACAGGCCGACAAAAAAGCATTGATTGATAATAAAAAGCATTGATTGTTGAGGTAAAATTTGCGAGAGCGGAAAGTTAAAAAAAAAAACATTACCCCCGGTGGCGATTATAGGCTATTTTATGCCTCCCTATCATGGTACCATTCACGAGCAAGTGTAATGAAAATATACTATAACGCCTCTTTTGCCAAAAGAAGTAGCCAGAACACATGTTATTAAATCTTCAGTGCCAGTTCTAGCAATTCTAGTTATAAAAAAGCTAGCAAACCCATCGACAATAAAATGTCAACCCTATCCCCATTTCAGTCATTTAATGCTAGAATAGAAAAATTCTGAATGATAAAAAAGTTTTGAACTTTAGGTAGTAACAATTCTGTTTATTTCAGGAACGCACTTTTCGAGCGGCCGGCTTCTTTCGTGACCGTGTCAGATACCCCTGAATCGCTGGACATCCAGAGCGCAAGGCGAGAGAACATTCCCGAATACGTCACCATCAGAAGACAACGGCCTACTACTGAGGAAACTACTACTGTCCAGTAAGCATACGGGCATTTCGCATATTGAATATATTCAATAAACTCGACTAAATATGCAATAACATGTATTAATATTTGTCTACAGGTATCCGAGCACGTTACGAGAGGAAGAATCCCAAGAGACCATTTTAGAAAAAGAAATATCGTCACCCTCATCTGTATCACAGCCACAGTACACGTCGATAGTGAGAGCTCGCTCCACCACCTCCCCTCCCGTAGAAGAGCCCGAAAGCCCCGAACCCACTACTGTCCTGTCCGTCCAAATATCATCCTTACTAAACTCCCCCGAGGCTGAAACCCCTGACTCTGAAGCCCCTACGACTGTGGTGACAGACCCCACGACGACCTCCACCACCACCACCACAGCGGCGCCGAGCGCACCCACGCGCCGGACCATCCTACGTCGCCGCGGCTCCACTACCACTACCACCACCACTGCAGCCCCCTCCACCACCCAGGTGAGTTCCAGGAATTATTCTTTCGTCCGCCGCCGCCGGCCTTTAGCTACACCCAACGAGATCACTTCGGACTCGGATGAAACCGCCGAACTGTCTAGGAAAATCAGGTCGACTACGCCTGACAGTAGAGAGATCGGGGGTACTAGGGCCAATGGAGAGACCGGGCCGGCAAAGAGATTTAGAGGTAGGCTCCAGGCTTCCACCGATGACTCGGTTCCAGCTGAAGCATCTACAATTCCAAGGGGACAGTACAGACCTCACTTAAATCAGGATGAGTTGATTTCGTTGACTCCGATAGATATTGATAGTGACGTTGAAACGCCTACATCTCTGCCGAAACCAAGTTTTGCACCGAGACGCTTCCGGGGACGAACGTCGACTACCGTGGCTGATAAACCCGAAGATAGTGAGGTATCTGCTGCTACACTTGACTTTAGGCGTCCAAACATTTTACCAAGAGGCAGGGGCAGGTTTTCTGTAAGCACTACAACTGAAAGCATAGAACTTAGTACAAGTGAAGCCCCATTAGTGCCAAGACGACCAGCTTTCACAAAATTCACACCTCGCCCATTTACTAGATACACTGTTGCCACTAAACCTAATGACGATGATGAAGTTGAGGGAGAAGTTGATGAAGAAGTAACTAGAAAGATCCCTCCAAGATTGCCATTTGGCAGAGTAAGACCTTCGACCTCTACTTCGCAGCCAACGTTCCAGGCTAGAAAAGTATCATTTCCTTCTCGTCAATCTACTACTCAGCGAATACTGACTAGTGATATTGATGATGAGGAACAAGACAAGAATGAAGATATCACTCTCTCAGAGAGTGCTATAGAGGAAAAAGAGCACGAAGAAAACCTTGATGAAGAAACAAATGAAACCCCTAGAGGGCGAATCGTTATTAAACGACTCAGAGCGCCTAGCAGTTCTACAACTGAGAGTTCGGTTCCTACAGAAACCATTCCAATCAATGATTCGGGAAAAAGGAAATTTAGAGTAATAAGACGAAGACCAACTTCTACTGCTGCGCCAGAAGAACCTAATGAAACGGCTACTGAACCATCAATAACAAAAAATAAAATTCGTAAAGTAATTCGAAAGAAGATAAGACCCATTGAAGATGAGCCAAAAATTACAGCCAAGTCTATAGGATCTCTAAACGCCGTTAACAAAGAAACTGCAACAGAAATTGTGACAAACTACGGAGAGAAAACAAAAACTTCGGTAATATCTATAACAACCGAAATACCTTCTGCTACCACTCTTGAGTTAGAAAAAGAGTTAGAGGAACAAATAATTGAAAATATCGATAAAAATAATGATTCCCCGAGCAAAGAAAATGAAACAAGTGCCGAAGAAAAGAATACAGAGAATGCTCAAGTAAAGCAAAGCAGCACTGACGAAGAAATTTCAGAAAAACCTGCTGCCGAAACAAACATAGACGCGAAGCCAGAAATTTCCCTTGAAACAGGCAAGAAAGAAATCAATATATCAGAAAATGAAAACCAACCATCAACTGAGTCTTCTAGTGAAGAGCCGCCAGTAACTGAAATAAAAGAGCCTTCACCAGAAACAACTACCGTAAGCACAACGCAAGCGACGTCACCCCCATCACGATCAAGGGCACCCTATAGGCCACCTAAGAGAGGATTTATTTCTACTACAGAGTCAAATTCCCCACTAAGTAGTAGAACGTTTAGTCGTAAATTTAACCCTGGTGTTTACACGAGCCCAGCTACAGTCGACAGAGATACCTTCAAACCTAGCACGAGGAGGCCGTTTTCTTCAAGAACATTCACTAGGCGACCTTTTACTACTTCTAGTACAACGCCAGAACCAGAAGAGTATTCTGAAGAAATTTTCGAGGAAGAGCCTGAGAATGAACTAGTATTGGTCCCACCAAGCAAGTTGTTTACAAGAAGACCGGATTCTGACAATAATGACTTCCACGATTCTGAAGAGGTACCTGAAGATGATACATCACAAGAACAACAAAGGCCTAGCTTAACGTCAAGAAAACCATTCGCACCAAGAGTAGTTAACTCAAATACTTTTAGAACTTCTACATCCACAACTGAACTACCTAAACGAATTATTGGTTCCCAAAACAGGACGTTAATATACAATAGAGCCAGTCCAAACAAACCTGTTGATCCAAATGCAAAACGGGTACAAAATGTACCAGTAGGATATAACAAACCAGCTACATCCCTTGTGACAGAAAAGAGCATCACAAATGACATATCAGAAACTACTAATGAAGATACCCAAGAGACTACTACAAATGTATTCAGTGATGACTTTGACATGAGCACTGGAGATGATTATTTAACAATGACTGAAGGTCCTGGCACAACTTTAACAGGCAGTGATGAAACAATATCGACTAACACTCTTCAGAGCGAGACGGTAACTGCAGAAATGGAAGTTGATGATAGTACTGATGATTACTTACAGCAAACTGAACAAACAACTAACTACCCTAGCACCCACGATACTACATTTAGTACACAAACTGAATTCGATGATGATGATCGCAGCACTGAAGTGACTACAGAGTCGATCTCTGAAACAACGAATATACCTACAGTCGCGCCGGTAATAAAAACTCAATTCGATAAACTGTTCTCTGTAAGTCGCGTGGTTGAGGTATCATCAAAATTGGACAAACATCGATTGAACAAAAACAACGAATCCCGGCTCATTGAAGAAGGCAAAATAATGATCGAGAAGAAGCCTATGGTTGACAAAATTGGGGAAGTAAGTAGGTTCAGCCTCATCAAAATTGTGGAAGATGAAATACCAATTTACTTAACGAAATATGGCCACATATATCCTGTTGAAAATCCACCAGACAATCCAATACGAATTGATGAAGGGCGCAATGCCAGAGCACTGAGCAATTTCGCAGACGGGCCGCGAGAGAACCTCGTTGCTTCTGAAAGCATCAACGAAGCTTACAGACATATCACTAAAGAGGCGAATAAGCCAAGCAGCGATGTCCCTAAACACAGAGTAGAACATATTCAAAGCGATGACTTTTTGAGTTATATTAATGATGATAAGAAAGCAGATAAAAGCAGTGAAAATACATATTCGCAGTGGCAGTTTGTGCCAGCTGCTTATGAAAATGAACAAAACAAAGTAAACAAGGCGGCAAAGAGTTTTGAAATAGTCACACCCCGAAGCATGCTAACTGATCCGTCTACTTTGCCTTTAGAGGCTCTATTTAAGACCGAAGTTCCAGCCATGGCCAGAAGGATGAACAATGACAAGTCTTCTCAACCATTTGTTGTGTACTCAGCACCGATCTCCTCCCAAAAGGAAGACGCAAACATTGTCAAACTGGAAGTTTTAAAGCCAGAAGTAGGTCGGAGCATAATCACTTTCGCTAAAGGGCAAGAATTTCAAGGAGCGTCAGTGGATCAATCGACGATACAATACCCGATCAATATTACTGTGCTACCGAAAACATCCGTTGATCCATCAACAACTACAAAAATATCGACCACGTCTACGACAGTGATCGTAAATACAGGCCCTATTATTGAGTTACTAACGACTCCGGAACCAACAACTGTCACAACTGTAGCGCAGACAACTATTACAACGGAAATACCATCAACAACTGAGACAATACCCGAAGAAATCACGACTGTCAAAATATCCCCCTTAGACGCGAAGCGGAAATTTGCTTTCCCTCGTAGACCTATAATTAAACCAGCAAATTTCACAAGAGTCAGTCCAGCACCCCGCGTTTCTAAAAAGTTAAACGCTACGGTAGTCTCTAATAACCTAAAAACTAATAAAACCTCTGGATTCAATCCTACCCAGTCCCGATTCACCGCCAACAGAGCCCAAAATGTCCCCGTTGACTTTAGAAAGAAAGCAAACACACCTAATTTGGCACTTAAATCTACAACCAAAACGTTTACCACAGAAGCACCCAGAACGACAACTGAAAGGAAACTTTATTTCAAACCCATTAGGCCTAATTTGCGGCCATCATTTGTCCCACGAAAAAGTACTACACCAAAGGTCAGTGGAGACACTTAAGTGGATAGTCTAACTGTAGTTTTAGACTAGTGTATGTGGTTCCCGTTGAGCCCGGTTCTCTGGCCATAGTAACCCGTCGACTGATTGTATAAATAACAATTAAACTCCGACCCTTAGAGCATAGTTTCCCGAGTCCGAACGTTGAAAGGGTTAGGAAAAAGTAGTTGAGCCCAATTTACTCTTTAAGATTTGTTTACCAATCTGCTACACATTGGTTTTATGTTTTGTATATAGACCTTTAGAAACTTGACAGTTTCGTTGTACGAGTAGTCATATTTTTAGAGATTCATAGCTTTAAATTAGGATTATGAAAGTTTTTCTATACCAAAAAATGTATATTATAATTTGTTAGTTTGTTTTGGTATATTGAAGACTTTCCGATACAAATTGTCGTAGGTTATAATGTAATGTAGTTATTTAATGTTTTGTAACGATATTAATATTGCCGTAACGTTACCAATTATTTAAAATTAAAATGTATATAGGTATTCGAATAGGATCGAGTATTGTATTCACGATGTGTCTGTATTTGTACTGTAACATTGAAAAAGAGATAAAGGTTTGTAATAAAGTATAAGTAAACACAAATTTATATTATTTTCGTGTTTGAAAATATGTAATTGTTTGTATACCCATTTGCACCTCTCCAGATTCATTACACCTTATGCTCTGAACTTTAATGCTTTAAAAGCTTCTAGTTTTAAAGTTTTATTAAATTCTAATACTCCTACGTAAGTAAATGCGTGATGAAGACCAGAGGATTATCTAAAGGTAAGTGAACTATTTTATCTTTTACTAGTTACAACACAATTAACTATTGGTTAGTTAAGTACACTCTCCGTAATTAACTTATTTGTATACTTTACTCTCGGTACCCGCTAACTCCCCAGGGAGCCACTAATAAACACTGAAATTAAACTGAATTTTGACAGAAGCAAGTTTTAAAACGCGCCGGCTCTCCAGACTGCCAGTACTCGAGAGGTTAATGTCATAATTAAAGACGCATCGGGCGGTTCTTCTTAAAATAATGTCGTATTGTCCTATTTCTTATAGACACTTCGAACAATGGCTGGAGATTTTGTGAAGACAATTCAAACATGTCAAAGGTTTTTTCCCATTAATGGGTAAATTGAAGTCATTGTTACTTGTCAGTTTACAGTTTTTGCAATATTTTGTTATATTAAGCATTAGCTTATGCGGTGTGAACATTTTGAAGGCTGCTTGGATACAATCACGATCCTACTATCTTAATTAATTAAAAAATGTAACAAATAACTATTAACCACCATGGTGCTTGTACTTTGCAATTTGGCTACTCTGTCATGTCAGCATCACCATCAGGTACCTAGATCCAGTCCAGTTTTAAAGCATTGCTACTTACTGAAGCAAACACGAACTCTCTTTGTCTTACATTGTCACAAAACATCGTAAACATTTTACAAGAATTCCGCATTAAAATTTCTTCACACGAGAAAGTTGTATTTGTCGTAATGGTCATCAGATAATGTCTATATCAGCTTTCCAATCAGTCATCCAAGTACGGATATTACGATTACAGAGGGCGCGACGGTGTTATCTAACTTCTACCATATGTGGTGTGCAAGCATGGGCCAGTTATGGCTCCACTTGTCAAGTCAATAATGGCGCCACGCTTGAGTAAAATTGTTCAAATATTGGTACAGGAAGGTACCCGTTTGGTTTTCGCAATAAGTCGTGTTTTCTTTGATTGGTTTATGAAACAATTGAAATGTGTACATACCTTACTGTGTGGGTAACTTTTTTAAATGTCATCCAGAAAAAACACTCAGATTTATGAGCAACAAAAATGTCTGTATTTTTGAACCATTTCTAGTCATTAGAATGGTTAATGGTCTGAGTAATAGACAGGTTACGCCTTTCCTTCGTTTTCTCTACACAGAGATCATGACACTTGTGGCTCTTTATTAATATTCAATTATCATAAGACAAATGTCACTTGCTCTTACCGCGTACAATAGGAACATAACTAACCATAGCACATAGGTTACATGGTCACGTTTTACGGCCGACATCGCCTAAAACGTCACATAAAACATGACCCGACAATCCTGACATGAACACAACTCGGCTCTTCGAGCACCTACAAATTGTCAACTGACAAAGTTCTCGACTCGATGTAATTACCTACTGCCTATTTGCAATAATGATTAAAATTGAACTGCCAATTTCGCGCTACCAAGATGGATAGAGAAACAAAATAATGTATTTAATTAAAACCCTCCACAGGTCAAGTTTTGTGAGCTGATTCGATCTTAATAGATTTTTTGTGTCGAGTAATTTTTTGTACATTTTCAAAACACGTATGTTCTCCTCTACAGGTCGCATTTCTTAACCGATTCTAGTGTTATTTTGGGAGCAGGTTGATAATTATATAGAATTATTTGTTGATTCAATTATAGGAAATTTAGTACTTTGAAAAAAAAAACATTACGCGAGATTTACAGGCTCTACAGCTCACAGAGCCACTAGTGAAAATAATGAAAGGAATTCGAGATAAGGTATATTTATCTTTACATAACGTAATTTTTGGGAGTGTCCGAATAGTTTTCATGACTAATAGCTATGTTTATTCCATTAGGCAGAAACTTCTGAAGTGCGAGGTCAAAAGAGCGAAAATTATGGGTCATCACTTACATAATATGTTTGATATATTAAGATAGTGCGGTGCGTTATTAAATAATTATGCCATGGTATTTTTGAGTAACATTTAATGACTTAACTGCGGCGTATAATTATTATTAATTAGGAGTAGTCGGGTAAAGGTCAAATAAAAGTAGGTATATATTATGCTTTACTAATTACTTAGTCATTTATTTAAGGATTAAAAATATACGTTTTCATGGAAATGCTTATACCCTTCACTCGTTGGAAGCAACATCGAACAAACTTATGTTACTAGCAACAATATGTATGTTTTTTATACATCTACAATACCTAATACTACTTACCTAACTTTTTATACATAATATTTATGTTTAATAATAACTATTTAACATAATAAAGATGTCGTAATCACCGCGATACTCGTGACCATCATAGCTCTACTGGAAGTGTCAACTAAATAAGCAAAATATATATAAAATAAAATACGGTTTTTCAAGAAAACCCCATACATAGTGATTGTCGTCACAGTAAAAAATCATGAGGTTGCCAAGATCTATTAAATGAGACATGTTTCGTTTCTGTTGATGGGTGGGGACATTTCTGCCCATGGTCCTTTAAGACTTATATGGTTTTCTCGTGGATGTCATTGTCAGAACTGGACCAAATTGATATGGGACCACACGGAAGCACCAGCTTTCAAATAAAAAAAGAATCATCAAAATCAGTTCTCCCAATCGAAAGTTCTGAGGTAACAAACATAAAAAAATACAGTCGAATTGAGAACCTTCTCCTTTTTTGAAGTCGGATTAAAATAGGGATACGTCACCAAATTGTACTATTACCTACTTTTTCTGTGACTAAACGTAGAAAGGTACTACTAATCATGTATCAATATCATCATCGGTCTATATTCGTGCCACTGCTGGGCACTGGGATCCTCTCATAAGTGAGAGGCAACGGGCAGTAGATTTCAAATGTACACTTACGCATTTGAATTTTTATGGAAAGTTTGTTTCTGCGGGTGTCCTCGCGGGATTTTCCTTCACCGAAAAGCTAATGGTAAATATCAAATGATATCCCATACTAAGTTAATTAAATTTCGCATTAAACCATGCAATAGTTAAATTCATAGTTAGCAATGACCTACATACTGGTTCAGCCATATATGTGGCCTGGCACTCGCCCTTCACTTCTAGATGACAATTCAGACCAAACTTGTGACTTAAGACTGCGTTCATATTGTGAGAAAATTCCAAGCCATTTATGAAGACATTATGTCTTGCGGCTAAAAATACCTGTAACGCAAACTAGAGCATTCAATTCAATTTCTAATATTAGACTAATTTTAGTACCACATTTTACAAATATTTGTGTAAGTACCCATTTGTGAAGGAATTTTACGGTAACTTATTTAAATGACGCTTATTCATAAAATTTAAAATGTGGTATGAATTGATTATATGATTATATGATAAACTGAACACATACAGCTTCAAATAAATACTTCATGATATATAAAAAACGCAGTGTGAGGATACCGAACTATGCTACGAGTTTTACGTATTTTTCAGGAGAAAACAAGTTATTTTAAATTAAACCTAGCTACATCGAAGTTTCGCCCCCAGAAGCTCCTGTATTGAAAATCTCATTGTAATCGTTAGAACCGCTTTCGATAACCCATTTACAATTAAAATTAAAAATACAAACATTGCTCGTTTATTTTCGTATTGTTGTCATATAGCATACGATATGCAATAAAAAATTTCAGCTTTTATATGTACTATCTGCTGCAACTAAAATTCCCTAGAACGGGTAGAACGTTGATAATACCACTTCAGGCGTAGAAAGTTGTAACTGACGAAAATGTTCCCTTGTGACTATAATTTCCCGAGCTGCCGGTGACATATCACGACTCCCGCGCATCCGATCACGACGCGCACGGATCCGCGTCTCATTGCGGCAAATGTACGGGCACACTCATTAGTGTATTATCTGAGCTTTGATCCTCGGCTCTTGCGCAAAGCTGTAGTGTGATGCGAGTACTGTTTAGTGTCGTGGATGTGTTCATTACATAGCATATAGGTACATAGCTTTCGTCTTATATGACGGCCTCTTTAAAGGTCCGCTGGCAGGAATATGTATGTTTTTTATAGCGGTCATAGATTTTTCTTTGTCATTTACGTTAAACAATAAAGTTTGCACATGATTTCTAACGATACGGAGTTTTGACTAATATTTAGGTGTACAGCATCAACATTTGTATAGCGTTTCCACTAATTACGGATTCTGTAATCTAAAATCGACTCTTTCATAGGCCTACTTACCATTTGTTACCTGTTAATAATCGCTATAGCAAATTTTTGGCATGAGGACGATCATTTTCATAGCTGACGTACTTATTGTATATTGTCTTTGTTTACTTTGTGGCAAAATAATCCGCAACCTCTAACATTTTTTTACGACTCAAGCGTATATATTTACCTACAAAAAAAACTTTAGTCTCATATATTACCATCAAGCGATTCGTCTGCTCGTTTGCCTTCTATGCCATAAAAAAATATCCTGTGTTATAAATCTCTCACTGCTACAATACACCTAGAATGATCGTTGCCATTCACAGAGATTAAGTACCCTACAACAGTAGCTCTATAGGTACCTTGGTCATCTTGCATACGTGTTTTTGTAATAATTCGTTTACCAAATACCACAAAATTACAATTTACAACATTGGCCTTTGACAGGTTGAGACATTATTTCATCACCTTGCGCAACACCACATAAAAATGCTAATATTCACGAAGGGAACATCAGCATCACCCGACTTTATAGAATTTGATCGAACTTAAATTTTTATGTATCTTATTGCTCTCGCCTTAAAGCCTATTATATATTTGACTTTTGCTTTGGCAACAATAGTAGGTAATCACGTATTCAGTCTCGATATTATGATGAAATTAATGGCCCTACGGATTTTAAATATCTTTCTAAAACTCACAGAGTTCAACAAAAATAGATGTTCTTGTTACAGTGACAAGGGTGTAATAGACGTGTTTTCAAAAATGGTAATTTATTATGTGATTGACCAACAGTGTAACGTAATGCACTATTTATTTGACTAATGCCTGAGACTTATTGGAATGATTTCGTTCTTTAATTAATCACTTGTTACTTACAATGAATCGTGTCGGGTTCAACGTTAGTGAAGTACATAAACTTTTCAGTATTTTACTGTTCGTGAATAAGCAGACTGACTGAACGGAGAGTGATGTTTTACAAATAGAGTTCAAAAGTTCAAACATTCAATTTCTCCGACTGTACATACATTAAGTACCTACTTACCTAGATGTTTTACATATATCTCTCGAAAAACCATACTTACCGTCCCGTAATAGTTTCGTGTAGCTACATAACTCCCTACATAAAATAAATGTATAGATATACCCTGAACAAGAGGAATGTCTAATAAGATCATGTGCGTACAAATCATATTGTGTCAACTCTTAAAAGCATCACTTAGTTTAATTATGTAGCAGCCAGCAAAAAGTTGACCTGAAGATACGTGCGCGTATACCGTAACGTATAGGTGAGAGTACAGTTACAGGTGTTTTCCCATGCAATCAGTTAATAGTACATTACGATACAAGTGCAGAGAACAGGAAATTCGCAACGAGTGGTGATAAATTGAAACACGACCCAAGGGAGTGTTTTAAATCGACACGAGTTGCGAATTACCTGTTCGCACATGTATCGTACAACGTTTTACAGTACATATGGCTCTTTAAAGTTTCGACATATGCGCGTAATCTGCTGATTACCGCACTCGTGCGGTAAAGTAGCACCATATGTACTGTAAAAGCATTTATAATCCACGACCATATCTGGGATGTAGGTACCATTGCTCATCCTGTACCTTAAAGGTTAGTCGTTAAACCTGTTTTGCGGAGATGGTACGGTTAGCAAATCAATATTGGTGGAATGATATTGATACTATAACACAAGCCTTATGGAGCTTACTAGTTCGATTTGTGTAAAAAAAAAATTGTCCCCTAATTTGTTCGTGTAATACATGGAACGAAACCGTGTTTTTATTGTTGTCAACAAGACGAATCCTCAAGTCAATAAAAGGTCGGCAACGCCCTTGTGATTCCCTTAGAGTTGCAAGATTTCATGGGCTATGGTGTCTGCTTACCATCAGGCAGGCCGTACGCTTGTTTGCCAACGTCATTATATAAAAAAAGCACTTCAAAGTACTCATTACGCCGCTGGGTAACTATGTACGACGACCTGTTTAGCCTAGTTGGTAGTGACTCTGCCTCCGAAGCTAGAGGTCCCGGGTTCGAATCCCGGCCAGGGCATTTATTTGTGCATTAATTTCGGATATTTGTTCTTGGTTCTTGGATGTTTTCTATGTATTTAAGTATGTATTTATCTATATAAGTATGTATATCGTCGTCTAGTACCCATAGTACAAGCTTTGCTTAGTTTGGGACTAGGTCGATTTGTGTAAGATTGTCCCCCAATATTTATTTATTTATTTATTGGTAGTTAACTCATTCACGAGTTAGTGATGACTATAATAGATATCTACGCACCTAAACCTGTTATAATTATATACAAGATTTCTTCGTTTATTGAAGTGGCATTAATAAATTCGCTCCCACCATGAGGCCACTTACATCGTCATGCTTACCTTAACATTATTTTCTCTACATCTCTTTTGCTAACCCTACAACGGTGCCATCGTTACGTGTCGTCCCACTTGCAGGGCTGTGCCTCTCTATTATTCACCTCTGACATAACCCAGGACTTATGTCTTCCAAACAATACTCAAGGAGATTGCATCAGCCCGAAAGGTTTAAGGGCCTGCCCATTGTCGACAACTGTACTGATGAACTCTACGCCCACTAAGTTATAAAACTTTTTGCGTGTCGATTTTGGAGAGTCATTTTAGATCTTGGCTTTTCTTGGTTGGAGTGACCTAGACTTGGTCTGAAGACTGTGAGGTAGCGTAAGCATTGCTGTTTTATCACCAAATAATCCAAGGTCTCGTAACAAAGCAACATTACATTTTTTTTATTATTATATCGTCAGTTGTAAGCTAGTTACTTTGAAATTCATTTACCTTTAGAAGATGTGGGAGTCTCCATAGAAGATTTTATCCATAATAGAATAGTTATAATATAAGCCTCAAGACGATGCTGGTGCCTCAAAAAGGTGTCATGTATGTGCCATAAGATGAATCACATAAACCTTTTTCAAGATTACGACCCCTGACCATAAAAGTAATCAGTAAAGTTACGAATGTTCAGTCATTCCTTCAACTGCGTAACATTAAAAAGTGTAGGATACTTCGGGACATAACTACTTATTGTAAAATGAAAACAGTTAAAAAGGTAGATAATGTTTTAAGGCTTCATTCAAATCAAGCTACAGGATTACTTACCTAGTAAATGCTAGAAACTATCATTAAAATTAGGGTTTGGGTTAGGTTCTCTGGGTAATTTAAGTAAACACACCGCCATACTGAGTTTATTTTACAATTTTTGAAACATTTCATATCGAAGTGAACTCAGGTTTTGATTTGAGTCACCGTGTTGATTCTTTTATTTCCACTTCAAAGACTAAGTCTTCATTGTCAACCATTGTCGTATCTTGTAATTGTTCTTTCTTCATCTTCAAATTGCCACTTTTGGACCCCATCGGGAGAGCAGCCTCCTTCGTATATCTGAAACAAAAATAAAATCATCTTTAATTACGTACACATACTCATGAAGAACGCAGAGCGAGAAAACTAACGACCAATTCACATAAATAAGATAAGATCGGAATGGCAATATCAATAATGATTCATACAACCGGTTACACAATTCATTCAAATTTGTCTTATTGTTACCTCATAACGAGTCAAACAGAGTATTTTAGCTGATGGTAGTTAATGGATGGTAGCCGAATATGGGCCCGGATAATGTCCCATGACGAGCTCTGAGTGCACGCATCAGTGAGTCAGCTCGTGGGCGCGCCCACGGCTTGCCAATAGTAAGGTAACACCGTCGATTATGCTTTGTTTCTGAGGTTGTTGTAGCCAGTTTCGAAGATAATGTGCCAATTTTCGACAAAAAAGAAACGTACATAAGTCCAAACAAAGAGTCGTAGTAGTTAAGTCTGTAGACTACGAGTAAAATGAGTTTGATGCATTGTTTTTCGAATATCTGAGGATTTATGTAGGTACCTATTTCAGTATTTGTCTGAGACACTGCCTATTCACATGATTAAAGATGGCTTCAGTTCGGTAAAAAATGAGAAAATAATGTAACGCTGAACATTCATAAACTTTAACGAAAAACTGAGATATAGGATGGTTACTTTCATTCTTTTATATATTTTAATTATTTACGTGAGAAAATATGTACAAAACTATTACAAAATTGCATACACGAAGCAAAATTATGATAATCTCTCGACTCGAACGAGAAAAAACAATGTACAAATGTTACTTTAACAAGTGGAAACGCCCTAAACAGACTGTCGTGAGAGTGACCAATTATCTACTTTTAACAGTTTCAACCCACTTGTTGTTAGCAAATAGTCAATCTAGATTCAGTGGATTCCTGATAATTACTTAAGTAATGGAAAAATCTAGTTAAAAATATTTATCACGCACGCTGCGGTTAATCGATATTATATGGGCATAGATTAATTCTCCGGACAACTGGTCTCAAGTGGTGCCGTGGACCACAGATGTTGCGTAACAAGGTAACAAGAAATTATTTATATTATCGCCTTATTTACAGAGTTTAGAGACATGACACGAAATAAACTTGTTACAGTCAAGGAAATCGATACATGGACCTTACGCTCTTGTCAAAAGACAAGAAGGAATGTAGATATAAGTACATTTATTAATAAAATAGTACCTGGGTGATCGAGCTTTGATTTCTCGCATTTTCGCCCCCGTAATACTAAAAGTTTAATCGTTTCCGAGATCCCCGAAATAAATAAAATTACACAAGAATGAAACAAGAATTGCTCGTTTAAAACATTAGATACGCACGACATTCATCTATAGATGATTGTGTTCTAAGGTCCTAGATTGTATATTGTATTTACATCTTGTGACATAATTTAGCCCTAGTCAATAATCAAAATCAAAAGTCAAAAGTCAAAACCCTCTATATACGGAGAAGAGATCACCAAGAAAACCACACAACCAGAACCAGCTAATATGATTAATATATGTTCATGGCACTTGTACATATAAACTGAAAAATTTGAGTTCTGGTTGTTTAATCAAAGCGCACGAATGCAATCAAAAAATCATTGGCATAAAGCTTTAAAATATTAAAAAGAGCGCGGTTAGATAAGGATAGCGAGTGAAAGCGGTTTTCACCGCTCGGATGCTGCGATCGGGTGTCGCTTTTCCTTGCGCAAGCGCAACAATGCGATTAGCCAAGTGACGCGTGACGCAGCTACGTGACAATACTAGGACCGTAGTTAATCCTATATAGCTTATTCAAGAAAATTTTGTGTGTTTATCAGCAATTAACCACCATTATACATAATTTATAGTAACTACGTACTCGTACCTAGTAGATCTTTGTACATTGACTGGCAATATTAATATTAAATTATACCAGAGATTAGGTAAACGATACCAAATTAATTTTATTAAGGCGCCTCATGCGAGTTTTCAAGATGTAATTACTATTTGTACGAGGGTAAAACTGAAAGTTTCGGGAATAGAAGAAAATATGCAGTATAAGTGAGTTTATTTATTTTTATTGTTTTTCAAAATATTCTCCTTTGTATTTCATGCACTTATGCATGCGTTCAAACCAGTCCATAAAGCACTTTTTGAACTCTGAAGTAGGGGTCGACAAAATGGCTATTTTATAGGCCTCCACTGCTTCTTCTGGCGTCTGAAACCGCTGACCACGCAGTTTGTCCTTGATTCTGGGGAATGTAAAAAAGTCGTTGGGACTTAAGTCAGGGCTATATGGAGGGTGGTCCAATATTTCGACTTTTTCACCGTCCAGGTACTCAGTTGTTGTCCGAGCGGTGTGTGGGCTGGCGTTGTCGTGGTGAAGGATGATGCGACGACTAGGGTTTGTTTTTCGGAGTTCAGCAAAGACGTTCGGCAAACAAATAGTGGTGTACCAATCAGCATTGACTGTTCTACGATCCTCAAGAGCCACAGTAGCTACGTGACCAGATTTAGAGATAAACGTAGCCACCATCTTCTTAGCCGTACTGCGAGAACGAACAACTTTTGTGGGTTTGAGCTCGTCTTCGAAGACCCATACTCGGGATTGGTTTTTAGTTTCAGGCTCATAAGCGTATATCCACGACTCGTCACCTGATACTATGCTAAAAACAGCATTTGAGCGTCCCTTGTTAAATCTTTTCAAAGTTTTGCGGCACCAATTGACACGGACTATTTTCTGCTCGTCAGACAATAGGTGAGGTATCCAACGGGAAAATAACTTTTTCACGCCTAATTCTTCTTTTAAAATAATTTGTATTTGACTCATTCCAATACCCAGGTGCTCTTGAATTTCCCGATATGTCACATGTCGGTCTTCATTTATCAGACGACGCACAACATCGACGTTTTCTTGCGTGACTGCCGATTTTGGTCGACCTTCACGCACTTCGTCGGTGAGGGATACACGGCCACGTTGAAATTCTGAATACCACCTGTATATTGTAGTCTTTGAAGGAGCTTCAATATTAAAAGCAGCAACCATCCGCTCTTCACATTGTTTTTGTGTTAGTCCACTTTTAAAGTCATAATAAATCATAGCTCTGAAATTTTCACGGCACAATTCCATTTTAAGCAGTGACTCGACGACTTCAATAAACAATTGAAACCGAACCATACTTTTTTTTTTCTAAGTGGCCAGTGTGTTGAGATAAGGAAACTTCAGAGATTATAAAAAGGTATAATACATGTTAAAAATAAATTAATAAGTATTCGATTCCCGCCACTTTCAGTGCAAGCCTCGTACTTAAAAGAGTTTGAACAAACTGAATTAGGTACCTAAATTTTACATAGTTTCTTCAATTATTTGACAGTCTATTTTAAATATCCTTTCTTAATTGTCTACGTAATTTCCATTACAGTAAACATCATTAAAAAAGCAGTCAGCACGCGAACAAAACACGATCGCTTTTATTTTATTTCGCAACTCGACCGGCGTGAGACCAAACGAGGAAGATCAAAAATTAATGTCATTACTTATGTAGAAAGCTTATTAGAAAATTCGTACTGGGCGTCAATGGTTGCGTTTCGTAACATGCAAATACCATTCAAGATCAACACAAACAAGTAGTTCACGTAACTATGACAGGTTGCCGCGCCTTTGCCGACTTGGAAACGCGCGGTTATGTGTTAGTACACGACACTTTAGCGATTAACCTAGTGATTTGGTTTCCTGAATGTAGGTTGAACAGTATTTGCGTGTTTCTGGTCGATTTTGTAAGTGCAGAAAATAATTATGTCATATCATAACCACTCAATGCTATCAGAAATTGCCATTTGTGGCGTTAATTCATATATCGATTTAAACTTTTATCGAGAGATATTATTAGTTTTAGTTCAAAGCAAGCAGCAAGGGAGTTAAAGACTCAGATAATTTATTTTCTTAGTGAGAATATTATTGTCCACAAAGATAATTGTTTGTTCAAGACTTGTTTGAGTGATAAAGTATCGTTAACTTCACGCCATACACGTTAGGTGTGGCTAGTGGGTTGATTGACAAACAATAGACTAACTTGGCAGCTGTCAGATATTGATAGAACAATTGACAGTCCTGTCAAGTCGTCTCCAGCCAATAGTTAAATCTTCAATGTTTTTAAAAGTCATAGAGGAACTTATAGATTACTATGACTTAGGTCGTAATAAACAACATTAGAAACGTATTAGGTTATAAATTAACTTGCTAGAAAACATTCAAGTGTTATATGGATTTACGTAGTTATGTAACCATTTAATTATGTAATCATTATGAGTAAAATTAACACCAGTCCACAGTTTATGTTAAACATCGTTTATACCCGCAATCATGTCGTATTTCCTGTGTGTTTAGCTATAACTACAAGTCACAGAACTCTGAGGCGGTCAACAAACAACAAGATTCTCTTAAGGTCCGCCTTGGCTGTCAATTATCCAATAATCAATCCTACTAATATACAAACTAATGCTAATTTCCCGCACAAACGGAGCCAAGGCTGGATTCCTGCGACATGTCGACATGGCACGTGACGACAATGTCGTACACCATGCGGCAGGCGCACGCTGTGCTTATATTTCAATACTCAATGAAAAATCAACAAAAAATAAAACGATATAAAATGGAAGAAGAAAAGCTCAACAAGCACTATGTATTTTTTTTGGAAACATCAATTTCTCACGAGGGTGACAAATGACATCAACTTTGCGCGTACGAGTATATTTGTCACGCGACTGAAAATGACTCAGTCGCATGGCGATTATCTTCTGAAACCATCCGTGTACATTTCGCAAATATTACATGACTGATAAACATTATCAAATATATCATTCGCACTCAAAAAGAAATGATAAGTAATATTTGAAATATGACTAAAATATATCGCGCAATATGCTACAATAATATTTGAAAAACTAACTCTCTTTTAACCGTATTAATTAGGATTAGGGTTCTGTAGAAACTATTCGGACCGTGACACAGTCGCATCAGCATCACACATACAAGCAATCGTACAAATTAGTGTAAGCTCGACACAAGACGAGCAGATTGCTAATTCTTTTGACCTTATTTTAAGAAATTACTGTACTTCTGACTGAAAAGGGAAGTTACTTTAAGGATAATACAGAGCTTTAAATATAACTTCTTTCTGACCAGTACTTATTGTTTTAACAATCTAAAGTTCAAAATATTTTGGCAATAATATTATTATAAGAAGTTTTACATATCGCAGGCTTTACGAGTATAAAGATGTTTTTTTATATTTATTTATATAAACTTTATTGCACAAAGTGTAATTGTACAAATGGCGGGCTTCTCTATCTATTAGCTCCACCACAAAGTACACAGTTGTAAACAGTGACTATAAATAGTGTTGTTATTACTGTGTTTACAACTTATGCGGTGTAGACTGGTGCCCGAACTAGGGGAAACCTGTATGTGAGGTCACCCAATCTCCCTCCCTCAGATGTACCGCTGAAAAACAATGTAGAATTTAATAACAATTGACCTTATTTAACTATTTGGATATTATTACACTAAAAAATTTACCATTTCGAACTAAAATATCTAGCATTCTTTGCTTGACTTAAGCAAGTCAAGCTAAGAATGCTTAAGCAAGTTAAACATTACCGTAGCCACTCCTTAATAATCGCTCAACAACGTAAAAGAGCGAATAACTCAAGTGTTCCTCAAGTTATTTCAACACAAGGACGCAGTCCGCATACTTGCGCGGGAGTCACTCATGGTCAAGGCAGTTCGGTTGTCCGAAGACGTAATTATAGGAAGATGAACTAACATATTCGTTCTGGTCTTAATTATTAATTTATGATTATTATCATAATATACAGCCTTGGCCAGAAGTATTAAACACTCCCGCGTTTTTCATATAGAAGTAAAACTTTGAATAAAGCATTTTATATGTTTTATTATAGAAAATTCTAATATTTTTCAATAACACTAGCTATTCATTACCGTTAAAAATAATTGCACTTAAAAAAAGGCATTTGGTCCTTTTATTGCGAACCCGATTATTTTTAGGGTTCAGTTTTCTAGGATAAATAGCTACTTCGAAATTATATCTGCTAAAGATTTCTAGATGTTTATATACATTATTCTATTTTGCGTCAATGTGTAGTTTTGTAATTAAAAAAAAAACATAGTTTATTTATAAGTTACAAAGAAAAATAAGGGGTACTTAATACTTCTGGCCAAGGCTGTAAGCCTAGAGAGAACGTAGTTGATTAATTCATCCATTCTGCCGCCTATACGAAAAATGTGCACAAGAGGGAGTTTAATTGAAACATACGTTAACTCCCATTAATGATAAGTAGTATCTACGTAGCCTGCATAATATAAACTAATGCTTTAACAGTAAACACTGCTTTTACTGTACCACGCCGCGGCTTATTTCATTTTAAAGTCATGTGTTTCGAGCTGAGTGCTGCCCCCGCAACAACAGCGTCTAATTGACATCTTTTTGTGCCTGGACACCAACAACAACTGATACAATGGACGTCGTTATTATAAAATACTTCTAGAGGACATCATTATGTTTTTTACCATGTATAGTTCCGCATACTACATTAATAACATGACTATCCATGGACAATGGTATTTACAACGTATTTGTCGATCTTTATAAATATTTGAACAATATTAACGTAGAAGCATGATTCTCAAGTACCTTCTTGCTTCTTCGTGCGAGCGATCTCGTAAGTACCTACTGGTTCGATAAAGCCTTACGATCGCTATTTACTATTGATATTCCAATAGTATCGCGACCTTTACTCGATGTTATATTAATTGGCCATTTATATTCTCATCACGAATTTGAGGCCCTCAACTTCGAATGCCTACAATATTAAATATAAACTCTATGTGGCACTTAAAAAATACATACATGTATATTTCCGAGGTCTTAAGACCAAAATTTTTATTTTAATGAAACTGATATATTGAATTTATTCTTTGTTAAAGTTATTGTACGACTTTTGTAATGAGTACGAAATATAATGTATAATTACTGGGTAATTAGTTTTTCATGTACTATATAAGTATATGTATACACAGACTATTTAAAAAACGAATAAATCAGGAAGAGATAGGTACATTAGACCGCGACGAAACTTCAATATAAAATTACCTATCTATTTATAATAATCAATAATGATTTCAAAAAAACGTCAGCCATTCAAAGTGACTACTGAATGGAAGCCGAGTATGTAGGTGTTCGTCTGTTCTTAGTAATGATCTCCTTTTTAGGAGCATATAGCGTATGCGGTCTAGATGTAGCCTCGCATCCCGCATTAGGCATGCAGGTGATGTAACCTTGTTGGATATTTTAAGGTCTTCTTGTAACTACCTGGATCAGAACTGGGCTTGGGAATAGTTATTATAAGATTAACAAACAGTTATTTCTTTAAATTGTTGCTACTTAATGTTAAAAATGCATATATGCTACGCATTAAAGTTACCTCTATCCATATTAATATAAATGCAATAGTAACCCTGTCTGTCTGTCTCTTACCTCTTCACGCTTAAGCCGCTGAACAGATTTGGACAAAATTAGGCATAGAGGTAGTTTCAGACCCCAGGAAGGAATAGGATAGTTCTTATCCAAGAAACCATCCCTTGAGAGGTGCAACTTTTGAGAGAGCGATATGTAAGCCTGCAATTTAAAAGCATATTTATATATTGTATGTTTATATTGGATTATATTGGATTATAAATGGATTGTATGCGAAGTGATGGCTAAGTCTATTCAAATATAATACTGTGAATTGTCTGGATGGTCTAGAGACAGATTTAATTAACGTGGACCCCTTAATACGGACTACGGAGGTAATAATTAATATATGGTATACCTACGCCGGCCCGGGTACGTCCTTAAACTACGACCAAGACCACCGGGGGATGGGCAGCAGCATCCCTGGAGTGCGGTGGATATACTGCGATCGACAAACCCGCATGCCAAGGGTGGCGATTATGGCATTTACCCCCTATGAAAACGACACAAAGGCCACGGCCCCGAGGTTAGCGTGGGCACACGGTGGACTGATGATCTTGTAAGGGTCGCGGGTGTCCGCTGGATGCGGGTGGCGCAGGACCGGTCATTGTGGAAGTCTTTGGGGGACGCCTATGTCCAGCAGTGGACGTTATTCGGCTGACATGATGATGATGATGATACCTACGCCAATTTTAGTTGATTCTCAAAAGTCTACAATTATAGATTTTTTCTGCTGTTTTTACATAGAAATCAGTCATTACAGCCATGTAGACATTATTCTCATAATGTTTTAGCTTCAGGCTATGTAAGGACATGGCATTTCTTGCACATGTTTTTAGACATGACCACATATCCTACAATTTTATAGAAAAAAGCTTCCTGTTGATTACTTAGTCTAGAGTTGCCCACAGTGGTATGTGCTTGCAAGTTAGTACTGAGGAAAACTCAGTAAATAAGTAAAATGACATTGAGTATACTTTAGGTACGTGTATCTCATTGACGTAGGAACTTGATGGTTGCCCACGTATGTTTTCGGTAGTACAATGAATACCACAAATATCAGCATATGGTCACAATAAAATACTAGACTAGGTATACAGGTTGTTTGGCACATGGGTGGGTGGACAAACGTACGAGTATATAGCAGTATATACACAAAAAAGTTGACTCGCCCCAAAGATTTTTTAATTTTTTTTTGTTGTATTCTGTTTTCAAATAAATGAATTCATAAGATTCTGGAATTAGTTTGGATTTAGATTTAAAAAAAAGTTGTGCGTTTTATTTTCTTTTTTTAAGTAATTGAGGTTTTAAATCTTGAAAACAGAGTATTAAATGACCTCATCTATCCGCTATATACGTATGTATGTCCATCCATCTGCCAAACACCCTGAATATCACGAATAAATATTTTTATTCTTATTCTATATATTTAATACCTACGCGAATAGTATGGGATTAATGAACTTGTTTTGAAAAATGATAAATCGCAGAGGTTTTTCGGTGGTTCTTCTCGTGGCAGAGCTATATTTTTTTAAGCCGATGGCAGTTTAGTGCCTTGAAATAAATGTTTTTATATTATTATTATTAAAGTATCCAAATATGTCATCTTTGCCTCTGCGGTTAGTGAAAATCAGTTGTGACTTGTACTTGCGACATATTGGGCAACTTGGGTTACTACTACTTATATGAGGTTGACTGTACTACTATAAGTTCAATTATCAATCATACTATATAGTATGTCACAAAACCTTCCCCGCCCGGCTCGGCACCCGCCTCAGCCCGTCACGCACAGTTACTCGCTAACCGACCATATCCACGAGATGCAATCTCATTCAACTCACTTATCTCAAATTACATCGTTAATTTGTAAGTTTGGTGAACGTAATAAAGATATATGCTAACAGGTTAATATCATAATGATCTTGAGATGACGTAATGTGTTAGATGCAAATTTAAGGTACTTAAAATATGAACAAGATAAAATAGGTACCTAGTGAATAAAACTCGGATCATAGCAGCTATTTTATAGTCCCTAATTATTCGTAATATTGTTGTAAGTTCCCGCAATTGTTACTCATTAAATAAAACTATTGATTCAGTTGCGTATAATATGTACCAATTATATCCCGATTTCGAGCCCTTTTCAGCGTCCGTGGTCAACCGGGTGGATTATTGACAAATAACATTGTCAAAACTATGCACATAAACATTTATAATCACTAATAAAAAATATACCTACATGCTAGATGGGCTCTTAAATTATTAAATATTAATGGACCTTGAGTAAGTTTCAAAACTACTTAGTATAAAAATCAACAAACAAAAGTTATAGCAAGTCACATCGAGTAGACAATTTTGCGGTAATACGTTCTTATTCAACTCCATCACCGCTTTTTATTTATAGTTTTGTAAAAATAGAAGGAATGATACCAAAACTTTTAATTAAATCCAGACCGATCTCTCTTCGATTTATTCACTTCCGAGACAAATTACATAAAACATGGCCGTTACGAAATGTTCCGTAACTATTAAATAATTACTTATACAACATACTTGTCTGGTGATTCAAGGGCATGCTTAAAAAGTAATTAATAAAGACGCCAACCGGATTAGATTATTTAATGGATGTGTTGTTATTTAAGTATCAATATTTAATTACAAGCAGATCGCAATCTATTTCTTAACTCTGGCTTAATACAAGCCCTCATAGTTATTATTGTCTTAAAATCTATAATTTCTTCACTTAGAGTAATGTTTTTTATGGAGCAGTAAAGACAGCTATAGCTTTAGCTTACATCATTTATGATGATACAAATCATACCTAATTTTATGTTAATTGAAGTTCATGACGCAACAGAATACTTCCTACTCGATCAATACTTATATAGAAGCAAGGCCGAACTGATAACAATGTTATAACGCTTGTCCTTCTGTATTAAATCCTTTTACCTACTGAAATAGTTTTACTTACTAACCTATACAAAATTAAAAGCACACGCACACTATAGCACAAGCTGGTACCAATAGACAATCCTCGTTATTGTAGTTGTGAAAGTGTAAACAATGATAAGGTAAACGTATCAGTTATTGACACCTTAATTACCAATAGTTGGCAGCTATCGTTCACCTCTTTACTTGCAAATTAAAAGTAAAATAAAGTATTGGTTCAATGACAAGCATTGGGACGTTTACCCTAGTTCTGCTTACTCGATTTTACTGAATTTCTATTTCTAATTTGCATATTCATAGCTAAACGAGGAAAATGATGTAGTCTTGATGGATGTGTGTGTATGTATATTGTGTTGCCACAACAAACAACTTGCTCCCGAGCGGAGACGAGAGCACAAATCTTTGTATAATATCTGTTAGTAGTGAAATAGGCCGAAAGTTTATTTAAATTAATCACTCGACTGATGACTACACTTATGTGCAATAAAACAGTAACATTATACCGTAATTTTAACCACGGGCTTCACCGCAAATCAGTTTCCACCCGACGGCTACTGTCACTATCATTAGACAGTATCTCGTCATGTATGACGAGAGCCCCTGCTTGTTTAGAATATAGAAGTTTTCCTCTATAAGAAATCAAAAAATATTGAGACAGAGAACAAGTACAAAGAAAAAATTAACCGTGATACCGTGACCGTCGTTTCTTTGTATCAAATAGTAAGTTCGATCGTGGTATTCTCGACGTTAAATTAACACAAATCAAAAATAACACGAAACTAAATAATTTGATTCGTGACAAAAAGTAAAGGTATGTCCTCTGCCCTAATAGGAAATACAGGTGTAATCAACTGAACGGTTTACAGTAGGTACATGACATGACGAGTATTTATCAACACACATTTATTTTGTCCAAATATCAAAAGGTTTGTGTAGATCTCTTTGAAATCTTTGTCCATACGGGTGTAATTGATGAACACTGTACAAGGTAAGGAAGGAAGGATGAAACTGGGGGAGGTCTAGTGGACGTCCTTGGGCTGATATGGTGGTGGTGGTGGTGATACGAGATAATAATTGCAATCCAGCCCGGGAATGTTGCCTGCGAGATGGGATGGGTACGCTACCAAGGGGACCAAATTTGGACAGGCTTTTTAATATTTTGTTTTCGTTTTGAATTTAATTTTAACTAGTTTTAGTATTTTATGTTTATTACTTTAATGGAATTAGATAAAGGTTTATTGCGTAAATGAAGCTTTATCTAAGTTAATACTACAACAAGAAAATAATAATATATAAACACTGTAAAAAAGGGTCCACTTTAGTGCGATTTGTATGGCCCAACCCACAGGAACCGATGGTTAACAAGTTGATAATTGACTCGTCATGATTTTGAAATTCGTTTTTGTAACATATCTAATGGAACATCTAATTAAAGATAGTTGTTAAGATAACACGTCCATTTGTAACGGTTAGGTAAATTACATAGCAATTAATATCCTACATAACGTTCCCAACGGTCATTGGGTGACCGCAACACGGGTATTGATGATCTATTTTTCATTCATTTTAGTACGTTCCATTGATCATCATTGGCCGCAGCATCTATCGTAGATGTTCGTTGCGGCGCTTGTGGGTTTGCGGGTCCCCGCATCGTCGATGATGGCTATAAAGTCCTATACTTTTCATTGATGCATACAAACATACATAAACTCACGCCCATATTCCCAAAACGGGTAGGCAGATCACACGAAAGTTAATTACATTGATGTAAGTCATAAACAGCCAATTTTACTTACTATTATAAACAGTTGAAAAATAAAAGTTGTGTGTCCTGTGATCAATAGTTAAAGGAAAGGCCATAGATTTATACAAACGAAGACGCCGTTTATGCAGATTATAACTCCACTCCAACAAAAAATTAAGCTTTGCAGCCCTTAGAGAGATAGAAAGTTTTTTTTATTACAACTGTTTTTGCATAATATATTTATTATATATTTAATACATATATTTTTAAGCCTATTATAATAGTATAAATTTTCCGCTCACGGGACAATGGTGTCCCGGACCTTTGGGTGGCGTGCGAGGAGCCGAAGTACCAAACGAGTACCACATAGCCAACAAGTAAAGGCACTTTTGACAATTTAATGTAATGCAAGGGAGTGGATGCTGTATGCTACTAATACTGTCCCTGCTAGTGTAACTTTGTACTATTTATACTATTAGTATTAATATTTATTTATTTGATGTAGGTATATCAATGCACCTTAAGTGTAGATATGTCCACAAACCGAAATCTGTGTAAACGTACTAATAATTTCAATAAAAATTACTCAAAAATACGTCCCATGTCTCTTATGTCGGCGTATTAAGGTATCGGGAGATATATAAGTGAGGATTACTTCGATACATATTTTTGCGCTGGGTTGTACATACTATCAGTACCTTTTTTTAAGCTCTTAATATATTTGAAGTACCTTTTAAAATATAAGTAAAAAAATCTAAAAGATAAATCTTCTTGTTTTACTAGATTGTTAAGATAAATTTAATATTATGTCATAATGACGGAGGTGGTCCATATGAGTCATCTACTGGGCATTAAAATGTCGGGCATTAGCACGTTTACCTTATTAAAAAACTTCCCATCATCATTGTCACGCATCCTTATCAAAATACTCATTATAGATTACCATTAAGTTTCAAATTAATAAATAGTTTTATTCGAATACCTAATGTTCTGAAATTAAATTACTTTAAGGTGTTAAAAAACTATGGTCCGACAACGAAACTGTCATGTTAAAATAATCTAAAATTAAATCTATAACAAAAACCTTCACAAAAAACTAGCAGGGTTACTCTTAACACGCGATCGATTCCACTTATTTACATTTTTAACTTCCTTGACCAATAATTACAGGCGACTACCATCAAACTTTTACTTTACTTAACTTTAACCCTGAAGATTTTTTCAGCTTAAGTTATGTTAAATAATTGACTCACCATGATTTTTCCTCCACAGACTGCAAAATCCCGGGCGCCGTTCCTTCGCCGCACCAAAGCCACAGCGCCTCCAGACACCACGGACACGGAATCCGTCACCGAATCCATAAACAATGAAACCACCACAAACAAGTACACTCGCCGCGGCAACTCCAAATTCAAGTCCCGAAAGGAACTCGCCGGCGGCAAAGAAGTCGCGAAGAAAAATGAAATTGAAAATGGAACGCGACGGCCATCTTTGAGCGCTGGCGCGGTGCGCAGTGAGCGCCCGCGCAACTTCGTGCGCCGCCGGCTTGGAGGGGCGAACGGTGAGTCCGGTTTCAAATACTAGGTATACGAGAGGCTGTGTTTGCGGTTGCGGTTTCTCTACGCTCGCTTTTCGCGACAGTTGAAGGGTTCCGTTCGGAGCATCGTCTTCTAGTACCTAATCTTCCCTCCTATACCTGTCTAGTCCATGTTAGGAACTACTATAAGTAGGCACCTACTTTCTCTGATTGGCTGACTCTTCAGGTCTGGCAAAAAGAGCAGATAGGTACAACATCATGAATACTGATAAAATCTTAAAATTGTCTATAAAAGCACTTAACTCCGGATTAACCATTTTTGCAGTGTTATTTATAAGGCGCACAAATGGTTAGTTTCTCGTATGTTGTTCTTTTCTTTGTACAAAGTTCCACGTCACGAACGCAAACGTAATTCTAGATAATTTTTAAGAAAAAAAAACCGACTTCAATGGGGGAGGCCGGGGAAAAGATTATTATACTTAGATGGTGCACTCTTAGATAGATATACAATAAAATAAAAATGGCTATAATGTATGTTTATAATGGTAGAAGACTAAGTACCCTCAATTCCTCATGGAATCATGAAAAAACCTTGCTTGCTTGACAAACAAAACGAAGAGAACAAATCGCTAAACGTGAACTACGCGTCGTTGAAGAGTTCAGTTCTGATCATCATCAGCAGTTCCACTTCATCAAATGTCACATTTTTGTATGATAATGCTCGATTTGTTGATAAAAACACAAAAATCACTATATGTTTGCCTTTAAGATTTGAGGAGTTCCCTCAATTCCTCATGGATCCCATCATCAGAACTCGAGCATGACAAAAAATAATCGTGAAAATAGAACTTGCTTAACAAACACAGCTAGGAGGACAAATCGCCAAACGTGAACTTTTCGTCGTTGAAGAGTTCTGTTCTGATCATCATCAGCAGTTCCACTTCATCCAATGTCACATTTTTGGATGCAAATGCTTGACTTGTTGATAGAAACACAAAAATCACTATATGTTTGCCTTAAAGATTTGAGGAGTTCCTTCAATTCCTCATGGATCCCATCATCAGAACTGCCTTTTGACAAAAACGGGACCAACTTGGATATATATACATACAATCAAAAAAAGAATTTTTCATATCGGTTAAGAAATGACAGAGTTATGGAGTAACAAACATTAAAAAAAAAAACAAAAAAAAAACATACAACCGAATTGATAACCTCCTCTTTTGAAATCTTGAAGTCGGTTAAAAAAACAAATCACCAGGCTCGATCAAATCATGACTTTGATTTCATTTTGATATGTGTAAACAGAAGGAACATGTTGTAGCTTCGGTAGTTTAATTCTTATTTCTTAATCGCAAGTTAGTCACGCTTGAGTTTGTAGGACAATATTAGTCACTAATTGAAAGTCAAGAGCAGTGTTCGGTGAGCCCCGTGACAGCCATGGCGAACCGATCACCGATAAGATTTCCCGTGGAAACGTGACAACGCCACTATGAAGATTACTATGGCTGTTCAGAGCGCTAAACGATAAATCAATATACTTAGGTTGACTGTATTATAGAAGTTGCGAATCTCCTGGCCAACTTACTTAAGAGTCCCCAGTACGCTCAGATGAAATCGATTCTCCATACAAACGTAGTTTCGTTCTCATTTTAAAACGCCTTGCTGAAATAACACAAAACTTTGTTTACACAATGGGAGCCGCCATATCTAAGTTGGAAATTAGTTTCTGTAGCTAGAAATTGTAATAGAAAAGAATTACAGCCAGTTTTTGAGTTTTTAACGTCTTATATGAAAATCTTAATTATCGCTGTATTTTTTGATTGGAGACAAGTTGTGATCTTCATAGCTACTGTTTGAAATGAGTGGATGATGCTTACGACATATCACAATGTGTAGTTGATGCTTTACTTTTAAGAGTGTGCAGTACGTTTGGTTCTCCATACAAACGTATTTACGCTCTCATTTTAAAACGCCATGCTAGAATAACGAGAAATTTTGTATACACAATGGGATTCGGCATATCTAGGTCGGAAATTAGTTTCTGTTGCTTGAAATTATAATGGAGAAAAAATACAGCGATTATTAAGGTTTTCAATAAGCCGTAAAAAAATAAAAAAAACCGCTGTAATTTTTTTTTTACAATTTATAGCAACAGAAACTAATTTTCGACCTAGATATGCCGGATCCCATTGTGTATACAAAGTTTCATGTCATTCTAGCATGGCGTTTTAAAATGAGAGCGTAAATACGTTTGTATGGAGAACCGAGCGTACTGCGCCCTCTTAAACGAGCTTTTCAGCAGTCATCGACGTATTCAATACAGCACTCTCATATTTGGAGCAGCCCAACTGGGGAAGTACCTCCCCCTTACAGAAGATCGCAGCCATAATAACACCACTACTTGCTCCTCAGGTATGTGTTGTTGTGTTCTGGTGGTGAGTAAGGTCGCCAGAGCTCCCGAGGATGCGCTGTGTTGTGAGTGAGGGACCCACATATGTCTCTAGCTGTCAACACAACGAATCCTCAAGTTAATAAGGATGGGGAACGCGCTTCTGGAGTCACAAGCGTCCATAGGCGACGGTGTCTGCTTACTATCAGACAGGCCGTAAGCTTGATTGCCACCGTCGTTGTATAAGAAAATGTTCAATACATCAGCTGCCTCTTGCTGACCTCGTAGCTCTACGGACAGATATCGTTCTATGTAAACCAAATATTCTACTACCAGACCACCACCACCAAATCAGCCGTAGGACGTTCACTGCTGGACATAGGCCTCCCCCAATTTCATGGGGGGTAAATGCCAAAATCGCCACGCTTGGCATGCGGGTTGGCGATTGCAGTATCTCCACTGCAGTCCAGAAATGCTGCTGCTGCATTCTACAATATTACCTTTTTATTCTCTTTTGCCCTCCGAGTGAATTTTAAAGAGACGTGTTCACATTTATATAAATCCAAATACCTACACAAAAGTCAGTTAAAAGACTATTTTACAGTACATATGGTGCTACTTTACCGCACAAGTGCGGTAATCAGCAGATTACGTGCATATGTCGAAACTTTAAAGAGCCATATGTCCTGACGTTGGTAAACGTTGTACGATACACGTGCGAACAGGTAATTCGCAACTCGTGTCGATTTATCACCACTCGTTGCGAATTTCCTAATTTCTGCACTTGTATCGTATTAATGTACTATAACAACAGTTTTTTTGACACAACACGTCATCCTCAAACAACCTGCTGAAGACAGGAAAAAAAGGAAGGAAACAAAGCAGTTTCTATATATACACAAATCGACCTAGTCCCAAACTAAGCAAAGCTTGAACTATCGTACGTATTTATATAGATAAATACAAACTTAAATACATAGAACACATCCATGACTCGGGAACAAATATCCGTGCTAATTACACAAATAATGCCCTGACCAGGATTCGAAGCCGGGACCTCCGGCTTCGTAGGCCGGGTCACTACCAACTAAGCCTAAGTGGTCGTCAATTTATACAGACTCTATTGTTGGACGACCGAAAGAACAGCTATTTTATAGGTCATCATCATTAATGTTTTCAAGCAGCTTTCCTCCACCATTCATGCTTTATCTATAGTGCAAAGTCCCCGCGGTGTAGTACGAGATGACGTAAAGTGCAGCACGACCGAGATGAAAGCCCGCGTGCCGCGTTCGCGGTTTCTCCGCGCCAGTTATGTGACAGATAACAGAACCCCTCCAAACTTCTCCGTACGAGTATAGACAAAACACAATATTATAAAGATTCCAGCTAAATTACTAAAATACTTTAATCTTTTATAGGACACAATCGGTCCTGACCTGAAAATGACTACCGTTTATGGTAAATGTAATATTTCCTGACGCAATTTTTTTTTAAACAGTGGCAAGGGATTTTATTTATGAATTATTTTTTTATGTAAATGTACTGTACCCGGCATGAGTTGCAATACTACGTTAATATGGTTTCTTCACGAAAAAAAAACTATTTATTGATGTTTTGGGCCAGGAACCGTCGCAGGCACGGAGGTCGCAGGTCGCAGGTACGGAACAAACATACAAACATTGATTTTTATTTATCTAGATATCTATCTAATCTAGATAGATTTATGTTATAAGAAGGAATTAAGAGTTTCATTATGATATTCAAATTCTAACCTTAGGTAGGTTGCCTTTGCTATGCAGAATAAATAAAAGTAAACTTGCAGATACATAGATTTTGTTGATTGAAACACACTTTAAACAAGAAGACGTAAGTTGATTTTTAAGTAGGTAGTAGACATCACTATAAATAAATAAAAAATTAATTGATTGTCGCAACAAGTGGTTGACCGCCGTAGTTTAAGAAACCTAGACATTTCGCATTGTAACATAACACAGCTCGCTGGTCATGTCACTTTCATATTAAAATAATTTCCCAAGGGACAGCTGATTACATTCATATTTTTTCTTAAAAATCATTATTAAGTTATAAGGCATAATTGAGAGACTTGGCGAGGACACTGCCGTGTCCCATATATAAGGTCGATCTATATATCTAAATAAAGTTTACCTAAAGTAAAAGCATTAGCGTTAAAAAACATTTGTAAACAGAATTCATACGAAATAAATGGTTAACATTACGTCCGAATACCTTTATTTATACCAGCTTAATCTATAACATAATATAAATACCACACTAGAAACAAATCTTTTACCTAATTTTTACGTTATTACTTACTTCGCATCAAGCTAAGACAAAGCACTCGGTAAACGAATTTCAACTCTATTCGTAAAGGCCTAAGACCTATTTCTTACCTTATTACTTGCCTCCCTTCAAATAAAGATAAATAACCTGTCGGGTGTCATACGATTTTCAACCTTATTAGTATGGGCATAAGGTGCATCTACTCGTAAGAATAGGGCGTTACAATCTCTAATGACGGAAGGAGTGGGCGTGGCGCAATCCACCAATAGGAAAATGTCCAAGGTGTCCACAGTGTCCACAGTGTCCACAATGTCCAAGATGTCCACAGTGTCCACAGTGTCCACAATGTCCACAGTGTCCAAGGTGTCCACAGTGTCCAAGATGTCCACAGTGTCCAGGTTCGGATAGTATAAAAGGCGGAATTAGGGCGGGAGCAAGGCAGTTGAGTTTGGTCGGTCGGACTGTCAGTATCTCTGGCATTGCGTTATCAGTGTATTTTCGTGTTACTTACGGGAGTGTTCTTATTCATTAAGGTCGAAATTCCCGTGCGGTGCGGAAGCTCTGCCCGGTGGGGAATCTCTCCTTGTTTTTAATTTATTTACTTACTCTTTCTTTTATGTGGTTGTGATTATTTATATAAGCCGGGCAGATCGCCGTCCATGTTTGCGGTATACTTGCGCGGGGGTGCACGGTGTCGAGCCCTGTTTTGCCCTGGAGTAACGAGGTATCGTCTGGCGTCATCACTTTGCCAGCGTGGATGGCGCGTCTGGGCCCCTCCATGCCCGATGCCGGTTGCTGAGTGGAGGTGAGAGCGGCCATGGTTTGGGTTGGCGCGAGGGTGTGCGCTCCGCTCGCAGAGGTTCGCAATATTCGAGGTATGGTCTTGAAGTATTTATGTATCGATTACTTTTATATACATCTATAAATGCCCTTTGGTTGTGCGAGGGAAGGCATTTATACAGGCTGATGGTTTTTGCAATCCTCAGTTTAGCAGACTGAACTTTTATAGTTTAGAGTAGGGAAAACACATACTTATTTGAAGCTAAAATCCAGAATTGGTATTAATTTCAAATATGCAGATTATGGCAATATTTAGGGAAGAGATTTAGGATTAATTTCACACACTAAAGCTTGGGTAATAGGTTTCTAGCAGATTATTCTAGAACTTATATTCTAGGGCTATTTAGGTGACCTAAATATGGGAAACAAGTTTATAGGGTGATTTAGGGAACAAATAGGTATGGGACTAGTAGTGGTAGGGTACATGTGTAGTATTCCTCTGATTTTGTATTCTAGGTTACAGCTGTGAAGACTTAGGTCTTAGGCATTTAGGTGGTCTAAATATAGGTATCAGAATAAGACTACCAGTTGTAGGATGTTTTAGGGATAAATAGTTGCAATATCAGCTAAGATCTTAGGCATTAGAGGTCTAGGTTTCTGGTATCAAGGGTTCGAAGTGCTGAGTCTTCTTTTATTTATAACTAAAGGCATTCATAATAAATTATAGATAGGAAACCAATTTATTCTGGAATATGGAATAAATTGATTTAGGACCTAATGGTGAGGCGGAGCAATCCATTAGTTGTTAGTTACTGTGAGTAGATGAAAGCTCGTATCAGTAACTAACCAGTAACAGATCACTTCTTCACGATCAGACTCAGAACTCCTGACCTTCATATATCAGAATTGGTAGTGTTAGAGCTTACTGGCTGTTAGGGACCCCTAGGGCTCAGAGGTTTTAGCACCTCCAAGTGAAATGGTTAGTTAGAGATGATTCGCAATCATCTATAAGACTTGACTAATGAGCTTATTCTCATTAGGGAGTCTAGATCGTTTTAGCTTAGCATAGAGGTCATGCCCCATCCTACCGGTCCAGTAGCACGGTATGGAAGCCAGAGGTCGCTCCATACCACAATAAGCAATCAAAATTATTCTTAGCTAGCTAGGATATCAAGTACCAGAGTTCTATGTATTAGGCAAAATTAGGAAATAATTTTGATTTTAGGGAAACTGAGTGGCTTTTAAGGAAAATTTTGCCTTTCTTTAAAAACCCAATGGCTACTGACACCGGCAAGAGACCAGGATAGGTTAAGGTTGGGGTTAAATTACCACAAACAATAATTATTTATCCTATTTTGAACTCTATGAACTTCGGAATAGCCAAAGTTCAATAATTAATTTTCCTTGTAGCAAATAAAGTTCTATGTGTAGGAAAGTTAGCATTAGTAACGATTATGAGTAGCTAGGCTAAATAGGCTTCATTTTAGGTAGGTCTAGGTAAGCTAGGTATTTGAGGAGTCCAAGGGTTTGACAAGTAATCACATTAAAGATCATGGGTTCTTACGGTTCACAACACTACGGGGTCCTACCACAGACGATCACATTGGCCAAATCTTCGTTAAACCTTAGCTTATCTAAGGTTAGGAAATAAAGACACCAAACGTTCATTTATTAGGTGTAGGGTACTAGGACTAGACCTAAGGGGGTTTTGAGACATATATTACAGCTAGGCGCGCTCCATGGGGTTAGTTGGGAGGTAGTACATTTTAGCGACGAAGACGAGATGGCGGGAAATACATTCGTTCCCGTGACCGTGGATATTAGGTTAGGAGTCTTGTCTTATTACAATTTGGTGCCGTTCGCCAGAATGAAGAGTTAGAAGCTCCCGTTTCAATTTGGTGACGTGACTGTGGATGTAGTCTTTTCCATAACGATTTCATGCTGTAGTCGACCAGGATGGGTGCAGCAGCCTCCGGAGCACTCCTGGGTCTTCGGTTGCGCGTATGGTGTCTGGAATAGGTTCAGTGGCTTCTGGCCACAATTTGTTGCAACGTGAAATGGAGTGTGATCTTGTCGGATACTTGGACTCTTCATCTATTCTTCTAATTTTTACTAAAGTCTTCACCTGAAGAAAAAAAAAATATATACATTAAATTTTATTTAAAATTGTCCTAAAAATATGAGGCGGTAAGAAAAACGTAGTTAGGAAGGAATGCAAGGCTTGTGTATTGAAAATCCAGAACGTAAAATAAAACTCTGGGGGTAGTGTTAATAAAATAAAAAAATGAATGAAAATCCGGAATTTAATTTAAAACCCTGGGGGTAGACATTTTTAAGAAAGCAATCATAAACGAGATCGATGAAAATAACGAATTTACGAATAAATAACGTGCGTCCATAGGCTACGACATTATTTCATCATCAAATAGACAGGGTGTTTGTTTGTCACCACTGTGAATCGCTGAATTCATTGTAATTTAACTCTTAAATAAGAAGCGTCCATAGGCTACGACACTATATCATCATCAAATAGGATGTGTGCTTATTTGCCACCAAAGTAGATACATAACTTGAACACATTAGAATTACACTCGTAAACGATAAGCGTCCACAGGCTACAGCAATAGATCATGAATATCATCATCAAATGGGCTGTGTGATTGTTTACCACCGCTGTAGATCACTTGAATGTATGAGAATTAAACTTATAAATGATAAACGTCCATAGGCTACAGCAGTAGATCAGAAATATCATCAATTAGGCCGTGTGCTTGTTTGCCGCCATTATGGATCACTTGAATTGTAATTAAATATAAATAATAAAAAAATAAAAAAGTTCATAAATATCAGCAATAGATCATCAGGTGGACCATGTGCTTATTTGCCACCATCAGGCAACGCCAGTAATACATCGGATTCAAAATCAGAAACAAAAAGCGTCCATAGGCTAAGGCAACATCAAATGAACAGTGTCCCTGTTTGCAACCGTCATAGATATCGAAGTTTATAAAAAATCATGATAATGAAGCATCCCTAAGCTACGACATGAGAAAACCATTGAACGCTTCATACACTTGATTATCATTATCACCATCCTAACTTACTATCAGAATTTAATTAATATATTGCAAATTATTTTAGGCATGTAGCATTTAAAGGGTTCATGAGCATGGGAGGGTTCAGTGAATTCAAATAAAAATAAAAATCCTCTCCCATTATCAATTTAGATGACTGTACCTAGCAGGATATTTTATACATCAGTGAAGAGTAAAGGTTCCGAAGCAGTGAAAGAATTTTTAGGTTAACTTAGTTGAACATAAGTTTAAAGAATATTATTACAAATTATTTTAGACATGTAGCATTCACAGGGTTAACATGAGAAGGATTAAGTGGATCCATGAAAGCGATACTCTTCTTCATTGCAAGCTGACGGTACTTAGTGAAAAATATCACGGAAGTTTACTAAACAGGGAAGTTTTATCAAGAAATTGCATTTCCATACATACATGCATGCATAAATGTGAGCCCACATTCCAAGTGTCTATAGACAGATCACATACAAATTGATTTCAGGAGAACTTTTAACAAAAGTAGGCATTTCATAAATTTAATACTGTTCCGAATGTTCTGAACACTGATAATAGCATATAGTGGCCTAACTTCATCATCATCATCATATCAGTCGATAGATGTCCACCGCTAGACATGGACCTCCCCTAGGGAATGCCACAATGACTCCTACAGCCTTTACTAGATCATCTGTCCATCGTAGCTCGATCTTATGTTAAGAAAAATAATTACTTGTTAAGTGCTCATAAATTTCAAGAACTACAAAACAAAATTTGACAGTAAAGGATGACACTGCATTCTTAATATTATAATAATAGTAGATTTAGCCATCATCAAAATCATCATACTAGTATTATTCTAGTATGGTTGCATCTTGGGTTCCTGTGAGAACGCATTCTAAATACGTAAAGACTGAACGCAACCGAAAGAATGCTCTCTTTCGCACCTCGCTCGGTCTCGCTCTCTCTCGTGACTACCGCTAGAAATTAATGGCGTATGTGGATATAACACAGTGTATTAAATTACCAATAAATACTGCGTTTAATTAATCGCACGTTTTATTCATTGAGATATCACAACTGGCGACGAGGATCGTTCGAACAGTAAAATAAAATCAGATTAAACCTGTGAAAGTGATTTTAAAGTTAATATAGAGATAGAGCAGCCATTTTGAGTTCTAAAGCTTCGCTGCGCGCTGGTATCATGACAAGAAAAAACAAATGACGCAAAGCAGCGAAAAAATTAGTGAAGAATTAATAGAAGAATTGGAAAAAGGCAAAACCAGTTTTATTTATCTCTGCAACAAGGATCAACTGATTCAACTTGCTGACCACTTACAGATTGACAGCACAAATCAAAGTTTTGATCAGTTACGGAAACTAATATCACAAAACATAAAATCAAAAAACCTCACACAGAAATTAAGAATGTCATACATCGATACGAACATAAAACCATTTGATGGAACTAATTGGGAAGCATTCCAAAAGCAATTGGAATGTCTCATTTTATTGCACGACATACCGGAAGAAAAAAAGGTGCCCTTGTTAATAACAAAATTGACAAGTACAGTTTTTGATAACATTATTAACATATGTGAACCTGGATCGCCAATAAAGAAGACATTCGCAGAATTATGTACGCTTCTAAAAAGAAATTATTCCAACACAAATGCTCCAGCAATAAACAGAGTGGAATTCCGAAAAAGAAACCAAAGCACGAGTGAAACAATAGATCAATACATTGCAGACCTCAGAAAAATGGCAAGAACATGTGGATTTAAGGATACAGAAGATCAAATCAAAGAAAAGTTCATAGATGGGTTAGCATCCAATGTGATAAAATTTGAATTGCTAAAAAATTCGGAGTTCTCATTAGAAAAATTAGTAATATTGGGCAGAAGTATTGAAGCAGCTGTGAATACGACAAATACGGCGGAAACTATGGAACCTAAGAGTGTAGCACCAATGTTTAAGAACACCAGTAGTTACAGAAACACAAACACGACTAGAAGAGGACATGGCAGGGGAGGCTTGGCAGGTACAAATTCAAAAATGTGTTATTGTTGTGGGAAAACGAATCACATACGTGCGGAGTGCTCATTACAGAAGAAGTATTGTTCGGAATGTGGACGACAGGGACATATATTTAGAATGTGCTCAAACAATAAAATGCAACGCTCCACGAACATGGTCACTACAGATAAGAACAACAGGAGCAATGCGGACAATGAAGAGATACTGGATGGTTCCTTACCATGTTTATTCCAGGAGTATGAGGTACTATCACTAGGTGTAAGTAAAATTCCACCACATTTTGTAACCTTAGATGTTGAAGGGGTTAAGATAAACTTCCAGCATGATTCGGGATCTGATGTTACAGTTATTCCTATTAACTATGTAAACAAATATTTTCCTCAAAAGGGAATACAGAAGTGTAACACTATTTTTAAGAATTTTGATCAGAGCATATCTGAACCAATAGGAATCATAAAAAACCTCACAGTAACTTATAATGCAATATGTGTAAAATTGACAACTTTTGTTGGCAATGAAAATATGCCTTGTATATTGGGTCGTGACTGGATGTACCAACTAAAGCTGTGGCCACTTAATTTAAATGAAAATGAAAAGAAAACTCATCATGTTAATGTACAAGAATGTAATACATCTGTTAAAACTGTTTCAGAGGCAGAGCAATTAATAAAAAGAAGGTTCGCAGAAGTATTTTCACCAGGCTGGGGAAACTTCAAAGGGGAGGAAATATCTTTAAAATTGAAACCTGGTGCTACTCCAAAATGTCTACCAGTAAGGCGAGTGCCCTTTTCACTTCGGGACAAGGTAAAAAATGAGATCTCTAGGTTATTGGATAATGGTAGAATAGAGCCCATAGAGCACAGTCAATGGGGAACCCCAGTTGTTCCCATTCTAAAATCAGATGGATCAGTACGTTTGTGTGGGGACTATAAATTAACCCTTAACCCTAATCTGGAGATGGACCATTTTCCATTACCACATATTGATGAAATAGTTCACAGCTTGAAAAATGGACAATATTTCTGCGAACTGGACCTCAAAGAGGCATATTTACAAGCACCACTCAGTAAGAATTCACAGGAAGCTACTGTGATTGTAACAGAGTCAGGTACATTTAAATACAAATATCTCCCATACGGAGTGAACACCGGGCCCAGTTCCTTTCAAAGGCTGATGAGCAATAAACTAGCAGAAATACCTAATGTAATAGTATTTATAGATAACATATACTTGTCAGGAAAAGATGTAAAAAGCACATTAGAGACACTAAGTAGAGTTCTAGAAAAATTAAAACAATGTGAATTCAAACTAAAACCTGAAAAATGTAAATTATTTCAAAAACATATTGACGTGTTTGGTTACAGAATTAATAGCAATGGGATTAGCATAATAAAAGAAAATATTGAACCTCTTTTGAAAGCACCGCCACCAACCACCTTAACATTATTGAAATCCTTTCTAGGTAAAATTAATTATTACTCGCGTTTTTTAAAAGACATGGCAGGTATATTAACGCCTCTCTATGACTGCACAAAGAAAAATAAATTTCAATGGACACAGCAGTGTGAACATGCTTTTAAAACAATTAAACAAAAATTAGCATCTGCTCAAAATCTGAGGCATTATGATCCAGATTTGCCATTAATATTAACATGTGATGCATCACAAGTTGGAGTGGCAGCGGTGATTTCAAACCGGGAAACAAATGGAACTGTCAGACCAATTGCATTTGCCAGTAAAAAATTAAGCCCCGTTGAACAAAAATATTCGGCGATAGATAAAGAAGCATTTGCCATTGTATTCGGAGTGACCAAATTTTATAATTATACATATGGACGTAGTTTTGAGCTGGAAACTGACAGTTCTGCTTTAGTGAGAATTTTTAGCCCCAACAAGTCAATACCAAAAATGGCTGCTAAAAGACTAACACACTATGCAATATTTTTGTCTGCATTTACATATAAAATAAGACACATAAGAACAAGTCTGAACCCGGCAGATTACATGTCACGAACAGTTGAAAATAGTCATAATGATGTTGTCTTACACAAACTATGTAAAGAAGGGGATATTGGAAACATGTTTTATACTAATAGCAGTGAATTAGAAGAACTGGATTGGAGACTGATAAAAAGGGAAACAAGTAAGGACAGTAAATTGTCAAAAGTAATACGCTACCTTGTGGATGGATGGCCAAGGAAAGAAATTATAGACTCAGACCTATCACCCTACTATAATCGAAAAGATGAACTTAGTACAGATAGAGGTTGTTTATTCTGGGGGTACAGAATCATAATCCCACATTCTCTACAAAGTAAAGTATTACAAGAGACACACAAAAGTCACTTTGGGATTGTAAAAATGAAAGAAATAGCCAGGTCATACTTTTGGTGGCCTGAACTAGACAAAGAAATAGAGCAGGTAACAAAAAACTGTATAGCTTGTCTAACTAATAGTAAAAACCCAACAAAAATTGTAAAACTTTGGCCAGTGGCACCCTCTGCCTGGTACAGACTTCATGCTGATTTTATAGGTCCATACAAAAAGAAAATGTTTCTCGTAGTCATTGATAGCTATTCGAAATGGGCTGAAGCATTCATTATGAATGATATAACTACAAAAACAACTATAGAGATATTCAAAGGATTATTTGCTCGATTTGGTTATCCACACCAGCTAGTAACTGATAATGGCACAAGCTTTACCAGTATGGAATTTAATGAATTTTGTAGATTGACTCAAATCAAACACACATTTTCACCACCATACCACCCAGCGACCAATGGTGCTGCGGAGAGGTTTGTTGAAACTTTTAAAAACCATCTAACTAAAATAATGGACAGTGGTGCCACCATGTCTGCAGCCATGAATCTTTTCTTGTCTGACTATCGTAGCACACCGCATAAAAGCAATGGTGTGACGCCAGCTCGATTAATGCTGGGGAGGGAGATCAGGAGCAGATTTTCACTGTTGCGACCGCCTCCTATTACAAGTGTACAACATGATAACCAGATAAAGCAAAACAATTACAGCAGTGGAAACCGAAATGTGAATTTCCAAAAGGGTCAGATGGTTATGGTTAGGGATTACCGTAAGGGGTATAAGCCATGGATTAAGGGAATCATAGTCGAGGAGTCTGTACCCGGAGCCACCTATTTAATTGATGTAAATGGTTCAGTTTGTAAAAGACATGTAAATCAAATGCTGGAATGTGGGGAACAAGTCTAACATTACCTTTTTTAGGTTATAGATAGAATTAAGATTTTCAGATTTATTTTGTGGGCGGGGAGAGTGTGAGAACGCATTCTAAATACGTAAAGACTGAACGCAACCGAAAGAATGCTCTCTTTCGCACCTCGCTCGGTCTCGCTCTCTCTCGTGACTACCGCTAGAAATTAATGGCGTATGTGGATATAACACAGTGTATTAAATTACCAATAAATACTGCGTTTAATTAATCGCACGTTTTATTCATTGAGATATCACAGTTCCGCTGCCTGATTCCAAGAGGTTGGCGTGGGCACTGGTTTTTGCTGATTTTATTGCTATCTGATTTCGTTAGAACGTTTAGTCTCTAATATAAATAAATAATTAGTTACCTTGAAAGAATAGAAGCAGATACTGGAGAACTGGAAAGTGTAGGACTCGACAAGTCAACAGTCCGGACCCTGAAAATAGAAAATTAGCCAAATGTAACTAAAATCAGGAAATTCGTATCCTATCTAATGATTTAGGGTTATTTTTTTTAACTAGTTTGTTATGACAGAAAAATGAAAGGGAAATAATTGAACTTTATCAAAATTGGAATTTCTCCGAGTGAGAACGATGAATTATTTTTTCATTTTTATATTAATTTCTGATTGTGGGTCAGTTACACTTTAATATCACTCTAGAATAAAATAAACATTATGGTTACTTACTTGGATATTAGGAGACAGCAATGCTTTTAGATAGGAAAATCATTAGAGCTGTTATCGCTGGATAGTGCCATGCCACGGTTCTTCGGTTTGAATTGAGGTACATGTGCAGATGGTCTAGAATGTTGTTGCAGCTAGCTAGCACGTTTCATTATTCAGAAAAAGCTGAAAAATAAATAAAGAGTATTGGATAATTCTTGAGGGTAAAGAAAATTTTGCAGTTCGAACAGGGCAGAAAGAGAAATTATACAATTTTAACCAGACAAATCATAATTGGAGGAAATTTGGCATTGTTTTTAGCATTCACATACATACAAGGTGTAATTTATCACTGTGTGTGTATGTTAGGAAAATCATGAAGGATAATGGGTTCGGAAAATGATTTACTATGTAAGAAGATCATCTCGGGTAAAACATGGTTATTAACTTCAAAATGTCTCTCATTAACATACAAGGGTCTTTTAGCTAATCCTCGATAAAATGTTTTCATGGAGATAGTTTTTAATCACGCGTTATTTCCATTCCATATATGGTAAATTATTATTGAAGTGAACACTATTGCGTCATGTTTTATTGCGGCATGACAATTGCAAATGGAAAATATGAATAGCAGACAATGCGTGTATAACTATAGTAATTCAATGAAAACTCACCAAATTCTTGCTGGAGGCGGATTTGACTCAGCAATTCATGGAGTCGCGGATGGCGGGAAACGGTTTTATTTATGGGACGTCTGTACTAGTAAGGCTAAGGAGATTTGATTTGTTGTGATGTACGCTTAGCTACTTCACGGAGGGTACTCATGGGCGTGCCTTTGCTGAATAACACATTATTTCGAGAGTTTGCAAATACGCAGTTTTTCATCACTATGTACAAGATCACAATAGAAGTTAATGCCAGGAACGAGATTCACATGACATGGTCCTAAATTATAAGTAATTGTGTGCTTTAGACTATAATCAATCTTTAAAATAACCCCAGAAACAGAAATTAAGTAACTAATTAATAAAATGAATGCACGAATACCATTGACGACCATTGTGAAAGACGCGCCGAGAAAAAAAGGAAAAGATAAAAAAACCCTAGATCATATCTTCTTAGTAGTCTGTGGAACAGATCGTAAGACTCTTTCACACCAGCCTGGCTGAGGTGATGGCTTATGCCGTCGCGTTTTATGTGACATTTCAGTACATTTTGGCCATATAGCGTAGCGGTATGAGCTGTCGCTATCATGCTAGCCAGGCAGGAGTACCTTGTTCACACGTTTAATTTTGTGATATAGCATGGATATCAATACTATAGCGGTTTTCAAAATTATTTTAAAAGAAATTAATAAAATAAAAGCATTTATTTCTATGAAACTACTATACTATATCTATGTTTATTTCGGATAAAGTAATCTATAGAGTGTTACTATTACAAATTAACTTATTACGTTTTATTTTGCTTAAATTATTGTCAATATCGTGACATGAGGTATCATAATAAAATAATTATCGTGTAAAAGGCCCTATTATTATTGTAACAATACCGGGATGTCAATATTATTTATTATCACATTATTCGGGATTGTTTGCATTTCGCTACAATGTTAGTCACTAAACACGTGAAACCACAGCGTGAAACGTGTCGTGTAGACCCGGCTTTAAGGGTAACTGCGCTTATACAATCGTGTTCACCATTCACCTCGCGATTCGCGCGAATGTGTAAATGTCATTGCGTTTTCAATTAGAAAAAAATATCCGTGAAATTTAGTAACATAAGTAATGTCATTAATTGCACACATAATTAATTAAATATAATGTTATTTGTAAATTTACACAGAATAAAGAAATTAATAAACGTTTCGAATGAATGCGATACTAGTGATCTCTTGTGGTGATTAGAATCAAAGATCGAATGTTGAAGTTTGTTGTCGAGAAAACTGTTAGGCTATTTTGTCGTTAGATGGCGTCTTAACTTTTATCATAAATTATCTCAATAAGTCGTAATTAGTATTCAAAAATGAGAAGAATAAGAGATTACTAACCCTATAATGGCTTCGAGCACGTTTAAGAAGTTGCATTATTGTATTTCTAAGACAATTTAGTTTGTAACTTTAGCAGTGACGTTTGGGTAAACATTTTATTAACTACTCTACGTTAGATAGCGTGCTAATGTGGTGTTAATCAATAAAATCATGATCAGTTTAAATTATGATAAAAGGATAAATAAGTAGATTATTTTTACATGATTGATTACATAAAAAAATGATATGTAAGTTCAATTGAAAGATTATACAAATGTCATTTTAATGTAAGTTTAGGCATGAAATAGAACTTAGATGAACTACTCACCGGTAGAGGACACTAAAGGGAACCTTAGTGCTTTGTGTATTTATTAGTACCAAATTGCCAAAAATTGTCGTAAAATGTTATTTTCTACCTCATACTATACCTTTTGCATAAACAATTTAGCAGATTGAAGTGCTTAAGAGATTAAATTATGGATTATTCATTACTCAGATAAAAATATTGGGATCTTACTTACTATAAATTGCCTACAATTATTAGTCTTGCCAAGGCACTAGTGTGTACTTCTTTTTGCATTTGATTGAGTTGGGCTAGCTTCATACAAGCTATGGGTGGAAAAGGATTTTAGGATGATATAGCTACAATGATTGAGTGAACATAAATGAGTGGGTAAAAGCTTTAAGTTATTAATTATTTGGTCATATTATTTTTGCACTGAATTATGGTAATTCATTTAGCTATAGGTATATGCAATACCAAACCTTATTTCAAGACAAGCTAGTATGAATAGTAGGTATCTTTCATTATAATAGGGAGTTCATAAAGAAGGTTCATATGTCAGGCTGCATTCCTATTCTTTATTAGAGCTTATGTAAGAAATAAAAGATGCGGCAGATTTATATTTAATGAGTGCAATAATAAAACACAGTGAAAAATGAATGTTTAATGAAAATGTAGCATAGGCCACATAAATATATAGCATACTAAGAAACAAGCAGTCAAGTTCATGAAATCATACTGAAGAATTAAAGATAAAATGCAAACACAACACATTCTATGTTTTACAATGGCTTGTATGCTACACATTTTTATTGTGAATAGTTCATAGTACAATATGTAGAATGAGATTATAGGTTTTGTGAGAAAGCAGGATTACAGTCAGGAGTAGGGAAGCTTGTTTCCGGGATCAGGGTTTCTGTAACACAAAATATCAATGATTAGTTAGCGGAATAAGTATGTAAGTAAAAGGGGGACAAAGCTTTGCTCGTGTGTACCCGGAAATTAGAGCTAGCTAGATAAATTTTTCGCCCTTGTGAACAATTTTAATGGTAAATTTATTGAAATAGTTAGAGTGGGTTTCAAGATATTAATTACAAACAAATAATTTTACAACTGTTGTTTATGTACTAATAAAGGGATAATGTGAATAGTCAGGACATAGCTAAAAAACAGTATTTTTGAAAAAATAAAATAAAAAGTTATGATGAAGCGACAGCTTTGAAAAGGATATATTGATGATCTGACGATTATATTTGATATAAAAATAAATTGAAGCTTATATTATATATAATTAATCTTTACATTTTTATTATATAGTTAATAGATATATGGGGATGTAAGTATGTATGTACAAATAACAATTGATGTATTGGGCTAAATGGGTTCAGAGACTATTTTCACTGTTTGAAAAATGTATGAAGTTTGGTCATATGTTTGGTTTGCTAATCAAAATCATAGTAAAATGAGGGATAAAATGAAAAATATTTGGTAATTATAATCAAAATAGGTGATACTCACAGTTCAGAAAAGGTGAAGCCGGTGCCTGCACATTGCTAAGTGATGTAGAATTTTGTTGAACTACAAATATTGTTTTCTTTGGCTGGGTATTTGACTGCAATTAGAAATATGATTATTAGTTCAATGGGTGTCTGTACGTCAAGTAGGTATGTATGTATTTTTTTTTACTGAACACATCAACAAAACAATAATTACATTTTAACTTTGAGTCTGTTAATTGGCATAATTTAGTAATAACATAGTGATATGTTTCAGCGTATGATCAAATTTTCATTTAATGTATGGTAAAGGAAATGTGCGCATGAGCATTGGTAACTTACATAGATTTTTCAGTATATAGAGATCATTGGGACGGGTCGTTTAAATTTGTAGCCTTAGATTGACTCATAACTTCATTTAGGGCATAATTGTTTGAATTTTCACATGATAGTAGATGATTTTCGGCATGTTTAACATAAGTTTACTGCGAAAACAAAAGGGAATTAGGTTATTATTATGGTATGGCAGTTAAGTGACATTTGATTGTTCACACAGTCTTATACTTACATTTACGACAAGGAACAGGATGGTGAGGCTTAATTGCTATTTCCTAGAGCTCAATGCTAGGACACATCCATGTAAGCGTAAATAATCCATAAGCGATGCTGAAAACAAGATTTGAAATAATGTTAAATAAAATTTGCGATATAACATAGAAAAATAAAATAGTTATGCAGATATGGTTTAAAATAGTACTCACCAGTAATATATATTTGTTTTTCTCTCATGTAAACTTAACTTTGTCTAAATATTGTTTGTATTTCCACAGGAAGACATTTTGTTAGTATCAATGGCGGTGACCGGCGTATGCGTTTACGGACGGTTGTCAACTTGTCAATGACGTTGACGTTGACACATGATGGAATAAGAGTGACAGTGACACTTGGCATGAGCTGTTTCGGGCACTAGTTTAATCGTCATAAGCAAACGATCAATTTTTCGGGCACGAGTTTAGAATGTTGGCAGTTATATTAGATGCAATGGTTAAATCTGAACTATCCATTAGTATAGGAAATATTTCGCACTTTTTTTTTTATAAGGATTTTGCGACAGTAACAGTAGAATCAAGTCATGTATCCCTTTCTCTCGGTCGATTTGGTATATGACCGTCTCGCTCAGTAGTGGTTTGGCTGATTCTTTGGGGTACTGAGAAAAATGCTATTTCGGGTTTGTGAGGAGTTTGAGATATTGGGATTTTACACAGATTCTTTCACAAAACAATTGTCGTTTGTATATAATATTCCTTTTTGTCTTAGATACATTATTGAAAGCAAAACGCTGATATGATGTGATATTTGATCGATATAGCGAGGAAGGGTAAATGGTTAGGCTGGTATATATATAGGTTGAGGGCCTCAGTAAAACATTTCTTGCACATCAAGGTATTTCATATTTTTTTTAATCAGTAGATAATAAAATTAAATGAAAAGTCAAGTTCCGTTTTATATTTTAATAGTAGGTGGTAGTAGAATCTAAGGGTTATTCAATCGGGGGGTAGAGGATTTGATTAGTTGTCCTATGGGAATTACTTCTATGTTAGTTTATTATAATTATTATTATTTAAAAAAAAAAATAAGTGGGTACGTAATAAAATTCTAGTTGGGTTTTATTATTATTGACATTGCGTCATATAACTTGAAAAGAGCAATATTTATATTGTGGTTGTACTTATGGAATTTTGTTTGATTGATAGAAGCTGAGCGTTAAAGATAAGAGTAAAAGAATGACTGGTATGTGCAGGAATGAAGGTGAAAAATGAGTCGCCATAAGAGGATGTTTGCTAGAAAGGCAGTGACAGGAGAGTGTGAGGTATGAATGGGTTTCTTCCAATTGGACGAGATTTAGAGTACAATCTAGATTTGTTGGTAACTGGTCCCTCCAAATGATACACGATGTGTTACCACAGTAATAGGAGCTAGGTTAAAGTCATAATATGACAAGGTCTTTTTGAGACTTACTGTGTTGACACAGACTCCACTCGAGCTATTTATAGCTATCTTATTGGGTATACACACCTCACATTGGATAAAATAACTGATATATATATTTATGAACACTTGTCGTCGACCAATTCTGAGTACTATGAATACAACACGAATTGGGTGGTACGTTATTATTACAATTTTGTTTTATAATAAAAAAAAGTTCGGTGGACATGTATAAGTAAACATATGTGCAGAACAGTAATAGATAAATGATATTTATTTTTAATTCATAAAGTAATAATGATTTTTCTTATTTAGTCATCATTACATATTATTATGGTTACATTCAAATTATTGGATCACATGTATAAAATCATGGGTCATGATTTTAATACCTACAGAAGGAAACTATCGGTATTTTATTAATTATTACCTACTTACCTTATTAAAATTTAAAAGGAGTCAGTCAGTTGGTTATTTTGTTCAAGTGAAACATACGCCAATGGGATAGGCTGGGGTATTTCGGTGATGGGGGGATGGATTGAGCCTTGATTCTGGCGATTGAACGCTTTAAGTACTTATCAAACACTTTTCTGTCTTGTGTGGGGAGCCTATGCGGGATTTGCTTATAGGGAGGACAATGTTTCCTAGAGGCGCCGTCTGGACAATGTAGACACAGTCTCGGGGTAAATCTCCTTAGTCGAGGTCATTAGGACTTACCAGTCTCACAAACTTGGTACCTCTGACGAGACAGGAAAACTTGAGGAAAAAGTTGTCAATGGTTATTGTTGAGGTTTAATGGTTCATTCACCCTTACTGGAGTATCGCGTCCTCTCACTATTGGTCTAAACACTCACCACACTAAAGTCACCCTTCTGGAGGGATTGAGATATCAATAAGTTGAAACTTTTCAAGTATATAGTTAAGTAATTTCTTATTGTAGAATGTTTTACATTCCATTTATTAAGATTTTTATAACTTTCGTTAATTGGATGAGGTTAACGATGACTTTTACAGACAAGATCTGAGAGATCTCATCTTTCAAACTCACCGGGGGGTAGGCTGTAACATAACACAGCTCGCTGGTCATGTCACTTTCATATTAAAATAATTTCCCAAGGGACAGCTGATTACATTCATATTTTTTCTTAAAAATCATTATTAAGTTATAAGGCATAATTGAGAGACTTGGCGAGGACACTGCCGTGTCCCATATATAAGGTCGATCTATATATCTAAATAAAGTTTACCTAAAGTAAAAGCATTAGCGTTAAAAAACATTTGTAAACAGAATTCATACGAAATAAATGGTTAACATTACGTCCGAATACCTTTATTTATACCAGCTTAATCTATAACATAATATAAATACCACACTAGAAACAAATCTTTTACCTAATTTTTACGTTATTACTTACTTCGCATCAAGCTAAGACAAAGCACTCGGTAAACGAATTTCAACTCTATTCGTAAAGGCCTAAGACCTATTTCTTACCTTATTACTTGCCTCCCTTCAAATAAAGATAAATAACCTGTCGGGTGTCATACGATTTTCAACCTTATTAGTATGGGCATAAGGTGCATCTACTCGTAAGAATAGGGCGTTACAATCTCTAATGACGGAAGGAGTGGGCGTGGCGCAATCCACCAATAGGAAAATGTCCAAGGTGTCCACAGTGTCCAAGATGTCCACAGTGTCCACAATGTCCAAGATGTCCACAGTGTCCACAGTGTCCACAATGTCCACAGTGTCCAAGGTGTCCACAGTGTCCAAGATGTCCACAGTGTCCAGGTTCGGATAGTATAAAAGGCGGAATTAGGGCGGGAGCAAGTCAGTTGAGTTTGGTCGGTCGGACTGTCGGTATCTCTGGCATTGCGTTATCAGTGTATTTTCGTGTTACTTACGGGAGTGTTCTTATTCATTAAGGTCGAAATTCCCGTGCGGTGCGGAAGCTCTGCCCGGTGGGGAATCTCTCCTTGTTTTTAATTTATTTACTTACTCTTTCTTTTATGTGGTTGTGATTATTTATATAAGCCGGGCAGATCGCCGTCCATGTTTGCGGTATACTTGCGCGGGGGTGCACGGTGTCGAGCCCTGTTTTGCCCTGGAGTAACGAGGTATCGTCTGGCGTCATCACTTTGCCAGCGTGGATGGCGCGTCTGGGCCCCTCCATGCCCGATGCCGGTTGCTGAGTGGAGGTGAGAGCGGCCATGGTTTGGGTTGGCGCGAGGGTGTGCGCTCCGCTCGCAGAGGTTCGCAATATTCGAGGTATGGTCTTGAAGTATTTATGTATCGATTACTTTTATATACATCTATAAATGCCCTTTGGTTGTGCGAGGGAAGGCATTTATACAGGCTGATGGTTTTTGCAATCCTCAGTTTAGCAGACTGAACTTTTATAGTTTAGAGTAGGGAAAACACATACTTATTTGAAGCTAAAATCCAGAATTGGTATTAATTTCAAATATGCAGATTATGGCAATATTTAGGGAAGAGATTTAGGATTAATTTCACACACTAAAGCTTGGGTAATAGGTTTCTAGCAGATTATTCTAGAACTTATATTCTAGGGCTATTTAGGTGACCTAAATATGGGAAACAAGTTTATAGGGTGATTTAGGGAACAAATAGGTATGGGACTAGTAGTGGTAGGGTACATGTGTAGTATTCCTCTGATTTTGTATTCTAGGTTACAGCTGTGAAGACTTAGGTCTTAGGCATTTAGGTGGTCTAAATATAGGTATCAGAATAAGACTACCAGTTGTAGGATGTTTTAGGGATAAATAGTTGCAATATCAGCTAAGATCTTAGGCATTAGAGGTCTAGGTTTCTGGTATCAAGGGTTCGAAGTGCTGAGTCTTCTTTTATTTATAACTAAAGGCATTCATAATAAATTATAGATAGGAAACCAATTTATTCTGGAATATGGAATAAATTGATTTAGGACCTAATGGTGAGGCGGAGCAATCCATTAGTTGTTGGTTACTGTGAGTAGATGAAAGCTCGTATCAGTAACTAACCAGTAACAGTTCACTTCTTCACGATCAGACTCAGAACTCCTGACCTTCATATATCAGAATTGGTAGTGTTAGAGCTTACTGGCTGTTAGGGACCCCTAGGGCTCAGAGGTTTTAGCACCTCCAAGTGAAATGGTTAGTTAGAGATGATTCGCAATCATCTATAAGACTTGACTAATGAGCTTATTCTCATTAGGGAGTCTAGATCGTTTTAGCTTAGCATAGAGGTCATGCCCCATCCTACCGGTCCAGTAGCACGGTATGGAAGCCAGAGGTCGCTCCATACCACAATAAGCAATCAAAATTATTCTTAGCTAGCTAGGATATCAAGTACCAGAGTTCTATGTATTAGGCAAAATTAGGAAATAATTTTGATTTTAGGGAAACTGAGTGGCTTTTAAGGAAAATTTTGCCTTTCTTTAAAAACCCAATGGCTACTGACACCGGCAAGAGACCAGGATAGGTTAAGGTTGGGGTTAAATTACCACAAACAATAATTATTTATCCTATTTTGAACTCTATGAACTTCGGAATAGCCAAAGTTCAATAATTAATTTTCCTTGTAGCAAATAAAGTTCTATGTGTAGGAAAGTTAGCATTAGTAACGATTATGAGTAGCTAGGCTAAATAGGCTTCATTTTAGGTAGGTCTAGGTAAGCTAGGTATTTGAGGAGTCCAAGGGTTTGACAAGTAATCACATTAAAGATCATGGGTTCTTACGGTTCACAACACTACGGGGTCCTACCACAGACGATCACATTGGCCAAATCTTCGTTAAACCTTAGCTTATCTAAGGTTAGGAAATAAAGACACCAAACGTTCATTTATTAGGTGTAGGGTACTAGGACTAGACCTAAGGGGGTTTTGAGACATATATTACAGCTAGGCGCGCTCCATGGGGTTAGTTGGGAGGTAGTACATTTTAGCGACGAAGACGAGATGGCGGGAAATACATTCGTTCCCGTGACCGTGGATATTAGGTTAGGAGTCTTGTCTTATTACAGCATCTCTCCGTACACGGCGTGAAGGTAAACGACCTATTATACCGATCATACCGACTACGCTTCTTTGAGGCACTTCTTTTGCATAAGCATTTATTAAGATATATTATCGATGTTATTGCTAGATTTATCAACCTTGGAACGTCTAGGTACTGTAGACTAGAAAATATTCTTCAGTATAAAAAAAACATGAGGCCGAAGAGCTAAATGTCATAAACATCATATCAGCCGAAGGACACCTATTACTGCTGGACATAGGCCTCTTCCAATGCATTGGTGGTAAAATGCCATAATCGCCATGCTTGGCATCGGGGTTGGCGATCGCAGTATCTCCACCGCACTCCACGGATGATCCTGCCCATTCCACGGTGGTCTTGGTCGTAGTTCTAGGACTTACCCCGGGCCCAAGAGCTAAATTTAACCATGTTAAATTTGATTGTAATAATATTAAAAAACATGAGTTGCTAGTACCGATGCGCTAAGATATCAACATTTTCTCATTGTAAATTGTTACATCGGCAGATTATTTTGATACCTACGAATATAATATTTGAAATGTTTGTACGTTAGTTGAATAAACGTTAAATTGGCGTAACTGTCACAGCATTTAGCATTAAATAAAATACATCAATCGTCCAATTTCATGAAAACGCGCCCCGGAGTGTTATCACGTATTGTTGTTTATTACAATATGTAATGAACCTCGCTGCTCAGGGTCTCTTCCTGGCGAATTGTTCATTTATATCGCTCTTCCGGTAAATGCTAATATTTTCTTTGTTAAGTCTTAATTAGCTTTTTAAAAACTAAAATAAATACTAATAATTCGAATATACCACTTCATCTATTATTTATTTGGCTTTAGACTACATTAAATTGTTAAGCATTCCATTTGTTACTATTTGTAACTTTTAAGTTAAAACGGACGCAGTAATACAGTGCTAAAGTATCTTTTTAATTACTTTACTCAATTTCGATCAAGTGAAAACAGCATTGCAAATTTATCCGGTAAGAAATTAATATCCTGGTGAAAGTGAGCAAGTATTTATAAACTTTATATAAACGACGGTCCTTATTCGTTTCTGCTTATTTTATGAGTCTGAGATAAACATCCCTCTTCTACCCTTTTTTTTATTTACCTGTTTTCTGGAACGTACATTGGTAATTTGTACTCATTCAATTTAACATTTGGCAGCGGTGGTTACAAGTATCATAAAAGTAAAAACTACTTACTATAGCTTTGTTTATTATTTTTATATTGATGCTAAAAGACGTGGGATTACCTCTCTACCTTCAGCCTTGTATTTTTCCGTTACTATTTTGCCATAAGCATAATTACTCTTCTTTGAAAGAAACACATCTAGTTTTCCCCGCCTCAAGTGGTTTGTAGAAACTAATGGAACGGCGGCGGGTTTCTAATATTTGCAATGTTCTCACGCGAGCCCGCGCGGTACGAATGAACTAAGTATGAGCGGTTTTTGTGACAAATGCTCAACTGGTATGTGATTTCTGAAATACTGTTAAATCGGTACCAATTCAAGTTGCCGCCAGCCGCCATCAGATGAATCCGAACGAACAAACACAAACATCTGAACAAGATATTGTCAAGGCATCAGAGTGCATGATCATTTATTTATTTATCATATATTTCTAAACACCTTTGTGTGATGGCGATGTACAAGTCGGTGTAAATTTAATCGTTCCATCACATGGTTATTAAACTCCGATAAATTTCGTGCGGAACCTAACTACTAGCAAATGTTGTATTAATTTTTTATAAAGAAACTGTTTGAAACAACTCATCTATGCTCAGTTCATGTCCCTATCTCAGACCAAGTAAAAAATATTTTTTACTTGGTCTGAGCGTTCCGTATATGAGATCGAACGTTATAAATTTGCTGTTTTGAGAATATCACTTTATCATTTGCTTGATGCGCGCTCGCATGCTCACATTTAGCTAAGCACTGCCTCAAGTATAAGACATTAGGTATATTGAGCTGGAGCATCTGAAATAAAAATATATCAGTTAACGATTACAGAGATTTTAAAACCATTCTTACTCCTGTTATTGAAGTTATGGACACACTAGTACCGATGCGCTGATAAATAACAATGAAATGTAATTTTTGTATTGCCGTGAACACATTTATTTTATTAAAATCATCGGCATAACCGTATCAACAAATATATCGTGTCGCAACAACAACATAAGGCACTTTTCACGGTCGGTTCAATTTGCACGGGTTGCCAAAGCACACACAATAAGTACAATGTCGGCAACTCGCATCATTATTTGCGATAACATTTCGAAATTGGTGAGATTTTTAACATATTATTTTATGCTGCACCTCTAGTATACTCTTTTCCAAGCACGAACGCGTTTGCGTTTAGTCTGTATTTGTACAAATAATTACCACCAAAGGCCACCAGGGGCATTCGCGTTGCCATGCAAATTGATACTAAAACCAAACGCGTTCGTTTGTGTTTATAAATGATTAAAATCAAAAATATTTATTTGTAAGAATACAGTATAATAAGGTCTTAAGCTATAGTGTACAAGGTTCATGTATTCAGCCTGCAAGCAGGTGTACAAATATTTCAATGAATATAATCTATGTATGAAGAATAAAATAATTAAAATAATACAAATTAGATATTTGCGTGAGTCAATTTTTTATGATCTAAGTAGTCTTTAACACTGTAGAAACATTTCTCTTGTAGCCATTTGGTCAATTTGTTTTTAAATATGTCGCCTGTCAATGCTTTTAAATCATCCGGCAATTTATTAAAAAGTACAATGCTCATATTATAGACATTTCTTTTATACCTGTCTTTGTGGCAGCGAGGTTTGTATAATAGAGACATCATATGTGGTCTTGTTTGTCTCTGGATGACTTCGCTTTGTCTACTGAAGTACTCTTGATAAGAGTCAACAAAGACACATACCTCTCGAATGTACAAACATGGCAATAGTAATATGTGTAACTTTCTAAAAAGTGGAATACAGCTTTCATCCATCTTAACATTACTTATTGCCCTTATACACTTTTTCTGTATTTTAAACACTGTATCCAGCTCGATAGAGTTACCCCATAGTATTAGACCGTAAGCAAGTACTAACGACACATAGCCGTGGTAAGCAGTTAGTGCAGCTTCTTTGGATACCGTAACTCTCAATCTCTTAAGTGCGAACACAAAACACAAAAAATATATATGCTAGAGTATTTTCATTCCTATTTGCATTCTGACAAAGCTGTCATCACGGTACAATAAACGTCAATGATGACATAATTTATACGGTGTGCTATGTCAGAATGCAAATACTATAGAGGTACTTATGAAAAAATAAGCAGAGTTCTGGGCCGTAATATTAGTGCAGAGCGAAATTTTCCAGGTAAATCTAACGATAACATTTTTGAAAAACATTGTTATGATATTGCGTAATTAATATTGCTACCTCTTTGAAATAGTGCGAGTAGGTACTAACAAGACGTAGATGGGCACAAAATCTAATTTTAATTACTTTACTAACCCCTTTTTGATGATGTCAAAATTCGTTGACTTAATTACACCAACGGTTAAGTAAAAATGCAACTAACTAGTACCTATTCATTCAATTACGAAAAAAAACTAGAATCATTAGAAACATAACTATAATTATTCTATTTATTTTTTGCGCAACTTAGTTATTAATGATTCTGGCCCAGATTAATACATGTTATGCACTCTACATTATAAAGTCGCACGTCATAATACATTAACAAATAAAAGATAATCAAAAATATGGACGTGTGCATAATGAGTTACCCTACCGATCAAACCATTCTGATTGGTTCTGACAAACGATCGGCATGCATAATTTATACACTGCTTTCTCTTCCTATCTAAATATTTCTACTGATCTAAATTTAGAGGACAGATTAGGTAGGTAAGTATAAAACTGTGGCGCCGGCGCCGCCACCCGAGGACTAGGAGCACATAAGTATAGATAACATAACTTTAATTATATACATTTTTTATTTAATTTTCTTGCAATGTAAGTGAAAAGCAGAGTATATAACTCGTGTGTAAAACACATTTTATCCTCTGCGTTATATCGACCCTCGCTTGCGGCTCCGATCGATTAATTGTCTCGGATGAAATGGTTTGCTTTATGCACTTGTTGGACAATCTACTATAAGACCAATATATAGGTAGTACTACTTACACGAACACGTAGCCGCGCAAACCGTCTCGCCTCCTCTTTAGAAGTTTGTAGAAAAGCTGTCATGCATAATGATAATCATAAACTTATTTTAAAACATCATGGCTCGTCTATACAAACTGCCAATTACATTGCATTATTCTCGAATCGCGTGTTCGATTCCGTTCACAACCGACGTAATCATAACAGTCGGTGAATTACGCTAGGCATCTCCGGAGAAAGTTCTGGGTCAACACTCACTGCCACCGCCGTGGTTACGTAACGTGGGAGAAGCAGTACAAACAACGGTCTATTGTGGTTGTGGCTGCGAAATTAACGGTAATTCAATGAAGTTGATAAAATCATTATCGACTTCTAACCTGCTTCCAGACAAATTGACGAGTTTTCAAAAGGCTCTGAGATTTTCAAGTCACGTTTTTATCCATAGGTAATTTATACGCAGGTTATCTGAATGTTGTTGCCGTTTCGGACTCGGCTTTCAATAATACTGCAATTGTGTCTTATAGTGAGTTTATTAAGTTATTCTGTAACGCAAATAAAGAAATTTCAATACACTTACAAGACCACTTGGCACAATGTCCTTTTCAGTTAACCGTAAGCGAAATATATATTTTATTCAAGACAAAAGCCCGGTGCGATTTTTTACTATGACATTCATGGTATATTCCGGCTTTGTTACCAAGGTATCGTAAACTAAGTTCGCTGAGAATTTCTATCCTTAGTTTTGGATAATCAAACCGGTAGGGAGCGTTTCTGCTGATGCGCGGGGTGAAAGCCGGCGCCAGCGGTCAAGTGTATCGGATGCACTTTCGTTGCAATCGCGAAATGAGATACATACCTGTAGCGCAGCATTTCTGTAAGCAGCTTAGTTAGTTGCAACTCAGAATTTTAATATGTTGACAATAATGAATCTAATACGCCAATATATTACATGCTACTAGAAAGCAAATATGAATCTTACTACTAAAATTATTTTGACAGCGTACGTCATAACCAAAGATCATGGACAAATAGCCATAAGATTACGCCTTGGTCGTTCTTACTCCCTCAGGGTACAACACGCGACACCTTACTTGACACAGGTAGATACGATAAATATAGAATAAGCTGTCAAATATTATAACGCGTAACCTACTTATTCTCTCGAATCTAAACGATGGAGTCGCATAGTCGCATTGTTGTTTTACAGAATTCAAAGTTACTGAAATCTAAACAAACTTGACGACATAGTCACTCTTACACCTGACTGAAGAACATACCTAATAGCTTTCATTCAAAGATCCGCAGTTAGTGAACAAAATTGCCCAGTCCTTGTCTTAATTTTCCTACAGCGTTTTGATCCGTTTCACATAAAACCTAGTCTCATTAAACTAAAATATATTCCCACGGCGGTGTCGCCAACGCGCCATGGTCATCATAACCCGCAATTGAGCAATATGCGAAATTTCGCCACCCGAAAAATTGACCCATTTCCCAATTGCAATAAGCCCTATTACTGCGTCTCACGCATTGTCGTAACGCCATTCTTATTCTGCGCGATTTTTCTGGGAATCGGAGGTCTAATCGGCGCTTTGTTGTTTTATCTAAAGCATCCCTAATCGCGTGTAAATGTTTTAAGTATTCGGAGCAAGAATTTTCTCGCGTCTGGTTGCTTCAGTTCGTACACTAATCGAATTCAACGTAAGAGTGCCTTAATTTCTTCCGTAGGTAGTTAGAAATTAACCAGTATAATTATTAATCTACTAGCATATATAAGGTAGATACCTAGTATTTGAAATAACTTTAACCCCATCCCATCATCAGTGCCCGTAACTTTTGTAGCATTTTCTGTGCAGCGTAGTGGTGTTAACGGAATTGGGATAAATGATTTAAATTCTTATGACTCATTAGCGTTAATAACGTTAATATTAACCTTAATTAACCGTTTAAATTGTATTTGTCCATACCAACTTCGTTAACACCGCTACACTGCACCGAAAATGCTACAAATGTTACGATCACTCACTGCCCATCATGCATGTTTTACGTTTTCGGTTAATGTTGTGTGTGTATCGTTTTTTCAATTGTTTTATGTGTGTAGGTATTGACTTTTCAAAAGTGCTGTTTTATAAGGCCTACATGAAAAAAATTAATAAATTAAAATTGAAATGCTTAGGAGCCCAGACCCATTGTAGGCATAATATTATAGGTACATAAACAGTCAAGAGCAATACGTTATGTTACCCATTGTTTATGATAATATAATCTCTATACCAGTACCTGTACCTAACACCGCTACAAAGACGAATACGTTCGTGTCAGCAGCTGAGAAACAAGATCTCTATCGCTTTCGCTCGACAATCGAACATGCATTGTCACTTCGCATCAACCCCGTTAAAAACGAGCTTATCTAAACACAAAATCTGCACCGAACAAGTACCTGTTGGCTATAAAACCGGAAATCCGGCTCGAAGGACCATGTCAACGTTACATAATTTTCCTGTTTAATGTAAAGGAAATTTGAATGACAATTTAGCAGCTGTCGTTTAGATTGTCTGTAAACTCAGGCTATCTATGAATAAATGTCGTTGCACTCTACATAAATTACGTAACATAAAGTTCCTAACATCATTGGTAGATACTTATTACTTATGTATTGTATTCCATTCTAGCACAAATCTATTAAGTTCGTAGCGAAAAAGTAAATAGAAAACTCGAAAAATAAATAAATACCATTCGTTATTTTGCTCGAACTCTATTAATATGTGGTTGTCTGATGTTTGTAAAAATCATACATAATTATGTACTTAGTCATTATGAGTGAGAGCAAAATCTCAGTGAAAGTATATTGTTTACTATGGCGTTAGCCACCGGGTCATAACCAAGTTTGTTAATGAACAGTACCAATACTGTAATGTACCTATACACCATACCTACCATTGTGCATTGTCCAGCGGGCGTGAAACGAGCGGAAGTTCCACAAGGCATCGTTAACTAGCCGGTAATTATGAAGTAAACAAAGCTTCATAGAACCTGTTAGTCATATTTGGGACGATACCATTGTTGGTTAATGTATGGCAGGTTAAAATAGTTCAAACAATGTCTGCATATGTAAACGATCGAGATATTGGAAAGGTTTTTCCGGTTCTTTTCGGTGTGTTAGACCTTGGTTACGAACGAGGGAAGCGCGCTGAAAAGCGAGATGCGGGCTGCCGGGCTGTCAGACAAGAGGGAAGGCTGCAGGTAAATAAACATTCCATCCCTACGTTTTTATCCGCGCGATTTCCAACGCGAGCGCCATTGTAGCTGATGCTCCTGCGCATCTACCAAAAATGAATTTGCTACGATACGATGCAAGGGATAACTCGTAGTCAAACTAGCTTGCTGACTTGTTGCGCGCCAAAAGTATGACAATCCTAACAATGATTCAGACACAGGCGGCCTTGACGTAGTGGTTGCGCGGCTGACCGCGGCCGCAAGTCACGCCCCCTCCGCTACTGCGCATGCGTGAACGGCCGCGCGGCCTGTTGCAAATTTTTACAACTGACCGCCATTAACTATAGATAAAAAGTGCATAGTTAGATTATATTATATTCAATATAATTAATATATATTTTTAAAAACGATTGCTCAGACATTTATCAGCTAAACAGAGTCAAACTGCAGGCTGAAGTTGACTTTTGAGTGTCCAAAAAAAAAAAAAGTTTATTTTGGTTATTTATGTAACCGGTTTGACGTTTAGTTTGGCGCGAAAATTTACCTAGGCAGCCACCGCAGGCCGCGCCAGTGTGTTGTTGTTGCGGCCTGTCAAGCGGCCTGCGGCCAGCCGCCACCGCAGGCCGCGTCTTTAAATGAGCCGTATCTGCTTTACTCTGTGATCTGTGTTTATATTGTTTACCGTTGTTTTATTATTTTTTCTCATTCTGCTTGTTATATAACTGTTTAATTTTATGTTATTATTATTGTTCTTTTTTTTGGTGCAAAACCAACTTGTTGCCTACCGTGAATTCACTCGACGGCCCATCGGAAGACCAGCGCTGGCAGTAATGCCCGCATTATGCTGAGATGGGACCGTTTCGTGACAAAACAATGTTTGTGTACTATGATGTTATGTTGTTGTGAGTGTTTGTTGGTCACGAATAAACGGTTCTTATTCTTATTTAAAAGACTTTTAGAAGGACTCGATTTTCGAAGAATGTATCACGGATTGAACTGTGACATGTGGGGTTCAAGCTAGTCCTGCAGGATCATGATGGTCCAGTCACCACCTATTTCCTGCATCGTTATTCCAAACAGCCTGTATATTTATTTCTGTTCAATTGTCTGTTCTGTTTTCGTATATATATTTTTGTTGTTTACTGTGGATTTGTACTTGTAGCAAGCAAATAAATGTCTTATATATCTATTTTATAGGAACGCTACAGAAAGCGTTACTTAGATTTACCGTATACATACCGTTACATTCAAACAACACAGAAAACTAACGTCCTCCTCACTGTTGACGATTACAGTTGACTTTTAATTGGATCAGTACCCTAGTACCTACTCTTATGAATAGTACCTATAGTACACGTGTTTTTGACTGAAATGTAACTTTTTTGGAATTGTTATTTGTACCAAAACAAGGACAGACAGAAACAAGGACATTACAGTTGCCTGTATAACCTGGATTGACGTATTGATTGTCAGTAGGTAAGTCAGTAGATTAAGAGTGCGCAGTACGCTCGGTTCTTCATACAAACGTATTATGCTCTCATTTTAAAACGCCAGGCTAGAATAACATGAAACTTAGTAAACACAATGGGATCCGGCATATCTAGGTCGGACTATAGTTTCTGTTGCTTGAAATTGTAATGGAGTAAAAATACAGCGATTATTAAGGTTTTCATACAAGCCGTAAAAAACTCAAAGAGCCGCTGTATTTTTTTTCTTTAACAATTTCTAGCAACAGAAACTAATTTCCGACCTAGATATGCCGGATCCCATTGTGTTTACTAAGTTTCATGTTATTCTAGCCTGGCGTTTTAAAATGAGAGCATAATACGTTTGTATGAAGAACCGAGAACCGGATCCCATTGTGTATACAAATTTTCATATTATTCTAGCATGGCGTTTTAAAATGAGAGGGTAAATACGTTTGTATGGAGAACCGAGCCAGACCGAGCGTACTGCGCCCTCTTAATAATAACTAGGCCGGTTACGCGACCACCTAAGTAAGGAACGATTTTTTCGATTAAAGATAATTAACATTATTACAGACCCTAACGAAACAGTGAGCACTAGGTTTTATTAGGTAGTTATCTAAGTAGAATCAATTAAAAAACGAGAAATATTCTTTTATTTCATGAAATCATCCAAGTGATGGCAAACTGGCATACTAAATTAGCTGGTTGTTAACCGGCCTATCAAGCCTAGGTACATAAGTATATTTATGTAAGAACGGATATAACATTGTTTCCTGAATGTTCACTGATCCACTTTGGATTCAATTAGGTATTCATTAGAACCAGTGTCCCACGTTACTAGAGCCTACTTAATAAAAATTGCGGTATCTAATTGATCACCGTTTCCGAACGGCCGATAACGTTACATAAGTGTTGCCCCACAAACGCGGGTTACCAGCTCAACGCGTGTAGTAATGAGATCAATAGTGTTCTCAGCGATTAATCGGAGCATTTCTCCATCGTTTCACAATAATCGATTTGTTTTGACGTGGGTGGGAGCGCTTGGTTGTGATTAGTATTTGGTGTCGGTGGGAGTTTCAATAACTTACATTGACATAATCCATATCCCATACTAGTTGTACCTAATGTCAAATGTGAAAAATGCGTGGTTACTTGAAATAAAGTGACGCTTATTTCAGTTCAGGAATGGAACATCCAACAGACAATACCAAGCTCTTTATTAGAATGACTGCGGCTAAAGCGAATATATTCCAATAAACGACTAGTTTCTGGTGAAAACTGGAGTCAACTATTAACCAAGCGAGTTCAGAGTCGATTAGGTCGTTTGTTTAAATTAAACCCACCATAAGTAAGGGAGCGTTCAAGTATTACGTAATGAATTTGGGGGGGGGGGGGTCTTGTAAAACGTTACGATGCGTTAAAGAGGCGGGAGGGGGTATTTTGAACTAGGCGTTACGTAACATTGTTTTTTTTTAACCCTTCAGAAAGGTTGCCTAGAGAGATTCTCTCACGCATTTTATTAAACATTATTTTTTTCAAAATTTCAAATGGAATGACTACTCTAGGTAAAAATGGTCACTTGGTGGTTACGTAACGTTTTACTAGGGGGGAGGGGGGGTACCGAAAAACGTTACGGCACGTTACAAGGGAGGGGTGGGGGGTCAAAAATCTCCAAAAATTGCGTTACGTAATACTTGAACGCTCCCTAATAAATGTAACTTAAGCAGCTTGAAGGAAAGGAATAGAAAAAACACGGATCGTAAAATAGTCACAATGCGCATATATTGCACTAAATATTGTAAATATTTATTTTGCTCACATATTTTAGGTTTCTTTTGCAAAACATGATCTACGAATTTCTAGCACTTCTTATTGCGCAAGAGCGCTGAAAACCTCTATTACCTATATGTCAATCCTTTGTTATCGTTATCGTTTTGATACAATGTCAAAACTTAAAAGCGGTTTCAATAGCCACAAGCATTCTACGGTATCTCGACCTACGACAGCATGTCAACCCATTCATTTATTATCATTGTCTGTTATATCATTAATCAAACGAAAGCTATTTGTCGTCGGCGAGTTGCTCAATGTTTGCTGCATAAACGTTGGCAATGCTAAATAATCGACACTTGTCTTAATGGCCTGTGAGATGCGCAATCTTCCTCATTTCGGTCCGAGACTTTCGAGCATTTAATGACCAAACCGACTCTATTGAAGACGTTTTGTTCGTCATTTAGGCATACGCTGGTTTCGTAACATTGCAAGGCTGCATCAAAAAAATAAATGTTAAGGGAATTTAGGAGCTTTATTCAAACGAGGATCTAAATTGGTATAAGTAAAACTAAGCAAAAAATTATTAAAACTCGCGACATTTCTATATCATATGAAACAAGTGATTCCCTTGCCTGCAAAATATTCTCAGTTTCCAAACTGAGAACTGTGTTTGGCAAACTATTCTGTTTGAAATAAAAATTTTCTTTGTGGGTTTTTAAGAGATTTAAGTAGTAACTTTGATACATAATTTATCTTTGCCTTTGTTGCCTAGAGACACTTAAGACTCAAAGCGAATAGCCCTAAATGTGCACCTCGCATATATACAAAAGATTAATCCTATTCAGTGATATTTGTTCATCTGACAATTAACATGTAGGTTAATGCCGAACAAACAAGTATTCAGAGCGAGCTTTCAATGTCAAGGCGCATAACGCAATAAAAATGTGGATTATGACGCGTGTTATTAGTCATGTCGTACGTGTTTACGAACTTATATTATTGATTATACTTTTTTTTTTATTCAAGAAGGTACATGCTTACAGACAAAATTTATAATTCCCACTGACTTACCACTGACGTTACTACAAGAGTAGGTATATTTAAACAGAAGCTGCCTAAAGTCAATATTAGGTTGGTAGATGGGTTAGTCTTAATTGTTAAATCGAAGTTTGTAAGTTCAAAGTTATTAATTAGGCATACACAGCGTCCAGTAGCAGAACCAAACTTTCAATATATTCTACTCAATCTCTTACCTACTTGATAATACCTATAAATCTTTATCAGCTCTTCGTCCGTTAGATAGGTAGCTGCTGATTGGTACTACCTTATAAGGTAGTATCTACAATAAGTATAGTTTATTCAGACACTCCATGTGTTATAAATACTGAAAAATCTAGTAATACACACAATTTGACTGTGTGGTAATTACAATATAACTATTTCATCATACTTAATGAATATATAACCTTTACAAGAATTTATTGTTAAGTTCACATATCATTTATTAAGTTCTGCAAAAAAATATTATTTATTTATACAATCCACGTGTACCTAATAATTACTAAATATTCTAGTAATACACGCTATTTGAATGTGTGGCAATTACGAGATAACTAGTTCACTAAGCTCTACGAATTTAAACAGATTGGTTTAGTTATTTATACTATTTGAACAATTGTCCCAGAATTAACTAGATTTTCTCGTTCAGAATACAGTATTTAGATATTATGGACGAGACTTTTTTCTCCGTGTACGTTCATGTTATCATCATTAGTATCTCCCCTTGACATTAGTGTAGTTTACTGTTGTCTTACATCTACTTCTACTCCCGCAGCAACATCAACGACGACACCACCATCCTCACAAGCGTCCCCGTCATCTCTACCCTCGTCGTCTCCGTCCACTGTTGCGCCCACGTCGCGCCGACCGTTCCGCATCGCCAGCCGCCGCCGCCCGTCGGTCGTCTCCAGCACGTCTAGCACGTCTGGCACGTCCACCACGCAAGCGTCTACAGCAGGCTTGGCCAGTGAGGAGTCGCTGCAAGATATCGGAGACACCGGTAAGTGTGCATATGCTGGTGTGGAACATGTAGATGTTCCACTTCGTAAACACTTCGTTTTCGTAGACTTCGTAAATGCTATGCTGACCACTGCCAGGAAACATCCTACGTTGTACAGTGGTATCTTCCAGATTTTGTGCAGACCATGGGCAGAAAATCAATATTTAATACACCCCAAGTCTTTCAAACTTTAATATCCAACTCAACGATATTTTTTCACGGTTTGTCTAAGGGCTTTTGATAATGATTAGTTTATCTTTCCTGGAAAACTATTGCATTTTTCATTGTCACCAAGGGTCACGCTTGTCTTAATTAACACTTTTTTTAATATCGTTCTTTTCATTAACAGATTCCATCGAGGACCCAGCACTTGCACCGAAATTTGTTCCAAAATCAATGGTGAAAATCCAAAGACGGCCGCTTGTTTCTCTGAAGCAGGAAGTGGGCGACCAGAACCCGTCCGCGACAAACGAGGAAGAACGAAAGAGACAAAGCAAGAAGTACAGCTCCAGCATTAAACAGAACCAACTAGATGAGCTGAAAAAATCCAAGAGTCAAGAGGACACCACCACTTTGGGCAGCACCACTGTTGATGGTAAAATTACTAATTTAGATACTTAAACAATAAATCCTGTCTCAAATAACGATAAAGTGTTTAAGTTATGTCCAACCTCATGGTAGCTGTAGGTGCACACGTCATACTTCTAAACTAAGTCCTTTTGTTATAGCTTCCAAAGTTCACCACGATTTCTATTACAGACAATAGCGCGGAAACAGCAGTAGCAATAGCAGCGCACCAGCTTCTCGCCGCTCCGATTCCCAACCTCCCCAACTACGACGAAGATCCACAGCCCGCTAAGAAGTCCACGGCCCAGACCGTTGCTGACTACTCCTACACCCCGCAGTACACCGATTTTACCGAGCCCAAGACCATATACTCCGAGGAGTTCAGCACACCCAATTACGAGTCCACCTCACTAAGAAATAAAGACTATATTTCAACAACAGGAGCATACGAGGATACCTCCAGCTATGCTAAGACTACGTTCAACCCTCCGAAGACAACGTACAGTAGTAGCCCTGTGTTCTTGTCTACTGTAGCAAGAGGTCCACTATCTACGCCATCTGTGCTAAACCAAGGTGTATCCGGAGGTTCGAACCTGGGTCCGTCAACAGCGAGGTACTTGGGCGCTGACAAGTACGTGGGAGTGCCGGTGGAAGAGTACGGGTACTCGACGTCTGGGTACACGGGCCAGGAGCCTTCGTATTTCACTAGGGAGTACTTACTGGAGTCGCCGGTTACCAAAACCTATGACGGTAAGTAACAATTAGATCTCCATAATTATAGATCGTTTTGGTATTGTATTTCTCAATTTCTGGTTAGCTAATCGACTTTCGATTGTTCCCAGACGAATACCAATACCTCTCGCCAGTCACAACACCGCAGACAACACGCAAGCCAGTTCGCAAGACAATCCAGCGCAAGATATCTACCACCCTGCCCCCCACACTTCCCCCCGCGACCACGCCCAAGCCGCGGCGCATACCTTCCAGAAAGTTCGAGAAACCCTTCGAGAAGATCCAGAAGGACTTGCCTAACAGGACGTACCGGCCGATAGATAATTACGATTATTATGATGATGGAGCCGAGCGGGTAGCGGAGAAGTATGCGGAGGGGACGAAGGTCGTGCTGCACGGGAAAGGTGAGATTTGTAAAGGAATCGAGAACGCATTTAATGTAATGCATAATAAAAAACGTCATTATATTATATGTCCTCAAACCGTACTAGTATCATATTCTAATTGCTGTTCAAATAATTCGTTATTACAGTCAGCAGGAAAAGCAGCTAGGCTTTCCAAGGGGTCGAACATATTTACACACGATTTTATTATAAGTCAATATAAACTTGTGTAGTTTGTTGTGATCAATTCACCACGTGGCTACTTTTGCAGCTGACTTTACATAGCTTATGGAACCGGGGAATTGGAGCCGGGTATGTCCTAAAACTACGACCAAGACCACCGGGGAATGGGCAGCAGCATTCCTAGAGTGCGGTGGAGGTACTGCGATCGCCAACCCGCATGCCAAGCGTGGCGATTATGGCAGTTACCCCCCATGAAATTGGGGGAGGCCTATGTCCAGCAGTGGACGTCCTAGGGCTGATATGGTGGTGGTGGTGGTGGATATCTGCTTTTAGAGTCTGATGAGAATAATAACAGTTCGCAGCACGAATTTTCAATCCGATCCACGTTCAATCCTAACGACTGCGCCAATATGTTCCGTAGTTTTTCTATATCTTGCCTTGAAATACCATTGCACTATCCACCAAATAATTTCCATAAATCAAAATCTTACAAGGTATCTTTAATTCCCTAGGCACAATAGAATGTCTGGACATCGGCAACTTCCCCCACCCGTCGTCCTGCAAGAAGTTTATCTCGTGCGCGCGCATCGAGAACGGTTCGCTGCTCGGATGGGAGTACATCTGCCCTAAGGGCCTGAGCTTCGACCCCGTGGGGGGCATCTGTAATTGGTCCGCGGGACTGGGGTGCGATGAGAAGGATATGTAAGGGGAAGATGCTGCATAATGGCTACGTTCAGATGGTCGCTGTTTTCTGCTGTACTTATTGCATTGGCTAAGGCAATGACCTCTTTCCCCTATACTTTGAAAATACACTTTTCTGCTCAAAAGATAGATACGTCAAAGACCAAAAATGTCAGGGAATTTTATTTTGAAGGAACAGTGATCTTCTGAACTTAGCCATAAAGTAGATACTGATTTTTTTGTATTAGTTTTCTCATATTAGTGACGTTTCAAAAGGGGCTTGATGACTCTACTTGAAACCTAATACTAAGGTATTAAGGCTGAATTTAGAAGTCACAACGTCAAAACACCTATTCGAACATTCTCGATGGATCGTGGGTCGACGGGTTTCGGTGGGGTTCCAGCAGTCGACTATCATGCCTCTGACTACTCCCTCTGGGATTACAGTTGTGAGCATAGGAATGTAACTAAATGATAAAAAGGAATCATTGTCCTCTTTGAAAAGTCACTACTTGGGGGACACAGCACTACTGGAGGGTAGAGAAGTACCAACACAGCTCTTATCACTTTGGCATAAGGCTTAAGTCAATTTATCTCTCGATAAGTTTACTAGAACTTAGCATCAAAGAAGGACAAATGGAAACGGGGAAACAAAGATGGCATCAGTAGATTGCGCTTGTCTTGATGAACATGCCGAATGATGATACATGATCAAGTCTGACTTCTCGCAAGTAGGTACTTGCTATCTCTCGCCCGTTCTCACACATGCATCGTCTACATGCGAAAGAGAGACAGCGAGTGCGAGCGAGCGGTCTTTTAGGGGTCCATCGCAATCACAATTTCCATTTTTTTTCCTGTTGAATAGCCACATATCAAATGATAATTACGAATTATCACAATTTCTAGGAAGAGTGTAAATACCTAACATGAGTAAGGGTTTTTACTGTCACAACAACGATAAAAATTTCACGCTCACAAAAAACTGAGTGAATGGGTTATACCAAATCACGAGATTCACGAGCACTTTTTAGAGTCCGCAGGAAACTCGGTTCTCCATACAAACGTAGTTTCGCTCACATTTTAAAACGGCATGCAGGAATAACATGAAATATTGTAGGTATACACAATCCGACATAGCTAGGCCGGAAATTAGTTTCTCTTTCTTGAAATTATGATGGAGAAAAAATACAGCGATTATTAAGGTTTTCATACAAGACCTACAAATCTCAAAAATTCGCTGTATTTTTGTTCTATTACAATCTTTAGTAACGGAAACTAATTTTCGGCCTAGATATGGCGGATCCCATTGTGTACACAAAGTTTCATGTTATTGCAGCATAGCGTTTTAAAATGAGAACGAAACTACGTTTGTATGGAGAATCGAGTTAGATCGAGCGTGCTTAACGCCCCGGTTTTTTCGAAAATCTTATGTGATAAGTTTGTATATGCGTCGACTGAAAAAATATTTAACTTATCTAAAAGTATTCTAAGTCAAACTTTTCATTTTTATTTCACTTATGAAAATCACTGCCAATTTTCCTCGCATATTTTTTGAGGCTTACTATATACTGTTTATTTTTCTTGTATACTAAAAATATTGTCGATTCGCTTTGTAGCTAGTTAAAATAGCGGCACATTATTTTTAGATTATAAAAGCACATATCAAATGTACCCAAACCGAATAATGTGCCCACAATAAGTACTATAGACAATATAACAATGAAATTTTCAGAATGTGCCTTAATTATTTTTACAATCGTAGCTGTAAGATATTTTTTGTAAAGTTACTGTTTAAGATAATAAAATTAAAAAATATATATAGTGTTTCATTTTCTCCAAATAAGTAATCCCCTTTAACCTTTTAACCACCGAACGTTAAAAAGTTACTCGCAATTTTGAACTCTGAAGGTGTCATTCGTCACTTTGTCTTATATATCAGACGATGGCGGTTAAAGGGTTAAAGGCCAATATTGCCTAGCGTGCAGCGTGATAGCTCATACCTTCACGTTTTATATGACGTTTTAGTATATTTCAGCCATAAAGCTTGACGGTATACGCTATCATACTAGCTAGGCTGGAGATGTATTCCCAAGGGCAAAAATTATCAAGAAAACAGACAAAAGATAATAAAAGGATAATGTTTCTAAAGAGTATGTAACTAAATAAAAATCTTACATAATGTAACACCTATAGGTATACATAATGGATGTGTGAAGATCTTTATCTTCATCACTCGTCTTCACGAGTGCGACTATAGGTACAATTACAATGTCCTCCTGCTAATATTGACGTAGCCGATGCCGACGCACGTCATCTTGACGCGTTGCGCACGACGCTTCGTCGTCACTGTCATCGTCCTCGGCCCGGAGAACCTTTTAGCTTTTACCGATGCAGCCCGGGGCCTGTACGGTAAAATTGTACGTGATTTCATAACGATACGATATATCATGTAGTTAAAAAAAAAAAAAAAAAAACTGTTTATTTCATAATTAGATTTAGATTCTGGCACGCTTCAGATTAAATCTGTTATATGTAGGAATTTGTACGTTACTATGTACATTAATTTTTGCAGGCTTGGATTTGCTCACATATTTATGAACTCCACTGTACAATGGTACCATATATGTATTGTGATTTAACACACTCTGAAAAACGTTTCCATTAAAAATGCACTTTGACGTTCATGTTAAAAAAGCTCACTGAATCAGCAACACTAACAGGTACGTAAATTAAAAAACCCATGTGATTTAACACTTATATTAATTAGTCACTTCACAACGTCCTCTTGCTAATATTGACGTAGCCGATGCCGACGCACGTCATCTTGACGCGTTGCGCCGCGCACGACGCTTCGTCGTCACTGTCATCGTCCTCGGCCCGGAGCACCTCCAGCTTGAACGTCACGCTGAAGAACTCCTTCAGGTGCTGGAGGAAGCTTATTGTGTAGTCCGACAGAGGGCCCACCTGGGAAAAGAAATATAAACCAATAAATAATACAATTTTTCCCTAGGATGACAAGTTAACCCCTGCATTTCAACCTTCTTCGAAAATCTTTAAGAGTTAAAGCTATAAAAATACATGATTTGTAATAGTTTATGCATCTTTTTTTTAAATTTATTTTAACAATAATTACACAGTGTATACAAAAATACATTTTTTTCGCCAAACTGCATGACAGTTTGTTGGAAATTTGAAACACTCAAAACACTTCCATATATAAATACTGTGTAAAAATTATATGACTAACCTAAGTATTACAATAGTACATTACGATACAAGTGCATAGAACAGGAAATTCGCAACGAGTGGTGATAAATTAAAACACGACCGAAGGGAGTGTTTTAAATCGACACGAGTTGCAAATTAGCTGTTCGCACGTGTATCGTACAACGTTTTACAGTATATATGCCTCTTTAAAGTTTCGACATATGCACCATATGTACTGCAAAAGTAGTATCTGTTACATAATGAGAGGCATTAAAACATGAGTGTGGTTTTATGAAACGAGCCGGAGGCGAGTACCTAATTATGTAGCGTTGCATACACTAGTTTATCTACATCCATATATTAAATCCTCGTTCATGTGTTTCGTGTGCAACCATTGACAAGGAACCATGTTTACCGAGACGACCCGGCACTCTCCCCGCGCGGCGCGGTGTTTTCTAACGACCAGCTCGAACGGCCCCCGAAATGAAGCTCACTGACGGCCAAATACATCTGTCTAGGGGTGGCCAAAGTTCGGTCGCGGTTCTACTGCAGATCCCCTGCAGCTTCCTAACTTCAGTTCACAGCTTGCCCGTCTCGCAGCCCAAGTTTTCTGGGTCTGAGTGTTCTACGCATAGAAGGCTGCTGTAGCATTGATCACTTTTTAGGATGATGAGGATACGCACCACACAAACGCTGACATCTTTCTGTCCGAGCGCCATCCAGAGCGCCACGAGCCACTGCAGCGAGGAATCCACGCAGCCACCGCGGTAGATCTCGTCTAGCAGCCGTTGAGCACATTCGCGGCCCAAGTCTTCGGGTAGAGTCGTCTCGCCACTACCAGCTTGTAATGATTTCTGAAACAAGTCATTGAAGTTCCCTAAGTCAGGGGTATAACATCATCATATCAGCTGAGGGATGAGCACTGCTGGACATAGGTCTTGCGCCACCTGGATTCATCGGAATCCCGCAACCTTTACCAGGTCATTAGTCCATCTTGCGTACCCACGCTGCGCCGGCTTTACGTCAGGAGTACACTAGGGGACAAATGTCCAGTGATAGTTGAGTTGATAGTGGAATTGCCAGACTCATAAAACATTCGGCGAGGAAGAAAACTGGCCACTTGTACTTGAAATCTCAGATCATGTCACTCACCGCCTCAGCGCAATAGAAGGTCTTGTCATTAGTCTCGGCGACAAGACTGATGCCGAAACCAGGGCTCTTGCCCGCGTTGGGCCCGCGGCACTGGTCCGTGTTGATGTACACGTCGGGAAGGAAGTTCAGCATCACCTGCAACACAATTCAACATTACGATCATGAGATGGGATTATAAGATGGTCGGGAGAAAAATCGCTCACTTATACAATAAATCAGGGGTCTTCAACACTTGACACTGGCGCAATTTGCTTCTTTCCTGCTAGTAGCTAACCCAGGCAGGCGCAGTCGCGGGAAAACCTAGTAATACTGATCTAAATTATTACGTGTCACATGAAATGTAGCCAGCAAGGTAAAAAAAATTGGCCCTTAATTAAAAAAGGTTGAAAGCCTCCTTCAATGAAATAGGGTGGAACAACCTAATACAAGAGGCATCCCTTGCAAACTGCTATTTACCAGTTGCCTAATTAGCCTGCTAGCTGTAGAGCAATGTGCTAATTCCATGCCTCAAAAATTATAGAATCTTTCGCTTGCTCGGGACTCAACATCAACACTCGCAGCAAAAATTTACTTTGCTCTCTTGTTGAACAAATAACTAATAACATTGCCTAGCAGAGCTTTTGCTCTTTCGCTGGCTCTTAAACATTACAATAATCTCGTAAACTCACCCCTTTAGCCGCGTCGACGACCCTGTTAGCCATGGTAGGCGACACGCGCAGTGCGTATACAACCCCTCGGATCCGCTTGACGAGCCCCCAGCTGGTCCACTGCAGCGGACGCACACTGCGCCGCACCGGGCAGCGGAACACCACCTCGCCACCGCCAAGAGGTGGCGCTCCTGATATACCCATATAAAACTTATTTTGTAAGCAGTAAGGTATGGTAAAAAAAATTAAAATTTCAAATAAAGGAAAACATTTTTTTAAATATCTATGGGATGAGATAGCGCATCAATTTGGAATGGTGGTAAACAGAATCAAAACAAGACTAAGTATTGGAAACTAAAAATTTAAACCTATAATTTCATTTTCTATGAGAATGTCCAATATGAGGGAGGAAAGTAAAATCTAAAGTCTTATTTTCCATATTATGTGTACTGTTCCAACACATGATTAATGTGAACTAAGGAGGCTCAAGATACTTGGTTCAGTAAGTGAATGAAAAAATCTGATTCAACAATTTTGTGAATATCCATTGAAATTCTTTTTTAATTTCTCAAACATCTTCACTGACCTCTTCTAACCACCTTCAGTTCCAATCCATCATCAACCAATATGAACTTCAACAATATTGGCAGTGCTGCAGCTTTGACTTTGTCTACTGAGACATCCAGGTCATGATGTGTCACTCCTTGCAGTACAACATTCAGTGGCTCTTTGCAAAATGGGCCCAGTGCTAATAATACTTCTAAATAATAACCTGGAAATAAAATCATTAAATAACTCTCTTAGTAGAACATGTAGAGTTATCGGAATTTGGCGAGCTATAATATCTATTCTTCGCAAGAGGACATAAATAAATAAATAAAATTAATAAATAAGGGTATTCTATATTTATCCAGGTACTAGTTGTAATGTTAAACATACATGTTTTTACTTACAGAACGGGATCTTTTATGTTAATCTAAAAGTCATAACTATTTCTAGTCATAGGGTGTGGCCTATAATAGGAGCAATAAATTTAAAGGAAGCTTTCTTAGAGCATCTGCAGCAACCTCTTACGTCCAAAAATAAAATCAACTTTTCTCAAATGGGGAGAAATTTTGATCTAAAGTTATGACCTCCAAGTAATGGATCTTGGCACCCAGAGATTATAGTGCAGCAGTCAATGCTTTATGTTATGACTCATAATCGTTGTCGCATTATTGGTTTTAAAGGATATCTTTTGGGATTTTTTTTTGTATTTTTTGAATAAATTGTTATTAATATCACTGCAGTAGAGTAAAAAAAGTACATATAAGCTACTATTTCGAAAAAAAAAACAAAAAACTTTTTTTTTCCAATTAAAACCATTTGGAAATAATTGCTGGAGAGCTCAATAGTGTACCGTTTAATTTTTTGCTCCTATTACAAGCCACACCCATATTTGGTAAGATATGTCACTTTTTTTTTTTAAAGGAGGGACCTTCTATACCCTATTTTTTTTTCTAGAACTAGTACCCAGATAAACATCAAATACCCAGTATTCAAGAAAAAACTCACCTAATTCCGATCACTGCCTATACAATATTTTGTTGTGAATTCAATATAATAAAAGTAAATAATTTTTAATACAAAATCATCAAACAAACAGAAAGAGGGTTCAATGGTCTACATAGGCAAATCACACCTATGTATAGAGCATTATTTTTAACAAAATTGAATGGTTCACTAGCGATCATTGCTAATCATTTAACAACTCACCTATGCCTCTTTGCGTGCTACAATTATGTGTGAACTGTCCTCCGATAAGAATACCCGGCTGGTAAAACACTGACGTGCCAGTCTCACTCAACTCCACCCTGGTGCCGTTCGTCACCTTATCCAGCAGCCGTATCAGGCTCACTTCGCACTCCCGCAGGCCAGGATCATCGTGTGCACTGCGAATTTCCTCTATCCTCACAGAACGGCCACTTAGTGTGGATAATAGTAAACGCTGGCGGAAGAAATTACTCCCTTTGTATATGAGAGTGTCATTTTGCACTGTGGCCGGCATTTTAGGGGATTTTATATAGTTATTCCATTTAAAAACCAATAATTCTGGTAAATAAACACCATGCCGAAATACACGTGTGGTGTCAAACTGTCAAAATCGTACTCACATCACCGTCATTATTGACAGTCGGTGCGTTTATACAAAGCGCTAATGTACCAACTTTTATATTTTAGACAATTTCTTTTCTGTTATTGTTGTTATTAAAAATTAAAATCAGATTATTTTATGACAATTTAAAAGGTTTGAAACACTTTTAATAATGTAATGGTGGTACCAGACTTCGGGTGTTTGAGCAAATATTCCTGTTGCATCTCTTTCTTTAATATCGGAAAAGACAGGGAGGCGAACACGCAATCCTGAAGTGTGACTTGCCATATGAAGGGTTAATAAGAATTGACAGAATAGTCATAAAACCTTTTTTAAGAAAATAGCATCCATTTCTTCTTTTGTTGCATTATAGAGCATTTCGCAGTTTTCCAGCATGAACTATTGTGAGCGCTAAATTTTTGTGCTCGAATACCTTGCGATGCGATCCATTTGTCACTTTTGACATTTGTAATACCTTGACTTAATATGTGTCGATGTTATGTTACCAAAACAAACTTCTTCACATGCTTTTTTCCTAATTTGCTACATTAAATGAGTAAAAATAGTCTTCTTTACTCACAATGAAAGTTTCAGTGGGTGATGTAGTTTTGCCCGGCGATTATTGCGAAGAAATCTCAAATGTGGGTGAAAAAAGCAAGGTTATACTCGGGCCCGGGTTAGGACGCGAACTAGACAAAGTTTACATGACTAAAGCTGGCATTCTCAGGAAACGCAGCCCCAACACATATTGGGTAGATAACCAGCAAAAGCGATACGTTCCATCGAGAGGAGAAAACGTGGTGGGCTTCGTAATTCAAAAAGCAGGAGACATTTTCAGGGTAGACATAGGCGGCAGTTGCCCCGCCGCGCTTTCCTACCTATCATTTGAGGGTGCGACGAAGAAAAATAGACCGGAAGTGCAAGTTGGGGACGTTGTGTACGCGAAAACCTTAGTAGCTAGCAAAGATATGGAGCCTGAGCTAGTGTGTGTGGATTCACACGGGAAGAAAGGTCGGATGGGCGTCTTGACCGACGGTTTCGTCTTTAAATGTTCTCTAAACCTTGTCAGGAAGATTTTAAACCCAAATTGTCCTTTATTGGAATCACTGAAGAATGAATGGCCATTTGAACTGGCTGCTGGCATGAATGGCAGGATTTGGATCAAAGCTAAGACTATGAGAGAAACTATTGCTGTTGGAAACGCCATCCTTGGTTGTGAATACTTGGACAACAAGGAAATTAAAAGTTTGTGCACTAATATTTCCAGTATTTTAGCTGGACACATTTCATAATAAATTGTTTTAAAAACTTTGTCATTTTATTTTATATACTATACAGTGAAAACATACCAACTTTGCCCACTTTTTTTCGTAAATCAAAACTGCTAAAGCTGTCTCACTTGGAAACTTGGATTTATTTGTTATATCAGCGGGATTTTCATTGTTCTAGTTATATTGAGATCTGCACAGGTGTTCAATATAGTAAGGACCCTTGTTGTTATTAAAATACTTTACAGTATATATGGTGCTACTTTACCGCACGAGTGCGGTAATCAGCAGATTACGTGCATATGTCGAAACTTTAAAGAACCATATGTACTGTAAAACATATGATACACGTGCGAATAGGTAATTCGCAACTCGTGTCGATTTAAAACACCCCCGTCGGTTGTGTTTTAATTTATCACCTCTCGTTGCGAATTTCCCGTTCTCTGCACTTGTATCGTAATGTACTATTCTATGTGTTTGGGACCCTATAATAACTAATCAATGTATTACACGCAAATTTCGTATTTACAGCCAATTTATCAATCATATGGACCAAGAAATATTATTCCGCTGTTTCCCGTTGCACAAACACAACATCAGCCTATAATTGACCCACTGCTTGCACAGGGCTCGTTGTAGATGAGAGGGACTTGGCAGTAATCGCCACGCTGTTTATTCACAAATGTAATCAGGTTACCTGTGTTTCTCTTTTCCAAAAAGATCATGGTAAATATCAAACAATACTTCACACCCTCATGCACATTCTCATACCAAATAAACAATTTCATCCTAAACTTCATTCTATCCTCACATAATAGTGTTAAACACTCCAATAAAACAAAGACAAACAGTGATGGGAGATTTATTTTGGCAAATGCGACTAACCTAATCATTCAAAATCTCATTACATTATGTAAACCTACAGTCACACTCGAACTATCAATAAATATATGATACAAGTTAAGCCACGCCACATCCCGCTATATACACATCAAGTGGCAACCCTCATTTACAACTACTTTAATAGGAGTGGAGTGACCAGAATAATTCTCTTTATCATTTAATACTATTAATAAAATTTAGTAAAAATAATTATGAGTTCATACTATTATCATATATACAGAGAGTTCATATTATCATATATACAGAACTCCTGATGCAGATATAACACAATTTTGGGATAGATTTGACAACCTCTTAAGATTCCTCTGCTCGAAACGTAGTAAAAGGATTGTTATATGTGGAGATTTAAACATAAATATCCTTACAGACAACAAAACTAGTAGAGAATACTTAAACTTAATGTATAACTATAATATGTACAGTCACATTAATATGCCTACGCGTCAGAATAACTGTATCGACCACATTTTTAGCAATATTAAGGAAGCAAAAGGAGAAACTCATGCACTTGGCTTATCAGATCATGATACCGCTCAGACAGTCATGTTCAAGTGTAAAATGCAAACCCCAACAATAGGCTGGTACGTTGCAAAACGGGATTATTGTAATGAAAACGTTAAAAAGTTTAAAGAATGCATTGGTAGACTGTCTTTTTCCGAAATATATGAGAGTAGGTCTATAAATAACTCATTTGTAGCATTTCACGATTTATTAACATTATTTCATGATCTATGTTTTCCGGAAATTAAAGTAAAGGTATCAACTAGATTCAGAAAAAGTAAATGGTTAACTAATTCTTTGAAAAAATGCTGCACGGTCAAAAGAAAACTTTACTATAAATATCACAAAGAAAATCACACAATTAACAAGACAAATTTCACAACTTATTCTCGAATTTTAAGGAAATGTATATTGCAATCCCAAAAAAATTGCAACACAACATTTATAAATCGTTCTAAGAACAAATGCCGGGCAGCCTGGACAGTTGTGAAAAAAACCTTTAACCAATCAACAGTCAAGGAAATTAGTTGCATAAAGAGTAAACAGGAAAGGTTGCTACACGATCCACAAGACATAGCCGAAGAATTTAATAACCATTTTATAGATTTAAATAGTAATAAAAAAGACCCTATAAAGGTGTATAAGGCCCTAAAAGGCCCGGATAATTTAATAAATTCTATATTTTTATCACCGACTATGCCCCAAGAAGTTTACAAATTAATACTTTCTCTCAAAAATACTCAAGCTACCGGTCCCGATAAATTACCAACTAAAATAATAAAAGAAATAGCCTTCCCCCTCTCCATTCATTTATCGCACCTAATCAACGAGTCATTTGAAAGGGGAACTTTCCCGGAAAGGTTAAAAAAATCGATCGTCAAGCCTATATTTAAAAAAGGAGAAAAAGACAAACTTACCAACTATAGACCAATTACACTCGTTCCTATCTTATCGAAATTATATGAAAAAGCAATTCACAATAGATTAGACATATTCTTAATAAAGAACAATATACTTAAAACAGAACAAAACGGCTTCAGGAAAAATAAATCCACAACGTTAGCCTGCTTTAAACTAAATAATATTATAACAGAATGCATCAATAATGGAACTCCAGTAGGCGTTCTGTTTCTCGATATGTCCAAAGCATTTGACACAGTATGTCACAAACGCCTTCTGGACAAAATAGATAAATATGGGATACGTGGACCAGCTTACTCCTGGATTGAGAGCTACCTGTATAACAGAGAGCAAACTACGCAAATCGATAGGATCATAAATAACCGACTCTCCAAGTTCAATTCGACCTATAAAGTAAATAGATATGGAGTACCACAAGGAAGCATCCTGGGGCCCCTTTTGTTTCTACTTTACATAAACGATTTGCCCAACTCAACGAAACATGAATGTATTTTATTTGCTGACGATACGACAATAATAGTTAAAGGTAGAGATATAGACAACTTTCAAGATGATATCAACACGGCTTTGAGAGATGTTATTAACTGGCTTGATATTAACAATCTTCGAATAAACCTAGAAAAAACCAAATTTATGTTATTTAAATCGTATAAGTCTAAGATTATCCAAGTAAAAATCAGCCATGAAAACGATAATATTGAAGAAGTGAATAGCATTGTCTTTCTCGGTGTAACCTTTGATACATACTGTAATTGGAAGATACATATAGACACCGTTTGTAAGAAAATAAATAAATTTATTTTTGCACTCTGGCGTCTGAAGCAGACGGTATCATTCAATACTGCTTTGATGACATACCATGGTTATATTATGTCTATCCTTAGGTACGGTATAATCATGTGGGGTAACTCTGTTGATGCTGGCCGTGCATTTATCGTTCAAAAGAAATGCATCAGAACTCTATGCGGAATGCGTAGACGGGAATCGTGTAAAACTTTCTTTATAAAATTAAATCTCTTAACTCTGCCGTGCCTTTATATTTATGAAACAGCAATGTTCGTAAAACTCAATTTAGAACTTTTTACTTCTGTGGATAAAGAAACCACAAGGTCACAGAGACGACATCGTCTAGCCTTGCCTTCTACAAAATTGGTAATCAGAAATAAAAGCGCGCATAACATGTGTATAAAAATATTTAACAAACTGCCAGCAACACTTAAATCATTACCGAATGGACAATTTAAATCGAATCTGCACAAACTGTTAATTGATAAATGTTTTTATAGCATAGATGAATTTTTGATGAACAAATTTTAATTATTATCGGTTAAGTATATAATGTATTGACTTGATTTTGCTTATTTATTATTATGAATTGATGTAAATATGACTTTAATTAGGTTTTATGACATTATTTATTTTTTGCTTTGACTTGATAATATTATTTGATTTGATTTAGTATATCAAAGTAATGAATTGGTTTTAATTTATATCATTTCATAATAATGTCAATTTTTATTTTTATGTGCACTTTGTTCATTTTGTATTATTTATTACGTTTTAAAGGACATTTTATTTATACTTTAATTATAATTTTGTTTTATATAAGTACTTTCACATGCCATTGTCGGCTGAATATATTATGGGACTCATATGTACCTACATCTTAAATAACCATATATTCTTTGTGAAATAAAGATTCATTCATTCATTCATATTCTGAAAATGTAAGAATCTGGTTAATATTAGTCTGAATTAATTTTAAAATGTATTTACACCACACCTTGCCAAACAGCGCGTTTTTCCGCACGCTGCGCGTCCGGAAAAACCCACTTTTTGGCCAAGTGGTGACGTAAAATTGTGTACAAAACATGGGTCGTAAAACAAAAAGCCCTCTCTCGCATATTATTTATTTATGACCCTCGCCTGCGGCTCGGGCCTCAAACATCTGCCATATCGGCCTTTCTTTGTTTTACAACCCTTGTATCGTAAATAGCTACAAATGACAGCAGATGACAATTTTATAGTAAAAAGGAATTATTGTGTCACTTCTGATGCATAACGAATTTGGCAAGCGCTAATCAATGGAATAATACCCCCAACAGTAGCTGCCTCGAAAATAAGATTTGATACTGAAAATACAAATACAAAGATAACAAACTTCTTGTTCCAAAAAAGTGCAGGGAAGTATCCTTGTCATCTTTTCAATATACTCATTAAAACATGAATCAGGTCAAGTCATACAACAGTTAATTGGTGTTGTATATGTATTACAATGTACCTCATCACATAATAGTATGAGGCATAACGTAATAAGTTTAAAATTGCACAATTAGAATTTATAATAAATAGTTTTAAAAACAGATGTAACAAATTCTATCCAATATGAAGCCCAATTTACATAATACTTTGTATATTTACATACATATATTTTTGTGATGATCAATTTGCATAGAATTAAAATGAATAACGATAGAATTATAACATGGAATGAAACATACAGCGAATTGGCGCGATCTTGGAGATTAATTGCTGATTCGATTTAAAATTTAGATTTTAGAACCTGAGAATTAAGAAAATTATTATTGTTATATCAATAAGTATCGCGAACAGTATTTACATAGCCGATGAACCGATGAGAACAATAAAAGGAACAAAAGTTCTTATTAACTATAAGGTGTATATTTCCATAAACCGTCTTCCTGAAATACGTCCTTATTACACAGTGAAATAATAACGTAGTGCTATGAATTTAATTTTTAGAGGTTTTCGAAAATATGCTTACTCCTAAGGTAAGGACACTCGCGGTTGAATGATTCTGTATACGTTAAACTTCAGGTTAACATTATTTTAGTTTTATTGCTTTAGCTTTCATTTGCAAGTTTGTATCATGCCGAGGTAGAAATTCTGCCCGCATTTTTACGATTAATCTAATAAAGTAATAACTGATTTTGCCTTAGAAGCATAAGAGTGATAATTCCTTCTCAGTAAACCAATATTGACTCTTATGCATCATAGGAACAAGTATTACCTAAAATAGTAATGTGTAAGTAAAAGCCTCGCACACACAGAACCACTCAGCTTATAACACTGTACATTATTTACAAGTTCAACAAATCTACATCCGGTTCCATAAGAAAATATAGTTCACTCGTTACTCTAGCATTACAGAGATCAGGACTACAGTTAGTCCAATCAATAGAGTTCCAACTGTCCATAATTTTACCCAATGATTAATATATTTACAATACTCACACATAACTTATCAACTGTTGAGGTATCCATAACCTCGTTGATTCGAGTGAATTATCAATATTCCAACATAATCACATCAAAAGTTTACTAAGTATACTTAACGTAAATAATGTGTAACCGCTGTATCGTGGATGCATAACGAAGGTAGACAACCAAATAGACTATAATTTTTAGAGAAAATTTAGCTATAGTATTCTGTATGTAGCCACAAAACACGAGTTTCAAGTCAAAACGGCCCTTCAAAGCCAAAGGCTTATAAGTGATATAAATTAACAGTGAAACTGCAACCTACCTGCATTTGCATAAAGTTCAATTTATCAAAAATGTATGTGATGAAAAGGATGAATCTGGGATACTTAAAACTCGAAGATATGTTTTAGCAATAATACTGACTATGAGGCGTTAATTATTTAAATAACTGAGACTATAACTAGGTATAGTTAGGTATTCAAGTAACGCTTTTATTAAAACATTGCAAACAGCACATATTTCGCCAGCCAGTGAATTAGCGACCTTATCCACTTTTACATAAAGTTCAGCTTTAACATGATATCATAAAAATACATTTTCGTCTTTTGATTCATTAGAAAGCTGAACTATTAAAGTGTCTAAGTTAAATAAACTGTGTCAGCAAAATCGAATGTCATGAAAGCAGTCTAAAACCTATATTGTTATAGAGAAATAAATTTCACTTTTATAAGTCTTTTTTTGTTTCAGTAATGAGTGACATATGTAATTTAGTTTAGTGTGGTGTGCCACTTTATTTATTTTTTAGTATTATTTGATATACAATTATTAGAAGGATTTATGTTGTTGTCAAAATATGCTACTACCAGCAAACAAAGGCAAACCAAGGCCCAATGGTGGGCGCAGCATATTTAAAAATATAACACCCATTAAAAACTACCTTCAATTTATTGCCCGTTGCATTACAACTAAATTGCTTAAGTGTACATTAACATTGCTTTATTTATCGTAAGGTAAATGGCCAATATAGGGCACCTTAATTACTAATAGTTGACGCTTTACCACTATTGTTACGAATTAAGATTGGAAGTGTCGCACTTAGTTTGTGTTGTTCTTTTTTTTAGTGTCAAGACAATACTTGAAACTTCACTTACTCTTACTTAAGGGACCTCCCTTAGACCTTAAGTGGAATAACTGAAGAGTAAACGGAAAGAACATGTCTAGGCGTTATAATTTTAAAACCAGTTTGCACCATAAGTCTTTATGAGTTAGGTTGCTTTTGAGGGAAACGAGCAGACGAATCGCCTGATGGTAAACGATTAGTGCCGCCCATGGACACTCGCAACACCAGAGGGGTTGTGCGTTGCCGGCCTTTAAGATGGGAGTACGTTCTTTTATGGCTTCCTTTTTGTTTTGAAATTTAAATGAAATAGACATGTTTTACCGCAAACCCTTCACAATTGACGAATCGAATCGAATTGTAAGAGCCACACTGTTAGATATAACATATAATGAGGTTTTTCATAAGGCATTTACGTTTCTGGTTATTTGTCCTCTATCATGTGTGTCGAGGACTCCATAGTGACGACATCGAAAGTTCTACAACATGACCATTTATTAAGGCCCACTATACCAATACAGGTAGTGAAATTTCAATCCAGCAGCCTAGGAAATTGAGTTGAATTTCCTTTCTTTCAGAAAATAGAAGAAACAAACCAAAGCAAAAAAAGGGTTGAGACAATGTCAAATCAATTGAGGAGTGCCTTTACAATATCCGCATAAATTATTTTGTCCTCATCTGTCACTTTGACATTTACGTATATGAAAAAGAGATAAAACACATTTTAAGGCTTATTTCACTTATTTGTTAGGAGGATGTCATTATTTCATTAAGTACGGATTGCGCTGGCTTATCACTGTTTCAGGTTACAAACGTTTCTGCCATCACAGAAAATAATCGACTTGCGTAGTTTAACGTTAATTGCAGATAGATTAAAACACTTGCAGCACGTCAGGTTATTTTCGAAGACTAATAACAAACTGAATGTTAATATGTGATTCATAAACATTAGGGCTGTCAAAACGCTCGCCTAGTTCACATTTAGTATTGCCAGTCTAATATTTTTGTGACGTTTCACCTTTTTTACGTAGCCTTAGTAAGTGACGAACGCGGGATTTTAGGAAATAAAAATAAATTTAGTATGCATAATAATAATAAAGCTACAGTGCGGCGGTAATCCTGGCTACGGCGCGGATAGTAGGTTATATTAGTAGATTTTTATTTTATAATGATTATGTGTTTTGTAAGTATATATTTTACTTTTAAAACCTACATAACTCAGAAAGAAAATATCGATTAAATATTTTATGCACAGATACATAACATAAATTTATAATTAGCGGATCAAAAGTCATTAAGTTTAATTAGTCTTCATAAAATCTCTGTCACGTTATCAGTGGGCGTTAGCTCTTAAATCATGTCTAAAAAAGGAAACTAACACCAAGTACGTTTAAAAATAAAAGTTTTATGCGAACGTCAACTACCCTCGGATTCAAGTACTAACACGGCATATGACGTTGAGCGGGGTGTAGTTCCTGTTCCGCTCGCACTCGCGGCGGTGGTCGCGCGCGGGAGCGGGACGGGCCAACCCTCAGAACACCGAGTCGGCGGAGCGGGACAGGTGTACGGGGTGCGAGGGGGAGCGCGCGAGCCGCTTGCGCGGGAGTTTCTCCAGGGTAGCGAGGAGGGAGGTGAAGTCGGGGCGCTCGGATGATCGGTAAGCCCAGCATAGCATTAGAATGTCCTGTAAGAAATGAAAGTTCACACTGAACAAATCAATAACAAATATAAATTTCACAGTTTCAATGTAAATATTTTTATCTGCACCCGTATTTACTCGTACATCCTCTATGTTTTTTTATCAAACTTATGAATTTCTATTTAGGGTGTTTTGCACCAAACTATTTGCTACCGTAAACTGTCTTCATTAAAATATGATCGTATGGAAAGTGCGATAAGTTTACATAAATACAAGCACGCCTGTTTTCGAGAGGGGTAGCAGGCAGGGGGCAGAGATCACGGATTTCCATTTGGTATGAACCTGACTTACAACTTTTGCTTCACGAACTCTCATAACATTCTTCATGGATGCGTGGCGATTTAGGGTACTCTTGACCTGGCCTTTCTGCAGAATGCCTCTGATTTGTTTGACAAGTTTCTTGGAAGACGACTTTTATCTATTTATACCATAAAATTAACACTACGCAAACTGCTAACTTTATGCCGATTCAATGCCGGCGGAAATACAATTTACCGACATTTATTTGCCGACACATCGGAGACATTCTGCAGAAAGACCAGGTCAAGAGTACCCTAAATCGGCACGGATGCATGAAGGATGTTATGAGAATTCATGAAGCGAAAGTTGTAAGTCATCAAGCAAGGCAAGCTACACGTGTTGACTGGAGACAACAATATATATTTTTTTTAAACATAACATGATGTTAGGATTGTTAACATTATAAATTTTCTACATACCTACAATAAAGTAAATGGTCCTAACAAGTAAGTCTATTCCATATAGTAGAAACATACTACAAGTACCGGTTAGTCATTGCGAAAAAACGAGATTCAGAGCTGTAGAGTAAATCTAGGTCGCTGTGACTGTCTAGTATAAGTGGAGAGTAAGAAAGGGCTCGGGACCGAGCTATACTGCAGCCAGCACCATATTTAACGTACGTAAACGTAAGCTGGTGCAACCCACGCTTAATCCTTGGCATGCCCGGTGGACGAAAGTCGCACCGTGTGCCTGGTGGGTCTGACAAACCCGTAAATGTATAAAAATAATTTACATGTGAAATATTTTTTTAACGCGTTGATATGTGTGTTTTTGTTTTATTACAAATAAATAAAAGACAAAATTCCCGAAACTACGTAACAATTTTTTAACATAAATAAAAACACTTCATATTTTCAACATCTTAAAACAGTCTTGTATACACTTATATACGAGTACGTTTGCCTGATCGGGTCTCTGAGGCACTTTTCGCACGAAAAACTCGGGAAAGTGCTTGCGGCCGACTGCGGGAGCAGCGTCCACCATATCAGCCGAAGGACGTCCACTGCTGGACATAGGCCTCCCCCAATTACATGGGGGGTAAATGCCATAATCGCCACGCTTGGCATGCGGGTTGGCGATCGCAGTATCTCCACCGCACTCCAGGCAGACAGCAGTGTTGGGGAGCAGCGTCAATGACGGCTAATTAATCACGCGAATCTACTGAGAGATGCAACCCAGTAAATTAATAAGTATCAGAAATATCAACAGATTGTAAACATCCTGGGTCTGTCAGACCCTACCAGGCATGCGAAAGGTTAATATAAGTATTGTCCTGTGTACACGCGATACCTTGATGTCTTTGCTGACGTGCATGTTGGTGAGCGCCTGCTTGACGCCGCGCCCGACCTGCCAGATCACGGCCTCCGGCGGCTGCCCCTTAAACGGGAACTCGCTTGATAGCAGCTCGTACCACACCGTCCTGTGTAACAAAACAATACATGTCACTACATCGTTCTTGCAAATAATAAACCCTATGTACACTCTTGGGATTATTAGCTATCTCCCATTTAACCTAACTCATCAAATCTACCATTTAAGAAGGCAAGCCGCAAGTGGGGAGAGGTCAAAGGGCACCGACAGACGGCGGTCGCTGCCTCCCGCTACACTTCCGCGGCGACTCAGTTAAGGCAGTGCAATGAAAAACATGGCGTCCTTTGAAACGTCATTCTGACTAGGTTTTTTTTACTATGAATAAAACAAAAAGTGGCGTCATGCTCGAGCCCCTGCTTTTGAACTTTGATAAAAGAAAAAAATTACGAAAACTGCGTTGTGGATCTGGATGAAGTGTAATACTGTAGTTATTTTTGTGTCTGAATAAACACTATTTAGTAAAAGAAAAAATACGTCTAATATTTTTAGATAATGTCAATAATAGACTAATTATTATAATATTTTTTCATCACACTTGCTCGTAAAGGGCCTTATTGTACGCAGGCGTATATAACTGCTATAGCCGATTTACCTCCTGCGGGAGTTTTTTGATTTTCATAACTCCCGAGAGTTATGATTTTGCGTGATCTGATTGGTTTAAAAAAATCTAGTTGGCCGCGCTTATTAATACTCCTTTGTGATTGGTTGAAATATTGAAGCTGCGCGCTGCGCTGTCGCGATTTCGTCAATTTGGATTATTATCGTTATTATTCCGTTTTTGATTTCTTCGCAAATATGTATGTACTATGTTACCCAGGACACTACACAGTCAGTAGTACACACTCACCCGAAGGCGTAGACGTCGGTGGCCTTGCTGAAGGGCAGGTGCAGCGAGGCGTGCGGGCGCAGCGCGCGCACCAGCTCGGGCGCCAGGTAGCACAGCCAGCCCGGCGGGATGCCCAGGACACTACACAGTCAGTAGTACACACTCACCCGAAGGCGTAGACGTCGGTGGCCTTGCTGAAGGGCAGGTGCAGCGAGGCGTGCGGGCGCAGCGCGCGCACCAGCTCGGGCGCCAGGTAGCACAGCCAGCCCGGCGGGATGCCCAGGACACTACACAGTCAGTAGTACACACTCACCCGAAGGCGTAGACGTCGGTGGCCTTGCTGAAGGGCAGGTGCAGCGAGGCGTGCGGGCGCAGCGCGCGCACCAGCTCGGGCGCCAGGTAGCACAGCCAGCCCGGCGGGATGCCCAGGACACTACACAGTCAGTAGTACACACTCACCCGAAGGCGTAGACGTCGGTGGCCTTGCTGAAGGGCAGGTGCAGCGAGGCGTGCGGGCGCAGCGCGCGCACCAGCTCGGGCGCCAGGTAGCACAGCCAGCCCGGCGGGATGCCCAGGACACTACACAGTCAGTAGTACACACTCACCCGAAGGCGTAGACGTCGGTGGCCTTGCTGAAGGGCAGGTGCAGCGAGGCGTGCGGGCGCAGCGCGCGCACCAGCTCGGGCGCCAGGTAGCACAGCCAGCCCGGCGGGATGCCCAGGACACTACACAGTCAGTAGTACACACTCACCCGAAGGCGTAGACGTCGGTGGCCTTGCTGAAGGGCAGGTGCAGCGAGGCGTGCGGGCGCAGCGCGCGCACCAGCTCGGGCGCCAGGTAGCACAGCCAGCCCGGCGGGATGCCCAGGACACTACACAGTCAGTAGTACACACTCACCCGAAGGCGTAGACGTCGGTGGCCTTGCTGAAGGGCAGGTGCAGCGAGGCGTGCGGGCGCAGCGCGCGCACCAGCTCGGGCGCCAGGTAGCACAGCCAGCCCGGCGGGATGCCCAGGCTGTCGCCGCGGGCGCTGCACACCACATACAGTATATAAACAAACATACAATACAACACACAATACAAGATATACATGCCCGAAGATGAGCGGCAAGGCGCGCGAGGCCTACCGCCGAATTCCCTTTGGGCCGAAGGCCCGAAGCGTCTTGTCAGCGCGCGGTCCTTTCCCATTTCAGAGTATGAAATCATCGTCATCAATATCATTGCAGCCTTCACTATTTCGATAAGGAATATTTCTATATTGTTTTTAACTTTCGACCGCCTCGACTATGATGATCTGTCCGACCGTTTTCGGCCATGGCGACCACTGCGACTCCTTTCCAGCATTTTGGCGCTCTTGCGCTCGAAGGTGGCTTATGTAGCCTAAGCTTGCGGCGAAATTCCGTGGACATTGCGGGCACATAAGTACGCCGTTCAGCCCGGCTAGTATGATAGCTTATATGTCGGACATATAGCATTCGTCCCGTACTGTCAAGTATGTAAGTGCGAGAGGGACGAATGCTATATGTCCGACATATAAGCGATCATACTAGCCCCTCAGGTAGTTGTATGCTTTGGCAGCAGGTGGGCGGGCCTTTAAATGGTCGCGTTTATTATAAAGGTCAACTTTGGGCTGATCCTCGAACTTGCGAACGTGGATGACCACGACCATTATACGTAACACGCAATAGCAAAACCTCTTTGGTAATGCTTGACGGTTCAAAGCTAACACTGCGCAAAATTGAGGAATTAACAAACTCCCAACGGATTTATTATTATTATACATACAAACCAATTTCAAAACTAACGTAACGTCGTCGTTAGAAACCGCGCTAAATGGCCGCCCAAGTGCGCTACGTCATTCATTAGACATCCCCTATGGATACAGTCAGCCAAGAAAGTTTAAGTTCTCTACCATTTTTAGAGTTATTAATTAACAAATAAATATTCATTTCATTTTTAGGGTTCCGTACCCAAAGGGTAAAAACTGTCACCAGGCTGTATCTCAAGAACCGTAATAGTGTATTTCTGTTGCCGCTATAACAACAAATACTAAAAACAAAATAATAATAATAATTAAGGGGGGCTCCCAAACAGAAAACGTGATATTTTAGCCCTTTTTCATGGCTACCACTCGCCGAGCTAGATCTCAAGAACCGTAATAGCTAGACAGTTGAAATTTGCACAGATTATGTATTTCTGTTGTCGCTATCGCTATAACAACAAATATTAAAAACCTGCCAAGTGCGAGTCGAACTCTTTTCATAGATCATGCGGTACGGAACCCTTCGTGCGCGAGTCCGACTCGCACTTGGCCGGTATTTTTTTCTTTATTTGTAAATTAAAGTTCTAAAGTGGTAGACCCATTTCTTAGTGTTAGTCACGGCTGTTTATCTACGTAGAACGAAACGTGTATAATAGCGGGCATATTGTGTCAAAAAGATTTTGACGACATACTTAGCTCTCATTAGCTACTGCCTTGTCTGCACAATGGACGTCAAACGTCAAAATAAAGTGACAAATAATAATAAAATGGCGTCTCCTCGGAATTTCGTCTAGTCGTCTCTGAACATTTTTTTCATTTTTGCAAATGTTGTTATTTAATTTGTAGTATTGATAGATTACTATGCAATAAACAAACGGAACAGTGTGTAGCTAATTGAAAATTCATCTGGAAACGCGTAATAACCATTGTTTGGACAACAAATGGAAGATAGTGAAGTGCGTCGTATGTGGCATGCCATGAAAGTTCTCATTTTGCAAAATGTACGAGTGTTGTGGTTGTAAAACGTAGAACTCTGTGAAAGGACGAAGATATATCGTTTTCTCGGAAATGAAATGAGATACATTAAAAAATAAATCTGTTGATAAGTCAATTGTTTGTTTAATTTCATGTAATACGGCACAACATAGTTCACGGTATTTCAATTGAACACCAGTTTCATTTTACATCGGACGTTGGTGTTCAATTGGAAATACCGTGAGCTTCTACACAAAGTTAAATTTAAATGAGCTATATATATATATATTTATCGTTGGATGTTCACAGTAAGTTCCATTGCCAGTGTCATTAAATAATTTAAAAAAATAAACGTCAAAAATCCACCAACGGGTACAGATTAAATATGGTTTCTTACGGTCTATATTTTTGGTTCGTGAGTTGGCGGTCTGAACTCTTACTAGTCTGTGGTGTTAGTATAATTGTAGTATTGTGTGATTGTGTGAATTAAGACGTCATAACTAAATGTGTCGCGTTTCGATGATGATCTTCTCTTACACTCAGACACCAACAGAGAAGATATAGTGGTTGCTACTATCCTAACCTAGACACCACTGTGTTCGCGTTGTATCTAAATATATAGATTTTTTGTATTTTTCCTTGTCTACAGGTTTTTACAAATACACACTTTGAAGTGGAAATTATGATAAGGAATTGAAGGTCAGTATGGGTTCCCTGGGGAATCGACGGAACTCCTCAAATATCATCGGCCCATATAAAGTAACTTAGTAGGGGTCTGTAGTAACCACCTCATTTGCTATCGGAAAGCAGTACGGGTATCGGAAAGTAGAAAGGATATATAAAAATGTCATGTGTATGGCTTAACGAAGTATAAAATTGGAGTCGGTTTTTTTTTTGGTATAAATTATACCTCTACTATTTAAGCACTTAATGTTATATTTTCGTGTATATAGTCAATTTGTATATAATCTGTTTCTTTTCCCTGTATGTGTTGTGTTGGACCCGGGTATGTCCTAAAGGCTTTTTAGGACATACCCAGGTCCAACACAACACATACAGGGAAAAGCTACGACCAAGACCACCATGGGATGGGCAGCAGCATCCCAGGAGTGAGGTGGAGATACTGCGATCGCCAACCCGCATGCCAAGCGTGGCAATTACGGCATTTACCCCCCATGAAATTGGGGGAGGCCTATGTCCTTGTCCAGCAGTCGTAGTCCTTGGGTTGATATGCTGATGTGTTGTAAAGTATATTAATTGTACAAAGTATTTACGTGCGTTGTTTCACCGTCGGCGGACCGCTTGCAGTATATTTAGAAATTGTGTCTCGGGTGTTCAACATGATACTAACTTGTTCCCGAAGCACAGCTTGGTGACGCTAAAGAGGCCGAAGTCCGTGATGACCACTTTCCCGTTCTCCAGAAAGATGTTCTTCGTCTTCAGGTCCTTGTGCAATATGCCCCGCGCGTGCAGGTAGCCCATGCCCTGCCACAAATAAGCACATTACTCGCCTAGGGCGTAAATATGCGATCTGGAACTTTCTTATGTAAATCTAAAACGTCTTTATGTCTCCCCCTGGCCAGGAAGTGGGCGAAGTGGGAAGTGGGATTTCTCTCCATACATTTTCATAGTAGGAACGAAAAAAATTATCTCGTTATTTTCTAAGTTCTTGTAGTTCGAATTAAGAACCCAATCACTTAGGATAATTTTGGAGTGATTAGGATATTTTTTAAATTCCTTTTTCCGTTTCTATGAAAATTCATAGAGAAAAAATCGCATCTGAATACCATGTGAATACAGGCAGTAAAATGTTGTTAGGCCCAATTCAATTGATTTCAAAAAAACTTCCTTAGACCCTACAGCTACTGAAAAATTACGATAACCAGAAAAAAGGGAACATTAAAAAATCTAAACATTTTTTTTTATTGGGGGACAATCTTACACAAATTGACCTAGTCCCAAACTAAGCAAAGCTTGTACTATGGGTACTAGACGACGATATACATACTTATATAGATAAATACATACTTAAATACATAGAGAACATCCAAGACCCAAGAACAAAATCCGTGCTAAATGCACAAATAATGCCCCGGCCGGGATTCGAACCCGGGACCTCTAGCTTCGGAGGCAGTGTCACTACCAACTAGGCTAAACAGGTCGTCAAATTTTCCAAATGTATGGTAGTATGGAAAACATACAATTTTCAAAATGAAATGGTACATATCTTGGATATTAAGAGACTTTGTAATAACGCATGTTGTGTCTAAAATATTTCAAATTACCTCCTCTATAATCCCTGAAAGTCTTTGCACCAAGCAGCCTGTATATATGTAGATTAAAGATTAATATGTATGGTACCTGTGTTATCTGCTGCGCGATGAGGACGCTCTTGTTAGGGTTGAACTTGTCCTTGCGCAGGTGGATGAGGGTGTGCAGCGTGTTGCCGTTGCACATGGACGTCACGATGGCGAGCCGCGGCGGCTTCATGCACGCGCCCATGAACAGCACGAGGTTCTCGTGACGGGTTTTACGGAATGTCGCGACCTGAAACAATATCACAAGGAGTGAGGTAAAACAAGGTGCAACTAGTATGGATACCAGGGCAAGAGGGGTTCGTCGGAAACGAAAAAGCAGATTAACTGGCAAGAATGGGATCTACAGGCCATTTTGTAGGTCCAGAGCCGTATTTGAGACTCTCGCAGAGAACCATAACATCGGCCTTGAAGTATTACGCCAAAGCCAAACACCATCAGCAGTGGAGGAATGAGCCGCCTAAGGCACTCCAAGCTCTTCATGGAAGGAGTGGACCCAAGTTGGACCAAGAAGCTTTGGGAATTCAGCAGAAAGCAGCTCAGAATTATAATCACTGGTCACTTCGGGGTCAAGAGTCTCTTGGCCAAGATGGGACTAGCAGACAACATGGATTGTAGGATGTGTGGCGAGGATGACGAGACAATGGAACACTTGCTGTGTGAATGTCACGCCCTTGCCAGACAAAGAACGAATGACTTCTGTAATGGTTAGCCAGAACCAAAAGAATTCAGAGTACTTCCGCTGAGCTCCATCATCCGGTTTGTAGAAATGTTGGAGAGCAGCTTAGAGTAGGTTATAAAAGAGAAAAGGTGGGGACAATTGCACAAAAGATCCCATTGGGTCGAAGAGCCCTCATATAAATAAGATAAGATAAGAGTGGCCTAGCTATTACAGGTCGAGGATAACTTTTCGTAGTCATGGGTCTAATTGCTGGTTTGCGGAAACATAGTTTGACATTCTAAGTTAGCTAGGTACTACGAACTGTACAGTCGGGGTAAGAAAAGGTTCGTCACCTTAAAGTCGACATTTGCCTGCACCGAGGCAATTATCAGTCCTGCTAAAGTTTCATTTCAAACGAAACAGAAATATTGTATTGACGTTTGCAATAACAGGCTACAATAACTGATTAATAGTGACAGATCAAATAGTAAAAGAGATTTCGCTAATGTTATAATTTATAATAGCCAGCTTCTTGATCTACAATAATAAATTGATATACAGCTCTTTCATAGATATTTAAATTCCTTGGCATTATCAAATTAAATACGACGCAGAATAAGGCTGGGTTGCACCAAACCGTCTGTAATCGTAAGCTGTGTTCGTTAAAATTTGAATGTATGGAAAGTTTGACAAGTTTCTATGGAATGACAGCTGTCGGTGCCATATTTAACGTTGAAAGGTCTGTGATCGTAAGATTCGTAAGTCGGTGCAACCCAGCCTTAGAGTATAGACTACTGATCGCCAAGATTACAACCATATGTCGCTAGCTGTCAAAACAACGAATCCTTAAGTCAAAAAGGTTTGATGTTGTTATGAAACTAGATATAGGTCAGAGGTGTATACTATTTTGACCCTTGTTACAGTATCAAGTAAGTATAAATTTATATGCACCTGTCTACTTAGTATTTTGATTTGAAAAGTTACTAAGTGTCTATGACATTCTAAAGGAATTGAATTTAATAACTGACGAAGGTTTTCGTACCCCAGCAGTACATTAGTATTAGAACTGTATTAGAACAGTCACTCCGGCAAACAAAGGAAATCCCTAAAGGGAATCCTAATCTGGTCTAGGAAAGCTGATCGTAGCGCAGCGTGCCAAGCGGTACACGATGCAAAGTGGCACGCACTACATTTGTATCAAGATATCACCAGCTCGTACCGTCACAGGCAGATACGTATGTACGGTCATAGAGAGTTTGCACGGGGGTTGCACGGTCTCAGAGCGTTTGCACGGGTTTTGCACGGTCACAGAGCGTTTGCACGGTCACAGAGCGTTTGCACGCGTGCACGTGTAAGTAACTTGACCGCGACAGTCGCGCCCACAGTCCAGCACCCGGCGCCTCAGTACTCATGGCTGCTGCAGAGTCGCAGGGCTCACCTCGTGCTTGAAGGTGTCGAGTGGCTTGACGTGGTCGCTGAGCGCCTGCACGTGCAGCAACTTGACGGCGACGGGGCCGTGCCAGGAGCCGCGCCACACGGTGCCAAAGCGGCCCTTGCCGAGCACGTCCAACAGTTCCAGCTCGTCGTACGGGATGTCCCATTCTTTCATGGATAACTGGAAAGAGGGTCGAGTTGGGTTAACCAGTTCTATTGGGGGACAGTCTTGCACAAATCAACCTAGTCCCACAGATTGTACTAAGGGTATTCGACGACAATATAAAAAGTTACGATAGAGAATAGAAATACGAGGGGAAGCTGATAAGTCCTAAGCCTATGGTATTTCGAGGTCGTATATGCGTTTATGGTACTGGCCACTAGAAAGGCTATTTAAAAACAAATTATTAAAAACAAAATCATATCATATTTGTTTGAATTTTTCTTGAGATATTCAACGGCAAAGTCCACCATGTCTGAAATATCAACAAATATTACGAAAATTGAGCACCGTGCTGTAATTACGATCCTTACAAAAAGTGCTAAATCACCGCAATGTATTTTTGAAGAAATGGCTAGTATTTATGGTGCTAATGGACCTTCTTAAGCCAAGGTCAAAAAGTGGAGTCGCTTATTTAAACTGAGTAGGGAGTCGATTGAAGACGATCCCCGTTCAGGGAGTTCAATATCGGCGGTGACTGAAGAAAATGTAAGAAAAGTCAGAAAATTGGTATTAGAAGAGCGGACAGTTAAGGTTTGGCAAATAGCCGATACTGTAGGCTGTAAAGAACGGGTTGGGGAGATTTTACATGAACATTTGAACATGACTAATTTCAACAAGGCACAAAAAACAAGGCTTTTACAATGTTTTTTTTGAAAAACCTGAAAAACAAAATTGTTACTTAAAAACACTGTGTTAATGTGATTATTAAATGAGAACTCATTGAAGATTCTAGTACCTCTTTTACGTACCACTAACTGCAACTGGCCACTTCACGTCGATAAATCAAATACTTGATTTTTAATGTCATGTTATTTTCTGTCTGATTGTGTCGTTTGCAAATCAATTTTACTTTGAAATGCCTTCTTTTCTTTATGCTTGCTTTTAAAATTACTCTAACTCACTTATCAAAGGCTAGTATTAGTTAACTATCCCAATGGGTGGATTTTCTTGACTAGTTTTAACACGACAGCCCCAATTTCCATCCTACATTTGTAGTGTTATCGCCGAACCATAATGACATTTAAGACAAACAATTGTTGACATGAGTGACATGACAGATAGTGTTAAACGTCTTATCAGGCACATAGTGATTATTTTTGGACGAAATTACAAATTAATTTATTGTTCGGTAAATGAAAACAAAAAAAATATGTGAAAAGATTTCTTAATTTCTATTGAATGGGAATTGTTTTAAAGTAAAGTATCATCTGTTAAAATATCTGCAACTAATAAATTAACACCTTATATATTCGAAGAAGCATTGTAGAGTCGCGGAATGAAAATAATTTTAATACCATTAAGGTCGAAAAGTGACAAAACTTTCCATTCCGCGACTATACATTCAAGGAATCTTAACTTTTGTCACATTTGGTCTTTTCTTTCTACTGAATTAGTCCACAAGTGACAAACATTCAGTTTCCTCCACCATACATAACAAACCAGAGTCACAAGAACATGTTGTTAGCGAATAAAGTAGGTATAAACACGGACTTCCTCGAACAGCTGCCGGCGGTACGCGAAGGCGTTCATCGTTCTACGCTGACACTGACTGACAGTCGCGCGCCAGTTACTGTCTCACTAATTATAAGGGCGCAGTTACATTAGACACCTCTGAATATTTATTCAACCACCACCCCACTTTTTTAACCTAGATGTATATCGGTTAGTGAACTAAACGATTTGGTGTGTATATTAGAATGTTACGAGTGTTTTCAGTGGCACGGGAAGGCCCTGAGCCCCTGACTCATACAGTCAATTATTCAGTTACAGAATAACCGCTACCGATCGAGATCGGTGTAAGTGGGTCAATCAACTTTTTGTTGTCCTTCAGCATTTTCTTCATTATTTTTTACCAAGACATGTAAACTGATAAAATCTATATATTCTTATAGCCAGATAAACAGTCTATTTGAACATATATCTTGAAGAAAACATGGTTATCCAGGTGACAAACCACTATTTTAATACAAATTCGGGGGACACTTACGTCCGCTGGATAACCGGTGAAAATGAAGCTAAATGAATATTTTTTTAGTACCGTTGTCTTGTAGTTTCATGCTATAATGTATTAGCTAATAAATGCAACAACAATTAACAACAGCTGAGATCGTGTTTTCTTGGAATTTTCTTTTAAACTGCAAATTGTAGTAAACATGAGGTCACTAAAAAGTTGATTCACCCAAGTATACAAATTTGAATAAGAGCGACAAAGGGAGACATATCATGTAGTAAATACCATAGTGCAGTGGCTCTGTGAGCTGTAGACCTCGCAATTTATTTTCCAATTTCAAAATTTCAAAAAACTGACTTGTCAAGAAAATCTCAATAATTATCGAACCTGCTCACAAAATTTCACAAGATGCGGTTGAGAAATGCGACCTGTAGAGGTCTACATCCGGACAGACAAGCAGACAGACATAAGAAAGAATTCGTCAATTATTTAGAAAATAGAGTTTTATTTAATAATTAATAAAAGGCCATAGTCGGGTTTCCATAGTAAGTCGGCCCTTGGATCAATTTGACTCGGGGTGTTCACACTTTCGGGTACATCATTTCGAAATTTGAAACAAATCGCTTTAATACATCCCGAAAAAAGATACATTAAAGAAAAAACTTCAAAAAATCATAAGTCAAAAACCGTCACTAGTAGGATGTTGATACTCCGCATAAATATTCTTCACCATAAGAGGTACTTACCAAAAAAAACCCGAGTCAAATTGATTCAAGGGCCGGCTTACTATGGAAACCCGACTATGGCGTTTAGAAACGATAGACACTAATGTAAATTAATAAATTATAAATAAATAAAATAAAAGAACGATAAAGGCCGCGCGAGTCCGCTGGATGCGGGTGGCGCAGGACCGATCATTGTGGCACTCTTTAGGGGAGGCCTATGTCCAGCAGTGGACGTCTTTCGGCTGATATGATGATGATGATGGAATTTACTTTATTCTGCAAGTCACTTTACAAGTCAAAATCTATTAGCTTTTCTGAAAACGAAGGCTACTGACGAGAAGAAACGACGAAACAAACTCGACACTCTGTCATCATCATCCTCCTAGCGTTATTCCCAGTACAGTTGCATCCTGAAGGATGCCTGGAGTCCGCTACCTAATCCCAAGAATTGGCGTAGGCACAAGTTTTTCACGGAAGCGACTGCCGTCTGACCTTCCAACCCGAGGGGGAAACTAGACCATATTGGGAATAGGCTTGTCAAGTGAGTGCGCAACTTGACTGTTAGAGGTTCTCAAGCCGACGGTCTGTCATATTCTCTTAATAAATAAGCGTATCACTACGATAAAACTTACTACTTATAATAAGTAAATCTGAATATGAATACAAAAAAAATGTCACAAAAGTAAATCGCATCTGTAGTATATATAGCAAATTGGACGGCACAGGGCCACAGTCTGACAAGTTCAACGTTCCGACAGTGTGGGCACATCCTTAGCAGTGAGCTTCCGAGACGCGCCGGCGCTGATTCACGCCAGTTATCGCGGCGGTCACGTTAGGTATTGTGCGGCGCGGAGATAACGGACCCGCTCCCGACTGCTATTTACGAGCTCGTTAAGCTTTGTATTTATTTATAAAACATTATATTGTATGTAAAGGATGTTATTTCTTATTTTAAACCGACTTCAAAAACAGGAGGTGGTTTTCATTTCATCGGAATATTTTTTTATGGTATTTTTACCGATTACTCTCGAAAATAAACGATTTCGAAAATGCCTTTTTTTGCTTGAAAATGTAGGCTTTCTAGTTGGTCCCATTGTTATCAAGTCAGGGTCTTATGACGGGATCCTGATGAAATCTAGGGCCCGCCTCAAATTTTATAGGTATACCTATACCTATAGGGATATCAGTATTTTAAAAGTAACACGTGAATTTGCTCTAGAAAAGTACCATGTGGTGAAGTGAAGACGATGAAGAGCTAACCACCGGAACTGCTCAGTGAAGAGTTTTTCATGGATTACACACTTTTGAGGAAAAAAACTTACGCTGTTCTGCCGTGGCCACCGCGAATCATTGTGCTTGTTCACGTCGAGCGAATCCGCACGCAGCACGCCCCCGCTGTCGGTGGAGCCCGACCCACTCAACGACACCCGCGACCCGTCTGCAATAAATTACTATAAATCCAATGTTTATTTGCATACAGACATTCTGAAACAAACTATCTTTCTTTGACCCCTTGAACGCCATTCTTCATGACCGGCAGTGACACTTACACGCCAACTCATCTTCCAGAAGAGACTGAATATGAACCTTAGTATAAAGCACTAAGATCACTTTGACAACGTACAGTCAGCTGCAAAAATATGGGTGCATACAACTTGCAACTATAATATTTCCTATAGATATTATTATGCTCAACAGAAATTATTCGAACTGTACCTAGCTTTAACATCTTATTATATCAACATGAAACGCAATAAATTACTGAATTGAATAAATGGTTTGGGAACAATTTCGAAATATAATTTTTCTAAACTACTTCAATAACTGTAGTTTTTTTGCAAAAGAAAAAGGGTGTGATAAGAGAATGTCCACCACACCACCACCCAATTACGACTTACCACCACCACCACTGGTGTGACTTACCACTGTTAACTCTAGACGCGAGCTCGTCCGCCTCGACGACCCGCGACGGCGACTGCACAGCCGACACGTGGTTCGGACTCGACACTGGAGGCTTCACTTCTACGGAAATAATACAGTTAAGGTACTATGCATATACAAGTAGTCAATTGAGTACTTGGAAAGGACCAAGTTGCAAGCGCAGTCCAGGACGATCACATGACATTTAAATAGTCTATATAGACTGGCCCACAGAGGCGCAAGATCGTGAAAGGTGGAAAAGATTGGAGGAGGCCTATACCCAAAAGGGTTATAACTTTAGTAGGTAAGTAAGAAACCATTTAGAAATGAGGAACTTAAATTGTATTCGTCCTAAGTGGTTATGGACTTATCGAATAAAGAGGCTTTTAATTTTTATTTATGCATATACAAACTCACACCTGCATGCTTAAAAAGAGCACCTAGACCTGCTCAAATGAGGTAGGAAAAGCACAAGAAATTTAATTTATAGTGCCAATCCTGGCAGTTGATTTAAACATGGAGAAAATGTGTTATTTCAAATAGCGATTTTACGAGTCGATTTTCTGCAACTCTTATATGTCGAATTAATTTGAATTCGAATTGAAACTCGATTTGACTCGACTCGCATCAACCGGGTGGTGTTCGCAGCAGCAGCTGTGTCCGCGAGTCCAGTCAAGTCGAGTTAAGCAGTTAAACCGGGAAGATGGAACAGCGGATGGATAAGTTAATTGGAGTCGACCGTGCTACGTATCAACGTATTTACCCGTGACAACTCGACTCACTCATCGCTAATCGCACCCATATGCATCGCCGCCTTAGGGCATTTAGACAGAAGACGCCATCAGCGTATTTTTCCGAACAAAATATTATGCCATTTTTTTTAAAGGGAACAGAAACTTAAAGGTGACATAAAAAAACTACGCACACTTGCAAAACATTATTCCATTACTACGCACCCACAGAAATACAATCATATTTTTGTACATTTTAAAGTAAAACTTGTTTTGAACAAAAAACTGCACATAAAGGCATTTTGACGGTTCGTGTTCCACGGCCCATTACAAGCTGAACCTTCTAGCTTAAGGTTAGGGAGTACCTGGGAAGTGGAACTGCGGCTTGGCATGACTCCCAGTACATGATGAACCCTCGCGGGCCGGTTGGGGGGGAACCTGGGGAGTGGAACTTCTAGTCCGGTACGTGTTGAACTCTCGCGGGCCGGGTGGGAGTACCTGGGAAGTGGAACTGCGGCTTGGCATGACCCCCAGTACATGTTACCTGGGGTACCTGGGAAAAAACTCCCAGTACATGTTAAAAACTCGGGGGCCGGGTGGGAGTACCTGGGAAGTGGAACTGCGGCTTGGCATGACCCCCAGTACATGTTACCTGGGAAGTGAAACTACCAGTACATGTTGAACCCTCGCGAGCCGGGTGAGGGTGTACCTGGGAAGTGGAACTGCGGCTTGGCGGGCGTGAGCTGGTGCGGCGGCAGCGGGTGCGGGTGCGCGGCGTGCTGCGGCGTGGGCGGCGCCACCAGCGCGGGCGACGACGGCGTCGAGCTGTTGCACGACGACGTGTTGGACGACGAGTCCGGCCCGCCCTGCACGACATTAACACGGATAACACCGCCCGAAAAGATCATGGGCAGTTTTATACGGAATCTGGTCCTAAACCCAACAAAGCTGAGAGGTAAGTCATTAGATAGGTCTTGATATCTACTACATTTCGTGGGCATTCAGTTGAATTCCATAGCAGTATTGAAATATTTATACCTTAGCTTTGGTTTTAGTACCATTTTGGCGCATGATCATGGTCCTTTACCTAGGAGCCGTCCACATATTACGTCACGCAAAATTTCTACTTTACGGCGACCCCACGTGTACCCCGTGCTACGCGGACTGTTAGTAGGACAGTGCTAGTTACCGTGTGCTTCTGCTGCGCCTGGTCGCGGCGCCGCGGCCGGTGCAGCGTGCCGAGGAACGAGCCCCGCGCCGCGCCCGGCGACCCCACTCCGATGTACCCCGTTACGAACGGACCTGCTCACACAGACAATACGCATTGTAGCTTTTTTAATGCCAAAAATCCTATCTTTTATAAAGATCAAATATGTCAACGGACGAAAAACTTTTCGGTTAAAAACAAGGTCTAAATACTTAGAGACATCTCGGCCCCTCAGATAACGACTTTGCACAAAATCTGACCATAAGGAGAAAGTTAAAATGGCAGCCACTTTTTCCGATTTCGACTTCGGATTCTTATTTAAAGATACTTCGGATTCTTATTTGCAGATATTTCGAACCTTCATGTTTCGATTATAAATCGGAGCATATCCAAAAAAGGCGACCACTTTTCCAGTTTCGTATTTTAATCTCTTCTGGACACTCTTCTGGTTGAGTAGGTTTAGATTTTGAGCGCAATTGGATAGATAGTTTAAATACAAGCTTGTAAAAAAACTCGACTCGCATGACTGAACTTGCAAACTGTATGTAATAATTCGAAATATGGCAATTTCTCCAGTACAGAGTACTCAATAGACAGACATCTGAGAAATATCATGTCAAAACTACCCTCAATTGAAAAGCTAGTGCGTAATGATGTATAGATATAATCGACACGCAAAGATGTTTGTAACAATAATCTGTCCTAAGGCTTTTTGAGATACACAAGAGAACGCTCTAGAGTACGCAGGCCTAAGGATTAGTCGACAGAAGACCGTACCTATACTCGTACCTGCATTGTAACTTCAGCGGTAGCCGAAACCAACATACCATCGCTCTTGATGGAACACCATGTAACACTTCTCTGTTACTGGGTGGGACTTGGGGTGGTCGAATCAAACAGCTCAGTAGATACAATTGTTTATTAACTGTCACATTTCTAACCGCTGTTCATGCCAGTCAAACTTAAATCTATGCCTCATCTAAGGCGGTAGAACACAAAGGGGTATGTAGGGTGCTGGTTAACCGGCCTGTTACGGTCGCTTTCTGATCGAATAGCTTTTAAGTACACTAAATGAGCTTGGGCGCCGTAAAAGAAATAAAGACACTCTACCGACCTCCAACGCCAGCGAGTTACCGGCCAATGCCTGGCTACGTAGCAAATCCCTGAGGCGGTCTCCCGTGAGTAGCGGGGAACACCTCGTCCGCCTCACGCCGTAGAACCAACAGCGCAGCAAACCGTCAACAGTGAACCAAGTTCTTAGCGAGGTAATAAAAGACCCTGGTATGAATATTTTGTGGTTAGAATTCACCAAGTTCTAGTTCTTTTCTTCATTAATGCGACGGAGATAGTCGGTTACTCACCTCCAGAGACAGTAATCCGTGCTTACAACGCGTGGAAAAACTTTCTTTCGAGAGGGTCTTAAAAGCGTTAACCGGGTGGCCAATTCCGGTGACTCCCCAGAACTCCTAAAAATTTTCAACAGGAATCCTATAGCAAAGCCAAAAGCGTTTAGATTTAACCCGCAATCCTGCAGAAATACTTACGGATTTCTACAATGGAGCCGAGTTAAAAAACAGGACATGCGTCTTTTACACGAATATTCTGGGCAGTGACAGTTCCGGCCGTCAACTTTGACCGGTGCGAACCCTTACCAGACGCAAGTTTGCGAAACGCCTAATCCGACCAACACGAATCCACTATTTATTAAAAAGATCATTACGGAACAGAAGTGATTTTAATCGCCTTCCTGAAACGATGTAAAATGATACGAAACTTTAAATAATACGGTAATAAAAACAAAATAAGGGGAAGATACTTTTAGATAGTGGCAACCCTGGGACTTGTTATTTTTTTAAACTAAGCAAGCTAACCTAGTACAAAGAGCCAGCAATATAAAAGAAAGAAAAAACGACATCCACCAATTCGAACCCACGCATAAGCCCGGCCTGTGGCTAAATACGCCAACAGTCGGTGTGCGTAAGCACTGATATAACCTTACCTTACTAGAAAACTTGGTAACGCTTTCATAGCGATTCTCCAGGAGAGAACACTACTTCCCTGGAACACTGGCGGTCCAGCGAGATATGCTACATTAGCATTCCAGGGTGCACGTCCAGCCTTCACAGAGGTAAAGACAGCCACTGGCTAAATACATTTCTAAATTAATTAAATACTACCCACCTGGTGACCTTAAAGAGACAAGATCTCCCACGGAGCCTAAGATAAGAAAATACTAGTACGGCCGGCCTCGATCAACTCTAACAGACAACTTGGTGTCCGCGAGTATGGCAACTCGGGCATTATCTTCTCAGGAACACAGGCGGTGGAGCGAGATATACAAGCATAGCAGGTTGCACATCCAGTCTTCGCAGAGAGAAAGACAGCATATAGCCAAGTTAAATTTTTTAACCATAAGCACTCTTGAGACTGAATGTGCCAAGAGCCTAAATTCTCACCACTAACAAAATCCTCTAACTCAACTAGTGGAGAATGCTTCCTAACCACTCGACACTTCAGAAACTTAGGTGCCAGTTTGGCCAAAAAGGACTTACTAGCGCCCCTGGAAAGAAAAGTTTTTTTCCCAAAGTAAGTCACCGACCTGTAACTCCTGTTGCCTACCCGTATTTCGAGAACGCGCACCCTTAGTGTGTTTTACTTAGTGGCTTCTGTTCTGCGAGCGCTTATATGCAACGCAGACATCACAACCTTTGACCAAGTTGACCACGTCTTATTGGTACATTGCGGGCCAGAAATAATGCAGCGCTAACCGCCTATACGTTTTGATTGTTCTCTTCCTCGCAATAACAAAGCGATCCGAGGGTACCACCACTTTCCTATCAAATTCACTCGTACGACGAAATTTATTTTTGGAATAGCGCAACAGCTTACCGTCTTTAATGGTTAAATTTGAACACGACGTAGAGGACCATGCACACTTTTGATAAAGTTTGGTGTAACAATAACAGGATCCAATTTCTAAGACGGGGACGGTACCGGACACGACATCAGGAACTACATGCTCTAGCCCCTGAATTGAGGAACAACCTGGATCAACCTTGTGAGGGGTCAAGTCCGTATAAGCTAACGCTATCTTTTTACAATATTCTCAAAACGACGTATTATATCATCGGCAGTTGACCGCGTTTTGGCAGACGACTTCAGAAACGCTGTTGCATGAATCAGGGTCGGAGCGCCGGCAAAACTCTCTAAACAAGTTTGGAGCGATATAAAAAGATTTCCAAAAGTCCACTCCCAAAATCAGGTGCGTGGTCACTCCCGGTACAATAAAGAACTTGATTTACCGAGTCACGTTTCGCGCCGTGACTGGCAAGTTCAAACAACCGCAAACCTCGGCTTGGGAATCGTTGGAGGTGGCGATATGACTAAAATCAGCGCAACCGTCCAACGTAGCACCCCAAGACAAGAACAATTGAGATAAGTCCGATCCTAAAATGATGATCGAAGAACCCGAATCAAGCAAACCCTGAAATAGGGCACCAAAAATTTCAACGAAAATGTGAGGACGATCATCGCTACTTTCAAATACTCTCTGAACTACTGAAACGGATTAAGAAAACAAGTTATTAACCTTGGGCGGTCCGGGGCCATTAGAATTAGAAGTGGTTGCGTTCGGACGGGAACCTGAAGCGCAAGGCGAGCACGCAGGACGCGTGAGGACCGTTACGTCCGCCTTTCCACATTTAAAACACAAGGTACGTCTCGAAGGACACTGACTCAAACCATGAGTACCCACTCTGCAGCGCGGACAGAACTGGTTAGTCACGTTCGCTTCGACTCGGGGCTTGGACACGGCTTTGCAACATAAATCTGGAGCGAACGAATTGTATGAGGGCTTAGGAGGCTCCACGAAAGAATTAGCACGCCACCAGCTATCCTCCAACACGCGGCACACCTTCTTCAGCTCCAACAGAGTCGAGACCGAGTACATGGCCAAAGGTACAGAATACTCTAGACGCACGTTTATGGAAACAATATCAAACTTCTCCTGTTCCGACAACGTTATCGTTAACCGCTCCAGTTCCTCAACCTTACAACGCAGCTAACTCTGCTATCTCATCAGAGGAAATGTCCCTAGTCATCTTTCTAATCTGTTCCCTCAAGCCCTTAACATCTTTTTTTGGGTACCGCATCCCTAATGGTCACCTTATATGTAAACTCGTTTTTGTGTAACAGGTTAAAAGTAATAGGCCGGCCTTCCATTACAACAAAATTCAAAAATAATTGTGTGGATAAAATGGATCAATCAACTTTTCCTTGTTGCTCGTTACCGTGGTTACGTCTCCTCGGTCACTCTTTAAAACCGAGATTTTATAGGGTTCAAATCTACCAAACATGAGTTTTAGCCATGATTATAAACCCATTCTGACGTGGGTCATCTCTGGACCGTGCTAGAAATCCATGTTATAACATTTTTTGTCTCCTGGCTGACGGGACAGAATAACAAGGAAAAATTGATTGACCCAAATATAATTTCCAAAATGGAACAAAATTATCGTAGCCGACTGTATAATAAATAAAAGATAACAATGGGAAAGTTTGGCCGTTTTGGCGTTCCCTGAATAAACACTTCACACAAGAAGCCGCTAAATGAGGCCGACTGTACTTATCTATACTAAGGTCAACAGATCCTAACTTAAAAAATTACAAGTTCAAGTGGGTATACTTACATGCACCAGAATACCCAATTGTAAAATTCAAACTTACAAAACAACAATAAAATATTTCGTTGACTGTACTTTCCAAATTCCTTAGTGACAGCTAGCTAAACAATAGCCCAAAATTGAACAACTATAATATTTAAATGGGCAAAATATTCTAAGATAACATTATACCTGACAGTACTATGTCACTTCTTCAGTACATTTAATTGTTATTCAATTCAAATAATTTATTTCAGGCTTGCACCTATAAGTATTAGTAGAACATTAATAAATCTTAATTTAAGGTAAGTGATAAATTACCTACATTAACATTACAACTAACTTATTATTATTAACTAGGGGTCGCGCGAAAATAAAATAAGTTAGTGTATAGGTTTTTTTTTATACCACGTCGGTGCCCATCAAGCGTACGGCCCGCCTGATGGTACGTGTTCACCGCAGCCTATGGACGCCTACAACTCCAGGAGTGTCACAGAAATTAAAATAAACATAAATAGAATTCAACGTTCTATTTTTACACAACCCCGAATATATAATTATAAAATTGAACATAAGCTCAATTTATTACATTAAATTCAATTATTGATACATCCATTCCTTAGTCGATACAGACTAACAATATACCTTTTGCAGTACAACATCAAATATGTATATTTGGTTAAGCCTATTTATGGAAATAAGGGTCAATACAATTTACATAAACTAATTAGCTACATTCCCTAAAGATGCTTATTAACATTTCAATGTGACAGCGACGCCGTTACAAAGTTATATAAATGAACTGTCACTGTCAGTGTCATAGGACTTATACGGCGAGTTATAGCTACTATATACTAAAGCTGGGTTGCACCAAACCGCCTGTAATCGTAAGCGGTGATCGTTAAAATCTGAATGTATGGAAAGTTTGACAAGTTTCTATGGGGTGACGGCTGCCGGCGCCACATTTAACGTTGATCGGACTGTGATCGTAAGTCGGTGCAACCCATCCTTATTCCCAATTTTTCTTTAGGTACATTCCAATTTCATTATGTCAAAGACTACTACATGATTCATTCAAATTCATTCTATAATATTATAATTACATTCATCTGGCCATTATCTAATATTAGTTTAATTTAAACTTTTATATGTCTATAATATCTAATAAAACATTACAAATACAGCATTAAGGTACCATAATTATTTATTTAATGGATTTAAATAATTCTTCACACAGAGAATTTACGTAGTCTGCGCTTATATTCAGGCATGCCAGAGTTTCTTATATCAATGGGTAAATTATTATATATTTTTGTTAACATGTATCAAATACTTTTACGATAAAAGCTGTTTTTGAGCCTGAAGGAAAGCACAAGTCAGCGCCATTTCGAAAGGGATACTTCGTGACTGATGCCTTATTTCTGAATAAGCTCGTGTTGCTCTTGACAAATAGACCTGTTTATTATTACTATTGCAGTAGAAAATCTTTTTGACTGTTGCTACAATCTCCCCAAATAATTAAGCCATAATGCAGGTTAGACATTACATGTCCATTGAATGCCAGAAGAGCAGTTTGTTGAGATGAGAGCTGAGAGTGCTGTAGTAGAGCATATCCAAATCTATTCAATTTGTCGATTAGCATCTCAGTGCTCTTTCCAATTCGTATGGTAGTCAAGAATGACACCTAAGAAGCGAATAGATGACACACATTCAATCGTATAATCATCATACTTTATGTTTACATTATTTATTTGTCCTTGTAGGGCATAGAACTCCATAACCCAGTCTTAAGGAGATTCATTTTTAGGTTATTATTTTCCAACCATAAATTTACATCTACAAAAACTTGGTTGGTTGTAATTTCGTAGTTTATGGGCCTGACTGTACTACAATGTTTTGAAAATGTTTAACAAGTTTCACTTCTAAATATGAACTAACTGTCAGGAAATATAGGTGATTCACTTATTTGTATTGCTATAAAAAGGTGACAAAGGTTAACACTAATACAGAAGATAATAGGTAATTTAGAGTTGCACAGAATAAAGATAGCACTTCAAAATACTGTTCGAGTAATAGTTAGGTTTGTAACACATTTCACAATTTCTCTATAATAGTTAAAATTGTCCAATATTCAATAGTCCATTCAAAAAGTTCACTGATAAGTACACTCCCAAGTTTATCACTGTTTATAAATAAATTGTCAATTTGCAAGGTTTTATATTAAGAGAAACAAAGAACAGGAAAGCGACAGAAAAGGCTGACTTATATTACTATTTTGTATTATAACATACCAGCAAATTTAGCCCCGCAGGCGATCACTGTAAGGCGTAGGCGCTCGATATTTATGTCGATGTTTATCGAGTGTGTAGTATAGGCGTATCACGTATCGTGACACGGATCGCTGGATTTAGTAATCTAAAAATCCACGATCTGTATCAACGATCCAAATATCACGATAAATATCGAGCGTGTAGCATCCGCCTAACACTTCTCCGTCAAACTTAAAATCTATGCCTCGGCAAAGGCGGTAGATCACAAAGGGGTATGTGGTTAACCGGCCTGTTACTGTCGCTTTCTAATCGAATCGCTTTTAAGTATACTAAATGAGCTTGGGCGTAAAAGAAATAAAGACACTCTACCGACCTCCAACGCCAGCGAGTTAGCGGCCAATGCCTGGCTACGTAGCAAATCCCTGAGGCGGTCTCCCGTGAGTAGCGGGGAACACCTCGTCCGCCTCACGCCGTAGAACCAACAGCGCAGCAAACCGTCAACAGTGAACCAAGTTCTTAGCGAGGTAATAAAAGACCCTGGAATTCATATTTTGTGGTTAGAATTCACCAAGTTCTGGTTCTTTTCTTCATGAATGCGACGGAGAAAGTCGGTTACTCACCTACGGAGACAGTAATCCGTGCTTACGGCGCGTGGACGAACTTTCAATCCGGGAGGGCCTTAAAAGTGGTAATCGGGTGGCCAATTCCGGTTCCTCCGTAGAAATTCTGAAAATTCAACGGGAATTCTATAGCACAACCACAATCCGGCAGAAATACTTACGGATTTCTGCAATGGAGCAGAGTTTAAAAAATAGGACATGCGTCCTTTACACGAAAATTCTGGGCAGTGACAGTTCCGTTCGTCAACTTTAACCGGAGCGAAACCTTGCCGGACGCAAGTTTGCGAAACGCCTAATCCGACCAACACGAACCCACTATTAATTCGCCTTCCTGAAACGATTTAAAATGATACCGAACTTTAAATAACTACCACATGCTTAATAAAATCAAAATAAGGGGAAGACACTTTTAGATAGGCTTTAGCGGTCAGCTCGGACATAGCGAAGGTATTCGATCGGGTCTGGTATCGAGGTCTTCTGTCGAAGCTACCATTGTACGGACTGCCCGAGGGTTTGTGCAGATGGATCGCCAGCTTTCTTCCCGCAGACGCATAAAAGCCGTAGCAGACGGCAGTTGCTCCGAAAGCATGGACATTAACGCTGGCATCCCACAAGGCTCCGTGCTATCCCCGACCACAGAATAAGGAATAGTACAAGTACAGAAATTTCACTTCCTAACAAAAACGGCGTTTAGGCATAAGAAACGTGCCTACTCTCTGCATCTCTGTCTATCCCATAACTTGTATTCATTCACGCGCGGCACGTGTAGCCCTAGGGTTGTCACGCCAAAAATACTTCAATGAGGCCAAACATGTTCTACCTCACCAGATGTCGCTTAAGTACAGTGAACCGAAATTAATGAAGTACATGTTACTTCACATGAATAGAGCGTTCATGGCCCAGTGATAGTTTTTAGTTTTCATTGTATACCTATACTACTACCATTGTTTTTCCACATATTCTCTTGCTTGTGGAGAAGATATGGAGGGTTGGGGGGGGGGAATTACTACCGCGTCTCCTATTGGTCGCAGCGTGATGTTATATAGCCTAAAGCCTTCCTCGATAAATGGGCTATCCAACACAAAAACAATTTTTCAATTCGAACCAGTAGTTCCTGAGATTAGCGCGTTCAAACAAACAAACAAACTCTTCAGCTTTATAATATTATAGTATAGATATCACGCAAACGAATAGCGTAATCTATACTATTATAAAGCCGAAGAGTTTGTTTGTTTGTTTGAACGCGCTAATCTTAGGAACTACTGGTTAGAATTGTAAATTATTTTTCTGTTGGATAGTCCATTTATTGAGGAAGGCTTTAGGCTATATAACATCATCCTGCGACCAATAGGAGCGAGAACGCGGACGAAGTCGCGGGCAACAGCTAGTCATTTAATAAATCTCATATTTTTTTAACGAACCATCTAACGTTACCAAACACGGTGGGTTTTGCAAGAAAAAAAATGCATCCCCATTTTACGTGTAGGGGAAGTACCTTTATTAGGGGACAATCATCAAAATACATAATATCGTGTTACATATGGAAGAGCTCATTGTGTGCATCTCAAATATATTTTTTTGTCATTTTAATATAATTATTTAAGAAAAGAGCCAAAACATTACCATTCCCCCTTCATCTCTCAAAAAAAATACATTTCAAATCATCAACCAACAGGTTTTGTCGGACATACAAATCAACACAGCACATACAACAGGACAGGTCATCTTCTTAAGTTTCTCAGGTATTGGTACCTACACTTTGTCCGTGTTTCAAATGCTATGGCCACAACACAATAATGGACAACTATCTAAATAGGACAACTATTATGTAGCTAATCAAGTAAAATAAATTGAATAACGCGTGTTTCATTTTGAATAAAATTACAGTTAGGTACTTAATAAGTAAATCGGCGGAAATGTACCTAACAAAGTAACCAGGTGGTTCGTATCGTATTCATTTGTATTGTAGTTGTACATTGTAACTTACAACTTGATAATTTTAAACACCAAGGTTATACTAAATAAGTACTTATTATTACATATATACCAAACTAAAAGAAAAACTTACCGTTCACAATTTGTAGGTAATTGAAAAAAAGACACACCAACGTTCCTTCGGGTATTTAAACAACCATATACAGAACATGTGGTGCTGGTTATAGGTTTCTTCGTGTTTTTTTAAAAATCACACAAAAAAATACGTTAGCGCGGTTCGTCGCGATCAAGTCGGCGGCGCGCGGCAGCGGATCACGACGGGCACGTAAACGCTCGGACCGGACGGCGACGGCCCGCGACTGACAGCTAGGATTTCGAGCGTTAGGTTATTAACGCGGCGCGCTCCACCCATTGCAAGCCCCTTGCTTTAACATCTTATTATATCAACATGAAACGCAATAAATTACTGAATTGAATAACGTACGTACACGCACGGACGGTGACAGCCCGCGACTGACAGCTAGTTTCGGGGATTTCGAGCGTTAGGTTATTAACGCGGCGCGCTCCACCCATTGCAAGCCCCTTGCCCCGACGCTGTTTGAGACTTCTATTATATAAGTCACAAGTTCGTCCCCACATGGAGTATTGCTGTCACCTCTGGGCGGGAGCACCTGGATACCGGCTTGGGCCTTTTGACTCGCTTCAGAGACGTGCTGTCCGAATCGTAGACGATTCCAAACTCACAAGCGATAATGAAACGTGAAGTTTAAGGAGAAACTTGTGCGTGTTCTATCGCTTGTATAATAAGTTGTGCTCTGAAGAACTGTTTGACGTGATGCCCTCGGCCTCTTTCTACCAGCGCACTGCTCGCCGTCGGCAGGGCATTCATCCCCACACCTCAGAACCTAAATGGTCGCGTAAAGTAAAAGGAGTGTATAGATTTTTAAAGGGTTGGCAGCAACGGGCATTTGAATGTGACACCCCTGGAGTTGCAGACGTCCATAGGCTGTGGTGACCGCTTACCATCAGGCGGGCCGTACGCTTGTTTGCCACTGACGTGGTATTAAAAAAAATATAGCGGCAACCCTGGGACTTATTACTTTTTCAAACTTGGATAATGTGCATACGCGAAGGGAATAGCTTAAACAGCCGACTAATCTATGGTGGTTAAAATCGTTTATCGATTATAGTGAATTGATTAAAAACGACTCCAAAAAAAACTCGCACTCGTTTGAAAAATTTGTGTAACAACCATTAAACCAAGTTAGCAGTGTCGATACCTTGGCTCAGTAATTTCTATTAACGGAACCACTGATGGCGATGTCGTGCACAGAATAAATACAGGTTGAATGAAATGGAAAGACCTAACTGGGGTTTTATGAGATAAAATAATGCCAGTACACGTTAAAGAAAAGTCTCTAAATCCGCAGCTAGCCCAGCAATGGTGTATGGCACCGAGTGTTGGCCTCTCAAGAAGTAACTAAAAGACAAACTCCATGCGGCTGAAATCACGATGTTGCACTGGGCCGGCGACGTCACCTTCCTATACCGTATTCGTAACATCTATATTCAGATAGTTTGTAGTAGGTAATTTCAAAGAAGGACCTATTCCCGATGCGCCGAGAACCGGAACACATGACTCGAAACCTAAAGGTGCTAGACATGTTCCCCCACCAAAAAGACGAGGGACACCCCAGCTGACATGGATGGCCGCCACTAGAAGGGATATGCAAGAAGCCCAAATCCCATCAGAGACGAGCCAGAACCGAAAATCTTGGCGAAACTTTTCTATTCAGAAGAGTCGACCCCAAATAATGTAAACAGCACAATGAGACGAAGGCTTTTTGGGATATAGGGTAAGTAGAAGTATCGATGTAATATACTAACAGTAAGGTACATACCGTCTTTTATTTTGTCTTTGTAGGCATTAAGGAACTCGGTTGGCAGGCCGCATGACGGAGGAACTTTCCCTTCACAGTCTCTGCAACAAATATTTAGGTTTTCAAAGGTTCTACAGAGTATTTAGTTATGGTGGCTGCAATCTTCTTTACAAAGTTTGTCTGTTTTAAATATGAGCGAGACGACATTTCTCCTCTGTCACCAGAGAGCGACTTTTTTTCTATCTCAAGCTACATCGCGCCATTCCGGCCAGTGAAGTCTTAGGGAGCGCGAAGTGGTCCCTGTTTACATGGATGTAGGGTTAAATTTCTAGTGGCGACCACGTACCGGAAGGCGCAGCGTGGATAGACCCCCCAATGTGGACTGATGACCTGGTAATGGAGTCCGCTGGATGCGGGTGGCGCCGGACTGGGCGGGGCACTCTTTGGGGGACGCCTTTCGGCTGATATGATGATGAAGGTTGAATGTTAAACCATTCATATTGAAGGTCACGGCGAAAAGCGGTGTATGTCGTGCGCCATCGGGTCACCGGTGTGCGGGGAGAATGAACACTATGTGTAGGTAGGTAAGGTTGAATTGTAAACTGTCTCACCTGTGGCACTTGAACTTGCACTCCTTGCACTTGAGGCCGGTGCCGAAGAGGATCTGCTTCTCGCACAAGTCGCAGGTGGTGATCATGTTGAAGGTCTTGGTGAAGCGGTGCGCGATGTCGTGCGCCATGTGGCGCGTCACCGGTGTGCGCGGCGAGCGCGGGGCGGCGCCGAGCGCGCATGAACCCTGTTTATATTCAAATTTTTGAGGTAGGAAGGAAGAATAAAAATAGCTTTCATTTGTTAGCATGTTTTAGTATTATTTCGAGGGTTTGTAACTGTTTGACTTATGGTTGTTTATTATTGTAGATTGTAATTAGTATACCTAGATATTTTTCTAGCAGGAACTAAATTTGTTTAGTGCTTGCCACAATAAAAATATCGACAATCCTGTTATCGATAAGTATATACTATTACAGACTTACATATATCGGCTACCTACCTAGACGCCGTGTTTACCGATCTTGTACAAATTGAACGTAATCCGTACACTTTTGATCCCATTTACTTTAAGAGAAAAAATCGTAATACACATTTCATTTAATTCTTCTACTTATTACCAACGTCAACAAGTAAACAAACTTTTTTATATTATTAGACGTTATTCATTAAAAAAGTAAATAATTGACATACAATGTGACGTTTATTCACATTCCATATTAAGGCAAATATATTGTAAACACAAGACTGTATCATACGAAAAAATGCCACCCAGAAAAACGGTCCCGAGAAGAGAAAATCACCTCTTTATTGAAAATTTACCAGAAATCTGATTTCGTGGTTCAACAGTATAAATAAATAAATAAATATTAGGGGACAATTTTTACACAAATCGAACTAGTCCCATAATTTACACCCATTATTTTGCACTAAATGCGAAGTAAACATCGCCCCAAAGAAACATAACTTTACATATCACATTAACACAGACAAGCATAAGAATATTCAGGAAAAGAAAAAATGACTTCATATGGACCTAATAAAGTTTATGATCAACTGCAATGTGCCATGGTATGTACCAACTAGACAACCTCAATTTTCGAACATTTGTCTATGACGTTGAAGTGGTACTTATCGATAATAGGACTGACGATGTTTTTATTTTGTCGATCACTTACATCAAGTCGTTCGTGCTAGAAAAATATCTAGGTGTAGTAATTAGGTTAACTTTTGCAAGTTTGCTATTTTAAGAATTTAAATAAATAGACAGACGTGTGATCTAAGTGATCTTGTACGGGTTTATTGGGCGACTAAAGAGGACAAATAGCTATTAGAATGGGAGTGTACATGCATTAACGTGTACATTTTATCACAACAATTATGACTTGTATTGTGTCTGTTTGTTTTTCAAATAAAAAAATAAATAATCTGTTGAGGTCCACTGCATATTAATTACGATACGTATAAAAAAATGCATGTCAATTCTTAGATGTTCATTTCTAAATATCTTAATAATCAGACCCTTCGTTAGGTTTTCTTCTATTTGAAAAGTTGGCTAACTTTACTCATCCGCCGACATATTATTTCAGCTATCAGCGATAAGACCTAAAAATATATATATATATCGTCGATAACATTTTCCGAAATTTCTCGCATCGCTAGTAAACAAGAAATTTTGCCAGGTTTTGTGAATTCAGCCTTCCGCTGACCACCAACATCAATATACGTAACCATGCCAGCTCATAATATGAAAAGGCCATCAAGTGAACGAATGTTAACGTTTACTCACGGTGATGCTGTGAATGTCGCGTATGGGCGTGTGCAACTGCGTGGCGGGTTCCGAGGAGGACAGCACGGGCACACGAGCGGCAGCGGCAGCGGACGCGGGAGCGGACGAGGGAGCGGGCGAGGGCGCGGGCGCGGACTCGGGTTCGTGCGGCGACGCGGGCGGAGAGCCCGCCGCGCCAACGACCGCCGTCACTTGTGACGACTGGCTGTAGTCGCTAAACAATACGAAACTTATGAAGTACTAGGTTTTGCCCGCTACTTAGTCCGGGTACTCGTCCGCTATTCTTGTCTAAAGTTACATATGTGTGAATGCGTAACGACGCAAATGTACTGTACGAGGGTAAAACTGAAAGTTTCGGGAATAGAAGAAAATATGCAGTATAAGTGAGTTTATTTATTTTTATTGTTTTTCAAAATATTCTCCTTTGTATTTCATGCACTTATGCATGCGTTCAAACCAGTCCATAAAGCACTTTTTGAACTCTGAAGTAGGGGTCGACAAAATGGCTATTTTATAGGCCTCCACTGCTTCTTCTGGCGTCTGAAACCGCTGACCACGCAGTTTGTCATTGATTCTGGGGAATGTAAAAAAGTCGTTGGGACTTAAGTCAGGGCTATATGGAGGGTGGTCCAATATTTCGACTTTTTCACCGTCCAGGTACTCAGTTGTTGTCCGAGCGGTGTGTGGGCTGGCGTTGTCGTGGTGAAGGATGATGCGACGACTAGGGTTTGTTTTTCGGAGTTCAGCAAAGACGTTCGGCAAACAAATAGTGGTGTACCAATCAGCATTGACTGTTCTACGATCCTCAAGAGCCACAGTAGCTACGTGACCAGATTTAGAGATAAACGTAGCCACCATCTTCTTAGCCGTACTGCGAGAACGAACAACTTTTGTGGGTTTGAGCTCGTCTTCGAAGACCCATACTCGGGATTGGTTTTTAGTTTCAGGCTCATAAGCGTATATCCACGACTCGTCACCTGATACTATGCTAAAAACAGCATTTGAGCGTCCCTTGTTAAATCTTTTCAAAGTTTTGCGGCACCAATTGACACGGACTATTTTCTGCTCGTCAGACAATAGGTGAGGTATCCAACGGGAAAATAACTTTTTCACGCCTAATTCTTCTTTTAAAATAATTTGTATTTGACTCATTCCAATACCCAGGTGCTCTTGAATTTCCCGATATGTCACATGTCGGTCTTCATTTATCAGACGACGCACAACATCGACGTTTTCTTGCGTGACTGCCGATTTTGGTCGACCTTCACGCACTTCGTCGGTGAGGGATACACGGCCACGTTGAAATTCTGAATACCACCTGTATATTGTAGTCTTTGAAGGAGCTTCAATATTAAAAGCAGCAACCATCCGCTCTTCACATTGTTTTTGTGTTAGTCCACTTTTAAAGTCATAATAAATCATAGCTCTGAAATTTTCACGGCACAATTCCATTTTAAGCAGTGACTCGACGACTTCAATAAACAATTGAAACCGAACCATACTTTTTTTTTTTCTAAGTGGCCAGTGTGTTGAGATAAGGAAACTTCAGAGATTATAAAAAGGTATAATACATGTTAAAAATAAATTAATAAGTATTCGATTCCCGCCACTTTCAGTGCAAGCCTCGTACTGTGCGCTGTGCGCTCCTTACACGGCATACATTAACACAAGTCACTTAGAACGGATATTGGTTTACGTTTTTACCCGACTGCGCCAAAAGGAGGGTTATGTTTTTCGAGAGTATGTATGTACGTATAATTGTTTGTCACGCTCTGCGGCCTGAACGGCTCGATGGATTTTAGCTTGAGAGGTGTCGTAAGATTCGTATTTACTATGAGAGTGACACTGGTCCTCTTTTTAACCGACTTCGACCCAATTTGTCGGAATATTTTATTTATGTATGTTCATCAATTACTCGAAAATTATTTTTTTGTTTGAAAGGGTATGCTATCTAGTTGGTCCCATTGTCATCAAGTCAGGATTTGATAACGGGATCCTGGAGAAATCAAGGGATCTCCTCTTTTTTTTGTAACACGTGCATTTGCTTTTGAAAAGTTCCATGTTAATAAAGATGATGAAGACCAAAACGAGCCACCTGAACTCCTCAATAAAGAGTTTTTCATGGACAGTGATAGGATATTTCAATTAAGTTAGTTAATCGACTAATAATGAGTAAATAGTAGGCGGTTTATTTATTTATTTATAAATCATCTTGCAAATTAGATTAACCCTTTCACCGCCATTAACTTGATACGAAACCGCACATTTCGTGCCCCACACGCCAACGGCTTCATATCCCTCTAAGCATATTGACCAATACGCAGAATGAACAAAGAACCTACTACACAAAATGAGATACGTAAATTGACCAATATGTATTTTGACCTATAAGCGGAATAAAGTTGCTACTACGCAGAATGACACACGTAAATTGACCAATTCGCTTTAAATTAAACTGATTTCCTTTATGTTATCAAGTGTCACTTGTCCAATGTAATTTATTGAGTAATAAAGTTTTCTATTTCTAAGTAGTAATTATCATTTTGCTGTTAAATATGCATAAACAAATTGTAAGACCTAAACAAATAAAATTAAAGAAAAAGAAAACCCATACAAACATGTAGGTACCTACATATACATGCGAAATTGTGTTTTGGTTATAGGTCATTTTGCGAGTGATTGCTCGTGTTGGCATTATGCGTATTGGCTATGTGCACGTCAGAAACGTCAAACGTCATGGGTCCCGGGGCAATGTCAAACTCGAGATGTCAAATAATGACACATGAATATTTTATTTATTTTAGTAAGCGAGAAAGACCCCTTACGTATGGTGTGCGCTGCGATCACAGATATCAGAGAAAAGCAGATAAGCGCTAATAAGTTGAACGTTTTCTATACTTCCGATCTATTCCCACTAACGTACTTATCAGTAAGTAAGAAAGAAATAGATATCATGTAGTCTGACAGGTCTTCATCTGTCATTGTCTCAACTATTCATCGCTTCGTGACGAGAGTTAGTGCAGTGAAAGATAATTTACTACGAAATATCGACATCGATATTCAATTACTATTGATATTCTTAAGTCGTATATCTTACTCCTATACTTTGTTGAAATATTTATGAAATTAAAAACACAAACTGCATTCAATATCAATAATAAATATAAATAAATATTAGGGGACAATCTTATACAAATCGACCTCGTCCCAAACTAAGCAAAGCTTGTACTAACCATGGGTACTAGACGACGATATACATACTTATATAGATAAATGCATAGAAAACATCCAAGACCCAGGATAAATGCACAAATACTTATAATGTCCTGACCGGGATTCGAACCCTGTCGTATGCAGGGTCACTACCAACTAAGCCAAAGTGGTCGTCAAACGTCAAAAGATTCTAATATATCCTACAAATTAAAATTATGTAGTTATATAGTAGGTAATGACTAATGATTTTAAGCATTTTATACTCAAATGTTTATTTGAAACTTTAGGTTATGGTTGCCTCCAGGGCGCACCGGCCAGAACCCTTCCCCTTCCCCCAGACCCGCGAGGGTCCAGAGGAACTGGAAGAGCCCAGACACTCGTGGAGGTTACCCGACTAGCGCCCCATCGTCGTCTAGACCATAACACCAGCCTTATTGAGCTTACTATGGGACTAGTTTGATTTTTATAAGAAATTGTCCCCTAATATATACTTATTTATTTATATATGCGTTTATAATCCAGTTTTGTCATAAAACAAATTATCTTAGCTCATTTAGATCAAAATATTTCTCTCAGATAAAAAAAATATTAATGTATGCAACGTCTTAACATATTATGCCTAAACCTAAACCAAACCAACTCATCTGAAGCGGTCCCTGAAAATTCAGTAAATAAATATTGATCTTTCCCAACTTACCTCAAGGGGCATCTGGAATATTGTAGGTATTGCATCTGGCAATAATAATCTTTTATTGTTCTTAGTAACATAAAAGTCACTTTTAAAATGTTTGGAGCAGATTCTGTGATGTTTGGTCGGCGTCCAATTATTGCGTCCTACTGCGTCAATCCATTTTTGAAGTAAATTATTATTCGGAAATCTAAAGTTGACAAATAACCATGTAATAAATAATTTAACGCAATAATATATCGTCTAAATGCTTACGTAAATAATTCATATCGATAAATTGTCGACATATTTTTTTTTCATTAAGTAACAGCACTAGCCCTGTTCACGACAGATGAATTTTTACCAAAAAACCTTTCTGAAATGAATTTGGAACTACGCAAAAGGTACATTTTGTAGTATCCAGCATCTGTAGTCTATCTCAGACTATTATGTTGCATAATGTTCGTGCAATTTTTGAAATAATAGCAAAAGTTTCTTACCAATGAAAACTGATATTTTCTCCGGACATTTTCACTGATTTTAAACTGCTCCGGCACCATTGCACTACGTACCACATTTCTGCTTACTTGTAAATAAAGATTGTTGAGTTTTGATACATATAATTTCGTAATTTTCACAATATCTATTGCACTTTCGGTACCGTTTTGTTTTTGACGTATCGTTGTGATGTTTACTAAATTCACTCTGGTGTGACATGGTGTGTTTTTTAAATCGGGACAATTCGTTAATATCGTACTAGTTGTCCCATTCTAACTCATTTTGGTGTGCCATAAGGATTAACGAGACAACTATATGAAAAATCGTCTGGCTTAATACTGCGAGTCTGCTTTTATATGATGTCTGTGTCTGCGATCGCTTAGTTTACCCCCACCACCTACTTCGCACATAGCGAATAGGGCAATTTGCGTGTCTTTTATAGGTCAATATGCGTAGAGAGGCGTCATATCAAGTCATGTCAAGTGATGTAAGGGTGGTATTCCACTCGTCCAATATCTTTGTCTAATTTCTTTGTCCAATCTTTGATCAAATTTCTTTGACGGAGGCCCATTACACTTATCCAATATCTTTTTCCAAGATTTTTTTTTCATGCGTAGCCATATTGATTTAAATATCATCAGAATCTTTGATCAAATATCGGGGTCTCTTCCAAGTTTGATGAAATCATCCAATTTCTTTGATCATATGTATATTGGACAAAGATATTGGATGAGTGTACTACTAGTACCACCAGTAGTATTCCACTCATCCCACATCTTTGTCCAATCTTTGATCAAATTTCTTTGACGGAGGCCCATTCCACTTATCCAATATCTTTGTCCAAGCTTTTTTTTTCATGCGTAGCCATATTGCTTTAAATGTCATCAGGATCTTTGATCAAATGTTGGGGTTCCTTCCAAGTTTGATGAAGTCATCCAATTTCTTTGATCAAACGTATATTGGACAAAGATATTGGACGAGTGGAATACCACCCTAAGTTTTTGCGCTGCTGGATTCTTCGATCTATGCATCAAAAGTAAAAACGGCAGTTTTATTTTTGAACTCACTGATCGACGAATCCAGCAACGTAAAAACTAGTTTGATGTATTTATGGTACTTAAATACGAAACACTTTACATAGTGGCCTGCTTTGTTCAATATATATCGTTAAATTTAAATAATCACAATTATTTACGAGTGGCGCTAGTGGACTTGTTACATTTTAAATAGTAAAGGGCTCTTAATGAGACGACAATGACGTAAAAACCGGCCAAGTGCAAGTCGGACTCGCGCACGAAGGGTTCCGTACCAGAAATAGTATTTGTTATTATTGTGGCAATAAAAATACATCTGTGAAAATTTTAACCTCCTTGCTATTACGGTTCATGAGATACAGCAAAAAACGCCAACAACTACTCTGTTGTATGGGATTAGCCCCCCTTAATTATAATTATTATTATTTTGATTTTAGTATTTGTTGTTGTAGCCACAATAAAAATACATAATCTGTGCAAATTTCAACTGTCTAGCTATTAAGGTTCTTGAGATCTGGCTCGGCGAATGGTAGCCATGAAAATGGGCTAAAATATCACGTTTTTTGTATGGGACCCCCCTAAATTATTATTATTATTTTGTTTTTAGCATTTGTTGTTATAGCGGCAACAGAAATACACGATCTGTGAAAATTTCAACTGTCTAGCTATTACGGTTCTTGAGATACAGCCTGGTGACAGACGGACAGCGAAGTCTTAGTAATAGGGTCCCGTTTTTACCCTTTGGGTACGGAACCCTAAAACCGCTGAACATTCGCGCACGGCTGTGTTCCATACCTCAAGTCGGAAGCGTCCGGCCCCACGGAGAGCTGGCTCTCGTGCGAGCGGGACTTGGTGAGGCTCGCCGGCGCCGGCAGGTGCGCGCTATGCTTGCGCTTGTTCAGCGGCGTACTGGGCGACTTGCCCGCTGGAACCACTGTCATTCATTCGTTAATACAACTATATCTACAGAGACACCTTTTTGTAGCAGCAGAAATTTTTGTAGTAGCATCGGAAATCCAATTAGCCACTTGTATACTGGGTGACACACACAAGTCGTGATACAAAATACAGCAGGACCTCTTTAACCCGATCCTCGAACACAAACATAAATACCGAACATTTTATGTAGCGTTCAGATTACAGTATAGTGAATTTATAGGGTATTTTTTAAGAAATACAACGAACAATATTGTGAATTTTTTAAATGTGTATTCATCTGTAGGCGTAACATTTATTAAACTTTCTTTAAAAAATCGAAAATTTTAGTTTGCCGGGTGGTATTTAATGACGAATAAAAAGCTTTGTCTCACTTTTTTCGTAAAAGTGGGCGGGGGAGGGCGTTTGGATTACAGAGGGGTTAAAGACGTCCTGCTGTATGAGTTTCTAACAAAATCTCATTTTTGGTACAATAAGTTTTTATTGCCGACTGTATTTTTTTTTCACAATCATCAACTACTTGTCGAGACGATTCGAATGAGACCAAACACGACGTGTTCATCCTGGGTAGTTTAGGAGTTGCTATGGCCACATTCTGTCTCCATCATCAGATCGGCTCGGTAGCACCATAATATTGTCACCGAACTTACATAAGTATGCCACAGCTCAATCGGATACCGGCAAGTAAAAAAGGAATTTGCAATGTTTGATAACATTTTTTTTATGATAGACTGACCAACGATTGGCCTTAGGGTGGTATTCCACTCGTCCAATTTCTTTGTCAAATCTTTGATCAAAGTTCTTTAACGGAGGCCCATTACACTTATCCAATATCTTTGTCCAAGATTTTTTTTTCATGCGTAGCCATATTGATTTAACTGTCATCAGAATCTTTGATCAAATGTCGGGGTCCCATCCAAGTTGGATGAAATCATCCAATTTCTTTGATCAAATGTATATTGGACAAACATATTGGACGAGTGGAATATCTCCCTTAGTCTCACCTGATGTAAAGCAATGACAAGGCCTAAGGTGTTGCTCGCTGATTCACTAATAGCCTATTCATCCTTGTCTTGAAGAGACCCAGATTGTATGTATCAGGAAATACAGACGGCGGCAGCAAATTCCAGTCCTTAGCTGTTCGCATTAGGAAAGAAGAAGCAAATTGCTTCGTGCGAATAAACACGACGTGTGATAACTTGCATATTTATCTACTTACTTGCATATTTATCTACTTACACACGAACAGTGCTCAAAAAGTTAAATAAAAGCTTGCAAAAATAAATCTTTTACACGTATCGTATCGTAAATAGCTATTCTACTTTTGATTTTGAACAACTTTTACTATGGGATCAAGTTAGTCCGTGCCAAAACATATGTGCATATTCATACAATTCGGTTAGTTGACTAAGACCTTTTCCTATGCAACCGCAGTTTTTTTCGCGCGGACAAGTTTAGTCGCATAATAAAAGGGATAGAATCATATTTGTATATTTTATTTATTTATTTATTTAAACTTTATTGCACAAATAAATCGGTACAAATGGCGGACTTAATGCCTCAAGGCATTCTCTACCAGTCAACCAAGGAGCCAAACAGAAAATAGCGAAGGTTTATATACACAACGTATGCGTATGTGTTACCTAGTATATAAGCGACAATTTTGAAATTGGATATTTGGTGAGTCGACACATTATGCGTAACCGTATCCCATATCTAAAAAAAATTCTTTAAACAATCAATTCTTATATATTTATATCGAGGTGCTCAGAAACAGATGTAACGATTTTGCTGAAATTTATGATTCATGGGTTTATGGGGGCAAAAAATCGATCTAGCTTTGCCTCATCTGTAGAAAAATCGTATTCTCTAGATATTAGGCGTTCGGATGTCACAGGGTGAAATGGTGAACACTTGAGTTCGTTTTACAGCTTATATTACACTAATGTGACGACCTGTTTAGCCTAGTTGGTAGTGACTCTGCCTCGAAGCTAGAGGTCCCGGGTTCGAATCCCGGCCAGGGCATTTATTTGTGCATTTTTCACGGATATTTGTTCTTGGGTCTTGGATGTTTTCTATGTATTTAAGTATGTATTTATCTATATAAGTATGTATTTATCTATATAAGTATGTATATCGTCGCTTAGTACCCATAGTACAAGCTTTGCTTAGTTTGGGACTAGGTCGATTTGTGTAAGATTGTCCCCCAATATTATTATTATAATGTCGAGCAATGCTCGATCGCCCTGGTACTGAACTTAATAATTTCAATTTTTTTTTTAAATATATCGCAATAAATAAATGTTAAAGTTTATTCATTCTTACTTTATTCAAACTTGAACAGCCTTCTTAGAAATTGAATGCAACGGTCCAGGCTTACGGACCCACCTCTGCCACCGTCGCTTGAAGTGGAAGCCACTATTTATCGACTTACTTTTGCGAGGCATGGTATAGTCGGGATGGTTAGTCCCTGTACAGCTGCATCTGAACCGACGAGTCACACGGCTCGGTCTGCAGTGAGACTTACTTCTGCGAGGCGTGGTGTGGTCGGAGTCGCTAGGCACGGAGCCTCGCGGCCTCATGCGGGCCCGCGGAGAGCCGCGCCCGTGCCGGTCGCGCTCGGCGCTCCCACGAGTCCCAGGATAGCTGCATCTATACCGACGAGTCGCTCGGCTTAGTCTGTAGTGAGACTTACTTCTGCGAGGCGTGGTGTGGTCGGAGTCGCTAGGCACGGAGCCTCGCGGCCTCATGCGGGCCCGCGGAGAGCCGCGCCCGTGCCGGTCGCGCTCGGCGCTCCCACGAGTCCCAGGATAGCTGCATCTATACCGACGAGTCGCTCGGCTTAGTCTGTAGTGAGACTTACTTCTGCGAGGCGTGGTGTGGTCGGAGTCGCTAAGCACGGAGCCTCGCGGCCTCATGCGGGCCCGCGGAGAGCCGCGCCCGTGCCGGTCGCGCTCGGCGCTCCCACGAGTCCCAGGATAGCTGCATCTATACCGACGAGTCGCTCGGCTTGGTCTGTAGTGAGACTTACTTCTGCGAGGCGTGGTGTGGTCGGAATCACTAGGAACGGAGCCGCGCGGCCTCATGCGGGCCCGCGGGGAGCCGCGCCCGTGCCGATCGCGCTCCCACGAGTCCCAGTAGAGCTGCATCTCTGCTGATGCCTCGCCGCGTGTCAGCGCGTCTGAAGCAACAGCAATATTGTGACACTTGTCATCATCAGCCCCGCGGAGCGCAATATCAGGCGAAGGGCAATTTTTCCGTTAGAATATTTAGACTACAGTAATGTATGGTAGCGAAAGTTGGGTAGGTCAGAAGAAACATAAGAGTCGAGTAGATGCAGTGGAAATGAGAGCGCTGAGAAGTATGTGTGGCGTTATACTTTGAGAGATATAGTGAGAAACACCGCCATAAGACAAGAGGTGTGGAGTGAATGAACATATAGTGATGCAAATTGAGAATGGTATGTTAAGATGGTTTGGACATGTAGAGAGGATGGATGAAAGAAGATTAACAAAACGAGTGTATGAAAGAAGAATGGGTGGAAAGGTTGGAGGGGGAAGACCTCGGCGAACGTACTCCGACCAAATCGGAGACATTCTGCCAAAAGGCCAGGTCATGAGTACCCTAAAGCGGCGCGTGCATGAAGAATGTTATAAGAGTTAATATAGCGAAAGTTGTAGGTCAGGATCGTAGCAAACGGAAATCCGTGATCTGCCTACACTTCTGGAAACAGGCATGATTATAGGTATGTATGTATATTTAGAATTAGATAGAAATAGTAGTTCATCTGGTCTATGTTTACGATGATGTAGTTGACGTTAAAAACGCACTGGTGTGTGCCCTTGTTAGGGAGCGCCATTCTTCTTCTACAGTGGCGAGGTTGGCGAGCGAGCCACGCTTTAAGTACGTGGTCCCGGTTAATCCAGGGTAGACACGAGTCAAGAGAAGATCTTCCTATCGTCTTTTCTCTTTTAACAAATATAAAGGAAAGCATGACAACAAACGTACCGGTGTAGGCCCTCAATCGGTTCATGGCGCGACACAACCGCCGCCACTCTTCTTCTCGCACGGTGGCGAGCCACGCTTTAAGTTCGTGGTCCGAACGGTCCCTGAGCGAGTCCAGGGTAGACACGCGGCTGCATATTAGCTGCGAACAATTATTAAATTTATAAAGTTATGTTCAGAGGAAAATATTTTTCATGGGAACTGGATAAACCTGAAACTCTGTTTGCGGTCTCTCTCTCTTTCTCTCTCTCTCTCTGAGGCATTCTATGAGAATATCACTTACATCAGACTTTTCCTTTACTACTTCTGACAATACTAGGAAGCCGATTTTTAATCTGATCATATCTTGATAGATAAATAAGTCATTTATTTGTGCGCCACATACAAAATAGTTACAAGAAAAAAAAATAACACAACAAACTCAAAACACACAAATTAAAAAAGAAACATTTTTTAACAGGTAATTCTTAAATTTATTGAAGGCCTGACCTAGAAATTAACAATGTATTTTCACTTTCTTTCTCAAGCTCAACTTTATCCATTTTACTAAGATAGCTGCCATACAATGCACTCAATTACGTAAGCGACGTTCTCGTGGTCCAGAGTCCAGTGTAGGGCCAGATCAATGTATAAAACATCACACAGTCAACAAAAACTACTAATCTGTACAGTCAGCCGCTGACATATTCAAAATAAGTGCTTTATGAAACACGGCTCTATCGACAAGAGGATAGAGATCAACTTGATCATGATATGATATGTCCTTAAAGAGAGGTAGGGCACAATGGAATGTCATTTCGTTTATATTTATTTATTATTTATTTATTAATCGTGCAGGCAGCACGATGACTGATGAACTGTATCCAGTGATTTCTAATTTGGTATCATTGTCAAGTTGAAATTGAAATGTGCTTGTCTAGTTTGTTTCTATATGATAGTCCAACTGGAGAAGTACCTCCACAATACAGAAAACCACCGCCATAGTAACACCACTGTTCACTCTGTATTAGGTGTGTGGTTTTGTGTTCCTGATAGTAAGGGTGCCTTATTGCCATCTTATCACTTATCATCGTGGATCACTCTCGCACTCGCATACTTGTCAAAACGTGACGAATATCTTATACAGGACGACAAGCGATAAAAAGACAACCATCATAGGTCCACTGCCCTGAAGATGCGCTGTGTTGAGTTGGGACCTGTATCTGTCTCTAGCTATGAATATATCCTCGCATAAAAAAGCAGTAGGTTTGTATCGGGATACAGCCGTAAAGTATAATAAGTGGATACTTCTTACATTGCGTACTCATTTATTTTCGTCACTAAATAGAATAAAGAATAACCATCAATACATACTAATATTATAATTGCGAAAGTCTGTCTGCCTATCTGTCTGTTAACTCTTCACGCTTAAAACGCAGAACCCAATTAGATAGAATTTAGTATAGATATAGTTTGAGTCCCGAAAAAGGACATAGGATAGTTTTTATTTTATCCCAGCAATCATTCCTTAGGGGGTGAAATGGGGATGAAAGTTTGTATAGTAGAGCATTAATTAAATCTGCGACTACTATAATTTAGCAGCAATTATTTATCTTACTGTGGGCCTCATAAGATGGCTCAGTCACCCAAAGAACAACGGAGAGGGCTATGCTGAGAGTATCTCTTGAGTGGTCGCATCAGAAATGAAGCCATCCGCAGTCGAACTAAAGTAACCGATATAGCCCTCCGAATCGTTAACTTAAGTGGAAGGGGGCGGGGCACATTGCACGTAGAACCGATGGCCGTTGGGGCGGAAAGGTTCTCGAGTGGCGACCACGTACTGGAAGGCGCAGCGTGGGTACGCCCCCCTCAACATCGGTTCACAATGAGGTGGACCGATGACCTGGTAAAGGTCGCGGGAGTCCACTGGATGCGGGTGGCACAGGACGTGGCATTGTGGGGAGGCCTATGTCCAGCAGTGGACGTCCATCGGCTGATGGAATACAGTTGGAGTTGTGAGTTCATATGTGCGTACATTACACCCATGTATTATTAAATAGCTAACCTTTATACCCTCCGCGCTGAGCCCGACCACGCTGAGCCACTGCGACAGGGATGGGATGTGGTTCAGCTCGGGCAGCTCGCCTTCGAACCGGGCCTTTATGACCAGCTGCCGTGAGAAATGCTTCAGCAGTTTGCCCTGAAAACAACCAGCAACATATGAAAATTGAGCGGGCGCTGGGCCGAATCACCACCTGAGGATGCAATTGGGATTAACGATAAATATGTCAGTTGATGGAATGGATATGTTCCTGATTTTCATTACATTTTTCTTCAGATTCCACATTACACACCACACCACACGCACTTACAACCCCTCTGGTGTTGCGGGTGTCCATGGGCGGCAATAATCGCTTAAAATCGGGCGATTCGCCACCTATATCATAAAATAATAATAATAAATTCTACATAAGGTCGATAGGACTTGGATGAGTTGATGAACTGAAAGGATTACATATCGTTTTTAACCCTTAGGTCGCATGGTCCGATTGACTAGTCCGATCAATCGGAATACGAATATATTTTTTTCCTGTTGGCTCGATTGATCGGACTATAAGGACTTTCAAATCCTGACAGTCCTACTATCGGAGTAATGGGATTTTAAAAGTTCGTCTAGTTCGATCGATCGAACCACAAGGTCGTTTTTTCTTCCTGTTGGATCGACTGATCGGACATAACCGTAGACTTGATATTTTGCTAAGTCCGGATGACACATAAAGGTTATCTAATCTTAACTCATTACTGGACACTGGCTTTTGATAAACTTTTCTATATTTTATTTTATGCGATGTCAGTTCATAATGTCAACATCTGATCTATGTCAATTTATTGAACCGGACGGACGGAAGATGGAGAAAATAATAGATCACAACAAAATTATATTCTTACGCCCGCAAAGGTGGTTGCGTACTACTGAATAAAGCGCATCAATACCATAAAGCACAGATCACTGTAGCGTCTGCCTTAGAGTAAATATAAACTATTATCAAAGAATATGCGTATTATTTCAATATATAAAATTTAGTAATTCTAATTCACACCAAAAACAGGCTAAATCCATGAGCGGTTTTTAGAGAATAAGGGCTCTTAAGACTATTTGTTAGATCTTTCCCTCGAAATAACTATTTCGTGGTAGTAAAATTCCGCGCCGAAAGTGAGAAAACACTTTTGAGATGTTGGTAGATTACAAAATTAATCATAAAACTACCGGTCGGACAAACAGGAAGAATAAAAATTGTGTGATCGGATTAAGAGGATTTTTTAAGCTCTCGTGGTTCGATCGATCGAACTAGACGAACTTTTAAAATCCCATTACTCCGATAGTAGGACTGTCAGGATTTGAGAAGTCCTTATAGTCCGATCAATCGAGCCAACAGGAAAAAAAAATATTCGTATTCAGATTGATCGGACTAGTCAATCGGACCATGCGACCTAAGGGGTTTTTAATGGATTCCTATTAAATAACTGTCATTTGAAATGTATACAATCACTGTTTCTTTAGAGACTGTAAAAAAATATCTTCAATTGAAAAAACCCCCATCTTCAGATGGTCCCTATCAGACGCTGGTCGAGTAACCGGCCTAGCGACCTTATTTGGATCTCAACCGTATCCTATATTTATAGGGTCTGTATATTGATTTGTACCTATACCTACTTACTTACTCCGCTAGCTCTGCGACCCTATACATTAAACGATAAATGAGATGTCACTATGACATACAAGTGCTATCAGAAGTCAACTTTTTGATTTATCTTTGGTCTGCCAAAAGCGTAACCCATCATTTTGTTTTCACAATCAAAATTGTCTGTCTTGTGTGTCTCTAGAAAGCAGCAACACTTATGCTTTCAAGTGGAACAAGATGTCCATTCCTCTTTGCTTCAATGCACACCAGAGAAAGCCATATTCATTATACAAAATTTTCCATTCTCTTTACTTCTCGTTTTTATTTGATTGTTCCACAAAATTTTGTGCATAACCACTTTAGCTTAATTGGTAGTCCTGGGTTTGAATCCCAGTCAAAGCATTTATGTGATGCACATGAATATTTATTATGGAGTCTGGGATGTTTTCTATGTATTTTATTTTCATTCATCTTCCAATGATGATGGGGGGAGGGGGGAGTACTATCCCGCTTAACAGACCAATACACAGATCTGTGTAAAAGAGTTGGCTTAAAAGGCTGTTTTATTTTATTGTAGTAGTACTTTTTCGCACTGTTGTGATACTTGTATAATTAATAATCTACTATATCCGTCATACCAACGATTTGAGTAGAGCTTCTAAATTTGTTAGATTTGTTTGTTGGTTACACTAAATAATAACCATCATTAATATTAAGTACTTCGAACGTTTCATAGAAATTGGTACAACAGTTTTTTTATGATTGAGAGGAACATACATCCAACCATCTAAACATCGGCACAATCTTTCACATTTATAATAATATTAGGATTATTAGGATATTATATAACATGTTGCAAAAATGTATTCCACATACTATAGACAAGAAGTAGAATACCTTTGTATTCCATTGTTTGCTGACATAATTGGAATGAATTTAAAAATGAGTTGCATTAGCATTGAATGCACTGGCATTTCAATTGGAGTCATCAAAAATAACTTGAGTCACTTTAATTTGGCTCTGCCAGTTTGCAACAGGTAATCATCATCATCCTAGCGCTACCCCAGTACAGTTGCATAATGCCAGGTTTCGCAGAGGCCCTTGTTTTTACGGAAGCAACTGCCATCTGACCTTCCAACCCGAGATGGAAACTAGACATTATTGGGATTAGGCTTGTCAAGTGAGAGGGCAACTAGAGTATTAGAAGTTCTCAAGCCTCCTGAAGGCCTCTAACTTGGCCGATCAATGTGCCTTCCAAAGCACAGGAGCGCTCAGTAACCACTTGAAGTTGTCACCCATCCAAGAGTTGACCTTAGCCGACATTGCTCAACTTCGCATAGCGCACGCGGTATGCTGACGCCGCTGGGCCACGAGCAACAGGGAATATCAAAGAAAATTCATAAAATCATAGAAATACTATCATAATAGTAATACAATTATAGTTACTGTGTTAACTGACCATTTGTGAGTCTTATTGCTACAAGTCTATTATTACGAGGCTTGCACTGAAAGTGGCGGGAATCGAATACTTATTAATTTATTTTTAACATGTATTATACCTTTTTATAATCTCTGAAGTTTCCTTATCTCAACACACTGGCCACTTAGAAAAAAAAAAGTATGGTTCGGTTTCAATTGTTTATTGAAGTCGTCGAGTCACTGCTTAAAATGGAATTGTGCCGTGAAAATTTCAGAGCTATGATTTATTATGACTTTAAAAGTGGACTAACACAAAAACAATGTGAAGAGCGGATGGTTGCTGCTTTTAATATTGAAGCTCCTTCAAAGACTACAATATACAGGTGGTATTCAGAATTTCAACGTGGCCGTGTATCCCTCACCGACGAAGTGCGTGAAGGTCGACCAAAATCGGCAGTCACGCAAGAAAACGTCGATGTTGTGCGTCGTCTGATAAATGAAGACCGACATGTGACATATCGGGAAATTCAAGAGCACCTGGGTATTGGAATGAGTCAAATACAAATTATTTTAAAAGAAGAATTAGGCGTGAAAAAGTTATTTTCCCGTTGGATACCTCACCTATTGTCTGACGAGCAGAAAATAGTCCGTGTCAATTGGTGCCGCAAAACTTTGAAAAGATTCAACAAGGGACGCTCAAATGCTGTTTTTAGCATAGTATCAGGTGACGAGTCGTGGATATACGCTTATGAGCCTGAAACTAAAAACCAATCCCGAGTATGGGTCTTCGAAGACGAGCTCAAACCCACAAAAGTTGTTCGTTCTCGCAGTACGGCTAAGAAGATGGTGGCTACGTTTATCTCTAAATCTGGTCACGTAGCTACTGTGGCTCTTGAGGATCGTAGAACAGTCAATGCTGATTGGTACACCACTATTTGTTTGCCGAACGTCTTTGCTGAACTCCGAAAAACAAACCCTAGTCGTCGCATCATCCTTCACCACGACAACGCCAGCCCACACACCGCTCGGACAACAACTGAGTACCTGGACGGTGAAAAAGTCGAAATATTGGACCACCCTCCATATAGCCCTGACTTAAGTCCCAACGACTTTTTTACATTCCCCAGAATCAAGGACAAACTGCGTGGTCAGCGGTTTCAGACGCCAGAAGAAGCAGTGGAGGCCTATAAAATAGCCATTTTGTCGACCCCTACTTCAGAGTTCAAAAAGTGCTTTATGGACTGGTTTGAACGCATGCATAAGTGCATGAAATACAAAGGAGAATATTTTGAAAAACAATAAAAATAAATAAACTCACTTATACTGCATATTTTCTTCTATTCCCGAAACTTTCAGTTTTACCCTCGTAGACAGTGTAAGCATTTGCTGTTTCTATATTTTGTTGGAATTGTACACATTTACGTAGGCAACACTGATGTCTATGACATTTTATAATATCATAGACTATACCCTTCTCTTCCTTCCGCTCTCTCTCTGTCACAATCTCGTTCGCTACAATGGCTGCACATAAAATGTTAGCCTCTTATTTAATCCGTTTACATTAATGTTTAACTATAAAAACAATGTGTTACATTTTAATTCTGAGTGATTAAAACAAGACATTGGTGGCAAATGATTGTTTATTTTAAACATCAACCTACAACCTCAAACCAGACTTGTGGTAACTGGTGATCTCCTCTCCGTGTCATCGTGGAGTCTTACATGACGCCGCTGCGTGGTTCTCATGTCTGCGCATCATATTTGAGGAATGAAACAGTTGCCCAATTTTACAAATTTATTTTCATGTTGGTCAAAAGTGGCAAATCTTGTCATACTGCAACTGTAGTAGAAACACTGTCACTGTTCCATTTATATTATCACTGCCATCTCTTAAACTTCTAATCGGCAAGCAACCTAAGAACATTTTTAGCTATGCAAATACAATGCTTAAAATTTATCCCCAAAAGTAATTATAGATTTTCTAATTTGTTTTATTAACCTTCATTATAGTATCTAAACTTATTTAATAATATTAAAAGGTTTTCAGTATTCATTAAAATGATTGGTTACCCCAACAATAACTAAAGAATATACTTAGATGGATGTAAAAACCATTATTGGGACTAATTTTCATTTCAAATTCAGTTTCCATTTCATCAAATTTTTATTTGTTGACAATGATTTTGCTGAAACAACTTTTATGTGATAACATTACATGTCCTTACATCTTATAAGAAAAATCTTTCCCTTAACAAGGAATTTCACCTATCCCTTTACATTCGGACTGAAATGATTGTGAGCTCTTACATTGAAATATATATTTTTTTACAAGTGTCATTAAAGTTCATTATAATTTGTCTCAATCACAATTTTTAAGATGTAAAGGGCTATGTCAGGTTCAATAATGTTAGCATAAAGTGACTCACTGACTGAAAAAGTGTCCTATAGTAAAGCCCTGGTAGATCTGGACCTTCTAATTTCATTTATTACTAATTAACTGATAATCATAAACTACTTTCTTAATCATAGGTCAGGAAAGAAAAGAAATATCCTAAACTTATAACTTTCAAAACCAAAACTCATGAGTCTCATGACATCTAATTAATTGATACAAATGGATTAGAAAAAAGTTTTGTTTTCTCAAATTGTGAAGCCATGCAACTGTACAAAATGTTATCAGTTATCACAGTTGTGAGATGTATCATAATCTTATCAGCCGTTAGAGGCAGGTCACTACATTCCCCAGTAATTATGACATCTCACAATTTTGGAGATAAAAATCTTGTATTCCACACAATATAGAACTCGATTGTTCTGTTTCTGTTAGCATAAGATATTAAATGTTTGCAAAAACCATGGTGTATTGTGTACACAAACAGGTCAGGGATACGCTCAAGGCGACGGGGAACCGGCGGCGAGGCCACTCGCTACGTCGGCATTGAACTGTACGCCGTAGGCCTTGAGAGCACCGACGTCCTTGAATCCCGGGTACCCGTAACACTTTCAAGGGCAGCGGCCGTTCCCCACGGCCCCGTAACCCCTGGGCCTGCTTACCTCCAACGTCCGGATCTCCTGCTGTGTCAGCTCCGCACTCGTCGAACATTGCGTCCTCAGACCCTCAAGTCTATGAGCAGAAACGTCGATCATGGACTGAATAGTCTTTATCATGATGACTGCATCACTGGCTCTATTTATTTCGTACGCGCTCTCTGCTAATTCCATTACAAATATCACAGCACTATACACAATCTACTAGTCACTACTTATAATAAAAAAACACTATACATTTTAAAAAATGATTATACAAAACATTGCAGTGTTGTATTGCCGATAGCGGCCATATCCGTAGAAAATCTATATTCTTGTCTATGCGCTGTCAAACCACGGCACACAATTTTGACAATTGTCATTCCGTTTGCTGAATCGATATTAATTCAGTTATTTGTTAATAAACGTAGTAAAAACCTGCGAAAATATTTATAATGGCTTTGATTTTCAAAAAATGATTCTAAATTTTATGGTCTGGCGTAAGTGATATTGTGTAAATGCCTTCGATGCACGTTAGATGGCGTTATTTTTAAGAACTAGAGCTGTCAAATAACAATTGTCTATACTCGACGATTATTTATATTTATTTTTTAGTCTATGACTTTCATCAATGAAGTGAAGACGTTTGTTGTGAGGTTTATTTCCTATATTTTCGCCTTCCGTCGTTTAATTAAATTCTGTGTGATGTAAATAATTAGATAGATGAAATAATATTTTTTACTTTACAATAGGTAGAGCCTGATATTTTGTTGTACATGGATGTAGGCACAGTAGAATGTTTCTCGAACGCATACTGTTTCCTCTGTTCTGGGTCGTAATAAAAGGTAAATATTGGAATAATGCTCCGGATTGTTCCTAGGGTAGCTAGTTGTTTATTGTTCTATAACGAGTGTTGTTCTGTGAAGTGTGGGGGGCGTTCGGCGAGGAGCTGGAGGCGCGAGAGGTGGCGGTGGACAAAGGCACGAACGTGACGGTTCCGTGCGGCGGGCTGCTCACACTGCCGACGCAGAACGTACAGTGGGTGCACAAGGGCAATCGCACGCACCATGAAGTTCTGGTGAGTCCTCAGCTAGTTATGTAAGATTCCAATTGGAAAAGTTTATTTTTAAAGTTTTAAATTAAACCTCTGAACTTTAACATTAGGGACAATTGAGTAGACTATGTCGGGTGCGGGCCAGCCCCAACAATATCCTGAGGATGTTATTAGGTAGGGTGGATTGTGCTTATTCACTGCACTGTAGTGATATGCACAAGCCAATCACTACCATTCTATGGTCAAAAGGAAGGCAGGTATGTATTTTAATTTATCTATTTGTAAAAAAAATTTTTGTGATTGTAATATATTTTAATTTTTACTTATTTAGAATTTTATTTAATATTGATTTAATTTTATACATATTAAACTTATGGGTCAGTGCTACACATTTTTTTTATGTATGATTTATAGAAATCTTACTAATATGAATCAGATAAATTAAATTTGTTAAAAGTAAAACAGCCCTTCAAGTAGCCCCTATTTTTGTGAAAATTTATAGAAAACTCTTTAGATAACATTGGCTCAACATGGGGCACACACAGGAAAGTTAACAAAACAAATTAACATAATCAAATTAATTTACATTTAATATATAATATTCAAAATTTATTTATTTAGGATTTTTTTTATAACTACTGTTTACACCATGGTGCTGATTAACTTAATCTATTTTGCATAGAGACAATACTGGAAAACACTGAACAATAATAAAAACTATCAAGTTTTCTATTGTATGCAAATTTTTATCAAGATTTTCTTATTTAAAATTAATGCCAACAACATTTTTTGCAATATTGTTTCAGTTTGTAAAAAGAACAATGTTATTCCTACTATTTCATTACTTCTGAAGCAGTGTACTTTTTCATTCATAACAAAAGAAAAATATGGTAAATTGGACCAGTCTATGTATTTACTAATGTCATTTCGGCAACCGCTCAACACTTGAATAAATTTGAGAGCATGTGTTTCACATCAATATGAAATATAGTCAATGAATTAAAAACAATGAGTTTAACTTGTGGCAGTATTGTTTAGTGTTTTAACAACTATTGTATGGCTGTCAGAATTCAAGTTGATAAAAACAACATTCACATAATCCTTGAAATTTGTCACAACTTTGTTTTATAATGTTGCTATTGTTGATAACTCATTGCTATCATGAAGCAAAAAAAAAATTACTAAAGGTCAAGTTGGAACTTTTAGGCTATCCATTAGTAAATATGACCAAAGGATTGAAAGTTATATTAATGCTAAACTGTAATACCAATGAAAAAATGTAAGTCACATTTAACTGTTATATCATCTATTACCTCATACATATAGCTACAATCTCAATTAGATCAAATTTTGTAATATAATACTGACCAAATGCAAGTCTGACTCCCGCACCTAGGGAAAACTTATTTTGAAAAATTTTTTTGGAAATTGTCATAAAAGCCTAAACAGGGAAAAGGTTTTATTTTTCCTTTTTTTATATATGTTAACTTTAATCGTAAGTAATAGTTTTATAATTTTCACTTTTAAAAATTAAGATGTAAGAGGCATGGACCATTCTTTACAAAATATTTTTTCATGAACTGAACTGAAAAAGAAAAATTACCCCAGAATCTGAAATTCAAGCCCTTTCATATGATAGTCCAAATGACCCAGGAACTAGGTACACAAATTTAAGCTCATAACACTAATTTTTTATAGAAAATGAATGAAATATGTATTATGTTTAAAATTTACATTTTCAGTATCCCAAATTTTGAAATTGATAGCATATAAGTAATTTCTAAGATAGATACGGCATTGTGACAGCCGGACACACAGAGGACCGCTCCGAGAGCACGCCACTTTTCTCGGTCCTGCTCCTGCGCTATTTCTCGCCAGCTTGCACCGGCTCCATGCTCACGCAGGTCCGCGTCCAGCAAATCTTTCCAGCGATACTTGGGATGACCCACAGGACGCCGTCCGGTCGGCCCAAGTGTACTCTCTTCACCTGTCGCTCTTCTCCCATCCTCTCGAAGTGGCCAAGCCAGCGAAGACGATGCGCTTTGGTTTCACCTATAATATTTGGTTCGGCCACCAGCTCTTCTATTTCCAAATTTTTACAAATCCTCCAACTCCAAGGTCCCAAAGTCTCTTTTCACTGGTCCCATAATTTTTCGGAACACCTTACGTCTTGAGGAGGAGCACAGCCTGTTAGTAGCAAAAATGTTTTACTGTCATATATATTTTTAGTTCAGTTTTTAGTCAGTTCATCCCACTACATTGCTTGTGCATTTTTCTTGTTAATAATAGTGTACTCGTAATCTAAGAAAGAAATAATTTTGTTATGAGACCAAAACTGGAATACTCGCGTTATTCTTATCCAGCCATATGATACTGCTGGTTGACATAATTACGCATACCGAGAGCAATCTATTTCAATCGAAAGGCAGTTAAAATCGGACCGCTTATATAGATCGCTATGGAGACATATTGGGCGGACCTTAGGTAACTTTAGCCTCTTTGAATAAAGTTCAAAATTAGTCAGTCAACCAAGTCTTCAATAGTACTCAAGGAAAGCTTTTTTAATGCCGCAATCGACGGGCGAATTTGGATGAGCCGACCGATTAGATTGCCAATCAAATCGTCCCGACTATAAAGTTTATCTGCTGACAATATCCACTCTGTTGGATTACCAGTAAAAATTAAAGCTCCACGCCACCTGTACGCACCTATCTGAAAACATTAGAGATGTACATCTAAGGCGCAATTAGCTGCGTCCAGTTGTCTATAGCAAACAGCACTTTTAGTTTGCCAACGTTGAAAAAGTCTACTTCTGTTTAGGCCAATGGTTGACAAGTGACAACGCAATAAAACAAAGTCAATAAAGGGTCGGCAACGCACTTGTGATTCCTCTGGAGTCGCAAGTGTCCATAGGCTACGGTGTCTGCTTACCATCAGGCAGGCCGTGAGCTTGTTTGCCACCGTCGTAGTATATAAAAAAAAAACTATCTTTGTCTGTCTCATTTCGCTTGTGGGGCGGGGCTGCTGTTAATCGCTGAACGATGTCTCGCCATCTCGTCCGATTCTCGTACTTTCATGCAGGGTCTGCACACATCTGGTCCGTCCATCGCATGGGTCACGTAGGTATTACGGGGTTTAGTGCCTTCGATTGTGCCCTGAATTACTAGGCGTTTGATGGAGTATTCTCACTTCGAAACGTGTCCGAAGAGCCCGAAGAACTTGAGTCATAAGTACTTACATTAAGTACCTACATATGTGTGATTTCATTAACGACATAAAACCTTAAAGTCCCCATTAGACTTGATCGGTAATCGGGCCGAATTGGCCCGTGTGTCAGTATAAATAAAATAAATGGGCGACGTCCAAATGAAGACATCGGACATCGCTTTACGACGCCATAAGCCCTCGATTCACTGGTCGTGGGCGGTAGATGGAGGTGATTAGTTTTATGTCTTCGTCGTACTGCGCATTTACCCGTTTAAACACTATTAGATGACCACAAAATAATCAATTGTGTTAACATCGGCGATACAATATAAGCGCTGAAAATGCTGAATCTACCACGATAGTAGCAAATGAGTGGCAGCAAAGGAAGTGGTCTGACACTTTTCGATTGTATTATTTGTATTAATTTAGTTAAGGTTCAAAATAATGGCCCACTTGCATGTGGGGTGCATTTACTTGTATAAACTCTTACTACGCTAAGATGTCTTTGAGAAAGCAGGCTACTCAGAAACAGGCATGTCGCCAATATCCGCTGACCAGCTAAACGGGCGATTTTATTCACTACCAGACTTGCTGGCATGAACACGTTAATGTTTTTCGAAACATACGTCCCTTACTAGCAATTAGGTGCGCCTACCGCGTGCGGTATGCGAGGTTAAGCAATGTGGGCGCAGGTCAGTTCTTGGATGGGTGACCGCTTTGAGTGGTTACTAACTGAGCGCTCTCGTGCTTTGTAAGGCACGTTAAGCCGTTGATCCCGGCTGCTGTCTACGACAGCAGTCGTTAAGCCAAGTTAGAGGCCTTCGGGCGGCTTGAGAACTTCTAACAGTCAAGTTGCCCACTCACTTGACAAAGGGGGGGTCGAAGTTGCACCACGTCCGTAGGGTACCCACCGTTACCCTACACGTGACCCCTGGGTGGTGCTAAGAGTGCAACAAAAACTGGCAACCGTACTTGTCTTCTCGAAGATTTCACGGTTCGTAAATAAATGCCATACGATTAACCCTTTAACCGCCGATAGTTTTTCATCGAACATGCCCGGGTCGCCGCCGATACGAAGTTATTAATTTTTTTATGTATACATTTATCAAATTAGAATCCGTGAGAGAGATGAATATACTGTGTAAATCATATCAGACATTTGTCTTATTTATCAGTCTGCGGCGAAATGAGCTGGATATTTTATGTCTTATATATCAGACTATGGCGGTTAAAAGGTTAAATAAATAATTAGGTGCGAGAGGAAGGAATGCTTTTCGTCTGACTCTACCGAGTCCGTACCAATAACACAATACTATAGACTCTACTTAAGATTAAGTTAGTGATATTTGCCTATGCTCGTATTCGTGGGGAACCTATTCAATTTTGACACCACACAGCGAATCATCGTAAAGAAACACACATTTGACACTCCTGGAGTAGCAAGAGTTCTATAAAAATGCTGTAAAATCTAGGGTATTTTTCTTAGTGGCAATAGTTGCAATCAGCTCATGATAAACGGTACCAGTATTCAATTCACTTAAAGCAATGATCATAAATTTAGTAGAGCGATAATTGTTGCCGTGAGAGCATGGCGTTCATTGCGTTAGTTAGTCGCAACCATAGACTAGTTAGGGTTCAGACCGCCAACTCAGGAACCAAAAACATAGACCGTGATTTTTGACGTTTATTTCTTTTAATTGTTTAACGACACTGTGGCAATGGAACTTACTGTGAACATCCAACGATAAATATATATAGCTCATTTAAATTTAACTTTGTGTAGAAGCTCACGGTATTTCCAATTGAACACCAACGTCCGATGTAAAATGAAAGTGGTGTTCAATTGAAATACCGTGAACTATGTTGTGCCGTATTATATGAAATTAAACAAACAATTTACCAACAGATTTATTTTTTACGTAATTTATCTCATTTCATATCCGTGAAAACGATATATCTTCGTCCTTTCACAGAGTTCTACGTTTTACAAACACAACACTCGTACATTTTGCAAAATGAGAACTTGCACGCCATGCCACATACGACGCACTTCACTATCTTCCATTTGTTGTCCAAACAAAGGTTATTACGCGTTTCCAGATGAATTTTCGATTAGCTACACACTGTTCCGTTTGTTTATTGCATAGTAATCTATCAATACTACAAATTAAATAGGAACATTTGCAAAAATGAAAAAAATGTTCAGAAACAACTAGACGAAATTCCGAGATTTTATTTTTATATGTCACTTTATATTGACGTTTGACGTCCATTGGTAGACAAGGCAGTAGCCAATGAGAGCTCGGTATGTCGTCAAAATCTTTTTGACACAATATGACCGTTCTCATACACGTTTCGTTCTACGTAGATAAACAGCCGTGGTCGCAACACGATGCTGTTTACAAACAAAAGAAAACACCTTTTTATCGGTTCATTCACGTGATCGAGCAATATACACAGCTCGTTTAATCCGCGAATAAACTGATAAAAAATATTATTAGTCTTGTATGTATGTACTTGTGACGTGTTGGAATAGGCATTACATATAAAAAAACCGGCCAAGTGCGAGGCGGAGTTGTTCACCGAGGGTTCCGTAAAAAATCTTTTTATTATATGATATAACTAAAAATTTACGGTTTTCGCAATGTTTCCTTTATCAGTGCTATAAGACGTTGCTTCGTACCAAATTTCAAGATTCTGAGTTCACGGGACCCCCCCAGTACCCTGTAGGTTATGATTCCCTTGAGAGTGTCGAAAATTTGCGGCATGAACGGATGTATCTTTTGATTGCGTTAGCTTAGAAGTTTGATTTTTTTACATCTCCAAGGGTTAGTAGACCTGAGTATTCGATATAAATTTCAGCTTGATACATACCTCCACAACCTTCCTGAGAAAAAGGGTCTTGACAGACAGACAGACGGACGGACGGACGGGCAACAAAATGATCCTATAAGGTTTCCGTGTTTTCTCTTGGAGGTACGGATTTACGGAACCCTAAAAATTGTAACATTTGTTTTACAAATGCCTATTCGAACAGTCCACTACTACATGCAAGAGATAAGTTTAAGCTACGTTTTTCACCTATGTATATATATATATATATATATACCTATGTATGTTATAGCCAAAACACAATAACACAATAAAAGCCCGTACAAATATTAAATGATGATTAATTAAAATTATTTGCTAGTTTTGAGAGATTAGATGTCAATGCAGAGAGCAATGGAGAGAGCTATGTTAGGAGTTTCTCTGCGTGATCGCATCAGGAATGAGGCCATCCGCAGCAGAACCAAAGTGACCGATATAGCCCTCCGAATCGCTAACTTAAGTGGCAGTGGGCGGGGCACATATCACGTAGAACCGATGGCCGTTGGGGCGGAAAGGTTCTCGAGTGGCGCCCACGTACCGGAAGGCGTAGCGTGGGCAGGCCCCCCACACGGTGGACCGATGACCTGGTGAAGGTCGCGGGTGTCCGCTGGATGCGGGTGGCACAGGACCGGTCATTGTGGAAGTCTTAAGTCTTTGGGGAAGGCCTATGTCCAGCAGTGGACGCGTCTTTCGGCTGACATGATGATGATGATGATGAGATGTCAAAAATGCATCGAATAATGTTGAAAGAAACTCACTTTTTCGTTAGTTGATTTCAATTAATCCTTTCGTTTTATTTCCTTAACCGTCAAAGGCTTGAAGTATTTTCTTACCGAAATAATTATGAATGTATTGTTTAACTTGGCACGTTCCTGTGTGGTCCAGTTTTATTGGCAACGACCGGAATATTTCAGTGAAACAACTGACCGTTTTACGCCAAATATCGAATTTCAGTAAAGCGGCGATTCGGGAGATAACTTCTCGGAGACTAAAACAGACACAACGTATGTTGTTTGCATTATTGACACACAATACAAATTGTAAATATTAATTGTTAATGTCTTGGTTGTCCCCTATCGACCGCACGCTAAACTATCAAAAATGCGCTACATCCCGTCATCACTGACATTTATCCCGCCGGGCATCACTAATGCAAGTAAACAGACGAAATTAGACATTCACGAAACTTCCATTGGACTAAACTTGCGGGCAATTGTATAAATTTTGATTGCATACGGGACAATCGTCCATCGTGGCCTCGGTCGATCTGGTCGCAACTGGTATTCATCTCGGATAATCAGCTCGCTGGCCAGGCGAGGCGCATTGGCAGTTCGACATTCGCAGGCGACCAAACGTAGTGAAAAATTTATCACCCCGGGCGGGATTTGAACCCACGACCTCTTGAATCCGTCTATAGATCGCTCTTACAAACTGAGCTACCGCGGGTATCGTTCGTGGCAACGAATCTTGAAGACCAGCTTATCTTAGGTTGTACTGTTGCGGTATTTGACATGTCATAACATTGAAAAATCACAATGAGTTGTAAAGAACTCCTATTCATGCGCGAAGCATTCGTTATTCACTACCTATTTAGCTAGTATGTGTACACGCGAGGCTGCCAGTGCTTGCAGTGCAGTGAATTTGTCTTACCCACAGCGGCAAGATCGACACTGTATAAATAGTTGAGTAATAGAATAGACGGCCTGACCCTAGTTGGTAGTGACACTGCCTCCGAAGCTAGAGGTCCCGGGTTCGAATCCCAGCCAAGGTATTATTTGTGCATTTAGCACGGATATTTGTTCCTGGGTCTTGGATGTTTTCTATGTATTTATCTATATAAGTATGTATATCGTCGTCTAGTACCCATAGTACAAGCTTTGCTTAGTGTGGGACTAGGTCGATTTGTGTAAGATTGTCCCCCAATATGTATTGTAGGTATTATAAGTGCTGGTTCAAATATTCGAACGAATATTCGCCCGCTGTTAAATCTTCACGATTTCAAATAATGTCTCTTGGTGATATTTTAAAAATACTTCCCAGTATAAAGTGATGAAAAAGTAGTAACTGTGACTGTGATAATAATAAGCAGTAACTGTGATACGAAAAACGTAGAAACAATGAATTGTGACGTGTAATCCAGAGCTAATAAACCACAGACCGCAGCAAGCAACCATTAAGTAATTAATATTTATTGCTATTCACGCCGACGATCCAGCTTTACTCGTCTAATTCATATTAATGAATGAAAAATAATTTATGAGCTTATTTTTTAAAACAGGTTTAAGCTCGAAACGCGCAGATCAGGCGCGGCGCGGTTTTGCATAATTGACATTTCCGAAACTGTTGACTGCCGATCGTGTCGACTACTGCTTCATATGTCACACACGCCGCCTCCGGTCCGCTATTCCGCGCGTTATCCTGGTGCGACGTCCCCCGGACTGCGTCCGCTTTACCGCAAATCCGCCTCCGCCCCGCACGACGCTACGCCGCGCTATGAGGGCCTACTCCCTTTCACTCTTGTGTTATACACTATATGGCGGAAAGGGACGGCACGATACGAACTTCAATTTTCGAAGTTCGGAGTAGGCTCTCTGCGCGTTTCAAGCTTTATAATGAGCTTTTGTATTTGACAACTGACTAAACTAACAATCGATCATCGATTGAATATCCAAATATATTAAATGTTATATGTTAAGTTAATGATAATGACACTAGTCACTACCCGTTTTCTTATCACATGTTAACATTGTTAAGTAAGGTAACTAGGGCGATTTGTATTTTTATCTATTAATAAAACTATGAATTTGCCCATTTCAAGCTTTATACAGAATGACATTTCAATGCACATGTTCATTCGTCAATCGTCACCTATTTTTTAGCATTTCTAATCACCTAATAATGTCAAAGCCTCCACTTCAGCTTTGGAAGACTTCACTTCAAACACGATCTCTATTATCGTCACTTTACGAGTATTTACTTAAATCTGTGAATGAACTAGGTATATGTATGTAAATTGTAAACCAAGCTCATTCGTTTAGTCAATTTTCACCTGAAATCGGCAAGACGCCGTAAGGAGCCGATTGGATTTCCGACATTTGATAATTTAATACCTAACCGGTAGAATCTTCCTTATCGTTCATTCCTTATGTGGATGTGCAAATTGCTTTCTAGTACCGAAAAGCAACATTCAAATGATTTTACTGGAAGGAGGCGAATGAAAATCTAGTACTTAAAGATATTTCAAATGAACAACACGAAAAAAAGTTGTGATAAGTTCAATTGGTTGATAAATTGACACTCGAACCTTTGAAGTTTCCAGCAGTATTATCAGAGATAAGATAATCCTAGTATTTAAAGGAACTGGATAAACAAATCCATTTAATTGTTCATGAGGCGTGCAAAGCAAACAAATCAGTATGACAGAACAGCACTGCGTTAAGTTTGTCCAATTAATTGTAACGACCAACCTAACCTAAATCTTACAGTTGTCATAAGCCTACAAAATACGGAAGCGACAAAGAAGGATTTCGTTAGACATCACCCATTTTCATTTCTAAATCCCTATTCCCAAAGCAGTTTGTTTTGCTTAAAGTCCATTAGTGTTCTATTTTATGCAAACACCTGAATCAGGTCAAATGCCTGCCATTACGTTTTGTGAGGGGTGGTTACCCTGAATACCCATTGCATGAACTGGCGGTTCCAACCTTTTTATTACAACTTATATACATTTGCTACGAAAAAAGGACGTAAACGACCGTCGCTTTAAGATCCTTTATCGGTTAAAATTGTGTCGAATAAAACCAAATTGTTCCGGTAAAGCCAGAGCTTAAGCAGGTCTTTTATCAATTTCACTTGCTAAGGTCAAATGGTTTAACGTTCGTTGGTTGGTTCGAGTGCAGGAGGAAAATGGGACTTTATGTGAAGGTAGTAAGAACGCTAAACTGCTACTAATTTATTACTGAAGTGCTCATATAATAACTATGTAGAATATCGTTGTGAATGGGGCTTGGTACCCATGAAATGCCTACTTTGAGATTTTGATTAAAATATCCATCCAAACACCTTAAATGTACGTAAGATGACATTAAGTTACCTTAGAAAAACATTGAGACAGGAGAAATTATAATATAAACCTGCTAATGCTACTGCTAGTCATAATAAATGTAACAACTTACACATACCTATATGTGCGACTGGAATTTGTCTGTTTGTTTTCGCTCGGGGGTGACATGATCTAGATAAACGACATCACTAAAACCAGATGGACATATCAGTACATTTAAATACAGAGACATAGAACCAAATTGGTCCCCAGTCTCTGATTGAGGAGCGAATGAGTGCAATTTGCAGCTAGGACAATGAACCGATTAACTGGTGACGTAGGTACGGTCAGCTTTTAAAATAGCTGGTTACAATTTGGTACCCTGTAAAAAATTTATACATTCCTTTCTTGGAGAACCCCATCCATACTTTAGTCCCTCGGGAATACTTCGGCAGGGAGCTCATTCCACAACCGGAGCGTCCGAGGGAGGAAAGTTATTTGGAAGTGGTGTGGCGACAAATATAGGTACCTATAACGTAAGCCGCGGCTAATTTAGAGCTTCATAATCTGTAGGATAACGTTTTATTTCCTTTAGCTGTAGCATAAGAGCTTATTGTCAGTGCGCGTCTGATCCGCGTGAGCGTGAGTATAAGGTCGCCAGAGCCCAGAGCTCCTGAGGATGCGCTGTGTTGAAAGTGAGGGACCTGCAGTTGTCTCTGGCTGTCAACACAACAAATTATCAAGTCAAATCAGGGGACGGTAACTCGCTAGTGGTGCTTTTTTTTTATTATTAAAAATGGGATTGCTCTTGGCCAGCATCTAGCCAGGGGGCAAAGATGAGGCGGACGATGAAGCGAGCTCACCCAGAAGATGCCTATTCACTCGTGCCTTAAAAAGGTCCAGGTTATATGAACTCGGAAATACAGACGCCGGCAGAGAATTCCAAACTTAGAAGTGCGCTTCTGGAGTCACATGCGTCCATAGGCGAGCGCCCATAGGGTGTGTCATGAGGCAGGTAAGAAGCTTGTTTGCCACCGTCGCTGCAGAAAAATATATCAGAAAATCGTAGCGCAGAGAAAATGTGTATTGTCAATAGCGTCGCCGCACCCACGTAAAGGGGCGACAATTTCCGCTGTTATCGGTAGATCAAGAAATGCAGCGTAGATTAAAAATGCGGAAAAATGCGATGTTAGCGGTAGACGGGCATTTCCGCTGTTACGGGCATTTTCCGCTGTTATCGGGCATTTTCCGCTGTTATCGGTAGATCAAGAAATGCAGCGTAGATTAAAAATGCGGAAAAATGCGATGTTAGCGGTAGACGGGCATTTTCGCCTACTTATCTCGGCTATTCATCTGTGGAAGCTTTAGGAACTTGAACGTGAATATCGGGAGTATGGGTCCAATGTGATTTAGAATGGGGTAAGAGATGACAGTTCCTCCAGACACTTATCACGCTTACATCGAAGTGTACTTGAAGTGGCAGCTATTCCAATCACAATCTAATCGCACCTACTAATATGGGTCGATCGAAGAGGTAGGCCAATGGGGGTTTCCAAAGAAATTCATGATTTTAGTTACCATTTCATTTGCCTTTGACGTTTTCCTCAGAAACTGTTAACTTTTCAGGATTGTTATATTTATATAACAAACCTAACCTGACCTATAAGGCTCTAAACAAAGTTTCTAAATTATCCTAAAAGTTTCACGGTTTCAGAGAAAATCACTCTTGAGGCAAACACTAAGTGTTATGCTTATGGCATATGAAGTTATGGATGATATCGACGGGCTCCGAGGCCAAAGAAGAGATGGATGGACTACCTGAGAGAAACGAAATAAGTTTTCTATAGGATGGCCGTGTATCAAGTAATAGAAGCTGGAAAAAGCAATAAAGCCAGTCTATACAACTAAGTATAAACTGGTACAGCTTTATTTCCTATGTTATGCCTTTGCCCGTATCAGACAGAGAATCGAGAATCTAACTCTGTCACCCGTAAATCCCTAAAGGCTTTTCCTTGTTAACCATTTTCTTAACGGTTGGAATTTCAGCCAGTACAGTCAACAGCAAAAGTAAATGACCATTTTTGTACTCTGCCGCACTAACGTAATAATACTGCGACAGTTGGGATGCGTCAAAGTAGTGAAAGTGACAAGGTACTAAAATGATCATCTACTTTTGCTGTTCACTATACAAGTAAAAGAAGAATATCTAGCTGTTATATACGAATGATTCGTATTTTAATTAATTAAAAAGGAATTCATCAAGTCCAACAATAATATATACGTGCAACCATGAAGCTCCGTTCTAACCGAGCTACTGAATGAGTATTACATAAAGTTGGCTCGTATAAAAGCTATCCGAAAATACTTTTTCTTTACTCATATTCTGAACCACAGACCACTAAACCTTAGGTAAACTAACGTTTAGACTTTAGAGGTCTGTGCTCTGAACCCATTTCATATCATATACACATTTTGGTCATATTTGACCTTAGAAGCGGGTTGAAAGTGAGGCATGTCGCCCTTAAGATTGAAAGGTAATTTAAAAAGAGTAGCTGGTTGTATCGGGGATAAAACCGTAAATTATAGTACCTAAGTTTAGACTTTTGACATTGACCTATTTATTTTCTCACTCAATAGAATGACCATCAATGTAAAATGAACCCAAACATAATAGTAATATGCTGTAGTATTTGATTAATAATCAGATATCATACCGATACCGTCACTTTTATTTGGTGTTTGTAACGAAACTAAAATTGAAAACCTAAAAGTGAAACAAAATAAAAAAATACAAAACAAAATTCAGAAAATGTTTTTGCATACTTGTCGTTTTTCGTCCTTGTATTCGAAACACAGAAAGCAGAGTGTTTAACTGAGGTCTAACTACCCATTTCTGCCTTGAATTATTTGTCATCTGAAATGGGTGCCGTTCAACCCTTGGTTAACAAACAATCTGCTATTACCTTAAAACGGCCTAGGCATACAAAATATATACAAACTACATTATTCATAGTTCATATTCATCAGCTCGCTGATACGCTCCATTCAACCGTTTAGTTACATTGTCACTGTCTGCTTTGATTATCACGCTTTGCCCGATGGATCAATCTGAAACTCACATTTCGCAGCCTTATTTGATGTCAATCTGTGTCACGCAGCACCGCACTCCTGCCACACGCTAACTTGTCAGAATGAGCTCGCTATACACACTGAACTCAAATTGTAATGCGGAGTGTAGGCCTGACATTCATCCCATGTATATTATCTGTGGTATATGTTACAATGTGACAAAGCATCCATTAGAGCGAGGCTTTCAGCGGCCATTGTTCCCGATTACTCCATGGAGCGCATGATTAACAAATCAGTATGCATCGCCAACAGTTGCTGTTTTGTTTTGTTCGCCTAAAAACGTGGCAATTGCAAACAATTGACAACTACAAACAGTTGACAATCAGTAACAAAAGGACTTTGACTACCTTTTCATCAGTTCCCATCACTCAAATAGGGAACGTAGCTTAGCTTTCTATTGGTAGAAAAGCAATTAAAAGTGATCATTTTATGGGATACATTTTACGATTGTATTTATAATGAAAGTTTAATTCCCGCGTTCCTCCTAGCGTTTTTCCCGGCTGTATTCGAAATGTTAACCGCAGCGGTTAATTCCCGAGTAAGGAACTTGAAAGCATAGCTAACCTTTATGAATATGGTAACCGTAATTTACCCAAAAATGCAAACGTAATCAGATGAAACAGACTGGTAAACGCTCGGATCAAAGGAGTTGCTAATGAGCGCTAATCCCGGGAATCGGGAAGTGCTGAGTAACAAAACGGGATTACTACACCGGCAGGCCGACGGATTATGCGTAATTGGAGGTTGGATGAATAATGATTTTCCTGAGGCAAATTTTCAGTTCGTTGTGAATACCATAGTCGAGATTGAAACCTGACTTCACAGACAATTAGCTTTAACCGCAAGGCGAAACAGGAGATAGATGCGTGTCTTATTTATTTAGGCAGCCTGTAAAATTTTATTTCAGGTTTTACTACAGGGAAGACGGTTACCGACGGCGGGACGGACGGTTCACAGTACATTTTCAAATTATTAGAGGCTATACTTATGTTAATACGCTACAACGTAGGCACTATTGAATAGATATATTTCACTTTGCAATACTTATATGTTTAGTAACGATACCAAATAAATCGTCTGGAGGCATGTAACTGAAAGCCTTAACCCAGACTTATATTATAAACTCTTCAAACCAAAATGTCTCCTATAGTCGCAGACGACATTATTAACTTTCCAACAGAAATAACAACTGTGCGACATAAACCACGCTCTCCATAAGGCCCCTTTTCCTGTGTACCCCAATATGCGTCGTCACCAATGAGTCACCAACATGCGACTTAGGGTGCATAGAATTTTCCGAACGAGGGAGCGTACGCTACGCCGCCCTAGCCTTACCTCTGACTCATATTCGCTTAGTATATTTTCTTTTGTCTTACAAGTTAGGAGCGCCTAACGAAACACAGGTAGAACCGATGCAAGGCAGTTTACACTTGTATAATGTGATGATACTGATGATGTCGTTAGTTTGATTTTGATACGTGACTTTCGTTTAGCAAAACTGCCGTCTGTAAAGGGGTCGCGCTAATATTGAACTGGGAGATGCTGGTTAAAATTTATAAAATAGAACACGTAAGTAAAGCATGGATATTATGATGACTGTGGAAAAAAAGGTCCAGTCGGCAATAAAAGCTTGTATCATAACATGAATCATTTATTGGCAGTCACTTATTGGTAGGTACCCTATTGTCGCAATTTGCCACGATCGTGTTTTGTCACACGTATTTTAAGTCTGATTATCAGACTTAAATAATGTACGGCAATTTATCATGGTCTGTCAGGTGGCACTAAAATTGTCAATTTGGTAAAACAAAGGGACCGGTATATACTACTACTGCTAGTCATACGCTGACTTTTGTAACTTGTGCCGCACGGTAAACTTTTATCGATATTTGTCGTCTGGTTTAACTGCGGACTGTAAACTGTTTACGACCTCGCGCCCACAATTTTAGTTTCGTTGGAACTTTTAAATGACGATAAAAACTATTCGTTAGATTAGCCCAATGCGCGTTTAATACGCACGAAATAGTCCTAGGAGTTTGAGTGCATTTTTTACAGTTTATTTATCCCTCGCTCAATATACTTATTTTATTTGGAATTAGCTGAACATACTTTCCTTGTTATTTATAGACAGTATTTTCATAAAAGTTTTAAGCATGTGGAAGTATAAATGAACGATTACGCACGTGTGGATTTTCTTATAGCGATGATAAAGCGCTGTCCTTAGATAAAGTACGTGGCAGTTACGCTCGGTGCTCCATACAAACGTATTTATGCTCTCATTTTAAAACGCCATGCTAGAATAACATGAAACTTTGTATACACAATGAGATCCGGCATATCTAGGTCGGAAATTAGTTTCTGTTGCTAGAAAATGTAAAATAAAAAAAAATACAGCGGTTTTTCAGTTTTTGACTGCTTGTATGAAAACCTTAATAATCGTTGTATTTTTTCTCCATTATAATTTCAAGCAACAGAAACTAATTTCCGACCTAGATATGCCGGATCCCATTGTGTATACAAAGTTTCATGTTATTCTAGCACGGCGTTTTGAAATGAGAGCGTAAGTACGTTTGTATGGAGAACCGAACGTAGGTACTGCGCACTCTTAAGGTTTACGTATGCAAGAATTTAAGTTGGTGCGCAGTTTCCCATTTTCCTTCATAGTTTGCCACGATAAAGGAACGGTCTTCCCCAGAAGATGTGCGATTTGTTTTTACATTTCTATCATCAAGCCATTCTCCGCAGATGCGGCCATATTTTCGTCACCTCGTCAGTGATGTATAGGGCGCATTTTCAAGGCTGTAAATCACCATGCGACGGAGTACTTTTCGGCGGGTTAGGCCTGGAAGACGTATGCGTTCGTCGGCACTGGAAGCGTACACTGTTATGAGTTGACGAGATTTACGGTGTGGGTAATGTGTTTTATGGAATTTTGGTGTCATTTAACCTGTTTTACATTTTACCGCTATAACTGCTATAAGGCAGGTACACACCCAGGTGACTATGGCGGCTGCAGAGGCAGGAAACGTCATTCTCACTTGACATGCCGCGCGGCGTATGGCACGGCATGCAGCCTGTTTGTGAGTGGGGCGTAAGGCGTATTTTAATTTAAATCGTTTCGATTAAAGCTCGTAAGACACATGTTGACTATAAATCATTGTGTTTTTTTATATACCAACTGTACCCCTATACTGTAGTCTCTCGGGAAATTCCTCTGAAACCGCACCGTACGCGAGCTATCTCGTACAGTAGGCCAAGAAATGTATTAACCACTTTTCGACCCTGTTATCTGCTCATTTATAAAAATATTAAAAAAGTATTTAACTCAACGCAGGCTTCGTCAATTTTTCAAAACAGCCAGCATCAGCAACATTTTTCGTCTAAATATGCATGCATTGCATAAATTATAATATAAATACACAGACCTTGTTGTATCAGCTACATACTACATTAAATGAATCAATCACTAGAACTACAGACTACTTTTAAATATAAATAAATAAATAAATCCTATAGATAAAACTTAGCTCTTGTACGTCTAAATTCGAGAAAGTTGCTGTGAGCGCTAAGTCTTTGGTAATTCTTGTGTAGCATTTGTAGCGAGAATCGAGCGTAGCGTTTTGTCAATAAACTCAAACAATGTATTGCGATTAGCGCTGAATGGATCCATAATATTAATGGTATTATTTATTTGCAATTTGTCCATGTCCATGATTGTTTGCAGTCGTTGAATCCGACCGACTAAATTTATAGATGAGTGGTAGGTAGTTTCCCGTTGCTTTCCACTGTCAATACTTGTAGCGGGCATTTATTCCTCGAGGCTATTGAAGCCTTCTTCCATTCGAAGGTGGGCTTAAGTCCGCCTTTGCTCGGTCGTCATTGCAATTTGTCACCTGAGTACGAACTTACCACCTAAACTACCAACTTACTACTATTCCAGATAAGTAACACTAAAATATGTAGTTTGCCTAATGTTTTATGTTTAGTAATTTTATCTCCATCCATCATTTCCAACATACCTACTATCATCTGAACCATCTGGTCTGGTTTGCTAAACAAGTTCCACTAAGTTTTCGCCTGTACTAAACAGACGTTTTATATTGATCGCGGCCCAAGGCTTCATGCCGCAAGGCCGCTACCTTCACAATTTCAATATCCACCTGGAAGCTTTATTGTATCAACAGAGCCTGTCCAAAATGGCCATTCTAAAGCGGAGCGATTACCTGCGACTGGAAGATTTGAAGCTTATATAGTTGGTACGTTGGCGCACGAAGCCGGAGTTCCCGTATTTTTTCCTGCGTCTTTTTTTTCTATATACTTAAGTATTTATTTATCTATATAAATAAAAATATAACGTCGTCTAGTAGCCATCGTACAAGCTTTACTTGATTTGGATCTAGAACGATCTGTGTTAGATTGTGACCCAATATAAAAAAAACGAGTCGCGCACCGAGGCTTCCGTACAACCATTACGTATCCCTTCCGATCCCAGTAAATCGGCGCGATGTAGATATTGAATAATATGGTTACAGCGCTATCATCGCCGCATTTTTATACCTATTTGTGCGACTGAAAAAAACAATAATTAGGGCTTTGCCCTATGTCTCTGTTTGTCACATCGATAAATATCTCAAAAACTACGTATGCTATCGATTTGAAATTTGGAATAGTCATAAACAAGGCTTACCCACTCTGTATTTTATTCAATGTTAACCTCACAAGTACAGACGACTACAAAGATATGTATAAGTTTTTCCCACTTATTAGGTACCGTAAACACCCCATTTTACGCGGTACCTAATAAGTGGGAAAAACTTATACATATAGTAGTAGGGTCAAAACTGAAATTCAAACCTCGATAACATTTTATTTTTACATATGAAAACTGAATGGTGTATATAATAAGTGTTCTGGACGTTTGTATTTTAGTATTTATTTTATTTTGGGTAGTTCCATTTCATAACTTTGACGATAAACAGGAAAACCCTCACCCCGTAGTGCCTCGTATCTGGGGAGAGAGGGGTTTTCATACAAAGGTGATTTTGGAAGATTGGTGGATCGTTTTTTTTTTTATTATGCGTATTACTATAGCGCCATTTTAAATTGGAATACATTATTTTTGTAGCAGTCGCCTTAAAATCCCTTCTCACCCCCCTCTCAAACCTTCTCTCCCCATTCATAACCCACCTCTCCCCGCGAAACCTACTCACCCCGTTTTACGGTACCTACATCAGGTGGTACATGGCAAGAGGAAAAAAGTTAACATCTTTTTTATTTGCAGTCGGATATGCTATAACATGCTCGTGGTTGCATTAAAGGAAATTGTCCCCAACAAGCGTCATAGGTCTAAGGTCGTAGATGGCCATAAGATCTGTATAACCTTACAAGATCAGGATTCAAAGGATATGGGCGAATTTATAGCAGGACGTAGCTGACAACGTCTCGTACTGTGATCGTGGGTTGTTCGTGTCTCTGGCTGTTCAACTATTATAAAACACGGCGGCGCGGCGGCGGGCGGAAACATTTAACCGGTTCGTTTTCGTACTCTTACTGAAAATAATATGTATATGTATACATACAAAATTAAAGACATAAAGTCTCAGAATTTCTCAATTCCACGGTCTTTCGTCTAAATACAACTTTTCTGTTATCGACTGCCTTCGGAGATCGCGCGCCTCCAATGCTTTCCGTGGATTTTCGTCCTTAGTCAACTAAATCTTGACGTATTATCAAACCCAGAACTCATTTATCTCGATGAATATTTAACGTAGGTTTACTGTCTGTCAATATCGCAGCCTCCTCCCCCTCCCCCTTTATATTGTTGCCTTAGCGTCCCATTAAGAGCCTTCGTTTTATGCAAATTCAGGAAATATTAGAATATATTCTTGCTGTTGCCGGTATATTTGAATTCCGATTCGTTCTTACCCAAATACATCCACGGTGTGTTTATTTTGAATTACAAACTGTGTTTGAATGTTTTTATTTATACGGAGTTCATGAAGATTCGATTCTTATTTATACTTCTGGATACATTTATGCCTATATTTCAAATGAAAAGGAAAAATTTAGTGCTCAGAGCAGGATTCAAACCTGCTACGTCTGGCATACGCGGCAAATCGCCCTAGCCACTGAGCTATCAGAACAATCAAGCTCGGGCTCAATATCCTTCACTAGTTCCCTCTTACAGCGCCTTATACATTTCGTCTAATTTTCTGTTTGCACTGAGCAGACAACGCAGGTATTGTATCAGTTTTAGTAGCGTAATAATAAAGCGATTGGCTAGACAAACCAATTTGTGAATTAACCACGCAGGAGCCAGAACCCTCTTGTTTGCTTTGAATAACCACCGGTGTCTCCAGGATGCCCCACGATTATGGTAAATTATTTATTCGTTAGACGACATACACCAAGAGCTTTTTTATTGACCCATTCGAGCATGGAAACGGCAACAAAAAAGACGTAGTGTCGTAAACTGTATTTGTATAAAAACAGATATGATTTTAAAAAGGAGAAGTTAAGTACAAAGGGGTACCTATCCCTTTAGGATCTCTTCATATCTTATTTATTTATTTACTTGTATATTTACTTAATCCGTGGGTACTAATTTTTTAATCGCGAAAGTAGGTACAAGAAGGTACAGATGTGAAATGAGCGATACGTAATTATTACGCGCCAGTAAGAATTTAATAGCAATAACTCTTTAAGGTTTTTAACTAGTTCTACGTAGAAAATGTTTGCAGTCAAAGTTATATAGATATAGTGAGACATGTTTTTTCTTGTCAAAGTCTTATAAAAGTGATTATCACCTGGCCAGTGGAAAAGGCGAAAGGCTTTATCTGTAAGTACCAAAGTTTCAGTGTTGATTTTTAAAGCGTACACACGAAGTCTCGGCAGGCTGTGTGGCAATCCATACATCATTTTGATCACGTACGCTTTGATGTGGGTGTACCGTGCACGGTGTATGCTATTAATACACCGTGTCATTTTTTCGACGCCGCGCCGTCTATTGTTACAGCAATATCGTGGAATAAGTCTGGGCGGGGAAAGGTCAGTAGAGATTTTGCCTAGTTTTCCTTTAGCGTACTTTAGGTGTGTGCGATTATAGCAGTCGGTAAAATAAAGGGATAATGGGATTGTGCTCTTAAAAAAAAATAATTGGAAAGTTCAAAAACGGGCAATATATTGGAAAATGAGGTTAGTATATTGCTTAAACCAGTATCGCTATATACCTAAATTGGTTTTTGTTTTCGATATAATGGATACCGCTCTAAATGCGCTGTAACAAAAAATTATACTTAAGTATAAAAATCGATTATTTGCGAATTGCGAACAGCTTATCACACTTTTTTTTTAATAAAAATGGGATTGCTCTTTGCCGGCATCTAACCGGGGGGCAAAGATGAGGCCGACGATGAAGCGAGCTCACCTTTACTCGTAATATATAATAATCGTATACATAATCGACTACACATACGATAATTACATTCCTTTCTACTCAAAAGCCTAAAAAGCAATCATTGCGCCATTTGTCGTGCACTTATCTCCGGAGTACGTGATTATGTCATACTTAAGGGTTCCTGTCACCCGAGCGGACATCCCTTCAGCCCTTGGGAATACATTCACGGCGGCTTTGTAAGAGCCCTTGGCCACTTACAAAAGGGCAAGAGATATCCGAACACTTTCAAGCGGTTTCCGTGGCCTAAATTATTATTTTGAACTTATTTACGATGAGAAAGGGTACTGAAAAGATCAAGAATAGATGCTTGTGATCTTAAAAAGTGGGTACTTATTTTAAGATAAACAATTTTATAAAGTGTACAATACAATATTATAGGAGGTAAAGTTAAGATAAAGGTGTGGGGCGGGATTATTATTGCAGGTGAAGTTTGTAATTTTGCATGTTTCCCCAAAGATGTAAAAGTAAAAGTAAAAGTAAAAGTAGTTTATTCTTCAAATTAGGCATATTACATGCACCTATGAACGTCAATAAACTACCACCGGTTCGGAAAAATAAACCTCTGCCACGAGAAGAACCGGCGTAAGAAACTCGGCGAGGTGTCATTTTTTCAAAACAATATACATTGTATAGTTAAATATAAAATTACAGTCTCAGTTACTACAAAAATAACAAGCTACAGTAGAAAACCTATTTTCGCGATAGATTAGCCGTGCAGGACACTATCACTGCCAAACATCCCTGTCCATGATGTAATCGTTTACCTTATAATATGCTTTTGAAATAAGTGTTTGTTTTACTACAGATTTGAATTTAGAATTGCTAAGTTCAGTAATGTGTTTTGGAATTTTATTGTAGAATTTAATACAATTTCCCAAGAACGACTTTTTCGCCTTTACTAGTCTATAGAAGGTTATTTTCAGTTTCCCAGTGTTTCTGGTGGCTATTGGTTTATCAGCGTTCGTTGGGAAATTGCACAAATTCTTCCTAACATACATTATTATTTCAAATACGTATAGGGACGGCAGGGTTAGAATATCTATTTCTTTGAAAAATTCTCTTAATGAGTCACGCGACCCCAAGTTATAAATTGCCCGGATAGCCCTTTTTTGCAAAATAAAAACAGTTTCAATATCTGCAGCTGATCCCCACAAGATTAGACCATAAGTAATTATACTATTAAAATAAGCAAAGTAAACTAACCGTGCCGTTGCCACATTGGTAAGCTGCCTTATTCTCCTGACTGCAAATGCAGCAGAGCTCAACCTACTTCCTATCGCTGTTATATGGGAACCCCACTGCAATTTTGAGTCCAATGTAATACCTAAGAATACAGTTGACGTAACAAATTCTAATGTTTGGCCATTAAGTTTAATATTTGTATCTAAGTTTCTATTTGACGAGTTCGCTAGAGAGAATTTCATACATTTAGTTTTTTTCGGATTCAACACTAAGTTATTGGCAGCAAACCAGTCAGATATCATGGACAGGGTATTATTTGGTTCAATGAGTTCAGTATCTTTCCTATTTACCTTGAACAGTAATGAGGTGTCGTCTGCGAACATTACAATGCCTGATCTTCGGCTTACCATATATGGTAGATCATTTACATAAACAAGGAACAGGAAAGGGCCTAGAATAGACCCCTGAGGTACTCCCATCTCTACCACTGTCTCTGACGAAAGGGCTTTATTTATCGCTACCTTTTGATTTCTCTGTGTTAAATATGATTTCATAAGATCCAATGCATGTCCTCTGATACCATAGAAATTAAGCTTACAAATTAAAGTTCCATGATCTACACAATCAAAAGCCTTGGAAAGGTCACAGAACACTCCAATGGCGTCATATGACTCTTCCCAAGACTGCAAAATAAATTTTATTAAACTTGCACCTGCATCAGTAGTTGATCTACCTTTCGTGAAACCGAACTGCTGTGCGTGCAAAATATTGTGTGAATTAAAATGAGAAACCAATTGCGTAAGCATTATTTTTTCGAATATTTTGCTAAACGCAGGTAGGATAGAAACTGGACGATAATCAGAAGGATTATCTCTATGACCTGATTTGAAAATAGGAACTACTTTACTACACTTCATTAAGTCTGGAAAAATGCCATTGTCTACACAACTATTAAAAATGAGAGCTAGAGTGGGTGCAACGACCTCGAGAATAGATTCCAGTACCATGACTGACACGCCCCATAAGTCCTCAGTCCTCTTTATTTTTAACATTTTAAAAGACTTCAGTACATCTAGAGGAGAAACATGATGAAATTTGAAAATATTTAGTGACTCTAATTTTACGTTCTCATTCAGAAGGGATTCTGCTATTGTGGTAGATGATGCCAAACTTTGAGTCGTGACTATAGGAATTTTGGAAAAGAAATTATTAAATTCATCGGCTACTTTTAGTGCATTAGTAATTAAATTATCCTCTATTTTCAAAGAAATCGTGGACTCTTTATTACTTCTCTGCCCAGTCTCTGTGTTTATTATTTTCCAGACAGTCTTGGCTTTGTTATCTGAGGACTTTATTTTATTATTCAAGTGCATTGCTTTTGCCTTTGTGCACACTGTTTTGAATAATTTGGAATAATCCCTAACATACTGATGGAAGCGTTCGTCAGTGGTGCAAGATCTCCTTTCATAAAGTTGGTATAAGTTATCTCTACTCTTTCGAATTCCGGTAGTTGCCCAATCATTAAATCTCATTTTATTGTTTATTTTAATACGCTTTTTACTACAAGTCCTATTAAATTCGTTACACACTGTATTCAGAAGCATTTTGAATTGATCATTCGGATCATTTGATTCTACCTGGGTGTTCGGCATGGCGACTAGTAGATTTGACTTTAGTAGTTCTAGTCTACTTTTACTCAGGGGTCTTATTTCTATAACGCGATCTGGAGGTTTTACTTCGCAAGGTAGCCTGACCATCTGAGCTTTATGATCCGACCGGACTCCATTCACTATGCTTCTGTCTAGATGAGGACAGTTTAACCAAATATTATCTATGCAAGTGGCAGAGGTCGGAGTAACTCGGGTAGGTGCTTCAAATAAGTAGTCAAAATTGAACGATTTAAAAAGAGTGATGTACTTATCTTTTTCGACTGATTGTGATAAAATATCGATATTAAAGTCGCCACAGACCACTACTGGTTTTTTACCACTTATTGCTTTACTAAGTACATCCTCCATAATTTCTATAAAAGATATTAAGTCACCTGATGGTGGTTTATAAATGCAAAATATCAGATACTGATCCGTCTCTGCACAAGCAATCTCACAAACACGATCAACAGAACAACCTGAGAGGTCTTTACGTTCTTTAAAAGTTAACCCATTTTTCACTAAAATAATAGAGCCACCACCCTCTGCGGTAGTTCTGTTGAATGCGCTGGCCAATACGTAATTATTTACATTAAATTTCATCATATGATTCTTTAACCAAGTTTCTGTTAAGCAGACTACATCTACATTAAGCTCTTCTGTAAATAATTCTAAATCTAGTATTTTGCCAGTGAAGCGATTTATATTTTGGTGTAATAAAATTACACTATTGTGCTTCTCCATTGTCCCAACAGTCAGTTTAAAGACAAATCCGCTATTGGAGATGTCGTCCTATCCAAGGGGGAGGGGGAGCTTATATTTCCAAAAACGGAATTAATAAAAGATGCTAAAGATTTAGCAAGTCTGTCAGTTGTAATACGGTAATCACTAATAGCATTATTAGTGTCAAAAAATATAACGTCACTATGACGGCACGTCAGCTTATACATAAGCTTATTGAGATTACACGCATGACTGTTAGCACTGCAAGGAGAAGCAGAATAGGGTAACGCGCCTATAATAACATTTTTAGCACCTAGCTTTGACAGGCATTCGAACTCAGTCTTCATCTCAGAGTACCTAATATTTGAGCCATCACCTAACATTAATACAATTGTGGTCTGTTCATTTATATGGACATCTTTAATATTATTTATGATTTTTTCAAATGAGGCATCGGGCATACAATAATTTATAACACAGCTGTTCTGAATATTATTACATAAAATTTTGCCCAATCCTCGTCCTACCCTATCTGAGAAAACCAGAGTTCTATTTACATTATTACAGGCTGGGGTTATTTTTTCCGGTGACACCGGCAAGCTGCTGTTCGACACAGATGAGTAAACTGCATCTCCGGGCAGAGGGTGAGCCTGCCGGAGCGCATACTCACATTCACACGAAGACTGCTTGGTAAGCAGTGCTTCCAAACATTCCTCGTTGTGGTGGCACAGCTCCAGCAGTTCATCCGCTGCCAGGATATGTTCACTAATTTGCTTCTGAGACATTACATATTTATTAGTTAGATCTTTCAAAGAATTTTGTAATCTGTTCAGTTCGGCTTGCAGCTTGTCAGTGTCCGTTTCATAAATGGTCCTACTGTAGCATAATTGCTCTTTGTAAGAATTTAACTCTTTCAAGACACAGACATGATTTTTTCTCAATTGAGTAATTTTATGAATATTATTATACTGTCTGTACAATCGTTTTGATTTTTTTATAAATCTATTTAACTTAACATACTTTTTGTATTTCTTATAACTTTTAAAACAAACTTGCTTATCATAAAAGGAGTCCTCTGTCAAATCTATTACACTAGAAGGTCCAAAATTGCTGCAATGCTTTGCATAAGCGTTTGGTGTCACAAGTTCTTCAAAGAGCCGCTGAGTGTTGTTTATTTGCTGGCTCTCTGCCTCTTCTTGCAATTGACGGACCACCTTGTGGGCATCGGAGAGCTCATACTCTAGGTGATCCACACGTTGCAGTGTCCGCTCATGGATATCACAGCACTCTTGAAGACTGTTCAGTTTCTCCAACAGATGGTCACGCTGTATGACAGTATCCGCATGCAAAGCATCCAGGTTGGCTAACTCACATTTGAGTCCTGTGTTTTTTTGAATAATCAATTTAACCTCCTCTTCACTTTCATCTCGTTCCCGCAGTAGCTGGTCACACAGAGATTTAGATTGCTTTAGTTCCTTGAGTGTTGCATTTAATTTCCTTTCCAGTTCACGTACTGTGGCCTTGCGTGTCATAACTGAGCTAGACATGTTGAGCTAGCTGGACACACAGCTCTCCACAGCACCTGAAATATGATGGCAACACGACTAAACACCAAGCAAGGAAAGCACAGTCGAGAGAGAGTAGGACTGAACAGATATTAAGTGTATAGATAGAATATAAATATGAACGTAGAAGGCAGAATTGAATTGTGAATATAAGAGTGAAAATATGTATGAAAAGAATATTTGACAGAGTGAAACACAATTGGCATAAAAGTTATGAATCAGCTGACCGAGTCCGATGTCAGTTCCGAGTGAGGTTATGCTTGTAGTTACTTATTAATTTAATACGGGAAGTATTCAAGTTAAATGTTATTTAATGTAACATAAAATGCAGCTATGACTTATTTATATTGAACACAATACTCCCCAGATTAATCGTTGAAGTTTCAAACGATGATGCGTTACGATGACGTTTGGCCGGTAGCAATTTTAGTTCTTCTTTTTCGTCTTTACACTGTCTCTCGCGATTAGTTTATATAACTAACACTATATTTACACACTATCACTTGATTTAACACTAAGTAAGTGTTTTTTTTATATTTAATTATATTATTTTTACAGCTGTGTAAAATTTGACGTCTATGCTTGGCGGTGTTGCCAGCATCGGTTGATGTATATTCTAGATCTCGAACATGGACTATATTTTATGTTGCGAATCCGCCTGCATTTTTTGTGAAACAAGCGTAGCCGCAGAGGCACCTATTGTATATAAAGGTTTCCGTAACTTCAGCATTCAAGGAAGCTGCCACGTTTCTCTAGCGAAACCATGTTCCTTTCTCATGGTAAGTAACATAATCCCGTGAGAAATGGACTCGTGGAAAGTAACACCGACCACAATTTTCTGTAGTGAGAGAAATTTTTTATTGTTAGAGTCTAAATGAGTCACGTTTCGGCTGATCAAGACGAAGTTGCAAGAGCCTCGTTACACGCCGGTAACCAACACGGGGTACGTGCGGGGACATTGAATTGGGAATCTGAAGAGAGTGTAGCATTTCTTTACGTTATTTATCAACCGGATAAACATTCCATTGTCACCATCATCAGCCTATTTATAGACCCACTGCTGGTGGATATATATGTGCATATAAGTGCAGTGTGACGTCAAGTTTACGTCATCGGCATGAAAAGTTCGAGCCCTACTAATTAATATAAGACGATTAATGGTGGATTCGACCAAACAGAAGTAAGCACTGAGCCTATGTTGCGTGAATCTGAGTTTTATCTTCAAATTAACATAATTCTTATTTGGGAACTGACAACTATATAAAAAGCATGTTATGTGGTTCAAATTTTATCGACAAATACTATTTATTATTAGTTTAATACTTCACCAATCTAACCACGACTTCTTTACATTAAGCGATATATCCTAACTTAATCTAGGAAGAGAAAGATTTATAAACTCCCAGGTAATCATACCCGTACGATCATGCTCATAAATATTTACCACAACCATTTACCACGCCGATTGCGCTATAAAATTCGTCTGAGATCAGGTACAACCACCCACAGAAGCTGGAGCTATGTACGTAGCCTCGAGGTAAGGGTACCAATATGGTTGCTGATCGTACCCGATTTACCATATTCGCCGCTTTTACGTGGCACACCATTAATAGGAATCGAGATTATGTCTCCGTTGCCTGCAGTTACTTTTTCGTTCCAGTACACCGTAGGTTGCAGAAGGATCCGAAAAGCGATTGCTTTCCAGCCTGTACAACATTTACTGAATAATTTAAACAATGCAAGATTCCTCTTACTCCACCAGATTGCTAGTATGTCTGATATGAATAAATTCCAGATTTGACATTATACAAAAAGTCGTTCTTTAGATGATAGGATTGATAGGTACAACGTTTGGCGCTTTCACGGAAGTCCAGATGAACTTCTGGAGGAGAGATTTCATTGCTCGGATTATTTTGCATCTCGTATAATGTACAGGCACAAAGATTGAAATAAATCTGAGGGACCTTATGCCCTTAACAACATTGCCCATATATTAAATTAAATGTTTGTGGCTAAAACACAACATGCGCTGCAACCCGTTTAGTGCACTTCACAGAACATGGTATTAAGATAATAAGGATCTAGATAGTCCGCTGTGCATGTGCAATGTGCATCGTGACCTTTTGTTAATATAAAAGTTGCGTGTTCGGATGACCGTGATCGTGAAGGGTCTTAATGATTGTGTTTGTTCCCTTTGAAAAATGGCGGTTCGAAGAATACACTTATTCCATGATAGATTAAGCAGATAATTATAGGAAATCACTAGTCTAATTCAGTCAAGTGCAAAAATATGAAACGAATTTTAAACCTCTCATTAATAATGTACCTAACGAAACAACAGAACCGACAGAAGACCCATGAGAGATATTTTGAGTAAGTTGTATGCACCTAATGCACCCATAGGTATTTAAGGTGGCGTTATAGATATGGGTACGAGTACCTACGGCACGCTTATACATCAGCGTCACATATCTACTTCCCACAAAAGGAGGGTGCTTTGCTTTGGTTATAATATTTGGCCTACAGGGCCTATGATAGTCGGGATTGTCGTATATCAGTCACACTCGCGCTTACAATATGTCTAAGATGAAATGGAAGCATGGTTTTTATTCCCAGCGATATAATATCGTCCACTAACCTATAAGCCTACCGGGAACCGTCTGGGGTTATCCAGAGTCCAGACGGTTCCCGCGGGTGACACGCGGCGTGATATCAAAGAGTAGCGGAAGGGAACGGGCGTCAGCGACCTCCCCTCCGCCGCCCCCTTCCCTGCCCCCTTCTGCCCACAGGAACCGGTACCCTGCTACAATCGGCTCCACAAAGTATTGTGTGTCATATTGATGTTCCATATTGCTATTGTTCCAGACGGACGGAAGCCTGTTGCTGCTGAACGTTGGCGTGGACTACGCGGGCGTGTACGAGTGTGGCGTCGAGAACGAGACGGCGTTCGTCGACAGGATAAATGTCACAGTCAGAAGTAAGTACCCACTGTTTAGCAGATAGGCCACCAGATCTCTACGGTAATTATTTGACGTTTTACTCGGCTGTCGATTGGAGAGCTGCACGTGCTGCAACAGCAATCTACACCCATTGTTGATAATGGGATGCGCGATCAACATGTGAAGTTATATAAGGGGACAATCTTAAACAAATCGAACTATGTGTCCTAACATTGCAGGCGCTTTGGTTTTTACTGTAAGCCTATTATGTAAATTATTAAATAAATAAATAAATGTGCGATTTGATTTGCTCTTGGAGCAGGAGTCTACAACAACGTCAGATATACGGTTACAATTTACTTGAATAAGGAGAAACAAATGACATACGTCTTTAAGGATACCCCTTACGCTCGGCTGCACTCGATTCTCCATACAAACATAGTTTCGTTCTCATTTTAAAACGCCGTGCTGAAATAACATGAAACTTTGTGCAATGGGTGCCGCCATATCTAGGTCGGAAATTAGTTCATGTTGCTAGAAATTTAGAAAATAAAAACCGGCCAAGTGCGAGTCGGACTCGCGCACGAAGGGTTCCGTACCAGAAAAAAAACGCCAACAACTACTCTGTTGTATGGGAGCCCCCCTTAATTATTATTATTATTTTAGTATTTTTTGTTGTAACCACAATAAAAATACATAATCTGTGCAAATTACAACTGTCTAGCTATTACGGTTCTTGAGATCTAGCTCGGCGAGTGGTAGCCATGAAAAAGGGCTAAAGTATCACGTTTTTTGTATGGGAGCCCCCATTAATTATTATTATTATGTTTTTAGTATTTGTTGTTATAGCGGCAACAGAAATACACAATCTGTGAAAATTTCAACTGCCTAGCTATTACGGTTCTTGAGATAGTCTCAGTAATAGCACATAGGGTCCCGTTTTTACCCTTTGTGTACGGAACTTTAAAAATACAGCGAGTTTTTTACGTCTTGTATGAAAACCTTAATAATCGCTGTATTTTTTCTCCATTATAGTTTGAAGCAACAGAAACAACATACAAAGTTTCATGTTATTCCAGCATGACGTTTAAAAATGAGATCGAAAGTACGTTTGTATGGAGAACTGAGCGTCCTGCGGACTCTAAAACATATCTGTCCGACAATTTACCAGTATGTTCTTCACCTACACTCATTAGTTACTCTAAGTAATCTCTATCCACCTAGGAGTGGTGGAGACTTTTTGACGTCTATAAGTCTACGTTGGTAAGACGCAATTGTATTGGGATGACGCAAGGATGATGATGATGAGTTGATGAGACTACGTTGGTAGTTAATACTCATACTCATACTCATTTATTTGCAATGATTTTACACATTACACGTCAAAATAATACATTTCATCATACTCGTATTTACATTAACATAAGTACTTAAAGGTCCAAAACTTTACCCATTAAATATGTCAGTGTCTCTTACAGTTAAAGTTAAATTACAAATTAAGATACAAAATTACATTACTATTATGATTATTCGATCAGTTAAATGTCACAACAATTCGGATACATTATAATGAGCTTTTTCAACGAGCCACGATTTTAATTTGTCATAAAATAACTGTCCGTTCTGCTCTTTGATGCAATCTGGGATCGCGTTATTAATTTTAGTACCTATTACGTGTGCAGTTTTGGTAGACTTGGTCAGTTTGCACCTAGTTGTGATAAGTAGTAGTGTAATAAATAAAGACTATTAATTTAAACCGACTAACAGCTTCCACAACATCACAGAGCACTTTAAGTCACGAATAAACTATAAAGTTTAGTCGCAACGCAAAGTTATGCTTCGCCGTGCCTTTACTACTTTTATTGCATCTATCTAGAAATTCACTTTATTTACCTGTATAATGTTCGCATAATTTAACTTGCAACAAAAGAAGTCGCTGACATTCTAAAACTATCCTACGACTCTCTCTGTCCTTGGGAGTTCATTTACTCATTGTTTGAAGATCAACACTTAATGGAACCTCATCTGAAAGTGAAAATCGAACCCCTAAATTCAAAGAAAGGTTTGTACAAAAACCTTAAAGCTGGGCATATCTGTTTAAAGGTTTGTCCAAAATTGTTTGAAATGCGCGTCACACGCCAATCGGGCAAAACAGCTCAATTAGGTACGCAGTGACCATGGGTGGGACACTTTCCGGGTCGACGGTTTCAAACGTAGCTTGATTGGCAAATTGTAGGCGCATAAAATTAGCGAAACCTGGACATAATTCGATAACTGTAATTTTCTTTTTCTATGATTTAAAGTATTGTTGGTTATAGTTAAAATAAAAAGAATTAAACATTTTAAGGCTCCGCGTCAATGGTAAAAAAAAAACAAAATACTAAATTCTTAACACATTTTGATTTCGTAAGTAAGCCATAATAAATAACTTTGTAAAAGTACCTGTATTATGATAAGAAAAAATATCATTTAATCAATTATCGTGGATATTTTTTACTTAATATGATTCTTATAGTACTAATAAAAAGTTGACGGCCTGTTTAGCCTAGTTGGTAGTGACACTGCCTCCGAAGCTAGAGGTCCCGGGTTCGAATCCCGGTCAGGGCATTATTTGTGCATTTAGCATGGATTATTTTCTTGGGTTATGGATGTTTTCTATGTATTTATCTATATAAGTATGTATATCGTCGTCTAGTACCCAGAGTATAAGCTTTGCTTAGTTTGGGACTAGGGCGATTTGTGTAAGATTGTCTGCCAATATTTATTTATTATTTATTTATATAAAACAAAAAATATTCACGATAATTGATTAAATGATATTTTTTCATATATTAATACAGGTACTTTCACAAAATTATTTATTATGGCTTACTTAAGAAATCGAAATGTGTTAAAAATTTAGTTTTTTTTGTTTATTAACATTGAAGTTTAAGTATAACTAACAATACTTTAAAAGTTTAAATCATAGAAAAAAAAAATTACAGTTATCGAATTATGTCCAAGTTTTGCTAATATTATTGGACTATTGTGCCCAAATCTGTTCGCATATACTAATATAATGCGGTCAATAATACCTGCGCACCTCGTTGATAGTGATAAAATAAACCTAACCCCATCTCAGGAGTTCTATACAGTGCTCTTTTTAAATCTGTAAACTGAAAGACATGAAAATGAACTATGTATTAAATTACGATACTTTTTACCCGTTCATTTTGCAAAGATTTGAAAATTATTCAACACTCGGTAGGCACGTTACACAACGTTGCGAATAACTTTTAAAGATTCTCACGTGGACATAAATCTTAAAATTAGATAGCTGTGAAATATTATACCAAACAAAGATTCACATCTCGACGTTTGGTTTTCACATCTGGTCATGAAGTTTTTAGTCTTAAATGGAAAAATAGTAGATTTGCAAATTAGGCGAGAAATATATAATTTCTTTAAAGAAATTCAGGTACGAAGAGGGTCGATCAATTCAATCATATTTACTTCATGTGGTATGTGTGATACACGTTCTCTGTGACACAGAGCTCCCAAGTTTGAGCACTCAGAAACACTTATATGCATGTACGATCTGAAACAAGTTCAACGCGCTTTCTCGAAGTAAATTTTATGTATGTTATTAGTTTTTCAGTAAAGGGTTAAACATATACCTACAGCCATGTACTGCAGACCAAAATAAAATTGGCTATTGCAGTCAAATGAGCATGAGCGGATGGAACAGCCTAGTACCCATTTGATATAAACAGCCGTTGGATATAGTCGAAATTGCCTAGGAAGAAGAGAGAGAGATAATGATCAGTAAAGTTAATAGGTCAGGTCTACAAATCCTAACGAGTCCTAGTGGCGTCAGCGTCACTTACGGTGCCCACTGACCTCTTTACTTGCACTGAGCGTTCATTTGTCAGCCGACTGCGCACCAATTACGTGCACTAACTAGCAATACCTTGAGGCATTAAGTCCGCCATTTGTACCGATTTATTTGTGCAATAAAGTTTAAATAAATAAATAAATACACTTGCTATTACAGACACTTTCGTAGGGTTGAACTGTATTTCATTGCGATAAGGTCTACGAACGATCATTTAATTGTATCTATTGGCTATTCATAATATGAAGTAGGCGCATCGCGCCGCGCGCTACTGCCGACCAAACTAGTAAACCAGTCTGTCACCTTCGAATACTCAAAGAGTAGGGGTCAAATAATACAAGTGGCGAGTTACTACTGTGATCGCTATTACCAAGACTCCTGGCACGTAGTATAGTCAATTCATCGCGTGAGTCCTATCTAAATATTTGGGTAGTATAATGTGTGGTTTATGGTGATTGGATAAAGAAACCCTGTTATCCTCACGCAGTGACATTTATTACGAATATTTTTCTTTTGTTCATGTAAACAAGACGAAACTGTGTTTGTTTTCTACAGGTTTCGTTTTGAGTTTATTTCATCTGCATAACAAAATCGACCACTCCTTAGAAACCCCATAATACCACGACTACATCCAATACATAACCATAAAATTCAATGACATGCTATAGAATCATGATCATCATCATCATAAAATTATTATGGCAGATTGTGACGAACAATTAAACTTTTTTTTTATCTTTACGACCACTCACTTTCAGACTATAAACTATTTGTATTGTATTTGTATTTGAATATACTTTTGATTGAAGTTTTTCCTGTACAATTAGGCTGAGCGACAAAATTTAATTTTAAATATCCATTTATTTAGGTAATTTTATTTTAATTTAATCGTATGGCATTTATTTACGAACCGTGAGATCTTTGAGAAGACAAGTACGGTTGCCAGTTTTTGTTGCACTTTTAGCACCACCCAGGGGTCACGTGTAGGGTAACGGTGGGTACTCCCTACGGACGTGGTGCAACTTCGACCCCCCTTTGTCAAGTGAGTGGGCAACTTGACTGTTAGAAGTTCTCAAGCCGCCTGAAGGCCTCTAACTTGGCTTAACGACTGCTGTCGTAGACAGCAGCCGGGATCAACGGCTTAACGTGCCTTCCAAAGCACGAGAGCGCTCAGTTAGTAACCACTCAAAGCGGTCACCCATCCAAGAACTGACCTGCGCCCACATTGCTTAACCTCGCATACCGCACGCGGTAGGCGGGTGCCGCTGGGCCACGAGCGCTCTAGGTATTTAGGTAATGATTTGATATGATATGATTTATTTATCTCAAAATATAAAATTTAATTGTGTAAGTCTTTGGGGGGGGGTATTTGTCCAGCAGTGGACGTGCTTCGGCTGATTACCCCGAGAATGATTTAACACGTGTGTGCAGTGGCGGCCTTAGGGGGTGGCAAGCAGGGCAACCGCCCGGGGCCTCGCTCTTACAGGGGCCCCGCGCAACCCAGGTGAAGGCCTCGCAAAGATTTGATGCACCGGGGCTGCTCGGAGCCTCGCAATGTCTAAGGCCGCCACTGCGTGTGTGTTATGTTATCAACCACAGTAATGAAGAAGTGATTATGATTATTGATAATTTTCCTCAATTCTGTGAGAGGAAAACGAGGCCTGATTACTCGTATATCTTCGAAAATTAATAAATTTATGTTCTCAATCAATGATTACAGCTCATTAGACGTTTGTGATAAAATATTGCAGTCCATCGAGCGCTTCTTCATCTCCATCATATCAGCCGAGGGACGTCCGTCCACTGCTGGATACTGGACATAAGTCTCGCCTCACCCAAAGAGTGACACAAATCGCACGTACCGGAAGGCGCAGCGTGGGGTGTCCACACGGTGGACTGATGATCTGGTGAAGGCGCAGAGCCGGTCATTGTAGTACTTTTTGTATACGGACTCATAATATCAAACCTAATTATATGGATTAATAGCTTTACCCGGCATGCGTTGCAATGCCACGTTAATATATATTTTATACGAAAAAAAATCATTTACTTATATATAGATGTTTTGCGCCAGGAACCGTCGCTGGCGTCCCCCGGGGTGTTATTCACAAACCGACTAATATTCACATCTCACCTTACGCCTCACCCGTTTTTATATGGAAACCGTTTTTATATTTGACAGTTTCCATACCCAAAAAATATTAAGTACAAAAAGTTATCGAAGTAAACTAAAGTGGACCACCATAAATCATAAGTTTGTATCGAGGTAACTAGTAAAGCTTATCCTACCCATCTAGTTTTGTAAGAGAGGCCCTCCGCCAACAAACTTGTCTGCAGTTTGGCAGAAGTAAAAATGTTATAAGTACTTAGGGTTCTTAAATGAATAAATTATTATTATTATTATTTATAAAAACGGGTGCGATGTGAGGATATCAAAGTTTCATCACAATCTGATCAATGGTTTCAGAACGCATAGGGAACAAACATATACACATTGATTTTTAGTGATATAGAGGATGTGGCCTGTAAGAGGAGCAATAAATTTAAAGGACGCTGCCTTAGAGCATCTGCACTAACCTCTTATGTCCAAAAAATATATCTTTTTACAATTTGGAGAAATTTTGACCTACAGTTATGATTATGACCTCCAAGTAACGGATCTTGGCACCCATAGATTATAGCGCGGCAGCCAATGCTGATTTTGAGAGGTTGCATCAAGTTATGACTCATAATCGCTGTTGCATTTTTGGTTTAAAATAATATTTTAAGATTTAAAAAAAAATATATAAGTTCTTAGTGTTTTTTAAATAAATAGTTAATAATATCACTCCAGTAGACTAAAAAAGTACACGTAAGCTATATTTGCATAAAAAAAAGTTTTTTTTTTTTTCAATTGAAGCCATTTGGAGCTCAATAGTGTACCGTTTAATTTATTGCTCCTATTAAAGGCCACATCTTGTACTTAGATTTTAAATTTATAGTTAAATTCCAATCCAGTCATCGAATACCCGCTGCTTAGTACAACCATATGGTACATTTTGCCGAGCGAGCATTATGCTCTGAAAGCCTTTCATGTCGATAGCATCAAAGGGGCTAGCTTGCCGCACTCGTTAACTGTAATATATGTGTCTGGAAGCTATTCGGAATGGAGATTTTATTTTTGTTTACGATAATAATTTCGCTTAATGAGGGCCGACGTGAGTGCCGACTGCCGACACATGTAAAAGAGAAGCGATAATCGCGATACCAAATACCAAGATCGATTTGAGATCAGTTTTCAGTATGTAAAGGTGTGTTCCCAACTGCCGATCAGCAGTGATGAGTATTATGATAGGACAAAGTAGTAATCCAAAGGGTATGTCAAGATTTAAAATCCGGAAGTCACGTGCTGAATTTGATTATCTTTACTATATAGGTATTGTGGTCACAAATAAATAACTCATTTGACCTGACTCCATGCAGACAGTAACCGTGATTTCATATATTGTATTGTATAGCGCCAGGGAAAATATATATGGCATTCATTGTTAGTGAAGACGAAGATACTATTGAAGTTGAGGTGAGGGGACTTGTAACAACGCATTTTGATGCTCATGTGACCTCATTCAAATCGCCACCTACTCATCAATAATTCTCTGCTACTGTCTTCAGTTCCTGAAACGACATTGCATTGACTTTGTCGTGATCTATAAACGCCCTCGGCCTGCCCCTTCCTCGTTCGTTCTATTTTCTCCTCGATTATAGTTTTTTATATAAATGTCATGCCATATCACGTGCCCCAGCATACGACATAGTCGTTCATAACATAACGGAATATGTATTTTCCTTTACTTGAAAGCACAAATAGCTGGCTAAACTATATGCAAATTTATATTTATTCAGTTGATATGACGGATTTAAGTAAATACATTGGAGGCCTACTTGGTATTTGCAGACAAGAAGAAACTTATTTTGTTGTTTAAAGACTTTATTCTGTTCCGAGACGTAAATCTTAAGGAAATCCGCTTTAGCCTAGGAGAAATATTCTGATTCAAATTCAAACATTTATTCGCAACAGGCACAATAATAACAGTAACCAAAAACATGGACAACAAACAAAGGCTAAGTTACGAAAAGGAACCTACTCAGTATACAGCCGGCGCTGATCTTCCGTAGGGCCCATAGCTCATATATACCTTAATGCTATGCACCATACAAAAAAAATGGTGTACCGAACTATTTGGCCACTTTTGCTGCTATGTACTATATGACATGACGCTGACAAAACAATCATATATAATCGTACCTTTAGGATGCAGCATGAGCTTGAACAACGTCAGGATTATAACGAAGAAGACCGGCAAAGACGTTGTGGACATAGCGAAACGCCTTTTTTGTCAACAAAAACTCATTATTTCCGATCCTGCTGTACCGCGGTTACAATCATCACTCGCGGACAGAAGAGTACAGTGCGGAATAGCAAGGTCGCATAATGACTGCTATTACTGCACGATCATTCTACAGACGCGTTGTAGCTGTTTGACCCCCGCTTTGTTTGCCAATCTTCGCGTACACGGACCAAATTCGATTGGCGAACGGTTCTATTTATTTGTTATTATATTAATGACATGGTAGGCGTTTAATGTGTTTTTCTCAAACATGCGCCTAAATGTATGCATTAATGTCACGAAAAGAGGACATGAAGTTACCTGTTTATGGCTCCCTACATTACTTCTTGGCCGGCGGCCAAGAAGTAATGTATGGAGAATGTATGAAACTAACATTATTGTCCGCTGCTCTAACTTTTTAAATTTGCTTATTAAAATCAACTGATAAAGGAAATAAGTATTACATAGAGCCACCCGCCACGATTTTGTATATATATATTTTTAATTTGTTATGAAAATTGGTATTTTTTTAGGTTTTTCCGGTTTTTTTATCGTTCTTGTATTTTGTTTTTTTTTTTTTCGAATTTTTCGAGTATTTATTTTTTTAGTTTTTTCGTGTTATTTTGTAGCGTTTTTTGGATTTTTTAAAAGATTTCTCGTATTTTTCGTATTTTTTTGTACTTTTTGTATTTTTTTTTTGTTTTCATGTTTTTTTGGTCTTTTTTTAGTTATTACGTGTTTTTTGGTATATTTAATTCTTTGTGTTTTTTTAAATGGTGCTTGTATTTTGTAGCATTTTTAGTGTTTTTAAATAATTTCCGTTATTTGTCGTGATGCTTTGCTATTTTTGGGCGTTTTGTATTTTTTAGTTTTTTTATTGTTTTTTTTTCTAACATGTTTGAGAAAAGTACTATACAATCCTCGGCCGGAACAGGTGTTGCAGGACTCGTTTTATCCGGTTTATCTCAAACTCGTTCAGCAATCCCTCACTTCACGGCCTCTGCTGTAATGTACTATTTCTCGTGTAGGTACTTTTAATACGGACAATACGGTGCAGTCAGCACTGGTGAATAATTCGAAAAGATCGGCCCACGATGAATGCGATGTTTTTTCACTATAAGGGGGTGTAACTATATCTTTAATTCATTAAAAGACTACTTGAGTGCAAACGGCATCGATGTCAAAACTTATTTATTAATATTTTCTCCAAATACCGATTTCAGCATTATTCTTATTCTTTATCTTATCTGGTATTCAACCAATTTTAAAACTTGTTCCAATATTATCTATTTTGAATAACATCTTCTCTACAGAAGAAGATATGCGGATGAAAGTGATCTACACAAGCCCTTGCTTGCCTATTATGTCGTGTGTAGATCATTTTGACCTCTTCGTACGCGTAGCTTCATCTTGTAGAACTGTTACAACGGAACCTGCAAAAGTATCTCAGGGTAAATTGCGTCTTTGAATGATATTTTCCAATAAAACTTTGTCCCGCAGCAAAATCACGTTACACGAAGTACACTTTGTCATTCCAAAATGACAAAGTGTACTTCGTGTAACGTGATCATTAACGAGCTTTTATGTTTCGTTCAAAACAAGTTAGATGTGATGGACGATGAAAGCATAGTGTTAATATGCAGTCGCGGGTTCGGTCTAACCGACATTCGCGCTGCCAAAATCCTTCTCTACGAGACAGTCCCCAACGATCAACGACGAACGGCGAGAAGGAATGAAGGAAAAGCCCAGCGAGAAATGGAAGATATTGTTAAGTTCCTAAGATCGGCGGACCCGGATGAAGTTCCGATATTTGTAGCGCGGAAGCTCGCTATTTTACCTCCAGTAACATTTGATCACATAGATGTTACTAGGTTGTTAAAGGACATTGTGTCTCTAAAATCGGAGATTGCGAGCATTCAGCATAACTACGCTACACTTGACAAGTTCGAATCACTTCAAAAACAAATAGACCACCTTAAGAATGTTGCTGTTCATGCACCCTTTGTTCCTGCAGTGCTATCTATGCAGAATGCAAATCTGTACAGAACCATGTTAGAAGACAGTGGACCTAGTGGAATTCAGGACTTTAGTCATGAATGTGAGAACTCCGTGCCCCGAAGCCAGCAGGATAACACACTTACAACACTGACACTTACACAGTCGCCAGCAGTACCTAACACTAAACAACCCTTAAATAACGGTAAACAAACTGTAACGGATTTGCCTTTACCTTCGCAAACGGAAGTTCTGACTTCTGGTAGTACTGGTGCACCTAAAAAATCGCCGCCTTCGCCGGCCAGTGCTAAAAAACATAACACTATGGAGCATAATAGTAGAAAGCTTCCACAAGCTACAGAGTGCATTACGATAGAAACGATTCCTATCGGCAACTCAGCTATATCGCAAAACACTAAAGGAGGCTGTAAAACGAATGACGGCGATTATGAAATTGTAGGTAACCGAAAGAAGAGGTCCCGCAATAAGAATATCGTCGGGTCAGCCACCAATGTCGTCAGCAATTTAATTAGAGCAGCCACCCGCACGGCTAGTGTTTACGTCGCGAACCTAGAAGCCTCAATTACGACTGCTCAGCTAGCAGATTACCTTAAACAAATCGGAGTGCCGGTCTTAAGAGTAGAAAAACTACCCATGAATGAGAAAGTAACCTACAATGAGTTTAGGGTTATAATCCCGCGGGATAGGTTAGAAGGTATTATGGAATCAGATATTTGGCCCACGGGTGTCATAGTCGGTAGATACTACCATAATAATGCTCGCAAGAGTATTCGTTCGGAACAACCGTTACGAAGTTAAAAGTAGCCTCAATTAACTGCAGGTCCGCCCGGCGATCTGCAAAATTTATACACGATCTGTGCACTATAAACGACGTCGTACTGTTGCAAGAGACGTGGTTACTTAGTACTGACATTAATTACCTAAACACTATTCACAGTGACTACAACAGTGTGGGTACGTCAGCGGTGGACAGCACGGCTGGAATACTACGCGGCAGGCCTTACGGCGGGGTCGGTATACTATATAATACTAAATTTAAAGTGGTCTCGATAGAATGTGACTCGCCCAGACTCTGTGCCATAGAAATAAACACTACCGATTCCACTAGTTTACTTATCATCACTGTCTATATGCCTACGGCCAGTATCGATAACTTTCCAGAATACTGCGAGTTATTAGGAAAATTACACTCTATAGTTGAAGACAGAGGGACGCCCGACTGCCTTGTGTTGGGTGATTTTAACGCGGACCCGGCGCACCGTTTCGGACACGAATTGGAGATGTTTTGCGCAGAATACAACTTTAAATACGCTGATAAGCTCTTATTACCGCAAGACACGTACTCATACGTCAGCGACGCACATAACACTACTAGCTGGCTCGACCACTGCCTAGCGACCGAGAGTGTGTTCGAAGCGATAAGCGCAATGTCCATAGACACATCAGTAGACTGGACAGATCATCGACCTATGTCCGTCGAATTAAAGTTAAGCACATTAACGTCGTGTGACAATACTCAAAATGCAAGAACGCCAAAATGGAACTGGAAGTCGTGTACCTTGCCCCAAATTGATAAATATAGGCGTACAGTTCACAAATGCATTTATCAACTAATAGCCGAGGAACGGGATATGGGAATACCGAGTAACATCGATTATTGCTATAGGAGGATTGTTCGTATATTGCAGAGTGGAACACAAATAGAAATGCCTCAATATAAGAATGTACGTATCAAAAACATAGCTGTTCCCGGTTGGAATCAATACGTCGCGGAAAAGTATGCGGCATCTAGATGTGCACTACGTCTATGGCACCAAACCGAGAGGACAACTCCTGCTAAGGGGGAGGCGGCCGAGCGGCGTAAACAATGCAGAGCGATATTCAAGTCGGCATTACGTAATTGTCAAGATAAACATGACCAAATAGTTATGGATAATATTGCGACCGACATGAAACAAAAGAATTTTGGAAAGTTTTGGCAACAGATTAATAAAATTCTTAAGACTAATACTAGCCTTCCATCGCATATTGACGGAAAAACTTCCGATAGCGATATAGCCGAGACCTTTAGCAATCTGTTCGCACAACCGGGGCCTACCGTAAACTGTCAGATTCACACAGAAAAGTCCTTTGTCGAACATTCAGCGTCCATCACCATCACGACTACGGACATTGCCAAAGCGCTCAAAGAAATGTCGCGCGGGAAGTCTCCGGGCTTGGACGGACTTACGATCGAGCACATTCAATACGGCGGCCCAGCTGTACAGCATATGTTGGCAATTCTGTTTACGGCAATTATGAACACCGGCCATTTACCGCGGGAGCTGACGGATACCTTAATAGTACCCATTTGTAAAAATAGAAAGAAGAACGTCACTTCTGCGTCTAACTACCGCCCTATCGCTTTAGCGAATATTATTGCCAGATTATTGGAGAAAATTATCCATCAACTCGCAGCTCCATATATGCACTGCAGCGATAGCCAGTTTGGCTTCAAAAGTGAAGTGTCTACAACCTCGGCCATATATACGTTCAAACAGATTGTTGGGTACTACAAGTCGAGGAAGACATCAGTTTACGCCTGCTTCTTGGATCTGAGCAAAGCTTTCGATAGAGTCGACCACCGATTGCTATGGGATAAGATGCAGGCGCGAAACACGCCCACTCCAATTATAAGGATGCTCAAAAACTGGTACTCGCAACAGAATAACGTGGTACGATGGAAGGAGTCGCTATCTACTGCTACCAGCTTAAATTGTGGTGTGAGACAAGGAGGGAGCATGTCACCAGCGCTTTTTAACATTTATATGGACGGACTGTCGGAGGCGCTGACGCAGACCGGAGTGGGCTGTTCCATCAATGGTACCATGGCTAATCATCTAGCGTATGCCGACGATATGGTCCTACTTGCACCGTCGGTGGCTGCCATGCGAGAATTGATTGCGGTATGTGAGAGGTACGCGAGCACACATAACATGCTATACAACGCAGATAAGTCGGAGTTCATGCTCATGGAGGCCGCCAATACACCGACTCATGTACCACAGTTATTTTTAAATGGTGTACCGCTGCGACAAGTGCACGAGGTCAAATATCTTGGCCACATTCTGCGGTTCAACATGAAGGACAACGAGGATATACAGAGACAAAGGAGAGCTATCGCAGTGCGCGCGAATATGCTGGCCAGGAGATTCGCTAAATGCAGCAATGGCGTCAAGAGGCAGCTATTCCTGAGTTTCTGTACCAGCGTGTACACCGTAGAATTGTGGTCAAACTATACCTGCTCTGCTGCCAGAGACATGCGCGTGCAGTACAACGACGCGTGGCGCGCCATGTTCCGACTGCCGCGCTGGTGCAGCGCGAGCGCCATGTTCGCGGAGGGCCGCGCGCCGGGCTGGGACGCGCTGCTGCGAGCCAGGAGCGCCAATGCCAGGAAGGCAATAAATACATCTAGGAATAAGCTCCTGTCAGCGGTGAGAGAGTGGGACGCCAGCCCGCTACACGAACGATGGAGGAGCTACCACAAGCCGGTTAAACGGGGTCGGGGTAACCCATGATCTGGCTTAATTTTAATTTTAATTAAATTTTAGTGTTAGTGTAGTATTATTATTATTGTTTTTATTTTATCTTATTGTATAACATATGGACATGTTCTGGAATAAATTGATTTCATTTCATTTCATTTCATTTCATTCAAAATGTCGGTCGTCAAATTTGTCTTTCTTAATCCAACGCAGGCTCCTAACACTGCCGTGCCCTCGGAAAGTTTAAGAATCCCCCAATTTGTATGATGTAGCGTATGGTTGCCCTTTTTGGTCATGAATTTAATTATTTCTTCGAATGAGCTCTGAAATAAGAGTAAAGAAATCGCTTCGAATATTCTTGTTTTATTGCCAAGCAATGAATTGAAAACGGTATATTTGCAAAAACAACATAACTGATTGCAGACTGGTTGGGTTAGTCTGTAGTTTGTAGTCTACCTATCATCGCCAGCCTTCTATCTATTCACATCACTCTGTTGGGCACACATCTTATCCCATAATAGATGAGTGGCAATACACTTTAATCTCCTCGCTGACCTCACACTATCGTTGCTCTCGACTGTATATTATTCGTTTTATTGACTAATGAATCTCAAATTTTTACATTGTCGTTATCAACGTCGTGGGTTAATCAAGTCCAGTTCAATAACGCATTAAGGGTGCTGATGGGGCTGCCACGGCATTGCAGTTGCACGGATGTTCTCAGAGGCGAGGGTGCACTGTTTTCACTCTAGTATGCGTAAGCGATGTACATCCTTGGTACGCAGGGTACGGGCCAGTGCCAACAGCATCCTGAAAATGATTTCTGAACGGATGGACTGCGTGTATCTCAACCGTTGCTATATGATACAAGCAAACAAGAACGTAAAATATAATCTATGACGTATTTGATATTTTTAAATAATTTTTATACAATAATAATTACTCCTTTTAATGTAACTAATGTCGACATCCAATTTTTTTAAATTAATTGTGATACCTAATGTGCAACGTATGAACGTACGATAATTTTTGTAAGTACTAATACATACTTTTAAGTCCGAATTTACTAACATAATTGATCCAAGTTGGTCCTTTAATAAATGAAATTGAAAAAAATTTAAATTAATCTTAACTGGCCTCTTATTAGGTATACAAAATCTTGAACTATTAACGACCTTAAAACTAGTTCCTAACATTTTTTTTTCTTTTGAATTCGTCCGCGTAGTGCAAGTGGCGAGTAAAAGTTTGCTCGTCTCCGTGCAGCCGGCCGTTTACGGCGTAGTCACGAATTTAATTATGACTACGGACTGCGAAGTTTATAAGCAAGACATGCTAAGAGGACGCTGCCACCGTTTCAGCAGGTACTATTTCACCAGCTGTGCTGAACATAAAACATTTGCGCTCAGTAACGTACCTACTCTTGTGGAATCTGGCTTTAACATTTTCAATAGTTATAAAGTTAGGTGTCGTTTAGATCCGCTAAAACAGTTATTAGTTTTGCTCTGCAAGTAATATGCTGTGACAAATATTTTTGATTACCTCAATTTAGACTTAGTTAAATCAAGTTTAGTCATAAAATTATTTACAGTCAAGTGTAAAATATGAGTGCTTACAACTTATTAAAAATATGTCCCATGGCTCTAATTAAAGTTTCGGTAAATATTTACATCGCTCAGCAAGTTATGGAGAGACATATGCTCGGAGTGTCTCTGAAGGATAGAATCCGTAATTCCGTAATCAGGATATCCGACGTAGAACCAAGGTCACTTAAATAGCGCTAAGGATAAGCAAGCTGAAGTCGAAATGGGCGGGGCGTATTTGTCGAACACCCGAGGGCTGATAGGGCAGATAAGTTCAGGAGTGGAGACCGCGAACGACTCGCCCTTTGGGACAACCTCCCGCCAGGTGGAACGACGACCTTCAGAGAGTGGCGGGGGAAGTGGTTGGATGCGGAGAGATGAGGACTGCGTGTGGTGGCTCGAATTGAGGAAGGCCATATGTCCAGCAGTGCACGACTACGGGCTGATGATCATGATGACAATATAGATAATGTTGCACTTGACTGCACTAGTGCACTAAGTACACCATTGAATTTCATTTCTTCCTCCTCTCTCCCACCGTATTACAGCCAGGAGTAGCTACAGCCTCTTAACACAGCCAATTAGAAGTTTCCCAATTTATACTTTCAGGTGTCCCTTGAGTCACGCGCGCTACATTTTACACTGAACCCATAGGGTGAAACTTTTGGTACACACGGCACCGCTGGCCTAATGTTGAGCCGTTCCTGGCAGCAACATTTGCGATGATTCCTTACATTAATAATACCAAAAGATCCGCAGGGTTAAGCAAGATGATTTTTCATATAGTTGTCTCTTTGAATCCTTCTAGTTCACCAAGATGAGTTAGAATGGGACAAATAGTACGATCATTTTCGGCTGTTATCGAATTGTCTCCATTTAAAAGCACACCAAAATGGCAAATGCCATATTATCCAAAACGTCAGTTCAGTACAAGTTATGAAAGCGGAGACACTGACAGTTGAAGACCTGCCAGATATCACTTACTGATTTGTGCATTAGTGAGACTAGATCCAGATGTACATAAATTATTCATCTTTAATGAGCGGATCTGCTTTACCTACTCTAATATTTGTGGATGAATCAGATCGATACCAGTACTCTAAATGAGAAAGTAAACGTGTCTATCTGTAAACCAGTAGACCAATTTCGAATAAGAATATTAAGATCGTCTGGGGGTGTAAACGTGAATGGGAGTGTCATCCTCTACCCAGACTGGTATTGGCAAAGTAGTGAAGTTCTGAGGATATTCCCATACAAATCGTATATGTTAACGGCAACTGTTCATTACGCCACGGGTGCTGGATATATGGCCCATCGAGTGTTTTACGAGAGTTCCCGAACACCGATAAATTGATACATTAATAACTTGATGCCGTACCGAACCGATAGAGCCTGGCATTTATGTGGTTATTAAATTTTCTGCTACACCTGTTTCTGTATACCATACAGTATACATGGACGGTGACTTTGTTTTATTTATATTATGTATAGATTTTCCAAAATACAGTCAACCGCACATTATTACACCTTATTGCCTTTTATAATAAGATGAAAAAATTAAAATATTTATTTGTAGTCGTGTGTATTCTTTTGAATTAAAAAAAATGGCTAATAATCACTTTTTTTTTCCTTAGAATTGGACTTTTTGGGCTTATTCGACTCAGAATAAATAACGCTATCGATTCTAGTCTAGATGAAGAAAAACAGTGTCCCCAGAAAAGTTTTGTTACTTTCCACTTTCCATTCATATAATAGCGGTAACAAAACTGATATCAAAATTTTGTATGTAAATCTGGGGACACTTTCTTTCTTCTTATAGGATCGATAGCGTCTAATAGATCGCATAAGCCCAAAAAGTTCTTATTCTGAGAAGATATTAGAATGCCGTATTTTTTTTACTGGAAGAACACGAACAGGGTACGGCGGTCCCCAGGGGTTTTCCGCTTAGGTTTATCGTGTATGTATCGGAATAGGTTAGGTATACCCTGAGTGAGTAGAATAGGAATAAATGAGTACCTATACCACAGTAGGATGACTAGTATAAACTGATTGGTTTATCTGTCATGTCATTCATTTGAGTCGTCAACATTTTTCCTGCCGTTTTTAACTGCAAACTGAAACAGCTCATTGCAGTTATGGAAACAACACGAATACATTCAATTTTAATTTTATTTGGACAAGATAACGTCTGTTGGTCACGCTAAAAAATAAAAAGGTCAACCAGCATGCTCAGTTGTTTTTTGTTTAATTTAAATAAATAAATAAATATAGTGGGACAATCTTACACAAATCGACCTAGTCCCAAACTAAGCAAAACTTGTACTATGGGTACTAGACGACGATATACATACTTATATCGATAAATACATACTTAAATACTTAGATAACATCCAAGACCCAAGAATAAATATCCGTGATAAAATGCACAAATAATGACCTGGCCGGGATTCGAACCCGGGACCTCTAGGTTCGGAGGCATAGTCACTACCAACTAGGCTAAATAGGCCGTCAATGCTGTTAAATTGTAATATAAATTCATAATATCTGTTAAATTTAAGTAAATAAATAGGTTAATTTATAAGCATAAATAAAAAATGAGCGTGTCGTATCTCGCCATCAAACGTCACGTTTGGCGAGTTTTTACCCACGACGGAACGGAGAAGGTATATGCGTTTAGGGTGAGAGGTTGTTTGTTTGTTTGTTTTATTGAAAGTATTAAATCTAATTTTATCGTAAAAATCAAAACCGGCCAGGTGCGAATCTGACTCGCCAGCAGGTACATATTATTAATAGTTCAGGAATCGATAATCTATACTTTTTATGATTTAATTATAAATGTATAGTTTTAGGTTTCTCCCTGTACTTGTAGTATAAGACAATATTACTTGGTAAATTTCATAGTTCTAGATCAACGGAAAGTACCTACCCTATAAATTTTGATTCCTTTGATAACGTCGAAAAATACGTTTTTGCGGCATAAACGGCCGTATCTTTTTTTTACGTTAACTTGGAAGTTTTCTTTTTACAGCTTCAAAGGACTGGGTATATTGTTTTAATTTCAACTCGATATCTCCATGCGTTCCTGAGATAAAGGGTTTTGACAGACAGTCAGATAACATGATCCTATATGGATTCCGATTATTTATTTTTTCTTTTGAGATACGGAACTTTAAAAATACAGACGTATTGTAAATAGGCCCTAACCTTCTGCCCGGAAAATCGGGCGGCCAAGCTCCGTCCAACGACCTACCTATACAGATGCAACCCCCGGGACCATTGTTTACGTCATCTACCGTAATTTTATTACTCAACTCCTACAGGACATCAATTTCTAAAGTGTTCCATATACCTTAACTGTCTTCGAAGTAATCTACTTATTTAACTCCATTAAGTCTGACCTAAATGCCACTAAACGAGGCGAGAGGGTTTCTAATCTATTCTACAAGTCCTTTAACAAATACGAAACTGTTTATCTTAATCAGCGTAAGTGTTTAACATACATTATGGAAATTCTGAGAGTTTCGGCACTGAAGTTGGGAGCAAAATAGTATTGGATATACGGAGAAATATTGCTACAGGGGCGAATTCGTTGCAATGATCTGTTTATTTCGACGGCTTTAGCTGTAAGCAAAAGTTGCTGACTAGGCAAAGGCGCTCAAAAATTTCTGACACAACTGATGTCAGATATTTTTAGCGACATGTTCTGGCAGCTATTTTTATACTGATCGTGATCTGTCTGACGCGAGTTTATCTATATTAGAAGGGTGTCAGATATTATACAGCGGCGTGTACACGTACAGTTGTCCAATGTGTACTCCAACCCGGTTTAAAATCTGGACAAGTCATTCTTAGGGGGAGCTTCCACCAGAGATGTGCGAAGATGTGTTTCCATGCCTTTCAGACCTATAGCTGCGTCAAACGCTGTCAAATATATAAAACACATCACCTTCGCTCATCTCTGGTAGCACATCACCCTTATGATGGATCATGGTAATAGTACGTGCTTAAATGCTATTTACCTGTACCTTGCTGCAGCTCGCAGCATCAATTAAATCGCGATATCAGCATCTAAATTCAATCAACTCATAGATGAAATAGATCGTTTTGGCACCTTTCCGGTTCAAGCTTTACTTGGCTCCTGGCCACCATGTATCTGGTGTTTACCTCTTGAGAGCATGATTTAGATTTTACCACAACATTGAACCTTATCCTGCAAATAATACGGCTGAAGTTGCAACTACAATTTTAAGTAAAACTTGGATTTAGCTGTATAAAGCAAATGCGCCTTCAACCTGCCAGCGACACTTGTCAGACACAAGCCTCTACTTGAACTAATACCTACTGTGATTATAGTATTAGTTCATCCTGCCATGGCTTCTTAAGCCATTTGTTAGCCACTGGTGCTAAGTCTGTCTTTCGTGACCGCCAAACGCAACAGCCACGTTATTTTTCTTTAAGCAGCGTCTGGTGTGATCACTGATCAGTGATTAGGCTAGTCTTCTCCAGCTTGAAGTATTCGTTCTCAAATGTAATTAGTAGTTAGCTCTATTATAGTAGCGTGAAGTTATAATTTTATTAATCCTCCTCCTTAATCGATCCCTCATTCCTGAGAATCGTGACCCTGCCGACGTAGCATAGCCAGTTTTCTTCTCTAGGAGTTTCGGTCGGCTGCCTGTTAAAGGGCTGCATTCACGGGCATTTTAAGATGCTCCGACACCTGGTTGAGCCATCGTTTGGGGCTTCGGCTTCTTGGTCTTTTGCTTTCTACTGTTCTGGTAACCACCAGTTTCTCAAAATTCTCGGGATTCCGGCGAACAATCTTGCCAAAATACTGGAGAATACGGTCAAGGCAGACAGACGACTGACTTTGTTTCTTGTCTAGGCCGATATCTTTAAGGATGGATGCGTTCGTGCGAAATTTTATTGATCAACATAAGACATAACATATAATAGAAAAGAGGTTGTAGCACTTTTCAGACTTCGTTCCGGACACATTCCGTCAAACAAGTTTAAGTTTCTGATGGGCATTTCGGCCTCGCCTAACGGGCCCGAGTGCGATGTCGTAGAAGACGTCCAGCATGTTTTGATGGAAGTGTTCGCGCAAAGAGGCGCAGCGACATGAGATGTTATTGGAAGATAAGCTAAGGGTCAATAACATAGGTATAAATGAAAAAAAAAGGGTCAATAGTAATGGCATTCTGGCTTCGCCATTATCGGACGAGGCTAGTATGTTATACAAACTATACTCCAAAGTATTGTAGTTAAAGTAAATATAGAAGTAAGCAAAATTATACTATATAAGTAACTTGATCTCACTCATGGGTGGCATAGTCACTTCGTGACAAAACTCCTTTTTATTTGAATAAATATTTAAAAAACAACATAAAATATGAATACTATACTAATGACGTAATGACTTTAACGATATGTAAATTTGCCTAAAACACATATATGTAGTTAACCCCCGCGTGCTAATGCTAACAACATTAACGTATCGGAACCAAATGCAAAATCAATAATATTTCATTCGCCAAGTACGGTTGGCTGCACACATACCTATGTATAATTTTGTACTTTATCTCAGTGGAGTAAGGTGTATAAATATGTACCTACATATTTGTGCTGTCGGGTGTACATAATCGAATTTTTCCATTAACATAATAGCAATTTGAACTTTATTTTGGAGAGTGGAGAGTTTATTTTAGTTTTTACTGCGAGGGACAAGGCAATATGTAAAAAGGGTATATTTGCCGGCTGCCGTACTTACCTTTGTTTGCTTTTTCAATTAGTACGTTTATTGTTTTCATAGGTATGAACATGAACTCGACATTGCGGTTTATCTTTAACACTGTTGTATATATTGTTAGCTGTGGGACAACATTCGAATTTGACGGTCGACAAACGGTGTGATGTCGTGTACAAATAAAGTAAATCTTAAAAAAAAAGAAGACTCATGTGATTTTAACAAGCTTCTTATAGATAGAATACACTTACAGCAGGCGAACTGGACCTTGCTAGACGGCAATAATGTTTTTATTTTACTACTGTCATAAAACTGCTTAAGGTCGTCAGGTAAAATGTAAATATAAGTACATTTTACATAGCTAAACAATAAAAACGACTGTATTCTAGGCTAAATAAGCGATATTCTGGCTAGTCATCGCCGGTACGAAATTGTTTACTTGCGCTGTGTTCAGTTGTTGTCTTGTTTGTGTTGTGTTGTTAGCCTAGGTGACCATGCCTACGAAGCTGACGGTCCTGGGTTCGAATCCCGGTCAGGACATATATTTGTGTGATGAGCAAAAATATTTGTTTTTATTTATAATTAATTATATTACACTCCTACGCCCTTATAGGAACATGTATAGAGCGGTTACAACAGAATGATTTTTGGCAACGATACAAACTCATCGCTCAAGTATCGCTACACTAGTAATGTACATCGATAATGTATCGCGAATTTACGACTGCATCGCGGCAAAAAGTCGTAGTTTAATAAGAGAGTTTTTACTGTCCCCTGTTGCCGTTGTCTCACGCTGTTACATTTTCTTCTTAACATCCCCAGCGGAGCCTCCCCCACTTGTGAACGTGACGGTCCACGCCTCCACCATCCTCGCACTGGTCCTGTGGAACGTGGCCGGTGACGGCGGGCATCCCATCATCGACTTTACGGCGCAGTACCGGGCGGCAACACCCGTTAATGGTAGCCTGGAGCCTTGGCGCCCAATCAGCCCCAACCACATCAGTCCCAACTCGGTGAGTAACAAGCCTGATTCAGAGGCGCGACATCACCTTGCAGTAACGCTCGGTAGCGTCCGTCCGCGATAACCTGAAGCCCTGGCGCCCTATCAAGCCCCAGCGGGGCTACTCCGTCATTGAGGCTTATCAAATGAGTTTTGAGAAGGAGCACCTTCCTGGTTGGCCGTACTGAAATATCTTGGGAGCTGAATATTTATTTATTTAATCGTATGGTATTTATTTACGAACCGTGAGATCTTCGAGAAGACAAGTATAGTTGCCAGTTTTTGTTGCACTTTTAGCACCACCCAGGGGTCACGTGTGGGGTAACGGTGGGTACTCCCTACGGACGTGGTGCAACTTCGACCCCCCTTTGTCAAATAAGTGGGCAACTTGACTGTTAGAAGTTTTCAAGCCTTTCTATAATTGCTTATATGTATAAATTGCAGCGGAATGGAGTATCGAGACAAACCACCATGGTTTAACGATACTGTTTTTAATTGTAAAGCAAATAACCTTTTAATTACCTTGATAAATAAATAAATAAATAAATAATAAGCCGGCCAAGGGCCTCTAACTTGGCTTAACGACTGCTGTCGTAGACAGCCGGGATCAACGGCTTAGCGTGCCTTCCTGCTGAATGAAATGGATTTACGTATTTCCCCGTAGTTACGTAGGTCTCTAATTGTAAATCATCGTTAAATATAATTGGCTCCCTATGATTTCAGAGGCAAATCGACGTGTACCACCTAGACACGAACGCGTCGTACTGGTTCCGGGTGTGGGCCAACAATCAGCTGGGTTCGGGGCCCCCCGTCGAGGTGCTCGCCACCACGCTCTACAGCGACCCGGAGGCAGGTCAGTGTCGACACAAAATATTTAGATGGATACCTATACTTTATTATGCATCGAGAAACATGTTCCTGCATCTAGCGACAGTCGGTTGTCTCGATTCGTTAACATTTAACCGAACAATGTAAAATGAAATAGACTGTTTTGTGTTTGCTTTAAAAATGTTTGACGGAAACTTACCGTTCAAATCAACGCATAGATCTATAGATAAATATCGATGTGTTGTAATTTTTCTGATCCTAGATTTAATTTGTTATGTTAAATACTCGGCTAGGATAAATCGTATTTTCACGCTTGTTTATTATACGTTCCGTCTACACAGGAGTCTTTGCTAATGAGAGCGACGCACTGAGTGACAAGGAAATATACCGACGGTTCGACTGAGGGAAGCTCGTTGTCACCTATAATTAATATATTTGTTGGTTTCAACTTACAGTTTTTTGTTTCCAGAACTGTACAAGCACTTCTTCAGCGGTGCTGAGCATTTCGACACGCGCACGTGGCTGGCAGCGGTTTGCGTGGTGATGGGCACGCTGCTCGTGCTCGCCGCGGGCACATGTGCCGTGCTGTGCCGTGAGTGGCGCCGTCCCGGTGAGCCCCAGCCCTAGCACAAGCCCCTACCTCGCCTTTACTTCCTCTGGGAATAGGCTTTGGGCTTTATAGTCGTAGGAATTAGGTCCACTTTCGAGACCACGTTAGAAAGGCTCTGTTACGAAGCGCTGTATCGTTACAGAGCCTTTCTAACAGATGCGTATAGACTAGATGGAACCATTACTATGTTACGCAAGCCTCATTTCCTCTGGGAATGAATAAGTAGGTTCGGGCTCTATGGTCGCCCACTTTCAGGACCACGTTACACTTCAATACAGATACATAGTACTTTCTAATACATACGTATTGACTTCATTGGTCCATTACCATTCTGTCGCAAAATGGTCAAAAGCTGTAGCTTATATGGTTTATGGAATTAAGTCCACTTTCGAACAAACCATGCTAAGCGCTTCTGCGCAGATAAAAAGGCCATTCTAACACATGCGTATAGACTTTATTGGACCATTTTCATTTACTCGCGTCTTAATAAATCGGGTAATTTAATAGGTTGCTGCGTAATTTTTTTCTGATAATAGACCGAAAGCTATATGTTTGGTATTTGCTTTTTTTAATTATGTTCCCTCTCAAAGAGAACACTGCAGCTCATTGCTATTTCTTATAAGGATAGGCTTTTCTGACAGATTCTAATGCACTAAATTAAACCATGCTTGTGCTGCAAATGATGCTGATCCTTGCACAAGCCCAAAGCATTTAAATCTTACACTTTTATCCAACATGTCCACTTGAGTAGTAGGGGTTTAGGAAGACAACCATAGCCATAAATAAAACAAATAGCAAAAATTTCCTGTAATAATGTTTCTTAAAATTAGTGTCTACTTTATTGTAACTAAATTCAATAATAATAGTAAACGAGAGTCTCATAATAGCGATAATTATGCAGTATAAGTCGAAAAAATCTCAACACTTGTCTCTAGATGATCATGTGTATGAACAATGGGAATTGTAGTTATTAAGCTCAACTATTTCAAAAATAATCTTCTTTAGATTTTTATTATTACTACGAGTATAAATAGGTATAACTTTTTCGAATTCTACTCCGCAATGCTTATATAGCTATTTTTTTCAAGTTTTAAATGATATTATAAATTAGTGATATTAAATTTGTGAGGGAAAGTGATTAGTGCCAAGAATTAATTATATAAGAGTTTCTTCCATATAAAAAAGTAGTTAATTATTATACGTAAGTAGATTTTCTATAAAACAAATTGATATAAAAAATATAAATTTTACATTTATTAAATTTATGCTACGGGATGGGTGCTAAGCGTTGATATTTTAGTAGTGATAAACTAATACCAAAAAGCAATCTTTCAAAACTCGGGAAACAAGTTACCGGCTGTATATAAGCTTAGGATCGTGTAGTTATAAGTACAATTTTAATATATACATTCCTACAACGTCCTAGGGACGAAAAGCAATAATAGTTTCTAATAAGCTTCTATAAGCACTATAGGGATTCTTGTCGCCTTTCTAGAATAATGTAGGATATGGACCAAAGGACTACGGAGCGTCAATTAATGCTTAGAAAGTTAACTCGATAGCCTGTCTTCAAAACCATCATTATTCAGTATTACGAGTGATAATAATGAAATGAAAAAAAAAACATTATATCGTTTTCATAGCCATGCTAGGAAAGAAAAAATAGACGGAACGCATTATTTTATAGCTCTTATTCAATAAATAAATTTACTAACTTTATATATAAATCATGGTTTCAAATAAATGATTTATAAAATACTTAACTGCTTGGCAATCCAGCAAAAAGACTAAGCCAACCTTTGCGCGTAGTAAAAATTATATAGATTTGAATAATGAATTATAATAACCAATTCACTTTGTTGTTTTATTATAAGTATAAGTCTCTAGATTGCCATGTGGTTTAAGATGCATTTAATTGATAAAATGAGGCATCTTTATACGAATGATCTTGCCATATATGTATTCGCTTGGATGATATTTACTGAAATATTTATAAGGACAAATTAACTATACTATATCTATCCTATATTATATCCACTATGTATATCGTTGAATAAGTGATTTAAGCCTAAATTTGGCTGGAGTTTACAGTCTTTTCCACTATTAAACAATCAATATTTCAAAGTCAAATGGGTAAGAATATTTCTGTTACTCAATTAAATCCACGATCAAATTCTGCTGGACAAATATTTGTAAAAACTCCTTTATTATCCTTTATGAAATTAAATGACAAAGTTCACGCTCAAACAATTGTATGTCCAATATTACCTATAATCAATTTAATCATGCTACTATCTATTCTTATGACTTAGGACCACTTCTTGTATCTCTGGACCATTGTAAGGAATTATACATGTTACTTCAGTCACTATAACATAAGCTATGCTCTTTCACTGATGGAATTATATGAGACATAGGTATTATTTAAACTACAAGTAATTAATTATAGGACTATGCATGAAATCACATCTGTATTTAAATTTAAGCACTGTTTTTCTCTTAGACTAAAAGAGATAGGATGACGTGAATACGATATAAACTATGGAGTTATTCAGAAACATGGTGTAAAGGGAGTGCTGATTTAACATAGTTTCCTAGTATTGCCAAAGCTACTTTAGCAATTCTTTTAGAAATGAATTTAACTAGTATCTAAAGCTTCACGATTACGCTTTTTTATAAAATTCGTAATTTACTCTGAGAGAGTTGCTTAGCGTAGAGCTATGTTGCAATCCTAGTGTTCTATGCGCGATGAATTTCTAGACCTACTTGTGAAATTCATTAAGTAAAATGCTAAGAGCGTACTTTATGAGCTCTTAGACTACGCTCTCTAGCCAATACTTACTCTCAAGAGCTTGTTTGCATTAGATCGTCAGGGCAAATCGACAGTCGAAAGCGCTATAATTAAAGCAAAGCGCTATAGGCCGTTGATTTTGCTTCACGACCAACTGCACCCAAGCCATAACTCGACGCGTCAAACGCGGAGCGAGCCTTTATCTTTCCGCATGTTGCATATTTTTATACAAATACCATTGAGCAGTTTTATTCATTCGTATTTTTCTTCTTTCCCTCTATCGCACTCGCTTGGAACGCACGCTTGGACTGCGGACACTAACACACACATACACACGGTGACGGTATGTATACAGATGAAGACCAGGACATAATGGAGCTAGTGCCTAACATTATCCTAAACCCGGGATTTATGGAGACGGATCCCGTGCCGCGGGAGTCCGCGTCCATCATCAAGTCGACGGAGTGCCCGGGCCCCGGGAAACCCCGGCGCGTCTGATTCTCGTCTATACTTAACCTTAGGATATTCTACCGCACCGATTCCGGACATTTGTCATGATTGTAGAGGATTGTGTGCGTGGGCAAGGGTGGCGACATTACGCACGCACCAATATTTGAACGTACAAGGTGTTAAAAATGATCCGAATACGACTCTTTTGTCATTATTGTCAAGGCGTTAGTGCCGTATTTCGACTTTTGAGCACCTATACGCAATTGTGATTTCCTTTTATAATGAAATATGACGATAAATAATTTTGAAAGCTTCTTTAGTTTCTATTGAATCTTAAAAAAAGTCATATACCGTACCTCTTCTATTAGTCTTCAGATCTAATCGATATTGCAAGTAAATATTCACTTTCGTCAATAAAATTCAAATTGAGCCTAACGACCACTGCACTTGTCTGCCAAACCCCATGTCCATTGCATGTAAAACGTGTGCTTCAATTTTAAATCAAGATATACATTCTGCACTACATATATTGGAATTATTGTAACAAAATCTTATTTCGTTGATCTTTCGCATGGATGTCGCCGCCCGTGTTACCTCCAGTGGTACTATTCAGCTGTTTTTAATAACGTTCTTGATGTCGACATTATGGAAACCTTTAATTAATTCAAAAGTTCTGTATCAAGTCCCAGAATACATCGAATCGACATCGAGTATGGCTCAAGGGTAAGTTGGACATATCAAGTGGTGTATAAATGGGAACGGTGCGTAGTATATCCGTAGGTTGCGTAACATGCTGTGCTTGTCTTTGTAAGTTAGACTCCAAACTGTGACCAAGTGTTTATAATGCCGTTGTTCAAGCAGTAACGGCTGGGATTCGAGATTGACCCATTCATATCTGACGCCATGTATGAGCCGTCACGTCAGAGCGTATCAGATGAATCTGAATCTAACCGTAATAAATGTATGAAACCAATATCGTTCTATCGCATCAAGATACAACATGTCAGCCAGATATGAATCCGCCTCCGGATTTATTAAAATACCTAAGGGCAATGAAACTTAACAGCGGTGATAAGTAGATATTGTATAAATAGGACTATGTTTGTCGTGGATATTCATTTAACTTGTTTGAAGGGATAAGTCCCAATCTGCGACAAAGTCTTAAGTTCAGGGCCAGACTTTAATGGTGGAATGAGAGTTTCGATATAGTTCGGTATGGAGCTATTTTACGGATCCAACCGATAGAAGCCCTATTTGACTTATTTTTTGATATGCTGTTACTGCTTGACAAGGCATGCATTGGTCAATACGCGTTTGGAGTAATTTTAGCATAAATCTACCATTGAGAGAGATTGCTTTAGTATTGTAAGCATTTAATTTTTGTAATCAATGTTGAGGTTGCCATCACTGAAATACATAATTTAGTAGTATTTTACTGTGTCACAGTTTTATATAATGCTTGCATTTACTTTTGATAACTATATACTATACACAGTTAAGGCAAAAGTCTGACTGAACGCTTTATTTCTCTCCTGGCAACCCCGACGGCCATTTTGAATTTGGAATCTTATTGCTTACCGTTCGACTAATATGTATTGTTAGATGTAAGAATTGTATCGTTAATTATATATTTTTTGCAATATTAGATATATTTTTATAAAATGATCTCAGTGTAGCTAGGGAACCGCGCACGCGTGGAGAGCGCGTTATTTTTAACATGATGGTGATTTTGTACTGTGATTTATTTGTGTTATATTTTTATTTACATGTTTGTATCATTGGCTTGTTCTATAATGTAACCAAAGAAGTAGTCGGTTGAAGTATATTTTTACTTTACATAATACGGTATAGGTATATACATGCGCGGTACATGTAAGCTAAGGATGTATATTGTAAAGCTGATCAGCGCGTAGTTATCGTGGCCTTGCTATGACGATTCAATTGAGAAAGCAAACGTCCACCCGCTATTTTTAATTAATCATATTCCTATTAGTGTTTTGTTTATGTTATTTTAGTAGTACTACTACTTTTACCATCATTTAATAGATTTTGTGGGTAGGCAGTTACGAATATAACATTATGCTTCTTTGATTAATCGTCACAGCAAAGGTAAACTATGCTTTTAGACACGCGTATTGCGTAAAACTATTAAAATTTTATAACGACTAATAAACATAGAAGATATTCACGGCACTGTGATTTACAGTAGATAAGCGTTAACGTAGTGCAATATTCCGGTATTCCGTGCCGCACAGTATGTTATATAACTTACAGTATATGCGACACAGCAGGAATGCGTGCGACGTTTTATGATGGTGAATAGAAAGTACAAGCTGACTTCAGCAGTATTTATTGTTGGTTACCTTTTGACGTGATAACGTCTTTAAAATCGTTTTAGTCGGGTGACATGTTCAGAAACTTGTGTCACGCCAAAACCTCACGAGCGCGATCGCAGGTATAAGTGAAGTGCAAGTGAAGTAAGACGTTATCACGTAAACATCTCGATCGTAAACCTACTTTACAAACAACCAATTTTTTTTTTGTTTATTTGTCCCAACAGCGAGGAGAGACCAGCGTCAGACTGTCTTGGAAAAATGGGTATAATATGGACTTCTGCCTAATATGCTTACGAGTATGACCACGCTAAAATTGAACACAAAAACATATACAGTGGTTTAAGGGCGATGTGGGCTTCTTTGAAAACTTCTAATAGTATGTTTCATGAGCAATTCTTAGCATGTATATATAATATTGTATAAGCATATCGAACAATTTATTTCCTAAATTCGCACCTTAAATGTACTGCGTTTGATGCGTAAGATGACGTCGTAGTACACAGAACATTAAGCGCTGTCATTTGCACTCACTTCTCTATAAATTGCTGGCAAATTAAAATTTGTTAGAAAAGTAATGATCCGGAATATACATAATTCTAATATTAAAATTAAGCTCATGGTTACGTTAAGGAACTACATTTCCATGCCTTACTTAAGGATAAGCCCGCATACCTGAAACACTCTGATATAGTGAGAATGGTTTTCCCAATCAAAGTTTTTGTGACATTGACAGTAGACAGTGGAAAAAGTTTATGGCCCATCTTCATATTTGATACTTCGAAAACAACAACTTACAAAAGTTGAAAAACCCCCGACATTTTCATTTCAAAGCTCAATATCTCAAAAACGGCTGAACAGATTTTCATGACCCGCATTGTGGTTTGGCAGAAGTGTGTGATTACTAAAATTTGTGTTATTGGCGTGAATAAAGAACATTATTATTATTATGAAACATGGCTGAGAACACTCGGGATAAATTTATCTATGACACAAAAAAATTAAACTAAAATCGGTTCATCCGTTTGGGAGCTACGATACCACAGACAGACAGGTTAAACTTATAACACCCCTCTTTTTGCGTCGGGGGTTAAAAAATAGTAGTAGTAAACACTTTATTGCACAAAACAAGTACATAAAAGAAAAATAAACTTAATAAATAAAATAGAGCTAGATAGTATTTCTTCCACATTCGTCCGGCCCGCATTCCTGCTCTGTCGTGTACTAATGATATAATAAATAGTACACGACAATATTATTGAAATGTTAAGTATGTATGACACCGTGTGACACTAGAAGGCAATGAAGCATAATGATTGTGATTTTAAAGTTGAACGCTCTGAAACGAAAGAACCGTCTCAAAAAGATTTTAATATATAATCTGGCATCCAAAAGTTCGTGGATACCAAATTCGCTAGAAAGTAGTGGTAAATCGGCTTGCCTATTTTGACCATATTCCAGGCAGTTCATTGATGACAATCTGTTGTCAGTCTTACCCGTACGAATTAAAGTTCAATTTGTATACATCATCATACCATTTTTAAGACAAAACAGAACGAAATTTACGCCAACTGCAGCTAAATCTGAACTATATATTGGACTGGTAACAAGAAGTCACGAAGATCGAGTTCATATATCTCCATCGTAATCGCTCGTATTAATTAGTGCGATTTCGATAGAGAAACGCGATTTTCGGTTTTCATTGAACGAACTCTTGCCGGGTGCTTCCCCGTTTACCACAAAAGCGATGTTGCCAGATTAAAATATACAAGATTTTTGAGGGAACGGATCGGTTTCATGAGCGTTCATTAGTGGTAAGTGAGAGCATATAATTGTTAATGAAGTGTAGAGCTGTTTATTTTTGTACACGGCGAGCATGCATATCAGGGAGCCTTAGGAAGAGAATATATGTCACACAGAATATATTTTGTAATATCCTTTCCTTCGATTCTTTGTAGCCCGATGTAGAATTTGTAAAACAGTCAGGGGTGTTGTGGGATCAGTTCGATTTTTTAACAATATTTAACTCCGGAGCAATGGCTTTGTATTCTTTGTCCAGATTTTATACGTTCGAAAAATGGTATAATAAAGAGTGATCCCGCCAATTGGCATGCTCCAGCGATAATTTGAACATGTTAGCGTATACAGTAAACCCATCGGTACATAATATTTTGAATGCGCCCCTGACAACGGCATCATAAATATGTGTACGCATTTCAACTTTAGCTCTAAGCAAGAAAGTCCTAGAATGTATGCATTTTATGATGCCACTATACACAGTAACTTGTACAATTTATGTTGGGTCCTGGGTGTGGAATACTGGGAGATTTGTCAGTGATATAACTTGGCCGGAATGTGGCCATCCGCAGCAGAACCAAAGTAACGAATCGTTGAGCTTCAAGCCGCAGTGGACGGGGCACATACCACGTACTGGAAGGCACAGGTCACTGTGGCATATGTCCAGCAGTGGACGTCCTTCGACTGATATGATGATGAGAACGTGGCTGTCATATCTACTGGTTAATTAAAGCTTGTCTTTCGTTTTTTTTTTCAACATTTAAAAATTAAATTATGAAAAGTAAATTGTCGTAAATATTAGTAGTTGTTAATAATTAGTATTTTAGGCATTAACTATTATAATTTTCATACGTACCAGAAACCTATATCGAGGTGAGGTCCTTTTTTGAGGAGTGCAATAAAGTGTATTGTATTGTATATCGTAATCTGCAATCTGCAGGCCATAAAGAGTAACGTTGTTTTCCTCAAAATCCATATTGATGATGAGTTCCTGTTTATACCTGATTAGGGACATAAGAGTTCTCTATTTATCACGATATTGCGCTGCTCCTTCCAGCTTTTCCATTGTTAATAAAAACTAAATTAGATATATCAATTTAGATAAATCAGAATAGATAAATCAATTCACTAGTGGAAAAATAAGGGTAACGCTTATTTTTCCACTTGTAACCATTTTACTAATGCATTATTATCGGTAAATATGACATTTTGTAATCTTTTGTGTTCAAATTTTATTTTTATTAGGGACAATAAACAGTTACACGCACAGTTTCAGACTTAAAGTATAGGAAATAAACAATTCATAGGTGTGTGACCAACAACATTGTCCACGGGTCCAACAATATTAATGTACAATAACTAGTATTTTTTTAATTTCTTTTAATTATGATCCCTTTTAACTATACAATGAATATTGTTTTGAAAAAATGACACCTCGCCGAGTTTCTTACGCCGGTTCTTCTCGTGGCAGAGCTATTTTTTTCCGAACCGGTGGTAGTTTATTGACGTTCATAGGTGCATGTAATATGCCTAATTTGAAGAATAAACTACTTTTACTTTTTTTACTTTTGACAAAAAACTTGTTTGATGCCGTGTTTCGCAATTACCGCGCGCTAACAGTAACTAGCGAGCGATGCAAAATTGTTGGCGACGGTATAGCCTTAGGCTGGGTTGCACCAAACCGTCTGTAATCGTAAGCTGTGTTCGTTAAAATTTGAATGTATGGAAAGTTTGACAAGTTACTATGGGATGACAGCTGCCGTCGCCATATTTAACGTTGATCAGTCTGTGACCGTAGGTTGGTGCAACCGGCCCTAAATCAGCGACCGTTAGGGGTCTAGCAGCGCCCGCGTACCGCGTGCGGTATGCGAGGTTAAGCAATATCGGGCGGAGTCAGTCCTTGGATGGGTGACTGCTTTAAGTGGTTACTAACTGAGCACTTCGTGCTTTGGAAGGCACGTTAAGCCGTTGATCCCGGTTGCAATCTATGATAGCAGTCGTTAAGCCAAGTTAGAGGCCTTCGGGCGGCTTGAGAACTTCTAACAGTCAAGTTCTCTCACTTCACTTGGCACGCCTAATCCCAATAAGGTCTAGTTTCCCCTTTGGGTTGGAAGGTCAGATGGCAGTCGCTTCCGTAAAAACTAGTGCCTACGCCAATTCTTGGGATTCGGAAGAGGATCCCGGGCATCCTTCAGGATGCAACTGTACTGGGAATGACGCTAGCATGATGATGGTATAGCTTTCTTTTTTTTTTATTTGGAAAGCAAACAGGAATAAGTGAGATGGAAATAAGTTTTCTGAAACACATTATTAAACATTCACTTATTCCCTTACCAGCTCTCACTAAAATATATGAAAGAGTAGTAATACTACACTTAACTAATTTACTAAAGTTTACAACAATAGAGTGTTGGGGAAATAGGTACATATGCCTGAGATTGATGAATGATGATAGAGTGACATACCTAATAAGAAGTAAAAACGGAGACAACATAGAGATACCAATTAACAGCTATAGTTGGTATTGCCTATCGTAAATACATTAAATTAAACATTATCCATTGTCAAATCCTGTACTCTATTCTTAAATTGCTGTTTACTAACATTAAATATGTCGACTGAAACCCAGGACTTATTATATGCGTCGCATATACAGTGCAAAGGTCAGGTCAGGTCTTAATCAGTTAATGTGTCCAATCGAAATGCTAGTCATGTCATGACAGAGTTATATAAATGTTATATCTCGGAAAGTATGAAAGACCCATCATAACTTGTACAAGTTATAGTGACGACTCGGGCTACGCCTCTGACTTCCAATGAAGCTCATTGCCTTTCTGTGAATTCACTTCTTTCGCCTACACTGGTATTCGCTGTGCTATTAATTTCTCGGTTCAATGCAATGCTTTATTAACTGCACTGTCTAGTAAAGTTCATAAATACGTCTACAAGGGTTCAAAAGTATCTGAGCAACCGTATGTCTTTAACAATAAAGCCCAAATAATGTTTAGCCCAATGGTTGGCTGGTAGAGAACGCCATTTGCACTTTTATGTTTTGTGCAATAAAGTTTATTTAAATAAAGAAAGTCTTGTTCACATACTTTTGACCAATTTCTGTTTACATACTTCTGAACTCAACTGTACAGTCTTTATACAGTTTTACGAATTGAATTGTGGATATATTTATTTATAGGTTGGGTTGCACCAAACCGTCTGTAATCGTAAGCGGTGTTCGTTAAATTATGAATGTATGGAAAGTTTGACAAGTTTCTATGGGATGACAGCTGCCGGCGCCATATTTAACGTTGATCAGTCTGTGATCGTAAGTCGGTGCAACCCAGCCATAGTCTTTATTAGTATTAATTTTATTTTATGCCAATTTACCTAACTAGTGGACTATACGTCACTATTATTACGTTTATTTATGGTACTTATATTTAGTACTTCTACGTGTTTGTTTCCCCCTTTCCCCGAACAGTATTTTACTCGTATGTATGAAACTTTGAATGAAGTAGGTATACAATTTTTTTCGTAATACTGTTTAATCTCAATAGCTTTCCGTAGATAACTAAGTAACTAAAATGCCATTATAACTTACGTTATTCCTAAACGGTGTTGTGCTTGCATTCTTAAGTCTCAACTACTTAATATATATTTATACGATAAATGTGAATTGATTCAAATTGTGTCCGTCTTGCAATTGTATATGTGCTAAAGTGTCAATTATTTCCTCTGTGTGTCGTGTGATGCACCTAACTTTGTATCTTCACACTGGGTTGCACTCAAATAAAAATATTAATATCACCTCACTATCACTTGGAGCTCGAAATATTTTACTGTTGATGTGATGATTATATTTTAGTCCAAACGCAGTGTAGTTTTGAGCACTTATATCGACACTGGCCGTTACCAATATCATTTACAGTAAAAACCGAGTAAATGGTTTATCTAAGCGCTCTTTTACACTGGTCGTTAGAGGCCTGATCCTCGACCTAATGTAAATGAGTACTAAATACCTTTCGTGACCGATTTGATCACAAAATCTTGAGTTTCTTCAGTGTATCTGCAATATGCACCTATGTAGAGCTCTAGATCTCCTCAATTTTAAAAATATTGGTGGTTTAACAATCTCATACGGTTTCAAGATATAATGGGAAGTATTCGATAGTATTTTTGTGGTCATGATGGACTACTGTGCATGTTTGATGGTGCATGTATTTTTATAGAATTGTCAGTTGCATATTGGCCACACGGCCGTGTTATCTAGAATCCTGTTACAGTACGAAATAATGATAATTCGAAAGTTAGGTAATGTTAAATAAGCATATCCAAGTATATTTTAACCCTCCAAAGTATATTCCAATATACGGCGCTAAAGGCCTGTGCATATGCTGTCGCTAACAGAAGTCCGACTGTGTAACTTTTAATGTTACGATAAGTGACCGCTACCATTTTAAATTGTACTATTTCACTATGTCAAGGGTGTCAATATCGAATTGAGATTCCGAAAATCACTTCATTATTTTATACAACTAAAAAAACTCGTGCATAAAATAATAATACGTTAATACATTTTACAAGAGGTTGCTAACCCCTGGCACCTTACTACGTAGTTGCAGGCGCAAAGATGGATCGTTGTCGTTTCGCCCCTCACCTTTGTTGGCATTGTCGGCTCCCGGCAGAGATGCCTACGGAATGTTGGTATGGATCTCGGGGTCAACTTAAACTAGCTGTGTTAGTGCAGAGGTAGGTAGAGACGAAATGTCAATTACGTAAGTCTATCATATACTACAAAGGTGAGCAACCTTTTTAGATAAGTTTTTAATCTGTTAAATGTTATATGCATGTGTATATTTTATGTCGTCTAAAAAACAAAGAAAGTTATATGCGGAATTGCAATTCGATACCGATGGTTAACTTACTCGGTTCCCGTAGCATTATTGTTACACCTTGTATAATCGATATTTCGACTAAATTACTTATGCTCTGCAGTCGCGCAACTTAGCGACATAATTGAGTTCAATCTTAAAATAATTTCTTTGTACTAAAGTAACGACTATTAGTACAATTATTCGCAATAGAATCACGAAAATCATCGTCTTACACCAAATTCATTGAATAGGTAAACTGTAAGAGCATAGCTTTAAGGGTTGTATTAGTGTAGCCGTTTGAACGCTAGCGTAGAGGCACTTAGATAAAGAGCGAGAGTCAAGACTGGGGTGCGGGGGTGTGTCGTTGCGACAGGTTCCTAATGATACGAAAAAAATGCTTTAACGACGCGTTCATTTATAGAAGTTGAGTTCTCACTAAACATGGTTATGGGACTTATGGGCATGCATTCGCTAATAGTTAGCTAAGGGTATATAACCATTTATATCTCATGTGTCATGTTATTTGGTACTTCGCCACCTGGCGCTCAAAAGGTTAAGGACGTGACTGGACCGGACTATTCGTTTTAACTTATTTCGTATTATTTAGTAACTTACGTCAGTCACTATCAAAAGTATTCTTGCTTATAAGACGAATCACCAACTATCACCCGCTTTCAGGTTTGTGTGTTTGCTGGGGTAACGCACGCCCTCTAGTGTTTTGGAGTGAAACACTCAATGTGCCTAACGATGTACATGAATTATATAAGGCCTAGGCGCGAGGCTTACGCGGCAGATTCGCTGGTACATAGTTGTAGGGAAATCACTGGAAAGGAACGTTAGTTATAGGATCTCTAGTGCGAATATTCGCCGCGCAAGTCTAGCGTAGTCAGTATCTACAGTAAGGTTAATTCTTGTGGGTAGTGCGAAGTTTATTATGCCTCTGTACGTACAACGTCAAGCTTTATATATGTTTTTCATTAATTCGGAACACGTCATTGTGCGAGACTCATGCGCTTGTTTACACCGCTATCTTTAGTAAAACGATGACATTATGATAAAGTAATGAAATTGAGGTACGAGTAGACAGATTACTTCTTTCAGTTCATCAAAAATGGTGCCAATGAAATTTGTCAACTGTGGTGTTATATTTTATGCAGTAGAAGGCAAACGATATAATTACCTTACAAAGATACGAAATCCAAAGAAAATGACTGTGAAAGGGACTTCTCTGATGCGTACACTCTACGGGTGAGAATTGATCTGACTGGGATCCTAACTATCCAAACTTATCTACCCATCACCTCTTTTCTATTAATCTATTATATTGTCACCGTCTCATCGCCATAGATATTTTAAACGCACTTCCCGAGATTGTACCACTACTGCATCGTAATGACACAGATGACTGACATTCTGTTGAATATTCTTGATGTTCAAGTTGTGACTCTTCAAAAACAAGAGTATTTTGTGAACACTTACTTACCAAAGACAACACGTAAAGTGGAACAATGCTGGTGGACAATGTATCCATAGTTTGGCAAGCACGATTGGTTGTCAAAATGAATTCATGTTATTCTATCTCTTGCCCTTTAAGTATTTGCACATCTGGTTAATATGTTTATGTGCTTGGGTTATTTCATGCTGAAGTGTGAAACGTGTTTAAATTTTAAGGCGCGTTCTTATGTAATATAACAACTAATATTTCGTGAGGTAATATACATTTGAATACTCCTTAAAACTCGCTATTATTTACTTTATATTAAAGTAATTAGGCGTTAGGTTAAGGTCGCCTTTTCGTCTGGAAGCACGTCCATGATATAGGCAGCGAACGTTAACTCTTTACTTTGCTGTTAAATATTGCTATAGGAAAGAGAGAAATGTTCTTTTCAAACGTATACTGAATAGAGGATTCCAACATAGTTCCTTATTGTTATTGCTCAAGCTACCTTTGAGGTTAGCCGTTGTTCAATACAATTCAAGACAAGATTTTTGCTACCCGGCATGTGAGAGGTTATTCCTATTCCTACATATAAGGTTGATAAGGTCCTTTTCTCTTTTTGCTATACCATACGCCGGTTGTTTCATGTAACTGAACAATCGGTCTAGATTACCAAATTTATAATTGGCAATATTTTTTATATAATAAGTAGGATTAAGGTTAGGTTAGAGAAACTGAGCGATCCCACTTCTGATGCGCTCTTCAACTGTTGGGAGAAACAATCAGCTGAATTAATGACACACTTACGAGTACACTACCGTCAGAAAGTTTAGGACCAAACACAATTTTTAGTTTAATTTTCATAAATTGTTAAGCAAACCAAACAAGGCAAAAAGATTGCAATGGGCTATTTCTCACAAGGATTGGACTTTAGCAAACTGGTTGAGAGTACTACGGACAGATGAATCAAAATTGAGTGGATAATCAATCAATGTTGATTATTTGCATATTTTGTGTTTGGTATTAAACTTTCTGACGGTACCTATAGTGTACGTAACCATTTGTAGACCTTTTGTTAATGTGATAAAGTTGAAAATCAGTAATTTATGAGCGTCTAAGACTATGTCGCGGAGCTGACAGGATCCATTCCTTTTACAATAACTTTGTTGAAATAGGACATTATCCTGTTGTATTCAGCGTTATTCTCCCATTCCAAATAATGTAAGCATAATCCGACATTTGTAACGTTTACAATAGCGTGCTTTCTGTGTCTTACTCTGTCTGCCGTCTACAATAGAGACCGTAGTTAGAATAATTATCACTACACGTACATTGAGGTTTTATTCACTGTTACTTAACATTTTTTTATTGTATTTATCGACTATACATAATCTGTATGAATATACGTAAATCTCAATAACCATGGGGTCAAATTGTAACTAAGACAATGGTTTTATGATATTTCGAAGTATCGTTCATATTTCATACTATCTCGTTTACAGATATAACTCGATTAAAGTAAAATTTTAACTTTTTCTCTGTATTTTTTGAGCAACGCTGCTTTATTTTTACTATAAAGAATTAAAACAATCTAGGTAATTAGAATAGCTCCAACCAAAAACCACATGTTAAATATTTTAAATCGTGAAAAGTTGCTTTCATATTTTGACGTGATAACGTCTTTAAAATCGTTTTAGTCGGGTGACATGTTCAGAAACTTGTGTCACACCAAAACCTCACGAGCGCGATCGCAGGTATAAGTGAAGTGCAAGTGAAGTAAGACGTTATCACGTAAACATCTCGATCGTAAACCTACTTTTTAATATATTAAAGTATATTGTGTTATTATTATTACCTAACCGCAATTAGAATGCGATTAGCGGTGACAAGTTTTCCATATTTTTTCATATTAAGTGTATACTCGTATGAATTGAATAGACAGCTACCCCAAACCAATCGCAGTCTTATTATGTGTTATAGCAGTGAATGAAACCTCCTCATATAACTTCCAACGAACAAAATTATATCTGCCTCGAATCTCGCCGCGTTGTGTTATAATAATGACGATGAAATTGTGTGTATGTTCAGACATATAATCAAACAAACATATACTTTGAATCTCGTTTTATTCCAAATTATTGTAAGTGCAATATTATGATTAGTTTATATAGTGTACTAATTATTTTTCTATTTGTAGCGTCAGCAAAATGTTATAAGTTTTATCTGAGAGAACTGTAATAGGCGAACGTCTCGGGTTCGATATGAACGTTACGAATAATGGACGAGTGAGAATATTATGTATCATGCTGTATCGAAAGTGATAATGATATAGTACATTACGATACAAGGGTTGTAAAACAAAGAAAGGCCGATATCGCAGATGTTTGAGGCCCGAGCCGCAGGCTAGGGTCATAAATATGCGAGAGAGGGCTTTCTGTTTTACGACCCGTGTTTTGTACACAATTTTACGTCACCACCTGGCCAAAAAGTGTGTTTTTCCGGAAGCGCAGCGTGCGGAAAAACGCGCTTTTTGGCAAGGTGTGGCGTAAAGTTATATTAAATACTAGCTTTTGCCCACCAACTCGTTATCGCCTTACAATACACTTAATTAGAGAAACTTCATTTTGCTGTTGTAATTCATCCTTGATGCAAATACAGAAATGTGATGACAGTTTTAAGTACATGGATTAGATTAACATACAGTTGTTGTGATGTTGGAAATCATTCCCATTAAAAGTACATTTTACACACTAAACTGTTTTTATTCTCGTCAAAACTCCTATTTTGCGGCCTGTTGCTAAGATTTTCTACTGTGACTAACGCGCTCGAATGTATTTACATTATATTTTTGAGCGCAACAATGTCTTATTGGATATGTTTGGACTTTTGATACCATAAATGCGCTTTAAAGACGTGAGTGACCCGTTTCTGTCCACGAAAGAAGGGTTCCTTCGCCGTGCATGAGACATCCTGCCGTTCGTGAAATAGTTACAGTATAACGTCCGAGTATGAATACAAATTCTGAAACAAAAACCAAAGTGATAAGTAAATATTCAAAGTTATTAAAATCAATTTTATTTGGAGTATGAAAGACACCATATTACCAGGGGAGTAGTTTCCCTGTATATTATACAAAGCAGACGCTCTTATATACGAGTAGACAACTCCCATGGTAATATGGTTTCTTTATATTCGTTGGGAATCTCAGTCTTATATAAGGCTCACCTCACGCTCCTCTTCCAGAAACCGGTCTATCTTCCGCACGAACACCCTACCTTGAATGTTATGGAGTCAGCGCTCTCCGCCAACAACTAGAGACTGATGCCTACACCAGGGGAGTTGTCTACCGGTACCTATATGCAACGCAAACGCTGTTATCCCACCTAGGTCTTAAGTAAGATCAACGCTCTTCAGTGTAACTATATGTGTATAACTCCAGCTCCAGTAACGCGGGGTCATCAGGTTCGAACACGCAGCGCAGCACTCTTCTTCCAGGAAACGGTCAATCTCCCGCAGGAACTCCCGCCTCGAACGGTCTTGAGTCGGCTCTCCCCGCCAACGACTAGAGACAATGTCTACAATACCAGAAGTGTTGTCTACCTATATATTAAGCAGACGCTCTAATCCCATTGGTCTTGCTGGGCTCATCTTAAGGTCGACACTCCTCAGCGCTTCCTCCAGCTCCAGTAACGCATGGCCATCTGGCTAGGACACGCAGCACTCGTCTTCCAGGAACCGGTCAATCTTCCGCAGAAACTCCTGCCTCGAATGGTCTGGAGTCGGCTCTCCCCGCCAACGACTGGAGACTGTTGTCTACAATACCATACGAGTTTCTACCTGTATATTTAGCAGACGCTCTAACCCCATTGGTCTTATTTAGGCTCACCTCAAGATCGACACTCCTTAGCGCTTCCTCCAGCTCCAGTAACGCAGGGTCGTCAGGCCCGAACACGCAGCACTCGTCTTCCAGGAACCGGTCAATCTTCTGCAGAAACTCCTGGCTCGGGAATGGCTCGAAGGGTATGGAATCGGGAGCAGTTTCCACGGAGTCTGTAGTGGTCGACTGTAGGCTGAAGAATGCCGACCATAACCAAGTTATTCATATCATAACACTCGAAGACAAAATGTGACCTCTGGAAAAAGGGACCTTATAGCAATTAGCGTTTATATATTCGTATATTTTTCTTAGTAAACTTCGGAGATAAGGGGGGACGGAATTTTATCCACTCACTTGCTTTGATTTTTAACCAATTTCAAAATTTCAAAAGAGGAGGTTATCAATTCGGTTGTATGTTTTTTTTTTATGTTTGTTAGTCCATAACTCCGTCATTTCTTAACCGATTTGGAAAATTCTTTTTTTGATTGTAAGTATATATCCAAGTTGGTCCCGTTTTTGTCAAAACGCAGTTCTGATGATGGGATCCATGAGGAATTGAGGGAACTCCTCAAATCTTTAAGGCAAACATATAGTGATTTTTGTGTTTTTATAAACAAGTCAAGCATTTTCATCCAAAAATGTGACATTGGATGAAGTGGAACTGCTCATGATGATCAGAACAGAACTCTTCAACGACGAAAAGTTCACGTTTGGCGATTTGTCCTCCTAGCTGTGTTTGTTAAGCAATTTCTATTTTCATCATTAATTTTTGTCATGCTTGATTTCTGATGATGGGATCCATGAGGAATTGAGGGAACTCCTCAAATCTTAAAGGCAAACATATAGTGATTTTTGTATTTTTATCAACAAATCGAGCATTATCATACAAAAATGTGACGTTTGATGAAGTGGAACTGCTGATGATGATCAGAACAGAACTCTTCAACGACGAAAAGTTCACGTTTGGCGATTTGTCCTTCTAGCTGTGTTTGTTAATCAAGTTCTATTTTCACGATTGATTTTTGTCATGCTCGAGTTCTGATGACGGGATCCATTAAGAATCGAGGGAACTCCTCAAATGTGAAAGGCACACAAATAGTGATTTTAGTATTTTCATGAACTAATCAAGCATTATACATTATAGCCATTTTTATTTTATTGTATATCTATCTAAGAGTGCACCATCTAAGTATAATAATATTTTACCGGCCTCCCCCATTGAAGTCGGTTTTTTTTTTCTTAAAAATTAAAGAGTTGAACATTACATTTTCCTTTACAAAATGGAATTTCCTTACTTGAAAAAAATGTTATAGAATGTGCAATTAAAGCCCTTTCATGTAACACCCCACGTAAGTTCGGTGACAATTCACATTACAATATTATGGTACCACGGAGCTGATTTGATAATGGAGACAGAAGGTGGCCATAGCAACTGAACTACACTTGCAAGATAAACCCATCGTATTTGGACTCGTTCGTCCGCTCAGAACCGTCTCAATGAGTAGTTGATGATTGTGGAAAAGTACAGTCGGCAATAAAAGTTTGTAACAAAAATTAAACTTTTGACATAAACTTACGAGGTATGTAACTATAGTAGTTTACTATGTAGGTGTTTAAGAGGTACGTAACCTGTTGAGTGTGGCAATGTGTTCCGGTGGGAACTTGGCCCAGCCGATCCTCATTTGCTCCCAGGGATCGCTCAAATCGAGCCGTTTATACTGGAAATCAAACAGATATCTTTGAAACATGAATCAACCTGCCTAAACAAAACTAGTCTAGCAACAAGCAAATCCCGAGACCTCTAGGTTAACCCGATGAATCCCGTATTAATATTAAGACTATTCACGATCCTTCAAGGTCTAAGGATCCGTCAAGCTTGAGACGCACAGAGCGCGGCGTTACCGTCGTTGCGAGGCGGAGGCGGTTTAGCGGTAAAGCGAACGCGGTCCGGGGCACGTCGCACCAAAAAACCGCGCGGTAGGTATTTGGTAGCGCGGTGGAGCGGAGGCGGCGTGTGTGACATATGAAGCAGTAGTCGACAGCCGCGACACGCCCGCTTCTTATCCGCATATTTCGTGCTTGAAGATTCTTCTGCTCATCTACTTGTCGTAATCAACTAAGGGACTGGTCTCACTTTATGGGAGAGGTTGGCTTATCCACGATAATGTAAACAAAACTATAACCAACCAGCTGATTGTTGATATACAGAGACCATTTTACATCACGAATCACCAGTGGCCAAGTTCCATGAAGCAGTTTATGATAATTTATGAAGCAGGAATAGCTTGACAAAAGCTACCTACAATTAACATTGCGGCGAAGCGGACGTTGCGGGGCGGAGGCGGTTATGCGGTAAAGCGAACGCGGACCGGGGCACGTCGCATCAAAAAACCGCGCGGTATTCGGTAGTGCGGTAGAGCGGAGGCGGCGTGTGTGACATAAAGCAGTAATCGACAGTCGACAGTTTCGGAAAGAAACCGCCTCCGCACCGCACCGCGCCGCGCCCGCTCTGTGCTTTTCGAGCTCAGACAACTGTACCTACTCTGCAAGTCGCATGTTTAAAAATCAAGCAATTGGGTCGCTCTCATCTGACTCTAAAGACGAAATTTTTGAATATACAGGGTGTGGCCTGTAATAGGAGCCAAAAAATTAAACGGTACACTATTGAGCTCTCCAGCAATTATTTACAAATGATTTTAATTAAAAAAAAGTTTCTTTTTTTTTCGAATATGTAGCTTATATGTACTTTTTTACTCTACTGGAGTGATATTAATAACAGTTTATTCAAAAAACACTAAAAATTGATAAAAAAATTCTTTTAAACCAAAAATGTGACAACGATTATGAGTCATAACTCATAATCGTTGACTCATTGACGACCTGTTTAGCCTAGTTGGTAGTGACACTGCCTCTGGAGCTAGAGGTCCCGGGTTCGAATCCCGGCCAGGGCATTATTTGTGCATTTAGTACGGATTTTGTTCTTGGGTCTTGGATGTTCTCTATGTATTTAAGTATGTATTTATCTATATAAGTATGTATATCGTCGCCTAGTACCCATAGTACAAGCTTTGCTTAGTTTGGGACTAGGTCGATTTGTGTAAGATTGTCCCCCAATATTTATTATTATTAACTTGAAGCAACCCCATAATCTCTCTGGGTGCCAAGATCCATTACTTGGAGGTCATAACTTTAGATCAAAATTTCTCCCAATTGAAAAGAGATATTTTTTTTGGCCCAAGGGGTTACAGCAGATGCTCTAAGGAAGCGTCCTTTAAATTTATTGCTCCTATTACGCTCCTATATTAAGTTAAACTCACCCTTCTATACCAGTCATAGTCAAACTCCGACCCCGTCATGGCCCGGGACAGTGCAATGCTGGAGTCTGTGCTAAGGCTCCGGGCTTCTTCCTCCACTGAGACCGTCTCCAGCGACTCGCTGAGGCTGACCGGATCCGGCTCCCAGATGTACGGGCTCAGCGGAATTTCCGGGATCTCTAGCTCGTTCACCATCTCAGAGCGGTTGGAGGGGATGGAAGCGAGGAATGTTTGGAACATATTCATCTTAGGTTGTAGGAAGTCAACTGAAAATTATTAACAATTGAGTTTAGACATGAATTACAAAAGGAATAAGGTCGCGGGAGTCTGCTGGATGCGGGTGGCGCAGGACCGGTCATTGTGGCACGCTTTAGGGGAGGCCTATGTCCAACAGTGGACGTCCTTTGGTTGATATGATGATGATGAATTACCCTCCTAACCAAATGCGAACTGGCTAGTTATTGGCGAGTAGCCAGCAGTTGCAGCGCTATTAGGCAAAATGTGGGCGTCGTCGACATAAACATTGCTAGGGCCCTTAACTTAACCCTTCAGAAATACTAGACTTTGTTCTTTCTATTGTATTTTTTAAAGTTACAAAGCCTAGCCACTGGCTAGCTACGAGTAGGTGCTAGCTAGCAAAAGGCAATTTACCCTAATCAAAAAATTTTCGTCTAGCCATCATACTGAAACATGCATACAAAGAAGGAAAAGAAAAATGATAAAAGGCAATGAGTATATCCACTCAAAAATCGATACAGAAAAGGAGCATTATACACAGCATTACAGGGGTCAGCATGTTGATATTATTATCACCTGCTTAATCTGTAGTTTAAGACGCGTCTTACATCACGTAGACGCTCAAAGTTCCCGAATTACACAACAGTCCGATCCAAGTTAGACGGCGGTCCGTCCACGTAGCCGCTGGAGGAACTTCACAATTTTCACTGATGAAGAAAGGACCGCGTGACAACTGACAACAGATGGGTAGGTTCGGTTCTCACCACTCGAGTGTATTATAGATTGACCCCGAACCAGCAACTTGGTCTAATTTATGCAGGGCGCTTGTAAGTTGTGGTTATGAAATATTTTGGCGATGTTGTTGGGTCGATACGTGATCGCTGGAGCGTTGGTAACCAATACAATGGAGTTCGCTTCACGCGATACACTGGAATTACAATTTGGGGTGTACGAGTATGTAATTGTTGCATGTAAATATTTACGTAATTTTAGTATGGCTGTTCAATACGTAGAGATGCACCGAATATTCGGTTAGTATCCGGTATCCGATAGGCCGGATACCGGATACTAACCGAATATTCGGTGCATCTCTACGTAGTATCCGGCTGGATACCGAATAGTATACTTGATTGATTTTGGGGTAAAAAATGGAATCTAAAAACAATCACGGTTATCATCGAACTAGTGTATTCTTTTGAAACTATTTAAACTTAATGTTATTATAAGAAAACAATTTTAAGTCAGTTTCGTGATCAGTAAAAAGAGAGTTATTTGTATTTAATATTGGCAATCCACCAAAGGCGTATAAAACGCACGTTGAGTAACGTAACAGGTCAAAAACTGCACGACGCGCAGTTGCATAACTCAAAATGTAGGTATAGTTCCGCTGGCCGAATATTCGGCGGCCGGATACCGAATATTCGGCAGGTGGTCAGGCCGAATATCTGGTATCCGGCCAAACAACTATCCGTTGCATCTCTACAATACAGTCTTAGTCCCAATAAAGAATATAACACACTTTCCGAATAATCTTTAGCTACAAACAAATTTCTCAAACATAATTTTAAAGAAAAAAAACCGACTTCAATGGAGGAGGCCGGTGAAAGATCATTATACCTACTTAGATGGCGCACTCTTAGATTCCATAAAATGAAATAAAAATGGCTATAAGTATGTTTATAATGGTAGAAGACTAAGTACCCTCAATTCGTCATGGAATCCATCAGAACTCAAGCTTGACGAAAATGTGTCTTGAAAACCTAGTTTCCTTGACAAATATGACGAAGAGAACAAATCGCCAAACGTGAACTATGCGTCGTTGAAGAGTTCCATTCTGATCATCATCAGCAGTTCCATTTCATCAAATATCACTTATATAAATGTGAATGCTTGATTTGTTTATGAAAATACTAAAATCACTATATATATGCCTTTTACATTTGAGGAGTTCCCTCGATTCCTCATGGATCCCATCATCAGAACTCGAGCTTAACAAATGATTATCTTGAAAATCTAACTTGCTTAACAAACACAGCATAGAGGACAATTGGCCAAACGTGAACTATGCGCCGTTTCGTTCTGATCATCATCAGCAGTTCCACTTTATCAAATGTCACTGTTTTGAATGAAAATGCTTGATTAGTTCATGAAAATACTATAATCACTATATGTGTGCCTTTCACATTTGAGGAGTTCCCTCAAATCCTCATGGATCCCATCATCAGAACTCCAGCATGACAAAAATTAATCGTGAAAATAGAACTTGCTTAACAAATTATATCCAAGTTGGTCCCGTTTTTGTCAAAACGCAGTTCTGATAATGGGATCCATGAGAAATTGAGGGAACTCCTCAATCTTAAAGGCAAACATATAGTGATTTTGAAAATGTGACATTTGATGAATTGGAACTGCTGATGATGATCAGAACAGAACTCTTCAACGACGAAAAGTTCACGTTTGGCGATTTGTCCTCCTAGCTGTGTTTGTTAAGCAAGTTCTATCTTCACGATTATTTTTTGTCATGGTCTATTTCTGATGATGGGATCCATGAGGATTTGAGGGAACTCCTCAAATCTTAAAGGCAAACATATAGTGATTTTTGTGTTTTTATCAACAAATCGAGCATTATCATACAAAAATGTGACATTTGATGAAGTGGAACTGCTGATGATGATCAGAACAGAACTCTTCAAGGACGAAAAGGTCACGTTTGGCGATTTGTCCTTCTAGCTGTGTTTGTTAAGCAAGTTCTATTTTCACGATTGATTTTTGTCATGCTCGAGTTCTGATGATGAGATCAATTAGGAATCGAGGGAACTCCTCAAATGTGAAAGGCACACAAATAGTAATTTTAGTATTTTCATGAACTAATCAAGCATTTTCACTCATAAAAGTGACATTTGATGAAGTGGAACTGCTGATGATGATCAGAACGGAACTCTTCAACGGCGCATAGTTCACGTTTGGCCAATTGTCCTCTTTGCTGTGTTGGTTAAGCAAGTTAGATTTTCAAGATAATCATTTGTTAAGCTCGAGTTCTGATAATGGGATCCATGAGGAATCGAGGGAACTCCTCAAATGTAAAAGGCATATATATAGTGATTTTAGTATTTTCATAAACAAATCAAGCATTCACATTTATATAAGTGATATTTGATGAAATGGAACTGCTGATGATGATCAGAATGGAACTCTTCAACGACGCATAGTTCACGTTTGGCAATTTGTTCTCTTCGTCATATTTGTCAAGGAAACTAGGTTTTCAAGACACATTTTCGTCAAGCTTGAGTTCTGATGGATTCCATGACGAATTGAGGGTACTTAGTCTTCTACCATTATAAACATACTTATAGCCATTTTTATTTCATTTTATGGAATCTAAGAGTGCGCCATCTAAGTATAATGATCTTTCACCGGCCTCCCCCATTGAAGTCGGTTTTTTTAACACAGAACATAGAACACATTCCGATATCCCTCGAATTCGATAGGCATTTACACATTAGTATTGTAAACAAACTGACTTTCGATCCCACCTGACGGGGTCTATTTTACTTGAGGTGAATTTTAAACGGGTTGGCGAAAGCCAAGAGTGGCGATTATGGCATTAACCCCCCATGAAAATGAATGAGGCCTAGGTCCAGCAGTGGACGTCCTTTGGCTGATATGGTGGTGGTGGTGGTGGTGGAATTTCGAACTCCTCCTCTCCTGCCCTTTGGTGACATGTTGTTAGATTTGACTCGACCCCCTCCCTCACCCCTTAAACATTACGTGAGATTTTCAAAATGCATCCACTAATATGTGCTAAATATTATAAACGCGAAAGTTTGTAAGTATGGATGGATGTTTGTTGTTTGAAACTACTGAGTGGATTTTAATAAAACTTTACAATAATATAGCTTATACATCAGAATAACACAAAGGCTACAATTTATAAAGATATTGTGTGAACTGTCCAAATACTAATCCTGCGCAGACGAAGTCGCGGGCACCAGCTAGTATTTTTATATTAAGAGTCCGCAGAAAGCTCGGTTGTCCATACAATCGTAGTTTCGTTCTCATTTTATAAGATGCTAGAATCATTTGAAACTTTGTATACAGAATCCAGTATATCTAGGTCGGAAATTAGTTTGTGTTGCTTGAAATTATACTTAATGGAGAAAAATGAGTACGAAACTACGTTTATATGGAGAATCGAGTTCGGTCGAGCGTACGGGGGACTCTTAAAAACCTTAGCATGGTGTGCCCTCGATCACCTTGGCCTCGATCGAATTTATACAGTGTGTAAGTCTAATACGGGCGATAAATTAAATCGAACATAGTATTCATTAGTGTAATCATGAATTTAAAAGTTTTTTTTAAATTACAGTTCATTAAGACCCCATAATTATTATTTTTAAAATTTCTCAGCAGCAATGTACTGTAAACATGGTTGCGGTACCGAAATGTATACGTCCCTTGCCTACAGCTCGGGCCGCAAAATCTGCGACCTCAGCCTTTCTTTGCTTTACCACCCTAGTTATGAAATGTACTATTGACGATGGTCGTAATATATTTATTATTAAATATGTGTAAAGAGAGTTATAAAATACATATGTATTATATGAATTATATGATGAATAATTAGTAATTATTAATTACCCCCATAGTGACACTTTTATTCTAACTTCTTATTCTTAGTCTTAACTTAAGTGCTAAGTATGCTAATTCCGCCTCTTCAGGGGTTAATATAAGTACATATATAACTGAACTCCGGCGTAAATTCTTAATTGTATTATGTGGTGTATCACATAGTGTACGAGTATCATTGACCGCTAAATTCTATAAACTGAAGACTAAATAATTAAAATATCAGTCTTAAAATAAATTTACCTAATATCAGCAATAATAAAACATGATAAAGATAAGATGTGGGATAGAGTCTCAAATACCTGCGAGGAATTTACATACCAGCATAACCGTGAGCACGGGTACAAAAAGTCCTATCCGTGTTCGAAGGACCAACAACATAAGTCTCTATTCATTGAACGATATTGAGCAGCGATCAAGCGCACACGTCGTGTTTATATCCGTAAATTACTGTTTCCTGATAAGATCTTAAGTCTGTTCAATAAGAACTGTTTCTCATTGGCACGGTAATTTTAGTGCGGTTTACGCCTAGTGTTGATGGCACAGTGCCCGAAAACCTCACAGTGTCCGATCAGACGCGCGCCCGACCCATTGTGCTCTAGTCTAGTTACATATTACTTACTGTTTGTTTCTTTCCCGTCCTTGCACTTGACGTAATTTCATTACCGACTAGAGTGACCATGATAACTCGGATTAATGGGACAGTGCTAAAAAATTTGACAGCTATCTGTTGGAAAGCCGCCTGATTCATGTGTTTATTGGGTCGTCATTTCTTAGTAAATATAAAATTAAGTGATGCTGAGGGTGCTATAAATGTTAGTGATTCGTTAATAGTGAGTGGAAATTATAGTATTTTTTGTTTATGTATCCGGTGATATCTAAAAAAGCGTGGCCACCGCCGTAACTGCGCATCGTAACGTAACAAAGCGTGTGCGCAAGCGAGAGCGACAATGACAACCGTCGCCGATCCATAAATTTCCACAATATCAGCTGATATCTGAGCGTTGACGGAGGCGGTCGCGCCGTGTGCTCTCAGTCATGCCGCGATAGTACGCACAGATGGAAGTGTTGAACGCGTCTCCCTCGCTTCGGCAGCGCGGTGCGAGTGCGAGTGAGAAACATGAGTTAAACCAGTGCCCCAGTGTCATGTCCCCGGAGACCAAGCGGCTGCTACCACCGACCACCGAGACCATCATGACCAAGCCCTTCCCCGTTAGAGGTAAAGCTTTCTGAGACTAAAAATACGCGGCTAGGTATGTGACAGCTGCGCTAGTATTATGTCGTGAGATAAAATGAAATTCGTCTGACTGTATAGCGATTTGGCTTGGCGCTAGACGTTATCCTTTCATCTCGGAATGTAAATATCCATCCATAGATACAACTTTATTTCATTGGTAAACCGGTCCGTGTACAATACTAGTAGACAACCAACGTTTGTTTACGCGCGCAATAAATAGACGTCTGTTCTAATTGTGCGATATTACTTTGTGGCTAACGGTGTGTTAGGGCACGCCTATTGTCCTAAATTTTCATAAATTAAACACCGCAATTATTCAAAGCAGGCCACTTCGCTATTATATTTTTCCCTGTTTAAATGGAAACAATTTTATGACTCTACATAGTACATACTTGCTACTTATATTTATTCACTAATTATAACAACAGAGCGGCACCATACGGGTCCTTATTTACTATTTTGGTACGGAACCTTAAAAACAATACGCTAACGCTTTGTGACCTCTTTATGTTTCAACCTGTAATTGTGTACAATAAAGTGCTTACATACATACATACATACATACAATCAATTCGTTTCTAAAGCATTAAAAAAAATTGAGTAACCAGAATTATAATATTTTTCTTTCACTGAAATTTTGTCATCTAATCAATACATACCTCCAAATACATGGCATATAGTATTATGTACTTAATTAACATTGGTCATCAAGACATATCATTAGCGATATCGAACTGCTTATCGCTCGTAATCTTTAACTAATCCCTAGTAAACTAGAATTATCTCCTTTAAAACTAATTTAAACATTACTCATTCGATTCGAAGCAGGTGACATTGAGTGAACACGATTGATCTGGTTCAATGCTTGACACTAATTTACATTACGTTTGTACGAATTATACTAATCCAATCATTCAATTTAGACCCGATTACCTACCTATTTTGTGGATGACAAATTGGAAATTGCTTGCTGAGTTGTTAATCAGCATGCTTAATCCTAAATTGAGTTATCTATAAGTCGACGTATTGAGTGGGTATCTATCTTCATAAAAGTCACAATTGATTGCTAATCTGTTACATAAGTAAATCCAGTTTAGTTGTTATATACAATTACCTATCGAAATAAACACGGATAGAACGTCTACATTTGGATATGAAGCTTTTTCGTAATAGTAAAATGATTTCCGGTAACTTTAACAAATTGGCCCTATTATGTGTACCTATATGTATGTGTAACTATATGTATGTATGTATGTATGTATTGCTTTATTGTACATAAAACACGGTAAACTGACAAACAAACAAAAATTGGAAGTACAAAGAAATTGGAAGTATATGTGTGTGTAGTACCTATATTTATGTGTATATTTATATATTATATAAGTATATATTCATTTACACGATATATGTATGTATCTATATATTAATTTATGTCGATATTTATTGTGTTAGATATAATTGCTTGCTCGATTGATTTTCTCATACCATCTTTCTCATAACATGTTGTTCAGTATATCTGCCATATAAAATGTCCTCTCAGTTACGCAAAGGTTAGCTGGAAGAGATCCCTTAAAGGGATAAGTTCGCATTTGTACAAACGTCTAAAATTAAGTTTATTTTTCTTTTATGTACTTGATTTGTGCAATAAAGTGTTTACTACTACTACTACTACTATGTGTGACGGTTGCGAGAGAGATTCCTAATTACTCATAATTTAAAATTTCCCTAATTATCTCATTCGATTGCTCATCCAGCTCATCCTGTATAATCTAAACATATGTCTTTACACCTACTTGCATAAATAATATCTTTGCCTAATGTAACTGATCCTAAAAATGTACAGTTCTCTTGAACACTTGTGAGAATCAAATGCACAGACAAAAGACAATTACCGTTATATGAAAAATTCCTAGTCCTTACTAAAGCCTAGGTTTTTAGTAATTGCTTATTTATAGTGCTTCTAAATTAATTACCGCCCCAGGAAATATCTACTGCCAGAGTAAATTAATCGCTTAAACCGAAGAAGGGATACTTTTTGGTTTTATAAATGGAATTTGATAAAACCAAATTAAAACTTCAAGTAGGCCTTGGCTTCAAGTAGGTAGCGAAGTATTTGTGGGTAAAATGATAAAGCCATAAATAATGCGTATATTGGATAAAGCTACCTACTGTTGTGTACTTGAGTTGTATATTATGATCGTGTAACACGCGATTTTTGAGATAACCTTTCGATCGTTGTTACTACAAAGGCTACACTTAATCTACAGATAGGTAATGATATATGGATATGGACTCTGTGTTAGTACCTACACATTTCCCAGTTGCAACTATGTATAAGTAACATAGCTGTGTTACATATTTTTAGGGATCGGTTCCGTAGTAAACAAGGAACCCACAGTTTCTCAATGTCCGGCTTAGCTCAGTAACCGTTACTACTTTGCTTGCTTTTCCCTTTTTTTATTTAGCTATTTGTTTTTAAAGTGGTTATTTTTGTTTAAATCTAGTGCAGCTAAACGGTTGCTACTGGGAATGTGAAAAAAAAAACATGGTAGTACACATTACTAGTTAACGAGTAATAGCCGATCTTAAGAAATTTACTTGGAATATGCAAATCTACGTACAATTTCAATCGATTACTTAGATATGTTGTTAGTTTTGCCGAAAAAAAAAGTTAAAATAAGTTTTCGATATTTTAAGTCCACATCTTTCTTCTAATTCGAACCAAGCACTTTGCTTCATGTTTCATAATGCGCACTTCTAAGGTTTAGAATTCTCTGCCGGCGTCTGTATTTCCGAGTTTATATAACCTAGACCTTTTTAAGGCAAGAGTGAATAGGCATCTTCTGAGTGAGCTCGCTTCAAAAACGGGCGCACATAGGGGTAAATTCCCGATCTACGGGGCCAAAATTATTGTTGCAGTTTTTTGTATTTTTAATGTTTTACGAAGTCGTAGCAACTGTTTCATGATATTTTTTTTATTTATAGGGTCATTTTTAAACGTCTACTAATATGTAAAATTTCGACATCTGCACAAAGGCGGTTTTTTTAAATATAGTTAAATGTGTATAATAATTTATTTCTGAAAAAAATCAGTTGCCATATTATAAGCTATAGTCTCTGCAATGATGTTTTCTTCTTCGCTTCCAGAAAAGCACTCTGGGTTCGGATCTGCAGGCAATAGCAATTCCATTTGAGTAAAATGGCGAATTATTTTTAAAGTATAAAAATAATGATTTGCGGAAGCATGTGGAAGGTTTTTTTTTAATTCTAACAACTACTATAACATACTATTAACAATTCTGCTCGATCTCACCCTATTGTATTACTTACTAACGAGTGAAGTATTTTTTTGCGAAAAATGACGCTCAAAAACAGTCTCTCTTTCAGAGCATTAACCTAGCCTCAAAAACAAATAAATAAAGCATATTTTTACTTTTGCTTATAAATTACTAACCTGCTATTTCGGAATCCATGATTTTTTTCCACTCTTGATCACTTAAAAACAATAAACCAAACCTTCAAAGTTTTGCTTTTCTAAGAGCGCCGAGAACAAGAAACGTACACGAAGTGACACGATCAAATTCCGATAGACGTGAAACAAATTAGAAAGTGCATACGAGGGTTGTTGGGGTTGTTGTTATCTAGCCGCTAAAGGGTCCTCTAACGCAGCTATCTGTTATCGCAGAGGTATTTATTGTTTTGATAAATCGACTTTTGGCCGCGTAGATCGTAAATTTACCCCATAGTGGGGCGGACAGCTACGTAACCTAGATTGTGCGTGGCCCGATACGTTCGTACTCGATACGTACTCGATATATACGATACTCCTTTTTTGTTTATTGCTGGAAATTGAAGAGCGAAGATGATCTTTAATTATTAAATCACTTTTACTCTAGTATATAATTCAAATTTGTCTAATCTTTTACTTTCAAACCAGTGGAAAAAGTTACTGTTTTCTATTTCATATTATTTATAGCTTTACCTACCTATATAATTACGAAAGAAATGTCGGTAATATTTTGAACAATGCAACATAAATACTTAATGTACGTTACTCATAATTTATAATTGTTTATGATATTCTAATTACATATTATAATTTATAATCGAATAAAGCCGGGAATGTCCTGTAGAGATGTACTTCATAGTCACACTAATTACCTATTCATTTTAAAATGTGTTATACAATAAGATTCTGCCATACTTTTTCGGTGCATACTTTTATTGCCGTCTAACGTACTTTTTAACCGACTTCAAGATTTCAAAAGAGGAGGTTATCAATTCGGTTATGTTTTTTTTTTAATGTTTGTTGCTCCATAACTCCGTCATTTCTTAACCGATTTGGAAAATTCTTTTTTTAATTGTAAATATCGATATCCATGTTGGTCCCGTTTTTGTCAAAACGCAGTTCTGATGATGGGATCCATGAGAAATTGAGGGAACTCCTCAAATCTTAAAGGCAAACATATAGTGATTTTTGTGTTTTTATCAACAAATCGAGCATATCATTCATAAAAGTGACATTTGATGAAGTGGAACTGCTGATGATGATCAGATAGGAACTCTTCAACGACGCGTAGTTCAAGTTTGGCGATTTGTTCTCTTCGTTTTGTTTGTCAAGCAAGCAAGATTTTTCCATGATTCCATCAGGAATTCAGGGTACTTAGTCTTCTACCATTATAAACATACTTATAGCCATTTTTATTTTATTGTATGGAATCTAAGAGTGCACCATCTAAGTATAATAATATTTCACGGGCCTCCCCCAATGAAATCGGTTTTTTTTTCTTAAAAATTATTTGCGTAAGTATTTAACTATACCTACTCGTTTTTTATTTATTTATTTATTTACAATAGAAAATTGATACATTGGTATAACGGAAAAGTGTCGTTAAACCCTATCGAGTTTGTATCGACACCGAAATCGTGGACAATATAGTTAATAAGCTTACTGACGAGCTAATTGTATGACACATTGGAAAAAAAGAAAAATTATACTATTATAAAATTGTTGTTACAGTGTGAGTTAAGATGGTTCCAATTCCAATGAACCCCAGACGCGACGGGTTTATATCCTACATATTTTAGGAGTTGCTCGGTGGTACCAGAATATTGCATTGTCACCGAACTCGTACATAAGTATGCAAAATTTCAGTTCAATCGGATTAACTTGCTGTTAACCTAACTAATTGAACAAGTAAGGATTGCAAATTGTGAGGACAACTAACCGACGAGCAGTGCAACTTATAATAAAAAGCTTGTTTAAATATAGAGAATATAGAGATTACAAATGTACATAAACTACCACCACCACCACCATATCAGCCCTAGGACGTCCACTGCTGGACATAGGCCTCCCCCAATTTCATGGGGGGTAAATGCCATAATCGCCACGCTTGGCATGCGGGTTGGCGATCGCGGTACCTCCACCGCACTCTAGGAATGCTGCTGCCCATTCCCCGGCGGTCTTGGTCGTAGTTTTAGGACATACCCGGGTAAAGAACAACTAAATTAAATTAGAGTCAGTAAGTACCTATTTGCTTTCCAACCCTCCGTTCTTAGGATCATTTTTGTAATACTACCTAAAGTTGGAACTCTATTGTTCATTGATTGAACAAGCTTTATTGTAGAACTTCCTCTTGGAAGCTTACAACTGGAATACTGCAAAGGCATTGTTCAGGATCCATAAATAATTAATGATCTTGTTGTACAGTACAGTACAGTAGGTACCTACACCACCACTACCACCATCACAGCCGAAGGACGTCCACTGCTGGACATAGGCCTCCCCCAATTTCATGGGGGTAAATGCCATAATCGCCATTATTGGCATGCGGGTTGGCGATCGCGGTATCTCCAAGGATGCTGCTGCCCATCCCCTGGTGTTCTTAGGTGGCTTAGGCCCGGTGGTAGGTACCTAGACGTTTGTAATGTATGTACATACCGATACATACTATCGAACCCAACCCAACAGTTTAATTTTTATATTTCTCTACTCAAATTAAAAGTTTTAAAAGTACATCATCCTCCTAGCGTTATTCCCAGTACAGTTGCATCCTGAAGGATGCCTGGGGTCCGCTACCTAATACCAAGAATTGGCGTAGGCACTACTTTTTTACGGAAGCGACTGCCATCTGACCTTCCAACCCGAGGGGGAAACTAGACCATATTGGGATTAGGCTTGTCAAGTGAGTGGGCAACTTGACTGTTAGAGGTTCTTAAGCCGCCCGGAGGCCTCTAACTTGGCTTAACGACTGCTATCATAGACAGCAACCGGGATCAACGGCTTAACGTGCCTCCCAAAGCACGGGAGCGCTCAGTTTTAGAAGTACATAATACATATGTCCTTTTAATCAGCAAGGAAGGGACGTCATCATTTTTTTTTGCCCAACATCATTTTGTCCTACTATGATTAAGAGAAACTTCTTTTTCATTTTCATGTGCACATGTTCATGTGTTCAAGTATATCCCTTTTATCAGGAACGGGTATCACCAAATTAAATTAGTTCTTGTTTGATAAAAAAATCGGAAAGGTTTATAGCTATAAAGAAGAGATAAGATAAGAGAGAGTATTTCTTCTTGGTCTGAGACTGAGATGTATTAGCTGTGCGCCGAAAGAGCCGGCGATTACAACCGTGGCCGGTTCTACTCGTACCTTTGATTCATTTGATTGTGCTTTTCCTTTTTTTTTTCTGGAAATCTCACCAAATCTAAAAAATCAGAGACCCGAACCTGTCATCTGCATTCCATATTTGCACACGTCGTGTCAGTCGCAATCATTATACGCGAACTCGCTCGCACCGGTTCGCCGTGATATCCAGATTTGCGCTCGCGTCACTAATCAGCGGCGTTACATAACCGTAACTTCCACATCCTCGTATATCTCTCGCCAGCGTAGATAAAAAGCGATCGTAACACAATGGATTAACATTTAAATTTAAATAAAACGCATAAATATGCTACGAGCTCGTGATTGTGTACGTCAGAACGTAAACAGAGACACGACTCATTAAAGTGTCTACCTCTACAAAAATTATTGCATAAAGTAAATATTGGGTGTTTCAGGTGATTGTCGAACTGTTTGTCCGTTTTATACATTATGAGGGCACGGTAGATAAGTAACGATCATGAACACTTTCGTTTAAGTCGCAGTATGAAATAAATGAAGTTGTTCATCTCTGTGATTGTTTCTGTGCATTCATGAATTATCTACATCTACCCCAAACCCCAACACACCGTCTGTCGTCATAATATGGAATATGTGTCCCCCGCTCGGGCTCGGAGCGCCGGCGCCGGCCGCCGCTGCTGGCGGTGCCGCGCGGGCGCACGCAGCTGGTGCGGGAGGCGCCGATGACGCGAGCGCTGCGTACTCTGAACCTTATAGATGAAGATATAGATTTGTTCTTTTGGCCTTGGAGTGAATTTGCAAGAACCGCGTTGTTTAAAATTTCCTATATTTTGAAGTAATTAAGGTTAGGTTAGACTTTTAAAACTTTTGTAAAAATGTTGCTACAATATCGCAATGGGTTTTTAACCTGTAATGATAATTGTATATACGTGGGAGAAACAAATAAATAAAATAAATAATAATACTCATAACACAAGCCTTATTGAGCTTACTATGGGACTAGTTCGATTTGTGTAAAATACGTCTCACAACATTTATTTATCATGAAAGGAAATTGAAATACAAATTATAATTTTAACTCTAGCACAGAATTTCGTAGGAAAGTGTACAACGCAACGCTTTTAAGTTTGAAGTAGTGAAAATCATCTGAAACGAGAAACGACTGACAAGTCGTACGTTCCGGTTGTGGAATGAGCTCCTTGCCGAGGTTTTCACAAGTAACTACAGTATGGGATTCTTCAAGATTTTTATTGGGTCGGCAACGCGCATGTGACACCCCTGGAGTTGCAGGCGTCCATAGGCTGCGGTGACCTCTTACCATCAGGCGGGCCGTACGCTTGTTTGCCACCGACGTGGTATAAAAAAAAACTTACCAACAAAAAGTATAGTTGTGCAAAAAAAAACATTATTTTACCTGACAATATTATTATTTTTTTAAATCGGTCTCCGCAGCCTATGGGCGCCTGCAACCCCAGGGGTGTCACATCGTGTTGCCGACCCTTTAAAAATTTACATATAACGTGTTATCGGCATATAACAAGGACTTCCCCGACTGCCTGTCTTCCTCCGTCGTCGTCCCTAAATTTATAATTCCTTTTGGCGAACACGAATAAGGAATTTAATAATGTAGATAAGTAATAGGTACCATATACAAAATGGATTACATCAGTAGCGCGTCATCCGTCCTTGGCCTACAAACAGCCGAGTTCTATTTATTATTAGTTTTATTTGGAAGCCAATGTATTCGTCAAGCTATATTTCGATATTTTCGCGTTGCTCAGTGCGCACTCAGTGCTGTTATTATGAGAAGGGTCGAGTTACCAACACAATTACCTAATTTGTGGGGAACTTAATAAAATACTGAAACACAAAGTTCGAGAGGGCTACACTTCCGTTTATGAAACGTCCTCCTTGGGGCCCAATGGTGTGAGTCAAATCAGGACGTGAATTTCTCTTTGAAAATATTCTTCCATCGGTCCCAGTATTCGGCAGCATGAACTAGTTTCACAAGGTTCTCAATGTTGTGTTGCGAACTTCTGAACTTGGTCTGTCAAGTTTGAAGTTGAAACCAGTGAGCAAAATGCAATTTTGCTGCGAGCGTGAAAACGACTTTTCCTGCTTGAAACCAGTGAGCAAAATGCAATATTGCTTTTTTGAAAAAAACTTACTTTTAAATTTTTCATATCGTAGGTTAGCTTCATTAGGTTAACTTCATTCTCTCTATCACTATTCCTTTGCGTTATATTGTTCTCGCCGCTGAGGTGAAAAGTTGTATGTATCACATGAGAGCAAAGATATTTGCATCTCGTGTCTTTGAGTCCCTCGCTACGCTCAAGATTCTAATTTTGAATTACTCGCTACGCTCGTGATTCAATTATAGAATCTTTCGCTCGCTCGGGACTCAACATCAACCCTCGTAGCAAAAATCTACTTTGCTCTCTTGTTGAACAAATAACTATTCTCGATCACGTGTAAGTGTTCAGAGTACTGTTGACAAATTAGTATGATGGGCAGAAATGTACCATATTTGACAAATTAATTCTTACTAGTATTGATAGAATAGTACATTATTGCAGAGACCGGGAAGGGTTTGCCAGCCGAGTATGTTATAGACGGTCGAGTGTTAAGCGAGGCGGCCTAGTAATACGAGGCAGGCAATCCCTGCCTAGATAGTAAACTCTTTCTCTCAAAAAATGCGAGAATATATGAGAATATAATGAATATTATAGGAAGAATCCGTATGGAATTCTAAGGACTCAGTAATAAAAACACGCGCTGCATCAGCAGATTCTATAGTGAAGAGTATATAATATATCTATATATTATACTCTTAGATCTACTACCAAGTCCAACAACTACAGGGGCGCCCAGTATATCTCATTTGACTCAGTTCGCGGTTGAAGTACCAATATCTCGCGGTCGAAGTCAAAGTACAAAACGCTGGTACATATTTGCTTACCAGCGCATTTACCTAGGGCATGCGCGTGAGTCAGCAGTGGGCAGCTGCAATTCATTCACAACGCGACACACCAGCCAGTATAAATCAGCGAAACGCTAGTTCAGGATACGCTGGGACGAGGACAGTTGAGATTTAGACAAACTTTGTGACGAATGATTGCGGCCGCGCACCGCAGCGCGCACGCGCTTCGCACGTGCCAGACACAGTAACAAACAGTTGTAAAGAAAAGAACCGTTTCGCGCTCGACTTTGAAATTTATTGCCTACTTCTGCTACTGTCGTTGCTTTCTTTTCAACCTGTGTGTACCAGACTTCCCTCATTGGTCGAAGGGTATTAGGAACGATAAGCCAAGAAAGAATATAGGTACTTACATCAGAAAAATAAAGGATACATGAAAAAAATCAACTCGGAAAATTTACATTCTTGGAAAACCGCAACGTTTAATCAATGCGCTACCTATTTATTGTTAGGGTAATTAATTGTCGGAGATCAGAGCGTTTTAGGGAAATATAATAAGTAAGTGTACAATAAAAGTACGGTGTTATATGACAGGTACCTACCAACCTCTGCTCTCTTACCCATGACAGATGGGAAGTATTAATATTACTTAACATGACGAGAAACAAATAATTTAGGTTACACAGAAGTCAATCTGTAGCTAGTATTTGTTTGTTCGTTTTCGTAAGCCCAAGTATTGTAATTGTCATTACAATCTTTTCATTTAAGAAACAAAACAGTTTACCAGTCCTAAAGTTGTCAACAGTTGTAATACATTTTAATTAAAAAGGAAATCTAATATAATACAAATAAAAGTCCCTTCCCTGAATTATAATATAACATGAATTAGGGTAATCCTCAACTTAACTCTTCAAGTCCTTATTCATAAAAGAGATAACAGAACTCATGATTCACGTCCCTTAATATCCGCAGATATGAAACAATAAACGAACGCTGTTAACGCCCGCGATAGTGAACGAACGATAATAATTGTCTATGATAAACAAGTTGTGTACTATCTGTAGTTTATCGACCTCGATAAAGTTTAAGTTTAATTTTAGTAGTTAAACTTGGTTGCGTGATTCCTTCGTGCAGCTCCTGCTTGAGTAAATAAAAACAAATTAACTGATAACTTTTATTAGAAACGATTAAATTAACTAATTATATTTTAAATGACTACTTCGAGTGGTTAATAATGTGCGCTTGCTTGACGCCATGCAGTCAGCCGTCGCTAGCACTATTTTCGTAGAAAAATTCAATGCGTTTCAGTACAAGAGGGGATTGACTATCAGGAAGGCGCATTTTCATTGGTCGGTAGCGCCCAGATTCGGGGTGCGGGAGATCACTAAAATGCACGCCACAGCTCCCGCATGCGGGGAGCAGTTTTCATTGGTCATCTAAAGTCGAGTCCAGAATTAGGCGAACTAACTTGACAGTTCATTGTACACTAATGTTGCCACGGTTTGGCTAGTGCTGTTAATATCGATCTATAAAAAGTCTAGGTCATTATTATTTTATTTATTTTATTTTATTTTATTTATTTATTAGGAGAACAAACAGAGTTAAATGTACATAATACTTAATATTAATAAACCGCATAGCAAACATGCATTTAGCTCCTCAACAGTCCTCACTGAGATGTATGGTTAAGTTTACTTATTCTATTTAGTTCACATAAAAATTCAAATCATAACAGCGTGAATGCACAATTCAATATTTTATATGACCAAAGTGATGACTTGGCTTTTACATTAAGCACCTACTTATTTTAAATATTACCTTTATTACCATGTTGCACAAAAGGATATAATATCAAAATAATTGTTTATTTTATTACTTGAGCCTCTCTCAGCTCTCTGAAATTGTTTGAATTATTTGCTTTTTGTATTGTCTTCTGGACGTATTAAAAATATCGACCGAGACGAGGGACTTATTGAACGCGTCGCACATGCGACGCAGCGGCGCTCGTACCCCGGCGTTGGTGCCGCACTTAGGCACGGCGAACAAGGCAACGGAGCGCGCCCCGTGGCGTGGCACTCGGAACCGCATGAGTTGCAGCAGCTCGCTGCTATTATACTGACATCTGCATATATTGTAAAGCACCATGGCATCAGATATTTTACGTCGCGTGGACAATGATGAGACTTTATAGTGCTTTAATAAGTTCTTGTATGACATCTTTTTACCAGTTAGTCTCTTATGCATTATTCTTAGAAATTTCTTTTGTACCATTTCAATGGCGTTAGAATATTTGATATATAAAGGGTTCCATATTACCGACGCATATTCAAGTTGAGGCCTTACCAACGCTTTATAAAGTATTAAGTATGTATTAGACTTTTTAAATACCTTGGCCGACCTAATAACAAAACCTAACATCTGGTAAGCTTTACGGACAATTTTATCTATATGGGCGCTAAAATGTAGTTTTTCGTCATACGTCACGCCAAGATCCCTAGCTTTTTGTACCTTCGTTATTAGTGTTTGACCCAATTTATAGTTGAAATTAGTGACGTTTTTCTTATTTTTCGTAAAAGTGATTTTCAAACATTTATCTGCCGCTAACTGCAACTTGTTTTGTTCACAGTATTCATAAAATCTGTCTAAATCTTTTTGAATCAATATGCTATCGCTTACGGTTTTTATTCCTCTGTAAATTTTTAGGTCGTCCGCAAATAATAAGACACTACAGTTTTGAAAGCACTTTTTGACATCATTTATAAAAATATTGTACAGCAAAGGCCCCAGGATTGAGCCTTGTATTACCCCAGACGTTACATTAGCCAAATTGTGTTTGGAATCAAACTAATAATTTTACTAAGCTAAATAATAATAATATAAATTGATTGGAATTAAAAATACATCGAACATCATTTTGGACATCGTTAAGGACGCTGTCCGCCATTTTGTTTTGTTGACAGTTCGGACCACTGGCCAAACAAAGCAGGCCATTCGGCTTTCGACAATACTTACACGACAATTACTTGATAAAATATAAATAAAATCGGATTTATAGAAGACACAAGGTTATTTCGACATATTTGTGTCGACTTAAACCTATCACTCTTTATTTTTTCCTATGTCTGGCAACATTTTCGGCTGTCAAGTTATATCGCCTAATTCTGGACTCGATTTTAGTTGGTCAATAATGTCGATATATACCATGCTGCATAGGTAGTCATTAGGGCCCTGCTCTCCGCATTGCGGGCGCTATAGTATAACTATGTGTTTTGGAAATCTCCCGAACCCCCCATGCTGCAGGTGCTAACGACCAGCCTGATTTCCATAGCGATTTATATACCCGATTAAGAAGACTGATGATTTTATTAGTCGTCGTATGTACCGCATGCAGGGAGCATCCGCATGTATTATCGATGTAAATAATGTATTCTTTGCGGTTTTTAATGTCATACGCTTAAAGAAAATAAATCGAGGATGGAATAAAATAAAGGATGACCCCCACTAGACCGTTCCGTTTTGATATCCTAAAACACCATGCGTACGTGGATACCGCGGTGGCGCGTTATGCGGGAGGTGGTAATAACGCTCGCCCCGCCCCTGCGTTGAGACGCCGAGAAAAACTTACGCGTCAAAAAAACGATTTTTTGATGAAAGCTAGTAAATAGACATAAGCTGCAAATTTTCCTTCATTCACGGGGTACTCCCGGTTCGTAAACATTTTGTATGTCACGTTTGCGGTCGCGCGTCTTTACGAAAGATACAGCACGGAAGTGCACGACCGGTCATGCGGACATATGCTTGCGATGGTGGGACGAATTTGCAATTAGTGATTATATGCTCAGTGTTTGCAATTTTGGGCGAGATAAGATAGGTGAGCGCGCCCCTCCCCCCGCACCGCTAACGCCGAGCGTCATTCAGCTCCCGATTATCCACACGTTACTAATTATTTATTCGGACAGCACATTTAACTGTGGAAATTTTACCCATGTATTTTTTTAGCAATGGCATCTTTTATCGATAGCTAATGCCTGGGAAAGAAATTGTGGAATGGTATCCAAGAGGAAATACAAGAAAAAGAGGGAGACCTAATCTTAGATGGTCAGATGAAGGAGGAGGATATCTGGCTGCAAAAAGCAAGAGATCGTGACAAATGGAAAGCTCTAGAAGAGGCCTTTGTCAAGGGACAAGTTGAGGTTGTCGATGGAGAAGAGTAAAAATAAAATCTTTTAACTAGATAAATAAAATAATAGATAAATGTATAAGCATAGATAATAAGAAAAATGTAACTTCAGCAATAAAGGCTATTTTATTTTTATTTTATAATGCCTGGTAAAAATTTGAACAGTCAATAAAATTTCACCCTACTAATAAGGTTCATAAGTTTAGTGATAGACCAATTGCTTGGCTATATAGCTACAGTGGCAATCTTTGGGGGAGGCCTATGTCCCGCAGAGGACGTCCTTCGGCTAATATGATGATGATGATAGCTAGAATAGCTACAGTTAGCCTACTCAGCTCATATATCGCAGTTCATGCGGGTCACCAATATTGAGTTCACTACCGGGGTGTGCTGTGGTGAGTAATAAAATGTGTCCTTTATATTAGAATTATTATTTATTATATTCATGAAAACGTACTACGCACTAGGATTACTAGGAATCCCAGTAGCGACTGCCGTCGACGGGAACCCCCGGCCAGTGGGCTGGCGTTATGCATATACCAGTACGCACGCACTGCGATATGAACTGAGTAGGCAAACTGTCACTATAGCATTCCATACAACACAACACCAATACAACACATTAAATAATTTAAACCTTAGTACCGGACTACCAGTGTAGAGCACTCAGTGGCAGTTCTGTCCACTCTCTACAGGAACTTGTAAGCTCGGATGGTAGTTAAAACCGGTTCCTGTGATTATCGCACCCGAAACATTAGCTGGTATGGAGCATAGTTGAATCAGCAGACAGCGTGGGTTCGCGCGATGCGCCATTTCCGCTATGCTGTCATAGCGGGTATAGCTGGTCTGTGCATTCACCAAGATAGGCCGATAAAGGAAATAACTGGACTGCAAGAGCTATATACTCGTAGTAGAGCATCACATAGTAGACCAAGGTATTATGTGAGATCACCTATCCCATTCCAGGGAATTACTCAAAGTACTCAAAGGTCGTAACAGTTTAAAGAATTGGCAGGGTTCGCAAACAGGTTATATGACAAGACACGTGTATCACTCACAATGGTACAATGTGTCGAAATAGCGAGAATTGGCGAACAATAGAATCGTTAAGCCGTTAAGGATCCCAACAAACATTAGGTAATTTAAGTACTACTTATAGATATATTCTCAAGAATCTGTTGAGCTGTCGACAGCTTACCGTAGAAGTAACAATTTAAAATTCATGCCTGGATATCCAAAACGGGTAGGTAGGTAGGCAGAAGTCATGAATATCAACTTTTTCTGCCACTTGTACTGACTTGTAGCACGATAAAGACGGAGAAAATGTGATACATTGCTAGCCCATGGCCTAAACACACTTGAGTCCCCCCACCCACGGAAAGAAAGGAGAAAGGGGTGCTCTTCTAAGGCACCTGCCTAAGGGAGCCTAAATACCAACTGAGAAAATAATCAAGGGAAAGATGAAGTTTTGGTGCCGCCCTGCCTTTTGATTGACGTGAAATGAATCGCTCCCCCCACTGAACTACTATGTACAGTCAGCTGCAGAGAAACGTGACAGCTGCATAGAAGTTTGTATGCAGGGGGGGGGTCAAGTTTCTCTGCAGCTGACTGTAGGTACGTTAGTACATTACCTATACCTCAATGGCTCCATCAGCGGCTAGTGCCGGTGCTGATTACCATGACCTGAGCCTAAGTAGCCCGAAGCACTTGTATTTTACGAGCATTGTAACGCTAGGTCAACTAGGTAATTTCATTATGGTAAATTAAAGTGTTAAATAATTGACCAAGGGTCTATATACCTAAGCTACAAAGCCTTTAGATTCGTGTATGAAACCCTAATCAAGTAACCATCATACGCGGTTGCGAAGCAAGTGCAGTCAGGTAAGAAAGTGTTCAAACACTTTTGAACCTTAATCGATTAAAAATAAAGTCGAAAGTGGTACATTAGGAACCTACGAGTATTACTGTACATCTTCACTTAATAGTACATTACGATACAAGGGTTGTAAAACAAAGAAAGGACGATATCGCAGATGTTTGAGGGTCATGAATATGCGAGAGAGGGCTTTCTGTTTTACGACCCGTGTTTTGTACACAATTTTACGTCACCACTTAGCCAAAAAATGGGTTTTCCCGGACGCGCAGCACTTTTTGGCAAGATGTGGGGTAAATTATATTTGATTGATTCCGAAATTTTATCCTTGAGCCCCATACCCGCCCCTCCTGGATGCTCGTGCTTTCAACTGATTAATAATTTAGCCAAATTCATAAAGGATTACTCCGTAGCAGGAATGCTTGATATCCGGGGCGACTGCTTATCTCCCATATATTTATGACTGGATTCACGGTCTACTGTATGGGACTGGAATGCTAACTGAAATTGATGTGAACGGGGTAGCCGAAAGTAACCTGCAACCAGAATTCCAGCCCAACCCAGACTCCGAGTTCCTACTTCACCTAAATTGTTTGCAATGCTTTTATTGCGATGTTAAAAAAGTAACTAAGTATTTAGTTAGTAGTTTAATTTAACTGCTCCAAGGAGGAGGCCTATGTCCAGCAGTGGACGTCCTTTGGCTGATATGGTGGTGTTGGTTAATTTATGTGGTTATGTGCGTATTATTAATGACGCCTAGACCGCACCATCGGCAAACAATTACGCTGAGTAGAAAAGTCGATAACGATGTAAACAAGGAGAAAGAAGCTAAGTATCAGAAACGCCTCAGCACGGCTAGGACAAGACAGCGCGCGAGATAGAATATCCGTCTCTTTCCGTTTGTACCTGAGTAGATAGAGTCGGATAGTCTATCTCGCGCGCGATATAGCTCGCGCGCCGTCTTGTGCTAGCCGTGCAGTAATCACTTTTAATTCACAGTTACGGTTACGCTACACGTAATAGTGTTTAACCATTGGGTACAAAGCAATTATTCTTCGTAGATTCTTTATGTATGTAAGATTTCAAGCTAACAAGTTCATTAACATTAGAATTACTGAATTACCTACTGTTCAAAACGGGGTATTTTTTTATTAAACATGGGATTGCTCTTGGCCAGCATCTGGCCAGGGGGCAAAGATGAGGCCGACGATGAAGCGAGCTCACCCAGAAGATGCTTTTTCACTCGTGCCTTGAAAAGGTCTAGATTATATGAACTTGGAAATACAGACGCCGGCAGAGAATTCCAAACCTTAGAAGTACGCATTATGAAAGATGAAGCAAAGCGCTTGGTTCATTTACCATGTATGTTATATTTGTTGGGTTCCCGATATTTTGGCGCTGTTGCAAGCAGGCGCGGATCCAGCCCTCGAGAAAAGCTGTGGGCACAGCCACGCGAAAATCGGCCAAGTGTGAGTCGGAGTACGAACTCGTTCATGAACAATTATTGACTCATGAACGACTTTTGAATTTGATTACTTATATTCTTTTCCTACGCATCAGGACTTTGGCCTTAGGAATGGAATTAATCATTGGAGGAAGTCAGACCCGATTTCGTCCAATTAAATAGTCAAACAGTTTCGATTAAATTCCAAACCAATTTCAATATTATAATTTTTTCTTTTCTAATAGCCAGTAAGCCAATAGGCCCTAGACTGGGAAAATATGTATCTTGACGCTGTCTCGGGAGTCGTAAGTATGACCAGCAAGTGAGATGCACCAGGTGAGACTTAATTAGGCTACCAATACCATTACAACTAGTGGCTCCGTGAGCTCTAACTGACGTGCTGCGATATTTATATACATGGTAAATACCACGTTTCGAACATTAATTCTAATCTTTATGTATGTGATTGTGAGGTGATGAGTTTATTAATCTAAAGTCTCGATTAGGTTCTTTGTATTTGCGTCGCATTCGGTATGTTTGCTCTTTATTAGGTATGTGATTTTGTATTCCTAATAGTGGTTAGTAAGGTGAGTAAGTCGCCAGAGCTCCCGAGGATGCGCTGTGTTGAGGGTGAGGGACCTGCATATGTCTCTAGCTGTCAACTCACCGAATCCTTTAGTCGATAAAGGGTTGGCAATGCGCATGTGACTCGCAAGCATCTATAGGCGTAGGCGTAAGGTTATGGTGTATGCTTGTCATTAGACAAAAGCATAGTTGCTACCATCGTTGGTATAAAAGTATCTTAACTCTCGCGTTCTTGTTAGGTTTCCGAGCTGCTAAATATAAAAGTCTGTAGAAGCCGAGAAGGTATATGTCGTAATCATTAGCTAAATCGGATTTCGGTTTATCGGAAGACCTAGACCTAGAATATTAACGGATTCGCGGACAGCTGTGCAACAAATACAGCTAGTGTACTTTTTCTAACGTTAGGTAAATGCCGGTATGCCGTCCGATAGAGTGACCTAGACGGGATTGAGAGTGCGGTCTCAGGTTTTGAGCCAAACTCTCAAGAGCCCTCGAATACTTGTTCCGCCAGGGCTCTTCCGCCGAAACTAAGCTAAGCGGTGAGAGGTTCGACACTAGTGCTGAGTGCGGCAAGCTGTAACTTATCCGAACCATCCCAAAGGTGACTACAATACTCCATGCAAGATCGGACTTGGGCTTTGTATAAAGAGAGAAGCTGCCGAGACGTGAAATATCGCTCGACAGACTACTACTACTACGCTACTTCGAGACCATTCTTGGTGTTTTATCCGTGTGCCTCAACAATCGGCATTGTAGCTATAGTATACCTACTACTACTACCTAGTGGAATATGATATTAGTTTCTGAAGAAGACTGTTAATTGGCATGTCTCATCTTCATTTATTTATTTTCATTTCCCATGTATACGTATGTATTCGTACACAGAGATAAACTTATGTCCGTCAGTAATTACAATGTTTCTTATCGCTAATCATTACCATTAATAATTAATACTAATCAGTTACACAATGTCAATTTTCCAAACATCCTTGTTAGCTAAATAATCTGAGATTTTATAGTAAGATTTCTGAATTGGTTTTTCTGTAACAACCTTTTTAAAATTAAAAATACTTCGAAAGTAGTCAACGAAATATTCAACGAGCGGCAATCGGTGCCAACATTGCCGCACAAATGGCGCCCGATATTATAATCACATTTCATTAGACGTAACAGATTTACGTAAGTGAATCTGCACTCCATTACTCTAAAAGATGCTCTCACACATAGTAACTGGCATGCCCAATCTTTACCAAAAAGGGCTCGATCATTAAGAACTCGAGCGCAACATCTGCGTATAGTTTACGTCCGACGTAAAGAAAGCGGTTGTCCCTCTCAGTCCCTCACTTGTAAACTTATGTACTATAGAGAATGTATTCGGCTAAGTTGTCTAGCCAAACAAATAGAACAGCATAGCTTTAAATTTAAAATGAATGAAAATTCCCGTTTACCAACAAGAATGAAGGTTTGCCGGGGGTGGCTTTTTGGGGGTAGCGAGCAGAGCAGCCGGCCGGGGCCTCGTTCTTGCAGGGGCCTCGCGTACCTGCGCAACTACCCGCGAAATATATCATCTACTAATAGTAAAAAGATAAGGGCCTCGCCAAAATCTACGCGCCCAGAGCCTCGACAATGTTTAATTAGCAAGGGCGGCCCCAGAGGATTGCTGTCAGAATAGGAAAATGTATGAGCCATAGTAAGTCATCATCATCATCATCATATCAGCCAAAAGACGTCCACTGCAGGACAAAGGCCTCCCCCAAGAATATTCACAGTGACCGGTCCTGCACCGCTCTCATCCAACGGGTTGCCGCGATCTTGACCATCATCACTATCATCAGTCCACCTTGTTGGCGGCCTGGGCGTGGTGGGCATGCTGCGTCTTCCGGTGCGTGGTCACATGTCAACACAGTAATAATATGAGCAACCTATCTTGCTAGCATGGCTGAACGTTTCTGAACAATCACATTCCGCACCGCGTGTTGTTTACCGACGCCGCCGTGTCAAGAGGCGTGAATGAAAGGAGTGGATGTGCTAATTTTACTACGTAGCTCCCTTGACATTGCTCTGAAAGTTTGAACACGTAACGTCAGATTCGCTGACACACGTAGGTCACTTATTACATAATAATAAATAACAATAATAAATATTGGGGGACAATCTTACACAAATCGATCTAGTCCCAATCCCAAACTAAGCAAAACTTGTACTATGGGTACTAGATGACGATATACATACCCATATAGATAAATACATAGAATACATCCAAGACCCATGAACAAATATCCGTGCTAAATGCACAAATAATGCCCTGACCGGGATTCGAACCCGGGACCTCTAGCTTCGGAGGCAGTGTCACTACCAACTAGGTTAAACAGGCCGTCAGGTATTACATTTTTTTTTCACCTCTTTGGTGCCAAACAAGCGTTACTGCCCGCCGCGCCTGATGGTCAGCGGTCATCGCGGCCTGTGGACGCCTGCAACAACCATCATGGGTGTCATATGCACAATATAGTACGTACGTAAAAAGGTGTATCGTCTTTATTAAATTAGTATATAATTGAGGATTGCAGTATGTTTAATTTATTTCGTGTAATTAAATCGTAGGTATACATCTCATGTTTAGATGGGAGATCTCAGTTTATTTTTTGCTTTACTCAAGTATAGGTTTTTGGAGACTGTTCTTTTTTCTTTAAAAATAATTTATTAAAACTTTTTGGTGAATAATTGCCGGAGTGCTTCTCGTGACAAATTCAATAAGCCTAAACACGCCAAAGCTATATATTTGTACACATCATTTTACAATCATCAGAGTAATGAACTTTAAAATGAGAAAAAATAAATCCGGCCACAGATTTTTTTTTTGGCCACGTGGTCAAACTTCTCATTTAATAACGTATATAATATAAGCATCGGGAAAATCAGATAGCCTCTAATAAACTAATTCATCTTCTTTACAACGCCAACTAAAAATGATAAAGAAAGCGTCAAGATCAACAATTATTTTTACTTGTCCTTCTGATTTATACCACCACCACCACCACCATATCAGCCCTAGGACGTCCACTGCTGGACATAGGCCTCCCCCAATTTCATGGGGGGTAAATGCCATAATCGCCACGCTTGGCATGCGGGTTGGCGATCGCAGTATCTCCACCGCACTCTAGGAATGCTGCTGCCCATTCCCCGGTGGTCTTGGTCGTAGTTTAAGGACATACCCGGGTCCCTGATTTATACATTGCCAACACTGACCACTTATTGCCAACTAATTTACTAACTCGGCCACGGAATTTACAACTCATCACCATTTTACGTTTTACAGCTTCAATACAAGCTCCTTATAAATTATATATTCAAGCTTCAATAGACAACATCATAATATTATAACTTGATTTTAAAACGATTTTTCAAGAATTAAAGAGCAATCTTTTGTCCATTTTTAGGGTTCCGTAGTCAACTAGGAACCCTTATAGTTTCGCCATGTCTGTCCGTCCGTCTGTCCGTCCGTCTGTCCGTCCGTCCGCGGATAATCTCAGTGACCGTTAGCACTAGAAAGCTGAAATTTGGTACTAATATGTATATCAATTACGCCGACAAAGTGGTAAAATAAAAAGTGGAAAAAAATATTTTATTAGGGTACCTCCCCTATACGTAAAGTGGGGAATGATTTTTTTTTTCATTTTAACCCTAACGTGTGATATATTGTTAGATAGGTATTTAAAAATAAATAGGGGTTTACTAAAATATTTTTTTTATAATGTTAATATTTTCGGAAATAATCTCCCTCTAACTTTTGAACCATAAGTTTTAAAAATATGAAAAAAATCTCAAAAGTAGAACTTTATAAAAACTTTGTAGGAAAATTATTTTGAACTTGATAGGTTGAATAGTTTTTGTAATTTTTTCAAAAAAAAAATGTGACGGACGGAAAACTACGGAACCCTACACTGAGCGTGGCCCGACACGCTCTTGGCCGGTTTTTTCTAATACTTTGAACCAAAAATCCTAATTTGCGACGCTGCGAAAGGAAAAAAACGCATTTCGTGAAGTGTTTGAAGAAGAAACGATTGTGAAAATGTGCTGGACTCACGCGGTTGAGGCGTGGTAAAGGGTACACGCAGGACTTACAAAAAAAAAACATTGTCGCGATGTCATATTGACACTATATTTTTGTGTTTGCGTCTTATAGAATACGTTAAAAATAAACATTGTTTTATTTGAAAAACTCTAATCTTTTCTTAAATTAATAATTACCGAGATATGGGACTCCGAATACCGATCATTACACACCCGTATTTATGACGCATCGGGTGATTAGATATTTATGACGTTTTGGCTTTTCTTTTAGACCGGCATCTGCCTGTTCTACTCTAAGGCAGGTTCGTGTAGGTACGACGACGAGCGAAGCGAGGAGGTGTGTTAGGTGTACTGCGACCCTACAGCGCGCGAGCCGAGCGTGCCGCGGTAGCGGCCGGCGAAGCGCCAGAACCGACTTTCTCTTTTTTATTGGAAACGGAGCCCAGGTGACCGTGTTGTGACAGACACGGAAGGGCGGAAGGGCTGCTCTTTCCGCAGCGCCGGAGCTAAGGCGGAGTCAGACTGCGGAGGTCGAAGGTTCGCGGAGTAGGCCCGAGAGGCCGAAGAAGCGGACCTTCGGGCGAAGCTCAGAAATATGTATACGGTCAAAGTGTTCAAAATTATGTATACGGCCAAAGTAAAAATATGTATACAAATTTTCCAAGTTTACAATTTATGTAATTTGCACCTTTCGTCACAAAAAATCTAACCCCCTTATTCATATTTTCATAAAACTTAACAAACCTCTGTTAACAAAAAAGTTGTTTTGTCCCTTTCTCACAAACATAAATGTCAAAGTGACAGATAAGGACAAACCAACTTTAGCGGCTTGTTAACTAATAGAGGCTTGATGGACGTTTATGAATAAGGGGGTAAGTCTTTAAACTGCTCCCTTTGGTACACCCGGACCGAAGATAATGGTGCACTGTAATAAGCTACATCTCTTAAAGTGTTTTCTGCTGCTTCGGAGTTGTTTCTGAAGAAATGAAAATAGTGGCTTTAATATACTATTTGATAATAATTTTAGGTAAATTTAACGATCGATTAATGTAGGATAACTTACATTTTAAACATACTAAATTATACAATTACTATTTTGGTGTTATATATTAATATTTTATAAGTTTGCTATTTGAATGCATGCCACAAATTTAGATGCTAAAAAATAACCACTATGCTAAGTTATATTTACAGTGGCTTACATAGAAGATACAGATAACTAGTGGCTGAGATACTATTATTCAGACGCGCGTTGGTTGTGGCCGACTTAGTAATTTAGAAGGTAACTTATATTTTCTGAGGCGAATAATGCTATTAAAAAAAAGCTTGTTTAATTAGTATAGTACCCCTTTAAAATTGACTTCGTCATAGTCTTCGCTAAACTATCTTGACTGAAATATGTTAGCGCCGTACCCATGAGACACTTTTGGATGACCATCCGTGGTCTCCTTCGTCAGTTCCCATTATCCAAATGCTACTTTCTGAATGCAAACGCTTGGTTTGTTACCGAAAATACTAAAACCGCTATATGTTTGAGTTCCCTCGATACCTCATACATAGATCCCATCATCATTCATCAGAACCGGACGTGGTAACAATGGGACCAATCTGGAAGCATATATGCAACGAAGAAATATTTTTCAGATCGGTTCATAATTGCCGGAGTAATCACGTAACAGACACACAAACAAAAAATATACAGACGAATAGGGAACCTCCTGTTTTTGAAGTTGGTTAAAAAAACTAGTTTCGCAATACCTATGCCACTCCATATAATTTATATGTAAAAATATGTACGGTCGGCCTCACAAGGGCCTGAACACCTAAGCAAAAAAGTTTTTTTTTTTGTTATTTATGTAACGTTTTGACATTTGGTTTTGCGCGAAAATTGACGTAGGCCGCCAGGCCGCCACCGCAGGCCGCGCCAGTGTTTTGTTGTTGCCTGTCAAGCGGCCTGCGGCCAGCCGCCACCGTAGGCCGCTCCTACTGTTTGTGACACGCTTTAACATCATGTTTAAACTGTCATACTAAATGTCTAACGGGTGAAAGCGACAAAGTCCCAAAGAGTCCAGCTACTTATGAGGCCGACTGTACCTATACAAATAGGCAAATCGTTTGTAATTGAAAATAATGTTAGAATGCAATAGGTATAAGCGCATACAAGTAGGTACATTGTATCGTCCTAACGACTCGATCGACCTAAAGTAACATGCAAATAACTGCATAGTTATGACTAGGTAGTCGACTTGTGATGAATAAAGTTGGCGAGTTATCGTTCAGGTAGGGTTATCGGAGCAGCCCCCAGTTATGAGCAGTCAAGTGCCGGCTGATAAGGACTGACGCACTCAGCCCACTCGCTCTCCTAGTGATACATCAATTTTGCTATTCTGCTCGATACATTTCCATTGTTTTATAAGTGCGCGAATTGAGACTTTTGAACGTAACGTGTATAATGGCCTGTTTACACATTGCGAAGTGCAAGTGCGAAATCAATACAATTGCTGTCAAGTGACAAGTAACAAATGTATGAACTTCGCAGTTGCACTTCACAATGTGATGTCGTAGTGATTATATTCTCTTTGTGTGATGTGACACATTGAATGGTTGAATGTGTAAACAAGCCATAATGCTGGCACTTCACTAGGGGTTGCGTGTTCTCGTTGTGTATTCGTCTCCCTTTCTTTTATGATATTATTAAATGAAACAGACGCAGAATATTTGCACGAATATACCCTAAGTCACAGTATACATATCCCAAGTGTTGTTGCAGCATCGCACTAGCGAAATATAGTTGTTTTTTACTTACAGACGTAGAAAGAGGATAATATAGAACGAGCCCTAGCGTATCACCGAAAGGGCTGGAAGATAATTTGACTGTTCCTCTGGGGATACCACATGAAGAATATTCTCCCCATTTATATTGACAGAAGTAGGTTGATATTAAGTCCGAAATCTTCAAAATAAACTTTAAATAAATATTAGGGGACAGTAGAAAATCCTCCGACCAAGAAGAACAGATAGACGGAGCATTACAATCTAGTGACGCCATTTTAATAAATATGCCCAGCGGTAGTGTGCAGTGCCTGCGTAACCATGTGTTTTTTATTGGTAATTGTTAAAAATCAGTTTGATGAGGTTTGTCGTAATGCTTCTTCTTTTTTCTTTCCTGAGGAACAATCATACACAAATCGACCAAGACCCATATTAAGCTTAATTGGTCAATTACAACTTACAACCTGGAGACGCAGCTATATAACAAGGAGAAAACAGTAATCTAATTCAATATATTCAATAATCTTATACACAGTCTTAACAAACGTGTTAGTAATTTACTATACTTCTCAATATAGTCAAGTTACCATAACTTCATGGTGCCCAGCGAATAGAAGTTTATTTTACCCAAAATGTTATACTGTTTTTCACGTTAGAAGAGTCCGCTGACAGCTGTCAACCCAGTACAAATTATGTCATTATACGTCAAAAATGACTCGTCATTATACGTCACCGGACTCTTCTAACGTGAAAAACAGTATAGGTAATCCAGTCCGAAGGTTATAAATTGCAAAGTTATCATTTATTCGCGATTATCTTAACCTTTTGGATGCCAACTACGCATATATCCGTACCATCAGTTCAACGACGACGACGAATATATCGGTCACGGCGTGCAGTGCGATATCAACCTAAATATATTTCAACAGGGCTCAACTTCGTGTTTGACATTTCGTGTGAGTGCCAGCTTTTGTATTTGACAGAGCGTTGAAAAGGTTAATGATTGATGTTAGTTAAGTTTTTGAAAAGATTTTGCACTAATTGAGGTGAATGCATTTTTAATAACTAAATTACTAACACGTTTGTTAAGACTGTGTATAAGATTATTGAATATATTGAATTAGATTACTGTTTTCTCCTTTTTATATAGCTGCGTCTCCAGGTTGTAAGTTGTAATTGACCAATTAAGCTTAATATGGGTCTTGGTCGATTTGTGTATGATTGTTCCTCAGGAAAGAAGAAAGAAAGAAGGAGCATTACGACAAACCTGATCAAACCGATTTTTAACAATTACCAATAAAAAACATACGGCTACGCATGCACTGCACACTACCGCTGGGCATATTTATTAAAATGGCGTCAATAGATTGTAATGCTTCGTCTATCTGTTCTTCTTGGTCGGAGGATTTTCTACTGTCCCCTAATATTTATTTAAAGTTTATTTTGAAGATTTCGGACTCAATAACAACCTACTTCTGTCAAAATAAATGGGGAGAATATTCTTCATGTGGTATCCCCAAAGGAACTGTCAAATTGCCTTCCAGCCCTTTCGGTGATACGCTAGGGCTCGTTCTATATTATCCTCTTTCTACGAGCAATCGGCCTCGATTGTCAAATCGATGACTTGACGTGACGTGACAGCATGAATTGTCTGCTATTTCTACGTTGAAATACCGCTCCGTTGTACGTACTTTAAATATTTCACCCATAATTTAATTTTTTTAGTCGCAATAAAACTATAAGCTCGCCGTTAAGGTACACAAATTTAAATATTGCTTTGGATAATTTTTGAGTACGCTAAGATTATATTGAGTAAACGCAAGCAAGTATTGATAAGACTGTTTTCCTTTCTTTCGGATAAACTAACCGTTGCGTAAAACGTAATAATGGTAGGTATAGATCATCATTTAAAAAATTGATATGTCAGTGTAGTGTAGAGAGATGACAGCTAAAATAGTCTACGATTTTATAGCCCGTATAGTAGTCTTCAACACGGGTCTAAATAAAAAAATATTGAATTAATTTAGTATTGAATAAAAATAAGTGATAAACTAATCAGCCTCACGGCCATGGATTCAGATGATAACCGCGCAGAAGGCTGGAAATATCTTAATAAGCAATTTTTTGGTGACGGTTAGTACATCTTTTTTATTCCTTTCTGAATTAAGGAGATATAAATATATGTTATCTTTACCAGTAAATTCATTTAATGTGGTTGATAACCTCTAAGGTTTCTGCCGATATATATAGAACTGATGTATTGCTCATAGTTCCGAAGATTATGTTTTTCGTAATGAAATGTTTAGGTAATAATGATTGATGAATGATAATGTTAACGAGCCATCTTGATGGGTTGAGGTTAATAAATGAGCGAGTTATCGCGGCATGTCAGTAAGGAATAAGAATAATATTAGTTTTTAATATACAGAACACTGTTTAGCATTTGACCTGTTTCTTATTAGAAGCATTTCCAGTCAAATGGCATTTTCCCATAGCAATATGTATTTATTTGCACTTAGGACCTAGTTTACAAACAGAAACAATTAAAGCAAGAAATGTAAAATAATCTATTATAACCTGTGTGTATGATGTTTGTAGAACCATGTCTGCTAATAAATATATATCATTTAAAGCTTAAACCTAATATATTTGAATCCTTGTCTTCCCTTCAGTGGCAGCTATGTACAATATTTGCAACCACAATTTTTCCAAAACCTGGAATTAATAAACTTAAATGGATACCTATATACTTTTGCACCTAAATTGTAATTAAGTTGCATTTCAACTGTTAATGCTATGTTTGAAACTTTTAATGCATCAAAATTTGTGGCAATAATTAGTTTTAATTTAAAGCTGCTGAGATCAATGTTAAATATATCATCCTATAGAAACTTGTCAGACTTTTCAATACATTTTAATAAAAACCATTTAGTATTACTGATGGTTTAGTTTGAAAAACATTTGTAATATTTGTTTGTTCGTTAACCGATTTCAAAAAAGGAGGTGGTTCTCAATTCACCTGTATTTTATTTATAATTTTTTAAATGTTTGTTTTTTTTTTATTTGAAAGCTAGTGCTTCCCATGTGGTCCCATATTAATTTGGTCCAGTTCTGAAAATAGCATCCCATCAAAAACATAAATGTGAAAATGGCAGCCAAGTGCACCGATAAAAGATTTGAGATCTAAATGGGCGCCAAGTTCCGTAGATTACCTATCTGAAAAGTTGCCAAGTTTGGCAGTAAAATGCTGTTTTTTGGAATTTAATATCTCAATATCTAATCAACCTATATTTATGAAATTTGGGGTTCTAGTTGTTCCAAAGGATCTTAATATATGTACCAAATTTCATGTTTTTATGTAAGATAGACTTGAAGTTATTGGGGGGTCAAAAGTGGCTCCAAACGGTTCGTGTAATATAACACACGGCTGCTGTCCGCCAGTTCCTGGGGTGAACTTGGCTGGACACGCTGCCGCGTGTCTAGATCCATGAGAAAACCATATGTAATAGGTATACTAGCTAACTTTGAATAAATATCTTATTATTATTATTATGTCTTAAATTTGCATTAAGTATGTGTGCAACAAATGGACGAATAACTCGGTTGAAGTCGCAAGTAACCCCCCCTAGCTGTTTTGTATGTAAACAAAAATGTGGTGCTTTCTGTCCAATAAATTATTAACAAGTGCGGCTCCCGACAATATCTTTAGCTACTATATGGCCCTTGGCCACTTAAAGGTTGCCAACCCCTGCTGTAGTAGAATAAGAAAACCACAACATGAATAATAAATAATGAATAATAAATAATTAAAACTAATTTCTTAATTACCTTTGTCAGTCGAGCCCCCATCTCATAACTCAATGAGGAGAGCCAGTTAAAAAGAGAATGTGTTACTCGTAAAGTAGCCTTTGATGTTGTGTCAACTATAAAATTTAAAATTAAATTGGATATTTCTAGCTGATTTCTAGTGCCAGAAAAGCCATTGAAAATTGTCAAATATTTAAGGTTTCATCTACAATAATGAATCTTTCTAGATACCTATTTTCTATTTCATTTATGAGTTTCTTAATTTGTTTGCAGGTGAACGTGCAAACTATGTGAACATTCCCCATGTGATCGCCATGGTGGGACTCCCCGCCAGAGGGAAGACGTACATCTCCAAGAAACTCTCCCGATACCTCAACTGGATAGGAATCAATACGAGGGGTTAGTATTTCCTGTTTAGATATATATGCCTCTGTAGCCGATCAGTTAGGCACGCGTCAGTCAATCTGGATTGTAGTTTAGAACTCCTAGTACCACAGGGCTTTAAAATAAAGAAACTTATTTACTAAACATAATTTGAAATTGAACAATGGCTTTTTAATGAAAGAAAACATTTTAAGAAAACTGGTATTATTCCAAAAAGGTCCAGTTTTCCCTCTGGGTTAAAGGTCAGATCCGGCAGTCGCTTTCTTGAAACTAGTGCCTACGTCAAATCTTGGAAATTGGCGCCATAGTAGACCCCTTTGTCCATTTAAAAACACTAGGAAGGGGTGGCATATGGTACAATATGATAGCTTGTAGTTTTATTAAATGATAGACCAATTTACCTATAGAAGAAAGGTCCGTAACAGAGGCCATAAGGTAGGTCAAAGAAAAGGTGGATGGATTACGAGAGGGACGATATGAAGAGGAAGGATGTAAATGATGAAATGGAGGGCGATATGGAAGAAAAAACCGGCAAAGTGCGAGTCGGACTTGCCATGTGTATCCCTTTCATATTAATCTGACTTAAAAGGTCTTGCTTCAGCTACACGCCTTCCATAGGTCCGCGACTCCATGATCCCAAGTTATGGAAAGATATAATAGTAATATGTTGCAGTATTCAACCTGGGCGAGTACCGACGGCACGCCACAACAGCCTACACGAGCCACGAGTTCTTCAGAGCAGACAACAAGGAGGCCATGGCCATCAGACAACAGTGCGCTCTCGACGCGCTAAAGGATGTTTGTGAATGGCTCGTCAAAGGAGGAGAAGTCGCGGTCAGTATACCGAACTGTTAATTCGCATGTGATTGCAACACTTCAGGATGCAACTGTACTGGGAATAACGCTAGGAGGATGATAATGATGCCTGTTAACAATTGTCATTCTCTCTTTGTGCTATCTCTGTCTCCTCTTGTTTATACCACGTTGGTGGCAAACAAGCGTACGGCCCGGCCCGCCTGATAGTAAGCGCACACCGTAGTCTACAGACGCCTGCTAATTCGGGTCGGCCCTTTGAAAATTTATACACTCCTTTCTTGAAGAACCTCATGTCCCTCGGCAAAACCTCGGCAGGGAGCTCAACCAGAACCGGAGCGTCCGATGGAGGAAATTCCTCAGAAACCGTACCTTACGCGATCATTTAGGTTCTAAGGTGTGAGGATGAATGCCCTGCCGACGGCGAGCGATGTGATGGTATGAAAGCGGCCGTGAGTATCATACTGTGGTATCATGTCGAACAGTTCTTCGGAGCACAACCCATTATAGTAGCGAACATGCTGTGGCATTCTTCAAATATTTAAAATAGCTCAAAGCTGTTTTCAGATTCATGCTGATTGTGATTTCTTCGCATTAAGACTACGAGTACTTGTTCTTTTCATGGTGTCGTAACCACTATTCTTTTTCAAGAGCCATCTTTAACTTTATGTATATACTCTTTCCACTTTGCTTACATATAATTTTGATAAATTTGCTTGTATTTTCAATTCAATCAACAAATTTTTACCCGACTGCGCCACGCAAAGGAAGGTAATGTGTTTAACAGTCTATATATGTATGTTTGTTCCTTTGTGGCGCTCTAGAGACCAAACGCATCGGCCGATTTTGATGATTCTTACGTCAATCGATTCGTCTTAAGTGTCCAAATGTCACTACACGAAAGACTTTTTTTTTACGCAATCGGCTTTTTTAAGTTTTAATTTTGCTTGTTTTATTATTATCGAAATACTGAAGTCTAACGTCAATTGAGGAGACAGTTTGAGCTATTGTTATGACAGACATGTTTTCAGCAATGATGAACGTGCCCCAATACGTATGCTATATACGTATTCATGCACATCACAAATATCTCGTAGGATATAAAAGCCTGTCGGCCTGTTTAGCCTAGTTGGTAGTGTCATTGCCTCCGTAGCTAGAGGTCCCGGGTTCGATTCCCGGTAAGGGCATTTGTTTCTGTGGTGAACAGAGATATTTGTTCTGAGACTTGGACGTTTTCTATGTATTTAAGTATATATCTATTAAATATATCGTCGTCTAGTACCCATAACACAAGCCTTATTGAGCTTACTGTGGGACTAGTTCGATTTGTGTAAAAAAATGTCCCCTAATATTTATTTATTATTTATTTAAAAGCCACAGGTTAGGTAACTATATAGTTTGAAACGCACAGAGCGCGGCGCAGCGTCGTTACGGGGCGGCTGCGGTTTTGAGGTAAAGCGAAAGCGGTCTGCGGGACGTCGAACCAAAAAACCGCGCGGGATAGCGGAACGAAGGCTCCGCACACGATATATGAAGCTGTAATCGACACTATCGACAGTCGACAGTTCGGAAAGATCGAAAATTTAAAACCGCCTCCGCCCCGCACCGCGCCGCGCCCGCTCTGTGCGTCGCGAGCTTATTTGTATGTATTATTTGTATTGGCAGGTGTTCGACGCGACGAACTCGACGCGGGAGCGGCGGCGCATGATCCGCGACATCGTCGTGCACGAGATGGGCTTCAAGCTGTTTTTCGTGGAGTCTATTTGTGACGACCCGCGCATTATTGAACAAAATATCATGGTGAGTTATTAGCGATCACATATATTTTAGTCAGGGGTGGCGAGCAGGGCAGCCGCAGGCTTCGTTCCTGCAGGGGCCTTGTGTACCCGCTCAATTACCCGTGAAAATATTAGGTACTAATAGTACAAAGACAAGGGTCTCAAAAACATCTACCTGCCCGGAGCTTCGCAATAGCTAAGGTCGCTCCTGCACGTAGTCCTACGAATTGTTAAAGCCTTGTTGCGGTATAAGCTTACCGAATTGCGTAAAGCTGATCTAAACTCCCGCTAGATGTCACTGTGCTAGTCTATACAGTTTCTAGATCGAGCTAACGACAAATAGAGATAAATTAAATATTGTGAAATGATGGTAGTACAATTAGTTAAGCAATGTCGGGCGAGGTCAGTCCTTGGATGGGTGACCGCTTTGAGTGGTTACTAACTGAGCGCTCCTGTGCTTTGGAAGGCACGTTAAGCCGTTGATCCCGGTTGCTGTCTATGATAGCAGTCGTTAAGCCAAGTTAGAGGCCTCCGGGCGGCTTGAGAACCTCTAACAGTCAAGTTGCCCACTCACTTGACAAGCCTAATCCCAATATGGTCTAGTTTCCCCCTCGGGTTGGAAGGTCATATGGCAGTCGCTTCCGTAAAAACTAGTGCCTACGCCAATTCTTGGGATTAGGTAGCGGACCCCAGGCATCCTTCAGGATGCAACTGTACTGGGAATAACGTTAGGAGGATGATGATGGTAGTACGATTTGGAATAAACAGTGGCGCGTGCGTGATTGTAGTCTGTTGTTGTTATGATTATGATAATTTCTGTTTGTGACTGCTTGTGTTATCGACATGATCACATTTATGGAAGAACCTGATAAAAGTGGTAGGTATAACCGACGACAAAGTCCACGCTGAACTATATGCGACATTACATGAGATTGACTTCAAGCTGTTTTCCAACATGGATCCGCTAGAGAATGCCAATGGATGATACTTAACAGTGTCCCTCCCTACTTGTCTATGCCCGTATTCTGCCACCATTTAGTTTTTTGATTTAAATCAAATTATTTTGCTGTCGTTGAGAAATTATTGTATGCAATGCAACTTTACATAATTAGGTCTTAAAATTCGAAATTCTCAGTATTAAAGACCCGAAAAAACCCTTATTATGTAAATGTAGCATAACATTATTTTTTTTACTCTAAAATTATTTTCTCATACGAATAAAAAAAGAGTAAACAAAGCAACATACTAAAGTTTAAAAAAAGGTCAAAAGTTGTATAGGAGATTGCTCTTCAGCGATAAGACCGCCTGTTCTTTACCTCTACTTTAAGCTTTATGTTCTATATTGTGCTCTATTTTGAGGTGTGCAATAAAGTGGATAAATATATTTGTATTGTTACCAGTAACTTTCGAGGCTGCCCTCCTTATCACAGAAGTTCAATAGGTATATGTATATATGTATTATGTGATTACCATTTAGCAAATAAGTGTGAAGTCGTTGGCGATTAAAGGAAGTTTCCGCGCTTGGCGATAACATAACAGTCGTGGTGTCAACGTTTATTATGATTACCTTGTTTAGTCTAATATACTCCATGCATATAGATTGCACTAAACAAGTAAACAATATTAAGATCTGTCTCTTGCCCGCACTTCGTCCGCCTAAAACTGGTTAACGCCTTAGAGAATTGATTGCTATATTTTTAAACGCATTTTTAACTATCGCTCTCACATACCTCCTTTCTCACTCTCTTAAGGAGTATGTTATTTTCGTGATAAAAACTCCTAGTCTGACTTTAGTTTAAATTCAGCGTGGCAACGCCGCCAGCATCATGGGAACTTTTGAGCCATCTACGATCCGGGGCGGTCCTTTAGATTAGGTTAGGTTAGGTTGACGGTGTTGACGAAGCCTGTTGCGGATTTTGTAATGATTAGTTATTAATAAATTAAAATTTATTTAAATGTAATATTAGTACTTTTGTAGTTATTGTGCACCCAGTGAACCATTAATGAAGAACGGTGTCTCTTGACACGGGTATCTTCAATACTTAAATATTTATCTATGTGACAGACAGACAAAGCGGCACCATAAGAGTTCTTTTTTACCATTTTGCTATGGAACCCTAAAAGAGACACCAACCTGTATATTATTAAGTTTTATGTTAACGATTTTTATTATTAACCTATGTTCTTCCCGGGGTCTCTAAATATCTCCATAACATCACTTACATCAATTCAGCTGTTTAATCGTGAAAAGGTAATAGACAAACAGACAGACATTTACTTTCGTATTAATAATATATCCGTATCTAGTAGTATTAGCATTACGACTGAAAAGCTAATTGTAAACAAGTTAATTATTTTATAAGTGTGTGGACAATTGGACTATTAACCCTCTGAACGCCATTCTTCATGAATGGCAGTGACACATACATGCCAACTTATGTTCCATAAGAGGTATAATATGAACCTTAGTGTAAATCACGAAGGTGACTACAACGTCATAACACCTATAGTCGTCGTCCACGCCGCGGCGCTGTAGGCACGACAAGATGCGACAACTTTAGGTGTTCTTGGCGTTGAAATGGTTAAACTTGTAACAGTTCAATTGCTAAAATCCTATCTTAGAAATTCTTAAGCTGCATGAAGTAACTCTAACACGTTAAAGATTATTAAGAGGAGTCGATTCTCAGCAGCCTTTAAGAGTTTAAAGGCTTTAAGAGTTTAAAGGCTGCTCACAATCGACTGTGCTATACAAACTCTAATAACGCTGACTTAGTTACCATTTAAAGTGGTCACCCATTTGGTGAGGTAATCTGCCTCGGCCAACGTTGCTTAAGAGTCCCCAGTACGCTCGACCGACCTCGATTCTCCATACAAACGTAGTTTCGTTCTCATTTTAAAACGCCTTGCTGAAACAACATGAAACTTTGTATACACATTGGGATCCGCCATATCTAGGTCTGAAATAAGTTTCGGTTGCTAGAAATTAGAATAGAAAAAAATACAGCATTTTTGTTTTTTTTAGGTGTTGTATGAAAACCTTAATAATCGGTGTATTTTTTTGTCCATTATGAGCAACAGAAACTAATATTCGACCTAGATATACCGGATCCCCTTGTGTATACAAAGTTTCAAATGATTCCAGCATGCCATTTTAAAATGAGAGCGAAACCACGTTTGTATGGAGAACTGAGCTTAATGCGGACTCTTAACCTCGCAGAACGTCGCCGACCCACGTGCACTGCTAGTCCATTAGGGTTGTAAGTGAGCGCTTCATGAGGTTGTACAGTCAACAGCAAAAGTAGATGATCACTTTAGTACCTTGTCAATTTCACTACTTTGACGCATCACAACTGTCGCAGTATTGTTACGTTAGTGCAACAAAGTACTAAAATGATCATCTACATTTTCTGTTGACTATACTAGGGTCGTACTTTTTTTTACCGACAATAAAATGGCGTTTTCCTGATTTCCGAGTTTTTGAATCATCGAAAATTATGGTGTTATTATGTTTCTTTTTAAAGTTACATTTATTTTTAATATGGAGTAAATAATGTTAATGTTGCTAAAAATAATTCATTTCTCTTTTTGTAGCTTTTTAGAAAATATCGTAACAGAGTGGCCCTTTGCTTCGAAGACCGATTAAGGATAACAATATAATACAGAGGAAGTAAAAGATAGAATCTATCTTTTACTTCCTCTGTATAGCAGTTATTTCATGATATATTTTTTTCGTAAAATATTAGAAGTACAAACGACGTGACTAACCCGGCTACTACAATCTAGCCATAGATGGCGCTGTGATCAATTACTTTAAAATAACCGTTACACTCAATTCCAGGAAGTGAAAGTGAGCAGTCCCGACTACACGAACATACAGAACACTGACAACGTGCTGAACGACTTCCTGCTGCGGATCGAGCACTATAAGGAGAAATATGAGCCACTCGAGGAGAACCTCGAGTCAGACTACAGCTTTATGAAGATCTATGACACGGGGGAGAAGGTACGCAATACTAATATTATCACCATATCAGCCTATAAGTATATCAGGTGCTTCCAAATTAGAATCCGCAAGACGCGCAGTTCGCCTAACAAACGTAGTTTCGCTCTCATTTTAAAACGTCATGCTGGAATAACATGAAACTTTGTATACAATACACAATGGGATCCGGGGTATCTAGGTCTGAAATTAGTTTCTGTTGCTTGAAATTATAATGGAGAAAAAATACAGCGATTAAGGTTTTCATACACGACGTAAAAAACTCAAAAAACTCGCTGTATTTTTTTTCTAGTACAATTCCTAGCAACAGAAACTAATTTCCGACCTATATATGGCGGCTCCCATTGTGTATACAAAGTTTCATGTTATTTCAGCAATGGAGAATCGAGTTCAGCCGAGCGTACGGGAGACCCTAAAGAGATGTTAACTTACATCAAAACAATTTTCTTTAAATAGGAACTAATAAAACTTTTTATATAAAAATGTTAATTTCATGTTCCGAACAAAATAATTGAATTAAAATTCTGCCCAAACATAGTCATCCAAAGTGCATTTAAGTGATAAGGTGGTTTTCTGTCAAGTGAGCTATACGGCCTGACGGCCTGTTTAGCCTAGTTGGTAGTGTCACTGCCTCTGAAGCTAGAGGTCCCTGGTTCGAATCCCAGACAGGGCATTATTTGTGCATTTAGCACGGATTTTATTCTTGGGGTCTTGGATGTTCTCTATGTATTTATCAATATATGTATGTATATCGTCGTCTAGCACCCATAGTACAAGCTTTGCTTAGTTTGGGACTAGATCGATTTGTGTAAGACTGTCCCCCAATATTTATTTATTATTTATTTATACATTGGATGCTAGTTGAAGTGGCTAGTTAAATGATAGTCAAGAGGTTTCATATGATAATCATTGAATACTGATTATGTCATTAACAGGGTGTTATTACGCAACACAGTTGTTTTCCTAATTTTCTCCAAAAACTAACATAAACTTTAATAGTACATTACGATACAAGTGCCGAAAATAGGAAATTCGCAACGAGTGGTGATAAATTAAAACACGACCGAAGGGAGTGTTTTAAATCGACACGAGTTGCGAATTGGGTAATTCGCAACTCGTGTACTTATCCCTCCCTTACTTATCTCGTTTACTTATTCGTACTCGTTTACTCGTACTCGTATCGTTCGTACTCGAATAGGTATTCGCACGTGTATCGTACAACGTTTTACAGTACATACGGCTCTTTAAAGTTTCGACATATGCACGTAATCTGCTGATTACCGCACTCGTGCGGTAAAGTAGCACCATATGTATGTACTGTAAATTAGTTTTATACTTAAGTCTTTTTCTAAGGACGACTACTATTAGCTTTGAAAGTATTGGCATCTAATTTGGAAGCACCTTATATATATATAGCCTATGTATATGCCTATGTATGTGGGATAAGCTGGTAACAGGCCTCCACCCAGAGATGAGAGGGACATACGTACATAAATGCGACATACATAGGACGAATTAAAATTAAAAGTTTATAGAAGCTGAGGCCCGCACAGGTGACGCGCATTCCTAGTTTAATGTTTTCATTATAAGCAATTGGATTCTTATGTGAAATAGAGGAAGTCTTTGTTCTTAGAAACGTGTGTTATTGTCGAACGTAGACGCGGGTCTTGAGATTTGAATGAAATTTGATATGTTCTTTGTTCTAAGCTCTGGTTTGAATGCCGAGCTGGCATTCTGACATTGAATTGTACTTGATTTGTTACTTTAATTAATTGTTATTACTTATTACTGTGGTAAACTCGTGTACGTGATTGCACCAACTGTTCCGCCCACTAAATATGGATTCAACTCTATGTAGTATGACCATATAAAAATACACTATTTTAACTAATATGTTTCCGTTTCTTTAAGGTGGTGGTGCACAAACACGAAGGACACATACAGAGCCGGATAGTCTACTACTTAATGAACATACACATTGTGCCGAGGACCATATATTTGACTAGGGTGAGTTAACTTATGCTATCAATTCACTTGACCAATTTTATAAAAGACGTGCCCATAAATGTACCAATGTAATGAGTGCAAAGAATTATTGAAAATATGAAATTATACCTTCCAAAAAATTGGTATTACGTTTCCTAAGACATCCAAAATCCGCTGTTTGAGAGGGCGCCACTGCGCACGATCGGAAGTAGCCTTTTGCGTCAAACGAGTCGCCCATCGTCGCATCCGCTCACGTGACATCCGCTTCCGCCGATCTGTCAACAGACGAACACCCGCGCTCCTCCAACTCGCCGCCATGTTCCTCATTGTTGCGGAGGAAATGCCGTCGGCAGCCTACCAGGAAGCCATTACTCCTCGGATTTTGAATGTCTCAGGAAACATAATATCAATTTTATTGGAAGGTAAATTTTCATATTATGTGTTCCGTTCAACATCCAAAATCCGCTGTTTGAGAACTGCTTATTATCTCCTGGTGGCGAGTCAGCGGGCGCGTAAACGTTAGATTAACACCCCCGATACCAAATAAAACATATACCAAACAAAAATATAGACCTGAATCCTAACTAACAGGGGCTACATACAGGCAATTTCTCCTACATATGTAGATTAAACTACTATGAACGGGTGTAGTGTAGCGCCATTAGCGTAGGATAGCAGTGAATGAGTTAATTATTAACAATAGTTGCCCCTTTTTTATCAATATCTATCATTAAATTTAAATAATTACAATTATTTACGAATGGTGCTACTGGACACGTTAAAGCCCTCTTAAGATCGTGGATACTTATTTTTGTAACTTCTATTTGTAGTCGACTGTACTTTAAGGTTTTCTTTGCGTGAAAAATTAAATACATTTTCACAGCACGGTGAGAGCATGCACAACATCGTGGGACGCATCGGAGGAGACAGCGCTCTCTCCCCGCGCGGGGCTCAGTACGCGGGCGCCCTCGCCAAGTACATCGACGCGCAGGCCATCCCGGGCCTTCGTGTGTGGACCTCGTGGATGCGGCGCGCCATACAAACCGTCAAGGACGTTAAAGCGCCGCAGGAGAGGTGGAAAGCACTCAATGAGATTGATGCGGTAAGTTCAGCATCTGGTAGTGCGTTCCCTGCCAGTAATATTATTATTTATGTAACTATATGATAGATGTATATATTTGAATCAATATTTTGTATGCAAGCTTACCAAATTTGTTCTCTGGTATTTTAAAGTTCCACCGCCTACAATCTTTCTTTTTTGCCTGAAGGTTGACTGGTAGAGAATGCCTCATGGCATTAAGTCCGCCTTTTGTACGTTAAGAGTTCTTATTGTGCAATAAAGATTAAATAAATAAATAAATAAATATTTGGCTAAAAATAGACACAGACAGTGCCTCTGAATACAATGAAATAGATTGGGAAAGATAGACAAGCAGCCAATACAAATAAATAAACGTTGTTCACGGTATCTAAATTGTTTCTCCTCTAAATTGTCAAGTGGTTTTGAGTCCAAATGAAATCAATTGTCTTTTCTTGAACTTATCTGGCTAGGGAACTAGTTCTGCATTTACATTGTCGCATTTCTAAGGTCAATAACTCATGTATACTTTATAATGTCCAACCATCCTCCAGGGCATCTGCGAAGAAATGACATACGCCGAGATCCAAAAGAAATACCCGTCGGACTTCAACGCGCGGGACGCGAACAAGTTCGCCTACCGGTATCCTCGGGGGGAGAGCTATGAAGACCTGGTGGCGAGATTGGAACCAGTCATAATGGAGTTGGAGAGACAAGGGAATGTCCTGGTCGTCTCCCATCAGGCGGTGATGAGATGCCTCCTCGCTTATTTCCTGGATAAGTCCGCTGGTGAGTTTATGCTGTCCTGCTAGATCGTTTTTCCTCGAAGGGAGACCAATGAAGACCTGGTGGCGAGATTGGAACCAGTCAAAATGGAGTTGGAGAGACGAGGGTAGGTGTTGTTTGCATCCCACCAGGTGCGATGAGATTGCTTCTCACTTACTTCTTGGACAAGTCACTTAGTGAGTAATACTACCCTGGGTAGGTACTAGGGCCAATCCGCTATCTTTCTGTAATTCAAATGTATACGCAACACAACATTTAGTCTTCTTTCGGTTATTTCGCTTGTCCCATATCGCTTCCATGCAGTGGCGACCGTGACAAGAAGTCCTGTCACTGTCGCCACTGCATGGAAGCGATGTGTAGTCCTCGAGGGGAGAGCTAGGAAGACCTGAGGGCCTACTCTGAACTTCGAAAATCGAACTTAGTATCGTGCCGTCCCTTTCCGTCATATAGTGTATAACACGAGAGTGAAAGGAACGGCACGACACGAAGTTTGGAGTGATCCCTCTGGTAGCGAGATTAAAACCAGTCATAATGGAGTCGACGAGACAAGGGAATGTGCTGGTCGATACCCACCATGCGGTGATGCGGTACCTCCGTGCTTACTTCTTAGATAAATCTGTTGGTGAGTTATGTTATACGGGACGCGGTTCTAGTAGTTCGTGTAGGTTAGAAGTACGAAGAGAGCTTGAGCCTGACGGTGAAGCTTTGAAAAAGGGAAATAGGCTGGTCGTTTACACCAGACGTATGACTCACCAGCAGATTTATCCAAGTAGCCCTCGTAGTTCGTGAACCGGTATCCTCGAGGTGTAGGGGAGGCCCAGTCAGTTAATCTCCCTGTAATCCAGATGAACACACAAACAGAACTTAGTAATCATTCGGTTATTTCGCTTGTCCTCCCATATCGTTTCCATGCAGTGGCGACCGTGACAGCACTTATTTGGCTACCGCCTATTAACTTATTATATTAGATAACGAGTATTAGTAGTATGTGTTCACGTATCCTCGAGGAAGTCGAGAAGAGAGCTATGAAGACCTGGTGGCGAGATTGGAGTCAGCCATAATGTCTTTAGAGAGAAACGGGAATGTGTCGGTGGCGTCAGCCAGTTATGTGGTGCCTCCTCACTTACTTCTTGGATAAGACCGCTGGTGATGGTGAGTTATACGGAATGCGGTTCCAGTAGTTCGTCCAGTAGAGGTCCGAAGAAGGACTTGGTGGTGCTTAACCTAAACTCACGCCTATATTCCCAAAAGGGGTATGCAGAGCACACGAAAATTAATTTCAGTGTCACTTTAAGTAATTGCACATTTATAGATGGAGAAAATGTGATATTGCAGTGACAGGTTGCTAGCCCATCGTCCACAACACACTTGAACCTGGTTCCCGTAGTCGAGTCTTAGACACCCAAGGGAAGAAAGGGGGTGGTGCTATTCTAACCCGACACCACACGGGCCTCTAAACCCTGGACCTGGTGGTGATGCTTTGAAAAAGAGGAATAGGCAGGTCGTTTGCTCCAGGCAGTCAAACAGTGTCTCCTCGCTTCTTCAAGTACATGCTTCAGTTTCATTCACATTTTGTAGTCAACTAACTAACTTGCCGGGTAGTGCCGGGTTAGAATAACACCACCCCCTTCTTCCCTTGGGTGTCGTAAGAGTCGACTACGGGCACCAGGTTGAAGTGTGTTGTGGGCGATGGGCTAGCAACCTGTCACTGCCACCACCACCACCATATCAGCCCTAGGACGTCCACTGCTGGACATAGGCCTCCCCCAATTTCATGGGGGGTAAATGCCATAATCGCCACGCTTGGCATGCGGGTCGGCGATCGCAGTATCTCCACCGCACTCTAGAGTCACGACATCACAAACATAAGGTGCAAGTAATTGTGTTATTATGGCTGCGGTCTTCTGTAAGGTACCTGTCACTGCAATATCACATTTTCTCCATCTATAAACCTACAATTGCTTAACCCTTTATTTGACATAAAAATGCTAATGCCCCATATTCAAGCCTCGGTGGCACTAAATAGTCCAAACAATTTCAGTCAGAAAAAAACAAAAGGTAGTCAAATAGTTTGTATATCCGGATATACATTGCCAAATAAAGGGTTAAAGTGTCACTGAAATTCATTTTCGTGCGCTCTGCCTACCCCTTTTCGGAATATAGGCGTGAATTTATGTATGTACGGTCACAGACTTTAATTGTTGAGCCATGTCCAATATATATGAAGCCCAGTATGAAGGGAGCTCTAAATGGCTCAACAATTAAGAGGGCGCAGTACGCTCGGCTCTCCATACAAACGTATTTATGCTCTCATTTTAAAATGCCATGCTAGAATAACATGGAACTTTGTATACACAATGGGATCCGGCATACCTAGGTCGGAAATTAGTTATTGTTTTTAGAAATTATAAAAGAAAAAAATACAGCAGTTTTTGAGTTTTTTACGGTTTGTATGAAAACCTTAATAATCGTAGTATTTTTTCTCCATTATAATTTCAAGCAACAGAAACTAATTTCCGACCTAGATATGCCGGATCTGATTGTGTATACAAAGTTTCATGTTATTCTAGCATGGCGTTTTAAAATGAGAGCATAAATACGTTTGTATGGAGAACCGAACGTACTGCGCAGTCTTAAAGTCTGTGAGTGTACACTACCGTCAAATAGTTCAGGACCAAACACAACTTTTAGTTTAATTTTCATAAATTACTACGCAAACCAAACAAGGCAAAAAGATTGCAATATGCTATTTCTCACAAGGATTGGACTTTTGCAAACTGGTTGAGAGTACTACGGACAGATGAATCAAAATTGAGTGGATAATCAACCAATGTTGATTATTTGCATATTTTGTGTTTGGTCTTAAAACTTTCTGACGGTAGTGTACTAACTAATCGGTTTGTGAACAGAGGAGCTGCCGTACCTGCACGTGCCGCTGCACACGGTGATCAAGCTGACGCCGGTGGCGTACGGCTGCCGCGAGGAGCACGTCGCGCTCGCCGTCGGCGCCGTCGACACGCACCGCCCCAAGCCCCCCGTGAGTACACGCATCCATGTCGTCGGCCTGTTTAGCCTAGTTGGTAGTGACACTGCCTCCGAAGCTAGAAGTACCGGGTTCGAATCCCAGCCAGGGCACTATTTGTGCAATTAGCACGGATATTTGTTTCTGGGTCTTGGATGTTTTCTATGTACACTACTGCTCATAAATACACTACACTTTTCTATGAACCAGCAATTAGTAGTTATTTAAGTCTTTGCAAAAAGAAAACTACCATATTAAAATGGGGGTCTCTGGCACCGATTTAAGGCTCAATAAGTCAGCTAAATAAAAAATGCTAAATGCACGCAAAACTGTCAAGGGACTCTGAATTGGCAGTGTATTTCAGAAAATCATTTTTGTTTACAGATGTATGGAAAAAAGTATGGGTGCCTATATAATGATGAGCGGTAGTGTATTAGTATGTATTTATCTATACAGGTATGTATGTCGTCGCCTAGTACCCATAGTACAAGCTTTACTTAGTTTGGGACTAGGTCCATTTGTGTAAGATTGTCCCCCAATATTTATTTATTATTATAGATAGCCAAAGAGCCATGGCCAACTTTCTATAGAATCTTGTCCTAAAAACAACAAAGCTGAGAGTTAGGTCTTTAAATCTACTTTCGTTCTACGGGTACCAAGTTGATTTCCATTGCAAAACAGAGATATTCATAAAAGTAAAATAATTAAATAAATATTGGGGGACAATCTTACACAAATCGACCTAGTCCCAAACTAAGCAAAGCTTGTATTATGGGTAATAGACGACGATATACATACTTATATTGATAAATACATACTTAAATACATAGAGAACATCCAAGACTCGGGAACAAATATTCTTGCTAAATATACACAAATAACGCCCCGACCGGGATTCGAACCCGGGACCTCCGGTTTCGTAGGCACGGTCACTACAAACTAAGCCAAAGTGGTCGTCACGCCATACACACAACCAACAACAAGCGTTCATATTTTAATCAGAGTGAATACGAACTAATAGTAGATTTAAAGACCTATTCAATGACCTAGCTCAGCTTTGATTGTTTTAGGACCATTTTGATGCATGGTCCTTTAATATAGATACAGAAAACAGAGTGCTACACTCCGGATGTGAGCGACGATATAAATCATAAATCATAAATCATTTATTCATTGCAAACAGTTACAGCACAGTACGACGGGCAATATGACGGGCAATAGAGAGGTATGAAAGAAAAAACTTAGTGCGCCGACCCCTAGCAAAAGCGGGAAGGGGCAAGCGAATTATGATAGCTTTTTGCAAGTCTTAAAATACTACCAAAGTTTAAATTGTAATGTAACTTTTGTTCCTAACAGGGCGGCGAAGAGGAAGACACGACCGACATATAGGGCCCACGTACGCTATATGTTGTGTCGAACGCATGACAATCATAGTTAGATACTTCGGAATATGTGCCGCTGTGAGCTAGGAATTTTGCACTATTTTATATGTGACGGGTTTATTTTATTTTTTTATATATTAATATTTATTTCGGATCAGTTACATCCATATATGTTGTTAGTACAAACTATCGCGTATATTTATTATTGAATTTTAACTCTGCTGCCGCCGATACGCTCCATATTTTTCCCTTTAAATTCACGTCACCTAATTATTAATTACCTTAAGATTTATTTTTTTTACACCTCACCCTTAACAATATTGGGGGGCAAGTGACGGCCATTCGCTGTGTGTAGAGTATATTTTTTAATGAATACCATCTTTTCAAACCGCAAGATTATTGAAAAAAAAACGATAACTTCTAATTATCTAACTTTTTATTGAGTCACGCGTTTTAGAACCCGATATTTAAAAAATGTAAGTTTTAAATAAGATACAAGGTTCTGGTTCACAGCGTTCATATTTTAACTTTGTATGAAATAGTATATCGATAGACTAGACCCGCCATGGCATGTCGAAAACTCAACTTACACAAAAACGGGGCCGCGCAACTCTAAACTTCCAAAAGTTAAGTTACCATTGTTTACCGGGGTGGCGGTTCTGTGATTGTACATACATTGTTTTTATTCCTAGTTTTGTTTTTATAGATTAGTTTTGATTAGCTTAGTTCATCTGGACACGGCCTATTGATGAATATATGCTGAGTGCTGGCGACACCGACTTTTCATGCAACAAACTAAAACAAGATTGTTGCAAGGATGTAGGAAGTATTATCTATAGATTTCGAGATATTTTATGATATACCCCCCGGGTACACATGGCACAAGTGACTTTATAAATGATTCTGTCGTCGGTAGTCGCTTCAGTCCCAAAAATAAATCCTGTTCAGGAACACGCTACATGCGCTTTTTCAGAATTATGAAACAGCATATTTGGCATTAACAACAAAGCTGAGTCGAAATGGCATGGCATTTCATTTGATACCGAAATATTTGTAAATTAGTAGCTGCCCTGAAGTACTCTTAACTTTTTCCATTCGGTTTCAACTTTGCCCGACGGTAAAACCGCTTTCTTAGAGTCCGCGAATGAAATTTAAATATAAGTCATATTTATTTATTACGGATATGCTATCCGTTTAAGTTAATTTTTTTGCTTGGATTTTGGGCTTGGGTTAGAAGGCGTACACGGTTATTAGACTAACATAAATTGCCTATATGTAAGTGTCGATGAGAAGAAGCTTAGCTTTACAAATACTATTTATTGCACTTTAATTAATATGGGTTCAAGTCCGAAACGGGTTTATTATCATAATATTCATAATACATGCACAGCCTCTTGCGTAAACCCATATCTAAGTACATTTAAGGACGACACACTGGTAATCCGATAAGCTTAATTTAGTGTGGTATAAATACGAGTTAGTTAACATTTGTGCCTTATATAGAATTATGCTTGGGCAAAGTTACCCGCTTTCATAATATGGAAACAAACATTTTTTTATGATGTCATTTGTTTAACAGGTGATACCAGCGCCGCTGATCAAGCCGCTGGCCACGCCGGTGGTCAACGGTGACCAGTGTGACCAACGTCAATATTAATGCACATTTATACTGGGTGTCTTGGGAAGTAGTGTCAAGGAGCACCGAGTTTGATCAGAACGGTAGAGTTTATGTGTGTCAGTGTCTCTAAAACCAAAGCCAAAAGTAAGATGGCTGATAGAGCTACTCGTAAGTTATCAGATTAAACCAATTCGACATTATTCAAAATGTAATAGTTTTCGAGATATGGCTATCGTTAAGGTTCAACTCTTCCAAGGATTTTAATAAAAGCGCCAACATCTCTAAAACGAAGAAACTTTCAGTAAAGTCAAATTTGTCTTCATATTAATCTAATGACTTATAAGTTGCTCTGTCGGCATTCTTAGTCTTGGCGTTGGTTTTAGAAACACTCTGCATAGTAAGCTTTTTTAGTTTACATATGTTTATTTTGTTACAATTTATTAGAATTTAACACTTTGAAATATGAAACACGTTCGCGGATAGTAAGTGACAGATACTGCATATCAATTATCATAGACCAAAATATGACTCGAATGCTATATAGTTATAGCATCCGTATCCACAAACGTGTCTACTTTATGAAATATCTTATGAAGAAAAATTAAACATATTTTTACTCCTGATATTAAAAAAAAACCATTATACTAAACTATTTTTCTGTCATAATCAAGTTTCATCATGTTGTGAAACTAAACAGTACGGATTCATTTACGCCTCTCTGACACTACTTCCGAAATCAGATAGAATTGAGAACTCCATGGGAAAAATGATATAAGCATTTCTACTCCAATACTGTAGCTAAAACTTGGCATCGTATAGTCCAGTTCGCTATTTCCAGGTTTCTCCAGAAATATAATTAGAGACCTAATACTTTGTTTCCTAAGTTAAATGGAATAAAGCTGTTTTTCCCTTGGACTCTTAAACTCGACTGCGAATTTTAAAAATAATTATTAGCTTTGTTTGCGAACAGGGTTCTATCCAAATCGACGAATATGCAACTTCTATGTAATAAAATTTTCAACGAAATATTTTGGACATGACATCTAGTGACCTCTTTACAACCATACATACAGGGTGATTCAGGAGACGTGAGCAGGACCAACACTACATACATAGTAAATGGCAATGAATCGTTCACCATTGTATTTAAGTGAAACACCCATACCTTTTTCCTGTATTTTAGTTTTTGTTAAGTTAAAGTTTAATTCTCTACAATCATGGTCACCCTACAACAACTGGTTTATAAAGATTAAACCTCTAACTGTTATGACAGCACTTTAATTACGAAGAAAGTAAATTGTCACATTGAGTGAGATACGATATTTCAAAAGTAATCGGACTCAGATGACATTCAATTTGACACGTATCACTTGGCTGAAGTATTCTGATTGTAGAGTGACCATGAATTTCGAAAATAATTTAAAACATTTTGTTTTCAACACCAAAGATAAATGAACGTTAATTTCACTAATAGTGGCACGAAGCAGTAGCTTATGATCTACTGAATCCGTAGTGTTGAGCTTGCTCACGTCTCCCGAATCATCCTGTATATGTATTGACTACATATTTGCAACATCTGTTTCTTAAAGACGCAGTCGAGTTTTGTTGCCGTCAAGAATATCTGAGAAGATAGCCGGAGCACAGGCCGGAGGTATCTGAACAAGTTTGTAAAAAGTTGATAGGGAAAAGAAAAGTGTAATTTTTTCTGATTTTTTATTTGGGTCGAGACAGCACTGCATTCCAACTGCAGGTTGTAGAACCGCACAGTGGAGTTCAGTTGCAGTTTGAATGCAGTTGTCTGTCTCAAAACTACTGTACACAGTGTAATATAATATAAATATCCAAGTTATTTATAGGTCGTAATCGTCAGTGACTCTTAATGGATGAAATTTAACTCATTGTTTGTGGTGTATTGTCTGTGAAGTTGAATTTGAGACTGATAGTGAGTCTGTGCTCTAAGTCTTGTTATCATAAATTAATTATGGAAATGAAAAAAAAAATCGCGGCCATTTTATCACTTCATTCGAGAGTTGGTGCTGGGACATAAAAAAGAATTGTGAAATGGTCCGTTGAATCGTAAGCTTAAAAATTTGCTTGAACGTTTTTGTAATGCGAATTTTAAGATTGTGCTTATTTTGAAGCCGTCCTTATTATTTGTAAAGTATCTTTACTTATAGACGTCTCAGAATTAGCTTTACATTTCAGTACCTTGTCACTTATCTGTTTTACTTACCAAGCCAGTCTGGTGTGCTATCCTTTTGAGTCTATTAATTTGATAAAGACAGCGGACGCGGCTCGCTTCGTGAGTGAAGGAGATAGCACAATGTCCCGCACTTGTATATTTTTATAAGCGATCCAGTTTTGCCTACCACCTGATCATATTTATATATGTAGGTAGGTTGTAAGCAATGGTTTACAATGGCTTTGTATATTACATGTAATATTGTAATTGTTAATTTAATGTTTATTATAAGTGTATATTTAAGTGGGTGTGTGCGTTTTATTTACCAAATTATACTTCAATCCAGCGTCATTTTGGGATGATCGTAGATAATATACCCCAGAGTAAATAACAGTACTATATCTGCAAAGTAGTATACCACTTTCTTGATTTACAGTACTAACGAAATGAGTTTTTCGAACGTATGTAGGGAATATCGTTTGATATTTACGGTTACCTTTTCGATGGAACCTGCCCGGCTAGTATGATAGCTTATACCGTCACGTTATACGGCCAAAATGTACTGTAACGTCACATAAAACGTGACGGTATAAGCTATCATACTAGCCGGGCTGCAACCTGCATACGTCTGCGAAGAAATCAAAGGTGTATGTGAACTTCCCAACCTGCACTAGGCCATACAACCGAATTGAGCTGCTCCTTTTTTTGAAGTCTGTTAAAATATCTGTTTACTACACTACACCGTTAGCCCTTACTATGTAATGACACTTGACAGTCCGAACGAAATTGAATGTTTCGTCTTTGGCAAAGAGTTAATTTTTAATGGCACTGATCAGTGCTCAGACACGAGAGTTCAGTGCGTGTTCAGATGTCCGCGACGGACGGTATCTGAACATGCACTCTGACGATAGCTCTGCTTCGACTTACGCAGAATGAGACAGTATGCGAAAAGTAAATGCGTAAGAAAGGGATGATGCATTACGCCCTTGGGCGATTATAGGCTATTGTAGCTCAGCACGGCTATCACAAGACGGCGCGCGAGATAGACTATCTGTATCTGTCTATTGGGTACAGATGGAAAGAGACGGATAGTCTATCTCGCGCGCCGTCTTGTGATAGCCGTGCTGTATGCTAGCTTATTATGGCACCGTTAATGAGCAAGTGTGATGAAAACTTACAATTACCGTCTGTCGCGGACATCCGCGTCCATATTCATAGTAGTGTTTGTCCGCGTCGCACTGAATCGGGCCTGCTGCGTTTCAAAATAATACCTAAACGCATAAAACCTGTATGTAAATAATAAAAAACAGTGAAATTCAAACGCCACTATAAAATGTATTGCCACAGTATAAAAGCGAAAATCGTCCTCCTTATTTAACTAACACTGCCATCTAGTGAAAAAAACTAATATAGTTATCTTACCACCATCTATTGGCGAGTAGATTGAGAATTTTAGTAATTGTTTACTCAGCTAGATGACGTTGTAAGTCCTTTAAACAAGATAACAAATTACTCTGTACCACCACAGACTAGTAAGGGTTCAGACCGCCAACTCACGAACCAAAAATATAGACCGTAAGCAACCATATTTAATCTGTACCCGCTGGTAGATTTTTGACGTTTATTTTTTTTAATTATTTAATGACACCGTGGCAACGGAACTTACTGTGAACATCCCACGATAAATATGTATAGCTCATTTAAATTTAACTTTGTGTAGAAGCTCACAACGTCCGATGTCAAATGAAATTGGTGTTCAATTGAAATACCGTGAACTATGTTGAGCCGTATCTTAGTTATATGAAATTAAACAAACAATTTACTTATCAGCAGATTTATTTTTTAATGTATCTTATCTCATATCCGGGCAAACGATATATCTTCGTCCTTCACAGAGTTCTACGTTTTACAAACACAACACTCGTACATTTTGCAAAATGAGAACTTGCATGCCATGCCACATACGACGCACTTCAGTATCTTCCATTTGTTGTCCAAACAATGGTTATTACGCGCTTCCAGATGAATTTTCGATTAGCTACACACTGTTTCGTTTTTTACTACATAGTAAACTATCAATACTACAATTTAAATAACAATATTTGCAAAAATGAAAAAAATGACCAGAGATGACTAGACGAAATTCCGAGGAGACGCCATTTTATTTATATTTGTCACTTTATTTTGACGTTTGGCGTCCAATGGCACTGCCATTATGGCAGTCAAGTCAAGGCACTAGCCAATCAGAGCTCGGTCAGTCGTCAAAATCTTTTTTAAACAATATGGCGGCTATCATACACGTTTCGTTCTACGTAGATAAACAGCCGTGTGTACCACGTCTGTACATACGAGGGTGGTTTGATAAGTAACTTTTTTTCGGGCACATATAGATGGCGCTAGTGGTACTGTCTATTTATGCATAAAGTTTGATTACTAAATATAATGTATCTGTGGCATTAAGTAGTTTTTGGCGGGAATTGTAGATTTGACAGTAGTTGGAAAAAACTAATCGAAGTAAATCGGCGTAATGGAGAAAACTGGAATTCATGGTGTGATTCAATTATTTTTTGGAAGCTAAAACGGCGAAAGAAATTCATGAAAGGATTTCTCCTACGTTAGGTAACTCGTGAAATCAGAAATATTTATTTGCTCCGATACAGTTCACAAGGTCTTACATTTAAATTTGGGTACATTGTATCAGCCCGCGAGCAGGCGTGCAAATAATTGACATAATACAATTGAAGGATAACATCGAAATAAATAAATTCATGACACACAATTCAAATTAAAAATTAATAGTTATATATGAAAGTATTAAGAAATTGATAAGATTATTAAAGAGGCATTATCTAGGCAGGAGTAAGTAATTATAATTTAAATTACGAGTAATTCATCTTTCCTTTTCAGTTGTGCTCCAGGTAAGCTTTCACGCTATAAAAAAAATGCTGAAGGAGCCAATTTGTGTTATTTATAAGGCTGCGTTTGAAAGCGTTACCTGTGAGCACTTTCAAATCTTCCGGGAGCCGGATGAAAATTATTATGCACATATTATAAACATTCTTCCTGTATATCATTTTGTGACAACGAGGATGGTACAAAAGATTCATTATCTTATCTTATGTCTTGTCTGCCTAATTATGACTTGACCTCGTGTTTTGAAATGAGCGTAATGTGTTTATACAAAATTACAAATTTCTCTTAGATATAGACAGGGCAACGGGAGTATTTTTAGTTTTTTTTTAAAAGTGGAACTCAACCTGACACACTTCTTTTTTCGTCTTCTTTTTCGTGTCCTTCGTACGAAACAGTTCGACGCTGGGTAAATGAGTTTAAACGAGGCAGGACAAGCATTGAAGATGTACCGCAACCTAGTGCTCCGAAAAAGGCGGTTTTTACCGGAAATCATAGATAAAATTCATTATCTAGTTTTAGCTGATCGACGATTGAAAATACGAGAAGAGTTAGCTGAAGTTTCAAACATCTCGACTGAGCGGGTACATTTCATTTTGGACAACGAATTGCACATGAAAAAGCTTTGTGCAAGATGGGTGCCGCGGTTACTCACTCCAGAACAAAAGCGTATTTGCATACAAACATCAACTGGAAACTTGCAGGTGTATAATAAAAATCCAGCAGAGTTTATTCGACGTTTTGTGACCATGGATGAAACCTGGACGCATCACTATATTCCGGAGACGAACTTCGGGGAGATTACGTAAGTTACTTTTTTATCATATCTAACCAAGTTACTTATCAAACCACCCTCGTACACTCGCAAAGAACAGGATAAACATTCGAGTACGAGTATCGAGATGTACAAGATTTCCCTCAAATCTAAACTTATGAATTATGATTAAAGTGAACAAAACTGAAATACAACAAATATACAGTTTTTTTTGTTTCTATTACTTGTTTACCTACTTAATTTAATAGTACATTACGATACAAGTGCAGCGAACAGGAAATTCACACGTGTATCGTACTGATCGTACAACGTTTTACAGTACATATGACTCTTTAAAGTTTCGACATATGCACGTAATCTGCTGATTACCGCACTCGCTTTTAAAATGATGTAGAGTAGGTAGAAACAATTTACCTACTTTCATATTTTTATGAAAGGTTTTATCTATAAAGTAAAGTAAAATTTTATTAATAACATCGTTACAGGTGATACAGCGATGCAGGTGATACATGCACGTACAATAAATGTATTTTTTTAAATTAACAATGGGATTGCTCTTGGCCGGCATCTAGCCAGGACGCAAAGATGAGGCCGACGATGAAGCGAGCTCACCCAGAAGATGCCTATTCACTCGTGACTTAAAAAGGTCTACGTTATATGAACTCGGAAATACAGACGCCCGGAGAGAATTCCAAACCTTAGAAGTGTGTACCTCATCTTTGCCTCCTGGCTAGATGCTGGCCAAGAGCAATCCCATATTTAATAAAAAAAAAAGTGCGCATTATAAAAGACGATGCAAAGCGCTTATTTATAGGGTTTTAACTTCAGTAGCTCCTCCTTTTGCCTTACATGCCGTAACATCTAGATACTCGTATAACAAAGACATTTCACTCATAGCATTCTCGTTTTATTTTATGCTTCATGAAACTTTAGGCAGCATATTTCCATGCATCTAAGAAACTACGAACGTAACATGCCGAAATTCCATCAAATCACAATGAAAATGAATTTATGTCAACCTGCATAAAACGCGCAGTTACAAAATAAATAGACCGGGCGATGTTACCTAGCTGCCTAGGTACTCGCCCGGCAGTTCAGCACATAACATGAGTAATCAATAAAGTACTTATATACTACATAGCAGGCACGTAGCCGGCCGCTAGCTCGGGCCGGCCTCTGCCGTGTCATATTTACCTATACGTACATATATGCTCCATTTTCCTGTTCCCGGAACCCGGAATATTCGGATGCAGTGCCGTTCATACAAACTACGTACGTATTAGCATGCCAATTTTTGACTATGATGTGAAAGAATTTACGTAGCTACTATATACCTAGGATGCTTTAAGGGGCTCCACGCTTTGTCATCTATTTTTGACGAGTTTGGAGTTGATACTCCTTCAAAACTATAGATACCTATATTTATGGCATAAACGGTTAACAATTCTTCAATCTTTTATCTTGCTCCCCGGAGACCCGAATTTTGAAAAAAAACCGGCCAAGTGCGTGTCTGGTCACGCACAAAGAAGGGTTCCGTACCGACACCTCCTAAAACCACTATACAATACAGTAAATCAAAAAAGGTCGTACCTTCATAGGGAAGTCACAGCACTTACGCCCTTTTGTTTGGGCTAGACAGTTTTTTAGCAATAACTCAAAAACCGTTAGACTTATCTTGTTTAAACCAAAAATCGTTGAAAGTATTTATAATTGTACATCGTTTTGATTTTTTTCAGAATTTTAAAATTTATTGTTTGGAAATTAGAGGGGCTGAGGGGGGGGGCACATTTGACAGCTAATATCTCACCAACGGTTGACTTAAATGGATTTTTTTTCGGAAACCTCTATGTCAACTTTGAAGGCCTATCCACACTCACCCCACTAGCCTAAATACATTGAAAAAAAAAAATTGGCCCCCTGTACATGTATAGTGTGCCCCCCAGTTTAATCTTTTTCCCCCAGTTAATTAATGGGAGCCGCCATATCTATATATGGGAGTCTAGGTCAGAAATTAGTTTCTGTTCCTATACAATGTAATCGAAAAAAAATAGCAGCGAGTTTTTGAGTTTTTTACGTCTTGTATGAAAACCTTAATAATCGCTATATTTTTTCTTCATTATAATTTCAAGCAACAGAAACTAATTTCCGACATAGATATGCCGGATCCCATTGTATATACAAAAATTTCATGTTATTCTAGCATGGCGTTTTAAAATTAAAATATTTTATTTTATTTTTTATCAGTAAAATAAGAACGTTAAATAATATCAAATATAAATTTGGTCAAGTGCGAGTCGGATTTTAGTTTTCCCGTACATTTTGAGAACCAGTGCCTGATGAATAGAACGAGCCACTTATTAAAAGTTTTTTTTGATGGGAGCTCCCTTAAATAATTAGTATTTGTTGTTATAGCGGCAAAAGAAATTCGTCATCTGTGAAAATTTCAACTGTCTAATCTAACTACCACGGACAGAGAGACAGACAGACAGACGGACGGACAGTGAAGTCTTAGTAATAGCTGGGTCCTGTTTTATCCTTTGGGTACAGAAACCTAAAAAGTGTGTCTATGAAAAGTAATTATGTTTATATTTTGTTATAAATATAATAATAATGAAAATAGTCAGGAGTCGGACAGCCATAGTCTTTTTAATGTAGTCTTGGAGGACGCTCGCTATAGTTTGAGATTGCCTCACGGACAACGCGGTAACTACTAACAACTTAACAGCCCGAACAGTGAATGATCTCTTATATCGACGCGACCTAATAACTAGTCACACAACAGATGAATACACGTTCATAATGTTCTCCTTGTACGATACGATACGAGTAGAGGTCATTTTTATTTAACCTCGTAAGTCCTTTGTTTTTTCAACTGTAGTAGTCCTAACTACCCAGTGTACTACACCAAGTACAAACCGAGAGTTGTGTAGGGCTTCAGACCCAGACGTGACATTTTCGATTTTGTATAATGTTATGCCATTGGTTATGTTCAGTATGTCTATGGTTTTTAGCGCATCCTTAATTTGTACTTGGTGAAGTACATTAGGCAGTTATTTATGCTATGCCGTTAAAATGTCAGGTCAGAAGTACTATCGTCAATTTGTACTTGTACAAGTACGCGGGGGCTTGCGAGGTTAATCCATTGAAAATTTGAAAGAAACCTGACGAGTGATATCGATTTTTATTTCGGTACGATTATTCGCCAAGGAATATCGATATCGATCTCTATATCGATTTACGGCCATAGATCAACGTCAGCAAAGTCTATGCTCTATTGGTGTCAGCTGTCAATGACACTTCTACGTTCGAACGTATTTTGCAAAATTCATTTTTAGTTTTACACCAATATGATCTTATTCTTATATAATTAGTGTATTAGTATTACTGTTATAACGCCGTCGAAGGATATGGAGTAAAATATAAATAGCATTACGTGTAATTGTGTTGTGCATTCTGAAAGATACGAAGCTTTTCATTGAAGATGGTGTCAACTTTAAGTCGTCAAGAAAAATTCAACCAAGGTTCACCATATTTTTAACCCTTGTTCGGGGGTGTATTAGTCCGAGTTACAGAATAGTATCTTAACATGTTATTATTTTACAGCAAGAAGAAATTTTTGTTTTTATTTGGATATCCAAGACTATGAGCTGTCTAGATCTATATCAAGAAGACTCCAAGACATGGGTTTAGTGAGTATATCATTTTATTGCCGCCGAAATCTTTCCCCTTATTGCGTATGCCTATACAAATTTACGTTGCATTACATTTTTCTTATGTATTTGGTTATGTAGCAGTGCAACTTTGACAATTTAGGAATCCACATCAAGGGGTATCAACTACGCTAAGAGATGTAGGGTGCTTCGTAATTGCGTATGTGTGAGTTGCGGTGAAATTAAATTGTTACCAGTAATACTTTAAGGGCATCCAGACAGTGCAACATAGCAGTCCACCTTGCAGTCTGCCGTGGGAAGCAACCTATAAGATAGAGCGAAATAGGAATTTTATAGACCTCGGTTGTCTCGTTCAATTTTCATAGATCCCACAACTGCAATGCTGGAACGTCTGGGTGGGGCTTAATTTGATTTATCAATGGCGCCATGCATCTGAAAAATCGTTTAAATTTGTGTAAAATTTGCTCTTGCATTTTAGTCGCGCAAGATATATTATTTCATGATTAATTCTGTGTATTCTGTGTTAAATTTTGTATTGTTTATTGTTATAGTACTACTGTGAAGTATAGCAAGTGAACTCTATGGTTCGGTTACCATGGAAACTTCATATATTGAAATAACACTTGTGTCAAACTACCATATCATAAATATTGTCAAAACGTATTTCAACAAAACAAACAATTATATTTACAAACGTTGTTTTTGCTTTTCTTGTGGCATGCTGTTGGTAATAGAAATCCACAAGCATAAGTTAACATCGATGGAACATTACAGCTACTTTTCTTCTCGGTAATAAAGTTGAACGATTGAAGACCGAACACGAACAATATTCTATTTGTGGAAATTGTGTATTAAATTCAGTTTTGGCTAATATATTCTTCTTGTCGCGTTGTCTTGCCCGACAGCGACAACGCATGCAAATGCATTCCATTATATTCAGTGTTCAGTATAAAATCAAAGCAAAGAAGAAAATTATAGTTTGTGTGTTATACTGGACTTTAGTTGGGCCTTGGAAGATAGTACCCACTTGCGTCACGTTTGTGGATTATTCCACCTTCAGTTTTTCTCCAGTGGTTGTTAGATGGAAGATGTAATTAAATCCACAAATGAATACACGATGTGTGCTAAATGTGGAGCTGCTGCCCAAGATCAAGAATAAGTTCGATTGCATTATTTCCCTTAGCCTAACAATCGGGATCTATTTGCCGGAAGAGGCGAACAAAATATCTCTTTTTAAAGAGAAAATCAACAATATTACAAAATAAATATTTTTTCACACATACACAGCTGCATTTTCTTTAAATCTATATAGATAAATACAATGCTACGAAACCGAAGTAAAAAAAATAAAAAATATATTTCTTTACCGGGATTCGAACCCGGGCCCCAATCTCCGGAGGCAACCTGCCTACCAACAAGCCACCTTTTAGTTCACTGCTCAAAAGCGATGTCGCTAGTAGTATAAACGACTTTTTGACGTTTCGGGAGGGTGTAATATTTTTTGTATGGAGTTATCGTTCTTCTCATTAGTGAGTATTATATTCTTTGATCCACATTGACAGCGGTATTCGTGTACAGTTTAGGTCTATCAGATATGATCGCGTTAACGACGTTCCATTTCTATTGTTATGTTTATTTACGATTAATTATCGAACTATGAAAGAAACTTGTGTTAATATTTCTCACTATAAAACCATATTCTAATTATTACTTTTCTTATAAAAGTCTTAAACATTAATTTTTACAAAGCACAATGTCATTTCTGTGCTCGCTGATATAAATCTGCGTCGTAACGGAACGTAATAAAAAATCAGCCAATGAGAAGCGTTGCCCCTTCCGCTGGACACCAGCGCTGCTAGCGACCTAAACATAAACTAAAGCGAAATAACTCCATCTTGTCTGACAGATTTGTGTGTTTATTGTGAATATTTCGTATATCTTTAGCAAATGTACCTATTTACAAATAATTCCTATTACTTTGAATGCGATAACTATCTAGAAGACCGTTATACATTAAATAGTACGAACATTGAAAGAGAGTGTCGTAATTCGGAGTGAATCTTGCGGTGACGAAGTGTCCATCTCATTGACTGGTATATAGTTACTTATTTTTGTGATAAGCGGAGCGCGCGGGGCCCGCGGGCGCCTTTTGTGTAAGTATATATGCTCGGTGACGCTGTAATGGTCGAGCCGACACCGGGATAGTGTCACAATTGTTTAGAAAACTGTTTAAAACATAGTTTGTAGGATGACCAGTCGGGCGCGTACCTTGCGTTCGATTTTAGGTCATCTTTTGTACGGTCGCGTTAGAGCTGCCGCCGCAGCGCGAAATGCAACGGGCCGAGGCCGCGCGCCGCCACCTCACGCCCGCGGTGCACTCTATCCATTTTAAAAGCGGTCCAAAAGTGTAGTTTCATATCGGTAACGCGTGTGTATGCTTAATTTTTGACAGTTGATATTACTTATACCGTCTCAAGGGGTTGTGGTTCTTAAAGTGTAAATAGTAAGGGTGATTTTGGTTTGTGAGTGGCAGGCATGTTATTTTTTTGCGCGGGACGGTTGGAGCGAACGAAGGGCGGGATGCCGGCGACGCGCTACGTTTGCTGACCGTATTTCAAGGAAAAGTGCGGTGTATTATGTCGCTCGCGCCGTGCAATGTGAGGCGCCGTTACCTCATCAACTAAATACTTGCATTCCACTACTCAATGCCTACTCAGCAATACATACTCAATGCATACTCTTATGCCCAAATCAGCGTTTTACCGTAAAGGGGGCATTGCGACATCTCGCTCGGCCACACTGCTCGTTTTGTGCTGACTTTCACATTTTATTTACCCACAGCACTGTTAGCTTTTTTTTAATTGTCAGTGACAGAAATTCTTATAAGAGTTGCTAATCATTCAATTGTAATATTAAAATGAACTTTTTTTGACTAGCAACACTGATGCTAATATGAATAACATCCAAGAAATAAATTAATAAAAAAAAATATGAATAACATGTTTTGCATATATTGAAGATCAGAATCACGACACATATGGCCTACTCATTTAAACCATGTGTTCCAAACACTTGGTTAGTGAACATTTGATTAATCTTCTGTGATGGTGATAATTTTGGTGCCTTTCAATAATCTCATAGCAAAACCACTGATGAGTGCTGTTGCTCATCATGAACACGTCAACAAAGAAATAATACCTATACATGCTCTGAATCTTCAAATGATCACCCATCAAGTCCAGACAAAATGAGTTAAAATATTTGACTTAAATCTAGGTTCCTGATATATGATTTGATTCATTGGAATAGCATTGTAGTGTGAAACCAGTGTAGTTGCAAAATTTGATGGTAATTTTATGAGCTAAAGTTACCTTTATAGCAAGCAATTTATAAATTTCAGGAAATGCTTGTTCAATAGAATGTGTTTTACATTCATTTGTGTGATTGTAAATTTATGCTCTAAGGTTTTTATGTTTGGGCAAGATAAATACTGAAATGTTTAGAATTATCGGTTTTAGCTGACATTTTAAAACATGTGTGCCAAGAAGCTTTATTCTTGCACATTTAGCATGTTATTCTCACTTACTTTGCAATTGAATTATGAGGATTAATTCTTGCAAACTGTTGATATAGAATCAGAATTTCTTATTTTACTCGCACAGCTCATGCTGTCGCATATCCTCGTTCAACTAAATCATGTCCATTTAAAATTAGCTTGCCGGTAAGAGTTCCTATGAAGAACTGTTGCCAAAATAATGCATCATTATGGTGATCTCAATCTATTGAATTGAACAAACCTAACCCGCAGCTGCCCACTGTCATCCAGTCTGCAGCCTTATTAAGTATTGGGTGGAAGTAGCTATTGGCAGGGCCAAGTAGGGCGTATTGTTTGCCTTGCTTGCCCCTGTCAATGGCTATCCAAACTTATTTTGTGTATTTTATTTTTAGTTTATTTGTGTCAAATGTATTTTTATTTTATTTTATTTTTATTTTGTCATGTTCGCATTGTATTATTACTTATGGATCAATCTGGTCTGAAAATAAACGATTTATTATTATTATTATTTATTATTACTACAGAACGACAACAACACCCAAGGGTTGCTGAAAAGTGTGTCAGGTGTCTATGACAGAACACGCGCCTATTTTTAACTAAAAAATAGGCGCGTGTTCTATTCCGTGCCACAGAATAAATAATAGTAGTAGTCCAGCACTGGCATGACGCGAAAAATTATAAAGTGCTTATCCGGTCCCTTTTGCTGGCCTGTTTAGCCCAGTTGGTAGTGACACTGCCTCCGAAGCTAGAGGCCCCGGGTTCGAATCCCGGTCAGGGCATTATTTGTGCATTTAGCACAGATATTTGTTCTTGGGTCTTGGATGTTGTCTATGTATTTAAGTATGTATATATATATATATATAGCTTTCCTTCTCCAAATTGGAGGAGGGGATCAGGATTGGAGAAGGAAAGCTATGGATAGAAGAGAGTGGAAATCTTTAGAGGAGGCCTATGCCAGAAGGCAAGACGACAGTGTCGATGTCTGTTAAGTGATAAAATATTATGTACATTGTACATTAAAACATTTATATGTAATTGAGATGTCGTTAAATAAAGGCTTATATTATTATTATTATTATTATTATATATATATAAGTATGTATATCGTCGTCTAGTACGCATAATACAAGCTTTGCTTAGTTTGGCACTAGGTCGATTTGTGTAAGATTGTCCCCCATTTTTTTTTATCGCCCTAATTTAGGCGTCTCAAAATAGTCTCTGTCTAAATCAACCTTAAGTTATATCCCCATTTCCAGCAACAAGAGTCGTGCCTGAGCGCGCGCGTGACGCACGTGGTGCGGTCGCCCGGCCCGGCGGCCCCGGGCGCCGGCGCGGGCCCGCGATGGCGCCGTGAGGCCGCCCGCGCGCGCGCCGATGCCATGCTGCAACGCGTCCACCACGCGCCCACACAACACAACTACGTACTGCTCTCTGTTGATAAGGTATTGCACCTGCCAGGGCTCCGTTTTTCGTTGGCCTGTTTTGCCTAGTTGGTATGGTTGTGACACTGCCTACCTGAGTAGCATTTGTACCTGAGCAAACAAGCTTACGGCCTTCCTGATGGTATGCGGACACAGCCTGTGGACGTTTGCTACTACTGAAAAATCACAAGTGTGTTGCCGTCCCTTTATTCACCAATTATTAGAATTCCAGTTAGAATAGCACCACCCCTTTTTTTTTTCTATTTAAATGGGATTGCTCTTGGCCAGCATCTAGCCAGGGGGCAAAGATGAGGCCGACGACCACCCCTTTATTCCATAAGGTTCCATGAGTGTCATAAGAGTCAGCTGGGTTTGAATGTGACTGGATAATTATTTGATAGCTGTGATAAGTGATGCGACACTCTAATATGCATTTTGTTAATGCGTCTTCAAAAATGGTACTCTAAAAACAAACATGCATTCTGTCCTATACTTGTATATCTAACTGTCAAATTCTCTGCTAAAGTGCTCAAACTTGTAAAGAACTTTTACTACTTGTAAAACTAAATGTAGTTTATACATTTATAAGCACTTTGAACAAGAACTTGTACTTTCCTGCCTATTTCTATTGATATGAATGAAGACTGGACTTCCTGGCTTCCTCTTACATATGGCTGTTTCCTATAGATTAAGAAAATTCGCTCTTTTATACTAACTGCTTTTCTTCATTTCTATATATATTTACAGCTTATTTGATCTTTCAGGCTGTAGCTCTATTGGATAAACTGTATGACACATTCTTCACGGCCCCTCGTAAAGCGAATATCAGGCACTTCACAAAACAATATATCAAGATTGAGTTTTTGGACAAGTATGAACCAGAATTTTAAAGTAATTATAATTCGTTTTCGACATAACGAAATGTCTATAAGGTGTTTTTTTTTTCAGACAGTGCAGGCCACTGTACAAGGAATTGGACGCGTGGCCCGACATATCGGTGGAACCGAATCCAGTAAGGGAGAAAAAGGGCTCCACTGTAAACCAAGGAGTTACTGTCAATAATAATTATCAGAATACTATTGGACAGAACTGCGAGTGAGTATAGCCAGTTTAAAACAAATGCATCATTCATTTTAGAATTGCTCGATATCCTAGCACTACTTGAAATCAGATACAAAATTCCGTTCATGTAGGTTTTAAGAATTGTTACTTAGTGAATTATAAATGTTATTATGTCAGCTTTAAATGTCATCTCTAATTTAGTTTTATCTTGTTTAATGCAAGCTTGAGTGAACTAAAAGTCTAATTACTTTCAGCATGACGCGGAAGAATCGTATGCGGATAAAAGAGAAAGAGGACGCCGAGCCGATGGGCGGGTACTGCGAGGCGTGCGGCGCCATGTTCGCCGACCTCGCGGCGCACGCGCGCTCCCCGCGCCACGCCGCCTTCGCGCGCGACACCTCCAACTTCCTCGCGCTGGACTCGCTCATCGGGGGCATCCTCCCCGTCAACGGGGAACGCCGCTCCCTCCGCAACATGTGCAACGGCGACCGCCTCGTCAACGGCACGTCCCCTCGCAACGGCGCGCTCGAAGACGAACCCCGTCGGACACGAAGAAAAACGGACAGCCAGGACGACAGACAGTACTACAAAGTGGTCGGCGTCAGTACAAAGTTACGGTCCAGCGGCGGCTTCGTGGCTAAACGGAAGGATTCCTCCCCGACGTGCAATGGCGCTAAGCCGCTCGTAGTCAAGTTCAGGAAAGTCCGACGCTCGGAGCTGTCGGTTCTCAGTGATGAGGCGGAGCAGTTCATGTTCCCGAAGCGCGCCAGCTCTACCAGTTCAACGTCCTCCGATGATGATGATGACGATGAGGAGGAGAAGGAGTCGCCTCGCCGCAAGACTCCGCCGCAGCCCGTGCTGCCGCTCGAGCGGCGCCGGCAGGCGCGCCCGACCGCGCTCAAGGAAGAATCCTCGGAGGAAGACAGCTGGCTCGACGATAAACGGCGGCGGAAGCGACGTGTCGTCCCCGTTGTAAGGCGCACCCGACGCGCCCCCTGTAAACCGCCCACGCCCGAACCCGAACCACCGCCCGCACCTGAGACACCTGTAGAAATCAAAATATGCCCAGAGCCTAAGCCAGAACCGGAACCCGAACCCGAACCTGAAGTGAGCCCGCTCCGGGACGAGCCGGTAGAAAAGTGCATGAAATGGGAGGATGGCAAACTGAAGTATACGCCGGCGGTGGAGCAGCTGGAGTTCGCATTCGAGAGCGTGCCGCGGAGCGAGCCTTGGTTCGAGACCTTCGCGCGGCAGGACCAGGATCAGGTGGCGGTCAAAAACGTGCCACGGTGTTTTGGTAAGAAATCACTTACTAGCGTTTCTTTTCATTGACCAACTTTCGACTTCAATCCATCACTATTGATCACTAAAGACAATAATAGCTTCCTTTTTGACTTGTTTACATAACGTAACGTACCTCATTCCTTTGTCTTATAATTCACATGGTTAATGTAGGTCTAATAATTCAAATGGTTATCGTTTTTGTTCCAGAATTATACTCCAAGTCGCCTAAGTTACCGTACGAGATCGGGCAGTTACCGCCGCTGAAGCCGAACTGCTGCCCCCTGAGCGCGTTACCGCGGCCCGCCGCGCGTGAGCCCCGCTCCGAGCGCTACGGCACCCGCGGCCTCAAGTCCAGGAAGCTGCACAAGCGGGTCGCTGCCGTGGCAGCCTTGGATTCGCGGCCCAGGAAGTCCCCTCGAGAGCACGCGTCAACGCTCGCCATGCTCGGCTCAGCCGGTATACATCGCCGCGGCCCCGATGACGCCAAGTCCACCGCCTCCGAAGACACCGTCAGCGACGCGCTCAGCGCCAAACCCGAGCCTTCGGAAGCCCAGGAAGCCGATGAGCGCCTCCAAAAGTTCCTATCCGAGGTCTTTGACGATGCCGCCGAATACGAGTTGGACGAGATGGAAGGTGGAGCGTTACCCGCAGCCGCAGCCCCGCCCGATGTCCTAGGCTTGGTCTCGGAGTGCGACGGGTGCGACATCATCCGCAACGAGATCGCAGAGGTCAACGAGCAACGCCGTGCTCGACGTCGCGGCCGCTTCAAAAAGAAAAACAGAACAGGCTGGCCCAACAAGAAGAAGCCGAAAAAGGGCTCCCGCACCAACAGCTCCGAGAAAACAGAGAGCACCGATCGCTCCTCTGTCGCCTCCGATACGGCGAACGAGACGTGCGACGAGGATCTCTCCGAGAAGGACGAAGAGACGATAGCGCCTAAGGTCAAGTCTGAGGACGAACAGGAGGCTATGGATGTCGACCAGCCCGATAGTAAAGACGACGACAAACCGCTGCGGCTGGACGTTAAATTGCTGCTAGAAGACAAGAAAAAGGAGAAGGAATCGCGGTCATCGGTGTCAGAAGACGGCGAAGAGCGTGCTCGGAAGAAGAAGCGTGCGCTAACGAATCTAGCCAGTTGGCTGCAGCCGGTGGTGCGTGTGGCCCGCGTGGACGCGGCGGCGCGGCGGCTGCGGTCCGCGGCCAAGCCCCGAGCCTCGAGGCTCAGGTAGCGCGCGCCATGCCTCGCCGTCTACAGCATGGGGGCACAGTGATCACATTCCACTGTTCTGTGACCCCAAGATACTAGTGAGATAACCCGCCACCGCACGTTTGTGATGACTGTCACGGTCGGGAAAAGGATTCTAGTGAAATATGAATTTATTTTTATTCATGTGACTAATGCCAATTCATTGAAAGTGACAATTTTCTGGGCACGCCGGAAGATTGTTAGTGAGGTAGTGGCCCGGTACGAGTTACCTAGCAATTAAACATTTAATGTTTTCTTCCTACATAGTTATTGTTATGATCTCTAACCCACATGAGCTTACTAAAAAGTCTGGGTTTATTTTTGTTTGATCATCTTGGTTGATGTTTTTTTTTCTTAAATGTGTGTAGGAAGAAACATTACAGAAACAAGCGTAGCGCCATAGTGGTCAATTTTGTTGTACAATCGCGCGCTTTAATTAGTGACTCATTTCGCAAACTTTTTCTCTAAAATTCTATACAGTTTGACAGGACTGTCAAACTTAAGTGGGTCACAAATTAAAGTCCTTGACTGTACTTTTCTTGTACATGAAGTCAAAACTTCGTTCTCAAACGTGCCCGTTGAGAGATATAGTGAATAACTTTATCAAAAGGAACTATGTTTTGAGGCTGGCAAATAGGGTATAGTTGTAACGAGTATTGTAAATATACTGTAATTTAACTGAGTGTCGGTGTGTGAGAGAGCTTAGTCTGTATATAACTGTTGCGCGAATGCGAACTGTTTCTTTTTACTTTTTCCTTTTTATTTATAAACAAATGCAAGTTATCTTGTGTAATTCGTCATTAAGAGTTGTATAAAATATTATGATTCTGAACTTGCCTTTTATTTATTCATACAGTTCATAATGTTAAAGTTTCTTTCGTCGTAAACCAGTGGGCTAGTCTATTATATTGCGAACCTGAATTGCTAAGAGGACTTTCCATATAGGTATTGCACGGCCTCGCATAGCGTATTGATTTCCGGCCGCCGGCGTTTGGGCGTAGGTACCGTCCGCAGTGAACTATACCTACCTACATGCAACACATTCGTCAGGGAACGGCAGGCTCCGCGCTATACATAGGATGAACGGTAAACTAGTCATAATACGGTAGTTTCCTCATGTGAAACTTAACATTGCCGTTACGGATAGTACACCATCAAATTAATACAATAAAATCAAAATAATAAAATACAGAACTTAACGTTTCAAAAAAAATATTTTTTTTATATCATCTAAATTATCTAAAAGTTAAAGTACCAATAGAATAAACAAAATTCAATAGAAAATAAATTGTATTTAAACTATGTACTTAAACGCAGTATTTCACGATAAAAATAGCAATTTTCTTGCGTTTCCATACAACGTCAGTACGGGGTTCGTGCTTTGTGACGTCATAATTTTCTGTCAATATGGAGCGTTTTCGGTGTCCGGTAACAATACCCTCATTTGCGGCTTTTGTTGTGTTTTAATCGTAGATGATCCCACACAAAAATTTAATCCTTTCTACAAACTGGTTCGAATGGCACCGTTAATATTTTTATGAAATCTAGCCTATTGTTATAAAATAGTAAACTTATGTGCGACGATTTTTGGCTTGTATTCACGATAAAATTAAAGTTAACCAGTTCGTCCACCACTTGAATTCTAGATTCGATGTCTGACGGACAAACACTGCTTTAACTGTAGCAGATATAAGTTCGCCATTGTACTTCATCTGTTTAGTATGATTTTCATTTTATCGTGTTTTCTATACAGAATTTAGTTAAAGTTAAAAAGAACTCTATCGTTATCCCTTTGGGTTTATATTTCCGTGCGCCGGCCAACTACGCAGGCGGTCTTTGTACAACTCCATGCATGCTACGTTCGAGGTTGCAAAGGCATGAGTATTAGTTCAAAAGTAGGTATGGTATGCGATATATCTGAATCGACTTCATTTATATTACTTGGACGTTAGTCTTGCAGTGCAGCATAGTCGAAAACGGGAACATGTGATGGTTTGGGAATGTATATACCTCAATATACCCGCCAAAAATACAGTAGACATTATAAAATCTGTTACATGGGTTCATGGGTAGTGTGGGTAAGTAGGTATGTGTCGTATACAAATACAAAATAGTTTATTTCATTAAAAATACGTGATAATGATACAGGGGATGGGGCCACCCGGTAAGCAAAAGAAAGCTTGTGTTGGGAGGCACCGCTCTTCCCTAGGTTCTTCGTATTGTTGTCTCAAAAGGCGATGTCACTCATTAAGTAATGCCTCATTTATGCAAATTAATATGTTCTAACTCGAATTTAGGTAGGAATATGTAGATCTGATGATACAATAAACTAACTGGTACCGTCAGCAAATAACTCAAAATCAACTTTTGTTAACTTTTTACAAGGATGACAATCTGCAGTTTATCTTATCAGTAAGTTGACCGATTAAAGTCAGGTCTCAGTGAGATAATTTCATCTAGTTGCCTATACTATACGCACATGCAAAGGAGTAGGACTTATACCACGACGGTTGCAAACAAGCATACAGCTTGCCTGATGTTGAATAGAAAGCGTACTTAGTCTAGACGTCATCAAGAGCAAATGTAAGAACACTTTCCAATGTCATACATAAGGAGAAAAACTGTTGACTAATTTTTGCTGACTAATATAACTACTGAGCAAATAGAGGTTTTACTAGCGACTAACTTAATAATAAGCCAGTCCTAAGTTTAGGTACCCGCCTAGCCGCCTACCTACTCAAAAACATTTTACAGACGGTACATGTAAGTACTACCTATTACGTGTAAATTCAATCACACAATACAGTCCGTCCGTTGGGCGGACTTCGAAAATCGAACTTCGTATCGTGCCGTCCCTTTCCGTCATATAGTGTATAACACGAGAGTGAAAGGGATGGCACGACACGAAGTTCGGAGTAGGCCCTCTGGGCTTGTATTGGCGCCGGATGACCGGCCGCGGCATCATTCGACGTAAATCAATAAATCCAGGCAAAAACATACGGCTCGCGTCGATAGTGCATAGCGGTCTAGGCATTATGTAGGTCATATTGAGACCTAGGCTCGTTTTAAACCTACACATCGCATTGTGCTGTCTAACGAATAGATACTTTATAACAATTTCTTAGTATTTTGTACCAATTACGACAGTATGTTACTAATTATCTACCTATTATACGAAGCTAGAGGTCCGGGTTCGAATCCCGGTAAGAGCATTGTTTATGTGCTGAGCAAAAACAGTTGTTCCTGAGACTTGGACCTTTATTGAGCTTTCTATGTGATTAGTTCGATTTGTGTTAATTTGTCCCCTAATACTTATTTTTATCGTCAGTATATCTTTCTAAGAAACTCCAGCTTTTTCCTCGTGGTCAAACTGATTTGCCAAACTGGTTTGGCCACGAGGGAATGCGATTCCTAGTGGTCAAACTGCGTATTATTTCACGTAATTGTAACAAATGTCCACACCCTATATCAAACGTTGAATAAATAGAAAAAAAATAGAACAAACATCACTTAATAGTCCATATTGAAACTTTTTAGTATACATAGTCAAAACAGACATTGTGAGTCGCAGACAATTCCATGCCAGATTATTTATATTGTCAATAGTCCCGTGGAAGTAGTTCCGTGGTGGAACTAGTGAGACTTTTTTTCCCAATAGTTCCGTCAACGGTACAGAGTGGTAGTTAGGTACGACGACGAGCGAAGCGAGGAGGAGTGTTAGTAGAACTGTGACCCTACAACGCGCGAGCCGAGCGAGCGAAGCGAGCGTGCCGCGGCAGCGGCCGGCGAAGCGCCACAACTGAACATTGGGAACGGAACTATTGGGAAAAAAAGTTTCACTAGTTCCGCCATGGAACTCCTGTCGACCATCATGTAGCAAAACTTTAATAGTTATTTCATTTATATTTAAGTGTCATTATGTTTAAGTGCTAAAACTCTTCAAAAGAGTTTCTGCGTGTAAACACTAGACAATCTAGACATATACAGGAGGATGACAATACTGTGTTTGGCCACGAGGAATCGCATTTCCTCGTGGCCAAACCAGTTTGGCAAATCAGTTTGACCACGAGGAAAAAGCCGAAACTCCTATGATAAATGTAGGTACGCACTATACTTTCAAAATGCAAGAGCGAGTGTCACATCCGATTGTTACTTACAGGAATAGCTCGTAGTTCTTCTGTCTGTATCGATCTTGTAAGTGTTGTCTGTTTAATCAATTCGGGAAAAATGTACTCTCTTAACCCTTTGAACGCCAAGAACCTATAAAGTGGTCGTGTGTCGTCGTGCCCACCATGCCAACAACCACTAAAAAGGTCGGAGTGAAAATGTACTTTTATCATGGAAAAAATCTATTATAAACTGTTTTTATTGGTTTAAACGTTACATAATTTTTTGATACCTTTGCGTCTGAGTGATCACTTCATTCAAATATGGAAGCATTCAAAGGGTTAACAGTGGTGAGCTAACGGCTAATATTACGTGACCCCTAGATTCCTAAAAACTGTATGTACTCGGGGGGTCAGCCTATTATAGCAGTCAGCAGTGGCGAAACAACACTGGGGCCCGTTCATATGAAAATAGTAACTATCTGATAACACGAAAACTTCTCACGCTATCAGAATATTTAATGGAGTAGGTCCTGTCCAATCCACTACCAAAATATGACGGTAGCCATTTTCCACCTTATTACATCCTAAGATAAAAAATTGATATGCTATAGAATATATATCCATTATAGGTAAATATGACATGTTTCTAGTGGTAAAAATAAACTCATATTGGTTAATTGCGTGCGTAGTCAGAGGTCAGGTCAAACTTCTCATGTATTGCATCATATAGATAGAAGCAGCCATTCCAAATAAATCGTTACATTTCCGTAGAGTATCACTCACAGTATAGTTTAAATCTCAGAATAGTATGAAATTAGTCCGTTTAAAAAGCTACCTTACTAAGTGACTAGGTTCAAATTCTAATAAGTTTTTTAAACTTGACAATCTTCATTATAGTACATTACGATACAAGTGCAGAGAACAGGAAATTCGCAACGAGTGGCGATAAATTAAAACACGACCAAAGGGAGTGTTTTAAATCGACTCGAGTTGCGAATTACCTGTTCGCACGTGTATCGTACGTTTTACAGTACATATGGCTCTTTAAAGTTTCGACATATGCACGTAATCTGCTGATTACCGCACTGGTGCGGTAAAGTAGCACCATATGTACTGTAAAATAATTAACTACTCTCACTCATGCAGTAATAAAGATGCGTTACGTTACGATTGTATTTGGTTACCACAATTTATATGAGGCTCAGGCTCACTGTACCATGCAAGGTAGATGCCACATGGCGGAAAATTCCTGACATTCAACTACATCAAACTACATACCTATGATGAAATAACTACCTATTATCATTCCAATAAGATTCAATTTCGCCTTTTTTACAGTAATTTACACTTTCAAGTGTTTGCATTCCAGTTGTGGGTGGAGTTTTCGAGTATAATGAAGTTTACTTTTCCAATAAGCACTACTATAGATCAATATACCAAAATGAAAACACAAGACCATTAAAAAATAATAATGATACAAGCTACTTCGTAATCTAATAGTTTATTGTAATGGTACCACAGAATAGCTTTGACCAAATGAAAAGCACATTATCTATTTCTCTAACAGGCATATAATAAAAACAGTTAATAACACTTTTTACATCCCCACAGACAGGTGTTCAGCCATATTGATCTTTATTGATAAACAGATAATCCAACTAAACAAGTCAATTTAGCAAATTTAGACCAATTGAAAAAACTATTCAGTAAGTTTTGAAACTCATTTTAAATGGCAAGTACATTTGGTCTAAAATTACTTTCTTTGTAATTGTAATTTATTCATAAACATCCTCTTTGTCTGCGATGTATTGGATAATGTCCTTGGGCCTGACCAGCCTCTCCGCATCACCATCGGGAATTTCAAAACCAAATTCATCTTCCATAGCCATGATGATTTCTACATGATCTAGGGAATCCAGGCCCAGGTCATTCATGAAGTGGCAGTTAACAGACAACTGGAAACAATAAAAAAATTAAAAATAAAATTATGTCACAAATGTTTAAGTAAACTTTAGCCTTTTATTTCATGAGCCAAGTATAGGCAAGGAATCAATTTGGAAAAACTTGGAGTTTTAGAAAACATGAGAGTTTACCATAAACCATGTACCATAAACACTACCACACTACAGAATAAGTTTAGTAAAAGTCAAGCTACCTTTTCAGCACAAATTTTGTCATAAAGTTTGAGGACTAGGAGTACTCTAGATTCTATGAGCTCAAGGGAGAGCGGGGGGCCCCCACTGTAGTGGCGGACGTTGATTTTCTGGCTCTGAAACAAATTTAAAAAATAATGAAGATACCTTGGACTGAGTCAGTTTGTCGTAAGCCTGGCACACTTTCATCACGCGTTCCTCGATCTCTTTCGTGGAGGGCTTGGTCTGGGGCCCTGAAGAGTATGCTTGCATACGGTGTGATTGCACCTAAACAGTTTTAGCAACACTGTACACATTTGTTATGCAATAAAATGATTGAGGTTATGATATAAAATTAAGAGTAATAATATGCGTGTAATATTAAAGAAACAATTGTAAACTTCCAATACAAGAGTGAAACATCAAATAGAAAAACAGGTTTGCTCATAAATCCACAAAAACACATTGTATTGATTAACAAAATCCTTACCCCATTTTGCAGGTACTTGTTATTGTACAAGTTTACAGCGGTTTTTACTGTATGGTATTTTTGTTGTAGGGCGACGGTCGAAAGCCGGCATACTACCGGAGTCTTGTATGTTGTGGATTTTCGTAATAATCCGCTAAAAGCACTTCGGACAAGATTTGCAGCAGCCATTTTTCGGGCTTCAAATATTTTCCGCAATAGACAAGATAGATAATAAGTAATAAGACGTTTGCAGTGTTGCCATGAAAGATTTAATTTTGTAGCGTCTTAAATCTTGCCTTGAATAATTTAAAAATACATTATTTTGGTTTATGACACGTCTTGCTTGCTGTCATTTTCCTGTCAGTGCCTGTCAGTTTGTCGATTTGTTTTCTCCGTATACTGCGTATGGAAATGGATTTAATGTTACTAAAGAATTAAAACATTAGAAATGGGGAACGCTGACACAAAATTAAACTTTCGAAAAGCAGTGGTGCAGCTCACGTCCAAAACGCAGGTAGAATTCGGCGCAGAACACCTACGTTTGATTTGCGTTGGTGTTTTTATTGACGAGTCGTTTGTTGCAGCCTATCGATGCGTCGGACGACAGTTTCTGGGACCAGTTCTGGTCGGAGAGTGTGACGAACGTGCAGGACGTGTTCGCGTTGGTGCCAGGGGCGGAGATCCGGGCACTGCGCGAGGAGTCTCCTAACAACTTAGCGACGCTGGTGTACAAGGCTGTGGAGAAGCTAGTGAAGACAGTCGACAGCAGCTGCCGCACGCAGAGGGAACAACAGATAGGTAAAACTCTAAAAATACTGTCTCTGATTTTTAGGACTATTAGGCTGATCAATTACACATACAAATAATATGACATACTCTAAATTTTTCAGAGCAAATCTGAGTGAAATCAACATAGCCTTGAATTATTATTACAAATTTAATGAAGTGTGTTAATGGCTATTGTTTTTGTGATCAAAGTAGTACTTAAAGAAAAATGCTATGTCTAAGGGGGCTGTCTAAGTCTTTGTTTTATTACTTAGACTTAAAGTAATAACACTAGAGATGATAAATGATATAAAACAAATATACATATTGGTACCCTTGACTGTACCACATATTTTCATTTTTCACCTTGTTCTATTGAAATATGGTCCAAAAATGCATATACATTATTATGACCTCTATTGTGCAGAAAAATGTTTCTGAGTAATTGCACTGCCATAATCTTCTAATTAGTACCCTCAGGGGGCACACACTGAACAAATAGTTAAAGAGAAAACTGCATAAATTATTACATTTTTTACCGCTACCCAAAGGTTGTCTAGAAGAGATGGAACCATTGTGTACACCTCTGTGTGTCTTCATGTTAATGGTTTTCTTTTATTTTTATTTATCTTTTAAGTCTCCTTTTGTGTGCTTTACAGAATAAATGGTTTTTCTTCTTCTTTCTTCATTTGTTCAATTTTTTGCAGCTTTGAATTGTGCCCGGCTGTTGACACGTGTGCTTCCATACATGCTGGAGGAACCGGAATGGCAGAGCTTCTTCTGGTCGTCCCTGCCCGCTGCTGCGGAGAGTGAGTCTGTGCCACTCGCTCAGTCACTGATCAATGCTGTTTGTGTAAGTACCTAGCTAGTTACTTATTCTGGGCTTGATGCATGTTGACAACCATTGTGATTTGTGAGAAAATGGGGATAGCACTAGACTATCTATGCGACTATCATAACAATGCCTTGATTACTTTGTGTAAGGTGTACAAAAAGCCTAGGCACTTTTTGATATACTTCTATGGCTTACAATCCAGTAGCATGATACTGCACTGCGAATAATGTTAAACATTGGTTGATGTCACAAAGACCATGATAAATAGCATTTATTAAAAGTACCATAGGATTCTTAGGATTATTATTATTAGGATTATTCATAGGATTTGACGACCTGTTTAGCCTAGTTGGTAGTGACTCTGCCTCCGAAGCTAGAGGTCCCGGGTTCGAATCCTGGCCAGGGCATTTATTTGTGCATTTTTCACGAATATTTGTTCTTGGGTCTTGGATGTTTTCTATGTATTCAAGTATGTATTTATCTATATAAGTATTTATATCGTCATCTAGTACCCATAGTACAAGCTTTGCTTAGTTTGAGACTAGGTTGATTTGTGTAAGATTGTCCCCCAATATTTATTTATTTATTTATTCATAGGGTTTGTGGGTTGTTCAACAACATAACAGAATTGTGTGCTATTAGTTGCCTTTATATAAATAACCGATACCTTAAAACGCTTTTAAAACCCCTGACATTTTCATTTCAAAGGTCAATTTCTCATAAATGGGTGAACTGATATTGCTAAAACATGTCTAAGAAATAACCTGCTTTCAAATAACCACATTCAAATCGGTTCACCCGTTTAAGAGCTACGATGCCACAGACAGACACATACATACACAGATACACACACACACACCCGCTTTTGCGTTTCGCGTCAGAGGTTAAAAAAGACAAGGGGCATTAATTTTTCTATGTATGAAAGACAAAGAATGTTGTGATTATTAATTGTTTGTTGGCCTTCATGTTAAAATATTTTACCATAAATAATAATCCCACAGGAAATAGTCAGCTTTATCGTAGTTTTTTGCAAGTTAACATAAAGGTCAACTGATTGATAACTGTAGGCAATAATAATGACTAGTGGCATTTATTATGTGCCTATGTAAGAAATATATACTGAGAATAGTAGTAAACAATTACTTAAATTTTAGAAATATTTTTTTTATATAGAATAGTGGAAGTGGGAGCGTTCGTGGTTAAGCAATGACGGGCGAAGTCGGTCCTTGGATGGGTGACCGCTTTGAGTGGTTACTAACTGAGCGCTCCCGTGCTTTGGAAGGCACGTTAAGCCGTTGATCCCGGTTGCTGTCTATGATAGCAGTCGATAAGCCAAGTTAGAGGCCTCCGGGCGACTTGAGAACCTCTAACAGTCTAGTTGCCCACTCACTTGACGAGCCTAATCCCAATAAGGTCTACTTTCCCCCTCGGGTTGGAAGGTCAGATGGCAGTCGCTTCCGTAAAAACTAGTGCCTACGCCAATTCTTGGGATTAGGTAGCGGACCCCAGGCATCCTTCAGGATGCAACTGTACTGGGAATAATGCTAGGAGGATGATGATAGAATAGTGGAACTCTGTATCAATCAAATTCTATTTTTTTTTATACCACCTCGGTGGCAGACATGCGTACGGCCCGCCTGATGGTAAGCGGTCACCGTAGCCTATGGACGCCTGCAACTCCTAGATAATCTATTTAATTCTTTATTCAAATCCAAATATTTTCAGTTGTGCTGGGTGCTGGGTGTTAGATGATGTGTAAGGAGCAATCGAATGTGCATTAAATTGTTATGGAATGGCAAATGAGTTGACAAAGAACAATCGAATGTGCATTAAATTGTTATGGAATGGCAAATGAGTTGACAAAGAACAATCGAATGTGCATTAAATTGTTATGGAATGGCAAATGAATTGACAAGGAACAATCGAATGTGCATTAAATTTTTATGGAATGGTAAATGAGTTGACAAATTATGCAACGTGTCAGATGACCTTAAATAATTTAAATGTGGAACCAGCCCAGTCCAGGGTCTACAGACCCTATGGCACATATAAATAAATGTTAGGAGACATTTATAAATATTAGGACATATTATATTGATTTAAATTTGCACGATTTGGCACTTGGACTTAATCACGTACAACTGCAATTTATTTTCCTTTTTTTGAGGCTTGCTTGACGTTTCGAATGTATCACAACATCCATGGTCAGTTCAGATGTTGTGAATCATTCGAAACGTATGGTCGAAAGTGCTTGTGATTTGGTTTGATACTGATTATATATTTATATTTATGTATATATTTATTATTTTTATTAGTCGGTAGTATATGTATACTATATAGTATTATTTTGTAGTTTGTAGTATATAGGAAATAGCTATATATATATATATATATAGCTATATATCTTATATACCTATATATCTTTTGGTTCCTGTGTCACTCAATTACACACCTGTCACTTAATTTGTGTCATTATTTATGTTATTTGGTTCCTAGAGTACGGCGGAGATACTGCGATCGCCAACCCGCATGCCAACGTGGCGATTAAGGCATTTACCCCCCATTAAAATTGGGGGAGGCCTATGTCCAGCAGTGGACGTCCTAGGGCTGATATGGTGGTGGTGGTCACTCAATTGCTCAAAGGTTAACTGGAAGAGATCCCTTACAGGGATAACTTCGCCTTTGTACCGATATAACCGAATATGTCTGTATTTCTACCTGTGTTTTGTGTACAATAAAGTATTTACATTACATACATACATTATACATACAGACTGTTTCAAAGGTAACAATTCGGAACCCCAATCTACGTCATTTAATATAAAGATGAAATTAGTCGGAAATGTTAGCTATTAATCATATATTTATTTATTCACTAGTCTGCCGAAGGTACCACAAGTTTTTTTTCACCGGAAGTGTTACTTTTTTGTACTTTTGGCCAATTCTAATTTTTTCCTCCGATTTTTTGAAACGCAACATCACTTTTATGAACATGTGACATGGGGCTTATCTGAGTATCAAATGACATAGGGGATCTTGCGATCGCCGCTCGTACCATTTATTAATTTATTTAAAAATATAATTTAACAGCATTACAGCATACTGCCAAGGCGCTCGGTAAATATCAAATGATATTATGAACATAAGTTCTTAAACTCGTTGGTACGACTACTAGCCGAGTTCGAACTCTCGACCGTCGCTTGACAGTCGGATGCGCGAACCACTAGGCCACCGCAGCTTCTAGATCTAATGTTGTTTCAGGATCTGCTGTTCTGTCCGGACTTCACGGTGACAAGTACGCGTCGCTCCGGACCGGTGAGTATTGATCGATCGATAACGGAACCTTATCTCTGATATCTTTGTATTCGTCATACAAATTTGGGTGGAAATATTTGAATCACAATGCAACTTGCAATCTTTTTTTGGAGGGCAATATGGTATTTGATATATATCTACAAGTTAGAGAAGTTATACTAAATGATGTTCTTCTAAAAAAAATTGCCATAACATATTTTTACCGACTTCAATAGAAGGAAGGAGGTACTGAGTTCGTCTGCATGTTTCCTTGTTCTTTAAGATAAGATAAGATAATTTATTTGATAAAACATAAGTCACATCTCTAGTCTTTTTTTATGTTTTTATGTTCCCCGATATCTCTTGACCACGTTGGTCGATTTTGATAATTCTTTTTTTGTTTCAAAGCAGGTACCCCAACATTAGTCCCATATAAATTTGGTGTAGGAGGAATAGAGGGAACTCCTCGAATTTGGTAGGCACGCATATGCCGATTTCAATATTTTCTGTAGGTAACCAAGCATTGCCTCACGGAGACCTCAAATTGTGGCATAGCAAGTACAAAATTGGAGTAGGTTTTTTGTATAAATTGTATTATTTTCTTTCACTTCAATTACATAGAGCCCTTATACCACCCTAACCATAAACAACCTCCTTAACTTTGGCGTATAATTGTTCGTTAGCGTCAAAGTCGTATGAAATAGTTTGAGACAACAATTGACGTAGTTATGTGTCTTATCGCTGTTATTCTAATTTGTATACGACTATTTCGTTCGGTAGCGGTATTATTATTTGATGTCGAATTTGTATTATCTTTCAAAATTCCACAGACGAAAGCGTTAATAAAAGACCACCATACAACTATCTTGTTTGGATGCGAAAACTTAAGACCCCATGAACTAGTTACGATGTGATTGCATTAAAATCGGTTTGATTTCCTCGGGTAGCCCCTTGTGGCTCTGCTACACTATGCTCATCGCACTGTTCATCGTTCTACTTCTCGCCGTCTTTGCTCTACTCGCGCGATTAATCGCGACGCTCTGCGCTAGGTCCTTTGACTAGCGCTCAAAAACCGACAAAACAGGGACCAGTGGGCATGACATGCGGCATGACGAGTAATATTGGCACATTACGTCTCTGCTCCCTTTCCTCGCTACTTCCCATGCCAGTCGACGAGTGAGTGGCAGGGGTATAAAATGAACGTTGCGTACCTACAGGAGCGAGCGGAGGAGCTGTCCTCGCTGGACAGCTGCGAGTACATCTGGGCGGGCGGCGTGGGCTTCGCGCGCGCGCCGCCGCGCACGGCCGCGCACGAGGCGGCCAGGACGGAGCTGCTGCGGCTGTTGCTCACCGCCTTCAGCGAGACCGTGTACAAGCCGCCCCACCACACCCACCACAACAAGTGGATCGCGTGAGTACACGAGTGCTGGATTTAAGATGTAGGCTGGGTTGTACCGACTTACCATCACAGACTGATCAACGTTAAATATGGCGCCGGCAGCTGTCATCCCATAGAAACTTGTCAAACTTTCCATGCATTGAAATTTTAACGAACACGGCATACGATTACAGACGGTTTGGTGCAACCCAGCCTAAATATTCACATTCCCATTTCCCATTCATTCCCCATTTCTTTTTCATTTCCCATTTTTCGTCACAGACTGTTACATTCCAAATAGTGTCTATTGATATGCATGGAATAACAATTTTTGTTCGACGCTTGCAGCGATTTTGATGACACATCACTGGTGATTTTGACTAGACAGCATCACCAGTGGTACAGTCAGCATCATAAACATGTATACACTTTTCGACCTTATCTCCAAGCAATAAGATCTCAGAACGTATACATGTTTATGATGCTTACTGTACCTAATATTTATGACTAGACCAGAAATGTGATGAATATGGCTACATAGTCAGTGAAATTAATTACATACTTACCAGTGTTGTTGTTAGCAGATGACTTAAAGCTTAATTGATAATTATTTTCACTCAAAGTGAAGAATGGAAAATTTATTCGCCAAGCGTAAGATTTGAACCCGCTACATTCGTATTCCGTGCGCTACTTTTGCCAACTAAACCATCGAGGGTCCCACTCATTTTAGAGTCAATTGTTCGTATAACTGTTGCTCCTCCGACAGGTACCTGACGAGCCCTGAGAACCGTCACGCGCTGCCATTGTTCACGTCTCTACTGAACACAGTATGCTCCTACGATCCTGTTGGGCTGGGACTGCCCTACAACCACTTGCTGTTCAGCGATACGCTTGAGCCCCTGGTGGAGGTACAGTAGTATTTTTATTTATTAACTTTTATCCACGACATCGTCTGTGTAAACTCTTAAGTTCGAAACCAACTTCTATCCCCAAGGACATCTCTTTGAGGACTGACTTCCGGGATAAAAAGCATCCTATGTTTTGATCCGGTACTCTCTGTACGCTAAACTTCATCTATATCCGTTGTCGTTGTTGTGTTTATCTATATCCGTTGTCGTTTTTGCGCGATTAGGTTACAATTATTATTATCGCTTGGCTTGGAGATAATTATTCCTGCGTGTTACAAATTTAAATCTTGTCACAATCATCCGAATTTTCTTTTTCAAATTTATAGTATTATTATACTTAAGGAGTATCAACAGAACAGATGTAATACCTTACGTTATTTAGAGTCACAGAGACAATTTCACGAACTCACTGATAGATAATTACAATAATGAAAAAGAAGCAACTTTTAAAGAATTGATGAGGAAAAGTCCTAAGTTCTCTATCCGTTTGGCATCTATAATGGCAGAGACTAACATGGGCGTCATAATACCTTTTAGGGTTGAAAATAACTCAGTCCCACTAGAGTCTAGTCTAGTGGTTAGACTCTGAATTTGTATTTGATGTTATTTATCAGAACATTAATATTTTTTGCAGGTGGCTCTACAAATCTTAATAGTTACGCTAGATCATGACACAAGCAACGCTATGAATGAAGAATCGGAGGAGGTGAGTATACAGTGCCCTTTCAATTATAATGTATGCTTTGGAAGCATATACATTGGAAGTCCTTTTACACTGACTTAGCTTGAAAGCTTTATCTGACTATGGCAGGATAGCCGAAATATTATACTGCTTGGTGGCTCTCTTGTGGATGAGTGTCGACATTAATTATCAATAAAATTAAGTCAAGATCTCTATTAAAATTTAAAGCTTGAAATAAGCTTGTTCACGAGTAGACATGTCAATCAGATCAGATCAGACCAAGACACAAACAGTAACAAGGGAAGACCTTATAAAATTGCTACATGAATGAAACACTCCTCAGACTCTGCCGGACAACTTGTTCATCAACTACCTCTCCCGCATCCACCGCGACGAGGACTTCGCGTTCGTACTCCGCGGAGTCACCAGGCTCCTGAACAACCCGCTGGCCCAGACCTACCTCCCCAACTCCGCCAAACGGGTAGCCCTTCATCAGGAGCTGCTCGTGCTGTTCTGGAAGATGTGCGATTACAACAAGGTCAGTTATTACAAACACGTAAATTATAACCGTCGAACAGTGTCACAAAGCAATAAAAGATCTGAAGCAAATTTGAAAGCTCTCGAGCAACATTAAGTCTTTCGGGTTCCTGAAGGAAAGGACGCCCATTCAAAATTATTCAAATAAAAATCAAGTTGCCACAGACTTGGGTCTGCCAAAATGCCTCAACCAAATAAGATTAAATGCTTTTAAAATAAATAACCAATGATGTTACTTAGCATAAATATAAACTTTATAATTTGTACCGTTTTCGCTTTAACATATGTCTTAAAATAAAAAAATAAATGGCTACTTTCATTAAGTAATGAGAGGTCAAGACATTGTCCAAAGGAAAGCATTAACTTAACACCTTGCTCGAGTGGATGTTATTGACAGTTGTGTTGTTTGCAGAAATTCATGTATTACGTGTTGAAGAGCAGCGACGTACTGGAAGTGCTAGTGCCGATCCTGTACCATCTCAACGACTCGCGCGCAGATCAGTGTAAGCTTTTCTTTTCCGTTACAATATCAAAATCGAATCAAGACTAAGTTTTTTAGTATTCCTACTTTTTTTGTGTCGAACACAAATGTGGCTTTTCACTAGAATATCGCTTATGCTGGCACTTCACTAGGCCGTTTTATTTTGTCAAATATAGCTGCGTCACATCTTTTGCGATATTAAAGAAAGGAATGCATCCAGAATATTTGCACAAATACGGCCAAGTGAAGTGCCGACATTACGTAAGGCGTCGTATGATAGCTACCTAAAATGAATAAAGCTCGAGAATATATTGTTTATTTCTAGGTCCTTGAATTATAATGAGACCAAAAATTTGCTTCCTAGTTACTACTCTTCCAGGCATTGTCAGAAGTAGTGAACAGTCTTACGTAAGCTACGTTCTCGTGGAATGCCCCAAATGAACACTAAGATTTAACCACATCCCACAGTCGAATGATACAATTTATTCAATAGGTATTCGTTTGAACACGCCCACATCGGATGGTAAGTGACAGGCAACGAACTAATTGGCTATTATTCTATACTAAACTGTAAATTCTAAGCCTTGTCATGATAATATGCATTTAAAATATCATTGCCTAAACACTTTCATATTCGTCGCCTGTCATGACATAACCTAACTACGAGTAAAAGTGAATTCGTATTGATATTGCACTCAGCACCGTTGTTCACAATCCTCAACATGCGCTACATATGTCATGTGACATTTTTTAATAATTGTAACCAAATGCGGCAAGCATCATCTTCATCATGTGTAAAACTAAGTGCATGATATAAATACCTATTGTTTTCGGGCCAGAGAAACTATAAGAATCTATAAGAAACTATAATATAATTTACTACGAGGTGACGGGCGATAGAGAGGTATGGAAGGAAAAAAACATGCTGCGCCGACCCCAAGTAACTGGGAAAAGGGCACGCGAATGATCTAGATTTTGACCAATAAAAAAAATGCTACCATAAAAAACAAGACATGAGAGTCGGTTGTATCAGTTAATTCAATCATTTGTAGTCTCCGTAGCAATTTAATGTTCCAAAATAGTTTCATCGCGAACGCTACATTATATCCGATTGTTATAAGCCTTTGTATTTTTACAGCACGCGTTGGTCTCATGCACATCGGAGTCTTCATCCTTCTCCTTCTATCCGGCGAGCGCAACTTCGGCGTCCGACTGAATAAGCCGTATACAGCCACTGTACCGATGGACGTCCCTGTGTTCACCGGATCACATGCAGATCTACTGGTGCTAGTGTTCCACAAGATCATCACTACTGGACACCAGCGGCTGCAGCCGCTGTTCGACTGTTTACTTACTATCCTGGTCAATGGTGAGTAAATTGTAACCACACCCCCTCCGCAGTGCGTACACGGCCACCGTTTCTATTGACGTCCCTGTGTTTACCGGATCACATGCAGATCTACTGGTGTTAGTGTTGCACAAGGTCATCACTACAGGACACAAGATATCATTGTCATGAGAACATCTCAAGATCATCACTGCAGCCACTTTTCGACTGCTTGCTTACTATCCTGGTCAACGGTGAGTAAATTGTAACCACACCCCCTCCGCAGTGCGTCCACAGCCACCATATCTATGGAAGTCCAAGGTTACTTTTAGTTCACCAGATCACATGCAGATCTTTTAGTGCTGGTGTTTCAAAAAATCACCACTACTGGTCATCAACGGCAAATAGATTTTACATGTAATTTTTTTTGTTTTTCATTACAAAATATTCCAAATCGACAAAAAATATTCCAAAAAAGCCAAATGCATTTTTTTTTCGCTTATATTCAACTACAATAAATAAAAAAGCATAAAATGGTTTCGTTACTATCTGAAACGTTACTAAAAAGAATCGTTTTCTTCCATCACTCTATAGGAATTATAGATAAGTTTTTCATAATTTCATATTCATATCGTTTATTGCTTTCATGTTAGTATAAAGATCTTAAGTGTTAGTACAGTTCACATGAACCCTGCAAGGGCACAGCAATTACATTAGGTGTTGGTAGTACCGACTTTTTTTTTATTAGGTACGTTTTAATCCTATTTTTGAAAAGCCTATAGTCATCGATGCCTATGACATTATTTGGGATTTTATTATATACAATTTGAGTTCTAACCATTTTACAATTTGTGAGGTAACTAAATTTTTTTGTAAATAATTCTCGCAGTGTCTCCTTACCTGAAGACGCTCTCCATGGTGTCGTCGAGCAAGCTCCTGCACCTGCTGGAAGCGTTCAGCACGCCGTGGTTCCTGTTCTCGGCGCCGCAACACCACCACCTCGTGTTCTTCCTGCTAGAGATGTTCAACAACATCATACAGTACCAGTTTGACGGTAGGGTTTATGGCAACATGTCGATGTTTCCAACGTTCGTTTTTTCGATTTAGGCATGTCCGGATAACTTTGCGCGTTCATCTATTTTACGAAATCTATTAATAAGTATTAATTTATTTTTCATAAAAATACATCAAAAATGACACAATGAACTGTCCTGCCAAACTGCGTAATAGTTTTTTGGCAGTTCGTATGCTCTTGATACACTTATCTTACATCTAGTATTACTATATATTATTATACATATTAATTAAAAGCATGCAATTATGACATGTGAGTGACACATTGAGTACACATTGTATACATAGGAATCCACTTTCGGTACCTACCTATGCTAATAGTTATCTATGAGACATATTTGACATTGGTTATAATAGTATTTTATGCAGAAGGGTGCTTAAAATTCGAGAGTAGCTGTAACAAAACGAGCGTAGCGAGAGTAAAGACTCGAAAATTTTAAGACCGAATTATGTAAATTGCATACAATATTTTTTCTACGATACCAAAATAATTTAATTTAATTTAAAAATCGATATAGTGGCAGAATACGGTTATTGACGTATGCCTCTTATAAAAATAAAAAAAAACAGTTGTGTAATAATAATGTATGGAAATCCTTTTTGATTCTCCCACTAGTCATATAATGACTTGTCAATGGATAGACTCGCATTTGTATAAAAAGTTTATTGTTTTAATACTGCTGTCAGTCATTTAGTTGACAGATTATAATGCTTGAGTAGAAAAACGTATTGATTCTAACTCGATAGATGAACACACCTGTCACAGACTGGGGCGGCCAGCGGTCAACTAGGCTTGGTCAACCAGCGGTCAGTCAGGCTGTGCCTACCTGGTGTATTCCTCCGCTCACTGGTCTGTTTCCGTAGGCAACTCGAACCTGGTGTACACGATAATCCGCAAGCGCGCCGTGTTCCACGCGCTGGCCAACCTGCCGCACGAGCACTCCGCCATCGCGCGCTCGCTGCAGGCCTCGCGGCCCGCGCAGGACAAGGCGTTACCCAGGTACACAATTATTTTACAAAAAATTATAGGTACTAAATACTACCTATGTATGAAAATTGTTCAAATAGTTTCCTGCTTGATATTAACTGTTTTCATTACTCTATTTTCTCGGTAAATTCAGTAGTTCATAAGTTTTATAACGAAAGAGATGAGAAAGATATTGGTAAGAAAATGCAATTCAGGCTAAGTGTGCTGCACGGCTGTTTATCTACGTAGAACGAAACGTGTATGATAGCGTCCATATTGTGTCAAAAGATTTTGACGACATACTGAGCTTTGATTGGCTACTGCCTACGTCAAACGTCAAAATAAAGTGTCAAATAAAAATAAAATGGCGTCTCCTCGGAATTTCGTCTAGTCGTCTCTGAATATTTTTTATTTTTTTTCTAATGTTGTTATTTAAATTGGACTATTAATGTTTACTATGCAGTAAACAAACGAAACAGTGTGTAGCTAATCGAAAATTCATCTGGAAGCGCGTATTAACCATTGTTTAGACAACAAATGGAAGATAGTGAAGTGCATCGTATGTGGCAAGGCATGTGGAAGGCGGAGAAAAAGTAGAGAAAGGGATTAGGGAGGCAAACCTGGTTCCTATATCTGCCCCGCGCGCGCTTGATGGAGTTGGGCGCGCTGCGAACTCCTTTATCCTTTTTCTGCCCCCGGGGCGTATGATCGGCGATGAAATCGCGCTGATTTTCCGTTTAGTGCTCACTCGCGAGTTTTATATCGAAGGGAGCCGTGTGCTCGACCCGACGACGCGCAGTAGAAGAGAATTGTCAAGGTTTTTATTTTCTTTTCAAGTTCTCATTTTGCAAAATGTACGAGTGTTGTGGTTGTAAAATGTAGAACTCTGTGAAAGGACGAAGATATATCGTTTTCGAGGATATGAGATGAAATACATTAAAAAATAAATCTAATAAAATGTTTGTTTAATTTCATTTAACAAAGATATGGCTCAACATAGTTCACGGTATTTCAATTGAACGATATTTCAATTGTTTCATTTTACATCGGACGTTGGTGTTCAATTGGAAATGCCGTGAGCTTGTACACAAAGTTAAATTTAAATGAGCTATACTATATACACTATATTTATTGTTGGATGTTCACAGTAACTTCCATTGCCACAGTGCCATTAAATAATTAAAAATAATAAACGTCAAAAATCTACCAGCGGGTACAGATTAAATATAGTTGCTTACGGTCTATATATTTTCTTCGTGAGTTGGCGGTCTGAACCCTTACTAGTCTGTGGTGTGTTGATATGCATTTTTTTATAATTTATGTACCAAAAGTTAGGGTAACGACTAACGACAAATAGTAGATTGTAAAACAAGTGCACAAAACAAGCCATTTTATACGAGACAATTTCGCCTGCGGACGGATCAAAAATCGATATAATAAAGGATAAAATGCGTTTGATACTCTGCTTCTCACTTCGATTGCGAGAAAATTAAACAAATAATTATAATAATTATTTGTTTTTTGCCGAGGGCGGATTTTAGGGTGGTATTCCACTCGTCCAATTTCTTTGTCAAATCTTTGATCAAAGTTCTTTGACGTAGGCCCATTCCACTCATCCAATATCTTTGTCCATGTTTTTTTTTTTCAATTGTAGCTATATTGATTTAACCGTCATCAGAATCTTTGATCAAATGTCGGGGTCCCATCCAAGTTGGATGAAATCATCCAATTTCTTTGATCAAATGTATATTGAACAAAGATGTTGGATGAGTGGAATACCTCCCTTAGTTAATCTACTTGACAGTCCAGCCCGCATGACCATTTTCACTTCAACTGTCTGGGTTTATGAGCGACGCACGCCCCGCGCAGCGCATCCAGAACTTTTTAACAAAAACGTCTGTATCTTCTAAATTACAAAAGCTATAATAAACAAAAAAATACTGAGGCATAAATGAACGTATATTTATTTAAATAATTCTTATAATAATAAAATTATACATAATTAGTGGCTACCGCTACGTATCCAGGTTAGACTTATAAAATCGGTAAAAATTGCTAAAAGGTTTTTATTGAAGACTATTTAAGTTTATGGTCACATACAATAAGATGTTACACATTATCGTAGAAAGTATACATTCCTGATCATTTTCATGTATAATTTTCATGTATAAACCCCTAAAATATGTAAATAAACGTGAAATATTTATGACATAACTAAGAGTCCTCCGCAAACACTCACAATACTGGCAATTTGGCAATTTTTTTTAACAGATATTGCAGCAAGCGGACACTGCCATCTATATTTTTTGGACCATTTAATTTGGCTAAGCTACGTTTGTGCAGCAGTAGAATTTGTATATAATGCCGGAATATTTTACTAGATGGCACTATAATCAAACGTTCCTTCTATACCATTGGATAGTAAGGTATTCACGGACGGTTAGCAGCATTTTGGTTTTGGATACTATGCTGTTGTGGGACTGTCAACTGGGTATGCTCTAGAGCATAAAAAGCGATTTTATGTTTGTGTAAGTTTAGAGCATGAGTAGTGAAAACGTACTATTAAGTCCATGTTACATGTAGGACGACAAGTGCCGAGTCAGTGGCGGAGTTGACGATGGAAGGCTCGCGGCCCGCGCAGCCCGCCGAACCTGGGACACTCAACGCCACGCTTCCCGACACGCCCGGTAACCTATCTTTTCTTTTATTTGTCCGTCCTACATACGTATACATAAAAACATAATCATTTATTCTTTCCAACCATTGTTTATCACGCCTGGTGACATGAAATCTTAATTCCAGTGTCACTTTTAACAATTGTAGATTTGAAGCAGGTGCCCTTTTTAAAATCTGGTTCGCACAAGTCCGGAGTAACTTTTTGTTCAGAAACAATTTTTGTGTCTATTTTCTAGCGATAGCAGCGATGACTGAGCGGGAGTCGGCGCACCCCAGCGCGCAACAGCTGGAGCACAGCCGGGCGCTGCTGGGCACGGCGCGCAGCGGCGGCGACGGGGAGGACTGCGCGCCCGACGCGCTCACTGACGGAGAAGACACCAAGCCGCAACGGATACATGTGCGTATACAAACTTGTTACACACTCTCATAGAGAACATAAGTAAGAATAGAGAGCTCACTCCATACATCAATTTGTACTGTTTATTTCGTAGTCGACATCTTGCGTCAAATAGCGGAATTATCAGTACTGCTATAAAGATACTAGATGTCACGTAGGTCGCTACTGACGAAAAGTGTATTTTTCAACACTTTACTACTAATATTTAAAGCAGAATGAGTTCAAAAAAGAGTTTCGGTTAATCCGGTTATAATATTAGCTAAAAATGGTTAAGCATTCGATTGTTCGTTCGTCACCGCGTCTTTTGTCGAGTAGCAGTACTGATAATTCCGCTATTTGACGCTAGATGTCGACTACGAAATAACCAGTAAAAACTAATGTACGGAGTGAGCTCTCTATTCTTACTTATTTTCTCTATGACAGTGTGATCCAGCGCGCCCCGGAAACAAACCGCCCGTTTGTATTACTGAATCATTAGAATTTCTCCTAATCTGGATTTTTCATACATTTTTCTTAAATATCATTGCACTTTTTGTGAAAAGTATTATAACAGTACCGATAAATAATATCCTGGATGGGTCTGAAAATCGTGATAATTTTGTGAAACAACAATGTTATGTTACCCACCTTCTTACCGGTTTAGAAGGGGTCTAACTTCTTCTCTCTAACTGATGTTTTAATATGAAGGTCTTAATAATGTTCGTCATAAACTAGATAAAGGTGATGTATTATTATTGGCCGGTACTGTATATGCCTCAGCGAGAATGATAAATCGTGGACGCATACAAAAAGTACGCGAAGCGGAGTTCGTCAATAGTGACTCCGCTTCGCGTCGTCCGTCAAAATCGACGAATTGCTTTTTCTCGGACTCAATATGTACCGTTTCTCAAAAATATTCGGAAAAGTAGAATTATAATTCGCAATAATAGGCTGCAAAACACTTAGTTGCCGGGCGTCACGAATTTACAGGTCGATATTGGGATTTGTATTGCAAATTGCCGGCGAGTTCGGATGTCTTAAAACACACTCGGTAGGAAATCCCTTTCTTCCCGGCCTTTAATGTTACTATTTACTGGTGTCATCCACCATCGATTCGACATTTATCGATTTTTTTTTTCAGAGGGACAGCATAAAGTCTACGTCTAGCCTCCGCAGTCCCACCGCCGAAGGCTGGCGCGCTAGCGCCGAGTGGGTGGCGGGCTGGCGCGGCAAGTTACCCCTGCAGACCATCATGCGGCTGCTCCAGGTGCTCGTGCCCCAGGTGGAGAAGATCTGCATCGACAAGTGAGTGTAGCCAGCCCTGGACCGAGGGCTGGCGCGGCAAGTTACCCCTGCAGACCATCATGCGGCTGCTCCAGGTGCTCGTGCCCCAGGTGGAGAAGATCTGCATCGACAAGTGAGTGTAGCCAGCCCTGGACCGAGGGCTGGCGCGGCAAGTTACCCCTGCAGACCATCATGCGGCTGCTCCAGGTGCTCGTGCCCCAGGTGGAGAAGATCTGCATCGACAAGTGAGTGTAGCCAGCCCTGGACCGAGGGCTGGCGCGGCAAGTAACCCCTGCAGACCATCATACTGCTGCTCCAGGTGCTCGTGTCCCAGGTGGAAAAGATCTGCATTGACAAGTGAGTGTAGCCAGCCCTGGAACGAGGGCTGGCGCGGCAAGTTACCCCTGCAGACCATCATGCGGCTGCTCCAGGTGCTCGTGCCCCAGGTGGAGAAGATCTGCATCGACAAGTGAGTGTAGCCAGCCCTGGACCGAGGGCTGGCGCGGCAAGTAACCCCTGCAGACCATCATACTGCTGCTCCAAGTGCTCGTGTCCCAGGTGGAAAAGATCTGCATTGACAAGTGAGTGTAGCCAGCCCTAGAACGAGGGCTGGCGCGGCAAGTTACCCCTGCAGACCATCATGCGGCTGCTCCAGGTGCTCGTGCCCCAGGTGGAGAAGATCTGCATCGACAAGTGAGTGTAGCCAGCCCTGGACCGAGGGCTGGCGCGGCAAGTAACCCCTGCAGACCATCATACTGCTGCTCCAGGTGCTCGTGTCCCAGGTGGAAAAGATCTGCATCGACAAGTGAGTGTAGCCAGCCCTGGACCGAGGGCTGGCGCGGCAAGTAACCCCTGCAGACCATCATGCGGCTGCTCCAGGTGCTCGTGCCCCAGGTGGAGAAGATCTGCATTGACAAGTGAGTGTAGCCAGCCCTGGACCGAGGGCTGGCGCGGCAAGTAACCCCTGCAGACCATCATGCGGCTGCTCCAGGTGCTCGTGCCCCAGGTGGAGAAGATCTGCATTGATAAGTGAGTGTAGCCAGCCCTGGAACGAGGGCTGGCGTGGCAATTTACCCCTGCAGACCATCATGCGGCTGCTCCAGGTGCTCGTGACCCAGGTGGAGAAGATCTGCATCGATAAGCGAGTGTAGCCAGCGCTGGACCGAGGGCTGGCGCCAGCGCCGAGGGACAATAGACATGGTTGAGATTAGACCGGTTTCTTAACAAATATTTTCCTTTACCTATTTAATAACCACTATTATACATAAATATAATCTAATACTCCGAATATAAGATTGGGTTACTGGGTGTTATATCAAAACGTTCAAAATTTCAATCTGCTTAAAAATTATTGCTTGCAGTAACGCAGCAAATCTCGGCCATCATGCATTAATTGTCTGTCCCCGATCATAGCCACAATCGTAATTATAACAAAATATTTACAAAATTCTATTAAAAGAAAGACCACAAAACCACTCATAAAATCTGCCCAAAGTAATTAACATTTTAACACGATTTTTGTAGAATTATCCAAAACCACGTACTTTCACGTATCTAGAAACGGCTTGGCGGAAGTGACATATATGTTTTTCTCTTAGGCTACGTTCAAAAGACGCCATTTTTGCCGTATACCGTATACGAGATATTATCGAATGTAGTAGTGACAACAGAATTTGTATCGTAATCGTTGCCCACTATTGACAAGCCTAATCCCAATAAGGTCTAGTTTTTACCTTGGGTTGGAAGGTCAGATGGCAGTCGCTTGCGGAAAAACTAGTGCCTACGCCAGTGGCGTGCCTAGGGTTGCAAAGAAGGGCAAGCCGAGGGATACATTTTTGTATTTTTTTTCACACACAATATCATTAAATCTATCTACTACCTTGACACCTTGCCATATTACCATACTAGTAAATCTTCAATCTTCATTATCACTTTATCACTAACTGGTGTGGCGTAGACAGGACAGACCAACAAAACACACTGAATGCATGCTATTACTAGATAAAATTGTACAGACATCTCAGCAATCGCACCGATCTTTGAAATTGTCGTTTATGTGACTTGCTTATCTGAGAAATACTCAAGTCAGGCATAGGTTTCGGTGAAAAAATAAGTTGCTTTTTTAGTGCAAAGTTTAGCGTGCCTACCTTTTCTGCGCCGATAACTTGTGCACATTTTAAATCGTCACACGGAACAACTTCATCCATCGTCACTTTCCACTTTAATAAACTTTTTAATACAAAACACTATCCAATCAAACAAATTGTTCCGTTTCAAGTAATGTACATAATTGTAATCAATGAAGTTAGCATCACAATCCATCCAGAAATGAACGCGCACGCGCGAAAATCGCATTTGACTAACATCTGTTGATAACTTCACGTCGAAAGCCGGGCTTCTAGTCACAAACTATTTGCTAGATCTAGCTATAGATATGTATCTCTCGTTTTGTAGCAGTTTTCATAGATAAGAAAGAGAAAAAAGATATCAGCATTAAAGCCCGCTTGCAAGCCCGCGCGTGCGAGCGAGATGACTAGCCCGTGTCTCAACTCTATCTTGTTAAGACCGCTCGGTTCGCGCGGCAGTAGCGCCACTTGCTACGGTCGAATTTTGTACTACTACCCCGACCGCGCGGATTTTAATTTTATAATTTAGTTTAAAGTGGAAAAAAGAATTAGTCGTACATATATTTGGTTTTTGCTAATTTAGTAACGCAAGCCAGGCTTTTGGGCTTTTAAGGCCGTACCGCCACTGGCCTACGCCAGTTCTTGGGATTAGGTAGCGGACCCCCTGGCATCCTTCAGGAAGCAATTGTACTGGGATAGCGCTAGGATGATGATAATGATGATGATGTAGTGGTGACAACAGAATTTGTATGGCAAGCATAGCAACTTTGAAAAACGATCACACGGCGAGCATTTTTTACCGTATACTGTACGTCACCGCTTGTAAGATCATGTGAACTATTGTTCCACAGAGGGTTGACGGACGAGTCGGAGATCCTGCGGTTTCTGCAGCACGGCACGCTCGTGGGGCTGCTTCCTGTACCGCACCCCATCCTCATCCGCAAGTACCAAGCCAACGCGGGCACCGCCGCCTGGTTCCGCACCTACATGTGGGGCGTCATATACATACGGTACGTTGTATGTATACATGCCGGTAGTCACCTGCTATGATTTATTACAAGATAGGCGCTCAAAATATATGGCAGAACCTTGCATGTAAACCTATTGGGCCTATAGCTTTACTATGAGCTTCGCAGAGTCAAATATTTTGTAAGAAACAGTAGTGTGGATAACTTTCGACTTACAATAATCAGTATTTAGACATTTCTATACCTCGTCATTTTTCCTTATAGACAGTGGTCGCCTAAATCGTCAAGTCACACATACATAAAATGCGCTGCACTAATCTAAGTTTTATGTGTGTTTTATGTGTGTGTATTGTTATTATTGTAGAATTTCTTAATAAATTTGAGCGATCACTTATGAATCTTTTCCAATTTAACAAAATTTTGTGGTGGTTAATAAAATTTATTCACCACACAAACACTTCAATTGCGACATGGTTGCCACCAATACCAATTTTATTTAATTGTGTTACCTAAAATGTGTCAAATATTTTGTCTGTTAATGCGCAGAAACGTGGACCCACCGATATGGTACGACACGGACGTGAAACTGTTCGAGATCCAACGAGTGTGAGCGCCCGGCGACAAACAACACGGCAGCTGAAATGTTTATCCTGCAAGGGCGAGTCAGTCAGTCGGTTCAAACATTTATTTATTTATTAACTTACAATATAGGAATAGGCTTCAGATCTGTCAAAATTGAGGCATATGTGAAGGTTAACGGGCAAGCCTTTGAAGGGCGAAAACGAAGTGAACTCGACGCTATGTGCGAGGAATTGAAGGCCCGACGGTCTGTCGGCCATTCACTATTATTATGTCGGAGGGGTGAAGTTAGGCTATGTATGTGAGTCACCTGATGGCTTACGAGCGATGCTCTCACTAACCAGTTTCGTCTTTCCAGTCGCCGCGGTCGAAATCGGATGAGGAATTTACTATTAAGGAGTGTATTTTCAAATGTGCTTATTTTATCTGTAACTCTACTTTTAACTTGGACCTTAAGTTTTATTGAGCAAGGTATTTTTTAGAAGTACCGCTAAGACAAAAATAAGCCTTTTGAAAAGACTCCTCAATTATAATATCAATGATTGTGTAATATTGTAAGGTATAGATTGTACAGTCGAGTACAAAGAGACCGATCCACCAAAAGTTATAACAATATGTATCCGTGTCTTTATTGATTTAACATTAAGGTTGTGGATACATATTTTTGTAATTTTGGGTGGATCGATCTATTTGTAGTCGACTGTACAAGCCACGAAGGCGCCCCCCACATTAACCTAACATGTTGTAAACGAAATACAAACTGTGTACTGTAGGTCGACCGGTTAACTGAGACGAAACGCCTTCAACGTATGGTAATAGTATAAGTACTTGTGTACAGTCAAGAGCAAAAACGTGAACCTAAATTAAACCTTAACCTCTTGACCGCTACACTACGAATGATTTGACGTGCTCTATATGCCACAGAACTGACAATCTAGTACATAATGGTCATGTATTTGGGTGGGTTGATGACCTTGGCGTGTGAGCCTTTTCATCGGCTGTCACGACTGGATGACTGCGGCGGTTAAGAGATTAACTTTACTTCTGCTGTTAAATTTACGCGATGAGAATAAGGATGAGATTCAACGATCTGCATCCAAATATTTAAGGGAAATAATTCACTCGACGTTGAGTCTATTGTTAATAGCCACAATATCCCACGGGTGGCAAATAATTTTTAAAATCTCACTTTGATTGGAAATTATGAATAATTTTGTGAGCGGACACTTCCGCTTTATAAAATCTTACTTGTATTACAAGTGGAAGGCTGTTTTCGACTCCTATTACAAGAAAAAATATTTCTTTTGTGGTGGAAGTTAGAAGTTGTAATCATTTACCTTTAGTTCATTTAGGACTGAGTAAAAATCGCCTTTTCTTAATATGCGACTGGCTGACTTCACCAAAGAAAAAAAAAATACAAAAAAAAGAGTCAATATTTATTGTGTAACCTTTGCACATCTTATTTCATATCTTTGAAGTGTCATTTTCTCGTCGACGTATTAAAGGTCAACAACAGCGAGGGCGGAATATTGAATTCAAAGCACAGTGAGTGATTGTATCGCAGATTATGAACGGATTTATGTCTTCAAAATTCAAAAATGTTTATAGCAATTTACCTCTCATACGTCGATTGGAAGATGATAGCTTTTGTATTGTGAACTGTATGAATAATGGACGATTCACACCAAATGCCCGGAGTCGGCGCGCACGCCACAAGAGTCAAAGGAATTCGAACCCTCCTTACATAAGCTAGACTTCGTATCCAAACGGCAGCGGCAGAGCCGACCAACTGCCCGCAACCCATTCAAATATGAATTCTAACTTCTGTATAGAAGATTCGAATTCCTTTGACTCTAATGGGGTGCGCGCCGACTCCGGCCGTTTGATGTGAATCGTCCATAAGTGGACCTTACGATAGCAAGTATAGTGAGATTAATTATAGTGTTGCAATGACCGAGAGGTTACAGATTGCATCGTTTGTCGAAGCTAAAGCAATCTTTCTTCACTAGCAAATGACGAATGAATAAATTTGATTATTCTACTAGGAGTATCAGGGTAGCTCGTAGTGATGTTAATGTTTTTGTGTTCAAAGATCAAGAACAGTCTACGGGGGAGTTGCTACAAACCGTCTGTATTCGCAAGCGGTGCTCGTTATCTGATTGTATGGAAAATTTGACAAGCTATGGGATGACAGCTATCGTCGCCATATTTAACGTTGACCGGTCTGTGGCCGTAAGTTTGTGCAACCCAACCTACTCGTAAATATCTGCTGCTGTCGTTACCGTGAGTATAAAACATCGGCTGACACGTAAAATTCATATTTCAGCATCGTTTTAGTACTGAGATACGAGGTTTCTAAGAGTATTGATAGATTTTGTAGTGACTTGGTTGTCAGCCGGCGAAATGTATTCGATTACCTAGTAGATAGGGTTAATAAACTGCTTAGTTATGGGATAATTGGGGCGTCGTAGCCGCGAGAAATGTTCATACTAATATTATGAAGCTAAAGAGTTTGTTTGTTTGAACGAGCTAATTTCAGGAACTACTGGTTCGAATTGAAAAAATATTTTTGTGCTGGATAGTCCATTTATCGAGGAAGGCTTTAGGCTACATAACATCACGCTGCGACCAATAAGAGCGAAGACGCGGACGAAGTCGCGGGCAGCAGCTAGTTTAATTTATACAAGGAAGATGCGACGTATTACATCTGTGCCTCTCGGATCAATGCGGCTAAGCAGGTGTGTAGTTATTCTGCACGTCTATATTCTTTCGCAACATGAATACAAACGAATGCGTTTGCGTTGAGTTACGATTTGTATGGCAACAAACACCACCAAAGGCCGCCAGAGGCGCTGTTCGCGTTGTCATACAAATTGAGACTAAACGCAAACGCATCCTTTTGTGTTTATGTTTCGAAAAAAATATACTAGAGGTACTGATATGTCTAGTATTTCCACGTACTGTCAAGCACTGAACCCTTTTCTACTCCATATTTATTACCTTTGACGATACCCTTGGTGTAATTACATACCCGTTTCACTTTTAATATAAAACCCTGGTAGTGATACAGTAATTATAGTAGCATTTATTTCAAATGTCCTAATAGTAGCTGAGAGCTAACAATGGTATTGTGCTTTTTGTTACCTTCAACCTCTTGCTACTAGTTCAAAATGTAAAAATATTCACGAATTGCTTCCTTTCTTACTAAGAAATAAGGTTCAAGTTGCATTAACATGCCAATATGCCGGAGCTCTCACCGACCACGCACCTGACTACTGTTTAGCATTCAGTAGTAGTTTATGCAACTGTTACACAATGAGAGGCATTAAAACACGATAGTTTTATGAAATGAGCCGCAGGCGAGTAGACAGTTTATTTACATCCATATATTAAATCCTCTTTCATGTATTTCATATGCAACCATTGAACCGGCGGAAGCATGTTTACCGAGAAAGCTAGGCGCGGCTCGGACCTGTACTGAAAAATGTACGTGATCTCATAACTACATGATATATCATGGAGTTATGAGATAATAAGTATATTGTTAAAGTGATGTTTACGGATAGTTTTTGATCACATTAAAGAGGACTTACTATATGGGTGCAGATAAAACATGTAACATGCCATTACATGTTACTAAAACTTGAACCTTATTAGTAGTTCGGAAGGTAGGAATTTGTGCGGACAATCTTTTTACTTTTTCCCTTTTATTGTAAACTAGTAGCTGGCGCTTAAAGTTAAGAAAGAGTACAATATCATGTTCGAAAGATAAGTTCTCAAGTACCATCATCCTCCAAGCGTTATTCCCCGTACAGTTGCATCCTGAAGGATGCCTGGGGTCCGCTACCTAATCCTAAGAGTTGGCGTAGGCAATAATTTTTACGGAAGCGACTGCCATCTGACCTTCCAACCCGAGGGGGAAACTAGACCTTATTGGGATTAGGCTTGTCAAGTGAGTGGGCAACTTGACTGTTCTCAAGCCGCCCGGAGGCCTCTAACTTGGCTTAACGACTGCTATCATAGACAGCAACCGCTCTCAAGTACCATTTGGACATTGTAAATAAATGCGACTATACCTATACCTGCCCGGCTAGTATGATAGCTTATACCGTCACGTTTTATGTGACGTTTCAGTAAATTTTGGCCATATAACGTGACGGTATAAGCTATCATACTAGCCGGGCTGTAGGCCTTACTGTTTAATGTTCATTGTCTACAGAAACCCATCTCTTTTTAACAATTTTTGAGAGGGACGGATGCTTATGTCAGCTATGAAGGTAAACCAGTCAGTGTCACTGGTGGTAAATAAAAATATTTGATGAACGAGGCTTAATTTTAAATTTTCATATGAATAAATTAAATATTAATATGCGTCTATTTATTTCTATGTGTAATAGAAACGAAACCATTTTAATTTTAACTAATAGCGATAATTATGTAAATACGTAATTTAATGAATAAACATTATAATTTAAAGATCTTATGATTTCAACATTTTGCATTTCAACTTAGTCATAATCTTTTCTTATGATTTTGTGTGATTTTTTGAATGGCTGTCTATTTTTTATATTTTTAGCACTTATGCTCACCTAGTCACGTTGGTGTTATTTTGAATTAGTTTCAATCACTACTTACTTCAATTTTAATCGCCAATCATTACAACTACCTATTATGTTTTGTTTGGTAGTGTTATGTCTATTTTACAATAAAAAATGAAATCAGTTTATATGTATGTATGTGTATTTGTGTCAGTATTACTATTAACTAATCCGTTAATTTATGTAATTATAATAATAATATACGTTATTATATATGTTTAGTCCGCAGGTAAAGTTCTTCGGCTTTATTCCCACTATCAAGTTCATCTAGATATAAAGAGATGTCAATAGGTATTCGGCCAAACCCGAAGGCCTTTACTTTTAACTCGTTTTCAGAGTCATTGTATCATAGACCACGTACTGCAGGCAGTATGCCACGATAGTACAAACATGTATAATTTGAATAGGGCTGGGTTGCACCGAGCCACTTGTAATCGTAAGCTGTGTTCGTTAAAATCTGATTGTATGGAAAGTTCGACAAGTTTCTATGGGATGACAGCTGCCGCCGCCATATTTAACGTTTTTATTATTTAATCGTATGGCATTTATTTACGAACCGTGAGATCTTCGAGAGGACAGAATGGTTGCCAGTTTTTGTTGCACTTTTTAGCACCACCCAGGGGTCACGTGTAGGGTAACGGTGGGTACTCCCTACGGACGTGGTGCAACTTCGACCCCCCCTTGTCAAGTGAGTGGGCAACTTGACTGTTAGAAGTTCTCAAGCCGCCCGAAGGCCTCTAACTTGGTTTAACGACTGCTGTCGTAGACAGCAGCCGGGATCAACGGCTTAACGTGCCTTCCAAAGCACGAGAGCGCTCAGTTAGTAACCACTCAAAGCGGTCACCCATCCAAGAACTGACCTGCGCCCACATTGCTTAACCTCGCATACCGCACGCGGTAAGCGGGTGCCGCTGGGCCACGAGCGCTCTGTGATATTTAACGTTGATCAGTCTGTGATAGTAAGCTGTATTCGTTAAAATCTGATTGTATGGAAAGTTCGATAAGTTTCTATGGGATGACAGCTGCAGGCGCCATATCTAAAGTTGATCGTAAGTCGGTGCAACCCAGTCTTAGTCTGACATTCATTGTCTGATTGTCATTATACTCATTATAGAACTGCCGGCATGAAAAAAGGTTAAAACGTGTGAACTGTAGTAAAAGGTCGAAGTTAATTTTATTACTGGCTGCCTTGTCGAATATTTATTGTTTATTTACAATTTTGTGAAATTCCTGACGACTGGCGATCTTATCGAATATTTCTTTTTTTTTTACAATTTTGTGATGTTACATTCCTCGTATATTATTGACTAAAACTATGAATTTCTAATGTATAAATTATTATTCGTAATAGGACCATTATTTGACTTGTGAAATGTGTTTTAATTGTTTAATACCCGAACTACCTTTGTTGTTTAGAGTAATTTAGATTAATTATATTTATTTATCAATTGTCACGATCACAGATGTACTTAATGTTATTATGATGAATATATAAATGAGCTTACATCGGTGTTTTTCTTTGTACCCGACTGCGGCGAAGTACGTACGTAACTACTCGACGGCTCTACTGATTCTATTAAATGATACGCAGACGCAGAATCGGGAAACTAATGAGAATCGCGAAAATGGCTGTTTTTTTTATCATGACTTCGAGAGAGTTATCAAAATTAACACGTTCCCTGTCTGAAGGCCCCCAATGTGGGGACATGAAGCTTTTTTTCAGGAGTCCCGTGTCCCCACGGTTGTTCACGGCTACGAACTACAACTGTCACGACTTGTGACATTGAAGGATAATTTTGTATGGGGACAGGGAGCGTGTTAAAGGCGAGTACGAAAATATAAACAATCTATATGGTTGAAATCGGTTTGGACTTTTGGAGTGACAAATACAGAAAAGTTACCTACACAGAGTGAATGGTGGTAGTTTATTGGTATGGAACCTAAAAAGCCCCGACACAGGGTGTGGTGCTGGGTTAGAATAGCACCAACCCCTTCCCTGGGGTGTCGTAAGTCGACTATGGTAACCAGGTTGAAGTGTATTGTGGGCGATGGGCTAGCAACCTGTCACTGCAAAATTGCAGAAAATGTGTCTCCATCTATCTGTGTTTCTAGCTAGTCATCTATCTAGCTGTGTTTGTTAAGCAAGTTCTATTTTCACGATTGATTTTTGTCATGCTCGAGTTCTGATGATGGGATCCATTAGGAATCGAGGGAACTCTTCAAATGTGAAAGGCAAACATATAGTGATTTTTGTGTTTTTATCAACAAATCGAGCATTATCATACAAAAATGTGACATTTGATGAAGTGGAACTGCTGATGATGATCAGAACAGAACTTCAACGACGAAAAGTTCACGTTTGGCGATTTGTCCTTCTAGCTGTGTTTGTTAAGCAAGTTCTATTTTCACGATTGATTTTTGTCATGCTCGAGTTCTAATGATGGGATCCATTAGGAATCGAGGGAACTCCTCAAATGTGAAAGGCACACAAATAGTGATTTTAGTATTTTCATGAACTAATCAAGCATTTTCATTCATAAAAGTGACATTTGATGAAGTGGAACTGCTGATGATGATCAGAACGGAACTCTTCAACGACGCGTAGTTCACGTTTGGCGATTTGTTCTCTTCGTTTTGTTTGTCAAGCAAGCAAGGTTTTTCCATGATTCCATGAGGAATTGAGGGTACTTAGTCTTCTACCATTATAAACATACATTATAGCCATTTTTATTTTATTGTATATCTATCTAAGAGTGCACTATCTAAGTATAATAATCTTTTACCGGCCTCCCCCACTGAAGTCGGTTTTTTTTTCTTGAAAATTATCAAATTTATACTTCTACGCTCGGCGACGGCGCCGCGCCGGCGCGCGCATGTCTGCACGCGCGCCGGCGCGCTGAATGCGGTTTTTACTTTTCTCAAACATGCAATGAAATATTGATGTTATGTTCCTTATAACAGGCTGCGAAGTATGACGTTTCAGGTGCGGCTAGGACAAGAAGTCGTTAATGGAATTTCATACAAATCTTGCAGGCCTAGGCCGGCAAAGTCCTCTTTTTTAATTTCCATTCCACATAAATTTGTGGCACAGGCATCATGACATTCTGCCACTATGCGTATTAAAAATAAAACTTTGTTATTTTTTAAGTTGTTTATTTCATTGCATGTTTGAGAAAAGCACTATACATACCTCAGCGGGAAATATGGGGTTGCCCGCCTCATACCTATCTTCGGCCGGCAACCCCTTTCGTCCCGGCCTCTGTACTATTATGCTCTAGAGCATAAAAAGCGACTTTATGTCGCCTATGCTGAGCGTAAAGACGAACTTTTAGAGCATGAGAAGTGAAAATTAATTTTTACCCCTTTTGGGAATATAGCCGTGACTTTATGTATGTATGTGTAACCTAATAATTTTTAAGAAAAAAAAACCGACTTCAATGGGGGAGTCCGGTGAAAGATTATTAATCTTAGATGGTGCACTCTTAGATTCCATACAATAAAATACAAAAATGGCTATAAGTATGTTTATAATGGTAGAAGACTAAGTACCCTCAATTCCTCATGAAATCATGGAAAAACCTTGCTTGCTTGACAAACAAAACGAAGAGAACAAATCGCCAAACGTGAACTACGCGTCGTTGAAGAGTTCCGTTCTGATCATCATCAGCAGTTCCACTTCATCAAATGTCACTTTTATGAATGAAAATGCTTGATTAGTTCATGAAAATACTAAAATCACTATTTGTGCCTTTCACATTTGAGGAGCTTCCTCGATTCCTAATGGATCCCATCATCAGAACTCGAGCATGACAAAAATCAATCGTGAAAATAGAACTTGCTTAACAAACACAGCTAGAAGGACAAATCGCCAAACGTGAACTTTTCGTCGTTGAAGAGTTCTGTTCTGATCATCATCAGCAGTTCCACTTCATCAAATGTCACATTTTTGTATGATAATGCTCGATTTGTTGATAAAAACACAAAAATCACTATATGTTTGCCTTTAAGATTTGAGGAGTTCCCTCAATTCCTCATGGATCCCATCATCAGAACTCGAGCATGACAAAAATTAATCGTGAAAATATAACTTGCTTAACAAACACAGCTAGGAGGACAAATCGCCAAACGTCAACTTTTCGTCGTTGAAGAGTTCTGTTCTGATCATCATCAGCAGTTCCACTTCATACAATGTCACATTTTTGGATGCAAATGCTTGACTTGTTGATAAAAACACAAAAATCACTATATGTTTGCCTTAAAGATTTGAGGAGTTCCTTCAATTCCTCATGGATCCCATCATCAGAACTGCCTTTTGACAAAAACGGGACCAACTTGGATATGTATACATACAATCAAAAAAAGAATTTTTCAAATCGGTAAAGAAATGACGGAGTTATGGAGTAACAAACATTAAAAAAAAAAAGAAAATACAACCGAATTGATAACCTCCTCTTTTGAAATCTTGAAGTCGGTTAAAAAGCAATCATTATCCTAGCGTTATCTCGGCAAAGTTAGGTACATCCTGAAGGATGCTCGGTTAGTTTTTATGCAAGCGACTACCATCTGACCTTGCAACCCAAGGGAGAAACTACACCTTGTTCGGATGAGGCTTGTCAAGTGAGTGGGCAACCCAGTTCTCAAGCCGCCCGAATGCCTCTAACTTAGCTAAACGACTGCTGTCATAGATCGCAGCCGGGACCAACAGCTTAGCGTGCCTTCCAAAGCACGGGAGCGCTCAGTTAGTAACAATTCAAAGCGGTCACCCGTCCAACAGTTGACCTGGACCGACGTTGCTTTTCCTCGCATTCCGCACGGGATACGAGGGCGCCGCTGGGCCACGAGCGGTCCGGAATCTAAAATGCGGTATCTAGAGTTTAAAAAAACTTAAAACAATACTACCTGGCCACAGTAATAATGCACCTCATCAGACTCCCGGTACACACTGGACCCAGCCGTAATGACGTCATGCACTGAGGTGCACACATAGTGTGATCGGGTAGGTAGTAGTAACACTTCATCAATGTTCACTTGGTTTTCTAAAGGACTAGCTAAATGATTAGGTGTAGTGATTTAGTTTATATATGTAGTGATATAGTTAGTGTTGATATTAGTGATAAATACACGCAAAAAGTCCCTCATTGTTGTATGTTAAAAAGGACGATTCTGATTGCGCCGTTACGGATAATGACTTTCTTAATGGCGCCAATAGGTAAGTACCGTTTTGCATAACCTCTTGACCGCCATACTAAGAATGATGTGACGGGCTCTGTACGCCACGGAACTGACAATCTAGTAGATAATAGTCATGTATTGATACCCGTGGCGTGTGAACCTGTTCATTGGCTATCACGACTAGATGATTGTGGCGGTCAAGAGGTTTAAGAATGGCACATATATCTGCTTTTACCTGTTAATTTATAATTTATGACATACAACCTATAACTAAGACATGTAGAAAAACCGATGTTATCAAAGTGAATAAACGGCCTTCCGTACGTGGACAGTAAATTAAAAACTGCGTACCTACACGAAAATATCTGCGAATTAAAGATGCAGACAAAGTATATTTTCTTCAGTTGACTATCTCCTCCGGAATTATCCTGTTTTTAGGTAAAAATTGAAACAACATGTCACAATTACAATAATATTTTATTATAGTCAAGCGTCTGTTACAAAAGACGAACCGATCAGTCCCTTCTATAAAAGGTTACATATAAAAATAACGCGTCAACGCAACAAACGAGAACGAACAAAATATGACTAGACGTCACGATTCTCACCGAATGGCTGGAGTCAGCGCGCACCCCATTAAGAGTCAAAGGAATTCGAACCCTCCATACAGAAGTTAAATTTCATATTTGAATGGGTTGCGGGCAGCCAGTCGGCGGGCTCCGGTCGGCTGCCGGCTCTGCCGCCGCCGTTTGTATACGACTCTGGTGGCGTGCGCGCCGACTCCGGCTGTTTGTTGTGAATCGTCCATAACACTACACAAAAATAAACTACAACTGTCTAGCTAGTTTGATCGCATTATGTCGCACGCAAAGCATTCAATTCAATTAATTTAAACATAACCGTTATTCGCAAACTATTTTCAAAGGTGCTGATACACTTGATCATTCACTTGTACAACAAAACATCGAGCATTCGCCATTTCATGCTCTATCGAATGTACTTGTATAGTAACATTCGCTAGAATTTTCAAGTCTATCAGCAGCACCTTTACGATGTATCGGATGTATCACAACAGTCGCCAGCTGACTTAAATTTAACCTTTTGATTTGAACCCCATTCTCCCTTTCCGTCATATAGTGTATAAAACGAGGGTGAAAGAGACGGCACGACACGAAGTTCGATTTTCGAAGTTCGGAGTAGGTACGCCCTCCGGCTCTTACCGTACGTTCAGGCAGGTTCCGGTGCGCAGCGGTCGCGCTGTGTGATCAAGCCTTAAGGTGTTCTTGGCGTTCAAAGCCCAAGGCCCAAGCCCTTGGTTGTACCCAATTTTGCCCCGTTTACTAATAATAACATATAGCATTTGTCGTTCACTAGCTATAGTATATCAAACGCGAGAGGGACGAATGCTCGCCTGATATAAACGCGATCTACTATACAATTGGTTTTATATTAACGTATGGCAATGAAGGAGAAACGTCCCGCTTTTATATTATTTGTGTGAATATTGTATGTATGTATGTATAACACTTTATTGCACAAAGAAAAAACAATAACAATCGAAACAAAATAACAAAATGTAAAAGTACAAAGGCGAACTTATCCCTATAAGGGAGCTCTTCCAGCTAACCTTCGAGAAAATGAGAAAAATAAATGTAGTACACAAAGGCTACAAACTAATACAATACTAATATAATAATATATATTCGGTGTTTTTACAGCGTTTTTTTTTCATCGTTGTCATCTCATTACATTTTTTTTAAACGAAAATGATAAACAGGGTAAACTTTTGTTAAAAACTTAAATCAATATCGGTTCTGAGTCTTGTTGATCAAAATTCTTGCGGTTTGTTCTACCCTTTGTATATACGAGTATAATCGTGTACCCGACAATGACGTTTCGCCATGTCTTTTCCTTTCGCCATGTCTTTTCCTTTCGCCATGTCTTTTCCTTTCGCCATGTCTTTTCCTTTTCTTCATTTGTATTAAGCGATTTGGTAGCTATCTAGCTACCCTACAAGTCAGGGTAATTAGTCAAGGGCCCCTTCGGGGCTCGACGTGGGAAGCCAAAAAAAAAAAAAAACGACAATGACGTTAGAAACGAGCGTTTTAAAACGCCGGTGATTCGCCCATTTACGCCCACCTACACTGTTCGAAAGTAGTCATCAAAAGTTGCAATACTTTTCTCAGCCACTTGCAGGTATCCGAGTGAGCTGAAATTCGGCATAAGTACCTATATATGTAAGTTCAGTGACAATGCTATATTATTGTATAACTGATCTGAAGATGGAGAAAGAAGGTGGCCATAGCAACTCCTAAACTACACAAGACAAACCCGTCGTATTTGGGCTCATTAGAACGCTCCTTTTAACGAGTAATTAAAGATTATGCAAAATGAAAGTACACTCGGAAAAAAGGTTGAACCGCCCAATTATCGTCGGAAACTTATTAACTGTCTAATTCCTCGTAATAAAGTGAGAAAAATAATGAAAGTAACACGAGAGTTACAAGTTGTATAGTTATCGTTTCATTGAATATGACTAACAAATATGAATTCCTTCAGTCTTGTTTTATTATCAGTTGAATATGAACTGTAGGTATGCCCATAAAGCCTCTCAAAACAGTGCGTTTTCATCGCCACACGTCAATGTAAAACCCAAGGACTAGAAAGTAGAATCCTCACAACTTTAAGCGAATGGAAGGGATCCTTTGCTCGTAAACATCGTACAATACGAGTGAAAACACTCAACGTGACCCAAAGAAATGACAGTTAAAGACGCACATTTATTACATTAATTATCATTAAATATTGGCTGGCGGCGCAGGAATTGCATATTAATATATTCGTTTTTGATACCTTATTTGGAAACAGTAAGGATCAATTTTACAATGACGCACTGGTGCCTGTGACTCAGTGTTTCTCAAACGTTTTCATAACACGACCCATGCATGACACCCTTAGTATGTATTTAAACATACATATTTCACGACCCGAAACTATCGTTTCCTTTCCATTACCGACTCAACTCATATGCATAATCTTCACGTTAAAACAACCGCTTTCGACTATGAAACCCATTGTTTTAGGTGCAATATGTAGTGGGCAAGTTTTAAGTAAACTATAGTTTATTCGTCCTGCTCAACGTGGTTAACAAATGTATGATTTATTGAATAGGCCTTATGATGACTGAACTATTAAGTAGGTACAGGAACAGTCCGCGCCGCCCCAGCAATATAAGTCAACTCACCGTTTCATTTTATGTACAATTCTCTTCATAACAACTATCCTAGCCATAGATATACACACGTAGCTACCAACCGCTATAATATCAACTATAATATCGGTAGACAATGTATGAGCATATGATCTTTAATTACAAGCGAATCGTGTACTAGCAGGTACAGTCAGGAACAAATGACTATACGGTCAAAGTAGTCAACAACTATACCTTCAAATTTAATTGATAGTGTTTAGACACTTTTGAGCACTTCGATCGAGTAGATATATTTGCCGTTGACCGTGCATAACATGTAAGTTACAACGAACACGACGTAACCTAGGATTTGGCGTTACTTATTCGCAAAGAGACTCGAATGGCTTTTCAACTAAGACATTCCTCTGGATTTGTTTCCCGATCCTTCGCATTCCTGTTTCGTCAGATTGTTGCTTCAGCTTCGCCGGATTCTTGATTAATACATTTAATAATCATTATTTATTAATTATATATTTATTTTTTTAATACATAACCACAGAATAAGTAATAGTACTACGTACAAAAGGCCCACCGTTAACAAATCCCCCGTTTAGGTATGCCAAACGTGACTAAGCGTGGCCATCTCTTTCTATCGCACGCAACGCGCTCTTTCGGGGGCGGGGGCCTTAGCGCTAGGCCAGGCTATAAGCCCGCAACGCGGGCGGCCGACATGTACTTGCAGGGGCGCGATGAAGTCACGGAGTGAGCCGCGCCTGACATAACTAGAGCCACCGTTTATTGTATGGTGAAAATCGAACAACACAGGAATCTGAGGAATCGAGAACTAATCAATGGAATAGGATGTATGTTGTTGTTGTGTATATAACAATTATATTTCTTTGGTTTACTAGATTTACCAGCAAAGGTAACAGCAACATCGAGCTCCTAGAATCTTATTCCTAGGTAATTTTCACTCTCTCGGACCACAATCAACGCACTCCTCCTGGTCCCGAACATTCCCTGCACGAAACCGTCTAGATCACAAAATTTACAACTTTACCGTGACTACATATATGTAGAAATCCAACGCATTAATAGGTACTTTATACGCTCTCTCTTTGGTTTATACCTACCTACACCGCTTATTGTAGTATCTACTACCTATTTAAATGTTCACTCGAATTGAAAATCCGAAGACTTTTAATAACTCACGGACTGTACGTTAGCCTACAGTCAGTGAGTTATTAAAAACGTCTTCGGTTGGATAGTCACTCTGTACGTATTTTTTTGCGTGTGCGTTGCGGAAGCTCGGGGGAGACCAATTTTACAGTTATCTACCCAACTTCGTCAAACCAAACGAAAATAAGTACTTGATCTTAAGACGCGTATTGTATTTTCACTGCAAATTTTGCGATCAAGAAAACTGCTGATGAAATAATATATAACTAAAATATTATCACAATTTTTTTTATATCCCTAATTGCAGGATGAACCAATAAATCCATGTGTCGTCAGTAATAAAATAAAGTAGGTAGTATGTAAACTATAAGAATGTAAAATACCGCATAAAATTCTTTGTAACACCAAAATTTTCATTTAACCTATTTATGGCTTCAAACCCATTCACACTTTATTTAGATATCTTAATTTATTAGATTTTGCCGACATTTAAATTATTAACATCCCAATACACTTGGACCGTATTCACATTATAGTCTAAGATCAGGAGTAACATCGACTTACCCTCGTTTGTTATTTTAATTTCCGGGAATTATCAGGGAATTTATGCGTAAATTAGTAATTGTATATTTTTATCAGGAATATATCTATTATTAAAATAAATAGGAAGGTAAGTAGATGTTAGACGAAATCATAAAATTGAATTTAACGTAAACGACCCAATGTTGAGATCCCGTAGCTTAAGAATAGAACAGTTTTCCTCAAAATAATCACTAGGTCTAGACTGTAGGAGCTAACTCTGAAAATGAACAGGTACATTGGTACACATGCAAATACTCGTATCTATTCCACAATTCTGCGTTTCAGAGATATTTTTGATCCTTTGTTACGTATACTATTTGTAATCTACACCTTATTGTCAACTAGATGTTGTGTCACCAATTGAGTCGTTAGCGCCATCGACTGATCGCGGTTTCATATAAGAAAAAAAATGAACAATTTGACTAATTTCCCCTTTAGTTGACAGATGTTGCAATACCACTTTTATGAAACAAGGGGCTGAAATGTAGCATATCTCTAATGTTTACATACACTAAACGACTTCTATACACATAAGTACACATACTATCCTATAACACTTATTTATGGGGTTTTTTTAAAATTATGCTCTCTGCATAAAATACAAATTTTATTACAAAACTAGGTAATTACGATATTTATTATTTTAAAACACCTCTTCGATGAACACCATCCAGGAATTGCAACGTATTCAATGGAAAACGTTATTTACTTACATACACTTTGATAATTATCGTTATCACAGAGTTCACAAGTGAATACGTGGCTTTTTCATAATATCACGTTGCGTCTCAAGCTAAATGAGTTTAACATAACTAAGTGAGTTTCGCACTGGAAGAATAAGAAATACGATAAGAACATTAAAGAAACGGATTTATTACTCAATAAAGCTTTGCAGAAGTACGACAGTGGTTGTCAAACTTTAAATACTGCGACCCCATATATATACATATATATTTGTATTTATACGGGTGCTTTGAAACTCACGTGGTTATTGTTTTTTTTTTATATTTAATATGGCTAACTATGATTAATAATATGAAATAATATAATACATAAAATATAAAACTAAAAAGTAGCATATACAACATGCGGTTATATATTAGTTTTTAGTTTCATATTATACGTCGTACCTATATTGAGGTGCGTAATAATGAGAATTATTATGTGAATCACACTTATCAGCATGCTATAATAGGAATTAAACGCGCTAAACTCAGGAGCGCAAAACATAGTTTTGCCACCAAACGCAAAGTTGAAATTTATTTGGACTTTTATTTTTAACAACAACTTTTTAAAGAGTCCTCATCAACAAGATAAGTTAATATTATCTTCATCACAAATGTAACCCGCATTACCACTTCTTATTATAAAATAAAGATAAAACTAAAGCTTTAAAAAATGTATAACGAGATTTAGGATATGGCCAAATTTAATGAATACATACGTAAACGTACAGCTTTTAAGTAAATTAAACTACATATTAATACAACCTTTCCTTACACGATTCATGTTTTAGGAACTTATTAGAAGTGGTAAAGCCGATCTTATATATTTACCTACATACATCTATTTAAGTAAACTCGGGGTCCTCCATCATTTTGTGCAATATTAAGTCAATGTATTAAAATAGCATTCGGCAAAAGCAGAGAGCGTTAAATAAACGCTCTAACAGTGTGCGTGCTTAGTTTATGCTAGCGAAGCGGAAAGATTTCATCCATATATATACCTTATTTTTAGGATGCATTAAAAAGTTCATACTAACGCGATACGCGATATATTCCAGATAATTAAAATATGATCTAATAAGTTGAATCTGAGAATAACGATTATAACGAACAATTGTTACAATACTTATCTCCAAAAATAAGGTATACGTGCAGTACATTTGCACCCTGTATTTACAAGAACATCGGTTTGGTAAGACTGAGATTTTTATAAGACTTAATCGGTGGTTTATTATCACGACGCTTGCTTCATGACCCAGCCCACTGACTCGAAATGGACGAAATGGGGAATAAAATATATACCTAATAAAAATATAGTTGAGATTCTAATATACGAGCAACTCCAGGGGTCATGAGAAAACGTCTTAAATTCAGCGTATGGCGCTTAGAGTGGTAGATTACCATTGCCTACAATTTTAAACATCGCATTCGACTACTCTTGGTTCTTTTCTTGTAAAAATAGCCTTTAGGAAGTAGAATTTATTTCCATTATTTTTATCTCTCAAGAGTTTTAATTCACTCGTGTATTTCTTGCGATCAGACTATACGAATATAACGAGTATTAGTATATTCCCGGCTAAGCTCATTAATTTGGCTATTACGGTACCCATCCATGTTTAATACGCTGCTACTTGAATTAGGTACCTACAATCAATGTTGATAAACATATCGTTCACACAACACCAAGTACAAACTACATCTAATTTGAGTCCTAGATCAATGTGACATTGTTGTATAACATAATCCTTGCAATCATTACTCAAAGAGTACATCTGATCGTCTGTCAAATTAAACCAGCTTGACAGAACTGGTTTTCCACTAGGCAGACAATAATTATGGTGTTATTATTATACACAAAATAAAAAATCTGCAACATTGATAGTTGGATGCATTTACATTAAACACGCGGCACTAAAACCGAATAAACAATTTGATATTAAATAAATTGAATACGTATTCTGGTCTCTCTTCCTTTTTCTTCTAATGGAGGTTTGGAAAGTACAACCTATACGATACTGATACTTTTTTTCGTCGTTCAGAGTATGTCTGAGACAGCCATTCGTTAAATCATGACTAATCGTGAGTATGGTTAAGAACGGTTCCGATATGCAATGACAATATTGAATACTGAATCAAATGTAGTTTTAAACAAATCGAACCACATGTGTCCAAACTTCAATACATTAAAAGAGAGGTCGTAAATTTACTCTGATTATCGGAACTGCTTTACGAATACCCAGTACCAACTACTTAATAACCAGAGTAAGAAAAGCTGCCAAATTATTGTGACATCCATATAAGATTTATGTTAAATACAGAAAACAAGTGATCTCGGATCTTAGGACTCTATATGATGTACTCGGTGCCGGTGAGATGCTCCAGCTACCTGAGCGCGCTGTAGGCGGGCGGCGGCGGCGAGCGCGGCGGCAGCAGCACCGCGATGTGGTACGGAGGCGGCGCTTCGGGCGCGGGCGACGAGCTCGCTCGCCCGCCACGCTCAGAGCTGGACCGCTCGAGGAGCGCGCTGAAAGAGAGCTCGTCGCCGGATTCGGGGGGTGGCTGTGAAAGACGAGGATGCCCAATGAAAGTATTATGTATCATAATGAAACAGACACCGTTAAGAGTATATGGCCATTAATTACTGTGGCTGTGGTGGTGTGTGTGTGTGTGTGTGTTGTGTGGGTGTGTGGTGTAGTGTGGTATTGTCGTAATATATTCTGACGCATCTAGTTGTAAGCGTGATAAAAAAATCGCTCCGGACAACAGCCGATTCGATTAAAGAATACTCTTCCTCCTCCTACAAATGACTGTCTACGTTATTTGACATCGAAAATCGCAATTGATCGGCTTCGCGCCTCTTAAGGTCAATACTCACGGAGGGCTCGCTGGGCGCGCGCGGGGCGGGCGCGCGGCGCGCGGTGGAGGACACGCGCTCGGGCGGCGCGAGCGGCGCGGGCTTGGCGCGGCACATGGACAGCGCGCAGCCCACGCCGCACACGCACGCCATCGACACCGCCGCTACTACCACGTTCACTTCGGCGCCGGTTGAGCTGTCACGCACCACCTGACCACAAGCTTTGTTAGATTTGGGCTCAGTTGTTTAAAAACGGACTCGACGGTTACGACCGTTAAATTCAGACACTGAAAGTTTGACAGTTCTCAATAAGATCATCAACGGTTTACCGTAAAGTGTGATCGATACAATCAATCTATCATGGACTTAATTACACAATTGGCATATTAATTACAAACTATACAAAGTATGCAAACAAGTAAGTATTAAGTGCGGAGACAGTGTTTTTCGTGGCCACAAGTCTGGCAAGTATATTTTGCCTGTGGCGAACAGGTGACCCGTTCAAGACTCATTGAGTGCTTGAACTGTACTAATTAGAAAGAGGACGGTAGATTGTCCCGTATCATAATCAATTCTGCTTGGCTTGCCCAACAAAAAATATACAATTAATTATGCCAGAAAAATATATTTTTGCACGGCAATGTAGATTTTTCAAGATTTTACGAATATTAGTATTTCAATAAACCAATCATACAATCTAGCAAGAGCGTCGGCATTTAACAGTTTCATGAACCACCACACCAGGGTCGCTTAGACTAGTTACAATTTGACAACCGCTGACCTGCCGATCGAAATAGTACTTGGCGCCAGCGAGGAACACAGTAGCGAGCGCGAACGACACTAGCATCCCGAACTTCAAGTGCGGGGCCATCATGGGCGAGTGATGGAGCCCTAGGGCTGCGGTCCGGAGTAGCGTGTCCGGGGTCACACTGCGGGCGGCTGCTAGGCTGGCGATTGTGGGCTGAGGGGGTTCAGGAGGTATTTCCACGTAGAGGCTAGGCTCGTCGTTCTGACGACGGCTGGAGTGGACCGGCGGCATCGGAGGAGGGCTGTGGTGAATGATGAAGTTAATGTGGTGGTTATAATATAATAAAATAGAATATTTAAAATAATTGATTATGGTTTAAGATATATTTCTCATAAGATTTCATAAAATCACTTACTGAGAAAATATTTTTGACTTAAATCTAACTCTTTGACTAAAAGAGTGGGTAATGTAAAGGTTGTATAACCACCTTTACGGTACGGGGACTGGCACCGAGACGGGGACTGGCAGTTAGTTCAAATTAAATTTAGAATATCAACTATCTCTGTCTAGTGGAATAATAGTTGAAGGCGTCAGACTAGGCGAGACCGCCCTGAAGAGAGGTTGATTTATTGTAACGTTCATGTGCGTATATATGAAGATTAAGAAGTGTTAATTCTACCCCGTAGCTCAGTCTCCCTACAGTTACATGCAAAGTGGCCGAGAATAATAGTAGAAAAGAGGGTAAACATTAAACAGTAGCAACTAAAACCGGTAAAATGCAACATTATAATGAATGCGTAAGTAATACTAAGGGCCAGTTAAACCAAACTAGTTTACAACATTAGTTAACCGTCGGTTACACATATGCAAACATATATTGAATTTTTTTATATTGAGAAGAAGCCATAAAAAAATTGTCGTTGGTGGTTTATATAGGTAGTTTTACATTTTGATTGCTAGGGTTGATCTCATTTATTAAGAAAAATTATTCGATGTGTACTTAAATACACCCGAAAGTCTTGAAAATTGTAAAACCATGCAGTGACCGGCACTACATGCACTGCACTAATCGATAAGTAATGTCGACTTGTGGCATATTCTTGTTGACAACTCAGTTTATTGCCCTATCTGCACGATTGTTATGGTTCTTAAATAATGAGCGGCATAGCTTTAAAAATGTAAAGTGGAAGATAGAACGTAATGGCAAAATAAATAAGACTAGAAAGACGGCTAAGCTAACATACCAGTGAAAAAGTCTTCATCAAGGAACTTTTTCTAGAACATGATTTCCACACAGTTCATATAGTGGTCCGACCCACAGCTCCCTTAAGGGCATCCCTATGGGACAGTGTGGCATTTCCTAACATTTCCGCTTACCCATATAGCTGTTTCCCTATATAGGTTAGCCTATGTCCAGCAGTGAATATCTTTCGACTAATGATGACATTGCTTTTGGTTTGCGTCAGCTAGGTTATGGTTTTCTTTTCTACTCGTGCCAACCCAAAAGCTATCTGCTATCTGACGAGTGTTGTTGTGTAAGTGTGACCCCTTAAGAACTCAAGCCGCTACAGCTTAGTATGGTAAAAGGCCAGTCTCAGCTTAAACGACTCGAGTCTTTAAGGCCAGGCTGATTTCTAACTAACAACACTGTATCTGGCTTTTCATACTCGAATAGGACGTACCCATAATGACGGTGTGTGCGCGGCGGGCGGCGGGGCGGACAGTCGACAGCTGCGAAGCGGTGCACGGGCGCCGCCATACCCTTGCGCGTGCCCACGCACACGCGGCCACGCGACCGCCCCACCCCTGCCACAAAAATAGGATTCACGGGGGCGAAAAATCAATTAGGTGTCATTATCGGAAAAACTCGTTTAAATTATTCTCCTGAATATCCTTAGTATTGTCATGGTCATATCAATTTTTGCCTAATAGTAACTAATTAACTACTCAATAAAAATATAGGTAAATACTTAAAAAACAAATTTAGTTATAAGTTAAGCGCCTCTGTTATTATTTTTGCCAGTATCTTCAATTAAATTATAGATTTTCGACCCTCAGCTTATTACATGTATAGATTTATATTCAAACAAAGTTCATGATTGTTCTTGAATAAACGAACTATAAACTATGACTAGTAGCCAATAAGACTGCTTTGAGATTAATGTTGAAACAACATGGAATTTGACCGACCTTTCAGCAGCTTGCTAACAGCTTAGTTTCTTTGATATACTTATTTGGTACGAAATAGGTCAATACAGTCTTATTAAGCTTGACCTGACCTGAACCACACGCAACTTAATCCAATACGAGGGGCGGCTGAAAAGTAACCTCCTTGGTCAGAAATATATACAAAAATAATGCTGGCTGGTATGGATTTATATTCGTTTGTTATTCTATTTTCAAAATGTATTACATTCATTTGTTTATTGCATCACGTTTATTTGTCTCCTACAATTGTTTCGAACATGTCGGTAGAAAAAGTGAAAATGGATAAAATCGAGCAGCATGCGGTGATTAAGTTTCTGACTAAAGAAGGGAATACGCCTTCGGAGATCAGACACCGTATGTTACGTGTGTTTGGCAGTTCGTGTTCTTCCGAATTTGTTATAAAGTTTTGGTCAAGGCAGTTTAAATTAGGTCGTGAGAGCCTGGATGATGATCCTCGTAGCGTAAGAACAGTTTCGGCCGTCACCGATGGAAATTTAGCCAGGGTGAAAAAAATTATATTAGAGGACCGACGAGTAAAGCATTGGGAGGTAGCTAGAGATGTGGGCGTCAGTAAAGAGCGAGTCAATGAAATAATTCATGAGCATTTGAACATGTCCAAGGTTAGTGCACGTTGGGTCCCCAGAATGTTGACTGCATTTAAAATGGAGAGGCGTGTCAAATGTTGCAAACAGTTTTTGGACATGAGTCGAGGGAAAGAGGAAGAAATCATTTCTAGAATTGTAACATGTGATGAGACATGGATTCGACAATGGGACCCGGAAAGTAAGCAAGAGTCGTTACAGTGGAAATTTAAGGATGAGAAGCCGCCTCGGAAATTCAAGGTCTGTCCATCGGCAGGTAAACTTATGGCTACAACCTTTTGGGACACAGAAGGGATTTTGCTCATAGATTATTTACCGAAGAAAACTACAATGAATGCTGATTATTACTCAAACTTACTATATCAACTAAGAGAGACAATAAAAGAAAAACGGCGAGGTAAACTAAGCAAAGGAATTCTGATTTTGCACGATAACGCACCAGTGCATACCGCCCGCACAACGAAGCTAGCAATTAAAGACAATGGCTTGGCAACCATTGACCACCCCCTTTATAGTCCAGATCTAGCCCCCTGTGACTATTTCATGTGTAGATTTCTCAAGAAAGACCTCAGGGGACGAAGGTTTATGACCGATGACGAAATGAAGGCTGCGGTTATCGACTTTTTTGACGACAAACCGCAAGATTTTTTTAATGGCTTAAATTCAATATTTGAAAAGTGTAATAAGTGTATTTTATTAGCAGGAGACTAAATAGAAAAATAAATAAAAATTAGCCACGACAGTCTTTTGTTTCATTGTTAGGTAGATTACTTTTCAGCCGCCCCTCGTATGTCTCGAGAACGAAGTTTTAATTGTTTCTTATTTGTAGATAAGATTATTTTATCCAAGAAAAATACTATTGTCTGTTGTCCTCACATAAATTAAAGATTGCTCAATTTCTTGTATTTCATACAAATAGATTAACATGGTTCTAGTATGCGCCCCTCAGTGCTTCAAAGCAATACAATTCATATTGACAATAGATTCAATTTCTCTATTTTTATTTCCGACCTTATTATGATCTACTTAAGGTTGATTTTAGAATTCAGTTAAGAATATATATAAATTAGACCAATGTTTTCCATTCCAACTTTATTTATGTTCATGACGCGACTATTTTAGTAAATTATTTTGAAGTGTAATGTATAAATTCATTGCAAAAAATAAGTATACGTATGAGCAGTGGCGGCTGCTGACTACGAGAACCGGTGGTGCGCTAATTCATGGATGTATGAAATACTATAATATTGCAAACACCCACATTTTCCTACTAACAATTTATTTTTTTATGTATTACCACAATTCGTCGATTTTGGTCAATGGCTAATCTCGTATTAAGACATGACCTTGGCGGCCCTGTCGATTTTATTTCTAATTTATCAATCACTAAAAGTTTTATTATTGTTTTTAATATTCTCGATATTCAAGTTCACACTTATTTTTCCATTAAACACATCGTTCGTCAACTTCATAAAAGATAGTCACTCACTTTACAAAAATAAACAATAAACACGAAATACGAATGATGGCGCGATACGAGAAGAGTGCAGGCCATGTTATTATTATTATTAACCAACTAAGCCAACTTGACAATTGGCGCGCAAGAAAATCTTTATATTTTGAGCGTTTACTTCGCTTGGTCGGGTAATACCTCCGTGCGCCGCACCAGATTTACCTTTTTCTTCGTTCAGTTTGTACGGAGTATCTTCCGTCTCACGCGCCCGGCGTTCTAACGCGATTCTCATAGAAATTGTACTGGCTAGTGCGTGCGCTCCACGAAGCGCACGGAGAGGTTTTTTGAGACTGAGCGAAAAAGAGTTTTCATGACTACGACATAGCGTAGTGGTTTCTTTGCATTTTTTTAAATGTAATTTATGTATGTATAGTTCTATAGTATAGTATGTATAGTAGATAATTGCGATTGTTTTATTGATGACGATGGTATTGATGGTGTTAAATTTTTGGTAGTGCAACGCACGAGCGCACTCAAGGTACAGCCGCCACTGCGTATGAGTATGAATACAACAAACTGATTAATAAAAAAATACCGTATACAATTTACTTGATGATAGTCGATCGAATTATTCTATCACTATCCATGAAAAAACTCATCACCGAGGAGTTCCGGTGGCCACTGGTCTTCGTCATCCTCATTTTACCACTTGGTACTTTTTGAGAGCAAATGCATGTGTTACTTTAATAAATACTAAAATCGCTATAGGCCTATAAAATTAGTGGAGTTCCCTTGATTTATCTAAAATCCCATCATCAGATCCTGACTTGATGACAATGGTACCAACTAGAAAGCATACCCTTCCAAACAAAAAGATTTTTTATAAACTAATCAGTGAACATAAAAAAAAATCCGACAAATTGACAACCTCCTTTTTTGAAGTCGCTTAAAAAAATGTCACGATCCCCAATTCTCTCCACAGTTATACACTCATATTTTTATGTCATAAATATAAAATTATTATATCACTGCAACTTTTAAATTATTGCTTGGTAAAAATAACTTAGTAGTAGCTTCTGCCCACATCAAGCGGCTGTCGCGGCCCCCTAGGGGGTCGCGAAGCGGGTCGCGACTGACAGTTTGAGAAACACTGAATAACCAGTTGACAAAGATGAGGGTACGCGCTGGCGGCTGGTGTAAGCACTAGCTGCGTTTGTCAATCCAGAAATGCACTGGAGCTGCCTCGCGGCTACCTTATCCTTATCAACTTAAGGTTTACATTGGAATGCAGTAAGCAGATAGTAATATGGATGAGACTAACCAGCTGACAAAGATGAGGGCACGCGGTGGCGGCCGGTGTACGCGCACTGGCTGCGTTTGTCTATCCAGAAATGCACTGGAGCTGCCTCGCGGCTACCTTATCCTTATCAACTTAAGGTTTACATTGGAGTGCAGTAAGCAGATAGTAATATGGATGAGACTAACCAGCTGACAAAGATGAGGGCACGCGGTGGCGGCCGGTGTACGCGCACTGGCTGCGTTTGTCTATCCAGAAATGCATTGGAGCTCCTGCCTCGCGCCGCGCACTCAAAGCTCGCCCCAGCACATCCCTGTGCTATATGAGCTGTGGAGGAAATACTATGATACACAACACATTTTACACACACCAACCAACTCCCAAAGCTCACAAACCAAAAAAGGCTAGGGCTATGGGTATTAGACGATAAATACTCTACTACATACTGATACTATATATTCTACTACATAAGAATATGTAATCTATACATAAGAAAAATACTAAAAAATAATGAATACATAGTATTTCAGCTGATCGCATGTTTGTGAGAAAGGGACAAAACAACTTTTAGTTAACAGAGGTTTGTTAAGTTTTATGAATAAGGGGATAAGTCTGGCCACCCAAAGGGGTAACGCTGCCAGTCTTCTGGGCACCATAGCTCACGAAGGGGACTTGGGGACTATTTTTTATTTATAAGTTTATTTTTAAGTTTACTTATAGGTTTATTTTAAGTTTTGTTTTTGTTACTTGTTATATGTTATTGTTTCTAGAATATATTTTTTGTTAGTTTCTAGAATAAAATCATTACTTACACTTCACTTTTACTTTCAACTTACCAGTATGAATTGAATGTGCTTCGCTCAGCAGGAATGGAGTATTTTTCAGTGGATTTAAAGGACCAAACTATAGAATTAAAATTCGTAATCTGAATCCATATTGAAGATCAGTTTGTTTCAGATAACGCTTAAAAGCTCAAAGAGCTTTGAGAATTATGGCGGAAGTACCTCAGCTGACTTCATGCAGAGAGTACTTTGTAAAGTTTGGAATTCTCACTGTGCCCAGCTTATAATTATATACTAGTAGTGCTTAAGGACCTTGTGAAACATTTAAATGACATGATGTACACAACACGGGAGGTAACAAATAAAGCCCTCAATCACATATGTATATGTCCCTCGCACACAGCTCGGGCAGCAAAATCTGCGATCCCAGACTTTCTTTGCTTTACCACCCTAGTTGTGTAATGTACTATTAATGTATTTATTGTAATTAAAGAATTTGTATATGATTTCAAACACAATCATGGTATTGTTTGTGAATAAATAAAATGAAATGAACAAACACCACGTAGATCTTACGTCCTGTAGCACAGGTGATACTTATAAGTCTAATAAAGTAAAAGATATGAATAAATGGGTTTATTATTTATTCACTTTATTTATTTCTCGTCTTAGGTTGGTTTTTACAATATTTCTATAAAAGTAAAATATATAACTATAAATACTAAACATAAAATCATTATAAAAACCTAACCTAGGGTGCCGCCGGCAGCGAGGCAGGGCCTAAGCTACCGGTGGTTAGGGCGACAGAGAGAGGAACCTCCGGACTATCCGCGCCGTGTCCAGGAGTACCGCCTTCTGTATCTGACCCTTGACCCAGCCATCTAGCGAGAGTCTCTTGAGGTGTTGGTCGAGACTCTTCGCTATTAAACCGTTCGCAGAAACGACTATCGGGACAATGATCGTCGAATCAACATCCCACATGGCGGTTACCTCGTGTGCCAAGTCTAGGTACTTGCTGACTTTGTCCTTCTCGGCCTTCACGAGGTTCTCGTCATGGGGGATGGTGATGTCGACGAGCACTGCCTGGCGCTTCGATCGATCTATCAGCACGATGTCGGGCTTATTGGCTACAATAGTCCTGTCCGTGATGATAGATCGATCCCAATAGAGCGTAGCACGACCATTTTCGAGAACTGGCGCAGGTAAGTATTTATAGTACGGCACTTCGAAGTTCACAAGACCGTATGAAAGAGCAAGTTGCTGGTGAATAATTCTGGCTACCAAGTTATGCCTGTGCAAGTACTCGCCGTTAGCAAGATGACCACAACCGGAAATGATATGCCTGAGTGACTCTCCGGGACGGCGGCATGCCCGACAAATGTCGACCGTACCGTCCTTCAGGATATACCTCCGGTAGTTGTTCGTCATGATAACTTCGTCCGCAATTGCACAGACAAAACCTTCGGTTTCCCCGAAGAGATCCCCGAAACGTAGCCAGTTCACCGACGCGAGCAGGTCTACGTCGGGCCCCGTAAGGGCCTTGTAGAACCGCCCGTGTAGCTCCCTACTCTTCCATTCCGCCTTGCGGTCCTCGGTGCTCAGTACTTTAAATCTGCGCCAGTTCTCGTTTGCCATGGAGAGCGGGGTGAAAGATGCGTCTACTGCCACTACGTCACGATGCATCCCACACTCGCTGTTTAGGAAATAATCCCTGAGACTGCTCACCTCGCGGTTGTGGAGGTCTTTGGCATTTAAAAAGCCGCGACCTCCACACTTCCGCGGGATGTACAGTCTCATAACCGACGAGCGTGGGTGCAACATGCGGTGAGCAGTGAGCAGTACACGCACCCTTCGATCCAGGGCATCCAGCTCAGTCTGAGTCCACCTTAGTATGCCAAAGGAGTATGTGAGCAAGGGCATAACCCAGGCGTTGAATGCGCGCACCTTATTGCCACCCGACAAAAAACTATTAAGTACTTTTGTCAGGCGACAGAAGAAGCGCTCCTTCACCGCCTGCTTTATGCCCTCACCCTCAATACCCAAAGACTGTGACATACCAAGATATTTGTAGGTTTCTGCTTCGGAGAGAGATCTGAGTGACATTGTCTCAGAAAGCTGTAAATTTGTTGAATTTACAACTTTCCCCCGCTGTACATGCATGACCGCACACTTATCTACACCAAATTCCATTTTGATGGCGCTACTGAAAACTTCTGTTGTTTTCAGTAGCTCCAACAGGTCCTGTCTATTTGGTGCAAATAGCTTGAGGTCATCCATGTAGAGCAGATGAGAAATGACCTCACCCCCTCTCCGCAGCTGGCAACCTAGCCCCGAATCCTTCAGCAGAGTGCTGAGCGGATTCAGCGCTAGGCAGAACCACAAGGGACTCAGACTGTCACCCTGGAAAATACCTCCCCACCAGCCGTCTCCTCCTCCCGGTTGACGAAGGACTGTGGTCCACTGCCCCATGCAAGCACTTAAGAAGGATCTTAAAGCTGCATCAACTTTATACAGCTCTAAGATCCTCCTCAGCCATGAATGAGGCACCGAATCATAGGCCTTCTTATAGTCAATCCAAGCGGCCGAGAGGGCCCCTCTGCTCCGCCGGACTCGTTGGCAAATGGTCATGTCTATGAGGAGGAGCTCTTTAGTACCACGCGACCCAACCCTACATCCATTTTGAGCAGGGGCCAAAATGTTGTTCGCAACAATGTGCGTGTTAATTTTTGCTCTTAAAATGGATGTAAGGAGCTTGTACAGCGTAGGCAAGCACGTGATGGGTCTGTAGTTCTTCGCTTCCGTGGTACTACCGGACTTGTAGAGCAGGGAGGTAACACCAGGTATTATTTATTATTATTATTAAGTCTAATAATTTGTTTTGTCATATTGGAATTATGGATTGTCAGCAATTTTACCACAGACAGTTTTTTTAAAATCACATTATAATTAAATACCACGAAATTAAATGTATGCTGAAAAACAACAGTATCATATCTAGGATAGCGTAATGTACAAATCCAGTTGGTGTCATTTTCGTACATTGCAACCTGACCAAGTGTCAGTATAGCAAAAACTAGAATTCTAAGATTCCATGGATAAAAGTGACATTATTTATGAATAATTGTTCTGTGATTATATGAACATAAACACAATTTCTAATAACTTTCTTTCAAAAATTTTCTTTCCTGACATAGGTGTACAGGTTGTTTGACGAAAATTATTACAAAAGTATTATGAATATGGCCTTTTGTTTAAACTTCAGATACCAGTGTATGATATGCTTGAAGCCTGTTTAACATACTCTAATACATCTGATAGATAGATAGATAAAAAAAATATTTGATTGCCACAAGTCACACAGTAAACAAAAAATAAACACGAACAGAAAAATAAAACAATCATAGCATCATAATAAAATATAACAAAAACTTAAAAATAAAAATACAATTACTGAGTGCATTGCAGCAAAACAAAAGGGTTCTGACTCAGTGATACGCTACGCTCTTTCGAGCGAAGCACTGATATTCTGCCAGATCTAATTCTTCAGAGCTATAAAGTGACTTATTAGGTAAGTATTGGTTATATATCAGTATTCCCGTGGATAGAAATGACACAAAATGCATATATACACTGTTTACTACTTTGTCATTACCATTAAAGTTAAATTTCATATCTTATATTATATTTACCCAATTTCTACTTAACCACCAGTAAGATGTGACTCAAACTAATTCGAAAAGATGATATAATGGTCTACAACTTATAATCTGAAAACTTATTCCAACACATCTATCTAGTTGACTGAGTGAAACTAAGGTCTCCATTTCAGCTTTGGAAAAAAGGCTTTTGATGTCTGGATTTCCTGCTGTTCTCCTCTACAGGAAAAATATATAGATTTTTTTTGTCAAGTCAGTTTTTGGTAATTATGGTATTTGATAAAATGATTGTGAGGCCTACAGCTCACAGTACTATTTTATTAGAACATTTAAAGCTACAGGTACTTATTATAAATTAGGGCTGTAAGTGCTTACCCAACTATGTTATGATAATAGTAGATTGAAGGCAATGGAAAAAAGTCAATTCTAATTCATTAATAAAATATATTCAGGTAAAAAGTTGTTTTAGTGGATTACTTTATTCGTCTGTAACACAACATGACAACATATTACGTTTACGAATTATCTTGTTCATCATGATTACTGGTAAAATGAACTGTACAAAAAATTGAACTACTTAATGTGCTTAATTCATTAACTGAAGTCCATCTTATTTATTTATTTATTTAATCGTTATTGCACAATAAGAAATCTTAACGTACAAAAGGCGGACTTAATGCCATGAGGCATTCTCTACCAGTCAACCTTAAGTCCATCTTATTTCTATTATCAATTAATTGATAAGCCGTTAGAAATATATATATGTAGCAAAATATAATAAGATCTGTATAACTATTTACACATTAAAATAAAACGTTAACATTCAATAAATCAGAATATTGTTTTAAATAATTAGGTTTTTCGCCACATAAAACCCGCTTACTTACTTTTGTATTTACTGAGATTCACTTATCCATTTTACACACACTGCACATGTAATAATCTTATTCCAGGAAGATTTACACAATTCACAGATGTATTCGATCAATACCGAGATATTTTTTACACATTTTTTAATTTGAATAAATGCATTTTCTTAACACTCGACTCTTGCTTGACAGCCATTAGTGGGCGGGGCAGAAGCGCGGGGTGGGGTGCGCAGCAAAACAAGCAAGACTACCAACTTACAGCAAATTGGAGGGTGGGAAAAAAATGAATAAATAGCTTTGATAAATAGTTTGGAGCAAAGAGAATATAATCGTTTTGAGCTCAGATTGGCTCAGAGCAGGGCTTATACTTTAAAGTCTGAGGTTTAGAGGATTAGAAGTGTCATGTAATGTAAAATTACACCAATTTTTGTTATTAAAAAGAACTTGCCTCGCCTCCATCCGTCCACCTTGACCAAAGATCTTGATCTCGTCATCTTACAATAAACATAAGAAAAAATACTGCTCTGGATTAAATTAATGATTGTCTGATAATAAATTACTTAAACCTCTTTTGCTGAAACTCTTAATAGTACATTACGATACAAGTGCAGAGAACAGGAAATTCGCAACGAGTGGTGATAAATTGAAACGCGACCGAAGGGAGTGTTTTAAATCGACACGAGTTGCGAATTACCTGTTCGCACGTGTATCGTACAACGTTTTACAGTATATATGGCTCTTTAAAGTTTCGACATATGCACGTAATCTGCTGATTACCGCACTCGTGCGGTAAAGTAGCACCATATGTACTGTCAAGTAAATAAAGTCATACGTATTCAATTTTCAAGGTTTATTACGGAGATATTTCTCATTTGATGATTAATATTCCCGCCATACTCATGCAAGAGAAAATACTAACGAAACATCCGGAATTTTCCAGACTTCCGTCAATTTTCACTCGTTTCGTTCGGAAATACATTTCATATTTCAAGTATATCAAACTTTATCAGTTCAATTTTTTTTACAAGTTTTTGATTCATCTTCGTGATTTTTCTTCATATCATGAGATGGGTTGATTTTTTTGGTTAAATTTGTAAGTACATTCAATAAGATTATCCAATGTATATTTTGATACATTCTTATGCTTCTGAACGAATATTTGGTATATAAGCATGTTGACACTGCTGCCAACCGTCAGTTATTTTTGTACCGTGTTATTGTGCGTGCGTAACGTTGTAGCTTTGTGAATAACGAAGTGAAGTGTACAATTTGTTACATCCAAAACTCTTATTTATGCAGTCAAAATGTTGCTCGGACCACAAAAATCTAAAGTCGGTGAGAACCAGTCTGCGAAGCCATACTGTCAGTGTTTTAGGAAACGAGAACCAGTGCCGTGGAAACAGGTGAACATTTGCTCTTGTGGAGAAGACGTTGAAGGTTTGTATATTGTACATCGTTTAAATTTTCAAAATATGTGATATTGATGTGATCAGGTTTTAGCATCAAAGTAGCATACGCGTACAGAATTTTTAAGTAAAGCCGAGAGCCAACGTCACCCGATCTCCAGATTAGATGAACTGAAGGCCTTTCACTGCTCATGTCACTAAGACTAGTTTTAGAATATATCGTAATTTGTTTGCCCCACACATACGCCATGACATCGTAAAGGCAGAATGAATTAATAAATACTATTACGAATGTAGTATTTGTTGGTTAAATTACTAAATTTAGCCATAATAAGCGAACATTTTGTATTAAATTGGACTTTACATACACAGTTTCCACCATTATTTGTATGATGTATTAGTTTTCACTTGCTACATTAACAATAGCATATTTATTAAAATGTCAGAGGTCCATGTGTTAACATGCTTATTAGACCTCCGAGTTGTAGCCACTGGTTTAAAAAGCAAAAAGATAGATTCAGAACTAGGCTGAAATAAGAGGAGTTAAGAATCTCAATTCAACATAATTGCTGTTCCTCTATTTAGTGCACATGTGATATGATGTAATTTAGGAAGCCCGTTAGTTATGTGACTGATCAAAAAGGAGTGTTATGTTTTTTTTTTAATTTAACATTTAGTGCCTGTGATCTATATACATGTCAAATTGTATGGTGATTTGCTGCTGCCGAATGTGTTAATTAGCTAGCTCTTAAGTCTAATCAAGAAACAATTAATATTAGGGGATAGTAATATTGTACTAGCTTCACCCGGATTACTATATAATGCATGTGATATATATTCATAAAACATATACCAAAGCCATCCAAAAGAAGTTAGTAATGCTACTTTGCTCTCGCTTATCTCACTACGGATACAGCCTCTCACTGGCATCCAGCACCGGCTCCTCTTCGCTGTCCCGGCGGTGCGGACCCAGGCGCTGACCCATTCACCTCTACACAGAGCGCTAACTCTTCTTAACAGTATACTGGACAGTGACAGCGAACTTGATATATTCTACAGTTCAGAAACTAGGTTCCTTGCAATCGCAAGCCGGTATCTGGAGTCTATTTCAACACCAAGCTCCATAATGTAGTTTAAGTACTTACTTGCACCTACCTGTCGTACCTGATGTCTGTTATGTTGTTATTTACATTTTATATTGTTACTAAACACTTGTGAAATATTATTATTCTCCTGTTAACACATGTAGCTTGTCTGTAATTTGTTAATTTATGGAATTAAATAAATAAAGAAATAAATAAAAGATTCAAGCTACATGTTGGTGAAAGCCATCTAACATTGTGTGTTCGAGTTTTGTTGCGACAGACTGACAGATGCAGCAGAGGACTTTATTTTATAATATGTGTTTATTATATATTGATTTCAATTTAATAAGCACCTCTGAGATTTTATAGAGCCCCAGTCTGCTGTAGAACTGACTTAGGGAGGAGCAGTTACTAACCCGTAGCTTGGCTCTTAAGCCATCACTACAACTATAACAACTTAGACGTAGAAGTGAGAACAATTTTTATAAATATATTCTGAATACTTTGACAACAATTAGAATCATATGCAGCAAGAATCTCTATGCAAATAATATTACTGTCTCAGATTTAATTGTCTAATTTGCAGACATAAATAAACACATATATTTGCATTGGTAGCTACTGTACCAATTTTTTTTCAACTAGACTACAATACAATTTATTTAACAGATGTCTAATAGATTATCATAATTGCTACATTACTGATTATACCTACTGCCGCCACAACTAAGTTTTGTTTTAATTAACTTGTCAAAGTCATGTGACATGACTTTATTTTCCTGCTTCATAACATAACAACATAACTCACTTTAATAAAAGGAAAACTTAAAATAGTTAAACTATTATCAAGATTAATATATTAATTATAAACTACTAGCTTTTGCCCGCGACTCCGTCCGCGTGCAACTCGCCCCTCTCTTCACCCCCTAAGGAATGATTTCCGGAATAAAAACTATCCTATGTCCTTTTCCGGGAATCAAACTATGTCTATAACAAATTTCATCTAAATCGGTTTAGCGGTTTAAGCGTGAAGAGGTAACAGACAGACAGACAGACGGGTGACTTTCGCATTTATAATATTAGTATGGATATGGACTAGTATGGATTAGTATGGAAGTATGGAAGTATGGATATGGATTTGCTTTAATATCCTCTACTATTGAAGAAAATATTATTTTTCTTTAAGTGTTCTTGAATCATTATTTCTTAATCAAAGATGATAATGCAATTAGGTAGCGGACCCCAGGCATCCTGCAGGATGCAACTGTACTGGGAATAACGCTAGGAGGATGATGATGAAAGATGATAATGCAATGCACTTTCCTTAGGACTTTATTTCCTTCAAGCTGAATGGCTCAATGAATGTACAGATGTAGTGAATAATTCATTCCCATCGTGAAAACTCGGTCTAGAGTCTAGACCGAAGAAGTGTCAATCAAATATTCCATTATACTTACCTTTTTAATTATAGAATATAATTTATGTGACGACCTGTTTAGCCTAGTTGGTAGTGACTCTGCCTCCGAAGCTAGAGGTCCCGGGTTCGAATCCCGGCCAGGTCATTTATTTGTTCATTTTTCACGGATATTTGTTCTTGGGTCTTGGATGTTTTCTATGTATTTATCTATATACGTATGTATATCGTCGTCTAGGACCCATAGTACAAGCTTTGCTTAGTTTGGGACTAGGTCGATTTGTGTAAGATTGTCCCCCAATATTATTATGTACTTTGTTATTAGTTGTAAGTACCGCCAAACAGGGAACAAGAGATTATTCCGAGACTAGCTCATACACTTTTAACTTTTGACATAAAGTTCCTGGTTGTTGGAATAGTCAAGCGAATGCTCCCCTTCCAGCCAGCTGTTCACTTCTTTTTTTGAGCTGTGAAGTAGGTGCGAGCTGAAAATCAAAGCTGTACAGCCAACCAGAGGGCCTACTCCGAACTTCGAAAATCGGTCTTCGCGTGCCGTCCCTTTCGTTCTCGTGTTATACACTATATGACGGAAAGAGACGGTACGATACGAAGTTCGATTTTCGAAGATCGGAGTAGGCCCTTAGGCTCGCAGCAAACGCTGAGCCCGAACCAATATTTTGTTTTCATTTTTAATTTAGTTGTGTTCTACCTCTGTTTATTTATATTTTTTGCGTTTAGCGACTGTATTTTTTTTTTAATTTAAGTACCATGTTATTTAACATCTGTCATGTCACATGGCATAATACTACGTGACTGTTTTGATTCTTACATTTGACATTGACTAAAAAAGTTTCCCATTAAGGGATGTGAACGTGTCAATGATTTCATTTAATACGTTAATTGAGAGCCACTTCCTGTCTAGTCGTATTCCGAGTTTTCACGATGGGAAGGGATTGTTCACGACATCTGTAATTAGTAGAGATGCAACGGATAGTTGTTTGGCCGGATACCGGATATTCGGCCTGACCACCTGCCGAATATTCGGTATCCGGCCGCCGAATATTCGGCCGGCGGAACTATAATAATAATAATAAATTGGGGGACAATCTTACACAAATCGACCTAGTCCCAAACTAAGCAAAGCTTGTACTATGGGTACTAGGCGACGATATACATACTTATATAGATAAATACATACTTAAATACATAGAGAACATCCATGACCCAAGAACAAAATCCGTGCTAAATGCACAAATAATGCCCTGGCCGGGATTCGAACCCTTCGAAGCAGTGCCCTTCGGAGGCAGTGTCACTACCAACTAGGCTAAACAGGTCGCCAACCCACATTTATACCTACATTTTGAGTTTTGCAGGTGCGCGTGGTGCAGGTTTTGACCTGTTTCGTAGTGAACGTTAGTTATATACACCACAAATTAGCCTTTGGTGGATTTCCAATAATAAATAGAAAAACCTCGCTTTTTTACTGTTCACCAAACTTATTTAAAATGGTTTCAAAGGAATATACTAGTTTTATTATGACTGTTACTATTTTTTAGTTTCCATTTTTTACCCCAAAATCAAGCAAGTTTACTATCCGGTATCCGGCCGGATATTAAAATAAAGGCCGGATACCGGATAGTAACGGAATATTCGGTGCAATTAGTTTGTGACAATTCATTTAGATATTATTAAAGTAAATGAACCATTGGAGCTTGAAACGCACAGAGCGCGCAGCAGCGTCGTTGCGGGGCGTAGGCGGTTTTGCGGTAAAGCGAACGCGGTGGGCAAGTCGCACCAAAAACCCGCGCGGTAGAGCCGAGAGGGCGTGTGTGACATATGAAGCAGTTATAGACAGTCTCCGCCTCGCACCGCGCCGCACCCGTTCTGTGCGTTTCGAGCCAACAAACCATTCTCCAAAATACAATAATAAAATTTGCTAACTTTCCACTAAACAATATAGTATAATTGTATTGGACAGACTGTTTAGAAAAATGTCGCGGAATTTTGTGAAACGCGCGTAAAATGGACCCGGGTATATCCTAAAACTACGACCAAGGCCACCGTGGGATGGGCAGCAGCATCCCTGGAGTGCCGTGGAGATACTGCGATCGCCAACCCGCATGCCAAGCATGGCGATTACGGCATTTACCCCCCATGAAATTGGGGGAGGCCTATGTCCAGCAGTGGACTTCCTTGGATTGATATGGTGGTGGTGATGTATTGTATAGGGCTATCTTTGGGGTCATTAACATCCGCGACAACTACATCACCTCCCGAAGCCTATGCTTTATTCCAAATCTCACCATACATTATTGTTCCAGTTCGCGAATGGAAATGGCAGCAGCCCGAAGAGAGCAGTCAGAGTTGGGTTGTTTTCGATGACGACCAGAAACAGGTTACGTTCCACCCGTTCTACAGTTCCGGAACAGCCACGGTGCGCGGGGACACGCCGTTCAGCAAGGACCACCATTACTACTGGGAAATCAAGATGCTTACAGACACATATGGAACTGATATTGTGAGTATTTTGCTATGTTTACCAAATAAAAAAAACAAATTGTACTTCGGTGAGAGTGCTCAGGAGCTCCATGAGCTCATACCGCCTTCCCCCTTCTTCCATCGGACATCCAGATGTACGGCTGGCTACCATCCTTACTTGGTCGAAATGCCTCTAATTCGATCCAAGCGCTTTACATCATCTTTCATTATGCGCACTTCTAAGATTTGGAATTCACTGCCGGCGTTTGTATTTCCGAGTTCATATAACCTAGACCTTTTTAAGGCACAAGCATAGCACGAGTGAATAGGCATCTTCTGGGTGAGCTTGCTTCATCGTCGTCCTCATATTTGCCCCCTGGCTAGATGCTGGCCAAGAACAATCCCATTACTAATAAAAAAAAGTAGAGTTGGTCGTATGTTTCATACTCGTATATCCGACTTTAAGAGCTGATTCTGACCCACCCGTTCTACTGTTCCGGAATAGCCGCACCATCACTATTAATTGCGGGAAATCAAGTTGGTTGAATTTCTACGACCACCGAAATACTATACCCGTTTGCTTCAAGCTGGCAGTTTCTTCCCGTCCCAGTGCCCATACCGCACCCCGCTCACGCCATTGCGGTTAAAAACCTGTTTGGTTTAAGCTTCGTATAACAATGCGTAGTCAGTTCAGTGTAGATTCCTTGGCATTCTTCCTGAAAGCACGCAGTTTTTGTTATAGTTGTTTTGGCAAATTGCCTTAATGTCTGTAATAGTCGGGGTCTAGGTCACACGTGTAAGTGTAGGTATGGTGTTCTCGTGATACATTGTATAATTATGCATATTTCTCACGGACAAGTGGTTACGTTGTTATCTACTGCCGCTGGTTACACACATCACATAGTTGTATAGTATAGGGGTTTGATACATATTGTACGTTTGTAAACGGAGTAAAATAATCGATTTTATTATTTACGCATTCTTTTTTACATTTTCTTTCGGAGATAAGAATACCGATGGTGTACCTGGTGCCAATTGAAACAGTAGCTAATGGGACTAATGTCATTAGGGAAGACTATTAGAAATCGAAACACGTGATTACGTCACTCTTAACAGTTTATTTTAATAAATAAATATTATTGGACATTTTTTTTACACAAATCGAACTTGTCCCATAGTAATATGCATATATGGGACAAGTTCGAATGCTTGTGTTATGGGTACTAGACGACGATATATTTAATAGATAAGTATACACTTAAATACATAGAAACATCCAAGCCTCAAGAACAAATGTTACTGCTCACCACAGAAACAAATGCCCTTACCGCGATCGACTAATTTTCCGATTTGCATTGTATAATACGTAAATCCTTACCTACCTTTGTATTTAAGCCGATTGATAAAGACACATTTAAATAAATGTAGGTAAATTATAACATATATCTCCAAATATGTTTATTTTGAAAAGATATACGTCCCCGTATTGAATACTCATTGCGTGACGAAAAATTCTATTCTCCTAAATTGGACAGTGTGACAGCAGTCACTAAGTCGTGTGTAATAAGACTTGGCTGCAAGTTGTACTGGTTAGTGCCCCCAGCCCACATAATTAACAATCTTTGGAGTTCTGAAGACTGTCCATTAATAGTTTAGTTTAGTTTATTATATCTCATTATACAATGTTCATATAATACAATTACACCGTGTCCAATATGTTCGAATACAGTTTCAAACTCTCATTAAAACAAAGTTCTAATAACAAATGCAATAAAAACTATATTTTATGAAAGATATCCTTATATACAATATTCATAATAAATATTATGGGATGACTCCACCTTTAACCTTCATCACCAGCTTCAAACGTTTTTCGAATCCTTCACGCGCGGCACGCACTGCCTTCATCGGCATTTCGTCTCAAATTTGTACGCCAACTTTTTTAAATGCTCCAAACTCTTAATTTTATAGTTATTCAGTTTTGAGAGCATGTACGACCATACAAAAAAGTCCAGTGTATTTAAATCCGGAGAACTTAGGGGCCATTCATTTTTTGGTAAGAAATCCGTTAAATTTGCCTGACACCACGCGTGAACTGAGTTTGCCGTGTGGGATGGAGGTCCGTCTTATTGGAAACAATAGTAGCCGTTCCCAAACATCATCCTTAAATTTGGAGCGATATTTTTTTCCAAGACTTCTGTTTTATACTATTGGCACTGATTTTTACCCCTTTGTCGATAAATACCAAAGGAAGTTTATCCCGCTTGCGAAATGCTCCCCAAACCATCACTGATGGTGCACTTTGGAATCTTGGCAAATTCCACTGATCATCTTGAACATACAAATGTTTGCTGCCCACAAACGATCATTTTGTGCATTGTAAGATTGCTCAATACAAAGAGTTTTTCGTCCGCAAAAATGAATTCATCCTCTGCGTGCCAGGAAAGTATAGTGTTTGATCGATCAATTTTTTTTTCTTTGTAGCTTGGGAAATGCCGTGTACTTTTATTTTCTTATAAGCGTGACACCCGAGGTCTGCTCTCATGATGTTGTGTATTGATCCTCTTGAAATCTTTAAGTCTGCAGCTAATTTTCGGATCGAACGGTGCTTTTTCCGGCGGACACGCTCTATTACGATTTTCACGACTCTATCCATTCTTGCTGAACGCGGGCGATCAGATCTCTAGCGGTCTTCTAACGAGGAGGTCTCCTTGTATCTTCTAATTATAGTAAAAACTAGGTTACGCTTAATTCCAAAAAGTTTCAATGCCGCAAAAAGTGCACTAGGGCGATGGCCCTTAAGATATTTTGAGATAAAAGGTTCCCGAAACTGCTTCATCATGGATTAAAAGCGAACGACTTTAGCAAAACATTTTTAAAATATCGTTATTTGTTCAAGACAATATAAAGTTTAAACTATAATGACAAAAATGTCTGAAAGTGGTCTAGGTTTTTTAAAATCAGTGCTATAAAAAGTGTATTCGAACATATTGGACACGGTGTACATTCGGCTAATATTATTTATCGTATAGTGATCGTTCAAATACAATATTTAATGAAAATAACTTAAAAAATAACGATGTGCATGATATATACACTATATGTATATTAATAAGCAATAAAAGGTCGCGTATGCCATAAAAAATGTCAAAACAAAATTATAAATCAATATAGAAAATATTCAATGCTAATTTTATGTTTTATGCACATAGGTATAAAATCAAAAAATATAAAAACTATAACCGAAGAATACTTATATCACTACGATATACACTAACACCATCACTCTCCACAGATGGTAGGCCTCGGCACCGACAAGGTCAAGATCGCCGATAGTCGCTTCAAGTTCACATCACTCCTCGGCGAGGACGCACAGTCCTACGGTCTGTCGTACCGCGGTGCAATCCGACACGACGCGAAGCGCGCCGACAGCCCCGGCTTCTGCCGCGGCTCCATAGTGGGCGTACGGGTCGACATGTGGCAGGGCACGCTCGAGTTCTACGTCAACAGGAAGCCGCAAGGTGAGCGCTGTTTCTTGTTGTCACTGTCTACCAAGCAAGCTGCAGCCCGGCTTCTGCCGCGGCTCCATCGTGGGCTTACGGGTCGACATGTGGCAGGGCACGCTCGAGTTCTACGTCAACAGGAAGCCGCAAGGTGAGCGCTCTTCCCTGTTGTCACAAAGTACAGAAAGATTATTCTCTATACAGCTCGGCTTAGTTACTTATAATGTACAACCGCTAGTATAATTTAGGCGCTTTACCCTTGGGCTACTCACTAGCGAGTTGTACCCGGAGTTGTAATGTAACAAGATTAAAATGTGTACGTAACTGCGAAAGTGCCATCGGCTCGTTGCGAGCCGTTCACGAATCACCAACACACTGCCTTGACTCCGATCGGTTTCAGTTACATTTCGTTAGTGACTTATCGTGATGTTTATGGGGCCGCAACTTATTGGAAATCACCTCAACGAAAAAGGGCACATAATTAATAATTGCCTACTCGTTACTCCCAATTCTTCCAACCTAAATCCAGAGTGCACCCTGTACCGGGGCATACAAAGGAGTTGCGACACTTATCACGTTTTAAAAATAAAGTCTAATATCTTATTTTGGCATTCTATTTTAGGAATACCATGAATTATATGCGTAAGCAATTGTGCTTTAATCTGTGTGTAATCAGTAATAATTAGGTACACACAGTTTAAAATAATATTTAGATAACGCCGGTGGAACTAGTGATCACTGTAATTAGGCTAAGCAAATTTAAGATTGGTTAATCCGGTTAATTATTTAATCTTGACATTAATCTGAGAGCCAATATTAATGTAAATGGTGCCGCGTGCGTTTTGCGCACTGCGTTTCATATATTTTGCCATATTAATGATATCTAATCAGTAAAATTACACATTAATCATACACACACACATATTAATCACATACACACACACATACATACATATTATTCACTCGATACAATATAAGATTGTGACATGCAAAAGATTGTGTAATTTTTTTTCTGGTCTTGTGGCATTACTTCGGGATTACTAGATCTGCTAGTTTACATATTTATATCAAACTAATACTTGTATTGTTAAGTTAAGTATTAACTGGCGCTACTCTGCACAGTGCATAGCTTCAATTATGGTACGAAACAATCTTCCGGCCTATACTTCTTTCTCCATTACTCTTACCACGTTCTTTTTATGCTAAATTAAAATACGCGATTTCACTCAACCGAAGACTGTTCTAAAAATGGACTGTACGAGTAGCTACCTTCTTATTTTTAGTTACTTCGCTAAGACGGTCGTTAGGTCTCTTATGTCAACTCAAAAGATAGACTTTTTCAAGTCCTCTGTTCCGACTTGTTTACTAATCGTTTAGAGTAAAATAAGCGCGGAAAGTTTACAATTGTTTTTACTATTAATGGTATAAGTAAAAAACAAGACGTGTTCGAATAGACATTGCATATTTAAAATGTGTAACTCAAACAAAACAACTGCTTATTTAGAACACGTCACAACTAACATACAACAGCTCCTGTCCTTAAGTTTTATACCAATAATATAAACAATGATAATTTCTCAAAATAATTGTGTAATGAAATCTTTAATTACATTTATCAACGTATCAATAGACATTGTGAGATAAGTTTAAATTGAACGGCCAGACCAGGGGCTCCCTAATTGGGTGTATCTTTAATTAGTTATCACTTATCACTGCTTGTACATGTACCTACGTACCTACTGCGGTGCACTGACAATTCCGACCATGTGTACAACTGTACAATTTAGGTTACCACGATTGTACTTCGCAAACGGGTTCAGAGGAATTTCCTCCCTTGGATGCTCCGGTTGTGGAATGAGCTCCTTGCCGAGGTTTTCCCGAGGGACTACAGTATGGGGTTCTTCAAGAAAGAAGTGTATAATTTTTTTCTCAAACATGCAATCAAATATTGTTGTTATGTTCCTTATAATAGGCTGCGAAGTGTTTCAGGTGCGGCTAGTACTAGAGGTCGTTAATGGAATTTCATACAAATCTTACAGGCCTAGGCCGGCAAAGTCCTCTTTTTTAATTTCCATTCCATATAAATTTGTGGCACAGGCATCATGACATTCTGCCACTATGCGTTTTAAAAATACAACTGGTATTTTTGTTGTTGTTTATATCATTGCATGTTTGAGAAAAGCACTATACATACCTCGGCGGGAAAAGTTTTTTTTTTCATGCGTAGCCATATTGATTTAAATGTCATCAGAATCTTTGATCAAATGTCGGGGTCCCATCCAAATTTGATGAAATCATCCAATTTCTTTGATCAAATGTATATTGGACATAGATATTGGACGAGTGGACTACCACCCTTAGGGTGGGTTGCACTAAACACCGTCTGTAATAGTAAGCGGCTTCGTTACAATCTGATTGTATGGAAACTTTGACAAGTTTCTATGGGATGACAGCTGCCGCCGCCATATTTAACGTTGGTCGGTCTGTAATCGTAAGTTGGTGCACCCCACACTTTTTATACTTGGATACTACATTAATACGAGAATGCATTATTAATAAGTCTCATTGTAAACAAATTGAAACTGTTGTTATCTGAGTAACAATGTAGTAAATACATGAAGGTCAAATCGGTCGGTATTGCATAACGTTCTGTTTCGATATCACAGGAACAAAGGGCCCAGTGCAATTATGTGATATTAATGAATGTTTAACAAGTATACTTGACTTGTGCGTTCAACCTTGTGTTTCAGGAATAAGTTATTTTAAGTCGTATGAAAATTATTCATTTGTTGGCAATAATTAACTTTTACATTATAATATTCATTTTTATACATTTATTATTATTATTTTTATAGTATAATTTATTAATCCAAAATAGTACAAACCTTATCCACAGTGCAGGCTTCGTCAATTCCCAAAACAGCTAGCATCAGCAACATGCTTCGTCAAAATACGCATTGTACAAAATATAGTATTGTTTTTATAGTTAGATAAGTTCTATGGCACATAAACACATCCATTGTTTATTAATTGCCGTACATTTTCTTTGCGGTAACTCTTATTTAAAATAAGGTTGCTTATTAGAATTCTATTCTACAGAAGGTAATTTAAAAGTTATATCTGCGTTGTGTTCCTATGTAAAACGTTGCGTGATATTATTTTTAGTAAAAGGGGGATTTTAAAACCATGTTTCCTTATAATACGGATATACCTACATATCAATAAGTAGACGTATGGCTCGCGAAAGCATACGTGACTGACAGCACTCGTGGGCAATTAGGGAACTTGTTATAGATGAGGTATATGGTGTAATACTTAACCATAATTAAATATGTTGTGACATTCTTGGTGCCTGTGACCAGGATGTAAATTCTTATTACTATTAGTTTACTATTGCCTATTCTTTTATTGATTACTATGTGTTAATTGGGTGACGTTGAAATGATTTAATCGCCTTTCTGGACAATTGACCGGAATAACACAAATAAAAAGTCACCTTAAGGGGAATGCTAACCAACTTACTTATGTACACATCATCTTCTTTAAATGGTGCAAGCAAAAATATTATGTATGGAAGTCATACTAAAAGTGTGGTTTTTACGACGTAATTTTAAAAATGCGAAAACTATCATGTATTTAAAAAGATATTCCGACTACTTGATAACCTCCTCCATTTTTGAATTAGGTTAAAAACAGAACGTCTTGAGACATCATGTCAAATTTTGATAAAGAAAACTCATCAAGATTTTGAGACAAAGAGATAAGAAAAGGAATAAGTCATCATTGATAAATAGTAGGTATCTTTACAGTCCATTTGTTTTTGTAAGATTAGTCACATTGTGCTATATATATTACAATGTTGTATTCAATGTAATCCGTTGCACTATAATTAATTAGACAAGTAATAATATCCCGTAGACAAGTAAGTACGAGCATGAATTGGTTAGGTGCAGTCAGCGTCCTGAAAATACAAATAAGTATTGGTAACGTACAAATCATAATTAAAAACTAAATAAATATAAATATTATTAGGGGACATCTTTTTACACAAATCAAACTAGTCTTATAGTAAGCCCAATAAGGCTTGTGTATATGGGTACTAGACGACGATATATTACATATATATTAACATAGAAAACGTCCAAGTCTCGGGAACAAACTTTCTGCTCACCACAGAAACAAATGCCCTTACCAGGATTCGAACCCGGGACCTCTAGTTTCAGTGGCAGTGTCACTACCAACTAGGCTAAACAGGCCGACAAAATTATAATTATCATATAGTATATTAATTTAGTGTTTATCAATCAGTAATGTCTGCTAATGAGAATTCTAATTTACAAATTATTAAAAGGAAAAAAGAAATTCGTGCTTCGAGCAGGATTTGAACCTGCAATATCCTGGCATACGCGGCCAATCGCTTTAGCTGAGCCACCGGAACAATCGAGCTCAGGCACGAAATCATTCACTAGTTTCCTCTTACTCGTACAACGCCTTAGGAAAGCGTACAGCGACATCTACCCAGAAGACTCAAGCTTCTTTAGGCAAGAGAATCCTGCTCTGAGCACAATTTTTTTAAAATTTTTTCCCTTTATTTTGAAATATATATAGCATATTGTCGTTTTCAGGTCATTACTTCATTAGTGAGCCATAATACGGTATCATGAAATAAGTCGACGGGTAAAAGTACAGAATGTAAAAGGATATCTAGTTCAGTCGGGTTTATAATTGTCTTTTTATTTCCTTATTGAGCAATTTAACACCTTCACTATAATCAGCTTTGCGTGTTTTACATTTACAGCGATCCATCTATGGTAAACTTTAGGCCTTGCCTTCAGGTCCTACCTGCCGGCAAAGGTATTTACCTATTTCTTAAATAACGAGTACAAAAACGAAGACAATTTTTTTTTTTTATATGACTTCAATGTATTTTAAAATCTTAGATTTTAATGTCACATAACATTAAAATCAATGGTAATTGTAGGAAATAAAATTACCCTAAATGTCTTTTATTATTGTTATTTGTTAGGAATAAGTACCTATGTCAGGCCACGCGGCTATGTAATTTTTGCTCCCGGGAAAACTCCGAAAGTATTCACATCTGTTAGCGGAAGTTATGGAATTCTTATAAAAATACTCTTATCTTATTCGTACTGTCATTCCGTTGAACCGGTTTTAGGTCTGCCGGTCAATAGCAAGGCCTATTACTTACAATGTGTGGGAGCCGATTTCAGGGCCGACCAGTCGACCACTCCACGTTGTTGCTGATGCATCGGACTTGTCTTAAGGGTCACGCGACTGTCTCGAACGAATATTTCATTATATGTTCCGGCGATTCACTTTTTATAATAATTATTCTCAGATATGGCTAAGATCAATATACATAAGAATAAAAGGTTGACTACAGGTTTCCACTGGTTTTACTGCAAATATTTGAGAGACACTATACATCTCTCGGTACGTGTGTGCCTAGGTACTAGACGGTTGCGTATTACGAGCACTACGGTCATATAACAAAATGCCAAATTATATTTATTTTTTCTAACTGTATAACTTGTGAAAGAGCCCTCGAGACCTCGCAGAAAGAGCGAACCAAAAGCACACCTTGCTCATTAAATTTGACTAAATATCTACCACCATGTTTTAATTACTTCCCCATGTCCAGATGACGGAAAGCCACACGAGTGAAAGAGTAAAACTTATAGTCTTGGCTATTAGCAAAGTGTTAACAAGCCGAACCGACAACTTTGACCTACCTCACACTTCCAAGATTTCTATATCAACTTCGCAGTGATATGGTTTTTCCCAAATAAGAAATTCCTTTAATCACCATTTCATTAATTCACAGGCATATCGTTCTACAACCTCCGCCGTCACCAGCACCTGTTCCCGATGGTGTGTTCCACGGCAGCCCAGTCCACCATGCGGCTGATATACGCGGCTTCGTGGCGAGCGTCGCTGCTGGTCGACGCGGCGAAGATACTGTCCGCGGCTGTCAGCGAGCAGGAGCGCGCCAGGATACCGCCCGGGCTGTGGCGGCAGCTCAGGCCGCACTTCTGGATGCTCATGCCCACTGAAGGTGAGTGTCTGACGACTGCGCATCACTTCTAATTGGTCTGGTCAGTTAAAAAAGCACTTGTCGGTTGATGTCTTAAAGTAGTTTTAGTGTAACCTGTACAGCCAGCATCATAAATATGTATACAATTTTGAACCTTGTTCCCCAGACATAAGTTCCGAAATGTATACATATTTATGCTGACTGTACCTACACTCCAAATCTGTTAACTTATATATATTTGACCCTTTCCCACAAACACAAATGGTAAAGTGACAGATTAAGAGAAACGAAATTAACGGCATTTTAACTACATAAGTTTGATAACTTTGTAACTTACTCGGCCGCAGACCGCGTGAGATTAAATTCCACTAATAAAGTTAGTATAATAAAGTTTCAACATTGTTCAATTCTTCATCATGAATTTAAAAGTAAAACTCTTGTCGGTGTAGCCGATGAAGTATGTAGTTCTCTCCACCTTATCCTATCCAGAGCCAATTCCTTGGTTTCCTTATACGACACGAGTTTGAATCCTTAAACAATGAAATAAAAATGTATAAATAGGTTAACATTAATTTTAACATGTAGGCCACTTTTGGTTCAGTCAATAGTTCCCCTTAAAAATACGGAAAATACCTCCGCAGACGAAAATGTGATATCGCTTGACCTACAAACTAAATGATAACTGTTGTTAGATGTCTTTTCACTGTCTTACTTGTTTATTTATAGTCGCTACTCCGCCGCCATATCTTTTTAAATTTGTGTGTTTAATAGGTGAGTTAGTGACCCCGTGAATATCACAGTGTAACCCAGTTGTTATAACGAGATTGTTAACAAACATCAATATGATAATTTATGACGAGCCGCGCCGGCGGTTGTGTGCTTCCCTGTACGTTCAGTGTGTCCTTTGTAAAATAGGGGGCTAATCATTTTATACCAAAAAATACAACTGCAATTTTGTACTTCGCCATGCCACACACATGAGATTTTCACATATCCTTCCCACTCACATGTACTTTATGTACAAATAGATCGATGCATTGTTAACGCGTGCCTATCAAATTTGAGGAGTTCCCTCGATTCCTGCGGGATCCCATCATCAGACCTTCACAAATATAATTTGTGGGACCAACTTGAGGGTGAATTATCAAAATCGGCCAACGTGGTCAAGAGTTATCCGGAAACATAAATTCATTTAAAAAAAATACAATAAACATGCAGACGAACTGAGAACCACCGTCCATCTATTGTAGTCGATTAAAAATAGCATTTACTACAACAGAATAGATTTATTTAGACAATCCTACCATCATCATGCCGGCCCGCTACCTAATCCCGAGAATTGGCGTAGACACTAGTTTTCACGAAAGCGAGTGCCATTGGACATTCTAACCCAAGGGAGAAACTAGACCTTGTTACCTGGATTAGGCTTTGTCAAGTGAGTGGGCAACTTGACTGTTAGACAATCCTACCAATTACGGTGGTGATGGTTTACTGATAAATAAGATTAAATAAAACGAGAAAATAAAACTATCCTAAAATAAATCTTAACTGAAAATAACGTAAGAAAATGCATCCCTTTTAGCTGTTAAGGAATTGATTGACTTTACTCACTCATTAGATATCGTAATAAATTCTTTTGTGGTTTTTCAGATAGGTTACTACGTACCTAACGTTCACAAAGTACAATATATATTTGTTTTATATGCGTTTCTTAGAAATTTTTATCGACTAGCGGTTTTTTTATGGGTTTTGACTGACAACCAGTCAAAACTACTTATGACGGAATCTGACAGTCAAAAGTACTTTTAACCAACCTCCTTGGGAAAAACTATTTTTGGCTGTTATTTTTAGTCAAAAGTGCTTTTGTCGAGTGCCTGCGGTCAAAAGTACTTTTGACTGATAGTAACAGTCACAATTACTATTAACCAATGATTTTCAGGTAAAACTACTTTTGACCAACATGCTCAGTCAAAAGTAGTTTTGCCTGTTTTTGTCGGTTAAAAGTTCTTTTGACCAGTTCACATTTTTGACTGCAACATATATACTGAGATAGAGATACCAGTGATATACTCCACATAAATCGTAGCGCCGTTGTGTATTTCATTTAGTCAGAACTAACCTCACGACCGCTGCATCTCTGTCACTTCAATATACACGTGTGATAGAGATAGCACCGAGTGACATCTGGTACAAACAAGTTAAACTAACATTTCCATAGAAAAAAATCATACTTTGAAAGGCCCCTGGTAACGTTTTCAAGCGGCGTAGATCAACCTCGCGTAACTTTGAACGTTTCATAATCAGTCTGGCCGTATTTACTAGACTGGGTATACACGCAATGAGGACCTTCAGCCTATTTAGTTTAATTTGCATCCATTTTAGAACGCATAGATAACTGCTAATGACTTCTCAAATACTTAATATCTTTTACAACTAAACCGTTCACGGTTAATCTCTTGGGGTTAAATGTTAATAGGACAATCGTAGTTTTCCACAATGTAGTCATTAATTGTTTCTGCTGATTGCAGTGTGATAATTACATAATAACTGGTCTTATAACGAATGAAGCTATTCATTCGAGAAAAAAAAAGAAAAAAACATATTTCATAAGATATAGAATATAATAGATAGAGATAGTAAAGCACAAACTTGACTTTGACAACATACGTTAGTGATAGGCACCTTTAGGTGTTCTTGGCGTTCAAAGGGTTAATATTTTTCTAAATATGGGTAACGTTCGCGTCACTCGCTCTGTGAAAATTAGAAGGAGGATAGATTATCTCGTAACTTTCTCTTGTAACGGGGCGTTAGGCGAGGCGTACAGTAGACTTTAATTATAATGTACCTTAATGTATAGGACTATATAATTTGCACGTTTGCATGCAGACTGGATACACGGACCTGAAATATTGTATGCAACATGTATAGACTCGCGGTGTAATGTTCTATAGAATCGGTCAGTTCTACTAATACTTCGCATTTAGATATTTTAGATGCAGAAAAAGTAAAATAACTTTTTTACTTTCTAACCAATATATTTTCCGTTATGTATAAAAACATGCTGCTATGGCAACCTCTGAGTACCCCAGAGAAGATATCAGAAATCAAACCGCTACCGAGCGAGATACATCATTTGTTGTTCTTGTCATAGTTCCACTTTTTTATTATTATGTCATTTCCACGTCATGTCAATTTGAGGCAAATTAACGATTACCTGCCCAAATTAACGAGGTTGTTTATGGTGAGCCTCCAGCCGTTTAAGACAAGTTTTCCTTTCCTCTTGGGGGAACGCGTATAGAATGGATCTATAGAAATCCTTACTCGAGTATGACAACATTTTTCATTTGACGTATACGTCTGCTTACCTACTGTGGCTTGTCAGCCATGTTAGTTCAGTTTTCATTCTCAAGTACAAGATGTCAAAGCATGGTGGTTTATCGATATCCTTAAACTGGTCTTCTCAGCACTTTAGGCCGGCATTTTTAGTAGTCCGCAATATGGCGTTGGCCACACTTGTAGGTATGTCACTTCCACTGCAATTCCTTATTCATTGAATTGTAATTATAAACGTTTTTATTTATTTTTCTTATAGTAGTCATAACAATGAAGAACGAAAAATCTATAAAGTTCCGCACACACTGGAAAACTCGCGGGTTGCGGGCGGTTTTTCGTGCTGAATATCATTTTTCCTTAGTCGATTCGATTTAATGCGGCGTTGGCAGTTTTTTTTTTGAAGTTTAACGCGACTGGTAGTAAGGTGTTTTGGTAGGAGTTTAAATAGTTTAATACTCCTAGGATTATAGTAAGTAAGAGCTTTTTCTGAACATACAATGAAATGGTGACGTTAATTTCGATATAATAGGAGCGTTCGTGGCCTAGCGGCGCCCGCGTGACGCGTGCGGTATGCAAAGTTTAGCAATATCAGGCGGGGTCAGTCCTTGGATGGGTGACCGTTTTGAGTGGTTACAAACTGAGCGCTCCCGTGCTTTGGAAGGCACGCGAAGCCGTTGATCCCGGCTGCTGTCTATGATAGCAGTCGTTAAGCCAAGTTAGAGACTTCGGGCGGCTTGAGAACTTCTAACAGTTAAGGTCTAGTTTCCCCCTTGGGTTGGAAGGTCAGATGGCAGTCGCTTCCATAAAAGCTAGTGCCTACGCCAATTCTTGGGATTAGGTAGCGTACCCCAGGCGTCCTATAATAATAATATTGGGGGACAATCTTACACAAATCGACCTAGTCCCAAACTAAGCAAAGCTTGTACTACGGGTACTAGACGACGATATACATACTTATATAGAATAGAAATAGAATAGAAAGATATTTATTCGGATAACACACTATGACATAACAAGTAATACAGCAAAACTTAAGAACTAAAAATAACAGAGATGTGCTACCGAAAAGGCCTCCACTCAGCAATGCAGTTGACACAGTACTGCCAACGGCGCTGGTTTTCAGTGGATCCAGTAAGGTGTGCGGGATAGCATACTTACCGCAGACTGCGCGACTCGTGTTAGGATATATAAATGCATAAATGAACAAATAAAATTAGCATAGTTCATTTATAAGATCAATATGAGTTAAATAATTTATAAATACGGTACTAAAGATAATGTTTGACAGATAGACTACTTATTTTCAAAAGGTTATATGTGTAGGGTGAAAGAGAAAATGATGTTTTTTTATTTATTTTCTAGGGCCTTAGTCACCAGCACTTTGTGCGTCCATGAGATGTTTTTTTCAATTTAGCTTTAAAACCACCGACAGTGCTACTTTCTAATATCGGCGGTGGAATATTATTCCAGCACTTCGTGGCAGCATACCGAAAGCTGCCACGAAATGCAGCAGTACTGTGCCTCGGGCATAATAATCATGGGACACGTCTTATGTGACGACGTGAGAATATCAATTTCTCAAATAGGTATGAGGGTTTTTTTATTTTGACAAACCGAAGAGGAGCGTGGCAAAATGAAGGTCTCGACGCGAGCTCATATTTAGGAGTTTGTTATTAGCTAGATGCGGAGTAATATGCGATCGAGGTGGTATAGGGAAGCAAAAGCGCGCACAGGCGTTTTGTATTCGCTGTATGACTTTCCTGGTGCGAACCAGTAAGCAGTTGCCATACACCGTGTCCGCGTAATTAAGCTTAGATAGAATAAGAGTGTCAGTTAGTCTCACCCGCATATCTACGCTGAGAAAGTTGCGCACCCTGTAAAGAACACTCAGTCTATAGAAACAGTTACGTACTGTCTCCAGTACCTGGCTTTCAAAATGCAACGAACCATCCATAAGGACTCCCGGATTGCGAGCTTCTGAGACCCTTTCTACACTTTTGCCTGCGATATTTACTTGAGGACACGAACTAATTATCTGCTTAACCTGCTTTTTAGAACCTAACACAAGAAACTTAGATTTTGTAGGGTTGAGGACTAGGCTGTTCAGTTCGGACCAGTTGCAAATACGGCGCAAGTCATCGTTTAACTTATCCACGGCTATGTGAGTATCACCTGGCTGAAATGATATAAACATTTGCAAATCATCTGCATATATGTGAAACTTGCAGTGTTTTATATTATTTATGATATCCGCACTATATAGACTGTACAGCACGGGTCCGAGGATGGAGCCTTGAGGTACTCCTCTTGGGACTGGAAGAGTCTGTGATACTGACGTTGTACCATCCGTAAGCCGTACTTCAACAAATTGAGATCGATTGCTGAGGTAGCTGGTAAACCATTTTATTGCAGAATTGCTGAAACCATAATATGCTAATTTGGATATTAGGGTGTTTGTATTGATGGAGTCAAAGGCCCGAGAAAAATCTAAAAGCGCTAAGATCGATCCCTTGCCCTCATCCTGTGATGTCAAGATATCATCTACTACATCCAATAGAGCTGTGGAAGTACTATGACCTTTTCTGAAGCCAGATTGTCTAACCGGTAATATACCATTACTTTCCAAATAATCAGACAACTGCATACATACAGCTTTCTCTAGTACCTTAGACATGAGGGGTAATATGCTAATCGGCCTTAGATCTTTGTAATCGGAAGGGTTCAATATAGATAAATACATACTTAAATACATAGAAAACATCCAAGACCCAAGAACAAATATCCGTGAAAAATGCACAAATGAATGCCCTGGCCGGGATTCGAACACGGGACCTCTAGCTTCGATGGCAGAGTCATCAGGTCGTCGAGGTCCTTCAAGATGCGACTGTACTGGAATAACGCTAGGATGATGATGATGATGATAAATTTTATCATAATATAGGCCGCGAAGTATTACGATTTGGGTGCGGCAAACGAGCGGCTTAAAAATGGCGAATAAACATTAGGTTCTTCGCGTGGTCGTTTTAAAAAAAAAATACGAACATTTCCGACTTTTCCGACCATGTTTGAGAAAAGATTATTTAAATTGTATAACCCGTGTCATTGTTTTATTATCAATTGACCTTTTAATGATAATGTCGGTGCAGTGAGAATGTGGATGACTATAGTCGACCTTCACGAGTCAAAGTCATTATGGTAATGACGTGGTTGTGGTACGAGTCTGTATGAATTAAATGCATTAATCTCATTGGTTTACTTTGTATCCATTCCTGATAATAAGTATGATAAACTCTTAGGTAGGTCAACTGTACTTCAGTGCTTTTATTCATAAAACCCCTTTTCTGTTGGGCATGTAATGTGGAGAAGAATATAAATATATAATGTGGAAGAAGAGTATAAGGTATGAATATGGATGGATGCTAGAAACGAGGCAGGTCAAAGAAAAGGTGGACGGATTGTGTGAGAGACGATTTGAATAGGAAGCATGTGAATGAAGAGATGACGCGGGGCAGAGATGTATGGAAGAAAAAGACATGATGCACCGACACCAAATAAATGGGCAATGGCAAGCGAATAATAATGATAGAAAAGAAAGAAACGAAAAGAAAATACATTTATTTCGCATATAAGTATACATATATCACAACAGATAACATATAAGTAACGCTAAAAAAGACCCCACTCAGCATAATGCCACGGCAAGCGGAGGCACTGATTTCCAGTGGGTGCCTGACTGATTGCCTACGTTAGATCTGTCTTGTACGTGGGCGAAATTCTCAACATCTAATCGTAATTAATTATAACTAAATAACTAAAAGAACCGCTTCGGATCGTATAGCTGGCTGACGGATGAAGTCGAATATTTTAATCAGTTAAAATTAATAAATATTGGAGGACAATCTTACACAATTCGACCTAGTCCCAAATTAAGCAAAGCTTGTACTATGTGTACTAGTCGACGATATACATACACTACCGTCAGAAAGTTTAATACCAAACACAAAATATGCAAATGATCATCATTGATTGATTATTCATTCAACCTTGATTCATCTGTCCGTAGTACTCTCGACCAGTTTGCAAATGTCCAATCCTTGTGAGAAACAGCCCATTGCAATCTTTTTCCTTTGTTTGGTTTGCGTAATAATTTATGAAAATGAAACTAAAAATTGTGTTTCGTAAACTTTTTGAGGGTAGTATACTTATATAGATAAATTCATAGAAAATATCCAAGACTCAGCGATCAATATTCGTGCTAAATATACAAATAATGACCAAGACCACCGGGAAATGGGCAGCAGCATTCCTAGAGTGCGGTGGAGATACTGCGATCGCCAACCCGCATGCCAAGCGTGGCGATTATGGCATTTACCCCCCATGAAATTGGGGGAGGCCTATGTCCAGCAGAGGACGTCCTAGGGCTGATATGGTGGTGGTGGTGGATACAAATAATGCCCTGACCGGGATTCGAACGCGGGACCTCCGGCTTCGTAGGCAGGGTCACTGCTAACTAAACCAAAGTGGTCGTCAAACTCTTACATGGCGTATTATTTATGTTCGTAAATAATCATTGGTCATTTCACTGTAGCTACTATTTTAGGAAACACAACTGTAGTTGAAATAACTTGATAAGGAGTCAATGACAGTTCGTCGACTCAGCAAGCCCCTGGTTTGATAGCGGCTTGACTGTCTAGCGTAGTGATTGATTCATTAGAACAATACTCTTCTAATACGAGTGGAATTCGCAGTTGAGGGTTCCGTTTATAAATTCCTTAACTTCATACCGCCACCGTCCCCGACTACATTACACTCAGAGTAAGGATTTCTATAGAGATCCTATACGAGTTTCACCAAGGGGGACAGAAAAGCTCTTATGCAGCTAAATTGAGAACGTCTATAAGCAGCCTCTTTAATTTCGGCGGGTAATCGTTTATTTGCCTCAAACTATTTGACATGACGTTTATGTATGTCATCTACATTGAGGCAAATGAAGAAAAGCGGAACTATGACAAGGACAACAAATCATATATCCCTCTCTGTTGCTCATATTCAATTTAGTATATGATTTTCGGTACTCTGAGACAACTACCCGACGTCACGTGTCACACATGCTTGGTTGTCAACGTCATGACTGACATCAATGGCAAAAGAGTAAAATTGATTATTTCTTATATATTGTTATTTGACTTTCTAAATTGTTCATATTTTACAGAATAAGTTATATTTTAGAAATGCTGATGGGAAGGAATTGCGTTGACGTTCGGTGAAACCCATATTCAACGCATCTCTAAATTTATAGCTATTTAAAATACGTACGTACGTATTTTCTTGGGCTATGTAACGATGTAGTATTAATTTAATCTCATTCCAGTTAATTATTAATATTTTTGGGAACTTCTGTACCAGTACTTTGTAATAAAAAACCGGCCAAGTGAGAGTCGAATCTATACAACATTAGACACTTTATTATAACCTTTTTTAATATTAATTTAAATATTTTTTATCAGTAATAAGAACCTTTAATAATGTCAAGTAGAATTTTAGTCAAGTGCGAGTCGGATTTTAGTATTTCCCATACATTTTGAGACCCAGCGCCTGATGAACACAACGAGCACTTCTTAATTTTTTTTTGTATGGGAGCTCCTTTAAATATTTATTTTATTTTTAGGATTTGTTGTTATAGCGTCAACAGAAATATATCATCTGCGAAAATTTCAACTGTCTAACTATCTGGTGACAGACAGACAGAGAGACGGCCGGATAGCGGAAAAAAGGAGTTACATATTAGATTTACATTATTATTGTCGGAATATTAGATTTATCTGACCCTTTTAACTTCTCGAGTTCTATTGTCTTGGGTGAGTCAGTACCTACAAAAAACAAAACACGTAGGAAAACCGCGACGGCCTTCTGATGGTCCCGCCTTAGCTGATAAATCGGCTTAGCGAATGGGTGTGGGATTAACTACGTAAAGAGGGCTTTGTAAGCATCAAAGTCCTAAAATGTAACAACGCAATAACGTATGTAATTAAAATCAATTATTAGTACATTACTACAGAGGCCGGGAAGAAAGGGGTTGCCGGCCGAAGGCTTCGCTCAGCCGGGTAGGTCTAAGGCGGGCAACCCCGTATTTCCCGCCGAGGTATGTATAGTGGTTTTCTCAAACATGCAATGAAATAAACAACAAAAAAATCAAAGTTTTACTTTTAATACGCATAGTGGCAGAATGTAATGATGCCTGTGCCACAAATTTATGTGGAATGGAAATTAAAAAAGAGGACTTTGCCGGCCTAGACCTGCATGATTTGTATGAAATCCCATTAACGACCTCTTGTCCTAGCCGCACCTGAAACGTCATATATACTTCGCAGCAGCAGGACAAGAGGTCTTATCGCTAAAGAGCGATTGGGTAGCGAAAAAAAGAGAATATATGCCTGGTGGTGCAGAGGTTAATATGAAACATACAAAATAATTTGTAAAATTCATACTTATATACTTTACTATATAAACATACATATCCAACCATACATGAAAACAATAGACGACCTGTTTAGCCTAGTTGGTAGTGACACTGCCTCTGGAGCTAGAGGTCCCGGGTAAGAATCCCGGCCAGGGCATTATTTGTGCATTTAGCACGGATTTTGTTCTTGGGTCTTGGATGTTCTCTATGTATTTAAGTATGTATTTATCTATATAAGTATGTATATCGTCGCCTAGTACCCATAGCTTTGCTTAGTTTGGGACTAGGTCGATTTGTGTAAGATTGTCCCCCAATATTTATTATTATTATTATAGTTTTCGGACATACACGCAGAACTGCCTACAAAATAAATTCTCGATCACAGTAATAATGCCTAAAATGGGATTTTCTTATGCGAGCAGAATTTTCTGCTCATAATGGTTAATAATCGCTCTGGCGACGCAAACTATTTTACTGTCATGTTTAATACATGTCTAAAGACACCCATGTTTCCTTCCAGATTGCCTCGCCGACACATCTCGGCAAGCGGAGGAATCAAGCATGGACTTCGAGGAAGTGAGCGAGAGCGTGGTAAGTAAGAGTGAGAGAGCTAATCACCCGCTGTCACTTCCCATCGAGTTGTATCTTGTAATCGCGCTAGGGATCTCCGTTTGGGCTTTTATGTATACTAAATTAGATTTAGATTGTCCCTTTTTAGACATTCTGTAATTTTGTCCCTTCGGTCAAAGTTACTTTTATATTTAGATATTGCCTGGGCATGATGTATGCAAAATCGTTATTTGAGAACATAATAAATATAATAATAGACTAGAAAGTTACTTTCAATTAAAATAAGTCAAATGAAAAATAATATTAGGGTTAATTATATTAAGTTGAATCTCATTTGCTTAGGTATGTAGTTTGTAATAATCTGGTTATCTCTATCTCTATCTGCAGGTTTTATAGATTTTTATTTGTAAATAATTCTTTGGCTCATTTAAACTAGATTATATTAATTTACGATTTTTCTATTTTACGACGTGATCAATTAATGTGCAATTGACAAGTTGCCTTTTCAATTTCATACATAAACTAAATGTGTTATTTTCAAGCAACAGTTAATTTATTGTCGATTTATGACTAGTTTTAAAGAAATATCAATCAATTACCTGTAGTATTATTTAACATTTGTCGTGTCAAATGGTAATGGATGGAAATTTTCAGTCCGATATTTGACATTGACTAATAAAGTTTCACATTAACAGACATGAACTTGTCAAAAATTTACTATAATTTGATAACCCATTCAAGGTCTAGTAGTATCGACTTTGTCCGATAAAAAAAAATGTTCACGACACCTGTGCCACGCTAATTATAAAAAAAAAACCAAGTTAATAAAAATGGGGCGATGTCACTCTGTCATGTGTATAGCGGCGTATCTTTCGCAGCGTCGCACGTCAGGCACGAAGCGCAGGCACTGGCGGATCGCGCCCGCGCCGCGCGCCGTGCGCCGCCAGGAGACGTTGGCGTGACGCGACCCTAACGAGTCCACACGTTTGGACAACCCTAGAGCCCGGCAACGACCAAGGGGCCGTAGCGATTCGGCTACGACTTCGGGCGGCAGCGATAGCGAGCGAGCGAGAGGTCGGAGCTCGCCCACTTGGTCGCACATATGGCGCGCCGCTGCCGCTGTCGCTCTCGTTCGGAGTCGTAGCGGAGCCCCAACTTTAGGCTTGGAGGTATAATGGAAGCATAGTCTGGCCGATGGCCACTATCACTGACGAAATAGTAGTTAATGCAACTATTACATGAGAGGCATTAAGATACGTGTGTTGTGGCGAGTGTTTTAAGGCCTCATTATGAACAGTTGCATACACTAGGTTTATCTATATCCATATATTAAATCCTCTTTGTTGTGTTTCATGTGCACCATTTAGCCGGCGGAAGCATGTTTACCGAGATAACCCGGCGCGTTCCCCCCGCGGGGCCCCGGGTCTATATTGTAAAGTTGTACGTGATCTCATAACTACATCATATGTGGTGTTGTTATATCCCGCGCGCGGAGGGGAGAGTATATTGAAAAGCTGTTCTTTACTGATGGTTTTTGAACACATTCAAGAGGATTTACTATATGGGTAAACTAACAGCTGTAAACATAATATTCTACAAGACTGCTCACTAGATAGATTACCCCACTCGTTCACACTAGAAAAGATGGGTAATTTCTCTCGCGGGAGATTTTAGCGTTTATTTTTTCGTCATTGTCGTATCATTAAATATTAAATTTTTCACTTCTTTAGAGATAATAGTGGGCCGACAATTACGTTAAAACCAAACGTTTTATAATAACGGAGATTCGCCTCGCGCTGCTAGCCGTGCTGTGGACAAGCGCAGAAAACTAATTTTACGAGGATTTTTTTGTTTTAACAACAATAGACCAGTTTATTGCTCTGTCTATACACCGATACTCCTAGTTAGGACTAGTACTTAGGAGTAGCGATGTATAGACTCAAGTCAAAGACTGAAAGCCAAGGGACTTTGCATTAAGAGTGTTGTTCGCAATTGATTTGACTTGAGTTGCGCCTGTCGCAAGAAGAGGCAGCATTAGTTTTATTAGTTTATGGAATTACGACTGGATCATTTCAAGTGTCCTTATATTGCCAAATTAATATATATGTTATATATATAAATTAATTAATAATAATGAATATATTAAAGCCGAATGGGACCCATAATTTCCATAAATCAATTTTACTAGGTGTTGTATGGTCCATTCTCTGTTCTGTTCTAATAAGCTGCTGAAATTATGGGCCATTAATTTTTTCTTAGTCATACATACAGTACTTACGTTATAACCTAGAATTATTACTCCTTAATTTTCACTTATTTTCAACGTTGATTTATTCTAGTATTATTTCTTCAACAGGGCATTTATATAAAAACATTTAAAACAACTCAACTTATACTTGTTTACTAGTTTACAGTAGTCTGATCTATTGTGTCTAATGAATGACTACTGATTTGAATGTCTTCGTGACTTAGTTACAGCAAATACGAAAAAAGGAGGACGAAAGGGTTGAAAGAATAAATGTAAATTTTGACTACTAGTAAAATTTATCTAGGGAACGTGTAATTGTGTAGTTTTGTATAATTACGTATGTTTAGATAGCTTAATGAATGTTACATGTAGAGCATAGTTACTGAATGTTAAATAAAGAATACATTTAATAATATTGTGATGAAATGTGTGTTAGGCACTTTGACTCTGTCTTTAATTAATAGTACATTATTGCCGAGGACAGTAAAAGGACAAGGAAAAGTTCATTTTATAAATAGCCGTCCACGAAACGCTATTCCCGCCGAGGCATATATGTATGAAGCTTTTCTCAAAAAATGCTATGAAATTTGTAATAAAAACACGCGCTGCAGCAGCCGAAGACCGCCGTGCGGCCCGAAAACAAAAGCTGGTCACTTTGCCGGCCTAGGCCACCAATTTTTTATGGAATTCCATTATGGGCCGCTCGTTTCGCCGCACCCGAAACGTGACACTTCGCAGCCTATTATAACGAACATAACGTCAATATTACAATGCATGGTTGAGAAAATATATATTAATTAGCCAATCTCAATTTTACTACGATAACTAATAATTATTATTTTAAGACGCGGCGGGTATATGCCGAAAAGATAATTTGAAATAAATATCTGTGATATGTTACAATATTTTATTTTCATTCCTATATTCATAACATGAAATTATGAAATTGCTGCGAGTAACCTAGACCTTTTTAAGGCACGAGTGAATAGGCATCTTCTTAGTCAGCTCGCTTCATCGTCGGCCTCATCTTTGCCCCCTGGCTAGATGCTAGCCAAGAGCAATACCATTTTTAATTTAAAAAAAAGAGTCGCGTTCTTACTAAAAATGAGTTGTGATTACTGAAGCGGCGTTTTCAATAATTCTTAGAAGCATTGGAGGCCTCTTGGATATTAGGATCTTCTATAAAGTTTCCATAATTAAGGGTGCCCCGCACGCTCGACTGGATTCGATTCTCTATACAAACGTAGTTACATTATCATTTTAAAACGCCGTACTAAAATAACATGGATTTTTGTATACACAATGGGATCCGCCGTATCTAGGCCGGAAATTAGTTTCTGTTGCTAGAAATTGTAATAGAAAAAAATACAGTGGGTTTTTGAGTTAGGTCTTGTATGAAAAGTTGAAAACCTTAATGATTGCTGTATTTTTTGTCCATTATAATTTCAAGCTATAATAACTAATTTCCGGCCTATATATGCAGGATCCCATTGTGTATACAAAGTTTCATGATACTCCAGCATGCCGTTTTAATATGAGAGCGGAAGTCCGTTTGTATGGAGAACCGAGCTTCCTGAGGACTCAAGTAAATGTTTATAATTATGTAAGCCTTGTAAGGTCTAACCTCCTGCGGCCCATAGGCCTATTGATAGAACTTATTCATTTGAAGGAATTTATACCATTTTCAACGAATAGAGTGGTATTTCCCTTGATTCAAGTGTTTTTGGAGCAAAGAAAATTCTACTTTATTTCCGATGCTTGTAATTTCAATATCATTTTGAATGGTATGGTTTAGGCTTTGGAGGCTAATGTTAGTACATTTGCTATGTCCTAATGTAATGGGATAAGAGATTTGGCTAAGGGACAAAATTACTCCTTTTTTAGTGTACCCCTAGTTTTGATCTCATTTGAATCACTCTGGCGCATCTCATTCCTACTATAACTCATCACCCCCTACTATTCTCATTTCTGACTAGTCACCCAACGCTTCATCTTTACTATAAATAATAATTAAGGATTCGATGCCTCTGTCAAACACCTTACGGTGCTCCCACACTGACTGTTATAAATGTTACATAGCTTAGTATACCAAGGATAAGACTACTACTTTTTGGAGGAGCTAATAATAAATAACAATATTTATTATTAGCTCCTCCAAAAAGTATACAGTTTTAAACAGTGACTCCTATGTAACACTGATGTTGAAGAATGTTGATGGTATATAACATTTATAACAGCCAGTGTGGGATCACCATTACGGATTTGGTACAGTCACGTCTATAAATATGTATAAATACACTTTCGAAGTTATGCCTAGGGAATAGGATTTATATAGGTACATATATTTGGTTTCGCCGTACAGCTAAGCAATTTTTTATCATCACCATCATCCTAGTGTTACCAGTATAGTTGCATCCTGAAGGATACCCCGAGTCCACAAGCATTTTTTCATCATAGTGCATTAACCTTTTCAACGACAAACTGGTAAATATATACAAAACGCTGTCACTCGCACGCCATGACGGTAAATTTGAAACCTATATAGGTATGTATGTATGCATGTAAGTTGATATCGCACAGCACGCCGTGAAGGATATATAACGTTTGATAACGTCGTTGGCGTAGAACCGATGTTACGGATAAGAAGAAAAGGTTGACTATTCATAAACCTTATTTATTATAACGAGATAACAAACATGGAGGTTGAACTTCTGATCAGCTAAACTTGCAGCGGCGGTATGATGGCGGCCATTTCATCACTTGTCGTCGTGGATGACACATCACTCTCGAAATCGCATACTAGTCAGAACGTAACGAATATCTTATCCCACGACTATAAGTGATAAAATGGCAACCATCTTACGCCTCCCGTGTTAGTAATAGGCGAAGTAGCAGTAATAGCAGAACAGTTTTATTAGAGTATCACATTGAGAGAAAAAACATCCCATGTGGAATTAGTAGTTTCGCTAGATGGCGCCTGCGCTCAGAGCGCGGCGCAGCGACGTTGCGTGGCCGAGGCGGTTTTTTGGTGAAGCAAACGCGGTCCGGGGGACGTACCAAAAAATCCGCTCAGTATTCAGTAGCACGGTAGAGCGGAGGTGGCGTGTGTGACATATGAAGCAGTAATGCCGCCGAGTTTCTTACGCCGGTTCTTCTCGTGGCAGAGGTATATTTTTCCGAACCGGTGGTAGTTTATTGACGTTCATAGGTGCATGTAATATGCCTAATTTGAAGAATAAACTACTTTTTACTTTTAATGACAGTCCATAGTTCCGGAAAGAGCAAAAATGCAAAACCGCCTCCGCGCCGCACCGCGCCGCGCCCATTCTGTGCGTTTCGACCTTTATCCATACGAGTACATATGCAGTGAGCAATCACTACTGGAAGGACTTATTGAACTGAAGTAATTTAAACGATTTTCAATTAGAATAGAGTTGCATTCCTTTGATCCGGGTGTTTTTTGGATCAAAGGAAATGCGACTCTATTTCCTATTCCAAAAGGTTCAAATTTCAATGTCATTTTGTATTTTATGGTGGCCCTTAGGTTAAATCATAACCATTATTTGGCATTAGCTAATCGCTTGAATCTCTTAGTCATATTTTTTACAGTTGACTACAAAGTAATTGATATTGTCTTCCAGCTGAGCGCGATATTCCCGAGTCCATACATGAACAGGCTGTATATGGACAGCGTGGATCCTGGCTACCGTCTCGTCGTGTGGGAGGACACCGGCATCGTCAACTGACAACCCTGGCAACTGACAGCCCTAACACCCGACACTTTCTCTCTCTACAGTAGTAATTAACCGCAGTGACGCAGGGGTGTCTCAGTTCAGGACACCGGCATTCGACTGATGGCCCTAACATCAACTGACATCTTTAATGCCGGAACCACACAATGGGCCATGATGGGCCAACGTACAGGAGACAGTTTGATCCAATTTGTTAATTTCTGTGATGAATACGAGCAACCTGCCAATTGTAATTGTATTTCGCATTAACATCATCTTTAAGTATGTTATGTGTCGTCGAATAGGTCTGTGAGGTAGGACGCAGTTAGACTGCCAGAAAATAGGTTAATTTAGTTTTGTTTAGTTCGTTAGAGTGGTATTAGTCCAGTATCTTTGTCCAATTGCTATATCCAATGTTTGATATACATCAATTGCTATGAAATATTCATGTCAGAAGCCCATTCCAGTTACCGTAGAATCCTACGAAAAACTAACTAACTAACTAGTTTTGGTTAAATATAAGGAAATGCTGTCGAAATATGTTTACTTTTACATTATTATATTATACAATTAAATCTATTTTTAGATTACGATTCCTTATCGTCATTTGAACATTTATTCAAATTGGAATTTAATTATATACATGTATGAATATGTATTAGATGTAATAAAGTACCTGTTTTACAATTCAGTTATGTTGTCTCATTTTCTTAAACCACAAGATAAATCTCGTTTATCCGGCACTTCAATACACCGGCACGTCCAATAATCCGGCACTAGTAATACAACTACGTTTTTTTAAACAAAAAAAAATCAATCAGATGTTTTGTTATTATCTAAATTAATATATATTGGGTTAATATATTATTATTAACAAGTAAATTTTTAACAAAAAAACACCTACTCCAAACTTTGCCAGACCCCATCCTCTTGGTATGTAATTTGAGGAGTTCCTTCGATTTTTCCAAGATCCCGACATTAGATCCAGACTTGCAAACAATTTTGAAATCGGTCCAATAGTCTCCGAGTAATCGGTGAACATACATAAAAAAAAATATTCCGACGAATTGAGAACCTCTCCTTTTTTTGAAGTCGGTTAAAAAGCAGCTAACTACACCTACAAACACGCTTATTTATTCATATTACCTACATTCCACTAATCCGGCACCCCATGTCCGCATCAGGCCGGATTATCGCGATTGTACTGTCGAGCTCAAATATGTAGGTAGGTAGGTATACATTTTGAATTATATTTCAATTTAAAAAGGTGAAAAAATGTATATATACTGATCCCTTGACGCACGTACTTCGTAATTTCATTGTGTTCTAATAAAATCCTGGGTTTATAACATATAAGGCTACATATTATATGGAGAGAAAATACGATGGGTGCAGTCGACTACAATGACAATGAGATGTATATACTTTTTCACCTTATTGGAAAATAAGATACATCTCTTTGTAGTGATTTTAACCACTTGTTACATAGCGGTAGCAATCACAGAACATTAAATCGTTCTGTGGATGTGGTAGCAATCATTTAATAATAGTACATTTCGATGCTAGTGCGGAAAGTATGTCATTTCTTCACGAGTACCGAGGGATGCCACGAGCCGCAGGCGAGTGGCAACACTCGGGACGAGTGAAGAATGACATTTCCGCACGTGTATTGAACGACGTTTTTTAATACAGTTGCGAAAAAATAAGAAAAACAACAAGTAATATTTATAAAAACAATATCGAATGTTGCCTTTAGAAACTTAAAACATGCTTGCAGTAAGTAAAAACGCCTCTTCTTTGACAGGCGTTTCGGCAGCTATTCCGTTCCACTCAGACAACTTATTAAGAACGGTTTTTCAATATTCAATATTAAAAAATAAACGTGTTATAATGATGAAGAGATAAGTAATTAAATATGAAATGTGTATATTTTTCGTATTCTGATATTAACAGTAGGTTTTTATGTTGATTACGACGTTTAAAGGAAACTAATATTTAACACCCAGCAATAAGGAGTCATGCATTGGAACAAGCATAAATTTTAAAAAAATTGGAAAAGTGAAAAGCACTAGTGCGCGAAAACCAACTTTCCGCACGCTAAACAGCTACGTAAAGTAGCACTTTTTGAGCAACTGTATTTAAAAAAATATTACGTGCAGTCACCAGCATTTAATGCCTGCCACAACAAAGCACGCGTAAATAGCTGACACTTCCTAACTGCCCTGGCCCTAGAAATAGAGACGTGTCTGATATTTACAGGGTCCTGTTGGGGCGGATATTGGTGCTGGTACTGTACCAAAATAAATACCAAATGGAAATTCGCGACTTTTTTGTCTTCAATCAGATATCCAATCATATTCATTCATATCGTTCGTTCCTACCTATTCATTCAACAATCAATCATTCTGTCACTGACTCAGTGTTGCCACCAAAGCGACTTTTTCACTAGATCTAGTAATATTTGGAGATCGATTGCCATTTTTTAGAATATGTAATCACGTGGTAATCACCTTATCACTAAAATATATTATGGTGACTTTTAGTGACAAAACTGAATTGATCACAGTTTTAGACATAAAGGAAGATTTCCAAAAAATTGAAAACTTGGTTAAAACGGCTGACCGGCTTACAATAAATAACCTACTTAGCCTGGGAGGGTATTGAGCGTGTCCACATTACACGGTGCGATATCGTTGTAGGATCCAGCAACGATATATAAAATGTCCGTTTTACTTGCCCTATTATGGTTTGTTTTATGGTACAATTTCGTTCCATTTTAAAACTCTTTCAATACGGTGTTACGCGTATATATACCTATTTATGCCTGAAACGTATCTCCCCCCCTGTCGCTCGAATATGCAAGTGTGACAGAGAAGGAGTTACTTCGTTTTAGGTTCGTGGTAGGTCTTTCGTATATGGCGAGCCCTACAGCAGGGTATACCGGGTAAGGACACTCCATACAAAAGGTACATCCGCGGCTCACGCACACATAGACGCGGAGATGTGTGCGCGGCCGCTTGTGCTACGCGCTAAATGATTGACGTGTCGGCCGGTCTCCGCCGTTCTAAGTCGGGGCCGCCTCGCCGTCGCGGCAACACGTTTAATGTAAAATCAGGCCGGCAATTAATTCGCGCGACAAATTAAGTCAAGTTACGACCGTCATTGTTATGTTAATGGATGTTTCAATTCATAAATATTGCCGACCACTTGAGTCTATTTATAATAGTGTGTAATAGTAGGTATGAATTACATAGGAACGTATCAAGTAAGAGCACGTTGTACCTTGAATACCTAAAACACTTAGTACTTATTTTTAAAAGAGAAATTAAGGATAATAATATTTTTCATAGGTAATGAAAAATATATACTAAATAATGAAGTTCGTTATAAAGTAGTTCATTATTTTATGTCGTAATCATTTAAATACTATTTTATGGAATAATATGATTTCTTAACTAGAAAATTAAACAACTCTTTCTTGAATAGAATATATGTACCTACTTAGATCATGAATGTTTGGGATGTGGAGGAATTGGAGCCCTATTGCTGTCACTTGCGTGTCCGTCTGTCAAACATTTTGTTCCAAAGATCTTTTTGAATTCCTTTTGACATATCAACTGGAAATTTAGTGATTTGTTTATCATTACGTATATTTTACCAGAAAATACCAGTACATTAATAAATCAGATTTTTTTTACTTGTACGGAACACTCGGTGCGCGAGACCGACTCGCACTTGGCCGGTTTTTTTTTCATTAATTTACTTAGACACGCATTTTTATCTATCTATTCAAACGAATAATATAGGAATGATGCTAATCACATGTCAAAACAAAGAAAGACGTTTTGTACAACCCTGCGTCCGAACGAATACTTATTACCGATGACGTCACAACTGCTCCTAACGGCCGCACTGTCCCTACCCTATTTACCCTGCCGACAGGCTGAATTTATCAGCAGCGGGAATTTGGTCTTGTCTTATATAATCCTTTATCCTACACACGTTGTACAAAAGAATTGTGATCGGCAAGACCACCGATTTCTAGTGATTTTTTTTCCGATAAAAATTATTATTATTATTATTATATTATTATATTATTTTAGACAGGCAGCTCGCGCTGGTAAGTCTAAATCATAGTTCACTAAGCACTAATATAATTCACTGCTTTAGATAGTTTGTCTAGTCTATTTTTAAACTGATTAACACTGTTGGAGTTCACAACAATCCCTTAAACTAGTGATTTACAGAACTGAGGTTAGTGATTTATTTTTTGGAAGGTGGCAACACTGTTTAATGTCAGATCAATCAGTCATTTTGGTCATTCAGATTCAGACCATTCAGTCAGTTTTCAATTAAACGTCAGTGAGGGTGTACGTGGACCGTGCGATTATTGTGTTGTTCGAAAAATTCACGTCTATTTGCTAAAAGTGTTAATATACTGTGTTGTGTTATCCAAACTACAGTGTTGTTTGAAGAATAAAGTCAGAACATTATTGGTGCAGTGTGCCACTTACCTAAATTAGTGAGATATTTCTTGCTTTTGCTCTAATAGCCAGTGACTTCACTTCTTCCGCCAGAATGTCTCATCAGGCAAGTATTCGCATTAAATTACTTGAATGGCAGCTGTAGAGCGGTTCCCGACTTCCCGATGACATCAATACCTACCAATAGGGGCGGGACCTTGGAACTACATATACAAATTTGTTAAATGTAAATAACCTGTCGCGTCGTAAATGTAATCAATTATCTTGAATAATTAAAATGCAGGTGGCACGAAGATATTTTCGGCTAAACTGTATGTAGAAGATTAGAAGAAAATACAACAATAGTTGGTACGGCACTATAAATAAACCGGCTTTTTTGGGTGGCTCTTAGTTGCTCACTTGACTGATTTCCGCTCACTTAGCTCTCGTTCCAATGGATCTAGCCTACTTATGCGACGCGCCGCAATCATTCACGTTGTACTTATGCCTTAAACATTTCTAGGCTCATTAACAGGTTAAATCTAATGTTTGCGTTAGCAAATACGATATATTAGAGAATAGATATATTACTTCTACTCTCTTTAAAATTGGGTCATTGACCTGTACGGAAATAAGACGTTATAAGGTACTGAAAATTTAGTAAAATTGAATGCTTAGCAGCCAAATCGATGATCTCATAGTTATGAGCCAGCCAGTTGCCAGTTGGAAGGAAGGAAGGAGTTGATCCTAATACATGTAAACTATTTTGATCATGAGAAATTAAACCTCTAAAATAACATGAACCACAACCTTATACTTAAAGACCTCTCTGTGGAGTAACGTCTAAAACAAAAATGATAGCAAGTACCTTGGTAGCCTGTTGTAAATAGGCTATGTACTGAAGTGTTCTTTCTACGATTCAGTGGCAACAAAAACTATAGAATAATTATTATAATTATACATAAGGTCATCATCTACATAAAACAAACTTTAATAAATAAATAACTTCCCTAGCGTGAACCAACTGTGGTGGGTGTTGCCAACTTCAACGCTGCGGAGGATGCAGCCACCCTCCGAGCAGCCATGAAGGGCTTCGGCACCGATGAACAGACCATCATTAATATCCTGTGTTCTCGCTCCAATGCTCAGCGCCAGGCCATTGCGCAAGCATTCACTCATGAGTATGGAAGGGTAAGTAAATATGTTAAATAACTTTTCATCACACTTGCTCATAAAGGGTCTTATTGTACGCAGGCGTATAGAGTAGTTATTGCCGATTTAGCTCCCGCGGGAGTTATGGATTTTCCATCCATGCATTCATACTGGAGATGAAGTGGTTGATTTCTTCAGTTTTGAGTAGTTTTGGAGTTATTTATTTCCTCGCAAATGTGATGAAAACATTGTGATTACCTCGGGACTTACGTCCCGAATACGAATATTGCAAACTCGAGTCGTCAAACGCCCTCCGCCTTGACTCTCGTTCGCAATTTACCACTTACGCCCCTTGTTAAACAATGTACTATAATTATAGATAAACTTGGTATAGTTACTTAATGTTCAAATTATTTAATAATTCATTGTAAAATGGGCTAAAGTTATCTCTACCAGATGGTCTTCCAATTTGAAAACCTAAACAGTTACTAAAATTTAACTCTTAGGAGTTTAGAACTTTCTTTCAATCAAAACCCTTTTTTCCAAACAATACTATGTAATTGTGTAGGACTTACCTACATTGTACGTAAAGGTTAGCTGGTAGAAAACCCTTATAGGGATAAGCTCGCCAATGTAAATATGTCACCTGTTCTTGTAATTCTTTTTTTGTTGTTGTGTTATATTTCATGTACAATTAAGAATTTACATCATCATCATCATGTCAGCCGAAAGACGTCCACTGCTGGACTATACTGACATACTGAGGTGAGGAACTTTATTGAACTAAAGTCTTAAAAAGGATAAAAGTCGAACTTGCATCAGGGAATTCTCTAGCAGTTAAACATAGGGCCGTAGAGAAAATTGGTAAAGATGGTGCAATAGGAAAGACTCGTAGTGTTAAATAAATAAAGGAATTTCATTTTCATTGAGTTAAAATTGAAAATAAGTATCAAATATATTTCAAATCGTAGTTTATGGTAAAATGTTCTAATTTGGAAAACAATTCACTTATTTAGTGTTCCGTACCCAAAGGGTAAAACGGGACCCTATTACTAAGATTCCGCTCTCCGTTCGTTTTTTTATTATTATTTAAATTAAGGTTATAATAAAATGTCTAATGTTGTATAGTTAATATTACGGAACCCTTCGTGCGCGAGTCCGACTCGCACTTGGCCGGTTTTTTCTAAACACTAAGATATTCCACATAAGAGTTTTGAGTTGGGCGCCTTCCTAACTAACTACTTAGCATACTACTTGCCATTCCATTAGAACTTGGGAGGTATTGTGTATAGTATAGGCAATGTTGACTCACTCTCACACAAATCCATCTCGAAACTCGGTAATCCTAAGATATAATAATCAAACAAGTAGGTACTAGTACGATACGATACGTTGAGGTCACTGGTCAATAGCATAGCAGGCAATTATGGAGAGGTTTCAATGTACTTATGTCGTTTCACGTCATTTCATTCGTTAATCGTCGTGTTTTTTTTCAGTCGGCGTCATAAAAAGGTATACGCTTTATTGAGAAATAAAATACTTTAAGTAATTTAGCAACAGGTTTTATTTGTACATTATTATTACTGCTCAAATTACCGTGATGTCTGATGTTGATCAGTTCATAATGTTAAAACTATGCTGCTCAATATTACACACATAGGTATATCGTGGATATATCATTTAAAGCAATTATGATTCACACAAAGGAAATCCGGCAGTAACCTTGGGTATGATTCTTACCGTAGTTTAGGGGATGATGATTGGGCAGAGTTTCCCCTAGTAAAAGATGTCTCGACTTGAAGATCGTATAATGGAATGTTTTGTATTTACAGAATGGCTTCTTATATACTAAAACTTAACTATTGCTATTTCACTATTTACATTTATACAAGACAAGGATAGCCATACAAGTTTTGGCGGGAAACTAACGCGCGCTGTAGATTCGTAGTGCGCATGCGTAGAACTCGCGAAGGCAGGCGGGAGCGACTGCGGCGCGTTGGCGCATGCGCAGACCAAAGGAATAAATACACCCTGTCGCGCGCGCAGTGCAGTCAGTATCGAGGAATCTTCGGCGGGAACGCACGTCTGTCGGCTGTTGTCACAGCCACACAAAACTTCTGTTACCTGGAGCACTGCGTCAATCGATTATATTTGATGTCAATCGAAAAACGTTCTTTTCAGAACGGTCAATCATTTTGTCGCTACGTCAATCGAAAGCGTTCTTTTCAGAACGGTCAATCAATTTGTAGTTGACGGGACTCGGCAGCTACATAGCTCCCTCCTTAGCGATAGCGTACGGGGAAATGTACGGTGCGTCCGCTGCGGGTCACTCGTGGTTGCTGTGCATGTGCAGGCGTCGGAGTGGTGTGTGCAGGCGGTGCAGGCGTCGGAGTGATGTGCGCAGGCAATGATGTCGGAGTCTGCGGCGGCGGCGACGATCTCGGAGTCTGCGGCGGCGATGGCGACAGCGGGGGCAGCGGCGGGGGCGGCGGCGACTGCGAGCGCGAGGGGCGCGGGGGCGGCGGGTGTATCGGCGGCGGCGGCGGCAAATTTGTGTAGTTGTAGTTAGTTATTGTTATTGGAGTATGCGCTGGTTCGGATGATTCGTTTTCGGCGATGGTGTATGCAGGCTTCAGTCGGTCGATGGATATGTTCGCTTGACGTGTAGGTAATTGGATGGTGAATATCTTGTCGTTGCGTTTCAGTACTTTGTAGGGTCCATCGTACGGTGCTTGCAGAGGTTTCCTAACTGCGTCGACACGTAGAAATACGTATTCGCACGTAGTTAGGTGAGGATGAACGAATATTGGCTTCTTGTTGCTATGCGGCTGGTTTGGTACTGGTTTCAGGTTTCGGATGGTTTCTCTCAGCTGTTCGACGTAGGTACTGTCCATTATGACGTCATTGTGTGATTCGGTAGCGAGGAAGTCTCCAGGCAGGCGAATGTTGCAACCGTAGGTAAGTTGTGCGGCGCTTACGCTCGTGTCGGTGCGTAATGCTGCGCGCACGCCGAGTAGCACTGTAGGCAGTTCGTTAATCCAGCTGTTGGCGGATAGGAGTCTAGCTTTCAGCGCACTCTTCATTACTCGGTGAGAGCGTTCAATGACCCCATTCGAGATTGGATGATATGGCGTCGTGCGTGTTTTTTTGATACCGAGTAATTGCGTTAGGTGAGCAAAGACTCTGCTTTCGAACTGTCGGCCTTGGTCGGTTGTTATTGTTGCTGGGCAACCGAATCAAAATCAAAATCAAAATCAAATATTTATTCTGCAAATAGGCCACAAGGGCACTTTTACAAGTCAAAGCGTGAATTTATACAATTAAAAAAAACTGACAATCTTACTTAATAATAATGATTTAAAAAATATACTGATTCACAATTAAATAAAAATAAATTTACAAATATTAAGGACGTATTGAATACGATCTGTCCGAATAAACAACATAAAATTAATTTAATATCTCAGAGATGTATATGGTCTCTGAGCGTCCAAATACGATTAAATACAATTATTTCAAAGTCCTTAGAGATGTAAATGATCTCTAAGCGGTAAAATTAAAATAAGTAAACTTAATATTGTTAGAGATGTATAAGGTCTCTAAGCGTCAATAACAATAAAACTAATCCAGAACAGGATTATGTCTCTCGTCAATCTACATACAATAAAATAACACTAGTATTAAGGTATTTACTTTGCCCTTGCAAGCATGAACAGACCGGACTCCACAAACAGCACCCGATCACGAGTATGACGCGTATCTCAGCCATCGCCTCCCTCGACCATCTGTTAGGGAAGGTGGCGACCCGATCAACGACGCCGCCGTAAGCAAAGCCCTTTAAGCGAGCATGACATATTCAGGCTGCCGGACATTAATAATGTGAAAGATTAAAATGACTCTTCGGCGAGAAACAGCATCATGTTTCATAAAATAAAACGACAGAGCTATTTATACAAGGAAATATGCTAAGTGAAGCATATGTATATTAAAACTAACAGGATTTAACTATCACTGGCTTAAAAGCATTTTTGTCATTTAAGAAATCGTTGACAGTATAATAGGCCTGGCTTAACAAATAACGTTTAATATGAGACTTAAATTTACTGAATGGAAAATTAACTATATCGATGGGTATTTTATTATAAAATCGTATACAGTTCCCCACAAACGACGTGCTAATCTTCCGGAGACGACTGGCCTTCACTGCAATCTTGTGTTTACTTCTAGTGTTGTAGTCGTGGATATCACTGTTGAGTTTGAATTCTTGAATATTTTTTCGAACATACATTATATTTTCAAGAATGTATTGACATGCCACAGTAAGAATATTTGCCTCCTTAAATTTTTCCCTGAGAGATTCTCTGGCCTTAAGTTTATAGATGGAGCGTACAGCTCGTTTCTGTAGCACGAAGACGGTCTGGATGTCAGCCGCTTTTCCCCACAACAGGATTCCATAGGACATAAGGATTCTTCGAAAAGGACATAAGGATTTCGAATCTTGACATCCATCCTTCGTAGACGGCCTTGGCGATGTCTTCGGCGGTTATTTGCCTTAGCGGGATCGCTTCGGGCCAACGGGTCGCGCGGTCGATGATAGTCAGGCAGTAACGGTAACCGTCGGACGTAGTGGGCATCGGGCCGATGACGTCACAGTGTACGTGTTCAAAACGCGCTGTAGGTTTGAACGTTGATAAAGAACTTGTAGTATGTTGCTGTATCTTCGCTCGTTGACATGAAATGCACGCTTTCGCCCATTTTCCGATGTCCGTATTCATTGCAGGCCAGAAGTATTTGCTTGTAATCATCTTGCGCGTAGTCCGTATACCGGGGTGACTGACCTTGTGAATAAGGTCGAAAATAGTGCGTCGGTAGTCGGCAGGTAGGTATGGACGATTGGTATTGGTTGATGTTTCGCAGTATATCTTGTGATCGGTTCCGGGAATCGTAATTTGCTTTAGTGGGATATTTTTCTGTTGCTGTAGTTGTGCGATGTTGCTATCTGTTTCTTGAGCGGCGGCCAATTCCTGGAAGTCGATCGGCGAAGGACAACTGATTGCTTCGACGCGTGAGAGTGCGTCCGCTACAGCGTTCTCTTTCCCACTTATGTAGCGTATATCGGTAGTGAATTCGCTTATATAAAGTAGGTGTCGGGTTCGTCGTGGAGATTCGCTGTCGTTTGATGGCTTCGTAAATGCAAAAGTTAATGGCTTGTGGTCCGTAAATATTATTAGCGGTCTTCCTTCGAACATTTTTCTGAAGTGTTTCACGGCAAGGTAGGCAGCTAGAAGTTCGCGGTCGTACACGCTGTATTTCTTCTGGGCTTCTGTGAACTTGCGTGAGAAATATCCGAGCGGTTGCCATTGGTTACCGATGGATTGTTGTAACACGGCGCCGGCGGAGGAATTTGAGGCGTCGCAAAAGATAGCGAGCGAAGCGTTATGCAGTGGGTGTGCGAGTAGAGCGGCGTTTTGTATGCTCACTTTACACGCTTCGAAAGCTTGCGTAGCTTCGTCGGTCCATTCGATTTGCGACTTGTCTCTCTTCCGAGCGTTGTGTAGGTACTTGCAGAGCGGCGATTGAATGGTTGCGGCGTCCTTGATATTTTCCCGGTAAAAGTTAAGCATACCGAGAAAACGACGTAGTTCTTCTATTGTGTTAGGTTTAGGGTAATCGACTATTGCTTGAACTTTTTCTTTAGGTGGTTGGATTCCGTCTTTGTTTACTTCGTATCCGAGGAACTTCACCGATGGCTGGCCGAAAACACATTTGGCGGGATTTATAGTGATGCCATACTCGTCGAGTCGTTGTAAAATGGTGCGGAGATGTGTTCGGTGCTCCTCTTCGGTGGTTGAAGTGACTAGTAAATCATCGACGAATGGGAAAACGTAGTCCAGGCCTCTCAGTACTTCGTGTATAAAACGTTGAAATGTTTGACCGGCGTTCTTCAATCCCGGGCACATGCGCGGGAATTCGAATAATCCGAACGGTGTTATTATGGCTGATTTTTCGACGTCTTGCTCGCTGATAGGTAGTTGCTGATAAGCGCGGTTCAAGTCGAGTGTTGAAAATATTTTCTTGCCGGCGAGTTGGTAGGTGAAATCGCGTATCCGTGGTATGGGATAGCGGTCGGGTTTGGTGATAGCGTTGAGTCTTCGGTAGTCACCACATACGCGTAGATCTCCATTTTTCTTAGGTACCACGTGTAACGGTGAGGACCATGGGCTCTTGCTGGGACGACATAGGCCTTGCTCGATCATGTTCTGGAACTCTTTCTTGACTTGTTCATAGCGATGCGGTGCGATTGGGCGGGCTCGGCAGTGAACGGGTTGACCGGTGGTTTCGATAACGTGTTCGACGGAGTGTTTCGGGCTGAGCTTCATCGATGTGAGTCTTGTAATTCCAGGAAAGTCGGCTAGTATGTCGTGGTAAGTTTGGTGCTCGTCGATACTTCGAACTGTAGGTATATTCGAGCTGCATAGTTGTGCGTTGGTAGTTAGAAGCGTCTTGCCATCGATCAATCTTCGGTTCTTCACGTCGACTATCAGTTGGTGATGGTTGAGGAAATCTGCTCCGAGGATAGGTTTCGACACGGCGGCGACGATAAACTTCCATTTGAAGGGACGGCGTAAGTTGAAGTCGAGCTCGTAAGTCTTCTCGCCGTAGGTAGGTATAGTTGTATTGTTGGCAGCGTACAGTTGAAAAGGTAGCGGCGTTGCAGGTGTGCCTTTAGCTCTTGGTATGACGCTTATGTTGGCACCAGTATCTACCAAGAACGATAATTTCGTCTTCTTGTCGGTTACGAAAAGGCGGTATGAGTGTTGCGGTACGCTGGGTTCCGCCGCAGCCAGCGTTTTCTCTAGTTTTCCGGCGGCGACGGGAGAGATCGGAAACTGCACGGCGGGTTGCATTTCATTGCGTCCATTCCGAAGCGACGGTGGTAGTAGCAATATGGTGATGGTGATTTGCCTCTGTTATCGTCGGTCTTCGAATAGCTGCGGGAACGAGATTTCGAGCGATGGCGGCTAAAAGGGCGACTTTGGCGTGGCTCGGGATGCGGGCGAGCGCGTAGTTCGGCGACCTCTAGCGCGAGCTTTCGCATCTCGCTGATTAAATATTGGATGTCGGCGTTGCTTGCTTGTGATGTTGATGGTTGTGGTGCTTGCGGGTGATGTTGTGGCTGGCTATGCGAAGATGTGGACACGGCGGATATTTGATGTGAATTCGGCGATTCTTCCATCATTTTGTCGGCTAACTGCGCTATTTCGTCGAGTGTGGCTTTCTGGCTGAAGGTTTCGCTGACGACGAGGACTGAGCGGATGTACGGCGGCAGGAGATTCGTCCACATTATTCGGATAGTGCTGTCGGTGAATTTGTTGCGGGCGAGATCGAGCATTCTTCTTAGCAGCTGGCTAGGCTTTTGTTCGCCGAGTTCCATTTGCGAGAGTAGCTTCTGTATCTGCTGGTTGTCGGATTCTTCATAGACGGCGATCAGGCGTTCTTTGATGGCGTTGTAGTAGTTGTGCGCAGGTGGGTTGTACAAGATGTCGGTCAGTTGCTCGATGTCTTGCTTGTCTAACTGCGCGATTACCATCTGTGCGAGTTGGTTCTGGGTCTTCTTTAGTTCGTCGGTTGCGGACTCGAAGCTATAAAACAAGAGACGCGGCTTGTCGCGCCAAAAGGCTGGTATGCGTAGACTGAGGGAGATTCCGGCGACTTCGCGAGGTGCAGGCTCCGGCGTTGATGCAGCGGCAGGCGTACACGGGACTCGCGACGGATCTTCGGCTTGTTGGTTGACTCCATTATTTTCTGGATTTGGGCTCATGTTGTTGCTTGATGTTCTTCTTTCTTGGGTCACCACTTTAGGGGATGATGATTGGGCAGAGTTTCCCCTAGTAAAAGATGTCTCGACTTGAAGATCGTATAATGGAATGTTTTGTATTTACAGAATGGCTTCTTATATACTAAAACTTAACTATTGCTATTTCACTATTTACATTTATACAAGACAAGGATAGCCATACAAGTTTTGGCGGGAAACTAACGCGCGCTGTAGATTCGTAGTGCGCATGCGTAGAACTCGCGAAGGCAGGCGGGAGCGACTGCGGCGCGTTGGCGCATGCGCAGACCAAAGGAATAAATACACCCTGTCGCGCGCGCAGTGCAGTCAGTATCGAGGAATCTTCGGCGGGAACGCACGTCTGTCGGCTGTTGTCACAGCCACACAAAACTTCTGTTTCCTGGAGCACTGCGTCAATCGATTATATTTGATGTCAATCGAAAAACGTTCTTTTCAGAACGGTCAATCATTTTGTCGCTACGTCAATCGAAAGCGTTCTTTTCAGAACGGTCAATCAATTTGTAGTTGACGGGACTCGGCAGCTACAGTAGTAATAGGGATCAATTATGTGGGGCTGTCAGGGAAGTACACTAAATGACTCAACGATTCTAAACTAATTTGTAGTCGTGACGACAAAAAAGGTATCACGCCCAAAAAACCTTTTTGTGCGTATTTTGTTACCTTGGAGTTTGAATCGGACATCAAGTTTGGAACTTGGAAGATAGATAGGCACTTACACATATTTACTAGTAATACGAATGTTCAGTAGTTCACTCTCTATAGATTATGGCAGTCACATTTACTGCAACCAGACCAGTGGAGGCCTTAGGGGGCGGCAAGCAGCGAGGGCAACCGCCCGGGGCCTCGCTCTTACAGGGGCCCCGCGCAACCCAGGTGAAGGCCTCGCAAAGATTTGATGCACCGGGGCTGCCCGGAGCCTCGCAATGTCTAAGACCGCCACTGAACCAGAGTAAATTTTATAGTTCGAGATTATATTATTTATTATGTGGTTAGTGTAAGTTTCTTTATAGCGATAGCGCATTGCAGTTATCTATTTACACAGATACAGCATACTTTATGCAATGCACGATTCCAACAAAAACCTTATTGGCCTTATTGAAAATGTTAAGGGTCCACATTTGAACATTGTAGGAATCTAAAATGGAATGTAGTCGTTTGTTTGTCATTTGGAACTCTGCATTGGTACAAACCCGATAAACTTAACCGCCTTTGTATAAAGGCCCATGCACACCAGACCAGATGCGTAAGAGTAGATGCACGTGTGCATTCCACTGCGTTGTAAAGTATGCATCCTAGTAGGACATGCATGTCATATCGCTTGCGTGACGTATGCCCACTGTGCACGGCATACCTCCCGCAATTGCCAAGTTACCAAACTGAGTTCATATAGCAAATGAGGTTTTGTTTCCGTGTATACACTTTCACTGCTGACTCTATTGTCTTCAGTACGACTGTGAATCTACTACTTAAAGTTAACAACCATCTTCTGGGTGAGCTTCCATCTTAGACTTTGTATTAACTAACTTTTTATCAGGTTAGACAATTATCAAACGCAATCCTATTCTAAATGAAAAAAGATTTTCACCTCCACTTGTCTAAACAAAATCTTCTTTAGGACATCATCGAAGACCTGAAGTCCGAGCTGGGCGGTCACTTCGAGGACGTGATCGTCGCCCTGATGCGACCTCCAGCGGAGTATCTGTGCAAGGAGCTGCACAACTGCATGGAGGGCATGGGCACCGATGAAAACACACTCGTCGAGATTCTGTGCACCAGGACCAAGAAGGAGATCGCGGAGATCGTAGACGCGTACGAGAGATGTAAGTAGACTAGAGTTTATTGTTCTAGAAGCTGGTACTGTTCTACTGCAGATCATAGACACCGTTGCCACAAAGATCCTGTGGAAGGCGAAAAAAAAGGAGTTAGCTGACATTGTCGACGCGCATACACAAACTATCAGTGTAGCTATATGTCGCTCGCCCTGATGCGGCCTCCAGGTGAGTTTCTTTACAAGGAGCTGCACAACTGTATGGAGGGCATGGGCACCGAGAGGATACCCTGGTGGAGATCCCGTGCACCACTGCGGAGATCCGAGATGCGTATGAGAGATGTAAGTAAACTAGAGTTTGATTGTTCTAGAAGGTACTGTTCTACTGCAGGCTAGGCTATAGACACCGTTGACACCGTTGAGAACACTTGTAGAGTTCCTGTGTAAGGCGACAAAGGAGTTCGCTGACATTGTCGACGCGTATACAATACACAAACTAGCAGTGTAGCTATATGATGCTCGCCCTGATACGGCCTCCAGCGGAATACCTGTGCAAGTTTAGCTGCATAATTGCATGAAGGGCATGGACACCGTTGCGGATATCCTGGTAAAAATCTTTTGCACCAGGACTAAGAAACATATTTAAACGAAAATTCCCAATTTCTCTTTTTGTATGAGTACGTTTTATTTGTATCTTTACGTACCAAAGTTACTTGCGCCGCAATACGGTAGTACGTTTAAATTTGTTAATGACAACAACAATAATCATGGTACATGGGTTGTATTACCTTGCAATCATTACTAAAAAAGTACATGAGAATATCTGTCAATATGCCAGCTTGACAGGGGTGGATGCTAACAAAACTGATTGACTAATTTAAGATTTTATGTACCTTACCATAGATCTTTAATAGAGAAGAAATCCCTTTATTACGTACAAATATTTTTTTAATGACGCTTGGCTTGGGTTATTACTATTAGCGACGAACCGATCTTAAGTATGAAAACATTATTCGCCAGACCAATTTACTAAAAGCTACTAATAATAGCTAATTGATATTTATTTACATGACAAACCCATCACTGTAATAGGAGCTTGCATTTCGTGTCGCCGGCTATTTATTTGGTCTATTTATTCGCGTGGCGGCTTTCACTCTTGTGGTTCAATTTAAAACATTTATGTACTCGTAATAATAGGTAGTTATTTGTTTTATCATAGCGTGGTCTGCACTGCATGACATTGCCTTGTGATTCCAAGTTATTACATACACTAATATTCCCATGTCGTGCTGTTCTATCAACAATGTCATTCAGTAGATATCTATACCGATAGAGCTCAAATCTATAAAAGGTTGATGCAAAAACTTAACTTAAGGGTGAAGTGTATGACGTTAAGAGGGCGCAGTACGTTTGGTTCTCCATACAAACGTATTTATGCTCTCATTTTAAAACGCCATGCTAGAATAACATGAAACTTTGTATACACAATGGGATCCAGCTTGTCTAGGGCGGAAATTAGTTTCTGTTGCTTGAAATTATAATGGCGAAAAAATACAGCGATTATTAAGGTTTTCATACAAGCCGTAAAAAACTCAAAAAACTGCTGTATTTTTTTCTTTTTCAATTACTAGCAACAGAAACTAATTTCCGACCTAGGTAAGCCGGATCCCATTGTGTATACAAAGTTTCATGCGCCATGCTATAATAATCTAGCATGGCGTTTTAAAATGAGAGCCTAAATACGTTTGTATGGAGAACCGATCCACACCGATCGTACTGCGCCCTCTTAAGGGTTGTAATTGACAACTCAGAAGTCGGGAGAATACTAGTTCTTTATTCAAACGATACAATTTTTGGCTTGATTTTTAAACGTAATAAACTGTTATTCTAATGTTACATTAAATATTATTCCTTTTTCGTGCGAAAAGTGCCTCAGAGACCCGATCAGGCATACATATATATATACGTGTATTCAAGAGTCTGTTTTAAGATGTTGAAAATATGATGTGTTTTATAATAATAATAATTTATTAGACAGCAAAACACGAGAACCCATAAAAATAAATTAAAATTACATAAAATAAATAACACATATACCTACTTACATCAGTCAATCAGTCAAGTTATGAAAAAAATCATAAACAATAAAAAAAACCTATACTCAGCCGTTCTCAGACTAGTGGTAGCCGTACAAGCCCGATTTCAGAGAAATACTGCAAATCGATGTACAGTTTAGCCGTTTGGCACACGCATACTAGAGGTCAAAACAATTTTTTTGACCCAGACACGATATGGCAGATTTTTGTAAATACAATATACCACAAATGATACGTGATATCCTCATATCTAACCTCAAAAAAGCAATTTGGAAATAATTTCACTAAGTATTTATTTTTTATTTTTCAATATTACAAAGTGACACAGTTCTACTTCAATACCTATTTTACGTGACTTATGGAACTGTAGTGCAGATACGGTACATATTAATCATAAAATGATACGTAGTATCCATATATCCAACGGGAAATACCTCTTTAACCATTCGGTCGATCACAGCGGTCACAGATTTAATTACTAAAACGCTATAGACGCCCGCCACCCGCGCTGCCACGCCGCTGACGCCCATGGTCACAAATGTAGGTACTTAGGTATCAAAGGTTCGCAGGTATTCTTCCGCTCAGCGTTAAAACCAACCATTCCTTTAAATTAAAAAAGTAACTTAGCAACAGTAAATGTGCTAGGTACTTAAATGTACAACATGAATCGCAAAAAAACTAAATACTTATACCTAACCCTGTGCATTAGTAGGCAGGTATAGAGAAAATTGATACACACCTTACACTTTAAAACTTGCTATGTGTACATATAATACGAAGTTACGAACACGTGATGCACTGCCGACTGTAATTGTTCTAAACAGAACATGAATATAATGTATAATTTACCAAAGAGGTTTTATACTCTAAGGTCCTAGCCGGCAATAAGAAGAAAAAAGATATACAGATTGATGATGGAGAAAGTTGTGGTTTCAGTGAGTTGTGAGTTAATGAAATAAAATAATTTTACAAGTTAAAAGTGAGTTGTTTTGTGCTCAAATGCGTTACCATATAAATTACAGTGTTTGGAACAGTAATATACCTACACGTCAGAAGTAACCGCTGTGATCGACCGAACGCTATAACTGCAGGCAGCTAACTAAAATTTAGTTAGCTGCCTGCAGTTATAGCTAAATGCAGCTCACGATCGGAACTCAGATCTTGAGGGACGGTCAGGAGAGGATGATGGAGGCAAAGAATTTATCGTTATTATCACTTAGATAACACCAATAATAAACAATACAGCACAGTTTAATACAATTCGAGTAGAACTGTGCCACTTTGTAACATTGAAAAATTATACACATAAAAATAAAAATACCAAATGAAAACTGTTTGTGTTTGGAAATTATTTTTGTTTTAATTAAAAAAAATATGGCTGAAATGTTATGATGTGGTATATTTTTAGAATCGCCTTAAAAAGCCCTTTCATATGATACTACACACGACAGGTTTCTGAATTATTATTTTTTTCCATACAAAAAGTAAAATGTCTCATTACTCCCCCCCGAAGGGAATTTTTTTTAGGAACTGCGGGTCAAAAATTTTGTTTTGACCTCTTGTATGCGTGTGCCAAACGGCTAAACTGTACATCGATTTGCAGTTTATAAGCGTACAACTTACACTAGACCGGTGCAGTTTGCGCCAGTATGTATTAAATTCGTCATTCGTCATTATATTCTTTGGCTACTAAAGAGATAAGCTCATTTTTTATTTAGGTTATAAATTGTTATGTGATTTCGGGAATTCTGTCTTTTATTTATTTCTAGTAAATATAATGTACAAAAAAAAACGAATCTACGTGTTAAATAAATATTTCACATTTACGGGTTTCTCAGGCTTACGGTATGACTTTCATCCACCAGACATGTCAAGGGTTAGTATGCTGAGTTCTTTGCTACATAATAATTTGTATTTTATTTATTGTTTTAGTTTGACGCCATCTTAACATTTTTTTAATAAGTTTAAGTTTTTTGTATTATGAATAAGTTTTCAATGTCAAAAGTATGTCTATTGATCTTCTTTTACTAATTAATGTATTTTTTTGTGAATGAGGTTCTTGTTATTTTTTTTAAATTTATTTATGTTAAATATATTTTTGGAGGTTTTCCCTATTAAATGTTGTATGAATTTATTCTGTATTGGTATTACCCATTACGTATATCACGATTTTTCTGACTACTTTTTTATTTCTTATCAGTCGTTTACTATGTAGTTGCAATTTATATACAGGTAAATTACTTTCGAGACGTTTTTGCATTTGTAGTTGTGAGCTTTGTAGCCAGCCTCACACACACACACACACGCACGCACGCACGCACGCACGCACGCACGCACGCACGCACGCACGCACGCACGCACGCACACACACACATACCAGTGCCTGTGTACGTCAACGTGTACGTGTGTCCCTGTAAATATACAAATACTACTACAAATGCGAAAACGTCTCTATAGTAATTTACTTGTACGTTATTATTAAATTCTGTTTGCTCTTGGTTTTAACGTTATATATTCAAGACATGAATGGTATTTTATGTATTTGATGACGAATATAGTTTGAGAATATCTATAATATATATTTTTTTAAATTAAGCGATATTATTTTATGAATATATCTAGTTTTTTTGTAACATTTATTATTATTATTGTATTAAGTGTTTTTATTTTATTTACTATATTTTATGTATATTTAAGTTATTAATTAATGTTATAGTAAATTACTTAACTACATTATACCTACTTATTACATGTTAGTAAAAATATATACCTCTATTTATGTGGTTCTTCATCTGGACTGATGGTGAGTTACTGTGGCGCCGGTGAGAACGGGCTTGGACTGGGAGCCGGCGGCCAAGGGCGGCTCTCGAGCGACGAGTAGGGGACGCCGAAAACGCAGGCGCTGCGTGCGCATCTGATGCTAGCTCACGCATCATTGTAAACGCGTAATTCCGCAGTTAATTTTCTGGGAGTCCGGCGATAGTAGGACTGCTCACCATGAAGCGGCGTTCCACGATGGATATGGCGTGGTTGAACGCCGAGTTGAACTGGTTCGCAGCAGAAGTTATTTGGTTTGCATGCCTGGCTTTCTTGTAGCGACTGTCCGGGCTGGGTTGGCTGGGTTGCTCCTTGGGCTGGTGTGCAGGCAGGATCAGCAGGCTCGACTTCAGCAGCAGGGTCGCCATGAAGTGTATGACGATAAGGGTTGTAATTGACAACTCAGAAGTCGGGCGAATACTAGTTAACCAAAGTAAACAAATAAATAAATACACATACAATAATTGCTCGTGTAAAAGTATTACATAGATATATAGCTTTCTGCGGAAAAAGGTATCTTATAGAAATTTTAGTCCGTGTAACGTCAATTACTTATATTCGATGCGTGTGACATGACGTGATTGTATATCTTTACGGGAAAAAGTTATATAAAAATGAGTAAGACTAACTTGAATCTTATTTCCAGTGTACAACCGCCCTCTGGCTGAGCACATGTGCTCCGAGACTTCCGGGGACTTCCGCCGTCTGCTGACGCTCATCGTGACCGTATGTACACGCCTTAAGCTAACCTGCCAATGAAACTTACACCTTGTGTGTTTGACAATAGGGCTCGTATTCAAAGACTGCTCGAAACGGATACCGCATTCAAGTTAACATTTGATCATCATTAGCATGACGTAGTGACAGAGGTGGAATACATAATTTGATATGAAAACAGTCTTTCTCTACCTAAGTGAAATTGAAGTCTAAGTGAAATTTTATCTCCTGTTAATTAGCTTAAAGCTTCATTTAGCAAGTTATCATATAAAATGTCAAATATTTAAATAACTTATGTCGATCTAGTCTTAAAGCAAGCTTTGTTCAATATAAATAAATGACTGTAATATTAAACCATGAACGACATATTTAACATATCAATTATAAAATTAATAAGTCTGTGAAACATCGCTCCGAATTAGAATTAATCTGAAAGTATTATCAACATACGAAACGACATTGACATCAATAGCCAGAAGGCGTACCGCGAACTTCGTAAATCGAACTTTGTGTCGTGCCGTCCATTTCACTCTCGTGTTATACACTATATGACAGAAAGGGACGGTACGATGCGAAGTTCGATTTTCGAAGTTCGCGGTACGCCCTCTGGGCATTCATTAGAATCTGGGAGACCGAGGTTTGTTCGGCTTTAGAGTAGAAAACACAAAGTAAAATATATTAATTTTAATATATTATATTAGCAAATGTTTGTTTAATAATATAGAATTACAATTACTACATCTACATAGAGCATATGGGTATGGGTGATGAAATGTATATTAGGCATTATACATTTCATCACCCATTTTAATACTCTTCAACGCATGTGAAAATGTCAATAACCGTTCGAACAGTAACACTGTACCGACATATATTATTATCATAGTTTAGTGCTTCTGTGCCGTTTTTTTCTTTGCACACTAACATTGTATGTGTTTGACTTGTGTTGCTACAGTATAAATTAACCTTAATTACTTTAAATGGGAGAGGTTATTGGTGTCTACGTAATGTCTAATTTGACCAAGCCCTCTGATTAGTTCTACGAATGTTGATAAACGAATTTACTAATTAGTTTTGCAATGACATACCAAGTTTAGGTAGAATTCGTTTAGGGGACAGTAATATGTAGATAGATATTTATGTGTTTCAAGTGCACCTTTATTATAGCATAATTTTTAACACGATACTGTTAACATGGGTAATTGGGTATTGAGATTGAGAATATTACAAACAAGCAACAAAATCTAGACGACGTAGACAATTGTATCGCCTATATGGCCTTAAGAGTCCGCAGTAAGCTCGGTTCTCCATACAAACGTAGTTACGCTCTCAATTTAAAACTCCATGCTAGAAGAACATGAAACTTGTATACACAATATACACATTGGGATCCGGCATATCTATGTCGGAAATTAGTTTCAGTAGCTTGAAATTATAATGGAGAAAAAATACAGCTATTATTAAGGTTTTCATACAAGACGTAAAAAACTCGCTGTATATTTTTTCTATTACAATTTCTAGCAACTGAAACCAATTTCCGACCTAGATATGGCGGCTCCCATTGTGTATACAAAGTTTCATGTTATTTCAGCAAGGCGTTTTAAAATGAGAACGAAACTACGTTTGTATGGAGGATCGAGTTCAGCCGAGCGTACTGGGGACTCTAGTGTCCAATACCCAATGCAAAGGGTTTATCAACGGTCAAGTGTTCTCTTGGTAAAAGTCGCGGGAGTACGCTGGATGCGGGTGGCGCCTGACCGGTCATTGTGGCTCTCTTCGGGGGAGGCCTATGTCCAGCAGTGGGCGTCTCTCGGCTGATATGATGATGATGAAGTGTTCTCCAGGCGACTTCATAACGGCGAACAAATTTTCGCATATTTTTCTTTTTCCAAACTGTGAAACTTTTAACTTAGGTACTTTCGCTGCCATACTGTTTAAATGTTGAATATACCCTTGAAACCGATATAGCGACCTACCAACAGTGATAGTGAGAACTAGGCGGGTTTTCGGCAGTGATTGTGTAAATAAAATGTCGTATATAGTCCATACTGTTAATCTAGGTTTGTTATAAAAAACTTGCGAAAAAATGTTGTGCCAAACACACACCAATAACAAAATAAATGAAAACACTCATAACATTCGTCAACACGTTATAGAAGTGTAGTCACCCGCTTCGTAATTTGATTTGTTGGTTTCCCACGCTACCAACTCGCTTCATTAATTTGCAGAGTTCCTGGAAAGGGCGCGGTACAGAACTACACACGCCCTTGCACTGGAATAAATATGTACAGAAAGTCCATTCCGCGCTATAAAGGATATAATATTAATATCTCAAAAGACGTGACGATAAAGATAAAGACATTGTTACTATACAACCAATTCTTTGGTTGAACTTCAATAACAATTACTGTAATGAAAATCTTATGGCAAGCAAGACTTCATTGCCACAAGCTTAATATACAGGCCGGACAATATACTTATACATACTTATAAAATCTCAATATGGCCTGTATCGACATACCACGACCTCAAGTTCAACACGTTCCCTGTCCCCATACAAAATTATCCTTCAATGTCACAAGTCCAAGTGACAGTTGTAGTTCGTAGCCGTGAACAACCCGTGGACCCACAGTGGGGACACGGACTCCTGAAAATAAGCTTCATGTCCCCACATTGGAGGCCTTCGGACAGGGAACGTGTTAATATAATTTTTGTATTACTCAGATAACAAACATTTACATCATTAAATCTTTTTTTTTTTCAAATAAATAACTTAAAAAGTATTTTACACAGATAAATAAATAATATAAATGCTTACTAAAATTTAATATTAATTTAATATCAATGTATCGTTGGGTGAAGTGGGTTTTCTGTGCGTATATTTGGTCTCGTTAAATGAGTAATATCAATACGTCAGCGGAGCACCATCAATCTTTACTGTCGCTTTTGCAGCCTGAAGTGGCCTTGGCGGGCCCTGGAGTTGGAAAAAATATCAATGGGAAAGATGAACCAATTTTGTATGAGATTAGAGAGTTCTGTAGTGTTTGGAATACGGTCATAGCCAAAATGTATCCATATTGACACGAGCAAGATTCATATGCAAATTTCACTAAGTATATTGAGGGGTTTGGTAAATGTGAAATTATTTAAAACGTCCGACTTAAAAAAACTGTCTGTAGATTTTGCACCTTCTTGCTTGGAAAGTAAAGTCAATTTTTGAACAGACTGATACAATACGGTCAATTCAAATGATTTTAAATTTAGAACGATTGGCCCGCAATGTAAGGAATTGCATACTATTCTTGCACGTGTGTAATTGGGTCTTAAGAATAGCTCTATACCTAGTGTTCTTCATTGTATTCTGAAATATCGGAAACTACAAAACATATTGCAACACAATGGTTATCGAATTAGTGTTCGCGCCAACAATTACGTTGATAAGAGCAGTGTTTGACACAGTGCGATGATGTGATGACTGCCTGACTGGCGAACGACCAATGTTAGTACAGGTGTGCAGCTTCAATATACAGACAAAAGATAAGCTGATTGATTGTGCAGTTAATCATAAATTAATGAAAACTAAAAAAATATTCAATCAAAAAAAAAAATATCTAAGTGAAAAGTTAGTATCAACTTTGGATGAATATAGAGACTTTGCTCCATTCGTCATTATTTTTTTGAAAAATATTTGTCCTTAACTCCATTTGTTGAAATTTGATAGGCTAATAAAAAAACGCTTAGTTTTTTATTAAAGAACAATATTTCATTGAAATAAATGAACTTTATTCTGCAAGTAGGCCGCAATGGCACTTTGACAAGTCAATAATGCATCATCATTTATTTTATATCTAAGTAGAAAAGTGTTGGTACTAACTTTGAAAGAACATAGAGACTTTGTTTAATTCGTCATTTTTTAGGGTTCCGTAGTCAACAAACAACAGACGGACGGACAGACATGGCGAAACTATAAGGGTTCCTAGTTGACTACGGAACCCTTATAGTTTCGCCATGTCTGTCCGTCCGTCTGTCCGTCCGTCCGCGGATAATCTCAGTGACCGTTAGCACTAGAAAGCTGAAATTTGGTACTAATATGTATATCAATTACGCCGACAAAGTGGTAAAATAAAAAGTGGAAAAAAATATTTTATTAGGGTACCTCCCCTATACGTAAAGTGGGGAGTGTTTTTTTTTTCATTTTAACCCTAACGTGTGATATATTGTTAGATAGGTATTTAAAAATAAATAGGGGTTTACTAAAATCATTTTTTGATAATGTTAATATTTTCGGAAATAATCGCTCCAGAAGTAAAAAAAATGTGTCCCCCCCCCCCTCTAACTTTTGAACCATAAGTTTTAAAAATATGAAAAAAATCTCAATAGTAGAACTTTATAAAAACTTTGTAGGAAAATTATTTTGAACTTGATAGGTTGAATAGTTTTTGAAAAAATTACAAAAATAATTTCTGAACTAAGTTTGTAATTTAACCGTATAAACAGGTGTTTATTGTACCTGTCATTTCTACAAAATCACAATGAAATGACGTGCTTTTTAGGGTTTTGTGTTTCTGTACTTAATATGTCAACTTAATGTGACGGACGGAAAACTACGGAACCCTACACTGAGCGTGGCCCGACACGCTCTTGGCCGGTTTTTTTTTAATATTTCTCCCTAACTACTTTTTGTTGAAATTTGGTTGGCTAACGAACAAACGCTTGGATTTTTAAAGAACAAACTAGGAGTAAATCTACACTACTCTCACATATCATACAATAGCATCCTTTTCCCACCGGGCCCGCCAAGGCAATACGAACCTTATCTTCTACGCGTTAAGTCAAGAGTTGCCACCAGGGCGCACGCGACGAGGAGGCCGGCGTGGACCTGGCGCGGGCGCAGGCTTCTGCGCAGGAGTTGTTTGACGCGGGCGAAGCCAAGTGGGGCACCGACGAGGAGATCTTCAACAAGGTAATGTCGACTTTATGTTGTACAAGTTAAGGTTAAGTTTGTGAGGACGCGGAGAGAGAGAGAGGACGCGCTGGACACTTCAGATCAGCTCATCCCACCAAAGGATTGACTGACTCTGAAAAGCAACTTGTGCTGCTTGCTCCCTCTCTGTGGCACTTGCAAGTTAATGCGGCAGAGAGGGGTAATTCCAGTGTTAGTGACCATGTTAGCCTGAAATCGTGTAATCCAATCCTATTCATGTTGATACGATGCGAATCCTATTCAGATCCTGTTTTCTCCGATACTAGATCCTGGCGCACGAGAGCTTCGCCCAGCTGCGCGCCATCTTCGAAGCGTACAAGGACATCGCGGGGCGCACCATCGAGCAGGCCATCAAGGCTGAGATCGGCGGAGAACTCAAGGACGCGCTCAGTGCTATCGGTCAGTATTACTATTCTAGGGGGTAATAATAATAATCGTATGGTATTTATTTTTGAACCGTGAGATCTTCGAATATAGATTTTGGGGTTTTGGAATTTTTAACCCCCAACGCGAAACGCAAATGAATTAAGTTTAACATGTGTGTCTGTTTGCGGCATCGTAATCCTTTAAATGGTGGATTGAAATGATTGTGGTTTTTTATTTGAAAACAGGCTTTCCAGCGACGGTTCTTAGACATGCTTCATCAAAATCGGTTCATCCGTTTTTGAGATTTTGAGCTTTGAAATGAAAATGTCGGGGGTTGTTTCAACTTTTCTAAGGTGTCAGTTGATATATGACAATTGGATGTCAAGAACACCTAAAGGTGTTGCATGTTGTTGTGCCTGCGATGCCGGCGCCATATTTAACGATGTTCAGTCTGTGATCGTAAGTCGGTGCAACTCACCCTATAAGTAGTTGTTATGACGACTTTGACTGGTTGTCTAAGTCACCTTCGTGCTTTATACAGGTTCTTCTCTTATGGAAAATTAATTGGCGTGTAAGTATCACTGCCGTTGATGAAGAATAGCGTTCAAACGGTTAAAACATACATACAATATTTTTAATTTGTCAATAAATGTCGTATATTTTATTAAAAACTGATATAAATCTATGTAGCAGAATACATATTGTGAATTTACCTGTAATATTAAAATATGAATATAACTTCGTTTCACGATTTGAAAACAGTAATAAAATAGCTAATAGTGCAATGTTAACTCTTAATTTTTATACAACTACTAGCATTTGCCCGCGGCTTCGCCCGCGTACTAAGCGAAATTTTTAACCGTCTACAAAAAGCAGTTTCGTATCCACCACCAACACCCGCCACGATCCACGATTATCTCGCGTTTGGCTGAACCGATTTAGATGCGGTCTCCAGAAAAGTACTTTACATTCTGGGGGTTTCGGTATACGAAGTTTGGTGATTGTGATTCATTAACAGATGAAAAGTCAGTATACATTCTGAGAACCGGCAAACTGTTGAGTTTCATTTGATTTTGGCAAAAATAAGGATCGAAAACTATTACCATACATTTCCGAGAGGCCGAAGGGGAAAGGGCCGATGAAATAAAAGCGTCTTAAATGGCCCTTAGTAAAAGTATCTGTGTACTACAGTAACACCAATAGGTCTGTAAACGACCAAGCAGCGCACAGCGGTCATAAACTCTGGTCCTTTGAAGTACAGAAATACGGCTAATTCAATATCACGTGTAACATTTATTTTTCCTACGATTAAATTTATTAGGTAGGTTTTGCCAGTTCTCATTGGAGCATCCACGAAGAAAATTTGGCCTCACTTCCATTCGCACTACTTACTGTCAGTCCGTCTGTTACCACCAAGTTGCTTTGACTGGACCGATTGAATTGCAATTTGGCACAAACTATCAAGAATTTAGAGCGCTCGTGGCCCAGCGGCACCCGCCTACCGCGTGCGGTGTTCGAGGTTAAGCAATGCGGGCGCAGGTCAGTTCTTGGATGGGTGACCGCTTTGAGTGGTTACTAACTGACTCTCGTGCTTTAGAAGGCACGCTAAGCCGTTATCCCGGCTGCAATCGTTAAGCCAAGTTAGAGGCCTTCGAGCGGCTTGCGAGCTTCTAACAGTCAAGTTGCCCACTCACTTGACAAAGGGGGGTCGAAGTTGCACCACGTCCGTAGGGAGTACCCACCGTTACCCTACACGTGACCCCTGGATGGTGCTAAAAGTGCAACAAAAACTGGCAACCGTGCTTGTCTTCTCGAAAATCTCACGGTTCGTAAATAAATGCCATACGATAAAAAAAAATCTAAGGTTGATTGAAATGGAAAAAAATATCGATACCTCTATGTCGTTTTTAAAAGCAAATCCATAGATACCCCACACGCCTAGTAACATTAAACTTTTTTGCATACAGGCATGTATGGAGTGCCAAATTTTACCTCAGATTCGTATTAAGAGACCTTTCGGACGCTCAGATATCGATTTTGAATGAAATCGGGACGAAAAATAAGAAAATAAATATGGCCGCCACTTTCACAAATTTTACATCGGATTCGTATTAAGAGACCTCTCGGACACTCAGATATCGATTTTGAACGAAATCGGGACGAAAATAAAGAAAATCAATATGGCTGCCACTTTTTCCAAATTTTACCTCAAATTCGTATTAGGGGACCTCTCGGACGCTCAGATATCGATTTTGAACGAAATCGGGTTGGAAATGAAGAAAATAAATATGGCTGCCACTTTTTCCAAATTTTACCTCGGATTTATATTAAGAATTCTCTTGGACGCTCAGATATCGATTTTGAACGAAATCGGGACGAAAAAAAAGAAAATCAATATGATTGCGACTTTTTCCAACTTTTACCTCGGAGTCGTATTAGGGGAGCTCTCGGACGCTCAGATGTCGATTTTAAACGAAATCGGAACGGAAATGAAGAAAAGCAATTTGGCCGCCACTTTATCCAAATTTTACCTCGGAGTCTTATTAGGGGACCTCTCGGACGCTCAGATATCGATTTTGAACGAAATCGGGACGGAAATGAAGAAAAGCAATATGGCCGCCACTTTTTCCAAATTTTACCTCGGAGTCGTATTAGGGGACCTCTGGGACGCTCAGATATCGATTTTGAACGAAATCGGTATCTGAAAAACTTTATTCATAGTTTAGGTACCACGGATTCCTATTAAGAGTCCTCTCGAACGCTCAAATATCGATTTATGTCGAAATCGTATCGGACGGCACTGATTAATAAAGCCACTTACAATACATTGAATCAAAGGACGAACCAAAGTAGAGACTATCTATATACTCAGTGACAGTCAAGCAGCCCTCAAGGCGCTTACAGCGCCGAGAGTGGACTCTAGACTAGTTTACAATGGCGTACAAGCTTTGAATAAGCTTGGAAGGCATAACAAAGTGCAACTAGTATGGATACCAGGGCACGAGGGGTTCATCGGCAACGAAAAAGCAGATGAACTGGCAAGAATGGGATCTACAGGCCATTGTGTAGGTCCAGAACCGTTTGTGGGACTCTCGCAGAGAACCATAACATCGGCCTTAAAGGATTACGCCAAAGCCAAACACCAACAGGAGTGGAGGATTGAGGCGGGTTTAAGGCACTCAAAGCTCTTCATCGAAGGAGTGGACCCAAGCTGGACCAAGAAGCTTTGGAAATTCAGCAGAAAGCAACTTAGAATTATAACTGGGGTGTTTACAGGTCACTTCGGGGTCAAGGATCTCTTGACCAAGATGGGACTATCAGACAACATAGACTGTAGAATGTGTGGCGAGGATGACGAGACAATGGAACACTTATTGTGTGAATGTCACGCCCTTGCCAAACAAAGAATGAATGACTTTGGTAATGGCTATCCAGAACCAAAGGAATTCAGAGTACTCCCGCTGAGCTCCATCATCCGGTTTGTGGAAATGTTGGAGAGCAGCTTGGAGTAACTATAAAGGAGGGGGCAATTGCACAAAAGATCCCATTGGGTCGAAGTGCATCCGCAAGGGCCCTCATATAATTAAGATAAGATAAGATAAGATACATTGAATCAAAAAAGGTCGTATCTTCATAGGGAACTCACGGCACTTCATGCACCTTTAGACCTTATAAGGAACTTACATGCCAAATTTGGTATCTCTCGAACCCGCAGTTGCTGTGCGTTGATATGTCACTCACTCAGTCAGTTTCTTCTTGCAATTTAGCACCTACTTTTAAGTTTTCATGATCGCAATATTAAATTTCAAAATCAATGCCATTTTCGAAATTAACGACCCAAAAAATCATAAAAATCACACCAATATTAATATTTAGACATTCCGACCCCCTCGGACCCCAACAGAGGGGATGGTATTTCACGTTCTCCACGTGGGATTTTAAAATCATTGTTGTTTTCGTAATCAGCGACCCGATAAACCATAGAAACCACACCCATATCGATTTTCAGAATTTGTCACCAGATTTCTCAAAAAACCTGAAACACATGTTTACATTTATCGTTAGAAATACTCCTGTGAAGTTTCGAATAAAATAATCCAACTAATCTTGATTCCCCATACAAACTTCGGACCCCCATTTCACCCCCTTAGGGGTTGAATTTTGAAAAATCCTTTCTTAATGCACCTTAAGACCTTATATGGAACCTACATACTAAATTTGGAATCTCTAGAACCAGCAGTCTGCGCTGTGCGTTGATATGTCAGTCAGTTATTTCTTGAAATTTGGCACAAACTTTCATAAGTTTTCATGTCCACTATATTAAATTTCAAAACCGATGCCATTTTCGTAATTAACGTCCCAAAAAAACCATAAAAACGACACCCATATTAATATTTAGACATTTCATCCCCCTCGCACCCCAACAGGGGGGATGGTATTTCACGTCCTCCACGTGAGATTTTAAAATCATTGTTGTTTTCGTTATCAGCGACCCGGTATATCATAAAAACAATACCCATGTCGAATTTTAGAATTTGTCACCACCTTTCGCCCTTTTAGGGGAAGATTTCTCAAAAAACCTGAAACACGTATTTACTCATTTATTGTTAGAAATACTCCTGTGAAGTTTCGAATAAAATAGTCCAACTAATCTTCTTTCCCCATACAAACTTCGGACCCCCATTTCACCCCCTTAGGGGTTGAATTTTGAAAAATCCTTTCTTAGTGCACCCCTAGAGTTTATAAGGAACCTACGTGCCAAATTTGGAAACTCTAGGACCAGCGGTTTGGGCTGTGCGTTGATATGTCAGTCAGTCAGTCAGTCAGTTTCTTCTTTTATATATTTAGATGTACTCCACCTTTGTAGACTAAAAGAATCGGAAGTTTAAATTTGAGATTTGAGAACGACGAAACGAAATGATTGAATCAATTGATACGGCGTTGCTTCGTCACGAGTAGACGACACTGCATGAATTGACCGCGACCGCGACAGAAATTGTGGGATGCCTCAATTAACCCGAATTTTGAACCAATTCTATAGATTAGACTGGAATGATGAATGATGACTAAGATTGATCAATTCCGCAAACTCATTTATTTCGCTTCACAGTCGCATTTTACCCAGTCAGTTCAAATGGAATAGAAAGGTTTTTTCTGACAGCTAACGAGAAGTACCTAAGAACACTGTTAACGTACTTATAGTTGCAATAACCGTTGCTAAGAAACTCTTCAAGAAAAATACCGCTAATTCGTTAGATCACATTATTCTGTACAGTTCGAATGGTGTTCAAATCATTTAGACATTGTTTTTGTAATTATTGCTTTGTCAATCTAGCGGAACAACTGAAACATTTCGTTACTAGAACTATTTCTGTAGCAATAGATGCTGAAACGATCGGACGAGTATCGAGGTCAGGGATCCGAAGCCGAGATTGGGGAGGAATACGACCCCTCGGGTGACGTCACTGCTGACAAAACATGTAACTGTAACATTTTACCAGTACTGTCCCTCTTCGTGAATCTCCTCAACTAATGTTGAATAACAAAGTTGAGTTATTTATCATGCACAGGATTTATTTAAAAAAGCCAAACATTAATTTATAGGTCATAGTCATAGTCGTTTATTGCAACCATAGTTTTGTACAGATCTTAATAACTAGGTACATGCTATTTGTATTAGTACAACATATACATGATTTTAGTTACCCTCTAAAGCCTTAAAGAAATGGCATTCTCCGCTTCAATGGAATTTATATCATTTTAAATTTAAACCTCATCACAACTCGAACGCACATTAGTGACACTTTGAAACCTTATTTCATTAGTAAAGGAAGTAATAGTACATTACTACAGAGGCCGGGACGAAAGGGGTTGCCGGCCGAAGACATATAGACGGCCGAGCGAAGCGAGTTCGGATAGGTCTCAGGCGGGCAACCCCATATTTCCCGCCGAGGTATGTATAGTGCTTTTCTCAAACATGCAATGAAATAAACAACAAAATAATCAAAGTTTTATTTTTAATACGCATAGTGGCAGAATGTCATGATGCCTGTGCCACAAATTTATGTGGAATGGAAATTAAAAAAGAGGACTTTGCCGGCCTAGGCCTGCAACATTTGTATGAAATTGCATTAACGACCTCTTGTCCTAGCCGCACCTGAAACGTCATACTTCGCAGCCTATTATAAGGAACATAACATCAATATTTCATTGCATGTTTGAGAAAAAGCTATTTATTCTTCAAATTGGGCATATTACATGCACTTATGAACGTCAATAAACTACTACCTAATAGTCTAACAATTTAAACGTTTGTTCCTTTATACTCCACCACACTTTTTCCCCAAATAACCCCCCCGCCGCCGCTTCCAGTGGAATGCACGCAGAGCGCGGCGGCCTGGTTCGCGACGCGACTCCGCAACGCCATGCAGGGGCTGGGCACCGACGACCGCACGCTCATCCGCATCGTCGTCTCCCGCTCCGAGATCGACCTCGCCACCATCGCACAAGAATACGAGCGGCTCTACGATAAGACACTCGAGTCAGAGATCAGGGTATGTAAAGCTTGCTTTCTCTTACAGTGGAGTGTGTCGAGAACGCCCCGGCCTGGTTCGCCCAGCGGCTGCGGAAGGCCGTGGAAGGCGCTGGGACTGATGATGCGGCGCTGATCCGCATCATAGCGAATCGCGCTGAAATCGACCTTGGACGTATCAAGGATGAATACGAGCGCATCTATGATAAGACGCTCGAGAGCGATATTAAGGTTAGTTGTGGACGATACTTGTAGAATTTTCTGAATTCATTGGCTTTTCTATTCCGTGCACGACTCAACTAAGCTATCGTAACGTTAGCGAACGTTTGCTTGGTAAAGTTTACAGATACATTACTTTTTTTGTATGTTTTTGTTACATTGCCGGGTTAATATGGACTTTGGCTAGTGCATTTTACTCGCATTATGAGTTCGATAAAAACGCTCCAACAACCATGACGTCCATGATAACTAATTATCAAATTTAACAATGCAGTTCCTATTTATTACTACCTATTATTAACTGATATCGATAGATAGGTGCATAACAATGTATGTATTATGCCTACAATATTGAATATTTAATAACAATATAATTCTACAAGTATTGAATAAAAATCTCGTAGCCGCACAGCACATTTTTGCACATAATAAGAGCATGAAAGTAATGCTTCTAATATAATTACAATTGTTAATATTACAATAATTGCTCGTTCCTTTAGTCAGCTTTAAACTTTATTTCGAACCCAAGAGCTTTGGATGTATTACTTTTATGTTGTTATATGATCAATTGTGTCTTAACATTTCTATGCCACTACTCGGTGATTGGATTAGGAGGTGAGGATAATTCTATGTTGATTAGAAATATATGTTTATTAAATATATGCATGCCGTGAATATTATTATTCTAATTGGCAATATAATTATCTAATAATAATAAAATCGAACACGGGTACAGTTGCCCGCTTGAGATCGAAGAAAACATTGTTACGTAGTTTCATTATTAACACAGCAAAAGGTCAATGCACAGACCTGCAGGGGACAAGATCGAGGCAGTAGGGTCGATAGGTCGGTTCACCGACAGCTGATTTAGTTGCGACCACTGGGATGAGTTGATGAATTAAAGGGATATTTTTTTATCGTTATATAATGGATTCCCATTCAATAACTAACAATTAAAATGCATACGACTCACTAAAGGAGGGCATGTATTTTTTTTTAATTATACTATATTTTATTGACTGAGGCTGGTCGCGTAACCGGCCTAGCAACCCTATTTATTAATAGAATGAGATGGTCTTATAAATATTATATTTTGCCGACCACTGTGGGTTACTTGGTAGTGACCCTGCCTACGAAGCGGGAGGTCCCGGGCTCGAATCCCGGTCAGAGCATTATTTGTGCATTTACCTCGAATATTGTTCCTGAGTCTTGGATGTTTCCTATACATTTAAGTATGGATATATCCATATAAGTATGTATATCATCGTCTAGTACCCATAGTACTTAGCTTTGCTTAGTTTGGGACTAGGTCAATGCGAAAATTTCAAATTAAAGGGAAAAATTTAATGCTCCGAAAAAGAATTAATTTGAAATTTTCGTTAGCAGCGTTACTGCTTTAGTACAAAATTAAATTAGGTCAATGTGTGTAAGATTGTCCCCCAATATTTATATTTATATTGTATTTATATTACTAAGTCATTTCATTATACTACATACGAATGTGTCGGGTTTAGTGCCTGTCCCAAGTTACACAGGAAGCATTTTAACAAACGAATAGTAAACTTAAGGTCTGTATAAACTCTTATATAATTTCACCGAGCATCTTGACGCTTTATATTGGCATTTTAAAATCATTATGATGCTTTACATTGTTTAACGGTTGTATAATGGCATATCAAAATGCTTTTGTTAAGCCTTTAGTCTTAGCGCAGCAAACCACAACGCAGCTGTACAGCGGTCAGGTGTTTCTAATGCAATTGGATCTACAATAGCATTTTAAAGTATAAAATAAATGCTAAATGCTGTGTATTAGCATGAACATGAACCATTATAATGGCACGGAAATCTGCTATACAGCTTTCTGCTGTTCCTAATGCCTTTAGGGTCTATAATAACATTTTAAGTAGTAAGATAATGCTTAATGCTGCTTAATATCATAAACTTGTATCATTATAATGCTGCCACTAAAGTGGTTTATCAAATGTCGCTTCTCTGGCTTAGTAATTGTTCACGAGGGAGTATTTCCATAGCTGGCGGCATTAACTAGCCTTTTTAAAGGCTCACCGGGCTGCTGTAGACCGACACCATTTTGTACACATTTTATAACTAAAAATTTTTTTTTGGATCTATTTATAAGAACAATAGACATATATAATAATGATATAACTTAATTTAATACTGACTAACCAATACTATTATGTTAATTATGCAAAATTCGTTCTATATTAGGAATACACAATTGTTATGGTTATTTCAGTCATTTTACATTTAAACCACAAAATATCGAAGGTGCGTCAAAACTTTCAATGAAACTTATATAGACATTTACAGTACACTACATTGCGCAGTAATATTTGAAGGCATTAAATAACAAAAGAGTCAAACATTTTACCCAGTATTATAAATTTTGTTTTGAGGCAAACATAAATGGTGTTCACCGCAGAACATTAAATAGGTTAGAAAACGTTGTGGGCGTGGCACGCGCGCCGCAGTGATGAGCAAGTGCTCATCTTTCGCGCCGACGGCACCCGTTTGCCGTTTAGTAGCTCACGAACTTCGTTAGAATACATATAACATATAAGCGTCAAAAATATCAAAAAATTCCGTTCTGTGCCAATATTGCACTCCGAACAAGAAAGTAGATGTCCACTGTGACTAATGAAAACATTTCATTTTACACATAAGATGTAAAATCTTAATTTCACGTTAATATTTAGGAAAAAAATATCGCCGCTCACACTCCTGAGCCGCTCAAATCACGTGCGCGTAGTGTTGTACCAGTGCCCAGAAATTACCAATAAAATACCAGTTTCACAATTTGACAAGGCAATAATATGCTACCAACAAGTTGCATTATGACGGAGATGGAAGGTGGCCATAGCAAGTCCTACACTACATAAAATAATGTTATCGACGATATATTATCGTTTTTGAGCTCCATAAAATTGTCCAAGTGAGTAGTGACTATGCAAAAGAAAGTACAGTACATTAGGGCTTAAACAAAAAAAATGTATTACATAAAATCTTCACATTTCCTTTTCACGTCACAACATGAACTCCTTCGCAAGATCGAATGCGTGGTTTAGTTCAAAAAATAGCCAAGCCGCATAATAAGCTGATAATATGTAGCACAAACCCCCGTAACGTAGACGATTACATTTACCTAGGACAGACTGTCCAGTTAGGTAGGTCCAACTTCGAGAAAGAGGTTAATCGTCGAATCCAGTTTTCGTTTTTGAATAAAAAGAGAATCGTTGAACATACTAAATTAAAATATATACCTATATATTTATATATATACCTATATATTTATATATATAAAAGAGGACGTAACTGAGAAATTCTTTCTTCCTCCTTTTGAAGTCGATTAATAAAAGAAAGACATAGATACCTAAGAACAAAACAAAAGTCGGACACATTCTATTTTCGTTGTAATGAAACAAATCTTCAATTAAATAAGCGGTATAATATTTTTTTAGCGAATCCCTATCCACAAATGTTGCTTTTGCTTGCGCGTGTGATGTACGTGTAAGTCGACGTACTTCTGTTTGAGTGAGCTGTCGGCAAATCATAGCGCTCTGTTGACGCAGCGCGTGTGTGAGTTGTATTGTGTTTACGTGTACTAGTAATAGACGCGGAGGGATAGCGCTTGGTAGCCTTTCTAACCTATTTAATGTTCTGTGGTGTTCACTCATTCAGCTTCATCCATGTTATATTGCAAGGCAAAGTAGTTAATTTTATTATTATAACATTTATCCCGGGGTATTAGAGATTTTTTGCAATTATGTAGGGTTTATTTGAGTTCTAACTGTGAACACTTAAGTAGCTCCAATCATTCTTTTTCTTCATTCTAATGTTAGTCTAGTGCTTTTGTAATGCAATTAACATCTTCATTATCAATAATATTGCTAGTATAATGCGATTGGCAATTTAATTGACCGTATTAATGCTTCTTTAATGCGATTTGCAACTTCATTGACCATAATAATGCTTCTTTAATGCGATTGATACCTTCTTTGATCACAATAATGCTAATATAATGCGCCTGTAATGCAATTAAACAACTATTGTGAAACTATTTAGGATCTAAAGCCGTATAATTTGTGCCGAAATAAGCATTACAGCAGCAGTAAAAACGTTTTTAATGCTACTATAGAACCAACTAGATATGCTGTAAGTCGGCCGTTATACTGCTTTGATGTGTTACTTGGGGTGGGTAGCATTGGGTCGACTGTCTAATCGTACAAGCCATAAATTCTGTATTGACGTAAACCTTGCACCTTACTAATGTATTCGCGTTTCTCGCATGTGTATCCTTGGCCGCTGTCTTCACCACATCGCTGACCATCACCGACATCGATGATACCACCTACTATCGCCGACTTCGCTCCAACTTCTGCACCATCGCTGTTCTGTCCATGACTGTTCGCCGGCATCCAATACGGCCGTTAACCTGACGCGCCTGACAGCAGGGCGAGACTTCGGGCGACTACAAGCGCGCGCTCTGCGCTCTCATCTCACCGGCGTAAGCTGAGCGACGGCGGCGGCGAGTGTTCAGCGAGTTCGCGTCATTCGACATCTTTGCACGTAACAAGTATAGTGACGGGACAATAATGGGTTTTCGTTACTCACTACCGATTCTCATCTTACTATAGTTGCCAGTTTATTGTGGTGCAATTTTGTATTAGTGCTTGATAAGTACTAATCACAGAGAAATGTTTAACCAAAATGTCTCGCAACTGTATTTGTAATTTGTAACGTGTAAGTTTAGTGATTTTTAGAAATCTCCAGACATCAAGGAAATTGTGGCTTAAGATGTCGAATAAGCTGCTAAGTTTTAATTCACTGTTGTATTTATAGATATGTTGTATTTATAGATTTACGATTTAGTTTTTGTATCGTTGGTACAGCAACTTCGTTGTCACCTTGTTTTAACCCTTTACCAGGCCGCGAAGACCAAGCGAGTCTTAAAAATACTTTTCATCCTTCATCACCCTTGCTCGTAAAGGGTCTTATTGCACGCAGCAGAATAGAACAGTTATAGCCAATTTACATCCCTTCGGGAGTTATGATTTCTTTAACTCCCGAGGGAGTTATGAGTTTATGCGTGACCTGATTTGTTATAAAAATAATCTAGTTGGCCGCGTTCTACAAAAGAACTGCCCTGTGATTGGTTGAAATATTGAAGCTGAAAAATCTAGTAGGCCACGTGCCGCAAGAATACTGCTTTGTGATTGTTTGAATATTGTGCTGCATGCTCCTCTCGCAAAGATGCCCTAGCGACCATGCACTGATACTGGAGGTGGAGTCGATTTCGTCAATTCGGATTGGTGCTGGAGTTATTTATTTCTTCGCAAATGTGATGAAAAACATTGTGATTAACTCGGGCGTAAGAATATTGCGAACGAGAGAATAGCCCCCACATAGTCTAACTCTAACAGGGCTATGGGAAAGTGTCATCCCACATCCAAATTCAGATCATCTTACAAAAATACATGAATGTTTGGTGAAGTATATGATTGTAAAACCTTACAACAGTCAAAATCCACGACATATCTAAAATTGCTCCGATTTATATGCTTTTAATTCGCTGTAACTTAGCAGTGTTCGGATTTCTCCAAAAAACACCCGAAGTTACTTTTTATTTTAAGTGAATTCAAATGGCTGCCAATGATATACTTTGCTTATAGAACCGTGTTGTGAATGAAGATCATTGAATCATATTTTAACGGATTGATAATATATTTTGTAGGAACTTTGTGGTTAAAACCTACCAGTAAACGGGTTACTGTGTGGGAGACATCTTCTTCAGCCTAATTAAGGGTTAAAAAATCGAAGTTAATTATAGATAATTTTGCCCTTTCTGGTGAATAAGGAAAAATGCTTATTTCAATGTAATGTCGATGATTTTTTACTGAATGATTGGGTATCTAAGTATTTTTATTTGTAGCGTACTTCTCGAATATATTGTTAATCATTGAAAGTATTGCTTTTGTCCTTGTGAAACGCTAATTGATGTTAGTATCTTATTTGTATCGAAAGTGCACCTTAGTTCGTTCAACGAAGCAGTGCCTTGGAATTGTTAATTTACTCATAATATAGTATTATTGGTATACAGGGTGTGGCCTGTAATAGGAGCAATAAATTTAAAGGACGGTTCCTTAGAGCATCTGGAGTAACCTCTTGTGTCCAAATATAATTTATCTTTTTTCAATTGGGAGAAATTTTGATCTAAAGTTATGACCTCCAAGTTGATCTTGGCACCCAGAGATTATAGCGCGGCAGTCAATGCTGATTTTCAGAAGTTATGACTCATAATCGCATTTTTGGTTTAAAATAATATTTTTGGGACTTTTTTTTATAAATTTGTAGTGTTTTTTGAGTAAATTGTTATTAATATCACTCCAGTAGAGTAAAAAAGTATATATAAGCTACATTTGCGGAAAAAAATCCAGAAAAAACTTTTTTCCATTAAAATCATTTGGATCTAATTGCTGGAGAGCTCAATAGTGTACCATTTAATTTTTTGCTCCTATTACAGGCCACACCTTGTATATTGTTGTTGAAATGATAAAATTTTATAGAAATTGTCGCATTCCATCCTTGTTTGTGGAGTTAAAAATTAAAGTTAGCTTTAATCAGTGTCTACTTCATCTCGAATACATTTTAATTTGTATGTATATGTTGTTTTATTTGATTCTTGAGTGTTTTTTCTTAACGACTCACTGCCACCAAGGCACATGTGCGTTTATGCAAGTTTGTTCCTGGGGGGCGTGACTGGCAGTGAAAGTGTTAATTCTTAGCAGTGTATGCAATGTGTATTATATATGAATATAACACACATTATTGGATGCTCTTTTTGAATTTGTTTTCTAGACATTTTTTTTTGCTCTACAAGGCGCAAATGAGGCTTGAACTTACGATGTTTTTATAATTTGCAACGAGGGTTAATGGTGCTCCCACACTCAACATCATAGTGTTGCATAGCCTTGTCCTTGTTACACTATGTTATATAACATTTAAAACAGCCAGTGTGGGAGCACCATGATCAGAGGGCCTTCTCCGAACTTCGAAAATCGAACTTCGTGTCGTCCCTTTCCGTCATATAGTGTATAACACGAGAGTGAAAGGGATGGCACGACACGAAGTTCGATTTTCGATACAAACGCCCACACAGCTAAGTGACCCTTACTACAATGAGCATAAAGTGCACGAATGGTCAGTCTGTTTTGGCGGTGGTGCCTGCATGTTTTCTCAATTTTGAGAAATCTTTCTATGACTGTTTCAAATACAATTTTGAGAAATCTTTCTATGACTGTTTCAAACATAGCGGGAAAATGTAATTTGGCCCACGACCAAGTAATTTTGTGGAATTATTTTCTGGTTACGTAGCATTGGTTTCGTAGGTCTTACGTAACTGGTTTCGTAGGTAGAAAAAACCTTTGTACGTAACTAGTTTCGTAGCAAGAAAAACAATTCTTCACGTAACTGGTTACGTAGCATTGGTTTCGTCGGCGGCCGAAGGGGTCGAAAAATTACTGTAGCCTATGGACCAATGATATTACAGTAAGATTACTTTGAGTATGACACTGACATATGCTCTTATTCCATTGGATACTCTACTTTAACGCTTATGTAATAAGTTTTAATTAACATACTATTTTAAGACAGTGTATGTGTAATAGAAACTCTATCATATAAGCAGGCAGCGAAACTTTGGTGCCGATGACAGACGTATGACGTAGTGGCTTCATACAGAGTGTTTTTATTTAGATGATAGATAATCATTAATCACTAACAACTTATTGGCCTCTTTAGTACACGGATATTTTATTGACACTTGAGACGGCCAGTACTTATAAAAACATCGTTACTTAACTGTCTTTGTCATTTTCATCAGAAAATTATAGGCAATATTGTACATCGTTTTAGTATTTTTTATTCGCGAATTTAAGAAATGTGAATTGATAAGGTACAACATTTATAAGGTACACATTATAGGTATCGCTTGACCGTAGTCGCCATGGAGTCTATGCAGCCGTATTTGCAGACGTTTCCTTTTCAGTAGTTAAAAATGAAAAAATGTTTTGCTCCTGCTGTCAGCAAAATTTACCAGCTAAACCAAGTAACATAGAAAAACATTTAAAAACTAGAAAGCACATTGAAAGAGAAGGATCAAAAATGACACATCAAGACTTTTATATGGATTTAACAAATTTCTATTATAATACAATAAATCTTTGACATTGCTATTAAATCTGCATGCTAGTGACAACTGTTGCATCTGTCAAAGCGTGGTAAAGGTTAATAACTATGTTGTGTATAATTTATAAAAACATCCTGTATGCCAATTTAGTTGCGTCATAATGATGTCATCGGCACCAAAGTTTCGCTGCCTGCATATAAGATGTTTCTTCAAACTTACGACTAGTGTCTCACTTTATGCACTTACAGAAGTTACCGGGTTTATACCCGATGATACAATACAACTTTAAATATATAACACTAAACTCTCTCATTGTTAATACCATGACCGGTGCAACGCGTGACGAATCGTCGGTAATTAAGGTAAATAAATAAATTTCGTGTTAACCCGTGTACGAATATTTTAAGAACATTAAACATGCCGGATTTACTAAGAAAGCTATACTTCTAAATAACATATCGTTCTGGATCTCAGATTACTACTACTGGCGCTCGGTAACGAATCAGCCACCTCTGTCAAGACACCGTCTTTTTGATCTCATATCTCCACCCCAAAAAGGAGAGTCACAATCAACGTCCGAGCTGGCTTACAATATTACTGCCTACCCTCATTTTATATATTAAACTACCCTTCATTTTACAAAATCATAACATAGGTATTAGTGTTAAAAGTAAATATCCAGTAAAATAAGAACATATGTCATTGACAACGCCCCGGTACATACAAGGCAGTACAGTGTTTAATAAGTTAAGTGGAGGATCGGAGAGAGCATTGAAGAGAATATGGGGGTGAGTTGTTGAAGTGGAGTTAATTAGGCATCTTCTGGGTGAGCTCGCTTCATCGTCGGCCTCATATTTGCCCCCTGGCTAGATGCTGGCCTGCATTTTTAATAAAAAAAATAAAAAATAAAGAGAACTGATATAGTGCAAAGTATCGGTGAAGTTATTAGCTGTGTCACGTACTAATAGTTGCGGACTCGGTGAACTTATTAGTGTCGCTCGATTGAGTCATTATTAATACGATTAGATGTACAGTCAAGTGTAAAAATATAGGTGCACACAACCAATCAAAAATATGTCCCATAGTACCTTAACGTAAGCGAAATAAGGCCTCGATACATAATTATGAGAGGATGAAATCGATACGTATTTTTGCACTTGACTGTACTCTTTTCTTTGAGTAAATAATTGCAAGTATTATGTTATACAACAATGTCAAATACGCGGGAACTCCGTAAACTTTAGCAGTGTATCTAAGTCGCTAAATAAATCGATAGTAGTGCTACAGAGGTGTTTTATCTCTATCCCGTACGCCTACGCTCGTAACAATATATTATTATCTATCAATTTAATATAATTGACAAATATTTTTGATGGTAATGTTCTATTAATATTTCCACCACCACCACCAGTACCACCACCGTATCAGCCCAAGGACGTCCACTGCTGGACATAGGCCTCCCCCAAATTCACGGGGACGGGGATTCAATTATTCTGTATTAATATTTCAATACAGAATAATTGTCTTGTAGGATAGCACAACCACCTTTTACCCTCGTATTCCTTCATTTTTAGGGTTCCGTCGCCAAAATGGCGAAAACGGAACCCACGCCAGTGGTTTTGGTTTGAACAAGAGAGGTTTAACGGTTTTTGATTTATCGCTGGTATTATAAATCTAAGATCTTAACATTGTCAATATTTAGAAACTTCTGGTTGTGCAATGAATTGGAGTGTTGCCCAGCGGCGCCCGCGTACCGCGTGCGGTATGCGAGGTTAAGCAATGTCGGGCGAGGTCAGTCCTTAAATGGGTGACCGCTTTGAGTTGTTACTAACTGAGCGCTCCCGTGCTTTGGAAGGCACGTTAAGCCGTTGATCCCGGTTGCTATCTATGATAGCAGTCGTTAAGCCAAGTTAGAGGCCTCCGGGCGGCTTGAGAACTTCTAACAGTCAAGTTACCCACTCACTTGACAAGCCTAATCCCAATAAGGTCTAGTTTCCCCCTCGGGTTGGAAGGTCAGATGGCAGTCGCTTCAGTAAAAACTAGTGCCTACGCCAACTCTTGGGATTAGGTAGCGGACCCCAGGCATCCTTCAGGATGCAACTGTACCGGGAATAACGCTAGGACGATGATGATGGTTGTGCAATGAATGTGTCAAGATTTACTTTAAATCGTTGGATCCCTGAAATGTCGAATTTATATAGCTAAGGGGGTACAGTTAGCATCAAAAGTAGCTTCGCATTTGAAAAGTTCAAAAGTCTTTATTATAAGGGAATAAGAGCGTATGACTCCTTCATATGCGTAGCTACTTCTGATGCTCACTGTACACACATACGAGTCTCGCAGGCGAGTTTCATTACGTTTCTGGTTGCCGTGCTATAATGAGTTCAATCGATTTGACAAATCGCGTAATGTAGTGGTAAATAAGGCTTAATAAGCCGCGGCATAAAGTGAACTCAGCCTAAGGGTGCCTTTCCATCAGAGATGTGCTTATGCTACGTTGCTACGGATGGGGTTGAATCCGTACAAAAAAAAAACTATTTTTGTTGCCCTGGATATCATCGCAAATTTTAACGTTTTCGAGTGCCCAAATTACGAATATATTCATGAAAGTTCTCAATGTGCTTCAGGGTCGATGGGATTGTCACATGATGAAAGATTACTGCTGGTCTTTGAAAAGAGATTATCCCCTGAAAAATTAGAAAAGAAAAGCTCATAAAAGGCGTTTTATGGAAATATAAAATATATTCTCGACATATTCCTCTTTAACTACTTCTATGTATGCTAATTTCTCAAAACATAACTGACATTATGAATATATATGTTATCTTGTTTCTCGTTTTTTGATTTTTGTAATGTAAAATGAACATAAAGATTTAAAAAAAAACAGCAAATCTTACAAAATCATTGATAGTTTCATGAATTGTGTGCATAAATAGACCCAAAAACACTTTCATATCTTGGGCAACAAAACCACTGTAGACCAGTGTATTCATTGGTCCACATGGCATCGCACTGGTTACACATCCGCGCAGCATAGCACATCTCTGGCGGAAATGCACCCTATTAGTTATGCATGACGGTCGCAGGCGCTGGGCAACGGCCCACTAGGCGGTCGCGTGAACGCGCTAGCGCTCGCCATGCTCGACACTGGTGCGGCAGATACGGCGCCCAGCGGCGGGCGTCCCACCGCGGACGGGCCGTCGCCGGGCGCGGGAGGGGAGCCGGCGCAGCGACCCGGCGCGACCGAGCAGCGGCAGCAGGCCGGCCCGCCCGCGCCCCCGCCGCAGGCCCCCGGCGGACAAGGCCAGTCGCAGGTATAGATAAATAGAACTTTATCCAGTACCCATACACATTATAATGACAATCAAGATGAAGAGCATGCAACTTAAGGACTAACAAAATAATAAATTGCGACAAATTATAAAGGTACATGTGAGCCTGTCGTGGCAGAGAATGGGCGTTGACTCAGGCAGGAGACCACATCGCTGATATTCTGCCACCTTGACATTCCCCCTACGTGTCACAGAGCACAATATATATACTGAGATAGAGATACCAGTGAAATACTCCATATAGATCGTAGCGCCGTTGTGTATTTAGTAAGAACTAACCGCACGAACGATGCGATGCATCTCTAGCAATAGGTATGCAAGTGCGATAGAGATAACACCCAGTGCCATTTTGTACAAACAAACTAACATTTCCATAGAAAAAATCGTACTTCGAGCTGAAAGGCCCTTGCTACGTGTGATCAAAACAAGGGTTGCTAAATCTATATAATCATGTCATGCTGAAGATATCTACATGCGACGGCACAAGTGTTGCTACGGGTATATCGATTTAATCATGTCATGCTGGATTGTTGTCATCTAGTGGCGCTAATAGGGCTGCAACAGCGATACTTACACGATACAAACATCCATTTTTTACCCCCCATGAAAGTACCCCAGTGGACGTCCTAGGGCTGATATGGTGGTGGTGGTAGCTAGCCTTCAATCGATGAAGAAGCATTTCAGTAGCACGTTTATTAATCACATCCAGTTTCGGCAGCCTATTCTAGCCACAATTGCGTTGAAATGAGGATCATTTTTCCAAATATTAAGTGCAGAGCTTTTTAATGATTATTGTCGAAATTATTCTTCAATACATAAAAAAACCCAAGATCAGAGTGCTAAATATTCTCACTGTAGTCGTTCCTTCATGACGAAGATCGTGATCATCCGACGTCTTTTTGGACACTACCTACGGTTTGCTTCTATTAGTGGCCATCCGCACCACGTCGTAGAACTTGCTGTTCTTTTAACTTAGTCGGGGCATCGCGTTGGAGATCTACGTCTCGTTTACCTTCGCTCTCTTATTGCAAAAACGGAACAATTGCAATCTGACCTATCCCTTGTGTTGTAGGCAGCGACTACGCAAGGCCTCACGCTCCCCGAGAGACGAAAACTCATTCAGCAACAGCTAGTATTGTTGCTACACGCACACAAGTGCCAGCGACGAATGTCGCAGTCCAACGGGGAGATATTGCAGTGCACGCTGCCGCACTGCAACACTATGAAGGGGGTGCTCAACCATGTGGTGACCTGTCAGGTGAGTAACTCCAAGTCAGTGGTTTGTAACGTTTTCAAATCATTATCCCCGTGACTAATAATAATTTAACCCCCAATTAAGACAACCTAACCTGTTCTATTCATAATTTTTGAGTACCGACCCTGTTAGCCCCAAACAATAGCTGGTTTAATCCCAGGCTCGGAACCGATGCACTAAGGCTTTCTGAAAATCTCAAGCGGATCAAGCCGCCCCGTGGGTAGCCAGTCCTGTCAAGCTGGTCTAGATTGACTCTTAACCTTTTGAGCCCCTGACGCCAAAGCCATAAAATAAAGATAAGCAAAATAATAATACCAAAACATAAAGGCTTCTAGGAGTGGAATTTCATAGTTTTTGAACGGACGTCTATTGACGTCATTGGCACGAATTTCCGATGGCGTGATTGATACAAGTTATCAAAACCTTCAAGCCCCGCTGTGCTACCGCGAACTTCGAAAATCGGACTTCGTGTCGTGCCATCCCTTTCACTCTCGTGTTATACTCTATATGACGGAAAGGGACGGTACGATACGAAGTTCGATTTTCGAAGTTCGCGTTAGCACCCCTGATCCCTCAGCTATATTGGCTGCCATTTTGAATTCCTAATTTCACTTCTTAATTCTAGAATTTCCATTTTGGATTTTGCTGCTGAATAAAGTCTTATTGTCAAAAACTAAATATGATTTGCCTTAGATACCAGATTCTTGTACCATTCCTGAATACCAGATCCATGTACTTTCTCAGCGTGCATCTTTATAGAAACTTTTTACAGCAGCATCTCCTTTCAATAACATAAGAGTAAAAAACTATAACGGTTCGCTTTCGCCATTTTGGCGACGGAACCCTAAAAACCATCGCATCATGTATGTCTCGTTCGCAGGCCGGCAGGAGTTGCGCAGTGCCACACTGCTCGTCGTCAACAGAGATCCTCAAGCACTGGCAACGTTGCAATAAGAACGACTGTTTCGTTTGCCTGCCGCTCAGACGGGTGAAGACTAGATTTTTTTTTTTAATTTAATAAAAAAAAAATTTACTTAATTTAACCAGTGTATACTTCATCGTAGTTCAAATACATTTTCATTGTATGTATATGTTATTTTATTTGATTCTTGAGCATTTTCTCTTGACACAGGATTTAAAATACAATAGGAAAATGTAATATGGCCGACGATCATGTAAATGTGTGGAAGGAGTCTACAATTTTTAAATGGTTGGCAACCGGTGTAACACCACAGTTGCAGGAGTCCATAGGCTTACCATCAGGCGGGCCAGTTCAGGAGCTTGTTTGCCACCGACGTGGTATAAAAAATAATGTCCCAGGATGTGTGGAATAAAAAAACCAGTTGAATGTTATATACACATTTTTCAATCATTTTCACGCCATACAGTAAATTCGCTAAAACTAAAAAAAATAAGCTCTAAAAGAACGCATAATAGCTATTCTAGATTTTACACAGAGTATACATTTATATATGAAATCACTTAGAATGAGGAACATAACAACATTACGCTCTTATACACTCGCCGTTACATGAAACTGCTCGTCGCGAGTCCTAGCTCTGCGTTGAGATCGGGCGCCGAGAGACGCAGTTACGGGTTGAAGTGAGACATAATTGAATATCAAGCGAAAAGAACTTTCAGTTCAAATCGGCGTCCACTAGTGACGGGACTTCTGGATTGTTATAAAGAGTTTTCTCTCTCGGCACCGACACCCGCTAAAGCTTAGCGCATACTCAATTCTCAATACCTGCAATACAATCTTTAATAGTTTTTTTTACAATATACAGCGCGGATAAGCTTCTCTATCAAGATCAATCGGAAACTGTCAAGTCTGAGTACCAGATAGCTTTCGAACTTGGATTGAATCTTGTCACAACAACACGACATAGTTCAAAACATATTTTTTCAAACTTTTTACTGTTGAAAACGATATTTGAGGCGCATTCATCCTATCCATTGTTACGACACGAAAACAAATTTAAAAACAGCGATACTGGTTCAAGTGATATAATAACGTTAAACTTCCAACATATTGAGATTGACAACTTTTTGGAAAACTAGATTTCTATGATGTAAAATCAAAACGATATTATAAAGTTATTTTTATATCGTTATGCGAAATATTGATTTTAATATCAGCGAAATTTCACAACACTTTCTGAATCATTTGCGATATCGCTGTTATTGATAACGTTTTAAGGCAGGGGAGTAATCGAATAGTTGTTATTGTGACAAAAATCAAAGAGGTTCTAATTAATTGTATCCATTAATTGTTGATTGTTGTTGTATTGTGTGTATTGTTACCAGTATACTACCTAAACAGGCAAATACAATCATGCGATATGATTTCGCAGAAATACTGTGGTATATATTTATAGAGGATATGGCGTGTTTTTTGCAGCGGCAGCGACACAATGCTACACAGATTGTCACTACGGGCGGAGAACGGAAGGGGTCGAATAATGTCGCCCGCTAAAAAGCTCATATAAACTTGACGTTCGTTCAGAAATGAATATACAATCAATTTTGTGCTTATGACTCTGAATATAACAATTTCTTATAAATACTGGACATGTGTTGTGCTGATAGGCGTATATATACTTGTATAGTTACGTACGGCGATAACTAATATTGCGTGCAACTGGCGAAACTTACTGAAGGCTTTCGTCGACATTTTTCACAGTTCAAATATTGTCAATTTATAAAAGCTTGCCAGACACTGACATTGAACAAATTCCATAGGGCGTGTAGGTGTAATATTAAAATTCATACAAATATTTTATCATTGATACTACGAATAATGTAGTAATTTCGTTTTGTGTTCCTAGCTGAATTGCTGATGTTTCTTTTGCACTACAATTGCTGGAAAGAGACTATTATTATAAAGTAGCGCTCAATTAGGGGTCAGAAAAAGTACGACAGTGTCTGGCAACACATAATTCATCCCACATTTAAAAAAGAATACTTTTATTTAGCGCTCTACGCCTAAACTAACATATTTTCATTAATAGACATCGAAACGCGACTACAGAGGCCGCGGGTGAGGCGTAACATACCGAGACTCTTATCTTTATACATTAAAAGAGTCAGCAACGCGCATGCGATACGCCTGAAGTTCCAAGCGTCATTAGACTATAGTTAACGCTTACCATCGGGCAATTTGTTTGCAAAACAAGTAAAAACCCGGATCCCACTGTTTAAAACGTACCTAAAAATCTCGGTGCAATACACCCACAAGCAGCCTTTAAGTAATTCAAAAATAACCTAACTTCATGACTTCCGTATAGTTACTTCTCGACGTGTAGCGCAAAAACATACCAATCTACATAAGTCAATTTAATGTCAAAATCAATTGCAATATTTTCGCTTCAACGTCCTGACGTGGCACAGATTAGATTACATAGAGTCGCGTGGGGATGAGGGCCGGGCGGGGATCGCGAGCGCGGCGAGGGCTCAGTCGTTGGGCGCGAACAGCTTGGCCTGCAGCTCTTCCAGGGGCAGGACTTGCTCCGCGCCGAGATCTGGCTGTTGCTCGGTCTTGGATTGCTCCCGTAATTCTGGTAAACGGAGAAAACGAAAACTCATAATACGATAGATAATGAGGTGAGTAGGACTAAAAGTGTATATTAAAGTAATTATTAAATTATAAGGGCTGTTCACTGAAAATTGAACAGTTTTATTTTTTCTCAAAATGCTGTTTTAATTGAGAGCGAAACTACGTTTGTATGGAGACCCGAGCTTCCTGCGGACTCTTAACGACATTTTATCATAATGTGTAATTGTCTATCCAGTATAATATTTAAGTCGCATCTTTTCTAAGTAGGATTCTATATAAATCAGTAATAAGGATATTTTTAGGAGAATCAGGGTCATCGACATGGCTCAGCGAGTGGCATGACTCAAGCGGCAGTGGGCGGGGCACATTGCTCGTAGAACCGACGGGCTTTGGGGCGGAAAGGTTCTTGAGTGGTGACCACGTACCAGAAGACCCCCAACAAGGTGGACCGACGATCTGGTCAAGGTCGCGGGAAGCCGTTGGATGAGGGCGGCGCAAGACCGGCCGTTGTAGAGATCCTTGGAGGAGGCCTCTGTCCAGTAGTGGTCTTCCGGCTGATATGATGATATGATAGTGAGGATTCTATAGGCGTGGGATGCGGTAAACCGATGGCAGGTTCCAACAATGAGTATACTGACCGTGCCAGTGCTGCAGTAGCTGAGAGTAGTGGTCGGCGCGATCGTGACGTTTGAGCTGCGTGAACACGTGCACCAGCCCGCGGTAGTCGTACTCCAGCCCCGAGTAGCGAGACCCGAACAGCTTTAGACCTGGAAACGATATACCGTTCATAACATTTACAAATTTACTGCCATATGATCTCCACATTATGCCTACAAACTGGCGTGCAAATTTATATTTTATTACATTCATCCTCCTAGCGTTATTCCCAGTACAGTAGCATCCTGAATGCCTGGGGCCCGCTACCTATTCCCAAGAATTGGCGTAGACACTAGTTTTTACGGAAGCGACTGCCATCTAACTTTTCATTTAATGAAACGTCAAAAACGCTCTGTTAGTATGAAGTTTGTAGGGAAATAGCAACAAGTGACGTCACGCCTTTTCTATGATCAAATCCATCCTCCTAGCGTTATTCCTAGTATAGTTGCATCCTGAAGGATGCCTGGAGTCCGCTACCTAATCCCAAGAATTAGCGTAGGCACCATTTTTTACGGAAGCGACTGCCATCTGACCTTCCAACCCGAGGGGGAAACCAGACCTTATTGGGATAAGGCATGTCAAGTGAGTGGGCAACTTGACTGTTAGAAGTTCTCAAGCCGCCCGGAGGCCTCTAACTTGGCTTAACGACTACTATCAAAGACAGCAACCGGGATCAACGGCTTAACGTGCCTTCCAAAGCACGGGAGCGCTCAGTTAGTAACCACTCAAAGCGGTCACCCATCCAAGGACTGACCTCGCCCGACATTGCTTAACCTCGCATACCGCACGCAGTACGCGGGTGCCACTGGGCCACGAGCGCTCGCTTACATTATTATTATTAATTTCATCACATAAGTTATTGTTATTAAACATTTAACTATCAAAGAACTCATGTAATAAAACTATAAAAACATTTCTCACTTAACCATTGTATCACCAGTTTTTTAAATACCTTTAAATTCTTATCTTTAAACACATCCGGTAGTTTATTATAGATATTAATACACATGACAGGTGTTTTTGGAAGTCAAAGCCAGCTTTACAGCTGGTTTATATAGTCTGTATTTATATCGAGGTCTAACTTTACGAGAGTACATGTTTTGTGTGACACCGTGAAGACCTCCAATATATATATAGGCAAGGAATTGTCATGATATTATAATTTATGAAGTATGGACGACACGATCCTTTCCGGCTAATTTGAAAAATTGCTCGAATGCAAATTTTGTGAAATAAAAAGTTGATCCATTATTGTACAGTTACTCCATATTACTATCCCGTATCTTATCGTAGAGCTGACGTAACCGTGATATGCCATTGAAGCAGGGTGTGCTACTCTGCAGCGGCGCCACCATAATGAATATCAACACCATGTACCTATAACGTTTATGGCTGGACCTGTTCTAGGGATCGAAACAATGAGCATTGAAAGCGGCGCCACTTAGTACTCATAGATAGAAATGTTATTAGCTATTTTATTCTAATATACGTCGTACCTATTGAAAAAAAACTTTTTTTCATTCATTAGTGATTTAATTTACTTTTTTCTTTCCGCGTTCCGCCTAAACGGTATGAGCTGTAAGAGAGGCGCACGGGTGAGCGAGAAGAAGATAGAAATTGTTCCCGTGCTCCCGCGGGCCGCGGCTCGCTCCGGCTCTTCTACAGTTCACACCGTTTAGACGGAACGCAGAAAGAAAAAAGTAAGTAAAATCACTAGTGAATGAAAAAATGTATTACAGTACATATGGTGCTACATTACCGTACGAATGCGATAATCAGTAGATTACGTGCATATGTCGAAACTTTAAAGAGCCATATGTACTGTAAAACGTTGTACGATACACGTGCGAACAGGTAATTCGCAACTAGTGTCGATTTAAAACACTTCCTTCGGTTGTGTTTCAATTTATCACCACTCGTTGCGAATTTCGCACATTTGCACTTGTATCGTAATGTACTATTTTCAATAGAGATACATCATAAACGGCATTATTTATTTATTTTATGGAGATAACACAGAAACAATCATACAAAGTGAATACAGTGGCAAATAATATAGTAGACAATAGATACAGATGTTTCCTTGGATATATCTCACTAAGAACATATAGTATATTCACATTCAAATGCGCGAAGCGATAATCTTTGCGTAAGCTAAGTTACATAATAATTGTAGCTGAACTGTTATAATAATATGAATAAGAAACGAACAGGCTAAGCTTTAGATTACTAGGGCGACATTAAGATACAGAACTATAGATACATTTTAGTGACAACAGACTTAAACAGGGAGTGGGAGTGCGAGAATAGATCGACTTCGTTTAAAAATGTATTGTGGTGACTACATATTCTGTACAAAGGAGCACGCTTTCCAGCATTCGTCCTTATTTTGGGAAGAACAAAAAGGTTTTTGCTTCTAGTTGGTTTACGTGGCGCACGGAACTGTATTCTCGCTAAAAGTTGTGGGCAGTTGATGTCGCTTAAACAAATCTTACGTAGCATGACGGCATCAGCGATTGAACGTCTGTCCTGCAATGACAGTTGGCTGTAGAGGGTTAAAAGCTGATCATAAGAACAACGGGGTGACCGCATCTTGTAATTTAAGTAGCGTTGTATTAGTACATCAATTTACATAAGAGAACAGTAGCTAATATCATTTCTATCTATGAGTACTAAGTGGCGCCGCTGCAGAGTATGCTCCCCAGCGGCGTCACTTTCAATGCCCATTGTTTCGATTCCTAGAACAGGTACAGCCATGAACGTTTCAGGTACATCATTTCAACATACAATTCATTGATATCCATTATGGTGGCGCCGCTGCAGAGTAGCACACGGAGCTGAGGGCCTACTCCGAACTTCGAAAATCGAACTTCGTATCGTGCCGTCTCTTTCCGTCATATAGTGTATAACACGAGAGTGAAAGGGACGGCACGACACGAAGTTCGATTTTCGAAGTTCGTAGTAGGCCCTCAGGTTGTGAAGAAACAGGTGTGTACTGACTGATGGCGATGGAGCGCAGGTAGAGCGCCTCGGCGGCGCGGTGCTGCTGCATGTGGTAGTTGTAGAGCGACGCGAGGTGGCCGATGCTCAGCCCCACCTCGTAGTCCTCGGCGCCCAGCAGCTCCTCCTTGATGGCGATGGCCTTCAGGTGCATCGTTTCTGCGTCCTGGAATAACGGAACACGTTTACATTATTTTTTAGACTCCCGTAGTAGACAGGGAACCCTTATAATTTCGCCGTATCGGTCCTTCTGTCGGCGTGGTAGCTCAGCAACCGTAGCCACAAACCACGCCAGCAAAATAAAAAAGTTTTTGGTATACCTTCCCACACGAAAAGTGGAGATACAATTTTGTTTCTTGCAAACCCCATCGTGTGTGGTATCGTTGGATAGATAGGAGTTGTAATTAACCATTTTATTTTAAGAATCCGTTTACGTGATATACAACTTTGAAGTACATAAATTTGTTGGAAGTGTGTCCCCCCCACTTTACCAGCTAAACGGTAGCCACTGGGTACGTGAAAAAATTCATGGTAGTAGTAGGTACATATATGTATATTATGAATGTCATTTTTAGTTAACGAGTAACAGCGGAACTTAAGATGTGACTTAGAGTTACGGTAATCCTGCCTAGTAAAGACCCGGGTATGTCCTAAAACTACGACCGTGGGATGAACAGCAGCATTCCTACAGTGCAGTGGAGATACCGCGATCGCCAACTCGCATGCCAAGCGTGGTGATTATGACATTTATTCCCTATGAAATTGGGGGAGGCCTATGTCTAGCAGTGGACGCCGTTCGGGCTGATATGGTGGTGGTAGATTAATAAATCTATAATATAACCTATACTGCTCCGCGTATTGCGCTGTAGTGATTGAACGCAAAGAAGTCGCGAGTGCTGACCTGGAACTTGTGCATGCTCTGGTAGAGGCGGCCGAGGTTGCCGTAGTGCTTGGCGGTCTGCACGTTCTTCTCGCCGAACGCCATCATGGACAGCGCCAGCGCCGCCTTGTGCAGCGCCTCCGACTCCTCCAGCAGCGACGGCTCTGTCACACAAACAATTTACGCATTAGTTGAACTGTTGGACGGTTAAAAATAGAGTGGTTCTCGACTAAGCGTAGCGTGCTTTTCGTATTTTACAGTACATATAGTGCTACTTTACCGCACGAGTGCGGTAATCAGCAGATTACGTGCATATGTCGAAACTTTAAAGAGCCATATGTACTGTAAAACGTTGTACGATACACGTGCGAATAGGTAATTCTCAACTCGTGTCGATTTAAAACACTCCCTTCGGTCGTGTTTCAATTTATCACCACTCGTTGCGAATTTCCTGTTATCTGCACTTGTATCGTAATGTACTATTCTTCTCATACCGATACTTAATACACTCGCGGTCAAAAATTTCGGATCATCCTGAAATTAATAACCGCAATATGTTTTTTTTATAGTTACATAATATACTATTATCAACAACCACCCAACCCAATTATATAAGTAATTTTCGGGATCCTACCATAAAAATATCAATATTCAAAAATGACGTTTTTAGCGATAACTCATTCCGTTAACGTTGTTTTTTTCATGGACTTTTACGAGCCCGATTTAAACCTGGTAACGATATTTTTTAACTGTTATTTTTGCAGTTTAAGGCTGGGTTGCACCGACTTACGATCACAGACTGATCAACGTTAAATATGGCGCCTTGTCAAAGAAACTTGTCAAACTTTCCATACATTGAAATTTTAACGAACACAGCTTACGATTACCGACGGTTTGGTGCAACCCAGCCTAAATGTAAAATTTAGGAATATATGACGGTATATTTGTAAATAAACCAAATTTTATTTTTATTTATTTTACCGACCCGTATTCTTTGTACGCGAGTGTATATTTACCCCCTTATTCATAAACGTTCATAAAGCCTCTATTAGTTAACAAGCCGCTAAAGTTGGTTTGTACTTATCTGTCACTTTGACGTCTTTGACATGTATGTTTGTGAGAAAGGGACAAAACAACTTTTAGTTAACAGACGTTTGTTAAGTTTTATGAATAAGGGGGTTAATGTTTGGTATAGATGCTGTGTGTAGTTTTGGAATCAAGCCGAGCAGGGTTCCTGAGAACATGTATTTCTTGCTCTATCGTCTGCCTCAATAATTTAATTATATTAAACGATTTGTAAACACACAAAAGCTAGTTAATTATAATATTCAGAAAGATTGGAAGACACGTCGTATGACAGTAAATTTCGTAATAAAATGTTTCTCAATATTCAATCCACGAGGACAACGTCACATTCTTTATCGCATTTAGTAGTGAGATTCCTACGATGTTGTTCCGGATTCGAGAGTAGATTCGTGAGACATGAGGCTAGGAGAATAATGATAAGGGCCTATTAACAAACGGACGACACTAGCATGCGAGTTTAAATACATCGTGCGGTTTGATAGATCGATCGAACTTCATTCATCATCCTCCTAGCGTTATTCCCAGTACAGTTGCATCCTGAAGAATGCCTGGGGTCCGCTACCTAATCCCAAGAATTGGCGTAGGCACTAGCTTTTACGGAAGCGACTGCCATCTGACCTTCCAACCCGAGGGGAAATTAGACCTTATTGGGATTAGGCTTGTCAAGTGAGTGGGCAGCTTGACTGTTAGAAGTTCTCAAGCCGCCCGGAGGCCTCTAACTTGGCTTAACGACTGCTATCATAGACAGCAACCGGGATCAACGGCTTAACGTGCCTTCCAAAGCACGGGAGCGCTCAGTTAGTAACCACTCAAAGCGGTCACCCATCCAAGGACTGACCTCGCCCGACATTGCTTAACCTCACATACCGCCCGCGGGAGGCGGGCGCCGCTGGGCCACGAGCGCTCCGCGATCGAACTTCATTATAGCACGGTAACCCGCAATGTAATCGCGCGCGAGTCTCGCTCGGCTGACGGCACGCAACGCACCGTTGTGTCCCTGCAGGTCGTGGTGCGGCGCCGGCGTGTCGAGCGCGATCTCCTCCAGGATGAGCGCCTTCACGCGCTTGGCCGACGCCAGCAGCAGGTGGTCCGTCGGCACCAGCGTCTGCGAACCAACAAACAAACAACTTCACATTTTACGACATCTACAGTTTAATACTGATCAGAGGCGTTAGGCTGGCCTTCCACAGGCCGAATTCATATCATTAATTCAGAGTGCACAGAATTGCATACATATCAACTATTATCCACACACATTATGGTTTTGCCATTTCAGAATGATACTGTCATGCGTTAGGAAAATTCAGATTATGAATTCCAAACGCACCTCTTTCTATACAATTAGCACGGCCGAGCAAACACATACTGGATTCAGATTAGGGAATCTATCATTTGATATTGCAGACTTGTGGCGTATTGACATGTTACGACTTGTTGTTTGAACGCTAAATAAGTGATCGACCGGAATTTTCAAGACGTGTGAGGCAAGGCTCCGGAATTCAGACTATTAATTCAGATTCCGAATCAGACTATGTAAGGGTGGTATTCCACTCGTCCAATATCTTTGTCTAATCTTTGATCAAATTTCTTTGATAGAGGCCCATTCCACTCATCCCAATATCTTTGTTCAAGTTGGTTTTTTTCATGCGTAGCCATATTGATTTACCTGTCATCAGAATTTTTGATCAAATGTCGGGGTCCCATCCAAATTGGATCAAATCATCCAATTTTTTTGATCAAATGTATATTGGACAAAGATATTGGATGAGTGGAATACCTCCCTTAGGCCAGCTTTAAGAGGGCGCAGTACGCTCGGTCTGGCTCGGTTCTCCATACAAACGTATTTAAGCTCTCATTTTAAAACGCCATGCTAGAATAACATGAAATTTTGTATACACAATGGGCTCCGGCATATCTAGGTCGGACCATAGTTTCTGTTGCTAGAAATTGTAAAAGAAAAAAAATACAGCGGCTTTATGAGTTTTTTACGGCTTGTATGAAAACCTTAATAATCGCTGTATTTTTTCTCCATTATAATTTCAAGCAACAGAAACCATGGTCCGACCTAGATGTGCCGGATCTCATTGTGTATACAAAGTTTCATGTTATTCTAGCCTGGCGTTTTAAAATGAGAGCATAAATACGTTTGTATGGAGAACCGAAGGTACTGCGAAGTCTTAAGCGAGGGCGACGTGGGCCACCGCCTCCAGCCTCGTGGTCCCGGGAGCCTCGCGCCCCGGAGGCTTTGACACTGGTTAAAAACCGTGAACGCGCTGAAAAATTCTGAAGCAGGCTCCCCCGCAAAATTATCTTGCCCACAAAAATAAATTGGTCTTTCCCCGCCACTTAATCTGACATCAGGGTGAGCAGCAAAAAATTTGTACATAGTTAAGAACTTAATTATGCCTTGATTTTAATTTATTCCATTGTGTGATGAAAATTTGTCATACAAGTCGTAACAAATGGAATCAGTTAAAATGTTATAATTAAGTCTTAAAACTACGTAATTTTTTTGCATATCACCCATTATTTTATCCAGTAACGCTAAAGACAAACAGTCAAGTTTATTATAGGAACTGCTCCTAACCAGGCAGTCAATTGTTCACAACGATAGTTTACACCAGCAGTTTCAACCCGTACAGAAATAGAAAAACTTTATTTAGACAACATGCTAAAATTAGAATGAGACAGATTAAAATGACTTATTACTAAAACATAACGTCCATAAGCTCGAGAGGTTGACAACATTAGCAAAATCGCGGGTTCCTGGATAAGACTAGCTCAAGACCGGGACGAGTGGCCTACTCAAAGAGAGACCGAGTCGATTACGGGCTGAAAGTGATGATAATTCCTCTAAGCCTTGTTTGATATGGTTATCTAAAGCATCAACCATAAATGTAAACTAGATTTAGGTGAATGTAAGATCACCTATTGGTGATTCTTAATAAATAAAAAAATATAAAAAGGCTGAACTGTACTCACCTCAATGATCCGTATAGCTCGCTCGGCGTGGTCGCGCGCCTTGTAGAAGCGACCAGAAGAGTACTCCAGCACGTATAACGCATACGCTAAGTCCTCTTGCGCCGTGGCCACGTGGAGGCTGCTGCGGCCAAAAACGCGCCGGAGCGTCGCTAGGGCCTCCTGCAAATAAACAATATTGTATTTGGCTTTTGTCGTAAATAAATCGTGTACGATCGCGCCCCTTAAATTGGGATCCATTTCGCAAAAAAATATATTTGCATACAATTTGACAGGACTGTCATACTGTCAACCTTAAGGGGGTTCCAAATTAAAGTTTTTGCCTGTATAACAACGCCCTGTTTGCCATATCACGACATTTTTGTTGACATTGTGCTATTTTTTTTTAATAAATAAATAAATATTTGGGGGACAATTTTTTACACAAATCGAACTAGTCCCATAGTAAGCTCAATAAGGCTTGTGTTATGGGTACTGGACAAAGATATATACTTAAATACATAGAAAACATCCAAGTCTCAGGAACAAATGTCTTTACTCACCACAGAAACAAATGCCCTTATCGGGATTCGAACCCGGGACCTCTAGCTTCGGAGGCAGTGACACTACCAATACCAACTAGGCTAAACAGGCCGACAATTTTTTATTACTGTTTTCCTTGTTTTGACGATCATGATGACAATTCTTATAATTTTTACATGTACGCAAATTCATACTGTAATTTTTTATCATGAAATAAATAATTTAATCAAATCAAATAGAATTGTCAACAACTCATCACATCATACTACGCACCGAAGTTTAAAGCGCTGTTATGCTCCTAGCGTATCCTAACTTTGTGTTTAATGTAATATGGCTTTCGAGAGTTCCGAGTTACGTGATCAGTACATTCATAGGAAACAAGTCTGGTTGAGCGAAGTTTGAGTATGTAGTGTTTAAAAGTCTCCTCCTCAGCGCCAATCGTAACATTCGTGACCGTATACCGCCAGCTACTTTCGCTACGTCGTGTGTCCAACGATCTGCTTCTACTTCCGGGCTAGGTTAGTACGTAACTCTATAATAGGGTGCCGGTGTACCAGAAACTCCCCTAACTTACCTGAAATGTTGGGAACTCTTTTTTGAAAAGTCTAATACTCTAATTCGTCTACTGCATATCTCGATTTCCGCGTAAGCAAATCTTTACTTGGGTCCATCAACATATTTTCTGTTGTTATTCAGTCCCGTTAATCCCAAAGAAAATAACGATTTAAAAATACTTTATAATGTACTTCTAACATACTAAGAAGACGGTTTAAGAAAAATGTTGTTGAAAATGTCAATTAGATTTGCACTCCGGGGATGCTGCTGCCCATCCCACGGTGGTCTTGGTCGTAGTAGGACACCCTGGTCTAAGGGGAAATACAAGGAGTCCAAACGACGGATAATAGAATAAAGCCAAGCGTAACGCGCGCGCGCGTGTGTGTAAGCATTACTTACACATGTACAAGACTCTTATGAGATTTTCACTACATTGCGCGGTTTGACAGAACAATTGAACTCATTACACCACGGTAACCCGCAATGTAATAAAACTCGCCCGCGACAATACAATACAATATACAAAATTCTTTATTGCCATAAATCACATTGTTTATTAATGATATAAGGAATGAAGCCGCCTGGTAAGCAAACAATGCCTGCATTGGGAGGACCCGGTCTTTAATAGGTATTAACAATTAATGAATAATTTTAATTTTAATTAGTGTTAAATATATTGTGTATATTTAACATTATTGTTGTATAGGGTAAGTAAATCAATAAGATTATACGGTGTTTGGCTATTGGTTCTCGTATCATATATTATTTATAAAAATGTTTTATTATAACTATATACCATGTAATGAAATTATTACCATTTTTTGGAATTATTGTAACGAGATGCCATATAATGTAATGCACCTATTGCCTTCTTTATAATTATTTACTGTAAAATATTTTTGATGACTGTACCGACATACCATGTAATGCTCATATTACTTTATGGTGAATAAATTGAAATTGAAATTCAACTAATATTTTTTTAAACTAGAAAAAAATATAGGAGATTGTGTCACTGTGTGTGTGTGAGTGAGTATGAGTGTGTTCGCGCGTGTGTGGGTGGACGTTGTACCAAGATGACTCACCTCGTATACCGCGACGCTGTGTGGTATAGAGTCTATGTTGAGCAGATAGAAGCCGTAGTCCAGTAAGGCAGCGGCGTACCGCGGGTGTTTCGGGCCGAAGGCCTGCCTCGCGAGAGCCACGGCCTGGCGCACGAGCAGCCCCGCCTGGCCGAAGCGACGCTTCACTACGCACGCCTTGCCGCAAGCCCGGAGCACCTCGATTGTAATCCTACAAGTAACACATTGCTGATCAGGGGATGTTTAATAAATATTGGGGGACAATCTTACACAAATCGACCTAGTCCCAAACTAAGCAAAGCTTGTACTATGGGTACTAGGCGACGATATACATACTTATATAGATAAATACATACTTAAATACATAGAGAACATCCAAGACCCAAGCACAAAATCCGTGCTAAATGCACAAATAATGCCCTGGCCGGGATTCGAAGCCGGGACCTCTAGCTCCAGAGGCAGTGTCACTACCAACTAGACTAAACAGATCGTCAAAAGTCGTTAAAAGAGGATATTTGCATATAACAAATAAATAAGTAAGTAAACCGTTTTCAAATAGAAAGTAACGTTGTACAGAATTCAATGCTTTTGAACAAACAACGTATTAATGCTTAGAGTACGTTGTAGGTATATAAATCTACACACCATTAAAAATATACGATAACATTTAGCCATTAATTTAGAGTTCTATCTAAAAATAAACCAGTCCAGACTGGTTATAGAGTCAATAAAACTAGCTAAAATGAGTTGATAAACATACAAATGGCCTGTACCTTAACAAAGGTTCAATAGCCTAGAAGCAAGCGAAAACATCGTAGTCTATACGAATATCACGAGTAGAGGACAGTCACCCTCAAAGATTTATTTATTTATTGACACTAGAAATTTACACAGCATCTGTAGTTTGCATCAAGGCGCTGGGATATTCAGTTATAGTTCATCATCATCATATCAGCCTAAGGGCGTCCACTGCTGGACATACGCCTCCCCCAAAGACTTCCACAATGACTGGTCTTGCGCCACCCGCATCCAGCGGATCCGCGACCTTTATTACCAGGTCGTCAGTCCACCGTGTGAGGGGCTACCTACGCTACGCCTTCCGGTACGTGGTTGCCACTTGAGAACCTTTCTACCCCAACGGCCATCGGTTCTACGTGCAGTGTGCCCCGCCCATTGTCACTTAAGTTTAGCGATTCGGAGGCTATGTCGGTTACTTTGGTTCTACTGTGGATGGCCTTTCAGTTTTAGTTGTTATTCATAATAACAATAAAATACACATTATTTAATGGTACTATCGACAATCCATCATCTCACAATACTTCAAATATTCACGACAGATTTCTATAGGCCAGCAAACACGTCACAATCAGAAGATGGCCGGTAATTAAATTTAAAAATATTGATGTCGGCCATGTACCTAAAAGGTGTACATCGAATCAATGTGTTCGTTAGCCTACCCACTAAAGCAGTGTGCCCAGTCGTAGTGCAAGAATAAATGTCAAACTCCTTGAACAGCTATGTTACGAGTAATACCTACTGCGCCCAATCATCGGTCACTCGCATCTCAGCAGAGTTAGGGTGCCTTTCCACCAGAGATGTGCGATACAGCTATGCTACGAGGATGTGATGAGGATATCTATCATCACGTTATCTTCATGTTATCTTTTTTGTTTATTTTAGCATGTAAGCGATTTGGTGTCCATACTGTAAGCTTGCATTGTATTATTGTAAATAAATAAATAAATCTAAGAAAACAAGTCTTCACCAGTGCTATGCTATGTAGACCAATTAATATGACTGGTGAATTTAAACGCATCCACGGTAACGTAGCATAGCACATCTCTGGTAGCAAGGCACCCTTACTTGGGATTGGGACAGTATTTCGCAAGAGCATGATACTATGGGTTATCAGTGCCTCTAGTATATATTTACCACCAAAGGCCACCAGAGGCGCTGTTCGCGTTGCCGAACACATTAAGACTAAACGCAAACGCGTTTGTTAGTGTTTATGTTTCGATAAAATATATACTAGAGGCACTGATCACTCCCACTCTTGATCTGACTCGCGTGAGGCATGCGCTCGTTATAAGTACTCACTTGGGCGGTGTGTCGGGCCGCAACAGACGCAAGGCCCGCATGGCCCACGCGTGGGCCGCGCTGTAGTCGCAGCGCACGAAGAAGAGCGCGCTGAACTCCTTGAACAGGCGCGCCAGCAGCGCGCTCAGCGCCCACGCCTGCGCCTGCGCCGCCTCGCCCGCGCCCGTCAGCCCCGGCACCTGCGACAGGATGTCGCACGAGTCCAGTCTGGGAAACGGGAGGCTGGAGATTAGTGGAGATAATCATCAACATCATATCAGCAGAAGGACGTCCACTGCTGGACGTAGACCTCCCCCAAACAGTGCCATAATGACCGATCCTGCGCCACCCACATCCAGCGGCCTCCTGCGACCTACCGGTAGGCCTCCCATAAAGTGGACTGCTGACCTGGTAAAGGTCGCTAGAGATAATTTGGGATTAAAATGTAAAGGAGTAATTTTCGAGGCGCTCGTTTTAGTTTTAACCTTTTCAATGCTCTGTCCGATGCAAACGTTGTCACTTAACGCGAAGTTGAACCCCATAGAAATGCATGTAGGTTAATATCGCGCTGCACACCGTGACGGGTATATCCGTCGTTGGCGTTGAATTAATGGTGCGAATTTATCAGTCATTGGCGTTAAATTTTTGGCTTGTTAACTGGCAGTGTAACAGAATGCCGTAAGAAGCCAATTTAAAACTACGAACACTTCCATTGAAATAGATAGGATCCGTAACGCTGATAAGTTCATACTCGTACGAGGCAGCTTCAAGGCAGCAATCGAGGATGAAATCACTAAAAACCGCCTTCGCACTCCAAATAAGTAATAAGTGGGAACAGGAGAAGATGATGAAAAATAAATCGTACCTGCGGCTGCTGCCGCTGAGAAACGGCAGGAGGCGGCTTGTGTGGACCTTATCGTGACGTATTCAAGGTCGATAATTGCGAACTTGCGGGTCGACCTCTCCTAGTCGCTCCACAAACCTACAGTCTAAAAGTTCGTACCTGCGGCTGCACTCTTCGGAGACGTGTCTTGGCGTGTCAGCGCGCGCGGTCTGCGCGGGCGCGTCATCGGCGAGACTCAGCAGTTCCAGCGCGAGGGCGTACGTCTCCGCCGCCGCTGGGAAGCAGCAGTAGGCGGATTGTGTGTTTAACAGTCTGTAAAGATCATTATAAATTAGTGCTTAATCTTTTCTAGACAAATATTTATAGTTTTGTCGTTTTTACATGTAGGATTACGATCCCCACCGGCTGGACTGCGCCAGACCATGTCTTCATCTTTATTACTAAATTGTAAGTCCCCACGTAAATACTAGAGACATGCTCTACATTTTTGCTTGAAAGCCGAAGTATGTACATAAGTGTAGAATAGTACAATTACTAAAAGTTTAAACTTTAATGTTAAACTCGAGCACTATCTAAGTCGCCATACTTTTTGCTCCAAATAGAGCATGTCTATCATACATGTGTAGCCGCTACATCAAGAATGTCAGTAGTACATATTGGAAAGTAGGGAATTGAGCAAAAACATCGGGCATTCATAATTTTAGACGCAACGTTGAGAATTACAGATAGACTTGGTCGAAGTCAACATACTCTACATCATGTCTCTTCTCTACGTCGGGTCCGGTAATCAGACAATTTTTAAACAGGTGTATAAGGAGTAAATTTTACCCGAATTTCGAGTAATTGCGGATGAATGATTTGAGGAAATCTTAAAAGGCGACATACTTGTTTATAACGCCGATTACGATCGTTCTAAATAAATATGCAAGAGAGGTCAATAGCATCGAGACATATCAAAACACGTGATTTTTGCCTCGTTTAAGATGGTTATCAAACAAATTGGAGTAAGTCGACCGGAAATCGCACATCCATAATTGATATAATGATCTCGTTTGGTATCAACAGCATCATAGGTGATTGACCATTTGAAAAACTTATATCAAGATTTAGCAATGGACATCAATTAATAACGCATTTTGACACGCATACGAAATGCGATTCAAAAGGGTTGTGCGATGTTGTTAACACTTTAAAATTGGTAGCCGTTCCTTAATAACCAATCCAGGTTAGACATAAAGCTAACCTATCCTTATTATTATTATGAAAAATTATAGGTAGCGACGAGTATCTATTTATACTGGACATAAGTTTTCTTCGTCTTCGTTAGATACTTTCGCAATAAGTAGTGTGAACTCGATATTAGTCGGCCGGATAGTTTTAAAAACAGTGTAAACAGTTAGGGAAACTACACAATATAATAATTAGCAGTCTCATTTTGCATTGCTTAGTCAAAGAACCTTCTACACGGAAGATACATTTCATATTTTAATGACAGCGCCGTTTCGCGCGATCGCGACTGGCAGCAACCGTTGACGCTGCCAATTAAATATGAAATCTAACTCCTATATAGAAGGTGTAATTTCCTGGCGCTTGTACCAATGATACCAAACTTCTTGCCCCCAAATCGTGCCCGTAGGGCCTTGTCCTTAGTACTACATTCGCTTCAAGTTGGCAATTTCTTCCCGTCCCGGTACCCATACCACTGGCGTCGCCAAGGTCTTTTGTACGTTAAGATTTTTTATTGTGCAATAAAGATTATACCTAGGACAGTCAAGGACACCAATATGTATACATTTTTTCACCTTATTCCATTGAAATAAGGTCCAAAAATGTATACATATTTACGCCTTCGACTGTACATTGTTTAACGAGGGGCGTAAGTGGAAAATTGCGAATGAGAAACTATTGATGACTCAAGTTTGCAATTTTCTTGCGTCCGAGGTAATCACAATGTCTTCATCACATTTACGAGGAAATAAATAGGTAACTCCAGCACGAATCAAAATTGAAGAAATCGGCAACTTCACTTCCAGCATCAGTGCTTGATCACCAGGGCGTCCCTGCGAGAAATGCGCGGCTTCACTATTACAAACAATCACAAAGCAGTATTCTTGCGGCGCGCGGCCTACTAGATTTGTCAGCTTCAATATTTCAACCAATAACAGAGCAGTATTCTTGTGTTGCGCGGCCAACTAGATTTTTTAAACCAATCAGATCACACAGAAACTCCCGCGAGAGGTAAATCGGCTATAACTCCTCTATACGCCTGCATACAATAAGACCCTTTACGAGCAAGTGTGAGGAAATATATATAAATAACGCCTAAATATAAGTGAATGATGGCAGCACTCACCTGTGGCAGCACTCGAGCGTGAGTCGTGTGTAATGCGCGGTTTTCGGCTGCGCGCGGCACAGCGCCCGGCAGCGCAGCAGAACGCGCTGCGCGTCCGCGTACCAGCCCGCCTCGTTCAGGAAACCGCCTGCGACAAACACAGTTATACAACGATGTGGCTAACGAGCGTATCATCATCATCATCTGCCCATATACTGGGCACAGGCCTCCTCTCATAGGTAGATGTGAGGGAATGGGCATTAATCCGGAACCGGACCCGGGCATGTCCTAAAACTACGACCAAGACCGTAGTGTGAGTAGCATTTAGCAACTTGTAATTTTCAAAAGTGAAAGTTTCTTTAATTATAGTCATTATTATAAATAATGTTTAATTATTTGATGTGTGTAATGAAATTTCTAAATTTGAACAGCTCATTACTAATGATAAGACTTATGAAATTAAGTCTAACGAAACAAAAGTCAGAAACGTTTCTTTCAGAAACATAATGTAAGAGTGTTTCAACAGCCGATATGTTTCACAATTTGGGAGAATTATGACATGTTTCAGAAATTGCCCACCACTAATAGTTGAGACAGAACAAGATTTACATAATTATGTACAATGAAAAACAGGAAGCAATAATTACTATAATCAGAGACAAATCTGGAACATTTACCCCAATCTACCATTTGTAATAAACAGTTGCTTTTACAAATCCTTAATGCGTGAGCTCTACAAGTTGGATAACATTTTAATGGTCAGCTTTCTTACAGCATCTGAAATGTGACATTCAAAGCATCGCTCATACATTACTGGAACGCAAACATCGCCCGGAAAGGTCCATACTAATTTCCAACACTGCCAACTAATGCTTTGAGAATCAGCCCCGAAACAATGGGAATTCATTAATACATACAGCATCTGAAATGTGACATTCCAAGCATTGTTCATACATTACTGGGACGCAAACATCGCCCGGAAAGGTCCATACTAATGTCAAACTCTGCCAAATAATGGTTTGAGAATCAGCCCCGAAATAATGGGAATTCATTAATACACGTTTGGTTTTTAATGTTTTATAAAAAAAAAACCCGTACTATTATGTTACGTTCATTTTAATTTCATTTACCTATTTCATTGTAACTTTGACAGGTCATAGTCATTAAGACACACTCGCTTCGCTGACTACGCTCACGTGTGACACCGTCACGTGAGTAAACAATCTACGTCAATATTAGTTGTAACAGTTGATATTGCCGTGTTTGCGTTGTTAAGTTCAAAGTCGGCTTACCTAACGATCTTATCACCAAGCGGAGATGATGCTGTTGCATAATAGTGACTTTCAAAGCTGCCCTACGCGATGTTACACCTTACTTGTAAGTCGTAACTCGTATCATGACCTGCGCAAAAGTCGACCTCGTAGAACTGCGCAGGTCATGTTGCTCATGAATCTCATGATACATTCGTGCGCGCCGCGTACTGACCAAGCCGATTATTGGCAATTTTAATGGAGGACTCACAAGGTTGTAAGTATGGATAACTACTTATATAGTCGTCGACGTTCTCGATTGTACCATCGTGACTAAAACTACACCTGCAGATTTATTGAGTTCACTACATGTAACATTTAATAATGTATGTAAATCCATTATGATTCTGCCACCAGTCATATAATGAATTGTCTATGGTATACATAACTTGCTTATGTATAACTTGCATTGGTATATAAAGTTTATTGTTTTAATACTGTTTTCAGTCATTTAATTGACAGATTACAATGCTGGAGTAGAAAAACTCATGTAAGTACTCACAGTTCCCGAAGCATAATTGGGTGGGGTCATCTTCGAACTGCGTCATGACTTCGCATTGGATAGTCTATAAAATGGCTACATCACTACCCGATGTTAGATATCTCGATAGGAATCCGGGCCAGGTCGACGACACACTCATTTATTTATTTATTTATTTATTTTATTTTAGTTAATTACACAATTTAAATAAACAACTTGATTAACACCACCAATGCAACTACTTACACATTCATTCAGACAAGCGTTTTGAGACTAGTAACAGCCCAAGAAGACCGAGGCCTGTGAGGGTGTGTGTGAGGTCATTACACCGCATATTGGCTTTTTAGCGCGATAGGTAACCAATTACTCAGCTCTCAAATAAGACCCTTACTGACCAATTGGCCTGGTCTGTAAAGACCAGGCCGCGAACCCAGGTCGATGAGACTATCTTCACTCCACTTCATGTCTTCGCAGTGCGACAGATCCCCAGTTCCGACGATAAATCCCTCTTGTTCTGTCACATTAGTGGCGTCGCTATTGTCACTAGTCCATGTTAGACCTAAGCTCAAGTACTAACCGATTCGCAGACCCAGTTGGATTATGCACTCTTCAGACCGCATCAGCCAGCTGCACAGGAATGGTCTCCCTATGACATGCGTGCCTAATACCTAATCTATCTCAAATACTGACCAAGCCGCACGCCCAGATGAATGAGGCTATCTTCACTCCGCGTCTTGGCTTCGCAGCGCGACAGATAGCTTGTCGCCAAATCCGACGATAAATTCCTCTCGTCCTCTGTCACAGCAGTGACGCTGTTCTCAATTGTCCATGTTAGACCTAAGCTCAAGTACTGACCGAGCCGCAGGCCCAGTTGGATGAGGCATTCTTCTGAGCGCGCGTTGGCGTCGCAGCGAGATAGGTACCCGGTGGCCAACTCTGCTGATAGCTTGGATCCATGCTCTATCACGGCCTAAAAACAAAAAAAAAATACAGTTAATGACCTATAAACAGACAGATAATATGAAGGTTTTCTATAGGAAATTTTGGAAAACGCTGAGATACGTAACACATTATTTTTGCCGTACTCAATTCATACGAAATATCATGCAAATATGTTCTAGGAATAAAAAGTTTCATACAAACTTGCATCCCCAATTCAACTCCTTGGGGGGTTGAAGTTTGAAAAATCCTTATTTAGTGGATGCCTAAGTCACAAGAGGAATATGTGTGCAAAACTTGAACTTTCTAGCCCTAAGGGTTTGGCCTGCGCTTATATAAAACTTTCATCCCCTATTTTACCTTTTTAGGGGTAGAATTTTGCATACGAAAGTCAAAGGTCTTTGATTTGCTTGCAACGCTTTACGTAAAACGAAGCGTCCGTTTGCGAAATCAAATCTATTTGGAAACATATAATGAGCAAAATTGGATACATTTGTAAAGCATAGAACACTAAAAATATCATTGTGAATAAGTGCAAGCATATAGTCATAACATAACATTTTGGATTAGTAAATAATGTGGATGGACTTTTGCTGGATACAATTACGTAGAAAAACGTTTTCAGTAGTTACCGTCAAACCGGCGACGTTCTAAGAATATTCGACTAGCTCTACCACGTAATAGTCTATAATTTGTTTATAGTCAATAGCATAAAAATATTGTTTACATTTTGGATACAATACACTAATTGCCAACATTGCCGTGTTAATTTTTTATGACGTTTTCCAAGATCTCACAACAACTTGTTAAAACATAAAAAATATTGATAAACCATTGAAACTATATATTTAAAAGATGTTTATGTAAATTTTACCTATGTTTCGATTGATTGATACCTAATTACCTATTCAAAAATACATTTTTGTATGAAGCGATCGAAACTATCATATGCAGGCAGAGGTAGAGCACAGCAGAACGTCACTCGCTTATATGTGAAGCAGCCCTACTGGGGAAGTCATCATCATCATCATGTCAGCCGAATGACGTCCATTGCTGGACATAGGCCTCCCCCAAAGACTTCCACAATGACCGGTCCTGCGCCACCCGCATCCAGCGGACACCCGCGACCCTTACCAGGTCATCAGTCCACCGTGTGGGGGGCCTGCCCACGCTACGCCTTCCGGTACGCGGTCGCCACTCGAGAACCTTTCCGCCCCAACGGCCATCGGTTCTACGTGCTATGTGCCCCGCCCACTGCCACTTAAGTTTAGCGATTCGGAGGGCTATATCGGTCACTTTGGGGACTTTGGGGATGGACTGGGGAAGTACCTCCACCTAACAAAAGACCGCAGCCATAATAACACCACTACTTGCTCTTTAGCTATGTGGTGTTGTGTTCCTGGTGATGAGGTGTGTAAGGTCGCCAGTGCTCCCAAGGATACGCTGTGTTTAGAGTGAGGCATAAATATCTCTAACTGTCAACACAACCTTGTACTATTACTTATTCTGTGACACAACGTCATCCATCATCATGTTAATGTCAATGATCGGTAAGCGCTTGTGATTCTTCGGGAGTCACAAGCGTCCATAGGCTTACAATGTCTGCTTATCATCAAGCAGGCCGAAACCACCACCATGTGTTCACCATCGTACCCATGATAGCTCTGACTTTAAGACGTGTTATAGTCTAGCAGGCGTAATGATAGTTGCAAATGTATCAGTTATCATCGTCGTGGGATATTCATCACGTTTCTTTATATCCACGACGATAAGTGATAAAATTTTAACCCTCATACGCCCGCAGGGCGTTTCGAAGCACGAAATGCGGGCGAGTATCGAAAATCCTAGTCAAAGCCATTATGCTCGCGCGTGTTTTACGCACCGCGCCTCCGCCCCGTTTGTCCATAAATCTGCCTATTTTTCTAGCCCACGTGGCGTGCGGTGTCCCACTCCCACTTCATGGTAAAAGCCTCTCCCCTTGAATGGCGTGACTCCCGTATCCGTGACCGTTCCCTCAAGGACAAGCTCTATCGAAATCATGCCATACACCAGTGGTCGGCAATTTTTTTAACATAAGAGCCAAATTCAGTAACAATTCCATCTTTTGGGAACCTCAGAGAGCCAAAAATACCTGTTTTAGTTTCTTCAAAACTGGCCCTGGCACCTTCAAAAAGCCGCATGCGGCTCGCGAGCCGCGGTTTGCCGACCCCTGCCATACCGTTTCATCCAATACAAGAATAACATCCTCCCAAGTTATGGGAGTGATTTTTACGCGCACTGAATGGAAACAAAGGTGAGAACGTTACGACGAATCGCTCGTTTTCATTATGACTGCGTGACCTGAATGGTTGACATGATATCAGCACGCTCGCCTCACGCGCCATCCGCTGGAAATCTCGTTACTTCAATTTGTAGTTGTGATGTGTTTGTGTTTATGATTTGTAGTTATGCTACTCGGAATACCAGTAACTTAGTGGCTGTGTGAGCTGTATACCTATGCGAGTGATATTTTCTACGCATTGACGCCCCTGGCTCCGCCATTTTCTAAAACTACCAAAATCATTTCTTTCATCGATTCAGATGAAAAATTCCGAACATTATCTAACCTGCACACAAAATTTCACGAGAATGCGACCCGTAGAGGAGAACAGACGTACATCCGCCGGACATAGGAAAGCATTTTTGCTCAAGCTGAAACGGAGACGCTTCACGTTCGCTTGGTCAACTAATAAGAATGTTTGTGACTGCGAGTCAATAAGTTTTATTTATCACAACGGTCACAAACACAGACTGATGGTAAGCATATATAGATGGAAGATGGATGGTTTAAAGTGCAATAGTATTTTTCAAATATTTTTGCGTAGGTATATGAAAGAACTAGCTATTGCCCGCGACTTCGTGCGCGTCTTTGCTCCTATTGGTCGAGATGTTATATAAAAAAGCCTTCCTCGATAAATGGACTATCCAACACAAAAATATTTTTTCAATTCGAACCAGTAGTTCCTGACATTAGCGCGTTCAAACAAACAAACTCTTCAGCTTTATAATATTAGTATAGATAATAAATGTCTAATATTACGGATGAATATGATGTGTCTAGAACCGCTTAATAATGGTAACCCGCATATCTTAGAAACTTCATCCTGAATAAACCCACAGTCGAATCGATTCCAACGGCTGCCGGGTGCATTATGAATCGCAGCGTTGTAGCCTAACGACTTCATGATTAGAATGACATTGGCCAGCATAAACATCTCATTGTTGCCAATACGACGCACCGTACCTAAAGCCATTAATACATCTATAGCAGTCGATTGATATGGAATATGTCGTGTTATCTTAGCACTCTTAGCAGGTACAGTAGGGTTCGAAATATATGCACGGATAAGGTGGTCAAAAATATGTGAACACGCCTTTATTTTTAAGTACATAAAGTTTCTTTTTTATAACTATTGAGAACGAATGTATATATTTATGAAATATAATACTGTATATATTATACTGTAGTATCGCAACCCGCATGTGGCGACTATGGCATTTACCCCCATGAAATCGGGGAGCCTATGTCCAGCGGTGGACGTCCTTTGGCCGATTTGGGTGGTGAAGCATCCTGAAAATTCTAAGCCTGCCGCTTTCGAATTGCCAAAGATGTTTTTAAGCGATAGCGAGCGATTAGCGGCATTCCGTTAATGCGATACATTGTATGCAAAGTACGAAACGTGAGGAGCAAATTGTACAAAGATTGCATTGGGTCGAAATGCATCCGAAAGGGTTGATATAATATGACCTAGGTACGAGTATTATGATTCGGTTATACAGAGTATTCCGGTATGAAAAATACGGCTTCTTCTTTGTACGATTGTCTCCCAATCTAAACGCGATAGCATTCAGTTTTAAGTACAATCGACTGCAAAGAGGTGTGCTTATACACTTTAATTGGCCTAAAGACGTCCACTGCTCGACATAGGCCTCCCCTAAAGAACCGCAACGCAACGCTCACTCATGGGCTGCCCGCAACCAGCGGAGGTACATGGTCGCCAGCTCGCCACTCGAGAACTATCTGGTCATATACCCTCCGTGAATTTGGGGGAGGCCCATGTCCAGCAGTGGACGTCTTTTGGCTGATATGGTGGTGGTGGTGGTGGTATTTGTCAAGCTAAAATTTCCTCTATTTCGATTTGAGTAAGGAAGATTTCTAATGGCGTCGTTAATGGAGTCGCCTTCTTGATACACGTACCTCTGCCTGAGAATAACACATTTTTATACTTTACAAACAAGCTTACAGCCTGCCTGATGGTACAATACCTAAGCTACACATATACACATACTCACCAACAGGCACACAACACTACATACCTATTTAAGGAGCAAGGAGAGGTGTCTACTGTCTATCAAGCCAAGCACTAATGTCTAGTACATACATATGAAGGGGACAATTTTTTACACAAATCAAACCAGTCCCATATTAAGTTCAATGAGGCTAGTGTGAGTCATACTCAGTTCTATAGTTCTTTTCTTACACAATAGATGTTCGTAAATATTTGATTTTATTCATAAAATACGAGACGTATGGTATGAATGACTTTTATACGATTGTTTTGCATATATTCAATGCATGTGTATAGTTACTGGGGGTTAGCGGAGCGACGAGCGGAGCGGCGAGCGGACGTTCACATGTTGAACTCACACGATTGATTTTTGTCCTGCTCGAGTTCTGATGATGGGATCCATTAGGAATCGAGGGAACTCCTCAAATGTGAAAGGCACACAAATAGTGATTTTAGTATTTTCATGAACTAATCAAGCATTTTCATTCATATAAGTGACATTTGATGAAGTGGAACTGCTGATGATGATCTGAACGGAACTCTTCAACGACGCGTAGTTCACGTTTAGCGATTTGTTCTCTTCGTTTTGTTTGTCAAACAAGCAAGATTTTTCCATGATTCCATGAGGAATTGAGGGTACTTAGTCTTCTACCATTATAAACATACTTATAGCCATTTTTATTTTATTGTATGGAATCTTAGAGTGCACCATCTAAGTATAATAATCTTTCACCGGCCTCCCCCATGGAAGTCGGTTTTTTTTTCTTTAAAATTATGTGCTATAAGTTTTTCTTTTGTGCAATAAAGATTAAATAAATAAAATTACCGCCACTCGCGGCTTCGCCGTCCACTGGCATCCAGACCACAGCATCGGACCGACTTTAGTCATACCACCACCACCACCACATCAGCCCTAGGACGTCCACTGCTGGACATAGGCCTCCCCCAATTTCATGGGGGGTAAATGCCATAATCGCCACGCTTGGCATGCGGGTTGGCGATCGCAGTATCTCCACCGCACTCCAGGAATGCTGCTGCCCATTCCCCGGTGGTCTTGGTCGTAGTTTAAGGACATACCCGGGTCCATTAGTCATACATTACAATGGCAATCACAACGACAAAGTACAAAAATTGTCGGCATAGCAGGAGTCGCAAGCTAAAGTGGCAGTGGGCTGGCTATCTTGTAGAAGTCTCTGTCCCAGGTGAAGTACCGCTTCGCTCTATTGAGCACACCTAGATTTTTGGAAGCTAGCTTGGGTTTTTTTTGTCTTCTAAGTGACAATTTCGGAGATTTGCCCTCCTATGTCCAGCAGTGGAGCGGCGGAGGACCCGGGTATAACCTAAAACTACGACCAAGACTACCGGGGGATGGGAAGCGGCATCCCTGGAGTGCGGTGGAGATACTGCGATCGACAATCATGAAATTGGGCGAGGCCTATGTCCAGAATGATAATTTTGGAGTGCGGTGGAGATATACTGCGATCGCCAACCCGCATGCCAATCGTGGCAATTATGGTATATACCCTCCCATGAAATTTTGGGAGGCCTATGTCCAGCAGTGGGCGTCCTTCGGCTGATATGGAGGTGGTGGTGGTCCAGCAGTAAACTTATACAGGCCCATAATGATGCTGACGCAATGGTAACAGACAGGAGTGTAATATATGTGAAACATTGGGGTACTCTGTGATACTGTTTTCCTGAAGTTCTATACCTAAAAATGTGTCATGATTGCCAGTTCTGAGGGCCTACTCCGAACTTCGAAAATCGAACTTCGTGTCGTGCCGTCCCTTTCACTCTCGTGTTTACACTATATGACGGAAAGGGACGGCACGATACGAAGTTCGATTTTCGAAGTTCGGAGTAGAGGCAGGCCCTCTGGAATAAACGTTCGTTCGGATCATCTACTCGTTAATCTCCTTTGCAAGGCTCCCGATACCATACGTGCTAAAACGGTGCTAACCTGGAAGCACTGCAGCAGCCTCAGCTGCGCTCCGCTGAACCGCAGCAGCCGCTCGAAGATGTCCAGTTCTGATAGCTCCGCGCCCAGGATGCAGAGCCGCTTCTCCTGCAGCATCTGAAACAGACAAGACATTGGTTAATATATGTATCAGGTGTTAGAGACATTCAACCACGGCATGTTTTAAACTTCAGTAAACTGGAAAAGTTTTGCCGTCCCGTAAGTCAAGGAAGCAAAGATAATGAAATAATTGTAAAATAATAACTTGCAACTTAAAAAAGTTGAATAACGACGAGTTTTGACGACCTATTTAGCCTAGTTGGTAGTGACACTGCCTTCGAAACTAGAGGTCCCGGGTTCGAATCCCGGCCAGGGCATTATTGTGCATTTAGCACGGATTTTGTTCTTGGGTCTTGGATGTTCTCTATGTATTTACAGTACATATGGTGCTATATTACCGCACTAGTGCGGTAATCAGCAGATTACGTGCATATGTCGAAACTTTAAAGAGCCTTATGTACTGTAAAACGTTGTACGATACACGTGCGAATTTCCTGTTCTCTGCACTTGTATCGTAATGTACTATTATCTATATAAGTATGTATGTCGTTGTAGTACCCATAGTACAAGCTTTGCTTAGTTTGGGACTATATAGGTCGATTTGTGTAAGATTGTCCATTATTATATATTATTATTAAAAAACCCTTTGAATGCACTATAATCGTAATTTGGTGCAAACCGTCATTAATTGTGTTGTGTCGCGTGCGGGAAAGTAGCCAAATACATATTATTAATTTTCAAGATAAATGTGCCATTCGCATAACAACGTAAACTAATATAATTAAAGACAAGTCAAGCGTGCTAAACGCTAATTGTACAGTAATTATATGCTGTTTAACACATTTTTTTTTTGCTTTGCTAATGCAACATAGTCGGCGTACAACGGGTCAGAAGTCACTGTCATACAGTGAATTGTACTAAAACGGTGCTAGATAGAAGTGTCACACGAGCAAAGTAAGCAGATATCCGGTCAGCAGTGCCGGATTAAGAAATTTTGATGCCCTAAGCAGTTCCAGATCATAATGCCCCCAACACAATATTTTTTTCAACGAGTCGAATGTTCTTCGAGATTTTGGTGCCCCCTCAAGACTTGGTGCCCCCTCTAGACGTGGTGGCCTAAGCAACTACTGACTTAGCTTATTGGTTAATCCAGCACTGCCGGACAGAACGTCAGAACAGAAGTCAGTGTCCTATACTATAATGAATTATACTATATTGGAGGTAAAAGTAGGGGCCATAAACTCCCTCCGACACAAACGCCATTCTACCCACTACTTACAGTCCCATAATTAACATTTGTTTATATTTCCGACTGACATTTCATGCCACTAACCAGTGAATAGTAGTTCGGGAGATAGATTTAACTTCTACACTGGTCATCCATGATGACGAGCCATGACTCTAGGGCGCCACTGGTGCGTTCCGAATGAGATCCCAAAGCAGGATGAATTGAGGAGGACTACTAGGACCAGCGAAGGGTTTTTAGTCGGTGCTAGTCCGACTTAAGAGTGCGCTTTACGCTCGGTTCTCCATACAAACGTATTTACGCTCTCATTTTAAAACGCCATGCTAGAATAACATGAAACTTTGTATACACAATGGGATCTGGCATATCTAGGTCGGAAATTAGTTTCTGTTGCTTGAAATTATAATGGAGAAAAAATACAGCGATTATTAAGGTTCTCATACAAGCCGTAAAAAACTCAAAAAAATGCTGTATTTTTTTTCTTTTACAATTTCTAGCAACAGAAACTATATTTTCGACCTAGATATGCTGGATCCCATTATTTATACAAAGTTTCATGTTATTCTAGCATGGCGTTTTAAAATGGGAGCGTAAATACATTTGTTTGGAGAACCGAGCGTACACTGTCCATAAGCGGTGTGGTGATAGCAACAACGGATTCTTCCCCGGGGGAAAAAAGGAACGATGGGATATTAATACAATATTTAAATTTTACACTGGCCATCCATGGTGATGTGTGAGCCGCCTCTACCTAAAGAAGTTACCTACTAAGGATTTGATTGAGTTGGTGTTATTTATTTGAATATTATGTAAAACTTAAAGTATAATACAAGCGACGCGCGTGGGTTACTTATTATCATTACAAATATTATAATATAATTAACTTATTTACGTCATAGACATTATGCTGTAATTATTCTATTAGGTACATAATTATAATGTATAATAATGACAGCGAGACGTATGTTGCAGTTCCGTATTTATGTAAATGGTAATAGTCAAGAGCTGAAATAAGTTAACGGTTTTTCATTTGATCACAATGGTATAAGGTGCAAAAAGTGTTAACTTACATTTTACGTTGACTGTACTTCACATGATTACTTCCTTGACAATAAATTAATAGAACTGATATAAATCAGTTCTATTATAATTATAAAACAAAATAATATTATTGTATGGATATATTAAATAGAATTACACTATGCATAATAATGCTGTCGTAAAGCCATTGCTTAAAAAAAATGATAAAGAGAGAATGGAAAATTATAGGCCCATAGCTTTATTGTCCATATTTTCTAAAATAGTCGAAAAAATAATATACGAACAACTTTCCAACTACCTAGAAAAGAAGCAAATTTTAGTTAATGAACAAAACGGATTCAGAAAAAACAAATCAACTTCCTTGGCTATATACAATTTAATAAAAACCATTACCATGAACATCGACAAAAGAAATCCAATAAGTGCAATATACATGGATATGACGAAGGCCTTTGACTTCGTCAACCATAATAGACTATTGCAAAAAATGGAGCAATATGGAGTTAGAGGAGTAGCTTTGAATTTATTTAAATCATATTTGACTAATAGAATGCAGCGTACAGAAATCTCGAAGATTTGTAATAAAACAAAACAAGAACTGGTTTACTCGTCTTCTCTAAAACCAATATTGTGTGGAGTTCCGCAGGGAAGCATTTTAGGACCTTTGTTATTCCTGATATATATAAACGACCTTCCCGAATATGTTGAATATCCAATGGTTCTATTCGCAGACGATAGCACAATTTTGATCGAAATGAACGACAGTAAAACGTATGAGACTGAAATTAACACAGCACTAGCCTCTGTCGCATATTGGCTAAAAATTAATAAGTTAAAAATTAATATAGAAAAAACAAAATTAATGCAATTTCATCAACCAAAAACGAACTCAATGAATCTAAACATTAACTATAATAATATAAATATCGAAAATATAAGTGTAACGAAATTTTTGGGTATAAACATAGACATTCATACGAACTGGAAATCACACACGGAGTCATTATGTAAACGTGTTAATAGTTTTGTATTTGTTCTCAATAGAATCTCTAAAATATCAGACCTTAAAACAGCTTTACTGGCATATCACGGATACATCGAGTCGATTTTAAGATACGGGATTATATTTTGGGGAAACTGCACCAATAAGCTACAAATATTTAGGTCTCAGAAAAAATGCATTCGAGCAGTATGTGGCCTCAAACGAACCGAAAGTTGCAAGCCTCACTTTAAAGAACTAAAGATACTCACACTAACCTCACTGTATATTTACGAGATAGCAGTTTTTGTCAAATCAAACCCCTCACTGTTTCCCTTAAAGCAAACCACGAATTCGAGAAGCGTTCGATACAAACATGCAATACAAACCGCTACTGGCAAGACAGTTTTGTTAAGAAGGAGTATATTGGGCATGGCCTCAAAAATATATAATTTCATACCGGAGAGCCTAAAGGAATTGAATATGCCAATGTTTAAAAATAAATTAAAACTAAAACTTTCAGAGAGAGCTTATTATAGCATTGATGAATTTTTATTAGACAGAAGTTTCAGAAATATGTAGTAGAAATGTACCTAATTTATTTGTCATATTTAAGCATAACTAGTGCATGTCCATAAAGATTGGAACTATGTAGTTACTCGTATTTTAAAATTTAATATTTGTACACCTTGAAGGTAGATCACAGCGTATTGTATATTTTATTCTATTGTCATCTTTTATTGTAACCTGTGTATCACAAATAAATACTTACTTACTTACTTACTTACTTACATACTCTATTTGGATATGCACGATTATTTACCGAAAGGAATGTAAACAAACCACACCACGTAGTCGACCAATCAGCCAATCAAATATGGCGTTCGTAATATCACGTAGCCAATGGCATAATATCACAGTATCATGCGATTGGCTGAGTATCCTAGTCACGTGGTTTGGCCTGTTTACATTAGTTCAATATCTAGGTAGGTATATCTACCCAAAGAAATAAGGAATAAGAATGTAATTTTTATTAAAAAAAATAACAAATAGTTACTCTCGTTTCCTTGCTATTTTACTTTCAATCGAACGATCTATGTTTGAAATGTAAGTCAGTATAAAATAACAACTGGGATTTAATCTAGAAAAGACTAATTAATTGAAATACTAAAAAACCCGACTGCCTTTCTGTGTAATTTGGAATTTGGCGCCATAAATCCGCCATTTTTTTATTTTGATATACCCAGTGTCATTCTCACAGCAAATACGAATCTAACGACACCACTCAAGCTAAAATCCATTGAGCCGTTCAGGCTACAGAGCGTGCTAAACAATTATACATACATACATACGCTCGAAAAAGATAAATAACCCTGGCGCAGTCGGGTAAAAAGAACAACAAATAGTTACGCCCATTTCCCTGCTATATGACTTCAATCGATCGAACTATTTTTGAAATGAGAATTATAAAATTACAACTGGGATATTTTTTTTTTCCCCGGAAGCAGTAGGTGTCTTTACCGCTTTTGTCAGAAACCTTGTATCTTTATTTGAACTAGAATTGTTTTTGTACAAAAACAGTAATCACTTCAAAAATGCACTAGTATCCGGTGTTCAGGCTAATTGGACCAAAACGCCGGAAACACAGACAGGCAACACACATTCCATCAGCAACAAACAGTCATTTGCAAAAATATCTGACTGATGAGCGCTCACAAATATGTGCAGTGTTATTCTTATTCTAGTACTTCCCGTCCCATCCCGTCCGGGGTGTTATTCGCAAACCGAATCGTCCTCACCTCTCACCACACATGCTCACACCTCACCCGTTTTGTTAGCAGCGTTACTGCTTAATACAAAATTAGTTTGTTTTATACCTACCAATTTACTTTTAATTATAAAAGATTATTCCTATACATCATTTGTTGGCCCTCGTTCGTTCTATCGACAAGTCCTGCCTGGGTGCACTAGAAGCTGTATGTGGAAACATATTCTTGTACAGTCGACGTCAAAAATATGTCTGCAAAAGAAATAAGTTTCAAAAATCTAAACATATCCTTGACGTCTACATATTACAGTTAAATGACCCGTGGCAGTTGGTATACATTAGCATGTATATATGTTCACATGTAAAGTGGGTAAATACCTACATTGTATATTTGTATACAATGTTGTGCGCAATAACGAACTGTGTCGAGCTAAAGGCCACTGATACAGTTTTGGAATAGCATTATGCTGACTTTTGACTAGTGGTATCGAAATCAACGTTTTGTAATTTGTAACATGTCGATATGTACAAGACTGTCTCCACTATTATCGCGTTTAAGATTAAACAAATATAAATTACATCAGGAATCTTCGTCTGCGCAGAGGAGTGCTGGTAAATGCTGAATAAAATCAGTAAGCAACAATTTAAAAAATACCTTGTTACATCATCGGTATCATCACTCTTCTGCGCAGACGAACATTGCCAATTGCGATCGATTCGATCGAATCGATTGCCGATGTAATTTAAATTTGTGGTCGAACTGTATACAATGTTGTATAACGAACTGTCTCGATATAAAGGCCACTGATACAGTTTTGAAAGAGCATTATGCTGACTTTTGACTTGTGATAACCAAAATATACATTGTAGAGAAAAACCGATTTAAAAATGAACAGTCGCACTAATGTGTAATAGAGTTGCAGGCTACCAGTGCAGGAACACAACATTAATGCACCATTTACATGCGAGAATACCTTTAAAGTTTCATTATATTGATTCAGATTCAAATTAAAACATTTATTCGTGACAAACAAAAACATAAACAAAACGGCCGGCCTTGTCACGAAATGACCCAACTCAACACAATACAGGCTTTACAGTCGGCGGTTGATTTTCATTGCGGGTTTTCATAGACCAATTGAACTCATTTTACCTCGGTAACCGGCAATGTAATTAAAATTGCATGCGATTCTTGTGTGTAAATGAGGCTTAAGTAATAAGTAGCAGTTTGAAGCGCTACGTCCGACCGTCAACAATTCAAATGGTCAATATCTATATTAATAATTTCGTGCAGGGGTACGGTAGACCCGACCGAGACCTGTCTCAAATTGAAGAACGTATACAAATAACGATTTTTGAGTTGAACATATGTATCCGCAAAATTCGGATTGTCGCGTATTTTGCATTTAAAAGTGTTAATTTGATGACAAAACGTCGGCCATATTGCCCACAGACTATACTGCCATATTAAATTTGTTGGTTGACAGTGTCGGCTACGTTCGAAAATCGTGAACTATTTTTGCGTCCGGTATGTTGGCCAGGTTGCTGGGCTGCGTTTAGGTCGCTTCTGCGGGGTTTTGTTTTTGTGGTTTTCAAGCGTTTTATACACCTATCAGATTGTCACAATAACCGCCTTCAAAGCGAATGTATGGGGCCTGTTACATGGTTATTAGTATCACGTGATACGTTTATATCACGATACGTGTCACGTGAATATTGAAGCAGAAACTATAGAAATTTGAAAACTGTGATAATATTGACTCCCCAGTATTGTGATAATGTTAATCGTATAAAGGACACCACTAGAATGTTTGCTGAGTCTGTCCGCTATCTTAAAGCTGCATCTCTATTTTGTAGTGACAAACTACTAGGTGACTTATGGCCTTTAAACGTCTAGCAAAATTCTCTCATAACTTAGTAGTACTGCTCATGCCGTTCGCCGCGCTAGGACGTTAGAGGCGCTATCGCGAACCGAAAATTAAGTATCTGCCTCTCCATCGCACATGCATATTCGAAGTATTCGAACGATAGAGAGGGAGATAATTAGTTTTTGGTTCGCGGTAGGTCCTCAGGCGTCAACTTTGAAACGAATAGGGTATTTTATTATATGAGAAATAAAATTCAAAATGTGAGAAAAACCGGCCAAGTGCGTCGGACTCGCGCACCGAGGGTTCCATACAACTAAAAAAACAAATGTGATTTATCAATATATTGGTATTTTTGGTAAAATATACGTCATACTAAACATTATCACCTAATTTCAAGTTCAGTTAAAAAATTATATGTGTGACAGACGACACACGGAATGTTCTTTGACTTTCTTTGACCGACCGCGGCGCTCGGACTGAAGTGCTACTGGGAACCGAAAACGAAATACATGCCTCTCTGTCGCACTTGCATATTCGAGCGCGGAGAGGGAAATACTTCGTTTTCAGATCGCGGTAGGCCCTCTGGTCGGACGGCTCCTATTCCTGGATGGTGCGCGTATCGGAATGCAAAATACCTTTGGCGAAATTAACGGAACAGGTTGCTAAATAAGTTCCATTAATTGAAGAAAATATTACTAACTGTTATTATTATATATTGAAGCAATATCCCTACAATTTTGAAAACCGCGATAATATTGACACATAATATTGAGTGTAAAGGGCCCCACTGAATATAATTTGGCGGAGAATAGAGAGCTGGGGGTCTACTCCGAAATTCAAACTTCGTATGGTGCCGTCTCTTTCACTCTCCTGTCATATACCATATGAGTGAAAGGGACGGCACCATACGAAGTTCGGATTTCGAAATTCGTAGTAGGCTTTCTGTTACCGCGAAACGAAAACGAACGAACATAGTGTATTTATTTCCCTCTGTGTCGCTCGAATTTGCAAGTGCGACAGAGGGAGATACACGAACTTCATACGTTTTCGTTCGCGGTAGCAGCTCTGACTTCGCACCAAAAATACTGACTGGCACATCAATATTTAACAATTTCACATCTGAACCGAATTTTAATGAACGATTCGTATTTTAGCTATACAAATCAGTACTGATTACGGTGTCAAATTTTTATGCCCCTTTAAATACTAGACTTATAAAAATACTTAGGATTAACTTATAAAGATACTAGCCTTTGCCCGTGACTTCGTCAGCGTAATCTTTTACTCCCTATTTCATATGTTAATCCACACTACAAACTATATTTGTATACGAAGTTTCATCATAATCCGTTGTTGTAATGTTTTTATTTTATACATTTTTGTACACTATTTCTTTCGTCGTTTGCATTACTGTCACGAATAAATGTTTTCTTTATTTCTTTCTTATTTATTTCACCCGAGCGAAGCCGGGCTTTCATCTAGTAAATCATAATTCGTCACTTGAGTACAGACAAACTGGCCATTGTGAACCAATTACAGAACGCTTCTCGGGTCATCGCACGCGCCGCTCCGCTGCATATCTCTACGAGGGTAAAACTGAAAGTTTCGGGAATAGAAGAAAATATGCAGTATAAGTGAGTTTATTTATTTTTATTGTTTTTCAAAATATTCTCCTTTGTATTTCATGCACTTATGCATGCGTTCAAACCAGTCCATAAAGCACTTTTTGAACTCTGAAGTAGGGGTCGACAAAATGGCTATTTTATAGGCCTCCACTGCTTCTTCTGGCGTCTGAAACCGCTGACCACGCAGTTTGTCCTTGATTCTGGGGAATGTAAAAAAGTCGTTGGGACTTTAGTCAGGGCTATATGGAGGGTGGTCCAATATTTCGACTTTTTCACCGTCCAGGTACTCAGTTGTTGTCCGAGCGGTGTGTGGGCTGGCGTTGTCGTGGTGAAGGATGATGCGACGACTAGGGTTTGTTTTTCGGAGTTCAGCAAAGACGTTCGGCAAACAAATAGTGGTGTACCAATCAGCATTGACTGTTCTACGATCCTCAAGAGCCACAGTAGCTACGTGACCAGATTTAGAGATAAACGTAGCCACCATCTTCTTAGCCGTACTGCGAGAACGAACAACTTTTGTGGGTTTGAGCTCGTCTTCGAAGACCCATACTCGGGATTGGTTTTTAGTTTCAGGCTCATAAGCGTATATCCACGACTCGTCACCTGATACTATGCTAAAAACAGCATTTGAGCGTCCCTTGTTAAATCTTTTCAAAGTTTTGCGGCACCAATTGACACGGACTATTTTCTGCTCGTCAGACAATAGGTGAGGTATCCAACGGGAAAATAACTTTTTCACGCCTAATTCTTCTTTTAAAATAATTTGTATTTGACTCATTCCAATACCCAGGTGCTCTTAAATTTCCCGATATGTCACATGTCGGTCTTCATTTATCAGACGACGCACAACATCGACGTTTTCTTGCGTGACTGCCGATTTTGGTCGACCTTCACGCACTTCGTCGGTGAGGGATACACGGCCACGTTGAAATTCTGAATACCACCTGTATATTGTAGTCTTTGAAGGAGCTTCAATATTAAAAGCAGCAACCATCCGCTCTTCACATTGTTTTTGTGTTAGTCCACTTTTAAAGTCATAATAAATCATAGCTCTGAAATTTTCACGGCACAATTCCATTTTAAGCAGTGACTCGACGACTTCAATAAACAATTGAAACCGAACCATACTTTTTTTTTTCTAAGTGGCCAGTGTGTTGAGATAAGGAAACTTCAGAGATTATAAAAAGGTATAATACATGTTAAAAATAAATTAATAAGTATTCGATTCCCGCCACTTTCAGTGCAAGCCTCGTAGCCACAAAAACGCCGCACAAAGGACCGGTGTTAGTACCAAATATACATTATAGACTTCATAGTACAGTAATAGCAGAAACTAGAAAAACCAATGTCTATACTTATACATTGTGGGGGACCTTTAAAATAAAGAGTCTGCTGCAGCTAGTTTCAATATGGAGAGATCCATGTATCATTCATTTCGTATGACACTTCGACCTCTGCTTAAACAATAGCGCCACCTATGAAAACAACAAAAACACTCGTAATAGATGGCAGCAATGTGTTAAGCAGAGATCTAAGTGTAAGTGTCATACGAAATAATTGGTACAGAGACCTCTCCATAGTGAAATTAGTTACAACAGGTTCATTAATTTAATTAAAGGTACGCCATAATGTACTGTATTAAGACGTTAGCAATCTACTTATATAATTTACTAGTCTCTGGTCTACATGATTCTAAATTCAATTGAGTTTCTAGTTAAGCAGTCCAAGGTAAGCTTAGTAAGCTTATTGTCGTTAAGAGCGTGCGAACGTGAGTCATTGCATATGGCCAATTGGCGATTTTTTCCGCGATACATCGCCCTTGCAGCGCAATTGTTTCGAGTGACCATCGGGTATTGGCTATGTGCATGTCTGAAACGTCAAACGTCAAAGGTCCCGGAACAATGTCAAACTCAGAGATGTCAAATAATGACACATGAATATTTTATTTATTTTATTAAACGAGAAAGACCCCGTACTGGAAATTTTACTGAAATAAATAAATACAAACGAAACGAATCGTAGGAAACCGTTAAGAAACCAATAGGAAACGTGAAAGTAAATTTGACTGATGTCCCCGGTAAGTACACATTTCTGCCATGGTGTGCGCTGCGATCGCCTAGCTTACCCCCACCACCTACTTCGCACACAGCCCATAGGAATGGTGGGCGCTGTTGTGGTGTAGCGTTACTGTTAAGCTAAGTACAAAACTGGCAGAAAAATCGCGCTCGGAAATTAGCGATTTCATCGCTACTTTCCCAGCACCGAGTTGGTGTTCTTAATCGTCATCATAGCCATCGAAAAGAGCTCGCATAGGTATTTTTTTTTATCAATTATTATAATTCCCGATCATATAAAAGTATAGTTTTGACTTAACCACCTATATGTTATCTATTTTCTGGAGCAGGAAAGACAAATTCAAACCTAAATCCACGATCCAACAACTCTTAGATCCCCATAACGATCAGATCAAGCCTCAAGGATCTGCCTCATCAATGTTACGATGCGAAACGAGAACATAATGTTATTATATAACAGCCGCGGTAACGCGTCGCGCATTTAGATAACGGTATTAAGAAAACGGCGACCGTGTTTCCTGAACCCAACCGCGTTTGACTATTTTAATATAAATCATGCGATACGATCCGTATATTTTATTGATGACAAACAGATTGTTAATTCAAACAAAGGAGAACGCAAAACCCCGAATACTTTGTTAAATGCCCAGCCTTGAATACATTATCATCATTATATCGACCGAAAGACGCCACCAGCAAACTGCCACTGCAACTGTAAGACCGCCACTGAACATAGGCCTTTCCCAAACAGTGCCACATTGACCGGTCCTGCGCCATCAGCATCAAGCGCACTCTCACGACTTTTACCTGGTCATCAGTCCACTGGGAAGGTCTACCCATAGTACCCATGCTGCGCTTTGCGGTAGGTGGTCGCCAGGCCGCCACTCTAGAATATTTCCGCCTCAACGGCCAGGACCCGGATATGTCCTAAAACTGCGACCAAGACCACCGGGGAACGGGCAGAAAGGAGTATCCCTGGAGTACGGTGGAAATACTTCGATCGATTATACGCCATTTACCCCCATGGATGTATAAGAAACACAACATTCGAACGACGTAGTAAGGAAAGTACAATACAATACAATACAATTATTCTTTATTGTTCACCAAAAACAAAAACAGTTAAACAGTAATTAAATAATTAAATAACGGTAGACAATTGGCGGTCTTATTGCTAAAGAGCAATCTCTTCCAGACAACCTTTGGGAAGTGGAAAGTATAAAGTATTCTATTATTCATTCTGCAGAGGACTGTACAAAAGGTTCAAGACCGCGCGGCCTGGAGAACAGTGGTTGAAAGCATCACCACCCATAGTAGTCACGTCCCTCAGACATGAGGTTTAGGTTACGAACATGAAGAACAATTATGCATTCTATGAGATATAGAAATAGTGCCGGATATAACATCTTAAAAAAATCGTTGAGCCCCCGGGTGCCAATAATGCCAGTGCACGAGTAATACCAAGTAGCTTCACACGTTATGAGATTTATAATATGTGCATACGACATTAGTGCACATGATACATATGTACACATGCGCAATACTTATCGACCATCTGCCTCGCCAGTCTCGCCACACAGTAAAAATACACCAGTAACCAATAAAACAAGCTACCAACAAAAAACTGACCTCAGATTACGCGCAGCTGTTATGAATCTCGGTGTCAAGTTGTACTACAGACGATCACTGTTGTGACATTAGTGAACACTTGAATAGATAGGCTGCAAGGTCGAAGGCGCTACGATGGTGGCTGTAACGTCGTCAAACTTGAACCTTAGGACGTTGAGATATGGTCTACTAATCAAGTATTGGTAGGTGCAATGTGCATACCCACGGATGGCACACATCGATTGCACTGGCATTGACTGGCCGTTGACACCGCGGCGGGCCTATGAAATAGCTTAGGACGTTGTCATGTAGTCTGTATGAGGATAATCTAATCGTAAAAAAAATTGTTTGCGCAGCAGTCACGAAAACATCGATAACAGATCTTTATTTTGTATCCAGACCTGGGTGACCGAATTTTGCTCGGTATCTTTCGTGATTTTCAGGATAATACTAGTTTTCTCGAAGATGACACCTAGGTAGATCGATTTTTCGCCCCTGTAAATCCATGTGTGTAAATTTCGATATTTTTATGTCTACTTGAGTTACGTCTAACCTTTGGTGTCGATTTATTTGCACCGTTTAAAATAAACAGTCTTCTCAAATTGTTAGCTAAATGTACACTCACTTGTACCATATTTAATTTATAATGTTTGCAAAACGCCATTTCAGTACTAGCCTAAAATTAACCGCAACAAACTTTTAGCAATCGATATTTATAGATTTCGAATACATTACACTTTACATTGTCATGCCTAAGCTCGCGAAGCAGCGGCCAATAAATAAAGCGACGGCTTTACAAGGTCACTTCATGCGCTCGCCAAGCCATCACTCGCGCGCCCCTCAACCAATCAAAACGCACAATTGCATGATTCACTGACATTTATGATTTATTTCTGCAACATGTGACTTTTGCAGATGACCGCGCCAATAGACCTTTTGTGCACTTTATCGATCACATGATGAGATGTGATGTCGCGTAATAAATTCGACAATTGAACCATCAATTGAGTGAACGTGGTGTATAATTATAGATTTGTTTCCATGCTTATATACGGGATTTTTTAGTCGGTTTCTTTCTAACTACGAACTAACAGACGACATTCCGAAAACCGTGTCCAAACACCAATAAATTGTGTCATTTGTGATTTATGTTGAAACAAATAAGCTTCGGTCTAGCATCGCGCTAGTTGATTCAGAAAACATTGTATCGTGACTTTTTACCGACTTCAATAGAAGGAAGGAGGTACTGCATTCAATAGAAGAAAGAGGCACAAATTGTGGCATAGCAAGTACAAAATTGGAGTCGGTTTTTTTTTGGTACAGAGATGCGCTTGGTAAATCGTTGTAAATAACATCCCTTACCTCTTACCGACAACCAGCAATGTCAGCGATTTTAGGAATTACGTCGTCAGAAATATACTAGATGTGAGGTGAGTCATAACAAAAGTGTCAAAACAGGCTGCGAATCGCATATTTGAGCCAGTTAGTATTCACGTTAACCGAGAACTCGCCTCAGATTAATCAGTCAACATCTAAGTCAGTCCACGACTACGCGTTGTTATTACGAGTCCCGGCTTCAAGAACCACCGGTGAGCGGTGAGGTGGGGTGAAATTGTGAATAGCATGGCTGGTTGTCGACCTCGAGGGAATGACACGGCGCCTGTTGAACTCGGCTGCGCTTGCGCCACCTACGTTGCACAACGTAACGGTAAATAGGGTATTAGAGCATTCATCAAAATAAACAAAGGGTTATCGCGGTTGCGTAACGTTAAGATGGGTATATGGTATAATCGAGTAGGGCTTATTCCGCCTAATTTGCATAATGCCAAAATCACTAATTTCACTAAATTTCAAAGTGCCATGGGCTAATAATATCTAAATATCAAATTGTCTCAACTAAAACGTTACCTGTTCAAAATGCTTAAATATTAAAATGTACATTTGGTTCAAATACCAAATCACAGATACGACAAAATTTCAAAATAACTTAAACTGAAAAATCCAGAACGGCAAAATGTCACAGTTTCATAATGCCTAATTTTTTTGTAATCTATTAAGCTTTATGTAGCAATATTTTATTGAATTTTATTTCTCTAATTTGTATATAATCATATATAAACATATCAATTTATACATAATCTTTATTAAATTGGCACTTTAATGTAAGTGGCCAGCACTAAACAAAATAAGTTACATTACATTACTTACATTACATTAGTTTACAAGCAGTCTCTAGATTCAAATTCCCATATCATTATGCTAGAATTTCATGGTGTTACATAAAACATAAGTATGTTATATTTATACATGAAGGTTAGCCTTAAGCCTTTTTTAAATTTAGGTATTCTGGCACCTGGTTGTTTTGAACTTATGGTGTTCTGCGTTGAAGGTGTTGTGAAGTTTGTCCATTATATAACTAAGGCATTTTAAGATTCAGTCATATTAAGAATATGGTGTTATGAGAAAAAAAGTAAGGTATTTTGACACTAAGTTATTTTGAAATCTAGGAGTATTGGTAAAATGGTAAAATGGAAAATAAAGGGAATAAGCCCTACTCGTATAATCCTACAATTATTATCCATTTACCGTATGGCAATTACAAAACACTGTATAATTTGATTCCGGTTCGTTGCAGCCAAATATCATAATGCCCTTTTACATATTTTACTAAATCTCAAATTGTCTTAGTACCAAAATGCTTAAATTCCCAAATAGACTTATTTTCAATACAATAAAATATCATGATAACATTTACACATTACATCCGATATCCAAATTGTATAGTTGGTTAAATTAACAATAACTTCAAACACAGAATTACTATTAAGACTGAAAGTAAAAATGCATTAGTTTCATAATTACCAAAATTCAATTATACCTTTTGTTGACAGGCCCAAAGATCAAAATGACACTGTCTCATAATACCTAAAATTTTAACCACGCAGTATTTTTTTAATGTTACGTATTTATAAATGTAAATGATAATTAATTTAATTACTTACACATTGCTTAAAAACTGTAAACTTCAACATATATTTAAATATTTTTTGCATAGATACTTAATTTTAGACATTTTGACAATGTGACGTTTTTGTATCTAGTTTATTTGAGTTTTAGACATTCTGGGAAATGGTATAATTGAAAATTCATCAAATCATGATCAAGTCAACTTTTAGACATTTTGGGAAATGGTAGAATTGAAAAATTATCAAAACGCGATAGAGTCTAAATGAATTATATTCACATTAAGAATACGGTAATTTAAGAATTACGCATTAGTCATTTCGAGCTTTAGACAATATGAGAATAATCTGTTTTGACATTCTGATATTCTAGGAATACGTTATTATGATATTTGGCTATAACGAATCGGAATTTATAATTTTACAACTGGATGCACTATACATGAATATGCAGTTCTTTATTCATTTAGATTAGATCCTTAATATATAAGTATTCGGATTGGAAAAATCGAAGGCACTGCACGGAACGTTAGTATACTCGTACATTTGTGTATATTGATTGTGTATTAATTGACCGAGTATAACAAGTTCAGCTTCGGCAAAAAGTCTTTAGCATGTCCGGCCGATGAATGGCGGATTTCTTGCTGTTCTCCTCTATTACAGGTCGCATTTCTCAACCGATTCTCGTGAAATGTTTTGAGCAGGTGTGATAAAAATAAAAATCACTCATATCTGTGCAAAAAAAAGCAAAACGTCAAGAATTCAGTGACTTAACCTCGTAAGTACAAGTACAAAATAATGATAGTACATCAGACCTGACATTTTAACTGCCTAGTATAAATAACTGCCTAATGTACTTTACCAAGTACAAATTAAGGATGCGCTAAAAACCATACACATACTGAATAAAACAAAGGGCAAGAATTTAGACAAATTCGAAAAAGTCGCGTCTGGGACCGAAGCACTACACTTAGTTTGTACTTGTGGTAGTACACTGGGTAGTTACGACTACTACATTTGAAAAAACAAAGGACTTACGAGGTTAAGTGATTTCCAAAGGATCCTCCAGCGCGTCGTCGACCCTTGATTGATTAGGATTTGTTATTTCAGCTAATTACTCATGTGTAAGTAGAGTAGTATGTATAGTCGCAACTATTTAAAATGTCCGCATTTACAACACTGTCATGTCATGTGATTATGAGTCTTCTACCGTGGACGATAAAGTCACTTTTTGAAACGTTTAATCCAACAGTTCAGTTTATGTAAATCCAGTTAGACCTATAGCTTTCTGAGCTAGATACTAGTTGGCAACCTTGGCCGCTTTTGTAGGTACAACAGTGGGTCAAATACCCCTGTGAGGATTATAGGAACCGGGAATATACACAAAACGACGACGGCAAATACACAAATAGGCTAATCAGCTAATAATCTTTGATTGGATTGCAATCATAACCAGACGTTTATGTGATAATTCAATTGGTAGGTATGACTAATTTACAACACAAATTAACTTTTCTGGCAGACATGATTTGTTTACATTTGATTAGCTACCTAATCGTAGATATTTGTTTGTAGGGCAGTGAACGTCCGACCTTTATATGTTTTGAATTGAGGACGAACTTTGCTAGTATTGCCACTATACGGCCAGTAACATATTAACTTCATTTGAAATAAAATAACAGTTTAGGCTCCGAAGCACAAGCTATATGCTGTCGGTCCCGAGACTCCTGAGCTACGATCCCTTCACACGACAAAGATTTTAATACCCTTGATAATTTTATTCTTAACAGAAACATCTGATCACGTAATCCAACTGGTTTTAATGTCATTGTTATCAAACTTATCAATTTAGCCAAGTTTTCGCCTTCAGGCAGCTGTGAGAACTTCTAACAGTGAAATTGCATGCCCACTCGACAAGCCTATAATCTAATCCCAATAAGGTCTAGTTTGCTCCTTGGGTTAGAAAATCAGATTTCATTGGCTTCCGTAATAACTATAGTGTCTACGTCAATTCTTAAGATTAGACAGCGGACGCCGAGCATCCTTCAGGATACAACTGTCCTGGGATAACGCTAGGATAATGATGATTGGTGAATTATCAATGATGTAACATCATTATCAGCTTATATACTCATCTCATCACTGGGCAATAGTCCCCACGCTAAAAATAATGGGTGAGGAACAAATTTTTGGCCCATCGTTAAAGCATTTAATTCGCCTACAATTTAATTGATTCCGTTGTGACACGAAAGTTAACCCATATAAATTGTATGACAAATTTTCGTGTCACAACGGAAACAATTACTTAGTCGGCTCATAAGTTCTGTCACTGGCCTTTAAAATTTAAATTTGGAACTCCTAAAACAAAAACCGTTGTGCATTTGAATTTCGAATCTTTTTTAAATATTTGAGTAGTATAATTTTGCAATTTTCTGTTTTCTTTAACATGGAGTGGACGCTTAAAGATAGCCGTACCGCAATAATTGCACTATATCGTTGTGGACACTCACCGACTAAAATTTTTAAGCTACTTGAAAATTTAAAATTCTCTCTAAGATTTGTGTATCGTACCATAGAAAGATACAATGAGGTCTCTAGATTAAATGACAAGAAAAGAAGCGGTCGTCCGCGTACAGCTAGGACTCCAGCGGTTGTACAAGCAATTAGGGCACGCATTGCCAGAAATCCCGCTAGGAAACAAAAAGTTATGGCCCTCCAGATGGGTTTGAGCAGAAACACGGTGAAAAGAGTGCTTAATCAAGACCTGAGACTTCGTGCTTATAAACGAAAAACTGGCCATCTTCTCAATGGTCGGCTTAAAGCTTTAAGGCTTAAAAGATCTAAAGCTTTATTGAAGAAGTACGCTAAAAATAAGCATCGTTGTATACTGTTTTCGGACGAGAAAATTTTTGACATAGAAGAAAACTGTAATAAACAAAATGATAGAGTGTACGCTCGCAATAGTAAAGAAGCGTCTAATAGCATTCTCCGTATTCAAAGAGGTCATCACCCTTCATCTGTGATGGTTTGGCTGGGAGTTTCTTATGCGGGCGTCACTAGTATGCATTTTTGTGAGAAAGGAGTAAAAACTAGTGCCAAAGTGTACCAAGACACGGTGTTGACTAATATTGTGAAACCACTATCCCATACGATGTTTCTAAACCAGCATTGGGTTTTCCAGCAGGACTCTGCTCCAGCCCATAAGGCAAAGTCTACACAAGCCTGGCTCGCCTCCAATAAAATCGACTTTATACGGCATGAAGATTGGCCCTCCTCTAGCCCAGATCTTAATCCTTTAGACTATAAAATATGGCAGTATTTAGAGGAAAAGGTGTGCTCAAAACCTCATGCAAATCTAGACTCGCTGAAAAAATCCCTTGCTACGGCAGTGGCCAATATCGACATGAAAGTGGTGCGTGAATCCATTGACGACTGGCCACGCAGACTTCAAGCCTGTGTAGATAATTATGGCGGTCATTTTGAATAAATGTTATACATTTAGATTCTCTAGTTTATAAGCTTTCAAACGCTGTACAAATTATACGGAATAAACTTAAACTTTTGTTTTTATTTGATACTATGTACATGACAGAACTTATGAGCCGACTAAGTAAATTGTATGCAAATTAAATGCCTTAATGATGGTCCAAAAATTTTGTCCTCGACCTAATATGGTTTGCCAACGACGTAATATAAAAAAAATGGAATAGAAAGACTATATTTCGTATTTTTTGGTTTAATGTCACCTCTTTTTTTTTTCTCTAGCCTATAACTAAAAAAAAAAAATATTTTTATTTCAGACCATTCTCGATCCATATTTTGTTAGTTAGGTTAGTTACAATGACACTATATGGGTAAAGGCCTCTCCACTTAATTGCCATGACTGTCGTATCTGTGCATCTAGCGGCCAATTGCCGAGGAAGGCGAGTCGTCCCGTCAATTCAGGCCTGCCACGTCTGCTTCGCCCTTGCAGCATCCACTTGGTGTCTATTAGCCAACCTATCAGGATAGCGACAGACGTGACCGACCCAGTCTCACTCGAGCCTGGCAGTTTTTGTTCCCTGCATCAGCTATGCGTGTTTTGGGGCGCACGCGCAACGCGGTGTTCCTGACACGATCAATCCTCGGAACACCTAAAAACGCTGCGCTACATTAGCCCGTTCACAAACCTTCAATTTCGACTTTTAACTCTCAATTCTTATTATATTCCGAAATTTCCGGGTGATATATTCAGTGCCATCATATGTATAATTATACACAGTAAACAATTAAATGATAGATTAGAGCGGTGTAATTGTGGCATGGGTAAGTACTGTGACGTCACTAATTCCGTCTAGAATACTTGTTTACCGCGATATCATCTGGCGCCGTAGATAATCGTATCCTAAACGTTCCTTTCTCATTAAATCATTATTTTTATTTTTTTAAATATTGGGGACATTTTTTTTACACAAATCGAACTAGTCCCATAGTACGCTCAGGCTTGTGTTATGGGTACTATAGACGACGATATATTTAATAGAGATATGTGTATAATATATATACTTAAATACATAGAAAACACCCAAGTCTCGGGAACAAATGTTTCTGCTCACCACAGAAACAAATGCCCTTACCGGGATTCGAACCCGGGACCTCTAGCTTCGGAGGGAGTGTCACTACCAACTAGGCTAAACAAGCCGACATTATCGTCATTATGTATTGACTTTCGATCTGAAGCATTAAAGGGTAGAAATAATTAAATATCAATATTTCTCTAAGGCGATAACGAAGTTCCACGTGGACAAAATGCGGGAAAAAGCTAGTTATAAGTCGAGTCTCAAAAGCTGGTGCGAAAAATGTACATATCGTTGGGTGACAAGCAAGTCACTAAAATATCTGTCACTGCTCCTCAATAACTCGTATCTCAGTACTATATCAATATTGAGATACGAGTTTTACTTTAAGTGTACTATTTGTTACTTAGGCTGGGTTGCACCAAACCGTCTGTAATCGTAAGCTGTGTTCGTTAAAATTTGAATGTATGGAGAGTTTGACAAGTTTCTATGGGATGACAGCTCCCGGCGCCATATTTAACGTTGATCGGTCTGTGATCGTAAGTCGGTGCAACCGAGCCTTAGTGAGTTTTGGTTGTCAGCCGACGATATGAAACTGTCATTAATATTATCATTAATTTCATAGACATTCCGCGCCGCGCATTCTTGTGAATCGACCTATACAACAGAAAATAATTTTCACTTCAATATAATACAAAACATAATCCATCAACTTCCCAACTAGGCTAAGCCTGTATCTTGTAAGGATTTCTTTGTTGAATCCGGGCTTCAAGAGTGCAATGGAATAAAATATTTATCAATAGCGTTATTTACATAAACAGCTAATTTTTATTACCATAAGTACATACACAATGGTAATGTAGGTAAATATTTTTTTTACACAACCCACTGCGATTATGCATAAAGATAACATCACCAGTTCACGTTAAAGGTTTGTTTGTGTATTTACAAGCAAAACTATTCCATATTCATTATGGGAGTACTTCGTGTAAACAAACAGACCTTAAATGAAATCACATTAGAGTCGAGAAGTAAGTCGTTTTCACAACTCATACTATAGCCGACATATGTCACACTTCGATCACGAAATTTCCCATGCCACTTGCCCACTACAGGTATAGGAACAAAAATCCACGAGCCAACTGAAATTCAATCTTAAGTGATATACACTTTAAATCTTTCTTTGACTGAATACACTTCGCTCTTTCGCCCTTATTGATATGGTAGCTTTTCATAGAATTGTCCTTCCGTTAAAACTGCAGGGTGTGACATGAATCAACTGGAAAAACCCAAGGTTTAGTCCACACGAATCGATATGGAAACACAGGGAGTCAGGGAGCCCGGGACGCGTCGTCAAACTATGTTTAGGTACCTATTTCAAGAAGTTTGTGTAAAAAGAAAATAGCGGGTATTAGATGAAAAACTGCAATATATGTATGAGCCACGAAAGATAATCACGGCGATACATTCGTCTATACTATTTATTTCTTAGTTTTTAGGAAACGGCTTGTTTATAGACAAACATCGATATACTATCATGAATAATATCTGTTGTTACTTTTGCTCACCATTTAGATGTCATTTGTGATTTGGTAAGGAGACAATTTGAGACCCCGCCCCGGAAAGGATAATAGGATAATCTTATGGGTGATGGCTTACCACCATCAAGCCGTACGCTTTTTTATACCCCGTCGGTACGGGGTATAACAAAATCCTTGTTAAGGGGGTGGAAAGGAGGATAGAATTTGTATGGTAAAACGAAAAAAGTAAGCTGCGCCTATAATAATTTATTTTGAAAAAAAAAAATCTATGGCGATAGAGTTCTATGCGGAAGAAGTCGCAGGCAAAAGCTAGTAAGTAATAAATAAATAAATAAATATTGGGGGACAATCTTACACAAATCGACCTAGTCCCAAACTAAGCAAAGCTTGTACTATGGGTACTAGACGACGATATACATACTTATATAGATAAATACATACTTAAATACACAGAAAACATCGAAGACCCAAGAACAAATATCCGTGATAAATGCACAAATAAATGCCCTGGCCGGGATTCGAACCCGGGACCTCTAGCTTCGGAGGTAGAGTCACTACCAACTAGGCTAAAAAGGTAGTAAATAGGTAACGGGTTGGGAATGTGAAGCGTGTCACGAGTCGTGGCTGCGCCGTGCGCCTGGCGTACGAGTATGTGGCGCAGCGATGCAGTTTGCGGTAACAGTAGGTACGGGGACAGTGACGTTTAGTTATGTGCCGCTGGGAATATTCGGAACGGCAAATCACTAGTGACTTTTAAATTTCGGTTTTCTTTGGTCGTATAGATGACTACCTGTTTAGCCTAGTTGGTAGTGACTCTGCCTCCGAAGCTAGAGGTCCCGGGTTCGAATCCCGGCCGGGGCATTTGTTTGTGCATTTTTCACGGATATTTGTTCTTGGGTCTTGGATGTTTTCTATGTATTTAAGTATGTATTTATCTATATAAGTATGTATATCGTCGTCTAGTACCCATAGTACAAGCTTTGCTTAGTTTGGGACTAGGTCGATTTGTGTAAGATTGTCCCCCAATATTTATTTATTATTATTATTATAGATAGTTATCTATATTCATATCTATTCTAGAAGAACACCCTCACGACAATTGTTAATGTGTGTACACTCGTGTCAATAACATATTAGCATAGTGCAGTGTGTAAGCTAATAGAAATAAGATATGCTAATATATTAATATGACTAAAGAAAAATGTTTACGTGCTGCACTGTCGTTTGTTTGCTGTGGGAATTTACAGTATTTAAAATAAACGACCAATATCCTTGGATTTATGTATTATATGCGATTTGTGCCTGGGAACACTGCTAAATATTTGGACTTAATTATGGCTACATCTTCATTGTTACCATTCTGTTACGAAAGTTACCCATATTAATTGTACTATTAATTTTCGTTACACAATGGAATCAATTATTAGTACTTAGACATAATTAAGTATGTACAAAAAAAAAATACGATTAACCTTTTTAAAATAGTGAGACTAGGTTCAAAAATATGTAATTTAAAACCAATAAGTGTAAAGCATAATCTTAGAATATACTCGATTCTTATTCGGTCGATAAAAAAGGATTGCTACAAGATATACTCATACTCATTTATATTTATTTAAATTCGAAAGTGACAAAATAAAATCTTATTTTTAACCTACGTTGCACAACGTAACGGTAAATAGGGTATTAGAGCATTCATCAAAATAAACAAACTGTTATCGCGGTTGCGTAACGTTAAGAGGGGTATGCATTATGGATGTTATGTTATGGTTATAGATTCCTTTTTCTCACACTATAGACAGTGCAACCCGGATACCCGCCTGTATTAGAAGCCAGGTAAAACCTGGGTCTTTAAGCACGAAACCCAGGTATTACCCGGCTTGTAAAAACCACAGATAAAATAACTGAAAACAAGAACAATCTTCTTTAAAATGTGTTTTTGTGTTTCAAATGACATTTAATTGGCTCAAAAATATGTGCAATAAACTCAACGCTTATTCGGCCAACAAGTCATAAAAAATGGAATATAAAATTCATAATTCTGCATAGATCTATTTCGCGTTAACATCATACCGTCGACACCGTCACAAGATGGAGACATTAAAACGTTCAAGTACTTCAAGTATTATAGTTGCCCCCAGTTACAACGACAGGGTCCTAAAAGTCTACCCACTATAGGCCCATAAACACGCAATCAAGCTGGCATGCCATACAAGTCATACAAGCTCCGGGAGCCCAGCCCAGGCAATTAACACAGTAACCATCTCCGTAAACGAATGGTACAAAAACAACGCAAGTGTGCAAGCGGGCCACCGGGTTACCGCCTTGCTGGGACTAGAATGCCTAGGCGGTCTAGACTAGAGTCTAGCGAAACGGGCACGTCGTGGTACACTCAGTAAAATACCTACTAGAGTAAAACTGATTTTAAAATGGACGCCCCTCTCCCTACCGTCAAAGTTGTGCCCATCTGTTACCGCGAATTTGTTAGCACTAGTAACAATATCTTCGAAAAAAATTGGTTCCCTACCGTCAAAGATGTATGTATGTATTACTTTATTGTACATAGAACACGACAAAATTATAAACGTAAACAAAAATTAGACGTACAAAGGCGAGCTTAATCCCTTTAAGGAACCTTTGAGCAAATAAGTTCATTAAAGACAATGGAGGATAAAAGTAAAGTAAAAAGTAAAAGTAGTTTATTCTTCAAATTACGCATATTACATGCACTTATGAACGTCAATAAACTACCACCGGTTCGGAAAAATATACCTCTGCCACGAGAAGAACCGGCGTAAGAAACTCGGCGAGGTGTCATTTTTTTCAAAACAATATACATTGTATAGTTAAATATAAATTACAGTGTCAGCTACTACAAAATAACTGAAATAACAATGCTACAGTAGAAAACATATTTTCGCGATAGATTATTTTGCGATAGATGACGGATGTTCCCATCTGTTACCGCCAATTTGGTAACACTACTAACAAGCTGGGATATTTTTCCCAGTTATAAACCGCTAGGAATAGATGGGAAGATAACTGACAACTTAAAAAAGTTGTAAAAACCCCCGACATTTTCATTTCAAAGTTCAATATCTCACCGGCTGAACCGATTTTGATAAAACATGTCTTGGAACCATCGCTGGAAATTCTGCTTTCAAATAAAAACAAACCGCATTCAAATCGGTTCAACAGAACGGTTTAAGTGCTACGATGCAACAGACAGACACACAGATACACTTAAGAACTTAATTTGATGTTATAATTATATTATAACCCCTTTTTTGCGTTCTGCGTCGGGGGTTAAAAACAGAAAAACCCAGCTATTACCACTAGAGTGAATTCGTGGTAAATACTTTTACTCAGTTTTGTTATATATTTTCCCAGTTGTAATCACTGGGAAAATATCCCAGCTGTTACTTACTTACCTAACTAGTGGTGACTGGTAACCGGCGGGAATAACCTTACCGTCAACACTGCGCCTCCACATCCTCCCTGGTGTTCCGTAAGGCCACATAGGGAGGTTGTCCCATCATCTTTCTGTTACTGGTCGTCCAGCAGAACAAACAAAAACTGCGCCTCCTCAAGAGCTCTAGCGATCTTACTCAACACCTTACAAGAAACAATACAGTGTTATTTGGCTATACACTGTACTACAGATGGAGTTTTACTGCTGATTTACCAATACGGCTTTCATTCCTAGTAATAGAATTTATTAGTAATTCAGTTTAGTGCGCAGTATGACTGTAGAATTAGAATTTGAGGGCATAATGGCGCTAATAGTGTCTGTGTACTTGAAAATATTACTGCGTAGTGCGTACTAATCTACTTGAATAAGTTCCATTAAACTTTCTGTTTCGTATGATACTTGCCAAATTCATCAGAAGGATCGTCGTACTTTTTAGGCGCCGGTCTCCCGTTGACGACATAAACAGCATTACCATGCCCCGCGCATGACGCAGTGTAGTCGCCAACGGCACCAACACCTAATGTAAGCTGGGCCGCTACCGCGAAACGAAAACTAACGAAGTTTGTGTCTGTCGCACTTGCATATTCGAGCGACAGAGGGGGCGATATTCGAACTCCGTTCGTTTTCGTTTCGCGGTAGCAGCTCTGCGTCCGACGACGCTTGAGTACCTAAACGACCGCGGGAAGGAAAAAAAACTAGACCAAGTACTAATAGCCTGGTCGATAACACGACACACTATCGGCCTATTTAGGAAAGCAGGCAAAAGAAATTTGCTTGCGTTCTTGCCATCAAGATTCTGAATGCTCTAGTTTAATTTTATGATACCTTCGAGCTTCTTCAAAGGACGCTCAATAAATAAATAATAACCTAAGCTAAGCCGGGACGCAATACTTATGATTAATGAGTTCTTCGAGTGCGAAAGGTAATCTTGAAACAGAGCGCGATGTCGCTAATTTGAAAAAAGAAGGTTTAACATACCCCAAAAAAATATATATCAGCGGTGATTAATATGTAACTAAATTATAAATATGTACGTATCTACAAGACGTAACCATTGTCCTCACCTCCGACTGGTTTGACAATTCTTCAAGACACGCAAATATTACATCGTGGTAACAAACAATACAAAAGAAAATAATCACCGCCGCGATAAAAACAAAGCACTCTGAACTGTTTAATTATAGTGTTAACAAAGTGGCATTATCATTTAGGTACAATCTAAAACTATAATACCGACATAACCAACGTGCCGATGTAGTCGTATTATCATCTCTCTCACTCCTATGTCACTCTACGGTGCGAGTAAGCAGTTCGGCTTATAACATTGTGGCTCCATCGGCATGTTGAACCTGAGCGGTCAGCCTAGCCCTTCTGTACAATGAAGGCTTGTTGAAGATACTCATGTAATAATAATTTTGTAAGCACCATATCGAAAGATAAAACTATAGATTAGATGCCAGCAAAGAAGCTGATATACATGTATATATAAAAAAACTGCCTTCAATTATACTAAGTAATAGTCGATTAACTATATTAATCGAAATATCCTATCACAATCCATGAAAAACTCTTTATTACTGAGGGGTTCAGGTGACCAGTTTTGGTATTCATCATCTTCACACCACATGGTATTTTTCGAGAGCACGAACTTTAAAAAAATACTAATCGCTGTACGTATGCCTATAAAATTAGAGGAGTTCCCTCGATTTCTCCAGGATCCCGTCATCATATCCTGAGTTGATTGCAATGCGATCAAGTAGAAAGCACGCTCATTCAACCAAAAATATATTTTCGAAATTGATTCAATAGTCTCCGAGAGAGAAAAGTATTCCGAAGTATTGAGAACCTCCTCCTTTTTTTTGAAGTCAGTGAAAAACGACGAGAGGCGCTTACAAAAACGATTAAGTACCTAAAACTCTTCGATGCGTATAAAGATAGTGCAACTATGTAACATAATCGTAAATGAGTTAAATGACTAACGCACGCGATAAGTTACAAAGTTACAAATTGCTTTTAACATTGCATGTTTAAGGACTGGACATTTGCATAACTCTTTGTTTTATCTTGCAACTTGATATCGGTGCAACATGTGCTTCCAAATGTATAATAATTATTACAAATAACTACATGACAAAAAGTAAATAAATATTAATATGTAATACACCAATAGGTATATAAAAATACTACAATAATGTATACAAAAAAAAACCGACTCCAATTTTGTACTTCGCTATGCCACAATTTGTGGTTTCCGTGAGCCAGTGATTTGTTAACTACAAAAAATACCGAAATTCGCATATGCGTGCATATCAAATTCGAGGAGTTCCCTCGATTCCTACTAGATCCCATCATCAGACCTTCACCAAATTTATATAGGATCAAGAATTTTTTGGAATAATGACTTAAAATAAATATCTCTCTTACGTTGAAGAATCATAACTGAAAGTGCATAAGCAACATACTAGTATAACAGCTAGCTAGTATCGAAAATGCTTAGAACTTTTTTGGACCACATGCACATGAATTAGCATGTGGTCCAAAAAGATCTTATAGAATTAAACCCTATAAAAATACGTTACTTTTTTTAATTCGTCTTGTGCTAATTTAGATAAAGGGCTGAGGAACCGATAACAGTTTGTGCCATAAATGTATCTAAAGTTATGAATGAAGACTGGATATCAACTCAGAAGACGACAAAAATAGATGATAGCGCGTGGGTTTGAGGGGTTCAAATGGCTAGATGTGACAACACTGACAACCATGTTATGTTTTGTTGTCAAGTATAGAGAAATTCAGTTATCCTATATTATCCGGTAGATGTCGTTGTTACGGTGGAGTAAATTCTACATCGCACTATCGTATGATACAGAATAAATACATAAGTCTTCTGTTATTAAAACCGATATCTTTCATACCCTATCTCAAGAGTCTCAAGACATAGATATTGGTGCTATCTCCCAAAAAGATTTAAATCTACTACCGATCATAAATTGAACAATAGAACTACATTTTAATACCTGCATAAAATATTTCTTAACCCATGACTAACGCGATATTTACCTATTTCCCTTTATTACCCACATTTCGACACGGGTTACACCGGTCAAAGCGCTAGAGTTTAAAGTGTTATTATGTATTTTAAAACCGGTATAGTAGAGCCCCTGAATGTACACGATTTATGAAGGCCACTGACAGCGTATTGCAATCTGGGTGTCAGAACGCATGGTGCTATCTCCCAAAAAGATTTAAATCTACTACCGCTCATAAATTGAACAATAGAACTACATTTTAATACCTGCATAAAATATTTCTTAACCCATGACTAACGCGATATTTATCTATTTCCCTTTATTACCCACATTTCGAGTATTTCGACACGGGTTACACCGGTCAAAGTGCTAGAGTTTAAAGTGTTATTATGTATTTTAAAACCCGTATAATAGAGCCCCTGAATGTACACGATTTATGAAGGCCACATACAGCGTATTGCAATCTGGGTGTCAGAATGCATTTTATCTCAACTGCAACCAGTGCAACCTATTTTAGCGTTGATAAGGCGCGATAACGCCCCTATTCATCAACAGATTTCGGCTGGAGTACTTGGGGCTATTGTAATCAGATCCGTATCAAATATCCCTAACAAAACAACTGCAGGAGATTTGAGAACTTTGAGATACCGGTCTGTTGACCGTGCAGAAGTGGATAGCATCGTGAATATTGCCCGGTTGAATTTGTTTGCTGTTATTGTGTTAAGTACATCTATTGACCCCGGACTCGTTTTTAATTGATTACCAATTGGACTAAATATACACTTAACTTTCGATACCGGAATAAAATGGATCGCCACTTGTTTATGCTACGACGGTGGCTAACAAGCATATGGCCTGTCTGATGGCATGCAACGATGCACAAGATATACTATAATAATTAATAACCTAAATTACTAATTTATAAAACACCCGACAAACAAACATAGCTACGAGTAAGAGCTCTCCCATAAAACAAGACTTTTGATTAGAAAAAACTCACTCAAAATAGATCATCCGATTGGGAGCTACGCTACGATGCCGCAGACAGACTCAGATAAACAAGTTAAACTTATAACACCCCTATTTTGCGGCGGGGGTTAAAAAGTATCTGGAATACAAAATACAATACACTATTAAAATAATTATTTTAGATACCAGCCTATCATGCAATCGCGTTTATGTAAGACATAAAACATTTGTCCCTTTCGCTACATATTTACTAATAAGGGACGAATGCGTATATTCCCCACATGAACGCGATGGAGATCGCTTAGGCTGATACAAGATACTCTTCCATAAATTGTCATTTGAAAACCGGCAGGGTAATCGTTTACTACCCATAACAGAAGCCTTATTGAACTTACCATGGGACTAGTTCGATTTGTATAAAATTGTCCTCAATATTTGGTAGTTTATGCACAGAATAAGAAACAGTACAAGTTTATGTAAGTATATATACATACTGGGGCAAAGCCACGGTCACGGCACGACATTATGTGTTAACCTCGTATTAGATCAGACGTGAAAAGACACAACTTATGTGCGCTTATATCACCGTTCCCTTTCTCTTATTGAAATAAATAAATAATAAAAAATAAATATTAGGGGACATTTTTTTTACACAAATCGAACTTGTCCCACAGTAAGCTCAACAAGGCTTGTGTTATGTGTACTAGACGACGATATATTTAATAGATATATACTTAAATACATAGAAAATCATCCAAGTCTCAGGAACAAATGTCTCTGCTCACCACAGAAACAAATGCCCTTACCGGGAATCGAACCCGGGACCTCTAGCTTCGGAGGCAATGGCACTACCATTTGGCATTTTTCAACTCATAAACAAGAAACAAGTTCTTTTTATTTATTAACTTTCGATAGGGCTGGCCTGCTGGGATTTATTATCGTCGTAAACGAATGTCAGATAAAGTGTCTCATTCCCGGACACCTGTAAGAATGAAGAACGACACGCATTGAACAAACAATATTTTTGTATTTTTTTATAAATGGGTTCCCGAAACCGGCTCCAACTATTTCTATGCTATTTGGAACGCCCGTCCAGGGTTTCAGGGGGCGAAAAATCGATCAGGCTAGGTCACGCTTTCGGGATATTATTTTTCTCGGATTTTCACTCACATCACAAAGCTATAGGTCACTCAGTGAAGACTTGAGACATTTATTGAGCAAATTGGTAAGGAGTCGCTGCAATGCACTAGGCTTTGCCTGTATGAATATATACATTATTACCTTGGGGAGTTTACCTTGCGTGTTATCAGTTAATATACTTATTTTCTGTTACATGGACGCTTCATAATTCTGTACCTCTATACCTGAGCCCAATTTATTTTCCAAATTGTTATTCAATCGACATATCTCACTATTCCATTAACTTCACTACACATGTTTCATTTGTATGTACAATAATGTTTGTGCATTTCACGAAGCGCACACGTGATGTGTAATGAATAATGAGTTCATGTCGTATATGCATAGGAAATAAAACAGGTTTCGTAACAGCTGATTACGAATAGGAGGTCAATTTTTGTTCATCGATTCGCATTTTACGTGCGCCCACTTCAAAACAAATTGAAACAAAATTGTGATGTGAAAAAAAAAGAACCGAATAGAAGCTTATTTACAGTAGCTAATGGGGAATGTCTGAAAATTTTAAAAGTCCTTGATTATTTTTCTAATGGTAGGAATAACCCTCGCCATGAACAGAAAAAAGTTTCAGATTTTTCGGTTGCGCCATATATTTTTTTAAAATATAAACATTTTATATCACCTCGCGTCTGCCCCGTATCAGACCGTATCAGACTCACGTCATACGACCAACCTATGATGAACTGTCAATGTCATTGCGTACCACAGATCCAAGCAGGTTTTTTTTTAAATATTCGACGGACTTAGAAATGTCTTAGCTTAGTAGTCCGATACGGGGCAGACGCGAGGTGATATAAAATGTTTGTATTTTTATAAAATGTATGGCGCAACCGAAAAATCTGAACCTTTTTTCTGTTAATGGCGACGGTTATTCCTCCCATTAGAAAAATAATCAAGGACTTTTAAAAATTTCAGACATTCCCCATTGAGGAATCATTGTGTCGACATCTAGAGAAAAATACAGGTCCCTCACTATCTTTGCACTTTCTTAAGGCACGAACTGTGGAGTTTCTGATCAAGTTAACAGGGGGATCCTGCCGTTTTGCCAAAGTTATTTTGGTAAAATTTCATTACCCAAACAAATTTTGGCAACTGTTACGTTTGGTAATGCAATCTTTGGAATAATTTTAGTAGGCACATTTTCATTTGGACAAATTTTTACTTAACATAATATTATCACGGAAAATAACGTTCAGGCATTTGGTCTTTTACCAAATACTATGAAGTATTTGGTAAAGGTAAAGCAGAAAATCTTTAGACAATAAATATTTTGTCAAATGAATTGTTCTGACAAAAAGTATTAAGACAAAAATATTACTACGGGAAATAATATTGTGGTATGTGGTCTTTTATCAAATTGATTGCTTGCTTGCTTAAGAGTTATTGTGTTATAAAGGAACTTAGTGGCAAAACCGACTCGGATCGCGGATAGGTTAGAAGACGAAAGCGGGAGCTTTGCTCCTGCTTTCGTCTTCGAGGGTATTTTTTTTATAAAAGAGCGGGAAAACTTTGCTTGCTTGCTTGCTTGCTTTTTAGTACCGTTAATTTTAGGAACATAGATAAATCTGAACCTGAACACATTTTTACCTGTTTAGAATTTGCCCCAACTAAGAAGTAGACTAAATAGAAATGGTTAATTGAAAATGACGATACAAATCATTTGCCTTATTATATTTTGCGTAAAATATGTTTTTCCAACTGAAACATTTGACTACTTGAAATTTGGTTAAAGTACTAGTTGGTAAGCGAGTCATTGTCTAACTGTTCACATGCCAGACATTAGGTTTGTATTATAATTATTTGTCAAGAGTTTATTTGCCAAATAATAATTTGGCAAATGATAATTTGCGGAAAATTGTTTGCGAAATGATAATTTGTCAATATTTTTTTGATATAACAATAGAGACCCAGTTAACAGGAATTCAGTGGTAAAAACGCTGGTAACGCCACTGCGTTACCTTATCACTGTAAAGGACATTTTTCATACTAATCGATACCCACTATAAGTTACTCAATTTATGGATTTTTACAGTAGGTAGGTACTTAGATAGTTACCAAAAGTAATAGCCTAATTAAACCTATATATAACCTATCACTATAAAATAAAGACAATTGAAGTGAGCGCCGATTATTCCATAATATGAATTAGAAACTTTAAGTTCCATCATTAATTAACACAACGCAGTGGCGGCCTTAGACATTGCGAAGCTCCGGGCAGCCCCGGTTCATCAAATCTTTGCGAGGCCCTCACCTGGGTTGCGCGGGACCCCTACTGTAAGAGCGAGTTGCCCTGCTTGCCACACCCTAAGGCCGCCACTGACACAACGCATCCTGGAAAGCTCTTAGAACCTTTTACTCACCACACCACCATGAACACAACAACAGATACCTAATGAGAATGAGCCAGTAGTATTCTGTGATAAAATCCATTTTGACAGAGATAACCTCTTCGATATTTATGTCTTTCATGCGCTTGCGACTACAAATTAAAATTGCAATGCCGTTTGTCAGCTTAAAATAATTACAATGAAATCGACACACATTGTCTATCTTACTAAGTATAATATTGAGCGTGAATGAATCTTTTTTATTGTTATTTATTAAGATCCATTAAGGACCGTGTAACTACAATCTTACACATGTTAGTACACACGGATTTAAATTTAGAACGAGGGTATATCGGCAGGGCATTGAAGTTCGATAGAAAGATTTGTACTAAAACGGATTTTGGTTATTTTAAAGTTATTTTATGGTGTTTGCTGCTGCTGTACGAATCCAATAGATATGTTATTCCAGCATGCCGTTTTAAAATGAGAATAAAACTACGTTGTGTGAAGCATCAACCGTGATGGGCGCTCTTAATTCTGTTTCAAATTTAATAAAAAAAAACGGGATGCTTCTTCCACATAGGTTTCATATTTCCTTCAAACCAGCTATTGATACAATGTCGTGTGTTACAACTTTATAAACCAAGTACAATGTAACGAGTTGTTTCCCACTCGCATATAAGGGCTGGAATTCAGAGTAGAGATAAAGCCGCTTGGCGGCCGCATAAGGCTTGTTATGAGTTTCGTACAGTCGACTACAAGGAGATGTGTACACTTTTTCACATTTATTGCATCGTAATAAGGACCAAAAGAGAAACTCTTTATAGTCAGTCACCTGTACAATGCTGCTTAGGGTTGCCATTACGAAGCTTATTTATGTGTTCGAGGCACTAATGATCCCTTCAAGAGTCTAAGTATTCTATATCTATCTTGGAAGGGTTGGTATCTTGGTTTCACACAATGTCGTCAAGCTGAGTACAATGTAACGAGTGTTTTCCACTCAACATTATAGTGGCTGGAATTCAGAGTACCAACGCATAAAGCTTCGTTCAGTTTTCAACTTTTCATTCGTCGGATTCAGAAAGGAATTTACTTAATTTATCTGCTGGGATAAATAAATAATAATAAATAAATAAATATTCGGGGACAATCTTACACAAATCGACCTAGTCCCAAACTAAGCAAAGCTTGTACTATGGGTACTAGGCGATGATATACATACTTATATAGATAAATATATACTTAAATACATAGACCCAATCCAAGACCCAAGAACAAAACCCGTGCTAAATGCACAAATAATGCCCTGGCCGGGATTCGAACCCGGGACCTCTAGCTTCGGAGGCAGTGTCACTACCAACTAGGCTAAACAGGCCGTCTAATAGATAGTTACCTATGTATGATTTTATAAGGTGTATCATATAAAATACTTCGTTATACCTATGTAATATATTTGTTAGAAAACGATATGATTGACACACAGGAAACAACGCAACGGACGAAGATGAAAATTAATTTTCTCATTGTAATTTCGTGATTAATTTTGTATTTTAGAAGAATTGCTACCTACTTTATTGAAACCTTTAGTTTCCGTCCAATTTACAGGGTCCTCCAGATTGTGTATAACATAACCATAGAAACTCTAGTCACTAGGATTGAATGGCATTACCTGACATGTCAGGTAGCTGATGTTGACAGTTCCTAAGAGCACCAAGATGATGAGTTACCTGAAACAAATAAAGATATAATTAAAATCAGCTCGATATACAATAAAAATAAACTCATCGTTCCCTTGCCCTTTCCCCGGTTATTCGGGTCAGCGCAGCATGTCTTTTGCTTTCATACATATCTCTCATGCGTCATCTCGTCATTCCATATCATAATCGCCACGCTTGGCATGCGGGTTGGCGATCGCAGTATCTCCACCGCACTCCAGGGATGCTGCTACCCATCCCCCGGTGGTCTTGGTCGTAGTTTTAGGACATACCCGGGTCTCAATCTCGTCATTCACATCCTTCCTATTCATAATCTTTTCACACGATCTACTTATACACCTTTTCCTCATGCATCCATCCACAACCATACTTAGTACTCTTCTTGTTAAAACTAATGGGTAAAAGAAAACGGCAATTATATTATCAAGGTGTCAGTTGTACTATCATTATGTCTCTATAGCAAGTAAAAGCGATTAATAAGTTAATGAGTAACTAATGTTTTGCGCAATGGAAGCGTACTGGGCCCATAACCTAATGTTTTCGTCAATTAAACCAAATATTTTACACAAAATACATAGCAGAGTTTATTCAGCACAATATACAAAACAAGAGTACTAACATTGACATAATTGTCAATCATAACGTGACACGATGAAATCGGCCAATTGCACCAGGACCCTAACCATTGGGTTTAATAAGCGCTTGAACCAACATAATATACTACCACGCTTGTTTCTAAAGGTCTCTTACTAGATGTATGTTGTATGTGTGCGTTACCGGCGATAAAAGGTCGCTTTACGTAAGGCGGTGAAAGTGAAACCCAATTGACTCCCGTCTTTACCGTCGGGCCAAACGTTCTCAGACTATATTCCTAAACAAGACAGACATATAATGCTTTCGTACGTCAGGCCGGCGGATGTCCAGCTATTCTCCTCTAGAGGTGACATTTCTCAATCGATTATGGGGAAACTTTTTTAAGGTAGGTTCATACTAATTCAATGGAACTGTTTAGTCGATTCAGTTTTTGGAAAATTTTCAAAATGGCCTAGTCATGGGGGTTAAAAACGTCTGGACCGTAGCAAATGGACGTAAATAAATAAACAATAATAAATAAATATTAGGGGACATTTTTTACAGAAATCGAACTAGTCCCACAGTAAGCTCAATAAGGCTTGTGTTATGGGTACTGGACGACGATATATTTAATAGATATATACTTAAATACATAGAAAACGTCCAAGTCTCAGGAACAAATGTCTCTGCTCACCACAGAAACAAATGCCCTTACCGGGAATCGATCCCGGGACCTCTAGCTTCGGAGGCAAAGACACTACCAACTAGCCTAAACAGGCCGACATAAAAAAAAGCCTCTAAAAAAAAAGACGGAAGTCTGGATGATCTTTGCGGATCACCCCTTCGTTCGGGTAACATAATACGAGTATGTCACTGTTGTGCTTGTGCCATATAAAGGCTGGATATGCTAGTTTGCCAGACGATTACCAACATGTTATAGCACTTGTTAAAACTTCCTTTTTTGTTATGGTTGGTAAGAAAGCCTGCTGAGAAAAGCTATCGAGTGAAGTATCATAGAACTAGATATTATCCCAAACCAAAATTTGCTTGGGGTAATTTTTATTAAACTATAGATAGTCCTGTGTTCAATCGCACAAGGTTTAAAGAAAATAGAATTTAAAAAAAAATGCTGGCCTAATGACTACCTATATTGTAGGCTTCTGTCACTCTCTTTTCACTAAACTTAATCGGTCGTATATTTCACAACTTGTCACAACCTGACAAAAATGGCAATACTCGTAGACATAGTTTTTAACAAATGAGGACTCATCACATACATGACCTAGCGCAACATAGGCAGTTATATGTTGAGACCTCTGTCATGCACTATGCCGCAGATACATTTTCCTCAGCGACAGGAGAAATTCACCTTGAAAAGCGAAAGCACGCTCGTGTAAACTCGTGCGCAGACCGGTCGCGTCAGCGAAAACGAGAGTTAGCCGCTAAAATATGATCGAATCCAGTCGTTCTACGCCTAAACTTGTCAAGAAAGTGGGGCCGAACTAGATACAAAGTAGATTTCAATTATAATTGCAAGTTAGACCGCTTGGAACTAGGTAAAAGCTAAGCTAAAAATACCTTTGAAGTCTTAAGTTTTATTAAATAGATATCTTTCCTATTTTGTAAACTATATCGTACGTTAAAACGATCCGATACCCCCTTTTCATGATTTCTGCGTAGATTTTTTTTAAGATTTTATATGCATGAAGTAGTGAAACAAGAGTTAGATAAAAAAAAACCACAAATCTCTAGAGCGTAAACAACTTGATATGAGACGTGTCAAGCACTGTATAAGCTTATATAACCTATTACAGAAAAACCATGTTTAAAATGAAAACCCCTCCATATAGTTTTTTCCACTCAAATCACATCAGACTTCTACAAGCATATATCAAACTCAAATGTTTGTTTTTTTTCTTCAACGGTCCTTTGATAAATTATATGTAAAATAAGAACAACCAGGTAATATTACTACTTATTTATATATTATATTTATGTATTTCCATATATGTTTTATTTTTAGGTAGGTACGCAAGTGTTGTCGTAATTAATAAATGGTTCCATAAATTATCTATGCATCACCTGCTATGATATGTGCTGATTAGATTTGATTTCGACTATGCCAAGGCTGTCTGGAAGAGATTTCCCTTTAGCGATAAGACTTGTTGTTTGTCTCTAATTATTGTGACTATGTTTTGTTTTTGTCCTGACCGGGATTCGAACCCAACTAAGCCAAAGTGGTCGTCGACTTCACGCGTAACATATAGAAATCAAATAAAAAACAACTCTAATTGCGAAAAGTATGTCTGGAATTGACCCTCAGGCAGGGTTCGAAACCGGTTACTCTCAAAATCCGGAAATAGACAATTATTTTGAATTTGTTTATATGCTCTTTGTAAGACTCAATAATGTTTTTTAGAATCAGAATCAACTAATATTTATTGCCCCAAAAGAGAACCTTAAATTTAAACAGAAATCATCAAATAAATAAATAAAAAAACTAGAACATACTGTACAAAAAAAATAATAATAATAATAACTTAATTTAAAAAAAAATAATAATACTAACAGTGTAGAAAGTGTACATGTAACTAAATTTTTAGGAATTTATTTGGACAGCAACATGTCGTGGAAATCGCACTCTGCAGAAGTTTGTAAAAAATTGTATCGTTTTTCCTATGCGCTCTACAGACTAGCAAAAACTAATGACCGCAAGACAGTGCTAACAGCATATCACGGATTTGTGTCATCAACCCTGCGGTACGGCGTAATTTTTTGGGGAAACTCTTCTTATCGGGTCACACTATTTCGAGCCCAAAAGAGATGCATAAGAGCCATTTGTGGACTAAATTCCCAGCAAAGTTGCAAACATTATTTTCAGTTACTGAAGTTGTTAACGTTCCCTAGTTTATATATATTTGAGTGTTGTATCTTTGTAAAAGCGAATCCTGGTTTTTTCGAGCAGAATAAACAAACAGATAATTTTAATCTTCGCCCAAGACCAGCGACAGTAATAGTTAATAGGAGCAAGACAGCGTTGATGAGAAAATGTATAATAACAATGGCCCCAAAGCTGTATAATAAATTGCCTGAAACATGGAAGTCTGAAACCTCTAAGTCTAAATTTAAATATTTACTTTATAAATTGTTATTGGACAAATGTTATTATAATATAGAGGATTATCTTAATGACACTAATATCCTAATTTAAATCTATTGAATAATTTTATTGCATAGTTGTTTTTCAAATTTTTTTTTTCTTTTTAATCTGTATTTTAACATTATTGATATGACATTTGCCTTTATAATTAATATTTTGAAATTCGACATGTAATACCAGAAATTCGTACGCCAAAAGGCACATCATGGCTTTGTAACTACATTTAATTTTTTCATCTTTTTTCACCTGTGATGAACGAATAAACGATTTCATTTCATTCATTTCTTAAGGAACTATAGTGGGCATGTGCTGTGCAAAGCGGCCCAGCGGTGGTTTTCAGACAGGTTGCTCCCTTGCTGGACCTCGGTCGGTCACAAACAATAAACAAAATGTTCGCGGAGCTAGTGAGCCTGTGCTCGTTCCCGATAGAACATGTAGTAAAGATGTATAGTACACTTAATTAGGTTATTATTGTTACTTCGTTTTATTAGATTTGATTGTCTAATGAAAGACTTAGAGGAGGACAGACGACTTTTTTTATACATCGAATTAGTCTCAAAGTGAGCTCAATAAGGATTGTGTTATGAGTACTAGACGACGATATATTTACGAAAAACGACGAAGGAACGAAGAAAAAACCGGTTTCCGAGCCCTGCCCTCAGGTATTCACGTTGCATCCTGTCACCGGCAGCTGTCATTTCCACTGCAGTGCAGCCATCGAATGCAGGGAAGGTCTACCGGCGGAGTAGATATAGATGAGGTTTTATTTTTACTTCTCTCCTTTTAGCTGAACTGAAGTATGTACGGCACGGCAGTGAGCGATATTCCGTATGGTCAATTCAAGCAATATTACGGACAATTTAGACCTACAATGAGGCTTTCAGAGGCAAAATGCTAGGGGGTTAGGCCTGGTCTGGCCTGCATGGTGTCCCTTACCGAAGACATGTTTACTGCTAAATTGTTTTTTAGCTCAGTTTTTCCTATACATTTTTAGATCATTCACATTGTTTTGAACCGACAACACGCCACAATGAATCATGTGTGTTGGTTCACGCACTAGGGCGTTGAACTTTGCCTTCCACTCCTTCCAGCCTACGTGGACTAACATCTTTCGAATTATTAGACCCGATTTGAACTAATTGTATGAACTGATGCAGAGTTCGACCTGACAGGAATATGGATTGTTCAAATTGAAACTACGAGTAATGTTTGCATTTATATCCTTGGTTAGTTGCGTCTTACTGCGGACAAGTCGCGACATTGCTTAGAATGTAAAGGAAAATGAATATTACTTACTAATACGAAATATGTAAGTGAAAGTTAACGTCAAGTTGTGTATTTACTGTAATTTACGTACAAAAATAGTTTTAAATGTGTTCAAGTATTTATCTTCGGCCACTTTGATATACAGGTGGGATTCGGGTCAAGAGTACTCATATACTTTGAAATAATGCATAAACAAAATGCAAATATGTACCTATTCAGTATGCACACACCAACATATAGCAACGTATGAATAATGATAAAAGAATGTCATCATTATCATCATCCTAGCGTTAAGCCAGTACAGTCTAGTTGCATCCTGAATGATGCCCGGGTGTGCTACCTAATCCCGAGGATTGATAAAATAATGAATCGGATGCTATGACATTTTTTACACCATACCTTGCCAGAAAGCGCGTTTTTCCACACGCTGCGCGTCCAGAAAAACTCACTTTTTGGCCAAGTGGTGACGTAAAATTGTGTACAAAACACGGGTCGTAAAACAGAAAGCCCTCTCTCGCATATTTATGACCCTCGCCTGCGGCTCGGGCCTCGAACATCTACGATATCGGCCTTTCTTTGTTTTACAACCCTTGCATAGTAATTAGCTATTAATTTTACACTTTCTCCACTTTTTTATGGTCCATACCCGAAGGGTCCAAATGGAGCCCTATTGCTGTCACTCGCGTGTCCGTCTGTCGTCTGTCACACATTTTATTCAGAAGAATTTTTAACTCCTTATATTGACCTATGAACTTAAAATTTGGTGACAATGTTTATTATTATCATTACGTATATTTTATAAAAAAATACCAATAAAGTATACAAGTAAACGTTATTTGTTCTTTAATTTAGGCATATTATTTATTTATTTAAACTTTATTGCACAAAATTTAATTTTACAAATTGGGGGATTTAATGCCAAATGGCATTCTCTACCAGCCAACCATTGGGGACATTGGGCTAAACAGAGATTTATGATTTATTTATTTAATTATATGCACTTATGTTGGTTAGTTTATTAACTACCACCTGTACGGAAAAATTCTGCCACGAGAAAAACCCGCGTAAGAAACTCGGCGAGGTAAAATTATATTGATAAACACATTTATTTTTAGTTGTACGAAATCATCGGTGCGCGAGTCCGTCTCGCACTTGGCCGGTTTTTTATTCTTGACTATAAAATTGTTTCTCTGACTATAGAGCCGAAACATGATTGCTTAAAATGTTTCTCAATACAAAAAAAACTAACGTTTTGAGTATTTATTTTAGTTTTTCCTCAGCCTTACTCAAACAATACACATAAATCTCCATAAAACACTACATTCGTTTATGAGAACCGCGAGCCGTATGATAATCCGTTCGGAAGCTTTTAGTTACAGACGTACAGACAGCGGAGGGTTTTTCTTATAGTTATAAAATATAGTGATTGAAGGAAATTGAGTTCTGTGGAATTATACGTTTTTTAACCTTAGGTTAGTAACTAAACCCTAAAACTAGCCTAATCTGTTAACAACCCCCGAGTCGTATCCGGCTCAAAGGTGCCCATCAGGCTGACTGCATTGCCCCGTTGAATGGCGATGGCGACCGCCAGCCTCTGCACCCGGAACGGGGGTCCAGACCCCTCTCCCTCAAACGGCGCCCCACTTCCCCAAAAAAGGTTTTAGCCTCTGATCACTTCAACACCCCCGATTTACCCTGCCCCCGAAGTCTCGATCGCAAACGAGATGAACAAGTACCTAGCGAGCCCGGAGTTGAGTACCTCTCCTGTTTACGTACTGCGTCATGAATACTTACGAATTACGTCGTAGATTTCGATTTCCACGACACGACGGCGCAACTAGCAACGTAATACGATGTCGCACCGGGCCACCGTGTATTTGAGTTTTCGCCCTTAGCCGGTATACTCCTATTTTGATTGGTACGCTGTGTTGAGAATGAGAGACCCGTATATATGTGTGTATGTGACACTTGTGATTCTTCTGAAGTCGCAACGACCTAAGGCGACGGGTGTCTGCTTACCATCAGGCAAGCCGGAAGCTTGTTTGCCACCGTCGTCGTATAATGTTGGTTCTAACCTAACCACCATTTTCTTTGTTGGAGTTTTTACTCTGTCTGTATGATGAATGTTTACAGACCGGCCGGCCTATTGGAGTCAAGTTCAAATTAGATTGTTGCATCATAAAGTGGCACGGTAATTTAACAATTGCCACACTAGAGCGGTAAACGAGTGTATTCATCTTCTAGTTAGGCCCAACGGTTACAAATAAAGTGAGACAAGTAATTGATTGAATAAAGCGTTTTTCAATTTCCTGACATGTTACTAGACGATATTACTAGATGATTTAAAAGCATTGACAGCAGGCGACATACGAGGGCTGCCTTTTAAGTTGTGTCGTTTGGAAAAACTAAAGACAATTTAAGTGTTAAATGGTATTTATTGTTTTTCAAAGTAATCACCGTGATATGTAATACACTTTTTATTCGATCGAACCAATTTTCGAAACACTTATTCCAGTCCGAAGTCGGGGTCTCCAAAATGGCCGTTTTGTATGCCTCAACCGCTTCTTCAGGCGTCTGGTACCGTTGACCACGAAGTCGTTGCTTGATTTTTGGAAAAGTAAAAAAATCGTTAGGGCTTAAGTCGGGACTGTACGGCGGGTGTTCCAGAATTTCGACGTTTTGCTCTTTTAAAAACGCAATTGATTGCCGGGCGGTGTGCGAGCTCGCATTATCGTGCAGTCTTATACGACGTCTTGTGTTATTTTTTCGAAACTCGCCGATGACTTCTGGTAAACAGACAGTGGTATACCAGTCAGCATTAACCGTTTTACGATCCTCGAGCACGATGGTGGCAACGTGGCCACTTTTCGCCACAAACGTGGCGATCATTTTTTTCGAAGTGCTCCGTGAGCGTATTACTTTGGTCGGTTTTGGCTCATCTTGGAACAGCCAAACAGTCGACTGCTGTTTAGAATCGGGATCGTAGATTCGTCACCACTGATAATGTCGTAAACATGTTTCGAGTTTCCTCGGTTGAATTGCCGCAGTTTTGCGACACCATCGAACTCGAGCCGTTTTTTGGTCTTCACTGAGTAAATGTGGTATCCAGCGTGACATCAACTTTTTTACGCCTAAGTGATCATGCAAAATACTGTGAACACTGGTCCCTGAAATACTTAAGGAAGCTTCTATCTCACGGTATGTCGCATGGCGATCTTCGACGATCAGGTGCCGTACAGCATCAATGTTCTCCTGGGTTACGGCTGTTTTTGGTCGACCTTCACGATGTCTATCACCAAGACTAGAGCAACCACGTTGAAATTCTAAATACCAGCGTTCCACAGTCCGGAGGCATGGTGCTTTATCATTGAAAACCGTAGTCAACTCTTCGAAGCACTGAAGTCGCGTTAAGCCCCTTTTAAAGTTGTAAAAAAATTATCGCACGTATATTTTCCTTCGAAATTTCCATTTTCACAACTGACTTGTCAACTTTGAACGAACGCTGTACTAAAACGGTTGGGCCGATTTCGAGTCATTCTTTTGTTTTCGAATTCTAAATTCAAATATTTTAAGATGACACTAGTTCTTTTTTATGCAATCACGGGAGGTTTGCAAACGACAGAACTTAAAAGGCAGCCCTCGTATTTAAAAACAAATTGACCAAATGGCTACAAGAGAAATGTTTCTACAGTGTTAAGGACTACTTAGAGCATAAAAATATGACTCACGCATGAATCTAATCTGTATTATTTTAAATATTTTATTTTTCATACATAGATTATTTTCATTGAAATATTTGTACGCTTGCTTGCAGGCTGAATACATGAACAATGTACACTATAGCTTAAGAGGGCGCAGTACGCTCGGTTCTCCATACAAACGTATTTACGCTCTCATTTTAAAACGGCATGATAGAATAACATGAAACTTTGTATACACAATGGGATCCGGCATATATAGGTCGGAAATTAGTTTCTATTGCTATAAATTGTAAGAGAGAAAAAATACAGCGGTTTTTGAGTTTTTTACGGCTTGTATGAAAACCTTAATAATCGCTGTATTTTTTCTGCATTACAACTTCAAGCAACAGAAACTAATTTCCGAGCTAGATATGCCGGATCCCATTGCGTATACAAAGTTTCATGTTATTCTAGCATGGCGTTTTAAAATAAGAGCGTAAATACGTTTGTATGGAGAACCGAGCGTACCGCGCACTCTTTAGACCACCTCTGCTCTGTATACTGTATTCTTACAAATAAATATTTCTGAATTAGAATTTTAATATTATTTTGCTATTCCACTGAAGAACGTGCATTATTAGCGATAATGAGATGTACAGTAGACTTCATAAACTTTTACTTTACTTCTGGAGTCGCAAATGTGTCTTCTGGAGTCGCAACTGTACTGGGATAACGCTATTAGGATGATGATGATTGATGAGATATAATGTATCCCAGCTCCACGAGCTGTACACTGAAAAAAAAGGAGAGCTCAACTAGTTTAGCTACTTGAGAAATAGCCAAATTGTGCCTAGTAGTAACCAAAAATATGCTAATTTTCAACAACTATTTTGGTTACTTAGAAAACTCTCAGTTTGCCAGTCCTCCGATTTAGTTACCAGCAGGTAACATTTGGGCTACTGTTATCAAATTTTTTTTTTCAGTGTAATAAATTGTCCTAGTTAGGCTTGTGGTATAACGATAGGATGATGATGAGATATAATGTATCGTATCCCAGACCCACGAGCTGTAATAAAATGTCCTAGTAAGACTCGTAAATCGATATAAGATGCGCTTGTAGATGTTCACTATATTGTTGATACAGATGCACACAGTTTATTGTTGCGACGTACCTATAATGGCATTTATACAATTTATTTCACTGCGTCATCAATCATCAGACACGATTTTCTATCTATCTATCTATATTTCGTAGGTCGCATACAAGCGTACCGCCCGCCTGATAATGAGCGGACACGACAGCCTATGGACGCCAGCAATAAACACTGGTGTACCTACGGTTTTTTTTAACACCAGGGGAACGACATGCGCGTTGCCGACCCTTTAAAACCTTACTCACCACCAGTAATACAACAGATACTGAGAGAGCAAGTACTGGTGTAGATACTTAAAACTTAAATAACCAAGCATATCATGCCAATTATCCTTTATAAGTCACTCTATTTATTAAGTTTGTTAAACTCAAATATTTGCGCAGCTAATATCCCGGCCTGTCTGATCGATTGCTTCTATATTTGACTTGTCTTGGCACGTGTTTCATAATCACGTGTCAAATATCGATTATTTGGGCAAATATTAAGTTAGAAGACGACTAGTACATTTATTTTATTTACCCCCGTGTGGTGCCGGATTAGAAATATTAGAATAGCACCACCCCCTTTTTTCCCATGCATGTCGTAAGAATTGACTATGGGAACCAGGTTCAAGTGTGTTGTGAGCGATGGGCTAGCAACCTTCCACTGCAATATCACACTTTCTCCATCTATAAACCTACAATTGCTAAAAGTGGTATTTTCGTGTGCTCTGCCTACACGCCTTTTTGGGAATATAAACGTGAGTTCACTCTAGTTATTTATTCTAAATACGATAAGATGACTATGATCCAGGAAACAGCTCAAAAATTTGAGTCAAACCTATATCCGTTTTAGACGAAATTCGCATTAAACCGCCCTTAATAGATATCCTTTGCAATGCAAAAATATTTTTGAAATTCGGATCTGAACTGACCCAAAAACAACTTACAACTCGAGGGTTCGAACCTACCACTTTTAGGAAGTTATGCAATCAAACAATCAAGAAATGGAGTCTGTGAAGATCTTATTAAACTCTCCGCCAATATAAACTTACCATCCACCATCCATCCATCCCATCCATCAGCCGTCTTATTATTTCCATTTCACCATCAGATTCGCAATCGACAAGTAAAAAGCACATCACAAAAACCCCGGCAGTGGGCGTCCGCTCTGAAAGGAGTACCGTAATCATCGCGGTCCGTTATAATAACATTCAGCATTAGCCTTCGAGCCTCGCAAAAACATTGACTGTGACCTGGAACCTAAGATTAAACATACAAAACATCTTTAGGAAAAAACATGATTATTATGCAAGTATGTGACATTTCCACATCTACCTCCAACCTCCACAAGTGGATAAAGCGGAGCGAATAAAGCGAATAATAATTCATTAAATTCAGTGAACGAGGGTGAGGCGCTCACACGCCGCACTGCACTACCATCAAGGAGATTATGGCCTGGCAGCGGCGGTTGGGGAACTTGAGGTACGAACTACGGTGAATAAACAGTAGAAAAACTAATTTCGCCTGTACTGTGGTCAATAGTTAACGACTTATGTTTTTATCAGGGCTGCCAGATTGCATAATTGGATACAAAAACTGTATAATTAGGTGACTGGTTGTATCCTGGATGCTCATGTATAAAATCTATTGTGTTTTTTTAGTCAAGTTGCCAGCCTAGCAAGCACGATATTTTATATCGTAGCGTTTTATGCAGTGTTTGTATCCTGAGATGAAATTTTGTATAATTTCAGAAGCATGGCTGAATAATTTAAAAAATCTACTGGCAGCCCTGGTTTTTATTTCATAGATTTATAGAAATAGAGCCGCCTTTTATGCGGATGATGAGTCCAACCAAAAATTAGGCTTTTAGTTGCTTATACGTCCACAGGAAAAATCGAAATCAGCGAGCGTATGATGGTTGCCATTTTATCACTCATCGTCGTGGATAAAACGCCCGTCACTCTCGCACTCGCAGACTGTGATGCTCGAATGTCTTATCCACGACGATAAGTGATAAAACGGCAACCATCATAGGCCCGCTGTGCATGACCCAGTGCGTAAACGCGGTCCTCAGAGTTTCCAGTGGACATTCCCAGCTGTTATTACCAATGGTAATCGATGGGATATACCCGCGAAACTTTCTGACAGGGACTTTTTTGCAGTTGTGAATATGTAGTTATAATCCGCCCCCTGGCAGTTATTTTTACCGGACCATATCAATATTTTACGGTAAATGGTTCTATTACAACAGGAACCAGTGCGTGGCTAGAAATCAATGAGTTCGGTAGACAGCGTTGAGAAGTCAAGGTAAAGGTCACTACAACGTCCCTTCCCTTCCGTCCCGAATTTAGCACAACCTTTTCTAAAAATTTGCCTTTGCGAAGAAAATAACGTTATTTTAATATTTTCTTCAGGCACGGAATGGCTTGGCGGCTGGCTTATTCGTTTCACATTACATTCGCTTTATCGCGTTTTGTGACGACAATGACAACGGAAATAGAGCAATATCAGGAAGAGTTAATTAAGATTTTTTTTACAAGTGTTTTTGTTATGAACGTTAATGTCCTTGCTGATGCAAATGGGTCGTACAATTATTTTATATTATTTATCCTTTTATTAGGTGCCACAGAAAGCGTGTCGATACGATTACGAGGATTTTAGCAAGTGTTTTTTGTACAAACCAGTAACAGTAACACACTTAATAACCTTTATCACACCAATATATACAGGTAAAGTTCACAAATGGAGGCAAACAAGTAATTTGTCTATAAATATATTTGCTGAATTATTGAATACGCTAACAGGTTCGATGATCGATCGAAGGTTGGTCGACCTGTTAATCAAATAATTATGGATATGTACTTTAGAATTTTAGATGTATATGGTAACGTTGCTAAAGGTAGGGTGTTGGATCCAGAATTTTTCAGTGTAGGTTTGAAAATAAATTGAAAGCAATAAATCGATCATCCCTTTTTCGGGTGGTAGGTGGTAGCGAAGTCAGTGCTCTAAGCTACTACTATGCTACAATTAGCAATACTTTTCTTGTAAATTTTGCTTGCGGAAATAGTGTAGAAAGCATTTGTTGGCTTTATCAATACGAAGTGAAATCAAAAAAGGCAAGGCTCGTAAAATAACAGTTTCAACGGCAAAACGATGTGTATTATTACGTTATCGAGACATTGTGAGTTGTGAGACGTTTATGACTCGTCAAGCCTTTGACAAAAAGTGTCTAAAAGATGAAGAGTGTTTACCTACTCTCATTTGTACATTCTAAACATTACCAATCCTTCACCGTTAGGTACCGCTATCCAAGAGTGGGTATTAGCATTTTTAGGTGAAGGAAAACCGGCCAGGATCGCCGCTCCATTTGGTAAAGTACCGTTCGGCGCAGGGCTTAAGGTCGCATGTTGTGTAACAGCGGCGACAGTCGCGTGTTTGGTATTAAATTCCGAGTTTAGTTGATACTAGCTGGAGTAGCTGGTGATATTGATCTAGTTAAGTTGTTTAATGTTTGGATTTCTTTGGTTACAATACTGCTACAAACAGCAATAAAGTAGGTAACTAGCCGTTCGCAAGACTTTACTGCATTGTTCTAAGGTTTTTGTATTCAGTGGGAATCGAAGTTTCTTTACGACGATGGTGGCAAGCAATCTTACGGTTCATTATATATGCAAACAACCAGCCCTCATAACTCTAGAAGTCACCCAGTTTGTAACTATTAAGCCGACCCTAATACCGGTCGACGACGGCTTGGGAGTTCAGTCAGGTCCCTCTGCACTTCGTCACCCCATCGGTACGTAATAGGACGCCCAACGGGTCTTCGTTCAGTTGGACGTCCCGACCACGCTCTCCGGACTGCACAATCGTCACCCATTCGGACTACATGCCCGAGCCATCGGAGTCTCGCAGATTTCGTTTCTCCTATGATGTTCGGCTCGGACACTAGATCTTCGACCTCTTGAATTCTACGGAGACAGCCATGGACAGGGAAGCCTGGCGGTCTTTGGTGTCGGAGGCGAAGACCCACTTCGGGTCGTTGTGCCAGAGCAGTAAGTAAGTAGCCGACCCTTTTTTGATTTGAGGAGAGTGTGTTGACACAGGTGTCAACTTATAAAGTGGTATTTTGGCACGGATCCAGGATTTAGTCCAGAGGGGGCAAAAAGTTCAGGGGGATTATTTATTGTTTAAAAAAGACATCTATCAGCGCTTGCGCAGAACTAAAATATGTGGGATTTTGTTTGACTGTTTATTACCTACTTAAATTTGGTCTACATCACTCTACTACATCCTCTATATACTCCACGGCTGGCTGGCGTGCCCTCCTGATAGTGATAACACACCTGCACTGATAATGATAACACACGATCGTGATGAGGGCGTGGTGCTTTGTCATCACGACTGAAGGCCGAGGGATTATGATAGGATTAGGTGAACAAACACACCAGACACCACCGTAAAAACTTGTCCATTTACTTGAAAATAAAAGAGCATACAGATGGATGGACATTCGAACTTACAAGGGGATTAACAGCTTTGTACCTGGTCGCTTTAACGTACGTTATGTATGTGCTACATATGTGTTCTACTGGACGTATTGGACTGCACGAGCAATAAGAAGCTATAAGATAAAGTGATATAGGTAGATGAATAACCAAACATCCATATCGGTTTCGTTCAATATTATACATACGAGTACGAGTCAATCAATCAATCCATTTCTTTGCAATAATCAAGGCTTAGACATAGAACCTATGGATGTTGGGGCGAAAAGGTTCTCGAGTGGAGGCCACGTATAGGAAGGCGCAGCGTGGGTAGGCCTAATGATCTGGTAAAGGTCGCAGGAATCCGCTGGATGCGAGTCCGGCGGCTGATATGATGATGATAATCAAAGCTTAAGTTAAGTAACTTTGTACCGCGCAAGCGCGCATGCTGACCACCACACAGATCCGTCGGTCTAGGACCAGTATTTCGGGAATGGCCCAAACATTCCGTAGAGCAGAGTTGGGGTGCGTGTAATGAGCGCCAGAGTCCATGGCTCTGCGTTCTCAGAGACTACACCGGACCGTCTGGTTGCGGCTTAGGAAATTTTCTCAGTGCACCTGCACTGATAAAGTGATACCTATGATAATGATAACACATGGTCGTGATGGGGGCGTGGTGCTCCGTCATCACGATTCAAGGCCGCGGAATCATGATAGGATTTCGTGGTTAATCTATATTCCAGCGCATGCTTCGTGGAACGAAGACGACTGTAATGATGACTTGGCCACAATATTGTAGTACTAAAAAGCAAATAAAGGGACTTACACACCTGGACTGATAAGGCTGGTCGTGATGGAGGCGTGGTGCTGACGTCACCAAGTCATGAAGGCCGTGGAATGTGGTGGAATTATGATGTGATTTCGTGATAAATAATCTTGCCGCTGTATGTTGGTTACGTGGACCGATGATGATGATAAGGTAACGCTAAATAGCTGGATTACTATTAATTATCAGTCAGAGTTCGTGATATGGCAAATTTGGAATATTTTAGCATGCTCTTTCTAATACTACACCATTTACATAAATAAACAAATAAATATTAAGAGTCAATTTTTTACACGAATCGAACTAGTCCCATGGTACCTAAGCCTAAAAAGACATGACATGACATGACGGACATGGTCCGTAAAAAGCGAACGAACAAGCATTATTCCTACATGGCCTGTCAGATTTTCTAAGCCAAAAAATATGTTAAAATGGAACACAAGCAATTGATCTTAAGATCACATGAAATCAACCAGGCAAAGAGACTAGAGTAAATTACTAATGCCCCCATGCTCAACCGCTTTATTTAAATAATTGTTATGGCATGAGTATAACCGTATATATAATAAGATACCAGAAGAGCTGCATAAACTACAAGACAGATTATTTGTAATAAAATTAAGAAAATGGCTGACAAATAAATGTTTTTATACGCTTAGAGAATTTTTGAACGAATAAAATATATCATATTATAATTGTATCATTTAATTTGGAAATGCATGAGCTAATAATATGGTAATATTAAATAATTTGTAATTGAACCTTTTTTTATATATGACCTAATAATATTGTAATGTAATGTAATTTTTCTTTCAATTTATAATGGCAATCTAATGTACGTGTATAGGTAAATAAGTTTAGTGTCAATGTATATAATGTTTATACCTGAATAATTATTATTGTTTATTTCAAGCTCAATATTGGCATGCCTGCTGTTGGCTAAACATGTGAAACTTAATAATACCTATGTCACCTTCAAAGCTACCATGTTTAAGAAAATAAATCATTCATTCATTCATTCAAAATAAGGTAAAGTTACTTTCAAATTTTGTAATCATAACTTTCGTCGTACTGCGCACAGCAAGAAAGTGGTCTAACACTCTTTTGAACCTAATGTATGAATAATAGCTTCCGATTACAGACCTATCAAAGTTAAATATGGCGCCGGCAACTGTCAACGCATAGAAATTTGTCATACAATCTGATTTTAACGAACACAGCTCACGATAATAGACTGTTTGGTGCAGCCCGCACACAGATATCAGAGTAAAGCAGATCCGCTCATTTAAGTTGAACGATTTTTGTACGTCTGATCTATTCTCACTAATGTACAAATCAGAAAGTTCGAGAGAGACAGACAAGTGACATCTGACACGTCTTCACCTGTCAGTGTCTCCGTCTTCATAACTGAAAATTGTACTGAACTGACGTTATGGTGTGTTAAGTTTATATGGGATTTAACATCCTGGTGTGCTCACAAATCGAGACAACTTGTTAACAGCCGAAAATGATTGTATTATCTGTCGCATTCTAACTCATTTTGGTGCACCATAAGGAATAAAGAGACAACTATATGGAAAATCATCTGGCTTAATACTGCGAGTCTGTTTTTCTCTGATGTCTGTGAGCCCGCATTTAGGGCGGGTTGCGCCAACTTACGATTACAGAGCGATCAACGTTAATTATGGCGCCGGCAGCTGTCATCCCGTAGGAACTTGTCAAACTATTCATATAATAATATTACCGCTTACGATTAATGCTGGTGCAACCCAGCCTTAGAGAGTACAATGGAAGTGATCGTCTAAGATCGACGGTTCGCAGTTGCACGCAAAGCAGCTGTATCAACACGGGCGATGGCTCGAATATTAAACAATCAATTTTATTTACGCTGGCAAAGTGCGAGTTTTGGAATTCGAATTATAAAGTGAACACTGATGGTCTTAGTTAAGAGTCCGCAGTAAGCTAGGTTCGCCATACAAACGTAGTTAAGCTCTCATTTTAAAACGCCTTGCTAGAATAACATGAAACTTTGTATACACAATGGGATCCCGCATATCTAGGTCGGAAATTAGTTTCTGTTGCTTGAAATTGGAATGGAGAAAAAATACAGCGATTGTTAAGGTTTTCATACAAGACGTAAAAAACTCAAAAACTCACTGTATTATTTTTCTATTACAATTTCTAGCAACAGAAACTAATTTCCGACCTAGATATGGCGGCTCCCATTGTGTATACAAAGTTACATGTTATTTCAGCAAGGCGTTTTAAAATGAGAACGAAACTACGTTTGTATGGAGAATCGAGTTTAGCCGAGCGTACTGGGGACTCTTAATAAAGTGTAAAACTTCGGCAGTATTCTTTGATCTGTGCTTCGGCGTACCAAGCTTAACACTTGGCCCACAGCAGGTCAGGTTCACGGACCCGATTCATGGCACCTAAAGCTGACCTAATTGAAAACCGTACCACACCCACAAAAATGTGCTGAAGGCCCACAGACTTGTCGATGTGTCGACCTAATGTGCCTTTGTTGTTTAATATACGTCGGTGGCCAACAAGAGCGGGGAAGAGGAGACTTCTCCTTTCTTGACGAACCCCGTTTTGCAAATCCCCATCAGAAACCCATCGTATGAAGTTTATTCCGCAACCGGAGCGCTCCCGAGAGGAAATACCTCTGCCCTTGCCTTCCGATCTCCTAAGTCATGTACAACAACGAAATACAATAATTTTCCAACGCGGCGGGTGGAATTCGAATACTGAATCCTTGACATTACTTTCACGTGTGACAAATGTTCAGAAACTAGAAATCTATTAGCATTCCGAATGCGGACGCACTTTCGATTGGCGGCCGGCAAATGTCAAGAATTGGCTGGCTACTGGCAACTCCGTTGTATTTTTTTATACTTAAATGGCATATTTAATGAATAGAGAGCTTGACAAACTGGAATAAGGACTTAGACTGAGGTTAAACGTCGTAATTGTATGGACTATGGACTAGTCTTGGAATAAACACTATTCTTGTTCAGTCGAATTGACACCGAGTACATCTTCGCATCCTAAAATAAGAGATATAATACTTATATTTATCAATATAAGTATTATATCGTCGTCTAGTACCCATACCATCGTACAAGCTTTGCTTAGGGACTAGGTCGATTTGTGTAAGATTGTCCCCAAAAAAAAGCAGTCCGTAAAGGGTTATATTTGTATTGAGGCATCTTTAAAAATAAATTACTAGGTATATTAGGATCCTTTTCATGGGGACAAATATGTATAAATAATGTCTAGAGCCCATTCGTAGGTAGGTTTTGCCTTTGCCCATGTCATCAGATCATCACAATTTCATTAATTATAATATTTATTGCACATATATTGGTGTTGCGAGCTGCGAGTACATTTACTCCTATTATCGTGTAATTAGCACGATTATGCACAAGCTTGAACCTATCACTTTACTGTGCGATAAGAAACTTGTAGAAATGATTGGGTACAAATTAGATTATAATCGGTTGTTGCATCGTATAAGTACATTAAATAAATACGCTGTAAAATTTTCAATTATTCAAAATGTTCCCTAACAGAGTCTGCACGCAGTGCTACAAAGAGAGAGAGGCGGAGAAATGTTGCAAAAGCTGCAACTAAGACGGAAGAAGGCAACCCATACCATAATAACCGCGACCACTATTCCACATATTCAAATTATTATTATCTTCCTACACTTCATGACAGAGATTATAAATTTACCTTGGGTAGATGAAAAGATTAGACAGGATCAGATACTAAAATAAAATAAGATACCATCAAACTCAAAGTCAATGGAGGATACAGATTGATAACCCAACAATTTGGCCTATCAGGTACTTGCTATCTGATCGAATCTAAAAATACAGGTGTCAATGGTGCCCTTCAAAAATACTTTAGTCGTAGGTATTCTATTACAAACAATAACACGAAAATCTTAATTTGAGGCCAAAAAGGCGGCTGTAAAAATATCCTTAAGAATAAAACGGCAGTCGCCGACGTGGCGTCGAAGACACAACATTCAATTCTGAATTTCTGATGTCGAGTACTGCCGACTGTGGCGGTGAATTTTTTTATCAAGTACTGTCTGTACTAATGGTCGGAGTGATGATAACGTTAAGGTGAATAACATAATCTAAAATCAATAAGGCTTCAAGTTAATTAGCTATTAGGAATGAGGACATTACTCGGAAAACATTTTAGGTAAACAAATATTGATAATTGATAACTGATACAATTGTATGTATAGGTCAAGGGGACTAAGGTTAATTTTTTATTTGCTTTGCTTATCAGAATATAAACAAAGTGTCCCTTCTTCCTGTCTGTCAGACATTGCTATTGATCGCCATTGTCTCTATTAACGTATGTGTACATTATGGAATTTATGTCCAGTTGGTTTGTTGACTGACAGTCAAATAAGCAACTTTTTGCGTCAAACTATCACCGGACCTATGATGGTTGCGATTTTATCACTTATCGGCGTGCTTTTGCAACTCAACCATCATAGGCCCGCAGGCGAGTGGGAGCATCAAGGACCTGAGGGCTATGAGAAGGCCTGTGCCTGTGTAATACTGTGTAATAGAGTTAATAGGTACACATTGTGCAATACTGGATCAACACCACAACACAATCGCTGTATTGTCGTCTAAGTGAATCCAGTGACGATGAGACCAGCGGGGCCTATGATGGTTGCAATTTCATGACTTATCGTCGTGGTTAAGACATACGCCACGTTCTGACAAGTATGCGAGTGCGAGAGTGACGGGCGCCTTATCCACGACGATAAGTAACACAATGGCAACCATCATACGCCCGAGGCGGCCGCAGCGCATTCCATACAACTAAGTTTGTTCCTGTAAGCTCAAATGAACGCAAATTATGAGTTCCGTGATAAAATTATACTATGTACCCTTCGGGACCAATACTAGATTAGGTACCTTCTAGTGCATGCAATTTTCCGGGAAATCCCCTGACACTATATGAAATCTCATCAAAATCGGTTCAGAGGTAAGCGTGAAGACGGGTGTAGTACGTGCGTAGCTTTACTCGGCTACTTACGTGTTTTTTGGAGAATTCGAGTTTTTCCTAAGATGTGACCTAACTAAACTAACGATTAGGTACAAGAATTGTTCCTTTAAAGATATATTATAATTCCACCTCCGAATGAAAATTAAAAAGAATGAAAACGAGTTCTAAGCATACGAAGACGCGGGTAAAAACTTGTCTTATAATCGTTAGCAGCTTAATTCCCTCATTAGGCTGACATTAACGCTAAAAGGTCCGAGCTACATGTTATTGTTTCTATCCCAAGGTCTATTCTTGGCAATATAAAAACACCCCACGCAATATACACTCACTGCAACATCAGAGTTATTTATACTCTCTAGAATCAGTCTAGATTATGTCGGCTGCTGTGTCACATAGAGGGAAAATATTGTATGGTATATATAGGTATATCTTCCGCTTGTTTCCATATTCAGATTTATTTATATTAAGTAGGTTAAGTAAAAAAATATAAATAAATATTATTAGGGGACAATTTTTACACAAATCGAACTAGTCCCATAGTAAGCTCAATAAGGCTTGTGTTATATACATAGAATTAAGTATTATCATTGTGGACCCGGGTATGTCTTAAAACTACGACCAAGACCACCGTGGGACGGGCAGCAGCATCCCTGGAGTGCGGTAGAGACACTGCGATAGCCAACCCGCATGCCAAGCGAGGCGATGGCATTTACCCCCCATGAAATTGGGGGAGGCCTATGTCCAGCAGTGGACGTCGTTGGGCTGATATGGTGGTGGTGGGAAGTATTATCATTGTAACAAGCAAATTTCTGTAAAAAAAATGACTGACTGTCCAGTTTCTTTCGGCGTTTCTTCTCGGCAGTGGTCTTCTTTTGCAGATACGCTAGTAGATTTTGAATTATAAAAGTGCCATTGCGGCGTACTTGCAGAATAAAGTACATTTATTTCATTTATAGGTTTTAATATATAACAACCAATCAGTGGTCGGGCTGTTTAGCCTAGTTGATAGTGACACTGCTTGCGAAACGTGAGGTCCCGGGTTCGAATCCCTGTAAAAGTATTTGTTTACATGATAAGCTATAACATTTGTACCTGAGACTTGACACCAGGGATGCGTCACATTCACATACATATTTGTCTCTATCTGTTAACAAGCGAATTCTGAAATCAGTAAACGGTCGACTACATGCTCAACTGCTATGGAAATGAGTAGCTAATAGTATGATCGCATTTTATGTGGGACATATATCATTCATGAGAAGTTAAGCGACGTTACTTGCAGGGTGACCAATTTAAGTGGTTACTAACTGACCGCTCCTGTGCTTTGGAAGGCAGGTTTAGCAGTTGCTCCCCTGCTTTAGAATGGAAGCCACATTTATCCGTTGGCATGACAGACATCTATGAGAATAAATGTGTCAGCCTGTTTAGCCTAGTTGCTAGTGACACTGTCTACGAAGTTGGAGGTCCCGGGTTCGAATTCCGGTAAGGGCATTTGTTTCTGTGGTGACCAAAAAACATTTGTTCCTGAGACTTGGATGTTTTCTATGTATTTAAGTATATACATATCTATTAAATTTATCTTTATCTAGTACCCATAACACAAGCCTTATTATATATTATGGGACTAGTTCCATTTGTGCAAAAAATTGTTGCATATATACATTTATTATTACTAAAAATGGAAATATTACCACCTATAATAAATAACCAATAATACCGGCATGATTATGTTATTTGTTCACCAACCTAATTCTGCAATCAGTCTGCTGCTATCTGATGGCAGTGGATAAGCCAAGTTAGAGCCCTTCTGGCGGCTCATGAACTTGTAACAGTCCCACTTGAAAAGCCTAATACCCATAAGGTCTAGTTTCCCCCTTGGGTTGGAAGGTCAGATTGCAGTCGCTTCTGTAAAAACTAGTGCCTACGTCTATTCTTGGGACTAGGTAGCAAACCCAAAGCATCCTTCAGGATGCAACTTTACTGGGATAATGCAAAGTGATGATGGTGATAGCCTTTGTCAGTTACTAAGACATATAAGTGTGGGAGAGAAAAATGCGTTTAAGCACCAGGTTTTTGCAACATAGTTAAAAAATAAGCAATTATGTATGAAAATAATAACATTGTATGAAATGCTAGCTGTTGCCCGCGACTTCATCCGCGTCTTCGCTCCTATTGGTCGCAGCGTGATGTTATATAGCATAGCCTTCCTCGATAAATGAACTATCCAACAGTAAAAGAATTTTTCAATTCGAACCAGTAGTTCCTGAGATTAGCGCGTTCAAACAAACAAACAAACTCTTCAGCTTTATAATATGATACATATATCAATCAGTGGGACAGAATAAAGCTCGTAATCAGGCTATTTACCAAATGGCAAATACATACAACAAACAAGTCAACTGACTGACATTGTTATAACATTAATGAATGGATAATACTAGAAACAAGAATCATTAAAATTCTTTGTTGTTTTTGATTGTTGATTTTGAGTATGATTGGTATACCATGTAAACTGACATAAAGTGTATTTAAGTTAAGACCTGTCTTTGAACTACATTTCATTATTTAATAACTCTAATTCCTATTAAATGAATTGTGGTTTTCCCATGGTTTTCAACCACATTTACACAAGTTCATCATAATATTTTTTAAACTTATTTTTAAAGCTGATTATCTTGATTTCAGGTTATTTCAAGGATAGTAAGTATGTATTAAATAAATTACATATTAATTAAATAACAAATAGTGGCAATGAAAATGCATTTTCATGTGATCTGTCTACCCCATTTGGGAATAAAGGCGTGAGTTTATGTATGTATGTATAATAGACATATACTCTTATTTAATCCAACAAACTAGGTCACCCAGATGCATTTAAATAGTATGAGATAAACTGACCAAGCTGTGTTATATTCAAATATTTATTAATACTTCTTATAACTTATAACATAAACATTGCATCTGTTAGTTTGCATATTATGCAAACAATCATAACAAATTTCTGCATATATGTTACAAGTAAACAAAAACAGAAACATAAAAATCACCTTTTTAGAACTTGATTAAAAATATACAACTAAAAACAGAATAGTCTGTGCTATGCCTATCACTACACTACTATCCACCTTTTACAAACATAGTCATAAGACTCATGGCTTTTCTGTTTACGTGATATATTCATTGCTTTTCAGCTCTTTAGAAAATTCAGTAATTTTGTAACAGAAACTGCACCTTCTACCTAACCATGTAGGAGTCAGCCAGACTCCGGAATAAAAAAGAAATTCGCACACATTATAACTCGAATGGGAAACCAAAATACTGAACTGTAATTTATTATAGGGTTGTATCTGTGCAGTAAAAGTGAAGGCTTTATTGTCACTTTGTAGTTAAATAGGCAGAAAGCTGCTCACAACAAAGTATAAACACAGATATCTATGAGATTAAATGGAAATATTACCACCTATTCCTATTATACAATACTGACATGATTATAATTTTATTTGTTCAGCAACCTAACTCAGCAATCAGTCAATGACTCAGGAGATCATGTAATAATTTAAACTGTAAGTATGTTTATCCATAGAATTAAATTTAAAATAAATTTATTAAACCGTTTATTATTTATTTACAAACTAAAGGAAATAGTTAAGTAAGATATTTTTTATAGCACATTTTTTTATTGAAACCTGAGAGACCGGTCAGATACTGTTAATCACTCAGGTATTTTGTCAAAACAACTAATGTTTGAATATAATATTGCAATTTTTGCAAATATACAATAGCTTTTCACATTAGAGATCTCTAGAGTAAATAAATGCTAATGCATGCAACAATTGAAAGTTAGAATGATGTCATCAAAGCAAGGAAAGTTTCACATAACATTACCAAGATAAAACTTCGAGTTATATGACATCACTCAATTGAAAGATGTTTGTGAGTTCTTAAGAATGCTGAAATCATTTTAGCCTTATCTTATTACTCAAAATAAGTATTTTTGGTCGACAATACATGACATGCCTACAGATTATAGAGTTCTAAGGATTTGTGATAACAAATCGAATCGGTTTTACGTGGGTTGGAGAAAACTAGCTCACAATAACATGGTACATGATTTACGACTTTCTTATTTACGATTTCAATTATTTCCAAGCGATTTTCAATATCGGTTTTGTGGTGTTTCGTAACAAAGAGCACTCGCCCGCACTCCCCCCTTACGGCTCGGGCCACAATGTTCAGTGAAAGTGTCTAGGTACTTGCTCCTACACTAATTACGTTCACGGTCACAGGAACAGTACAAACACTAAACCCGATTGCACACTTTCCAAATACCTAGTAACGACTCCTAGCCATCATCTGCGATTACGAGACTCGAAAATATCCGCCACTATAACGGTAATACAGCGCCCAGACTGTTTTTATCTAAAAAGCAGTGCACATAAAACTCACCTTGTAATAGACATCCATGAGGATGCTGTCCGGCAGCGACCGCAAATCATTACGCTCACACTTGGATTTCTGCAAATAGTTCACTAAATTTGTCAAGCACAGCTCGTATAAATTATCGGGTATTTTCTTCACGCGCAACGACGCGTCAGCCATTTTGGCAAGGTAATACCAAAGTTCCTTCATTTTGCTCAATGCTCAGGTCGTATCTCGATCAGTCAGTCGACAGTTGACAGCTGTGAGTGCTTGCAGCTAACTTCAATAGGTTCGGTTATTGGTTGATCTTGCGAGTTTATTAGTCAGTGTCGATACTATTGGCAGAAAGAAGAAAGGAGAAAAGAGTGAATTGGTGGCCTTTGTCTGCCAGAACTCAGAGGTCAGCTGATAAGAAGCAAAACAAATGTTGTGCGACGGAGACAGAATGGTTTCTTCATGGTTCTACTTTTAATTTTAAAGAACGCGACGACGATTAGTTGCGACTCCGAGTGTGCGCGGGAAATTTGAGCGAAATGGTTGTTGAGCGCGATTATATACGCGCCCGTGATATCGCAATCTGAGGGCATTATTTAAACTAGCACTATCTTTACGATAACTCTCACGCACCTTCAATGTGAATATGATACATGGTGTTCCGTTTCTTAAGGACTATGTATGATATCTAATCTAATAAGTTCTTCTTTTACTAGCCAGATCATGTTTTACTTTTCTTATATTTCGATGCTCATTACATTACCTTTTTTTTATGATAAAAGAGGCAAACGAGCAGACGAATCGCCTGATGGTAAGCGATTAGCGCCGCCCATGCACGGAGGGTACTAATTGTACAAAAACGTGCCATCCGTGTACTAGCTGGAGTAAAGTCAAGACACCCATGTAGGGAATTGTTCGCAGCGCAACGTATAATGACACACTACTCACAACATCTCTTTGACCTAATATTATTTGTTAAAAAGAACATCTCACAGTTTTCGACCGTGGATATACCTGGCAAACTGCTACGATCCACTGGACGCCTACGAACAGTCCCTCGTCGCATGGCGCTTTCAAGAAAAAATCCTCGTGTCATAGGTCCCACTTACTATGAGCATTTGCCTGCCGACTTAAGACACGAACAATGTGACGAAACATTTAGGCGCAAACTGAAAAATCTTTTGTTGAAAAATCCTCTGTATTCCGTAAACGAGTACATGGAAATCAAATTTTAATTATTATTATTATTGCTAACTGATATTTTATTTAATTCTTATTGCTTATTGACATTTCATTTTTATTTAATGACGATCCTTATTGGGAGATATTATTTACTTTTACATCTTATTATTTTTGCGTGTTGAAAATTCTAATGACATCGATCAATACTCTCTATTGATTTTCTTGTTTTGTTTAATTTTAATGTGAACTGACGATCCTTATTGGGAGATACAATACGATATTCCTTGTTGACATGTTTTCTTATTATTACTATTATTTAATTGACGATCATGATGTAAATTCGTATAACTTTGACACTAACCAAAATTATATTGTAATTTTATCATGAAATAAATAAATCTAATCTAATCTAATCTAATCATGGACACTCGCAAAACCAGTGGGGTTGTAAGTGCGTTGCTGACCTTTAAGATGGGAGTACGCTCTTTACCTACCTTGTACCTTGAAAAACAATGTAAATGCGGCAGAAATTACGTTTGTTTTTTTTAGTTATTTTGGCATGGTGTTCCGCTTCATAAGGATTATATATGAATTATATGATATCTAAAATAAATCTAATAACTTATATTGCTAACCAGATCATGTTTTACTTCACTTATGATCACACACACATAACATAAACTCACACCTATGTTCCCAAAAGGGGTAAGCAGAGCACAAAAAAATAATTTCAGTGCCACTTTTAGCAATTGTAGGTTTATAGATGGAGAAAATGTGACATTGCAGTGACAGGTTGCTAGTCCATCGCCCACGGCACAATGGAACCTGGTTCCCATAGTCGACTCTTACGACACCCAAGGGAAGAACGGGGGTGATGCTATTCTATCCAGAGGGCCTACCGCGAACTTCGAAAATCGAACTTCGTGTCGTGCCGACCCTTTCACTCTCACTACACTATATGACGGAAAGGGATGGTACGATACGAAGTTCGATTTTCGAAGTTCGCGGTAGGCTATCAGGCACCACACAAGGGGGGTACTTATGATAATTCCCTTGAAAAACAATGTAAATGTGGCAGAAATTACGTCTGTATTATTTTGGTATTTACCATTCTGCCATAAACCATAGTAAGCATTATAAAATTTCGTGACTAGTGAAAAGAAGTAACTACAACAAGGATTTCGTGCTTGAGCTTGATTGTTCCGATAACCCAGTTAGCTAGAGCGATAGACCGCGTATGGTGCGTATGCCAGATGTCGCAGGTTCGAATCCTGCTCGGACAATTTTTTCAATGGTTCCCTTTAATTTTCATTAGCAGACCTTACTTGCTCAATATAAAATTTGAATCATTATAATACATAAATTATAAACGCTATCCCTCCCCAGCTAATCTCGGTTTCTAAGACGTAGATACGCCCTTTATAAAGTAAGGTAAGTCTGATTAGAAATACAGCACCCAATTTATAATCTAATATTACACTTATAAAGATAAATACCATAAATAGGTAAAGCAAAGTTCATTTAAAGCACGCCTATAAAGGAAGAAGATAAGTATAATGTAATGCAAAGAGTTAAGTATAATAATAATAATAATAAAGCCTTGATTTCTCACACAATATTGGATGCTTTACAAACTAAGTACATACCTAGTTGGTTACTAAGTTCTGTTACTCGATTTGCAAACTCTTTTCTTGCGTTAAAACAAATACTACCGAAAAAATAAAAAATGACATATAATGGCGGGTTGTCAGTTATAATTTTATAGCACACACAACACTTATCTCGTCATATTTATAATGGATTGGGGTCTAAAAGAAAATCGTGTCGCTGTAATTGCGTTGCACAAATGCGGGCATCCGCCAAACGTGATTTTGAAGTTGCTTCAAAATCTGAAAATCAACAAACAATTCGTTTATCGTACCATGAATAGGTACAATAGTACCCTGATCTTTGATGACCGCCAGAGGTCTAGAAGACCACGCACCGTTCGGACCCCAGCTCTAATAAAGGCAGTGAAGGCGAGAATCGCAAGAAACTCCGTTCGGAAGCAAAAGTTGTTGGCAATTCAGATGTCTGTGAAGAGAAGCTCCCTTAAAGTTATCAATCAAGACCTTAGACTACACGCTTATCGTAGACGGAAAGGTCATTTGCTTAATGGACGATTGAAGACTATGACGCTGAATAGAAGTCGCGTGCTACTGAAGCGGTACGCACAAAATGGCCACCGAAATATATTATTTACAGACGAAAAAATTTTTACCATTGAAGAATGTTGTAACCGCCAGAATGACAGAGTGTATGCAAAAAACAGTCAAGAAGCGAGTGTAGCTGTTCCAAGAGTGCAACGAGGCCATCATCCCTCTTATGTCATGATTTGGTTAGGTGTGTCATACTCAGGGTTAACACAGGTCCATTTCTGTGAAAAAGGTGTCAAAACTGGGGCTAAAGTTTACCAGGAAACCGTTCTGGAACCAATAGTGAAGCCTTTAAGCCACTCTCTATTTCAAAACCAGCCCTGGGTCTTTCAACAATACTCAGCCCCTGCACATAAGGCAAAAACAACTCAAGCCTGGTTTCGAAGCAACAAAATTGACTTCATTGCCCACGAAGACTGGCCCTCCTCCAGCCCGGACCTCAACCCCCTGGATTATGCTATATGGCAGGTTATTGAGGAGAAAGCCTGTGCTAAACCCCACACAAATCTTGACTCCCTCAAGCGGGCCATAGTCAAGACAGTGACGGAATTAGATATGACAACCGTGCGTGCCGCTATTGATGACTGGCCTCGTCGTCTGAAGGCCTGTGTTCAGGCCCAAGGAGGCCATTTTGAATGAAATTGACAAATGTAAATCCTGATTGTGTGTACTTCATTTTAATATATAATTTATTTAACTTTCGTTAGTATATTTTATGTAGATAAGGATTATTACAGTAACATAACTTAGTAACCAACTAGGTATATTACAAATTAATGAGATAAAAATTAAATTAATATTGATATTTGTTTTTCTATAAATGAATTATGTATGAGCAACCCATTTTTGGGCATAGGCCTCCTCCAACCTCTTCCAGTGCTCCCTGTCCTTGGCGTGGCGTGTCCACGCAGGCCCGGCCAGCTGTACCAGATCGTCGGCCCAGCGCCGGCGCGGGCGCCTGGGCGGGCGCGTGGCGTCGCGCGGGTACCAGTGCAGGACCCTTTCGCTCCAGCGGATGCCAGTTGCCCGGGCTACGTGTCCAGCCCATCTCCACTTTAATCGACATGCGAGTTCGACGGCATCTGTCACCTTTGTTATATTTCTTATATCTAAGTTTCTCTTCGACTAATATTCAACATGCTTCTTTCCGCTGCTCTCAGTTAAGGGCTGTATAACGGCTGTATATAATTCTTCCTTAAGGTATGTCCATATTTGACCGCTTCCTTTCAAGTTTTGCGTCAGAGTACTTTTTAAACGACTTCAAGATTTCAAAAGAGGAGGTCATCAATTCGGTTGTATTTTTTCTTTGTTTATATTGTTTTGCATACGACAACAGTACTTATCTCGCGTCTTTTTGGATATAAATGAAATTGTTAGTTATTTTATTAAGTTACTTGAAAGAGTTAGAAGTGTAAAATAGAAAAGGAGGTTCAAAGGCGAATTTTAGTAACTAGTTAACCTTACAGTTATTGTTTACAAGCTGTAAAACCTTTAATTACTTAGCGGTCGTTTTTTTTACATCGGCTTTATATAATTTGTAGTTTTTACACTTTGTACCTACATTTAACATCGAAAATATAGATACGGAATAAACATAAAAATATGCAAACAAGGCCTTAAGAGTCCCCAGTAAGTACCATCGGCTGAACTCGATTCTTCATACAAACGTAATTTCGTTCTTATTTTAAAACGCCTTGCTGAAATAACATGAAACTTTGTGTACACAATGGGAGCCGCCATTTTTAGGTCGAAAATTAGTTTCTGTTGCTAGAAATTGTAATAGACAAAAAATACAGCGAAATTACAAGTTTTTTACGTCTTGTATGAAAACCTTAATTATCGCTGTGTTTTCTCCATTCTAATTTCAAGCAACGGAAATCAATTTCCGACCTAGATATCGTATCGTGTGTACAAAGTTTCATGTTATTCTAGCATGGTGTTTTAAAATAAGAGCGTAACTATTTGTATTGAGGACGAGCTTACTGCGGACTCTTAATAACAAGAGCGTACTTTATAAAAGGTAATAAAAATATCGAAGACTACATGTAACAATTATAGATTTTTTAATAACAAACAATAGGATGATTATTGTTAGTTATAAAAAAAACTATAATATGATTTTGCAAAGTTTATAAATTATTGGACATGAACACTTCATGTCTAATTTTGTAAACAGCTTATCAATTATTATCTACACGTGTACGGCTGGATCTTCCGTTACCTATTTTATTACGAAAGCGAACTTGCAACTTCCTACTTAGACCTAGCTATCAGTGGGGTTCAGGGCTAAACAAACATCTGTAGTAATGATATTAATAGACAGAAGAGTCTAGACCAACATCTAAAGAGACTCGCTAGATGGCTGGGTGGCGGGTCAGATACAGAAGGAAACGGAGACGGCGCGAAAGTCCTGAGATTCCTCTCTGTCGCCCTAACCACCGGTAGCTTAGGCCCGCCCCGCTACCATGCCGGAAGCACCCTAGGTTAGGTTTGTGTAAGTAGTTTTTTTATTTTACTTTTTATAAAAATGTTGTATAACCTAACCTATCAGAAAAATAAATAAAGAGAATATTAATACTATATATTAAAAATATAAGCCACGACTGCAGAGCATCGCAGGAGTCCGCTGGATACGGGTGGCGCAGTATCGGTCATTGTGGTGCACTCTTTGGTGGAGGCCAATGTCAAGAAATCGCCGTCCTTCGGCTGATATGATGAAACCACGAGACGGTGTAGACATACCGAATGTGTGGTTTGAGGAACTGTTAATGGACCTGGTGACTGAGCGCTCCTATGCGTTACAAGGCACGTATGTTGATACCGGTTTTTCTTAAGGAAAGCAGCCGAGAGGCGTTCGGGTAGCTTTGCCATTTTCTCCAGTCCCCTCAAAGACTAATAAGAATGTATGATTTCCCCTCTGGGGCCTTAGTCGGAATTTCAAACGGCGGTCGCATCGGCACGGATGGACTAGTTATTGCCTGCGTTATTTATATGCGATTAGGATTAGGTAATAAGCGGTCCCTTGGCTCCTTAGGGATGCATCGGGGATTACGCTCTGATGATAGAGGAGGTAGATGATCCACAACTATTTTTCTCATCATCAGTTCATCACTTTGAGTGTAGGATGGTGGAAGTATGGCATACAAGTGGCGCCCTCTGCAATGCAACTGACTAGTTTAAGTTGCCCTGTTGGCAAATATTACTAATAGATGGCGCTTTAATCACAGCATATATGCAATGCGTGAATGGACATTATTGCAACTGGTAATTTTATTAGCAGCTATTAGTCAAATTAAAACATTTCAAAATTTCGATACATTTATTGAAACATAACTAAATAACACTAAAATGAACAAAACACTTCTATGTCAAATAAACTAACTTCCTTTAAAGCTGTAGCAAGATAAATGCTCTGGCACTTCATCGTACCCCATACCTATTTGTTTTTTTTAAATCATAGACTATTTTAATTTTTTCCAATGGTAAACTTAGAGATGCCTTCAAGGAGGTTGATGTAGGCGGCGTGCTCATAGCCGGTGCTGAAGTCGGAGAGCTTCTGAACGAATTCGTTGCTGATGCCTTTCTCTTCTAGCACGTTCATTAGGAGATCGTATAGGTACTGGAATAAAAAAAAAGATACACTGTTACTTAATAAGACCAACAATAAATCAAAAAGATTTTACTTCAGTAAAGTATCCTATCACAAAACTTAATAAGGGTCACTTAAGGGTACTCGCTACGCTCGTTTTATTACAGCAATTTTCGAATTTTAAGACCTAATTATGTAACGTTGCATACAATACTTTTTCTACGACAGTAAAATAATTTGATTTAAATTAAATATCGAAATGGTGACACAATACAGAACTTGACGCGTGCCTCTTTAAAAAAAACATAAGTATAATAATAATGTATCCATTGATTCTCCCACCAGTCATATAATGAATTGTCTGTGGTATAGACTTACATTGGTATATAAAGTTTATTTTTATAATACTGCTGTCAGTTATTTAATTGACAGATTACAATGCTGGAGTAGAAAAAATATTTTATATCATAAAAAGTATTTTTTAACCCTTTATTTGGCAATGTGTGTCAGGATATACATATTATTTGACCATCATTTTATTTATTTTTTTCTGACTGAAATTGTTTGGCCTATCTAGTGCCACCGAGGCTTAAATTAGGGGGAATTTACATTTTTTGTCAAATAAAGGGTTAAAGTGGATGTCTGAAGGTAATGTATATACTTTAATTCAAATCTCATAACAACAATAAGGCGAAGACTGTAAACATTATCTTTGATGCTGGACTGTTCACGGAACTTTATTATAAAAAATGTCGCAAGTCAATGAATATTTCCCTAATCAAGGGAAATAACTTCACATCAGAGCTGACACTATCCCCCGATTTTGGCACCTGACCACTACACTTATTATAGTATCAAGTGTGGCGTAAGAAATGGGGTACTCGTGAACAACACCAAGTCTGGGATCGAACCCAGGACTTCCGCGTCCAAGTCCAACACCATAACCACTAGACCAAAGAGCCTAGTCATATATATGACGAAAATATTCATATATTACATCATAGTATAAACGAAATAGATCAAGCTACAGAAGATCTATGATATATTTATCTCTCAATTGTTTTTTTCCGTTATAGATTTGTAATTGTATCGAATGTTACATTGCAGTGGCGCCATCTAGTGGTTCTGTTATAAAATATACTCAGCTTCCCGTTTGTTTTCACAGTTTTGACATATCGAAAGAACATTGTTCTTTTTGGGCAAGTGAGTCCGATATAATAATCCATGACTTTTTTCAGGCTTCGGTCCATGGGTTTCCAGCGTGAACTTTTTGTGAAATTGCGAAGTGTCTGGTTGATGTAACTGGTGACCGAAGAGCTGGCGCTTTCTTCGCACGCGAAGAAAGTGCTTTTTTAGATTTAAGTTAGTTTTGTAATTATTTTAATTAATTACTATCAACAAAATATGTTATTCATTTAATCCATGCAGATATCGACATTTCGGTCAATGAGCAAGAATATTCAAATACTTAATATTCCCTACCATACTTATTATTTTTCAGATGCGTAGGTACGAATCTGAAAAGAAATTAAGTATGGTAGAGAATATTACCTAGGTTTAGTAGGTAGGTACTTGCCGTACCTGATTACCTATTTAGTGCGAGCACTCCCAGAATATCGTTGAAACTAACTTCGCCTATGGCGCATAACTTTGGTTTCATTTTCATCCAACGGTTCTTTTTTTTTAATTTATTTATTTCAACAAAAATATTATCATCTTAAGCGTTTAAAATATCTGCCAAACTGCACAGCAGTTTGTCGGCAGAAAACCCAGTTACCCTCCACCACTTACGATAATTATTTACTACTTACTAGTGTAGGTAATTAAGCAACGCGAAGTCGAAATCACTACACCGACACAAAATGCATATATACATACATACATATATATAATATGTGTATGTATATACATATATACATACACACACATACGCACACATGTACACAACCATAGTTCTGTTTGGTGCCTTCAAATCACGTTACTTGTTCAATTGTACTGCCTATTGTTTGATGTCGTCGTGTTGAATTGAAAGTTAGCGCGGTGGTAGTGGTGATTATTGTAGAAGATGGGCATCATAGGCGGATTTACGAGATTCAACGGTATTTGAGAGTCCGCAGGAAGCTCGGTTCTCCATACAAACGTAGTTTCGCTCTCATTTTAAAACTACATCATCCTCCTAGCGTTATTCCCAGTACAGTTGCATCCTGAAGAATGCCTGGGGTCCGCTACCTAATCCCAAGAATTGGCGTAGGTACTAGTTTTTACGGAAGCGACTGCCATCTGACCTTCCAACCCGAGGGGGAAACCGACCTTATTGGGAATAGGCTTGTCAAGTGAGTGGGCAACTTGACTGTTAGAAGTTCTCAAGCCGCCCGGAGGCCTCTAACTTGGCTTAACGACTGCTATCAAAGACAGCAACCGGGATCAACGGCTTAACGTGCCTTCCAAAGCACGGGAGCGCTCAGTTAGTAACCACTCAAAGCGGTCACTCATCCAAGGACTAACCTCGCCCGACATTGCTTAACCTCGCATACCGCACGCAGTACGCGGGTGCCAGTGGGCCACGAGCGCTCTCATTTTAAAACTACATTGCTGGAATAACATGAAACTTTGTATACACAATGGGATCCGTCATATCTAGACCGGAAATTAGTTTCTGTTCCTTGAAAAATGGAAATCGAGAAAAAATACAGTGATTATTAAGGTTTTCATACAAGACTTAGAAGACTCCAAAACTCGCTGTATTTTTTTCTATTGTACAGTTACATGTTATTTCAGAAAGGAGTTTTAAAATGAGAACGAAACTACGTTTGTATGGAGAATCGAGTTCAGTCGAGCGTGCTGGGGACCCTTAAGATTGATTCGGCAAGATGTTTTGCTTAGCTACATGATCGTGTATATGTCGGACACTCGGACATAAGCAACCATGCCTTACTAGCACGTACACTTTACAGTAAGTACGAAAGGGTCAAATGCTATACTTACCCCATCGAGCACGTCGCCAGCGACTGCGTACACTTTATCGTTCCATTCCCCTTTGTACAGGGTCACCTCGTCAATGCCGAATATGTCATCTGCAAACATTTATCCATCATATATATATATATGTATATATTTTATGACATAGGAGGCAAACGAGCAGACGAATGCGCCGCCCATGGACACTCGCAATACCAGAGGGGTTGTAAGTGCGTTGCCGGCCTTTAAGATGGGAGTACGCTCTTTTCTTGAAGGTTATTTGAAAATATTTGTTTTTATCATTAATTTTGTAACACTAACTGAATAACACTTTTATTTATTTGTCACTGGAACTATGACAACCGGATGGATACGGAAAAAGACAAATGAAGGGAATTTAATTTAGTTTTGGTTTGATGTCTTATCAGATTCACGCACAAGTAAAATATGATATGAAGTATCGAAAAATATTGTATCATAGTTTTATGCAGATGTAAGGTATGGACCTGTATCTGGATGTGCATATGATTTGTTCTACCCTACAGTTGGCACCAGAGTTCTTCATGTATAGAAGAATCTAGTGTGGCGTAATATGCAGGGATAGTCTTCGTCTTCAACAATTCAGACCTACTACTATTATTACGTTACCGGCGGCAACGGCTATGGCCATAGTTACCATACAAGTTTGAACTATGCTGTTTGGCAGTACGGCCATCACCGACCGTAATCACCGCCGGCAAACGTGTTAAATAATATCGTCACTGTTGATGCTCTAGCTTGGTCTGACAGACAGTAGCATAAGTTGTCTGTATTACAATTGAATAACGTAATATGTTTTGTTATAAATGATGAGTCATACATATTTAACATTTATTTTTACAGAGAATTCCTGCTACACACCAAGCATTTATGATCGACCCCTAAGATATGACACAACTTAGAAATGTATTTGCACTGAACAGCAAAAACGTGTGTATATTATGCTATTTGAAGGGAACATTGTAAGAACAATAGTAGTAGTCTTTATTTTGTTTTTGAAAATGAGATTTAGTTCCTAGAGTTCAGTGCGAGCTCTACATTTTGATTGATGTTTTCTCCATTATCTGGGTACTCAGTTTGATTCTGTTGGTTGTAGTAAGAATAGAAGAGGGAAAATGATTGGACATTTGATAAGGTACAACAACTTCTTCAAGACCAATATGAAAGGAAAGATAGAAGGAATGCTCTAAGAATTAAATTAATTACATTTTAAACTTGGTCATTATTTAAGTAGCAAATTTATGACACCAGCTTCTCAAGGGTTACGTAAATACTAACTGTACTCCTCAGCGTTGCTGGTGGGCGGGTCCTGCAGGAACGAGCACGTGAATCCGAGCGTGGTGTCACCGCGCACGATGTCCACCTCAAACTGGGGCTTGGAGCGCATCTCCGAGAACTCCTGCTTCTCAGGCTGCGCGTCCTCGCCAAAGTCGTCAGAGTCGACGGTGTGGTTCACGTTGAATGTTACGTTTATTCTGTGAACATTAATATTAAGTAAGTTAGTACAGTCAATTGCAAAAATATGGGTGCATACAACTTGCTCAAAAATATGTCCCATAGCTCTTATGTCGGCGGCATAAGGTTGCGGGACGTGTTATGAGAGGATTAAATCGATTAGTATTTTTGCATTTGGCCGTACCTCAAACCATGCATCATGCATCTTCAGGGACAGTAATTGACAGTGCATATCATAGAACAAACGAAACAAAAGACGACGCGAATGCATATGTGTCCGAACATGTTATTAGGATAGGGAAGTTGAATGATAGCTTGAACCAAATCAACTACTTTTTATGAACCGTCCAAAAAACCGTTTGTATACGTAGGGAAATAAATGAACAAGTGAAGTCCCGACTTCTCTAAAGCCGCGTTTATACTGCGCGCGGCAGCTCGTACATTGCCGCCGTCGAAAGTCACGCGGGTCTAGCTAGCCGATCTTTGTCGGTTTTTGGCCGTGCAGCAAAGGTATAAATAAATTTGGGAGAATCTGGATGAATTTCCATACGAAAATAAAGCATTGATATTGCCACAAGAATTATTATCAATATAGTTAGCTAGTTTATAGTTTTAGCGGAATAGCAAAGAAATATTGTTCAAGAAGCTCGTCATGGATTTCCGCAAAGTAACGCCTAATTCTATTAATTACTATCAATATAGTGCCATCAAATAAAGGGGTAACTATTTTACGGGCAGCTAATATGATGAATTAGCAGATTTTAATTGGAATATATAATAAATTGGCAGATAAAATAATAATTTGGCATGGACATTGGTCACCTAGGAAAGGTTGCTGATTTATTAATTTAGCTGCCAATTTATTACTTTTGTAGGTTTAGTTAGGTTAGATTTCTACACATTTTTGGACACACTTTTTACATTTTTGGATGCCCTTTTAGCATTTTTTTTGCTCTGTAGGCGCATTTAAGGCTTGCATTCTGGTTTATTTTTTAATTTGCCAAGAAAAGGGTCAACTGCCTGGTAAAATAGCAACTGGGAATTAAAAAAAAGAAGTTTACTCACACTTCATCTTTCAGTGCCTTAGAAAGCACCACCTCAGCTCCAGAGCCTGTCACCTTAAACCCGTCTACTTCTGTAGGGAGGGTTTTAAGCTTTTGGGCCTTCCTTTCCGCTACAATTTCTTCTGTGAGGAACTCCACCAGTTCCCGTTCACCTGGTATAATTAATTTGAATCTTATTAGTCTAGTAAGAATAACTTTTTTGATGCTAACTTTATTAATTTATTACTCTCTCTCTTCTTAGTCAATCCCTCATGGCTGAGCATCGTGACCGCATGCAATTGCACTCCATGCAGTTCAGCTCCCCGTCAAATGGACCACATGGGAAAGGCTGCATTTGGCAGCTCTCTTGACTTGCATCGGTCCAGCGTACCGGAATCCTTCCTCTTGGGCGTTTGCCTCTAATCTATTAATAAACCTGACTAAAGCTACCGGCGATTGCTGTCGCGACCCTCAGTCATGAGGAAACAACTAATGTGAATTCATACAAGGTACAGTATCTTATTGATCTTTATTATACTACATATGAGATAACCACATTTTCAAATGAAAATAAATAAGGATTAAAACTATATTTGATGTCATCATCATCATAATCATGTCAGCCGAATGACGTCCACTGCTGGACATAGGCCTCCCCCAAAGACTTCCACAATGATCGGTCCTGCGCCACCCGCGACCCTTACCAGGTCATCAGTACACGCTACGCCTTCCGGTACGTGGTCGCCACTCGAGAACCTTTCCGCCCCAACGGCCATCGGTTCTACGTGCTATGTGCATTTGATGTAATATGTACCAATAATCAACAGAAATTATTGATTTTATTATTCCATCCAAAACCTCCTCTTAATCGACTCTCTTTTTTGATCAAAGATCTCATTCTTACTAGCCAAGTCCTAATTTTTTCAGAGATAGGTGATAAATAATGTCATGATAAAAAAGCACAGTGTTCCACCATCAAAAACAATCGCAGTGACACTCATAATGATTTTTCACTGTGTTTTTTTTAGAACAGGAACAACAGTGAAGCAGCTCGAAAAGTAACACTTTTCCCATGCCTACCTAGTCCTCATGACCTGTTTTTCTGTTCCGCTGGAATGAAAATTGGTCAGAGTGCTGCCTTTCAAGCTGCATAGTGTAGTGTATTCATTTCATTATTTTACAAATGGGATGAAAATAACAAGCAAATCCTACATGAATGTAACTAAAATAGATTAATGATTTTCAAACCTTACAAGACACACCAAATATTCAATCAATTGAATAAAAATGAATAACACTGGAGTAGAAAGGTGGAAATTAGGTGTATGGGATAAATTCGTTGATACCCCGGCGCTTAGATGAGGACTAACTTACCAGAACTAAGGAGGAATGGAAAAGGGTGATAGGACTAACCTAAAGGCCTAATCTTCGTTTCACGTCCGAGATCTAAAACCAGAAATATTGATTAGGAAAGGGAACAGGATAGCAGGGATGAGTTAAGCATGGCGCAATCGACATAACCTCAAAGTGGGTTGAGCGTACCTTTCGTGTGTAGCGCTTTGAGACCACATCCACAGCCGCATGTGTTGGAATGGTTGTGGAGCAGGCTGGTGGCCGCAAGCCCGTCCATCCTCTTCGAGCAGCTCATGTGCCATATACCTCTAGTAAAATCACGCTTCACGGGGGCCTGCGCTCGGGTCACGAGAGCGCTAGCTAAACTTGTGTTTTTAACGCACCCCTGAATTATTCTGTGGGCTGACCTGACTAAGCCGCTCATAGTTGGAAATATTTTTTAGATCACAAAATAAAATTGAATTTTCGAAATAATTGACACAGAATGGAATGCAGCAGAACGCCGGTCTGAAAATTCAAAATGTTGCCAGATGTAAAAACTTAAAACTTGTACAGTACGACTTTTGTAACACGTTTTATTAGTTAACTTAAACAGCATGAATGTACCATGCCCATTACAACGCGGTCATGTTTTGACAATTGACTTGACACTTATTGATTTGACAAATCCATTACTCACGCCAAACTCGTGTGCTCGTTTTAACTTTTATTATTTTCTTAATATTCAATTAAAATGGCAAAGAAACGAAAGTTTAACCCAAAAGCCACTGAACCACAGAAGCATTCACCTGTTGAAGTTGTAATAGAGGACGTAGCAACCCACCCACTGTGTCTTCATGGCCCCACACTGTTGTTTTCGTCCGATAAGGGACGATATTTTGCGTGTGCGTCGTGTAGAGACAAGAAAGACTGCACGGTGCACATCGACGAAGATGATTGGCAGAAGGAAGGCGTTAGGAAACGCAATGAGAAATATTACAGCTTGATTCCTAAGATTGATAAAGCTGCGGCATGGAGTAACCTGAATGAGGTTAGTTTTGAATATTTACAATTAATATTAGTCTAGTCTCAGTCTTGTTGTGTTATTTTGCCAACATTGGTTGTCCCACAAAACAGGTTTTGTAAATTCTAGTAAGTTATGAGGACGTTACGGAAAACGAAGTTCTTGCGTGTGTCCCTCTCTGTTGCACTTGCATATTCAAGCGACAGAGCCCTCTCTGCAAATATCGCAGGATACGCAAGCAAACTTCGATTTCAGTTAGGCAGGCCTTTATATTTGTATTTTTATTCAAAGTGCAGAAAAGGTGTATCAGAGCTATGTGTGATCTCCGACTAACCAACAGCTGTATATCGCATTTTAAAGCCATGAAAGTCTTGACTGCACCCTCTCTTTACATTTTTGAAGCAGTAATGTTTATTAAAAATAATCCAGCACTATTTAAAAAGATTAATGCCACTGGTAGGCCTTTACGACAAAAACGCAGGGAGGACCTGTGCACAGTCGCGTCAAAAACGGCTTTAATACGCAAAAGTGTGTATTTTGTAGCAATGAAAATCTTCAAATTGCACTCTGAACTAAAGTTTTCTCCAATGCCGGTTTTGAAATGAAAACTAATGGCATTACTTTTAAATAAATGTTATTATTCTATTTCTCCCTCCTCATCTTTGCCCCCTGGCTAGATGCTGGCCAAGAGCAATCCCATTTTTAAAACAAAATCTAATTATTTTGTTTCTGTTGAAGACTGTTTACTATAATTTTATTATGAAACTTGATATTGACTCATTATAATGTCATGACTCATGTAATATGATGTAATGAAATTCAATATAATGTGTATGTAATGTTCAATATAATGGTTATGTTATATCAATTATTATGGAAAACTTAATATAATATAATAGTAATGAAATTCAATATAATGTTTTTGTACACCAATTGGCAAAACATAGCGATTCACTTTTATATGTATTTAACATTTCTGTATTATTTAATTATACCTATGTTTGACAAATAAAGCACTTTGAACTTTAAACTTTGCAATTTTATTTTGCCGTATTTATGTTTTTTTAGGTAAAATCCCGTCACTCGTCGGATCGAGCCTACTGCGATACTTGCAAGGAGCTGTACATCCTGTCCCAAAGCAAGAAGCACCTGAAGGACCACAGAGTCATCACCCCACTGACGGATGAGCAGCTGCAACACCCATCATCCTGGCTGCCAGCCCTGGAGAATGATACGGTGGAGGCACAGTACATCTTTAATAAGAAGTCTGTGAGCTGCGTCTTGGGAATATTGAAGAATAATAACATAAAGTGAGCATTTTTTCTATCTTCACTTTTTTAACTTTGCTTTTGGCCAAGAAAATGTGATGATGATGATGATGAAAAGTTCTTGTTATCACTCATTAGGGACACTAGCAGAAGAGTTCCTTTTGTCACAATCTTGTGCAGCTTCTTTTGGGTTGATATATATATATATATATATATATATATATATATATATATATATATATATCAACTAACAAACAAATATATATATATATATATATATATATATATTTAAGTGAAATAAGTAAGCATTTGACCAGTATAAGGTCTCTATAGTCCTACAGAACATAGGGCGAAAATGATTCACATCTATATTAACTTTTCTGCCAATGTCCTGTCAAATGCAAAAACTGTTAATTAGGTTCATTATTAGCTGAGTCCACAAGGGGCGAAAGGTTTGGTAAATAATCTGCATGCTCACCCTTGCACACCTCACCCCTACGGCCATTGTTTAACTGGCTATTCGAACTTCATTCTTTTAATCAGACTTAATTTACATATGTCAAGAACAGGTTCAGATTCTGATTAATTTATTCACAATACACAGATAAGCTTATTAGATTATTAATTACATATAAATTTTCAAGAATCTCTATTGATCATCAATAACAGATAGTGAAATTTTATTGTAAAATAGTACAATAAGTAAAATAAAATAGGAATTACTCTAACTTCAAAATATAATAAGTTTAAAAATAACCTATAAAAATCTAAATTTGGCCCCTTAGGCAGGGTGCCCATCATACAGGCAGCATTCCCACACTCAATTGCAATAGCGACTATTTGTGAGAGATTGCCTGTTGCCTTATAACATGAAATAAAAAATTAAATCCATTTAATTTATTAATTTTCCTCAGAAGTAGTGAACGCCAGAAGTGTTAACCAGTTTAAAAACAAACTTGACAATCTATAACATAATGTAAGCAGTGTGTAGCACAGTGCTAAGTGAACTCTGATTTAGATGTATCAGCAACAGCTGCCTGTCTAAACCAAAATAATAATAATAAATTTAGGGAATAATATTCGTTCCGTAGGTGTACAAGAAATCGTTATTGTAATGTAGTATCTTCAAAATGAAAATGGCAGATACAACCAGAGCACAGGCGCAAGCCGTTATCTAATTTTCGTATTGTATACACAAATATGCGACCGTCCTGTTAGGTAGTTTTAGTTAGTGATTAAGTGGTTAGTAAGTATTAGGTTCTTGGGACCATTCTGAAAACCAGCGCTGGGCATTTATGGTTATGGCCAGCACATGCTGAGAATGGGACCCCGTTTTCTATATAATTGTAATGTATATTATGTTTTTGCTTTTTTGCATTGTTCAAGGATATGACAATAAAGTTTATTTTCTTTTCTTTCTTTCTTTCAATAATAGGTGCGCTCCTGGCTCAGCGGCGCCCGCGTACCGCGTGCGGTATGCGAGGATATGACAATAAAGTTTATTTTCTTTTCTTTCTTTCTTTCTTTCAATAATAGGTGCGCTCCTGGCCCAGCGGCGCCCGCGTACCGCGTGCGGTATGCGAGGTTAAGTAACGAGGGGCCAGGTCGGTTCTTAGATGGGTGAACGCTTTGAGTGGTTACTACTACGTGGTTTGGCAGGCACGTTAAGTCGTTGATCCCGACTTTAAATATTATAGTTACGTCTGCTTAATCTAAAAACTAAAAAGTCAATAAATAATTAAACAGTATGTCAAAATACAGAAACATCCTCTGCATCGGCACACCATCCATCCATGAAGCTGCGGAAGCCCACCCGGAGTTCAACTCACTATTGCTAGACTATGATACGCGACAGCGGCTCTTCCACGCCCCAAACAAGTACCTCTGGTACAACATGTTCAACAACTACCTGTTCAACGGGAATGAGGATGAAAAACTGCTTAAGAAGTTCTTTAAGAATTCCAAGTAAGTTCAAATTGAAACATTACATTGTAGTTCTCGTGACAAAAAAGCAATGCCTTTTGTCAGCGGCCTTAGCCTGGATCAGGGTGGACAGATTTCATTCCATTCACCTCGAAATTTTTATTTTTCCCTTTCGTTCAATGTAGACAATCATAAGCACAACTTAGAGCTGGGCCACACTGCTGCGTTGAGTTGCGTCGCGTCGTCGCAACGTATTGAATGTGGCATATCATAAAAAAATATGTAAAACGTCGCTGATGCAACGCAACGCAACGCAGCAGTGTGGCCCGGCGATTCCTCTCTCATCCACACTGTGTGAATAAGAAAGAGAAGCCAGGAGGGTAGATATTTTTCGTCTCGCGTCGCGTCGCATTGGCAGTTGCGCTAGCCCCACTGTCACATAAAGTGATTGGTCCATCCATTTTTTGTCCATGAACACTTTCATTCTAGTAGGCCTCAAGAGGTCTGTCAATACCCTTATTGGACTCAACCAAGTTGCATTTCTAATTAGAATTATTTATTACGTTAAATTGTACATCACAATAGATGGAAACATTAATCTTATAACTAGTCCTTATCAACGATTTCGATTAAAAGAAAAACGCATGTCTCTAATCTATATCACTGTAATCAAAGGTGCCTTACATTATTCACCATGCTTTATACGTTTACAATGACTACTCTTATTTGTTATAAGTTAATTTTTTTTTTCAGGGGGCAAAGAATTGACGTATTATTTCACTTTCCAGAGACAGTGGCATCTGCATAGTGATGGACCCTCCGTTCGGCGGGCGCGTGGAGCCCCTCACACAAACATTGCGCGAGCTCTCAGCTACTTACAGCCGGCTGTGCGACAAGCCTGACCAGACCTTACCTGTGATCTGGGCCTTCCCGTACTTCTCCGAGCCTTATATCAGGAACATTATGCCGGAGATCAAAATGCATGACTTTCAGGTAAATACATTAACTGTTTTAAAAATAAAGGTAGGGCTACATTACGCGTGGCACGTTCGATCGCGGCGAACCGGCGCACTTAGCGCGCGACCCGATTTCAGGCAAGAGTCTGACTACAGCCCGACAGGCAATCCATCTCGATCATAGATGGCTTACCGCGAACCAAAAACAAAGTCTACCTCTCTGTCCGTCGAATATGCAAGTGCGACAGAGGCAGATATTTCCTTTTCGGTTCACGGTAGTGCCCCAGTTTGTGCATGAAAGCCATGGATAGCACCACTAATGTCATTCCATGCATGTTTTCGTAAATTTTGTTATAATAATGTTTTTTCTTTTATGCTACTTAAATAATAGTGGTCAGCAATTCACAGTTCGTGAGCTACATGATGCGAGGCGATTGGGATTATTTATAAAGACCATTACAATAGCAGATATAATTATGAGTAAAATGAGGTTTATTCATCCTTTCTTCTTACGCTTAGGTACTTACAGCATAGGTATAGTTGAAATCATTTTAAATATCCGACTATTTCATACAAAATGGTATTGGTTTTTGAATCATCTCCGTTATAAAATCGCTTTTTGAACTGCTTACTTAAATAATTTGAACTAGATGAATGTATGTTTTCACAGTATGTACAGTCGAACTCGAGTAGCTGGACACTTGTTTTATTGTCGCTCTCACCAGTTGGAAATTTAGTAACAGTGTGTGAAAACATATGCTAGGTCGCGGCCTAGATGCCAGCGGCCAGCGGGCGCGCATACATTTGAGCGGGTTCAATGTATGGACGGCCGCTTGCTCCGCTGCCCGCTCGCGTCTAGACCGCGACCTCAAAGCGACAACGTAATCACCTGCATTAATATCTGCCAAACCAAAGGCGGCAAAAATATTTGACACATCCTAACGGCCCTGCAAACACAGTCGTGTCAGATATTTATGCGCGCTTTGTTATGTCAGATGCTTTACAAAAGTGCTCAGTGCTTTTTGAGGCTGACTATCTCAGCTAGTGGCCTGAAACTCTCTCATCCTTTTCTAGGTTGAATACGAGAACCACAAGAAATTCCAAAACAAGGGCAAGAAGCCCGGCTCCCCAGTCCGCTTCTTCACCAACCTGCCACTAGCGACCATCGACATGTCCAACGACTCCAACTACAAGCTGTGCGGCAAGTGCAAGTACTGGGTGCTAACTAGCAACAACCACTGCGACAAGTGCGGGGAATGTTCCAGCAAGAACGGGACAAGGTGAGTCAGTCACAGTAGGTCAAGCAAGTGGGGATAATGTACCAGCAAGAATGGGACAGAGTGAGTCAGTCACAGTAGGTCGGACAAGTGGGGATATTGTACCAGCAAGAACGGGACAAGGTGAGCCAGTCACAGTAGGTTAAGCAAGTGGGGATAATGTACCAGCAAGAATGGGACAAGATGAGCGAGTTAATACAGTAGGTCGGACAAGTGGGGATAATGTACCAGCAAGAATGGGACAAGGTGAGTCAGTCAATGTAGGCCGGACAAGTGGGGATATTGTACCAGCAAGAATGGGACAAGGTGAGTCAGTCAATGTAGGTCGGACAAGTGGGGATAATGTACCAGCAAGAATGGGACAAGGTGAGTCAGTCAATGTAGGTCGGACAAGTGGGGATATTATACCAGCAAGAATGGGACAAGGTGAGCCAGTCACAGTAGGTTAGGCAAGTGGGGATAATGTACCAGCAAGAACGGGACAAGGTGAGCCAGTCACAATCTTCACTAACCTGCCACTAGCGACCATTGACATGTCCAACGACTCAAACTACAAGCTGTGCGGCAAGTGCAAGTACTGGGTGCTAGCAAATGTACCAGCAAGAACGGGACAAGGCGTGCCAGTCACAGTAGGTGGGACAAGAACAGCGAAAAAAAGTCAAAAGGCATGTAATTTTGACTTGTGACTCCAACTACAAGCTGTACTAGTGCAAGTGCAGGGATGTAGTGGCTAGCGCAAAATGCGGCAACCCAGTCGTTGCAACATGGGTCTTGCATGCGAAGAACTCGTGATCTTTTTGTTTGACCTTTAAGTAAGACAAGGATAGAACGAGCTCTCCATATGTCTGTATAATTTCAAGTGCAATTGTTATTATGCGATAAATAATCATAAAATATAATATCAAATGCCGAATGCGGGCTCTAACCAGTGTCAATGGGCTTTATACTTTTCATTTATTTAGAACATTTTTTTTTATGATAGACTGACCAGCGATTGGCTAAGACCAAGGCTGGTGTGAGACTAAGGTCTCACCTGATGAAAAGCGATGACAAGGCCTAACATATTGCTCACTGATTCAGTAATAGCCTATCCACTCTTGTCTTGAAGAGACCCATATTGTATGTATCAGAAAATACAGTAAATTCCAGTCCTTAGCATAGCCAGCAACAAAGAATAAGCAAATCACTTCGTGCGAATAAATGGTTGGCTGACAACGTAAGGATGTAACCGCTCACCACGTCTGGACGATTGCTTAATGAATTGTTACTTGTCTGCAGATATAAGCACTGCAACAAGTGCAAGCGATGCGTGAAGCCCACGTACTCGCACTGCGACACTTGCGGCCGCTGCTGTTTGGTCCGACACGCGTGCGGGCTCGTGGTGGAATCACAGGTAAACCATACTTTTATTTATTTATTTATTTCGTCATGACAGCGAACTCGCTTCGTTAGTTATTATTAGGCTTAAGACTTAGTTGTAAGGCTATGGGTAGAGACTGAAAATCAGCGGTCACGCTGAGTCTCGAACCCTTTCAATACGCAGACATACTATATTTGTGCATGTTTCATCTTAATTTTGTAACTTGTTTGTGTTATTGAATAAGTTTCTTTTTAGTTTTATTTATTTATTTTATAAGACACACAAAATTATGTACATAAACAAAGCAAATAAAGTTACATAAGTATAGTAGACACGTGTAATATTTATGCACCAATAACAGGTGTGCAACAACATTCAAACAGTTCGAGGCTTTTACACTACTTTATTAACTATAATTATATATTAATAGATTTGTTCGTGTCAATTGACCAATTAAAACTTGCAATAAAAACTGTAAGCTCTGCTTATGAAGGTTGTTTGAACATTCTGCACTTTAAATTTTGTACAGACATACATATAATAAAGCTGAAGAGGGTCGAAAGTCTGTACATGGAAGATATTCGAAAAAAAGTTGGCTGGGGATACTTAGAATTGACAACAGAACACGTTTCAACAGTTTTTAGAATTTTTGTCTGTTTATCTGTTTGTCTGTTTATATGAACGCGCATCACGTGAAAACGGCTAAACAGATTTTGATGAAAACTTTACTAATCTGTCGAGTAAATACCCGGTCAGGTTTTAGGGTATAAAAATTGTGCAAATTTGGGTTTAAAGGGGGTAAAAAGAGGGGTTGAATTTTTTATGGGAACTCCTATAATCCATGAGTTACAGGAATGAAAATTGGTAAGCATATACTTGACGACAAAGGAAAAACATCCTCATTCAAAATTTGTGAAATCTTAAAGTCATGCTCGAAAGTCTGTACATGGAAGATATTCGAAAAAAAGGTGGCTGCGGATACTTACAATCGATAACAGAAATCGTTTCAAGAGTTTTAAGAATTTGTGTCTGTTTATATGTCTAGGCATCACGTGAAAACGAACGAATGGAGTACAATTTACCCTCATTAATATGGCAACTGGATCTTCGGCGACGACATAGCTCGGCCTTCGGCCTCGCATGCCTTGCCACTCTCCTTCGGCTTTCCAGTCATCAACCTTACATGAAGAATCTACTCTGTTGGGAGGCTCGGCCTTAGCATATTCAGCCTCGCGCGTCTCTCGGCGGAGACGCTTCATGCCTTCGGCCCTCATCCTTACATGAGAAGCCCGCTCTGTGTGATTATTCTCGCATGCCTTGCCGCTCTGCTTCCGGCCTTCGGTCATCATACTTACATGAAAAACTCGCTATGTTGGGATAACGTTTTACGGCAGAACTGCGCAGCGAGACTTTTATCATTGTACAATGTACATGTAATGTTTTTGACGAGATTCATTCGTCTAGAATCGGTACATTTGATATTCCGAAATAAGCATTTAATGATTCGTTTTGACAATAGGATTTCTAGGGAATGTCATATTGACTGAAATCATTTCTTAAGGGGGTGTAAAGAAGGGTGATAGATTGTATCATCATCATCATCTGAGGCGTTATAGCCACGGGTGGGCCCTAGGCTAGCCTGGTCAAGCAAAAATCTCCAGTCCGATCTATTCGTGACTTTCCTTCTCCAACATGTCACCCCTAAGTTCCTGGTGTCCACCTGAGCTTGAGAAAGATTGTATGGGAAAACAAATCATTCTAAGGCGAGAACGAATTATACGCGGACGAAGTCGCGGGCAAAAGCTAGTCACTAAATATGTCTATTTCGAAGTTTTGTTCAAGTGACAAATTGTTCCATGTTACTTGCAATCTATGGACTGCATACATATTGAAACTACTGCTACAGTAGTCGGCGGTTAAGAAGTCAATCCTGACACCTGTCATTTCCATACAATTAACCCGTCAAGCGCGCTACGAACACACTTGTGTTCCTAACAAATTTTGAATTTCGAACCTAGATTTGTTATAGCTATAGTTGAAGTTACAATACATTTTTAATTGACATTTCGTTCCACGGGTTAATAAACTAAAAGTCACTTTAAGGTTATAAACTGTATGGAAATGACAGGTGTCAGGATTGACTTCTTAACCGCCGTCCACTAGAAGTTTACCTTTGCAAGGAGTAGAAGTCATATATATATAAAAAAAAAGTTCACCTTTGTACCGATATAACCGAATTTGTCTGTATTTTTACCTCTGTTTTGTGTACAATTAAGTATTTACATACATAGTACTTTGAGTGACGTTCAGAATTATACAAATAGGGTCTATACCCTGATTTGAAAAGTAGCTTAAAATAATTCTAGCTTTCAATAATCACTTTGATTTTTATTTCTATTATATGGAGTCTATAAATAGTTCAAAAACACATTCGAATTTTACATGCAAACCATTACCCGGCTAAGTTAAGTAGGTTGTTCATAGTGAGATTAGTGAGCCATTTTAAACAAGTCCAAATCCCTAAGTGTTATGATGTTAATAGGGTATGCAACGTGCTTGTGATTCTTTTTTTATATACTACGACGGTGGCAAACAAGCTTACGGCCTGCCTGATGGTAAGCAGACACCGTAGCCTATAGACACTTGCGACTCCAGAGGTATCACAAGTGCGTTGCCGACCCTTTATTGACTTGGGGATGCGCTGTGTTGAGTGAGGGACCTGTCGCTTCTAGAATCGCAAGCGCCCTTAGTTATTATTATTATACCCCGTTTTTTTTAAGATTAGAAACGGGAACATATGTGCTGTGTTATCTTTGAAACGTTAATAAGTTACCGAAATAAGGGAAATTAGTACAATAGTAGTCGGAGCGTTCATGGCCCAGCGGCGCCCGCGTACCGCGTGCGGTATGCGAGGTTAAGCAATGTGGGGGCAGGTCAGTTCGCGGATGGGTGACCGCTTTGAGTGGTTACTAACTGAGCGCTCCCGTGCTTTGGAAGGCACGTTAAGCCGTTGATCGTTAAGCCAAGTTAGAGAGTTGAGTTCGTAGAGGCCTTCGGGCGGCTTGAAAACTTCTAACAGTCAAATTGCCCACTCACTTGACAAAGGGGGGTCGAAGTTGCACCACGTCCGTAGGGAGTACCCACCGTTACCCTACACGTGACCCCTGGGTGGTGCCAAAAGTGCAACAAAAACTGGCAACCGTACTTGTCTTCTCGAAGATCTCACGGTTCGTAAATACATGCCATAAGATTAAAAAAAAAGTACAATGTTATCCTCTAATATCCCAGGGAAACGAAGAAACGTGGGCGAACCTGGCCTTTAAAATTCTAAACTTTAAAAAAAAACGGGGTATAGTTAGTTCTCAATTTAGCTGCATAAGAGCTTTCCTTCCTTGAACGCACGCGTAAGGGGCATGCGCACAGCACAAGTGAACCTGCACGGATGCCGCCATTTTGGTGCTACTTACGTGCTGAAGGTTCATCATCATCATCATCATCATCATCATGTCAGCCGAAAGACGTCCACTGCTGGACATAGGCCTCCCACAAAGACTTCCACAATGACCGGTCCTGCGCCACCCGCATCCAGCGGACACCCGCGACCTTCACCAGGTCATCGGTCCACCGTGTGGGGGGCCTGCCCACACCACGCCTTCCGGTACGTGGTCGCCACTCGAGAACCTTTCCGCCCCAACGGCCATCGGTTCAACGTGCTATGTGCCCCGCCCACTGCCACTTAAGTTTAGCGATTCGGAGGGCTATATCGGTCACTTTGGTTCTGCTGCGGAAGGTTATAATATACAAATATGAACTTATCCACCACTACCATATCAGCCAAAGGACGTCCACTGCTGGACATAGGCCTCCCCCAAATTCACGGCGGTGTATGCCATAATCGCGACGCTTGGCATGCAGGTTGGCGATCGCAATATCTCCACCGCACTCCACGGATGCTGCTGTCCATCTAGGTCGTAGTTTTAGGACATACCCGGTTAACTTATCACTGTAAGGGATCTCTTCCAGTTGACCTTTGAGTAGCTAAAGTATTTGCGTTATATTGTTTCAGTCGTGTTACAACTGCAAAGAGAAGGGACACAAGCAGTCTGCGTGCCCACAACTCCAAAAAGAACCACAAAAGAAGAAAAAGAGGAAAAATGCATGAAGCAGAAGGTCATAATTCTTGCATTTTCGTTCTTATAAACATGGCAATAGAGTATAAATACTTCTATTATGGTGTGGCAGGTCCGGAACTGTAAGAGTAAGCAAGCAATAAATAACCTTATAATCACACCAATGTAGTAGTTTTTTGCTTGCATTCTATTGACTATTTATTACATACATATTTGTGAACTATAACAAAATGTGTAGTTTTAAATAAATTAAAAACACAATTATATTAATTTGTTTTATTTAGTCATTCAAGAATCACGATTTAAATGTACAAAATCAGATAAAGTTATTTATGAAATGTTGATTTGGAAAATGTGTCAAAAATCATGTATATTTACGCTTAACTACTGATTAAAACCTATTAATAAATGCGTTAAAATATTGTTGTTATCGAAATCGACGAATAATCAGATGATAAGGTTCTTCCCGTTTTCTTTACAAGGTACTGAAAAAGAAAAAAGAAATTAGTTGCTTCTATGATACTGAGTAAAAAAAAACCGGCCAAGTGCGAGTCGGACTCGCGCACGAAGGGTTCCGTGCTATTTATTATCTATACAACATTAGACACTTTCCCCCTTATTCATAAAACTTAACAAACCTCTGTTAACTAAAAGTTGTTTTGTCCCTTTCTCACAAACATAAATGTCAAAGTGACAGATAAGGACAAATCAACTTTAGCAGCTTGTTAACTAATAGAGGGTTGATGGAAGTTTATGAATAAGGGGGTTTATTTTTAATAAGACGGCCTGTTTAGCCTAGTTGTTAGTGAGACGGCCTGTTTAGCCTAGTTGGTAGTGACACTGCCTCCGAAGCTAGAGGTCCCGGGTTCGATTCCCGGTTAGGGCATTATTTGTGCATTTAGCACAGATATTTGTTCCCGGGTCTTGGATGTTTTCTATGTATTTATCTATTCTATATAATATAAGTATGAATATCGTCGTCTAGTACCCATAGTACAAGCTTTGCTTAGTTTGGGACTAGGTCGATTTGGATAAGATTGTCTCTCAATATTTATTTATTTTATGTCTCTTATTAAGAACATTTAAAAGCAACAACACTACTAGCAACTTTTTAAAAGTTTTTTGTATGGGATCTCCCTTAAATATTAATTATATTTTGTTTTTCGTATTTGTTGTAATAGCGGCAACAGAAATACATCATCTGTGAAAATTTCAGCTGTCTAACTATCACGGTTCATGAGATACAGCCTGATGACAGACGGACAGCGGAGTCTTAGTAATAGGGTCCCGTTTTACCCTTTGGGTAAGGAACCCTAAAAAGTATTCTACTCTAGAATAAATAAATATTAGGGGGATCGTTTTACACAAATCGAACTAGTCCCATAGTAAGCTAAGCAAGGCTTGTGTATGAATACAGAATACATTCAAGACCGGTTTCAAGACTATTGTATTTTCAACTTGATGTTGTACTCAAAAATGGTTATTAAAACCTTAAAAACGGCGGTCGCATTTGCGGGCACTGGTCGCTGCCACTAAACGCATTCACTAATGGTTGGAAGTCAAGCCACTACAATAAAAACAAGTAGCACTAATGCGGTCGCCGCTGTAAACAAGCGGCTCTAATGCGGTCGTCGTCGTCGCTGGTTGCCGTGGCTCAATGTGCGACCGCTTTGACGGTTGTAAGTTGGTACCTGACGATGAGTTTGTTGAGCAGCTGCTGCGCGGCCTCGTACCGGGCTTCGTGGCGCTGCGCCTGCAGCAGCCAGGCGCGCCGCACGCCGCCCCAGCGCGCCACGTGGCCCGCCAGCAGCGCTTCCGGGTGCGGCGGCGGGGCTTCTTTCTGACATACACACACTCAATATATTCATTTAGGCTGGGTTGCACCGAATTACGATCACAGACTGATCAACGTTAAATATGGCGCCGGCATCTGTCATCCCATAGAAACTTGTCAAACTTTCCTTACATTGAAATTTTAACGAACACCGCTTACGATTGCAGACGGTTTGATGCAATTCAGCATTAATGTAGCACGATTTTTATCGCATACAACTGTAATGTATTGAGATATAACCGACATTTCGAATGTATCACACCATCCATGGTGACGAGCCGTCGATAAAACCACACACATATGCCGCTATGACGTGTACACAGTTGTCACCTTTTTTCAGTGGTCGTCAGATTTCAATGGAGTATTCTGTTCGGCGGTAGGGCGAGAAATTTATTAAAATCTAGGTCTCATCTTTGGAAAAACTCATATTATCCGGAAAACACAAGCAAAGCTTGGTCACCCTCGACATTTAAAACAGACTGATATTTTTGCAAGAATAATATTTATAAATAATTTAGCTATAGTAGTAAGTTCTTTCTCTTGTATTTGCTTTTGACGTGATAACGTCTTTAAAATCGTTTTAGTCGGGTGACATGTTCAGAAACTTGTGTCACACCAAAACCTCACGAGCGCGATCGCAGGTATAAGTGAAGTGCCAGTGAAGTAAGACGTTATCACGTAAACATCTCGATCGTAAACCTACTTTACAAACAACCATTTTTTTTTAGTAATTTTGGTTAACTATTCTGTTGTATATATTTTCTTTGGTTCATAAATAAACAATAAATTAATTCTAATAGTATCCTTAATGGATAGAGGTGGCAAAATATTGGCAAAAACTAATTTAGTATTATTTGATCCCTTCACACGAGAAAGAAGAAGAAGAGTATCGTTAATTTGTTGATGCATAAATTATTGGTGCTTCACTGTTTCTCGGTTATGAAATAAATGAGCTTTACTCTGCAAGTAGGCCGCAATGGCACTTTTCACAAGTCAAAATCTACTAGCGTATTTGCAAAAGAAGACCACTGCCGAGAATAATATATATCTAATATCATAATCTAATATCTTTGAACAAGCAATAATTCTTGTATGTTTATTTATTTTGGTGATAAAAAGCTCTATTTCAATGAAATTTACAATTCCGGGACTTACAGGGGCAAAAAATCAGTCTAGCTAGGTCTCATCTTCGAAAAACTCTATTCTGCAGGAAAACACAAAAGATCCCAGGCAAAACTTGGTCGCCAAGGTACAGTCGACAGCATATGTAGATGATCATTTTAGTACTTTGTCGCACTAACGTAACAATACTGCGACAGTTGGGATGCGTCAAAGTAGTGAAAGTGACAATGTACTAAAATGATCATCTGCTTTTGCTGTTGACTGTACTAAAGATTTATTTAAGCATAAAATGGGAATTTGGCTTAAAATTCAAAGACCTTCATTTTTTTATTTAAGATTATAGAAAGTACTTTGGGTGAGGCTGTGCCACAGACAACTGAACAATTAAATGTTATCAGAATGCTTACATAATTGAGGTTGATGTTGTCCTTGTTGCGTTCTTTCTGTTCTGGCAACAGTTCCGGTATCCGGGTCACAGGGGGCCCCTCAGGACCCGGTAACTCTATGCTGTCTTCTGGTATTGGTTCTTCAGGCTTCTTCCTGCCATTTAAGACAATGTGTAGCTTTAATATCAGTCATTTGTGAACATTATCTTGCACATTTCTTTCTAAAATTCATAGATATGAAGTTGTGAAAGCAATGATTTAGATAAGTTACCATTAAACTAAGTTTCTTGAATAAATATATAATGCATGGGATATATATTCCATTTTTTAAACCAATGAGAAAAGTCCTGTTCTATCTTACAGTACCCACAACAGAAGTGTAATCTGCTGAATATAATGAATTTTAATAACAATACTATCAGTACTTAAGTCTATTAACTTAATCCAGGTACAACATTTACCCAAAGTCCTTATAGTTAGCTTTCGGCTGATTTGCAATCCAGGCCCTACAAATGGGGTAGAGCGGGGAATCATCATTGAACTGTGAGAGATCCACACTGCGGTCAAACAGTTTCAGCACGTATGACTGTCGCGGCGGAGACGGACGGCGGTAGCGATCATCGTCGTCTGATTGGTGATCACGATCACGCTTGTTGTCTTGGCTCACATTCCTAAAAAAACAAAAATCATATTAATGGTTTTCTTGTAACCAACATCTTAAAAACAAATTTAAGCGACTTAGTAAAGTTATGAGCTTCATGCAATGTGTACAATGACACGAACCTTTCTCGTTTAGTAGGACTGTGCTCCGATGAAGCGTCTGATTCGTCGGCCGCTGGTTCTAAAGCTTCCATCAGAGCGCCTTTAAGCCTCCCTCGTGCCGTGTCTAAAATATTTTTTTTTAGTGAAACCACTTGGATGATATTTAAGGAGATTATTCCACAAGAACAAACCTTTGGCTTCATTTTCCTCCCTCATGCTGTTGAGTAGTTTAGTTTTGTTTTTCATTGGTGTTGTTAATAGCCGTCGACGTTTACGCATTTTGAATACCTTGCGTTGATTTAATCTTAATTAAAACAAAACACAATCAATTTCGAATCCTCGATTCAAAACGAAACAAGATCGCTTCTCATGTTTGACAGCTGTACACAGTGTTGCCATAAAGAAATAATTCAGTTTTTTAAAGTTTGTTTTAGCTCATGTTTAAAACTGCTGATATGCGCCATCGCCTTTCGTTCATTCGTAGTTCATTCACGTAATAAAAAAATCAATCACTCATAAAGAATAGAAATAAATGTCAAACAAAATAGTCCCACGAAAATAGCGAGCGTATTGATGTTTGTTTTTTGTTAAATTTCGCTGGAGAGTACGACGATCACAGGTCGCATGTTGTACAGAGGTCGCGGCGAGTCGTGACGAAGCCCGAATTGAATGAGCCACCATGGCTATGGCTGCTGCAGCGTACGAGCTCGATGCGGATGGTGAGCATATTAAGCGCTGCGGGACCAAGCATGCTGGGAGAGCGCGGGGCCAACTTTTTTTTATACACAAATAAATTCTAATTATATTCACATCACAGCTTTAATGTTGATCACTGATAACATCTGCCGAGAAAGTTTTATTGAGTATTATGTTTATAGATCTTAAGAAATTTACATATCAGTAAATGAGAAAAATTGTAATGAACTTTCGAATATTCGGTCGTTAAATCAATATTCAAAACATACTCCAGTGTTAGTATATCTTTCAAAGTCATGGAGCGTAGTCTCCTATTGTTGCTAGATCCCAGTGAAATTCAAAATGAATTTGTATATATTTTAGGAACTAAGTTCATTCCGGCAACGCAGCGGCCTGACGGCACATGGCGTAAGCCGCGGCGCGTCCGCGACGGCTACGTGCCACAGGAGGAAGTCCCGCTCTATGAGAGCAAGGGCAAGCAGTTTAAGGCTCGCCAGTCCACTGGACTCCCTGTTGGCCTAACTCCGGAGATTGTTGCTGAGGCTCAGAAGAAAAAATCCAGCACCATACAGCCTATACCTGGCATGATTATTAATGTTGAAAAGAAAAAGAAGAAGAAAAAGAAATCTGGTAAGTTTATGGCCAACTAGGCCAATTAATTTAAGTGTTCATAATGGCTGGGAAATCAGGTGGAAAACTGCCACAAGTCATTGGCGTCAAATAAGCATAATTCTTTTTATTTTATTATTATGAGCATACTTAAGTTTCTCTGCTGCCGCTATATGAAATAAGTTTATTTTACTCAGTGGTGAATCTCTTTAAAATCATACATAATATAAGAATATAGGAGAGACAACCTTAAATCTACCTAATCCCAAACTAAGCCGAATTTGTACTATGAAAACATCCAAGGCTCAGAAACAAACCACACAAACAAATAAATGCCCTGAATGGGTTTGAACCAGAGACCTCTGGCTTCATCAGCAGGCTCACTACCAACTAAGTCAATCTGGTGGTTGTGGTGGAATATCTTTGTAGCTATGTTGATATAATAATAATTTAATAATGAAGTATTAGTAACCAGTTTTATTTTTAAAGATAAATATTGCTTGGAATATTGTTATTCACATTAATTAATTATAAAGTAATTAAGTTTAAGTCTACAACTAACAATATATCTATTTACTAAATTGGTAGCTTAGCACTTTTATTGTTGAGGATGCCACACAACGCACCTATTAAATACCCTTTATTCTCTTATGTCTTTTCAGGTGCAGAAGAAGCTGCAGAAAAACTTGCCAAGTGTGAAATAACAGAACCCACATTTAACAGCCCCTCCCCCTCCCTCCCCAGCTCAGGGACCACTGACCCCGCCAAGCGGCTCAAGAACTTACGGAAGAAACTACGAGACATAGAAACTCTGGAAGAAAAAATCAAATCTGGCTTGCTCAAAACACCTGACAAAGATCAAAAAGAGAAAATGTCAAAGAAACCTTCCATTTTAAAAGAAATAGAAGTGCTAGAGAAAGAAGTCAGTGAATGAGTTAAGCCAAATTGATTATCATGTGTAATTTAAGATTTTTAAATAATTTTTATTTTTCTGACATGGACTGTTGTCTTATGGCAATACATACTGATGAATTTTCTTTAAATCATAATAAATTATTTACAAGAATTTCAGAATTATGATTTCAGAATGAAATGTAATGAAAATTTGGTTGATTTTAGGGGGTTGTTCCCAAAATGCATGTTATGTGACGCAATAATTATATTAAGTTCCAGAAATAGTCTTTGATTTATTAGTCTAATGACTGATGTAGTTAGAGAATGATTTATTGACAATCTAGTAAGACAAGAATTATTGAGGAGTTTAGGGAAAGTGTGACTTTTCGTGTTCATCCTCAATTATTAGTTTCTATTAAATAATTAATATTACTCAAAAGAAAATATACATATTTCTATTATTGTTAATTATTGGAAATAATCAAAATAAATAAGTAGAATCGTCAACTACTTAATTGATTATTAGCCTACATAAATACAAAAGGTTTGTTACACAGTTATTTAAAAGAAATATATTACTTAACTATAATTTTCACATAACAATCAAAATTAGTAACCACTATTTTTTTATGTAGAGTATAATTTTCGTCAAATGGCTGGCATTGGTGCGCACGTTACTAGAGTCAAAGGAATTTGAACCTTCTATACAGAAGTTACATTTTATATTTAAACAGCATGGCCAAAGAGAATATAATACTCCAGCATGGCAGACTCTAGCTTTTGGATGAGTATAGTACATAAAGGATGTTCCATCTACAGATGTGCAAGTTGCGGAAAGTTTTCATAATATTCTATAAATTCTCGGAAATTTCATGAAACTTTCACTAGAAATATAGGCAATTTAAATTTAAAAATGGAAAGTTTGAAGTCCCATACAAAAATGTAAGAAATTTTCCTATGTTAAATTTCCGAAACATTTCGCAATTTTGGAAAGTTTCCTTAGGCACATCAGTAGTTCTATCTAACCCAGGTCTGTCCATAGAAGCTGAAGATTAAATCTAAGAAGGAGCGAAATGGGAGTTGTCATTTGCAAATGTATAAAACATGGAATTCCACATTATATGCATGCAGCAATGGCCACAAAACACACAAAAAGCATGCTAGTTCTGGCCATTGTCATTTATGAATAAAAAACTATATTTCTTTGATTATTAAATATATTTAATTGATTAACAAACTATTGACACAAACTTATTGGAGTTACAGTTACAGTAACAAAAAATATACTTATACAGCTACATTTTCAGAGAACAATGAATTAACATAACAATGAACAGGACTCAGAAGTCATTAGCTATTGGGTTTGTTCAATTAAAAAAAATACGAATGTTGAATATATATTACACAGATTAATACTTAGTTACTCATATTGATTCATATCAATATACAGTCTTAATCTTCTTCTCTTGACAGTGAAATTATGCATAAAAAACCTATTCACATACAATATATATTCTATTTTGTCTTGTCCATTGGTTTCTGTTCACGTGTGAATCTGCAATGAAAATATATCAATTAAAGAAATTTAAAACCGTCGGCTTATTAGTACAATAAGTAGACTAACAACCGGTTTCCAATTAGCTTAATGGGTACTCACATGATTGCGTTATATGAATTCGTTCCTCGCTTTCTGTCTCGCGTAGTTGCCTAAACACGCGAGGATCCCAATAACCGCAATTCCAATACCCAGAACGGTGGCAAAGAAGTCTCCGAAGTCGTAGCTAGACGACGCTTCTACGTTGCTAACGGCTAGCAGCGCAATTATCAGAACACACAGCTTCAAATACATTTTTACGCAGTACAACAAATCAACAAACAATACAAACGAAGGTCTTACGGATAATAAAATGATGATATGACGTTTGTGGATGATAAAGTTTTTTTAACATGACGTCGTTGCCAATTTGCCAATGCCTCGTTGCCGTCAATGTCAGGTCACGATGCAGTGATTACTTATCAGCAGTTGAAATTAGGACTCGAATAGTGTAACCTTTTTTTTAATTATGTGGATGAAGTGCTACCGCGAGCCGAGTATGAAATATCTGCCTCTCTGTCACTCGAATATGAAAGTGCAACAGAGAGGCAGATATTTCGTTTTCGGTTCGTGGTAGCCACAGACTAGTAAGGGTTCGACCGCCAACTCACGAACCAAAAATATAGACCGTAAGCAACCATATTTAATCTGTACCCGCTGGTAGATCTTTGACGTTTGTTTTTTTAAATTATTTAATGACACTGTGGCAATGGAACTTACTATGAACATCCAACGATAAATATATATAGCTCATTTAAATTTAACTTTGTGTAGAAGCTCACGGCATTTCCAATTGAACACCAACGTTGGATGTAAAATGAAACTGGTGTTCAATTGAAATACCGTGAACTATGTTGTGCCGTATTATTTTTTTTTTTTTTATTCAGAAAACAAACAGCCATACATGGTATTATTATTACAAAATTGGGTACAAAATAGGCCTAGAGTTTCCTACATTACTATTATAACAAATTAATGTAAAACTATGCGAATAACCACAACCCATAAAATCGCAAACAGCTAGAGAGTATCTAATAAAATAAAACATGCAAAGGGGATTTCTAAAACGATATTACCACTTATTTAAACAATCTTAAAGTCTCAACTATATTACCACTTGCTTCAACAATATTTATATCATCAATATTATTATCCAGAAAACAAAATTTGTCGAACTTTATTTTTAAAAACGGGCAAACTATGAGCAAAAACATCTATTTCATTGAGCGATTCATTATACAAATTAGTACTGCGCCTAAAGAATGAATTTTTAGCATACTTTGTATCACAGGATGAGTTAGAAAAGGTAGGTTTAGAACTGTAACGTAGCCGTTTTTCACACCTAAATTTAAGTATAGAATTAAGGAATTAGCTACGCGCGGAACCCTAAACGTGTCCTTTGTTCCCGCGCGAACATAATAGACGCGGTTCGCCCCGCCGCCCGCGCCCGCGCAGGCCTGAGCCGTGCCGGCTGCTCGTTGCTCCCCGCCACCAAAGAGAATATAACCACTACGTTTCCCGCCACTCTGAATTCAAACCTCCAACGGAGAGGCCACGTCCCCTTGCGCGCAGGCCGCTTGGACGTGGGCCGCAGCGCTCCGATCGTGCTGAATTTAATAATTAATTTAGAAAAATAATTATTTAGTAATGTCGGGCGAGTAGCGTACCTATGTTTTATAAAATTGATAGTGCTTAGCATCAGTGCGTGACCCCAGATCGGGTAAGTTTTGAACGAACGAACGTTGTGCGTTTTAAAATGTAACGGGTAGATTTAAGGGTGTGACATATGCCGTTGCTAATTGCGGCTTAAAGTATCATTATTCTATGCTTAATTTTGAATTATGGTGCACTGCAATGCCATATTTAACGCCATAAAGTAATGCACATTTTATTTCCCATTATTATCTTACCTTGTAATTTGCGTAGTGCATTAATAGCCGAGCAATGTAGTATGTACTTAATTGCGTTGAAATTGTAGTATCTTTGTTAGTTGTTGGCCTATACAGACGCTCTTGTAAGGAAACATATTTTCACCCACCCTTCCTTGTTGTAACTCCGTCTGATTATGACACAGCACATTACCTCACTTTCACTCTCTTAGCACTTCTTCCTTGCTTTGCTTGCGGCTGGTCATAGTCAGCGGAAGGATAACGGCGGGTTTAATTTGACACTGGACGTGGAAATTTCCAGGGTGCGAGGATACGGCTGCAACGTCTGCACCTTACGCCCGTGTCCTCCAGCTGCGTGCCACTCGACTTAATCGAGGTGCGAGGATACGGCTGCAGAACGGCCATCGAAGGTTCCGGAATCGCGCGTCATCGTTCCATGACGTCAGACCTTCCGAGCTGAACATCTGCACCTTACGTCGTGTCTTCCAGCTGCGTGCCGCCCGACCAAAACCGCCAGGGGAGTGCTTTTCCCACGTGCCAGCAAACTAACGGCGTTAACTTTTCCGTTAACCGTTATTTCAATTTCTTAAATTTAAAAATAACGGTCGTTATAACGGTCGTTACCGATACTAGTTGAGGAACCAGACGGGCCTTTACGAACCCACGTCTATAAATAACTTGTGGCATTTTTTTATACCCGGGAGATTGTTGGAACCGAAGAATATATTTTCATTTTTTGCCGTTTTAATCTCGTTGTATCATTTCTTCGCTTACCTCCCGGCGTAACCGCTACAGTGGCGCCTACGTGGTATTTTAACGGTCTGGTTTCTCATATTTTGATTGTTTTGTTAATTTGCTGGTTCGTTGAGAGTTTTTTTGTTTTGTGCTTGTTTTTATTTTTGTGAACGTTTTTTCCTTCGCTTTTTGTTTTTTGGTTGCCTGTAACTAAGGTGTACGCAACTGGCCCATTTGTAGGACTTGTTTTATGCAGTGTTTTTTTAAGAATTGATTATTATTTTATGGTAATTTTATTCTGGGACGTTTTTTTTTTCCGACGAGTAATTTTATTTCGGGTTAGAATTTTAGTGAAGCTTTTATTATTGTGGACTTTAATAAGCATTTCTATATAATTTTATTTTCCAAACACACGTGACTTCTTGTACTGACAAGTCGCATGTTGTCGTGGGTATTCTAGTAATTTAATGTTTTTGCCATTGCTATTTATGTTCTCGATACTTGACTTCTTGTTTTGACAAGTAGCATTGTGTCAGCGAGGAAAGTTATATTTTGTTTTAGGAATTATTTAATTAATTTGAATTTGAATTTTACTGTTGTTATTGTATTTTTTTTATTTTAAATTATTATTGCCTCTACTTTTTCGGGATCGGTGCGCAGACCCGAGCTATCTACCACATAACCGAGGTATTTAAGCTGACTGCTGAAGAACTTACACTTCTCCAGATTGATTGTCAAGTTGGCCTGTTTTAACTTGTCTAGAACACGCAATAACAAAGTCACGTGACTATTAAAGTCATTAGAAACGATGATAATGTCATCCAAATACGCAAATACCTTTAAATCAAAATCCGCGAATAATAAGTCAACAAGTCTTTGTTGTGTTGCGGGCGCATTAGTTAACCCAAAGGCGGTCCTTTTAAAGCGGTAGGTGCCTCTAGAAGAAACATAAAATGATGTTTTATCCCTATCCTCCGCAGCAATAGGTATTTGCCAGAAGGCCTTTGACAAATCGATACTGGTTAAGTAGCGGGCATCCCTTAAATTATCTAAAATTTCTGAAATATAAGGCAAGTTATACGCATCGCGTTTAGTAACTGAATTAAGCTTCCTGCTATCAAGACAAAATCTAGGTTGGCCGTTCTTTTTGGTAACTATTAAAACCGGCGAAGACCACGCGCTTTCACACGGCTCAATCACATCGAGGGAAAGCATCTCATCAACCTGATCCACCAAAATACGTTGTTTCTCAGGTGATAGCCTATAATAACGTTGTCTAATTGGCGGAGAATCCCCAGTGTCGATGCGGTGAGTTATAAGGTCAGTCAGCCCAAGACCCTTACGTTCAAATGAAATCTCCTCAAACTGTTTAATAACGTTACCAGCAAGCTGCTTCTCCGATTCAGTTAACTTGTCGAAACCTTGAATGGAAGCATGAGGCGAACCAACTGCTCTTGAAACACTACCCCCTTTAGTATCGTTCCCGTTCGAGAGAGTAATGCTCCCTAGATACTTCGGGCAAAGCTGGAACTTACGCCAGAAATCAATGCCCAAAATTAAATTATAACCAATGCCCGGAATGACGAAAACCTTTAATATATGGAATTGATCTTCGAAGTGAACTGGTAAGTTAATGTAACCAATACTATTCAAACTCTGGCCACCAGCTGCGATAACCGAAATACGTTCCTCCCGTATAAGCTTAAAACCACGATCCTCAAAGTGAGCGTGCGCGTCGTTACCCAAAATACTAATGCCTGATCCAGAATCAAGAAGACCAGTAATGGTAACGTCCTGGACGTTAATAGAAACAAATGGCCTATCATCCCCCTCCCCAACATTATTTTCAAGAATTGTGCTTGATTATATGAAATTAAACAAACAATTTACTTACTAACAGATTTATTTTTTATGTACCTCCTTTCATATCCGGGAAAACGATATATCTTCGTCCTTTCACAGAGTTCTACGTTTTACAACCACAACACTTTGCAAACTGCACGTACATTTTGCAAAATGAGAACTTGCATGGCATGCCACATACGACGCACTTCACTATCTTCCATTTGTTGTCCAAACAATGGTTATTACGCGTTTCTAGATGAATTTTCGATAAGCTACACACTGTTCCGTTTGTTTATTGCATAGTAATCTATCAATAATACAAATTAAATAACAACATTTGCAAAAATGAAAAAAATGTTCAGAGACGACTAGACGAAATTCCGAGGAGACGCCATTTTATTTATATTTGTCACTTTATTTTGACGTTTGACGTCCATTGGCAGACAAGGCAATAGCTAATGAGAGCTCGGTATGTCGTCAAAATCTTTTTGACACAATATGGCCGCTATCATACACGTTTCGTTCTACGTAGATAAACAGCCGTGGTGGTAGCACTCCACAGATGTAATCTAAGAGCACTTCTGAAACTCGTTATTGGCAATGGCAACACTCATAATCAATTGTCATAATGTATACATTCGTTGATTGTATTGTACGATTGTAAAGCAATTTTATTTTAGGCATATACTCGCTGATTTAGGGCTGACTCAGTATTTAGTAAGAACAACTTAACTTTAAAGTGTGTATTTATTCAGCTACATATTTAAATATCACGTATGCAACGTACAATCTAACCTTACACTACAAGTGTTATGAGAATAATTCTGTTCAGGCTAGTTTTTGTCGTATCGTAGTTAGTTCCAGTGGTTTAAGATGAGTTATAATTCGGGTGGGAGCGGCAGCAAGGGCTTTGGGTTCGCGGGTTTCGCTATGCCGAAGCGGAACCCGTCGAACGTGTCGCTTCATGCCGTGCCGCCGCCGTCATCGCAGATGAACGCGGTGCCACCGCCAAACTCGGGGCTGTCCAAGCAGGGTTACTCCACGATGACAGCGATAACCCAGAACGCTGTTACGGGGAACTGGGGAACGTTGGGCAAGAAACGGTCTAAGACTGAAGATGAGTAAGTTTGCATACTAACTTGGATTTGATTCAATGTTTTATGGAGTTATCACTATTAGCCATCCTTTTCCTGCTTTGTCTTAACCTTTAGTTTGGCGAAAAATAGCAAAATTCCGTAATTCAAGCCTTGGTTATGGTGAATAGTGCAAACAATTCTAATCAGAAAATTAATACAAAAGGTGGTGAAAGACTTTGTCCCACCAATTGGGGATGGTCAAATTAAGGGTTAACTTGACCATCAACAGGTCAGCATCAAATGTGAGACAGTGATTTTGAACCCAGTTGGTCCCGGTGTTGGTAAATAATGGGTACAAAGTCACTGTCTCACCTAACATTCATGATGCTGGTAATAATTGGATTGCAGGGTGATTTGACTGCCCCATATTGAGGCACTGGGTACATGAGGTCAGAACTACTACATGACATATGTTAAGTAGTTCTTAGAATAAGTTAATTTTAAGTACTAACATAGATTTTAAGTAAAATTGTAACAATATATGGATCACAAGATCTGAAATAAAATATTTGAATTTGAATAATCAACAGATGTACTATTCACATCTGTGATTATTATCAGTTTTATCTGAAAACCACATATTGTTCTTCGCAATACATGCTACCTCTTCCATTTCTACTTTGGTTGATTATTAAATAACATTGCAGGTACTTCGATGAGGATGATGAGCCCCCGACACCCGCATTAGCCTACATCCCAGCCCCTGGCAGCCCCACCTATGAAGCTGCTGCCAAAGCCAAAGTAAGTTGTCTTAATAAATTAAATACATAACAGTGCTACCGGTTGTATCTTGTTTCGCAGACAAGTTTCATAGAATATATGTTTCCCATAATTTTCATTTCATAAAAAGCATTCTTTTTACAAAGGGCCATAGTTCTAACCTAACCTAACCTACTTTTCTAGTAGACCAAAATAAGTTCTACACAATGACCTAAAAAGCCTACCTAAAAAGTTAATGGTTTCTGAAAAAAAAATTGTCTATGAAATGAAAATTCTGCGAATCAATAGATTCTATGAAACATTTGTTTGTGAAAGAAGGTGCCATGCAGTGCTAGCACATTAACCCTTCATATGCGAATGTCCTATGTCATGCCTTTGGCCATAACTACCTCACTTGTAAAATAATAATAGAGAGCAACAATAACAGTAAAAAATACGAGAAATATAGGCTGATTCATATTATTTATTTAATGTAGTGTCATGCATACATAATAAGCTGTTACATTTTAATTATAAGTCATTTCATGACACCCTGTTAGGGCACACAACAAGTTATTACTATTAAAGTGGAAAATAGTTACTACACTATGTTATAATTATAAAATCGAAGACTACCTACATTGCTGAATAAGAATACTGCTCTGTAATTGGTTGAATTATTGAAGATGAATTGGTGCTGGAGTTATTTATTTCCTCGAAAATGTGATGAAAAACATTGTGATGAAATTGGGCGTAAGAATATTTCAAAATCGAGTCATCAAAGTAAAAATTTTGATAGACTCGCTCACAATTTTCCGCTTACGCGCCCCTCGTTAAATAACGTACTTAAAACTCATTATCTTTATAAAGTATGATGGTATATGCAATATGTATCGTCCATTTTCTTAAATGAATTCAGAACGATTCCACCCTCGTTAAACAATGTACCATTCTTCCCTCACTTTTGTATTGTCAAGATAGATCCACGGTGCCCACCTGAAAGTAAGGATTTCTATAGAGATCCTAAGTATTCTGAGATGCCAACACTACCCTATATGAAATGAAATATTTTATTGATTAATAACAATGTTACACGTTATAAAGGTTGGGACCTCCTATACAGGACGGGACACACACTTTTCACGACTTTGACATCTCACCAACCTTTGACTTAAATGGAACTTGAATTGAACTTTTTTGTAATTTTTTATTTCATATTTAAATGCCTAATCAAACCCTATACGCCTATGTGCATTGAAAAAAATTTTTGCATCCTCTGGTTACTCCGCATATTTTTTCGAAATTTCACATCATTGTTCTATACCGATTTATAGAATACTCCTTCCTACCAAATTTCATAATTGTAGTGCTTATAGTCTCCGAGTAAATCGGCTGTGATATACGGACGGACGGACGGACAGACATGACGGCTACCTACCCACTACGGCACCCTAAAATGCACAGAGGCATACAGAGATGGTGTTACTAAAGAGTGGTAGGCAAAACACTCGAGTGTTTTGTTTACGCATTCTTTAAGACACCCGCCCGGTTGGGGGACCAGGAGCTAAGTGATATCCGGGCTAACCGCAGCCAGCGTCTTGGACTACCGTTTAAAACCCCAAAGAGCCCCAGCCAATCTAGTCTAGGTGACGCCGCGGGATCGCTATCAGCATTTGACCGCGTGCTTTTAATATGATACCATGAAGTCCAGGAACTGATGTGGGTTATGGCTACTTACATTAAATTCAAATATTCTCATGTATTATGTATACCATTATGCTCATTTCGTTTATTTATTCCAGCTTCAGTTAGTATTGTCAAATTATGTATAGAGCATTCGTGATGCAGACAATAAATCTGAATGAGAATAAGGGGTTAATTTACATTTAAAATAATACAGTAGCCTTGCATTATAGCCGAGTTTGTTATAATAAATATAACGGGACATTTTTTTTTACACAAATCGAACTAGTCCCAGAGTAAGCTCAATAAGGCTTGTGTTATGGGTACTAGACGACGATATATTTAATAGATATATACTTAAATACATAGAAAACATCCAAGTCTCAGGAACAAATGTCTCTGCTCACCACAGAAACAAATGCCCTTACCGGGAATCGAACCCGGGACCGCTAGCTTCGGAGGCAATGACACTACCAACTAGGCTAAACAGGCCGACTACATGTTATTATATTGTGCAAAGCTTCCAAGGTATATCTAAAAATAGGGATGAATCAGTAACTTTTAATGAAACGTCAAAAACGCTCTGTTGGTATGAAGTTAGTAGGGAAATAGCAACAAGTGACGTCATGCCTTTTCTACGATCAAATAGCGTCCATTTATTGTTCTTGTTGTATTTAAAAACCTTTAAAATAGCAAAAATAAGTAGAAACGTGATTTTTTCCGAGTATTTTCTTGAGATTTATTTGTTGGTAATGTGAGAGTAATTTATTTTTATTGTTGTCAACATCCCAATTGTTAACAACGTTTTTTTTTATTGTGATGCTAGTTGATATGAAGATTTGCCGCATCAAAATCTATTTGAGTGTAATAAAAGAAGCTTAAGATTTTAGAAAACATTTCTTTACACCCATAATGAACCAGGGCTTATACAAATAGCCGCCATGGCATGAGTCGCGCGGAAATAAAGGCCATCTCTGTCATACTATGCTAATTAGAAAGAGTAGAATAGTTTATATCACGAAGTTTCAATAAGTTACAGTGGGTGTTAAAGATATAATTCCGCGAACGGGTTGACCTCTTCAGCCGCGCACGTAACCAGTTACGGTAGAATACTTTATAGTCCTTGTACGAAACCAGTTGCGATCTTAGAATTTTTATTATTTTTACGAAGCCAGTCGCGACCTTTGTTTTCGTAATCGGGCCGTTCCGACTATATCTAGGCTGCTTGACCTTCCGTCATCTGAAGCTGCCCCACAAACCTAGTGTGTTGATATTGCAATGGGTTTCCTACAAGGAAGAAAACAACTTCGATCGAAACTCGTGATAAAGAAAAAAAAAATATCGTAACTGGTTACGAATTTGTGGTTACGTACGCGGCCGAATGGGAGTTGACTGGCGAGCATAAATACCTGTAGATAATCTGTCAAATTATGTCACGTTACCGAGATGTAATGTTTTCCCAACAGCAAGCTGCAGACGAAGAAGAAGACCCGCTGGACGCGTTCATGGCTGGTCTAGAGCAACAGGCAGCCAAGGACCTGGTGGCCAGCAAGGAGAACGCGGGCAAGACGGACGCGGGCCGCGGCACGAGGCAGGACATCGACGACATGGACGACGAGGAGAGCTACTACAAGTGAGTCACGCTACTTACTCTGAGGACCCGCTGGCCGCGTTCGTGGCTCGCTGGAGGAACAGGCAGCCAAGGACCTGGGGGCCAGCAAGGAGAACGCGGGTGGCATGATGACATAGACGACGAAGAGAGCTACTACATGTGAGTCACGCTACTTACTCTGAGGAACCGCTGGTCGCGTTCGTGGCTGGCTGAAGCAACAGGCAGCCAAGGACCTGGTGGCCAGCAAGGAGAACGCGGGCAAGACGGACGCGGGCCGCGGCACGAGGCAGGACATCGACGACATGGACGACGAGGAGAGCTACTACAAGTGAGTCACGCTACTTACTCTGAGGACCCGCTGGCCGCGTTCGTGGCTCGCTGGAGGAACAGGCAGCCAAGGACCTGGGGGCCAGCAAGGAGAACGCGGGTGGCATGATGACATAGACGACGAAGAGAGCTACTACATGTGAGTCACGCTACTTACTCTGAGGAACCGCTGGTCGCGTTCGTGGCTGGCTGAAGCAACAGGCAGCCAAGGACCTGGTGGCCAGCAAGGAGAACGCGGGCAAGACGGACGCGGGCCGCGGCACGAGGCAGGACATCGACGACATGGACGACGAGGAGAGCTACTACAAGTGAGTCATGCTACTTACTCTGAGGACCCGCTGGTCGCGTTCGTGGCTCGCTGGAGCGACGGGCAGCCAAGGACCTGATGGCCAGCAAGGAGAACGCGGGCAAGACGGACGCGGGCCGCGGCACGAGGCAGGACATCGACGACATAGACGACGAGGAGAGCTACTACAAGTGAGTCACGCTACTTACTCTGAGGACCCGCTGGTCGGGTTCGTGGCTCGCTGGAGCGACGGGCAGCGAAGGACCTGGTGGCCAGCAAGAAGACTTACTACGAGGCTTGCACTGAAAGTGGCGGGAATCGAATACTTATTAATTTATTTTTAACATGTATTATACCTTTTTATAATCTCTGAAGTTTCCTTATCTCAACACACTGGCCACTTAGAAAAAAAAAGTATGGTTCGGTTTCAATTGTTTATTGAAGTCGTCGAGTCACTGCTTAAAATGGAATTGTGCCGTGAAAATTTCAGAGCTATGATTTATTATGACTTTAAAAGTGGACTAACACAAAAACAATGTGAAGAGCGGATGGTTGCTGCTTTTAATATTGAAGCTCCTTCAAAGACTACAATATACAGGTGGTATTCAGAATTTCAACGTGGCCGTGTATCCCTCACCGACGAAGTGCGTGAAGGTCGACCAAAATCGGCAGTCACGCAAGAAAACGTCGATGTTGTGCGTCGTCTGATAAATGAAGACCGACATGTGACATATCGGGAAATTCAAGAGCACCTGGGTATTGGAATGAGTCAAATACAAATTATTTTAAAAGAAGAATTAGGCGTGAAAAAGTTATTTTCCCGTTGGATACCTCACCTATTGTCTGACGAGCAGAAAATAGTCCGTGTCAATTGGTGCCGCAAAACTTTGAAAAGATTTAACAAGGGACGCTCAAATGCTGTTTTTAGCATAGTATCAGGTGACGAGTCGTGGATATACGCTTATGAGCCTGAAACTAAAAACCAATCCCGAGTATGGGTCTTCGAAGACGAGCTCAAACCCACAAAAGTTGTTCGTTCTCGCAGTACGGCTAAGAAGATGGTGGCTACGTTTATCTCTAAATCTGGTCACGTAGCTACTGTGGCTCTTGAGGATCGTAGAACAGTCAATGCTGATTGGTACACCACTATTTGTTTGCCGAACGTCTTTGCTGAACTCCGAAAAACAAACCCTAGTCGTCGCATCATCCTTCACCACGACAACGCCAGCCCACACACCGCTCGGACAACAACTGAGTACCTGGACGGTGAAAAAGTCGAAATATTGGACCACCCTCCATATAGCCCTGACTTAAGTCCCAACGACTTTTTTACATTCCCCAGAATCAAGGACAAACTGCGTGGTCAGCGGTTTCAGACGCCAGAAGAAGCAGTGGAGGCCTATAAAATAGCCATTTTGTCGACCCCTACTTCAGAGTTCAAAAAGTGCTTTATGGACTGGTTTGAACGCATGCATAAGTGCATGAAATACAAAGGAGAATATTTTGAAAAACAATAAAAATAAATAAACTCACTTATACTGCATATTTTCTTCTATTCCCGAAACTTTCAGTTTTACCCTCGTACTAGTGAGTTGGACGCTATTCTCCGCTGTCTGCTGTGTTGGATGAAAACGCGTTTTCTTGGGTGTATACTAAAGAAGCCCGAAGTCCGCTTTTGCACTTACCATCAGGTGGCCTGTCAGCTTCATCCTAGCGCTATTCCCAGTACAGTTGCATCCACCCAAGCTACCTATTGCCTAATCCCAAGAATTGGCGTAGGCACTAGTTTTTTACGGGAGCGACTGCCATCTGACCTTCCAATCCAAGGGGGAAACTAGACCTTATTGTGATTAGGCTTTTCAAGTGAGTGGGCAACCTGACTGTTAGAAGTTCTTAAGCCGTCCGAAGGCCTCTAACTTGGCTTAACGACTGCTATCCTAGATAACAGCCACGATCAACGGCTTGGCGTGCCTTCTAAAGCACGGGAGCGCTCAGTTAGTAAACCACTCGAACCGGTCACCCATCCAAGGATTGACCCCTGACTGATGAGTAAATCCGAGTATGGATACAAAAGAGAAATTATATTTATAATGCGTAATTCAACAAGACAACATGTCGAAACTGTATTACCAAGTTGGAGATAGGCAATAATTGAAATAACAGATACAATCATGGAAATTCTTTCCACTAGACAATAAATTTAATCGTTTGATACGCTTTCTAGCTCTACAATAATTTAAACATTAATAAATATCACCATTGATTCCGACTGAAGGACTTTGTATCCATGGTCAAGAATAAATAAAAAAACCATTGATTGCAGATACATGGAAGACAACCCGCTAAACAACGCAGACGACGGCTCTGACGTGGAAATCGAGTACGACGAAGACGGCAACCCCATAGCACCGCCCAAGAAGAAGTTCATTGACCCGCTGCCGCCCATAGACCACTCAGAGATAGAGTATGAGCCGTTCGAGAAGAACTTTTACACAGCGCATGAGGATATTGAGAATCTGGACCATCAGCAAGTTGAGGATTTGAAGAAAACACTCGGTATTAAGGTATGTCTTGGTTTAAATTATATCCGCCGGGAGTGCTCATGATTAAGAACCGTGTACCGGTTTTAAACATGTCGAGCGATATTCGGCCGTCTTTAAGGTAGGCACCCTTGCCTACTCCTTAGTGAGCCGTGGCCGTGATAATGATACAGGCTGTTGGGTAGGAAGGAGGTCATTTTAGCCATTTTAAAACCACACGATTTTACGAAGTCTTTGGGTTTCTAAGATATGCACAATTATATTTAGAAAAAAAATATTTTTTAATGCAATGAAAATATGTTTCTTTTTCATGTTAGGTTTTTTTGGATTACCGTAATTTTTCAGTAGCCGTAGGAACTAAGGAAGTTTTTGAAATGTATTAAATGGGGACTAACGACTTTTTACTGCTAGTATTCACATGATATAAATACGTTATTTTCGATGAAAACTCTGAAAACACTTATAGTTCCAATCACTCCAGATAATTTCGGACTTAGTACATACGGCTATTGAAAATTTACGATAACCCAGAAAATAAAATCGGAACGCGAAAAAAAAAGTACATTTTGAGTCCTTCATGCCACCACAAATCTTGTATTAATCTAAAATCTCATCTCAGTGGTGTCAAGCCATTCTCCCAAACGACTCAAGCCCCCTCAAATAAATTTTTCACACCTGTTTTTCAGAAAAGAGTAATTGTTGCCCTCGAATGAGCCAAAGTCGTACTTTTCTTCCCTCATTTGAGGGTAAAAATGACTCTTCCTCATAGAAGGTGTGAGAAGCAGTATGTGCCACTCGGTAGTAAAATTGTTCGTAAGAAATTTCATGTTCTTAGCAGCGGGCCTCATAGGCGGTGTGAAAAGCATCTTGGGCGTAAACACTTGAATCCCTCGCTACGCCCAAGATTAGAAACTTTCGCTTCTCTCAGGATCAATATACCGCCCTTGCCATAAGTAGATGTTTTTGCTCCCTTGAAACACAATCTACTATTCTGGATTAGCTATTGTATTTGCCGTCTTCATCCCTCCTATCTTCCAGGTGACAGGTCCAGACCCGCCCAAGCCCGTGAGCAGCTTCGCCCACTTCGGCTTCGACGAGCAGCTGATGAAAGCCATCCAGAGGTCCGAGTACACGCAGCCCACGCCCGTCCAGGCGGCTGGCGTGCCTGCTGCACTTTCTGGGCGAGATCTCATCGGTAAATATTAAAATTTACTTTTCACTTGTCATGCTCTTGAAGACATAAAGTCGCTTTTCATGCTCTAGAGCATCAAGTAAAACCCAACGTCAGCCGCGGTCGCCGAGCACAGAAGTATGATATCATAACTTTAATTATATTCATTATTCAAACATGCAATGAAATAAACAAAAAAAAAACAAAGTTTTATTTTTAATACGTTAAGTGGCAGAATGTCATGATGCCTGTGCCACAAATTTATGTGGAATGGAAATTAAAAAAGAGGACTGCCGGCCTAGACCTGCAAGATTTGTATGAAATCCCATTAACGACCTCTTGTCCTAGCCGCACCTGAAACGTCATACTTCGCAGCCTATTATAAGGAACATAACATCAATATTTCGTTGTATGTTTGAGAAAATTCATCATTTGTTTAATTTTCTCGCAATCGCAGTAAAAAGCAGAGTGTACTCGTGTATAAAACGCATTTTATCCTCTACTTTATATCTCGAATGAAATGGCTTGTTTTATGCACTTGTGGCACAATCTACTATTGTGGTGAGGGTTTCAACAGAATATCGGTCGACCTTTACCAAGGAGGAATTATGGCCGAAGGGAGTCAAGTTCCGAGGTTTTCACGGTCGGTTCCGTGACACCACTAAGGCTGGGCTGCACTAAACCGTCTGTAATCGTAAGCGGTGTTCGTTAAAATCGGATTGTATGGAAAGTTTGACAAGTTTCTATGGGATGACAGCTACCGGCGCCATATTTAACGATGATCGGTCTGTGATCGTAAGTTGGTGCAACTCACCATAAGTTGCGTAACATATCGCAGTTCTAGTGAGTTTATTTGTAGTGCTAGTTGTTAAATTATATGTTTGTATGTATGTTAGTAATAAGGTATTTTATGTATGGGCCTTTGTTGCTTGAAATAAATGATTTTATTTTATTAAAAACTAACTTTTGCCCGCGACTTCCTCCACGTAATCTTCCACATATATACATTCTAACCTGCATGGGACTACAAGTAGGACTTATTCTTTAATCTAAAAGAGTTTCCTCTAAAAAAAATACTTTTTTTAACTTAAAAAAAACTTAAAAGAAATTAAACTCTACTTCAGACACTGAATGGTTCAAATTTCAATGCCATTTTGTATTGGACGGTGGGCCTTAGTTACGACATGTTCCATTTCGATCGACTATTTTCTTTGTATCCACCATTTCAGCCGAAGGACGTTATGTTTCATGCCAATTGGGATGTTGACACCAATAAAAATAAATTACTCTAACATTACCAATAAATAAACCTCACGAAAATATTCAGAATATATCACGCTTCTACTTATTTTTGCTATTTTAAAGATTTTTAAATACATAAAGAACAATAAAGGGACGCTATTTGATCATACAAAAGGCGTGACGTCACTTGTTCCTAACAGAGCGTTTTTGACGTTTCGTTAAAAGTTGCTGATTTGACTATCAGTCAACATCCCTATTTCATGGGGGGTAAATGCCGATTTCGATTGACTATTTTCTTTGTATCCAATAATATTGTAACCTTGTTCAGGTATCGCCCGCACCGGCTCCGGTAAAACGGCGGCGTTCCTCTGGCCTCTGCTCGTGCATATTATGGACCAGAAAGAGTTGGCGCCGGGCGACGGGCCCATTGGGCTAATATTGGCACCCACTAGGGAATTGGCACAACAGGTAAGGATTCTATTGGCACCTCTTAATTTGATCTTGGATATTAAAATAAAATGAATCGAACTAAAATGGATGGAAATTATATGGATCAAACTAAGTAAATTGTAACATGCGGAAAATAATTATATTACAGCATATAATGACTAAGAGAAACTGGCACAGGTTAATTCCATTATCCTACCGACTGTGGCAGTTTCTTTTAGTAACTATTTATGTTAGTTACTTATGCTGTAGGCCTTGTTTCCATTCCTCCGGTCTCTCTTAGTTTACATCATGGACCTGAATCAGGTAGTGCATGGCGAGTTTTGCGCAATATAACGGGTGTCCCAAAAAGGACGCAAGATTTGAAATTGATGAAAAACACATTTGTTTTCGTTATAATATATTTGTATATAAAATCTTGAAATTCATAAAATAGGGTTACTTGTGGAATAATACGTCAGGCAAATGTCCTTCTAGGCTTTGCTGGCACATACGCACTCTTGTCAAAATATTCTATGACCATTTTGTATAAATGCGGCTGAATTTCTCCAATGCAGCGTCGAATTTCCTCTTTTAAAGTGTGAGTGGTAGTGGGCTTATTGGCATGAGACTTTAGACTTTAAATGACCCCATAAAAAGTAGTCTCAAGGCGTTAAATCGCAAGATCTAGGGGGCCAATTATGATTAGAATCGAGAGATCACACGACTAGGAAATGTTTCATGCAGTAATTGCATCGTTTCGTTACTTTTGAAATATTGTTCAATAATAAAAACGCGTTGATCTTTCGTATAACCCGCCATTTTTAGAAACCCTAAACATTCAGCTGTCAAATAGTTTTTTTAGGGTTGCCAGCACTAAAATACAAAAATGGCGGCAAATTGAAATCTTGCGGCCTTTTTGGGACAACCTTTATTGTAAATAAAGAATGATTTTGTTACATAAAGTGTTTACCTTTACATAACTCTTGACAGATTTACATGGAAGCGAAAAGGTTTGGCAAAGTGTACAATATAAGATGTGTGTGCTGCTACGGTGGAGGCTCCAAGTGGGAACAAACCAAAGCTTTGGAGGGTGAGCAATCGTATTTAGTTCCTTATTTCGGAATGATATAATATGTTCTATTGTGCACTCAACTCGCACTTGGCCGGTTTTTTTATATTAGCTGGGAGTAGGTATATGCAATAAGCAAGATAGAGGGATTGTTGTGTTTATTACTAATGTATCAGATGAACATTTTGCATTGACGTGAGTATGAATGTATTTATGTTTGCAGGTGGCGGTGCGGAGATCATAGTGGGCACCCCGGGACGTGTCATTGACCTCATCAAGTGCAAAGCTACCAATTTGCGTCGCGTCACATATCTAGTGCTAGACGAGGCGGACAGGATGTTCGATATGGGATTCGGTGAGTCTTTATTTTTATATTATTATTATATTATGTATACTAGTGGCACTGAGCTGTAAACCTCGCGAATATTTTTTTTCCTAGTTCAAAATTTCCAAAAACTGACTCGACAATAAATGTCTATATGATTATCATACGTGCTAACAAAACACGAGAATTTGTTGAGAAATGCGACTTGTAGAGGAGAATAGTCGAAGTACGAAAGTATTTTTGTCAAAGGTGAAACGTACCTTTGTTGCACTCGGTCAATTTTACAAGCTCCGCCCGCGTATAAAAAAAACGGCACGGTTGAAAGATGGTACGGTCTATAAATCTTATATCTACTCAATTGCTCAAAGGTTAGCTGGAAGAAATCCCTTATGGATAATCTCGCCTTTGTACATATGTCAACTGTTTTATTTTTGTGTTTTACGCTTGTACAAAAAATAATTTTACATACATGCGATACAACAACAAGAAATACATACAATAACAAAAAGACTTATAAGATTATGGACATCCCGAGGAGATAATAGTGGGCACATCGGGACGGCTCATTGACTTCATCAAATGCAAAGCAACGAATTTGTGTCGCGTTACCTAACTCGCACTAGACGAGGCGGACACTGTGTTTGACATGAGATTCGGTGAGTGGTATATAGTCCATTTCAAATACCATGGCCCGATTGCACTTAAAACTTAACAATAGGGCTCATAATATTTGGCTTTTGTTTGCTAATTGCTTTACTACCCTAGCACTTAAAATTGGCACGCGTCGGTACAATCTGCATACAACTAAAGCGTAAAAAATACCACGCCGCAAAAGGGTCTGGACAGGTATCTTTTGTTATCACTAATCCTATTGTTAACGCCTAATGACCGTCTCAAGTGGAATCGGGCCATGGTATTTGAAATGGACTAGTCCATTTCAAATACCATGGCCCGATTGCACTTAAAACTTAACAATAGGGCTCATAATATTTGGCTTTTGTTTGCTAATTGCTTTACTACCCTAGCACTTAAAATTGGCACGCGTCGGTACAATCTGCATACAACTAAAGCGTAAAAAATACCACGCCGCAAAAGGGTCTGGACAGGTATCTTTTGTTATCACTAATCCTATTGTTAACGCCTAATGACCGTCTCAAGTGGAATCGGGCCATGGTATTTGAAATGGACTAGTCCATTTCAAATACCATGGCCCGATTGCACTTAAAACTTAACAATAGGGCTCATAATATTTGGCTTTTGTTTGCTAATTGCTTTACTACCCTAGCACTTAAAATTGGCACGCGTCGGTACAATCTGCATACAACTAAAGCGTAAAAAATACCACGCCGCAAAAGGGTCTGGACAGGTATCTTTTGTTATCACTAATCCTATTGTTAACGCCTAATGACCGTCTCAAGTGGAATCGGGCCATGGTACGAGGGTAAAACTGAAAGTTTCGGGAATAGAAGAAAATATGCAGTATAAGTGAGTTTATTTATTTTTATTGTTTTTCAAAATATTCTCCTTTGTATTTCATGCACTTATGCATGCGTTCAAACCAGTCCATAAAGCACTTTTTGAACTCTGAAGTAGGGGTCGACAAAATGGCTATTTTATAGGCCTCCACTGCTTCTTCTGGCGTCTGAAACCGCTGACCACGCAGTTTGTCCTTGATTCTGGGGAATGTAAAAAAGTCGTTGGGACTTAAGTCAGGGCTATATGGAGGGTGGTCCAATATTTCGACTTTTTCACCGTCCAGGTACTCAGTTGTTGTCCGAGCGGTGTGTGGGCTGGCGTTGTCGTGGTGAAGGATGATGCGACGACTAGGGTTTGTTTTTCGGAGTTCAGCAAAGACGTTCGGCAAACAAATAGTGGTGTACCAATCAGCATTGACTGTTCTACGATCCTCAAGAGCCACAGTAGCTACGTGACCAGATTTAGAGATAAACGTAGCCACCATCTTCTTAGCCGTACTGCGAGAACGAACAACTTTTGTGGGTTTGAGCTCGTCTTCGAAGACCCATACTCGGGATTGGTTTTTAGTTTCAGGCTCATAAGCGTATATCCACGACTCGTCACCTGATACTATGCTAAAAACAGCATTTGAGCGTCCCTTGTTAAATCTTTTCAAAGTTTTGCGGCACCAATTGACACGGACTATTTTCTGCTCGTCAGACAATAGGTGAGGTATCCAACGGGAAAATAACTTTTTCACGCCTAATTCTTCTTTTAAAATAATTTGTATTTGACTCATTCCAATACCCAGGTGCTCTTGAATTTCCCGATATGTCACATGTCGGTCTTCATTTATCAGACGACGCACAACATCGACGTTTTCTTGCGTGACTGCCGATTTTGGTCGACCTTCACGCACTTCGTCGGTGAGGGATACACGGCCACGTTGAAATTCTGAATACCACCTGTATATTGTAGTCTTTGAAGGAGCTTCAATATTAAAAGCAGCAACCATCCGCTCTTCACATTGTTTTTGTGTTAGTCCACTTTTAAAGTCATAATAAATCATAGCTCTGAAATTTTCACGGCACAATTCCATTTTAAGCAGTGACTCGACGACTTCAATAAACAATTGAAACCGAACCATACTTTTTTTTTTCTAAGTGGCCAGTGTGTTGAGATAAGGAAACTTCAGAGATTATAAAAAGGTATAATACATGTTAAAAATAAATTAATAAGTATTCGATTCCCGCCACTTTCAGTGCAAGCCTCGTATTTGAAATGGACTATAACTATTATATTAGACTCGTACCAATCTTAAACTAAACGTCTGCCAGTTTTCGTGCGCGAAAAGTCCTGTATCAACTTCCGTTACCAAACTATATTTGATACTGTCCGTGACTTTGTCCGCGTAACCTTCTACTCGCTATCCCCATATCCAGGTTACAGACTATTTTTATACGAAGTTTCATCATAATCCGTTTAACCATTTTTGCGTGATTGCGTGATTAATAATTTAAACTAATTTTTGACTAAAAGAAACATGTAGGCAACGTAAGAAGTTAAATAACAATGTTTTTGACATGGATATACTCGTACTTCTGTTTTTTTTTAAATATAAATACTTATTTTTTTCAAATATTCGCTGGGAATAGGTATATCCATTAAGTATGATGGAAGGATTCTTGTGTTTATTATATATTTATCAAATATGCCTACATTTATTAAATATATTATTGTAATAATTTACCCTTTCCACAGCTCCACCACAATTCTGATAGGCATATATTATTAATTTCAAATTTTAATATTTTTTTCCTGTGTATGCGATATTCGGTATGACATTTAATCGTTCACTGCCACACTGGCTGGTGTATTCAACATGTTCACATTAAGATTATTGATTGTAAGTGCTATTGTATTTTTCGTCCATGGCTTCACGAGGCTCAAGATAGACGTAAGAAGCACGGGCCTCGTAACCCACCCACCGCCGGATATCGTCGACACATCGAATGTGTATAAAACCGTTGGAGTACTTCTCGGCCACCCGATAGAGCTGTACTGCACAGGTGAGACAGCCGAGGACCTTCGCCTAGAGGAAGTGTTAACAAGCGCTTTCTCATGGTTCAAAAAAGATTTAAATTCAGAAATCATTAACCGAACGACAATTATGCATTTCATAGGGACGCCGGAAAGACAAGAACAACATGAATATAGCTGCGTAAAGCAAGCAGCTATAAGAAGAGGTTTTGATGAGATAAATGTTATAATCGGCTTATTGCCTTTAATTCAGAATTTTAGCTGTGTGTGGTATATAGGTAAAATGAACATCGAATGTGTTTGGAACTCTCCTGATGAGAATGGCTATTACGAGCTATCTAGCATAGTAGACGGACGTAAGGAGCACATCTGTAAAGTAAAGTACCCGACACCTTATGCCTGCACATTGAGTGCCCCTGGATTTAGAATACAAACAGTTAATTTTTTCCTCCACGCCTGCACTTACTTTGGTTGTGTTAATCAAACCTATGATAAATCGATTTGGTCGATAATGAAATTCGATCGACCGACAAACTTGGTTCTAGAACGCAAGGGCTCCTATTACGTAGTCCTAAAATGGCCGGTGATTCGTCTATTGGACGATCATCCGCATTTGGAGTATAAAATAGAGTACTGGATGCAGGGAATGGAAACTCGACTGATATATTTAACACATTTAGAATTCAGTGAAATAATCAGTGTACGGATAGACTTGCCATGTGCTTCTAAGATGTATCAGGTACAATTATCAATGAAGACAGTGGAGGCAGATGCTGCGTATTGGTCGGATTACTCCAAAATACTCTTTTACACGGAACCTGCGCCAGACGGCGTCGTGGAGACGGACCCGGCGTGCAAGAAACCTAGTATAGAACTGAACGGGCCAGTGATGAAGTACAATGTACAAAAGTTTAGAGAAGAAGAGGTACGCGTGGGTCTCGCTGGGTTGAAAGCGAGGATCAGCCGTTTAAATGAAAAGATTGAGAGAATTCGGAAGATTACTCGTGGCGAATTGTGAATTGTGTTTCCTTATGACCTGGCTAAAAGACTCAGTTTATAGCGATTGTTTGTAACCTTAGTATTAAAATAGAAGCATGTTACTTTGTTCAGCGGTGTCACAGTTACCTGACCACTTATAAACCTTATTGCAATGAGATAACGTCTAGCAATTGGTCAGCTAACTGTGGCGCTGTTGAGTATGTTACACAGTAGATAGGAAGTGAGTCGAGTGTCGCCGTTCGCCAACAAACTGTCATGCAGTTTGGCGAAAAGTTGTGTGTATTATACTGTGTGAATTGTGATTAAATAAATAAAATAAAAAAATAATAGAAAAGTATTTGTATTGTATCATTAAAATATAGAAAAGCTTGACCTAAACTACGAAATGGTTTTCCTGTTTCGTCATTTGCAGTTTATCCTTTTATATAATACTTACGAAAAGTCCACTATCCTAATAAAAAATACTATAATGGTTCCGTTTTAGCCATTTTGGTAACGGAACCCTAAAAACTGCAGGTTGTATCGGGGATCGCCTACATATATATTTTCGTCACTAAATCGAATAACCACTATTATGCTTTCGTTTTTGGTTCATAATCAATTAATCACCGTTACAATCACTTATATTTTAGTGCCATCTAGCGTTAGTAAGGGAACTAAAATGGCCGCTTAATGGGTACCGCCCGTTCTTAAAACTGACTGTACCCAGTCTCTGAATGATATATTTTGAATTATTAACCAGTGGTAAACGGTGTGGGCCACACATACAGTGGCTTTTTGTTTACCCACCATATCAGCCGAAGGACGTCCACTGCTGGACATAGGCCTCCTCCAATTTCATGGGGGGCAAATGCCATAATCGCCACGCTTGGCATGCGGATTGGCTATCGCAGTATTTCCACCGCAGTCAGGGATGCTGCTGTCCATCCCCCGGTGGTCTTGGTCGTAGTTTTAGTACATACGCGGGTCCATTTGTTTACCCAAATAAAGTAAAAAAAAATACAAGCAGCCGCCATAGCACTTCATAAACACAATTATGCCTTATGGGGCAGGTTGGTTCCGCCGATTTCGCTCGTAAACCTACATTAAGGGTGCTTTCACATGTCCACTAGGGCCATTTGTAAATACGACAGATATTGAAAAAAGGAGGCCTTGCGATTTTGCGTTAAATATGGATAGTTTTGATTAAGATGTATAAGTTCCTACAGCCGATAAACAAACTGCACGCACTTCTTTTCTCGAAAAAGTCCGGATTAAAATGAATATGAAGTGTGTCATATGTTTATTACATGACCCAATAGTGAGTGTAGGTAAACAAGTGTGCGCAGCAACTCGTCTCTTCAGTTTGGCGATGGCTTCAACAACAGCGGCGTCGAATTTTACATTATTAACTGGTCGTTTCTAGGCCACAACTAAAAGTTTACCTAGGAACTTTATGCAGCGGATAGGTATGTATATACAAACTAAATTAAAATTAAAACTTTTACTGATTAACAGCTAATTATAAATAAAAAAGGTTATAAAGGCTACTAAAAATGTACGCCTTAGAAACCTAATACCAAACAACTCCTTACTTAAGTACGTATAACATATGACTCACTGAACGTGAACATAGTAAACATTCCAAAGGATACATTATGTAGGTACACCAATGATGTACATTTCGTGTCTGTACTTTTAAATCTGAGTGATCAAAGTAGGTACTCTAGGTTCCTCGGTTTAAAATAAATCCCATTATTGTGTATAGCACTTATGACGATAGTGTAGAAGAAACGTTCTCCCAAATTGTTCAAAGAAAAATATTGCGTTACAATACAGTGCTGGACCCAGCAATGAACCCAAATAAAAACCGGCCAAGTGCGAGTCGGACTCGCGTACGAAGGGTTCCGTACCAGAAAAAAAAACGCCAACAACTACTCTGTTGTATGGGAGCCCCTTAATTATTATTTTGATTTTAGTATTTGTTGTTGTAGTCACAATAAAAATACACAATCTGAAAATTTCAACTGTTCTTGAGATACAGCCTGGTGACAGACGGACGGACGGACGGACAGCGAAGTCTTAGGGTTAGTAGGGTCCCGTTTTTACCCTTTGGGTACGGAACCATAAAAAGGCCTTATTGTTCTCAAAATTGAACATCTGCTACGCAGAACGCGCGCACTGCCACGAAAGTATGTACTTACATAGTTGTCAACGTCTACAACAAAGAAACCTCAAACAAAGATTGCGCACATATTATATTGTCTCGAGTCACACAAATTGAACAGCTACATGAACTTAAGACGGCGCAGTACGATCGTTGTGGATCGGTTCTCCATACAAACGTATTTAGGCTCTCATTTTAAAACGCCATGCTAGAATAACATGAAACTTTGTATACACAATGGGATCCGGCATACCTTAGGTCGGAAATTAGTTTCTGTTGCTAGAAATTGAAAAAGAAAAAAAATAAAGCGGTTTTTTGAGTTTTTTAGGGGTTGTATGAAAACCTTAATAATCGCTGTATTTTTTCGCCATTATAATTTCAAGCAACAGAAACTAATTTCCGCCCTAGACAAGCTGGATCCCATTGTGTATACAAAGTTTCATGTTATTCTAGCATGGCGTTTTAAAATGAGAGCATAAATACGTTTGTATGGCGAACCAAACGTACTGCACCCTCTTAAGATTTTACATCGATATGACTCTTGATTTAGTAACACGCTAACACGTTAAACATTTCAACCATGAGAATATCAGCTCAATTTGCCGCCGCATCAGATTCCCGAGAACGATTAAACAAATGAATAAGTACTTACCGTCCAGGCACCGAATAAATAAATATTTCCACTTTAGGTTACTTTAGTTTTTTTGGTGCGAGCTAACTCACTACGACCGGTACGACCTAGGTGAAAATTAAACCAGAATGTCGCGAATTGAGTTCATGTACATATAGAAGCAGCAATTGTACACAAGTACCAGTATGTACATAACAGCAAAGAGGTTAGTACTAGCAGACGAGGTAGCACGTAGAAAAAAAAAACATATGGGAAAACTCGGTTTTACCTATGAGACATGTGCATCATGCACCACAGCAATGAAACCACAAGAAAAGACAAGAAATTATTCCAGAGTGCCACTTGAAAAATCATCGATATACTTGTGGCAATTACGGTGAATTAGAGGAACAAGCGGCTAGACCTCAAGATAACTAGCAAGAAATACCAAAGACTCTTGAGTACAAGAAGACTTCAAATGAAGCAACGTGCTGCATATCATCAACGCTCATCCACCGTCGAAGCATTCTCTCTTCCTCATTTCCAATATTGGCTAAAGGCTGCATAGCCGGTCGATTGTGGCCGACTGGTTGCGGCTGGGCGGCCGTCCCTTCCCATTCCGTCAAAATCGACTTGTTCAGGAATTGCTTTTTCCCCGGTCTCTGGGATAATGAACAATTATTTGGTTTCCAGAGCCGCAAGTCCGCTCGATCTGCAACCACGTCCGTCCAGACCGCCAGGCGCTTCTGTTCTCGGCCACGTTCCCGCGGCGCGTGGAGCGGCTCGCGCGCGACGCGCTGCACGACCCCGTGCGCGTGCAGCACGGCGCGGCCGGCGAGGCCAGCGCGCTCGTCACCCAGCGCGCGCTGTGAGTACACACCTCCTGGCGGTTCGTGCCCGCCTGGTACTTGTTCACGGTCCCCAATTTTTTATACATTCTGTATACGTTGTTACATGCTGAGCGTTTGAGTGGCCGCAACCGAGCCACAAGCTGCGGGAATAGCCCGCGCTCGTTACTTGTGGCCGCGTTTTGTCGTTTGCGGCATTGAGCCACTGGTGGCGGACCACTGGTGGTAGCGTGTAGTGGCTTGACTAAACCACTAGTGGAGACCTTCTGAAGAGTCGTGCCCGCCTGGTACTTGTTAGCCGCAAACGAGGCAATCGCGGTTGTTACACAGTGGGACTGACTGGTCGCAGGCCGATATACGGAGCGCATGAGTGCCACGCTCATTTAAAGTGTACATACACTACATTATTAATGTAATTTTATATTTAACTATATAATGTATATTGTTTTGAAAAAATGACACCTCGCCGAGTTTCTTACGCCGGTTCTTCTCGTGGCAGAGGTATATTTTTCCGAACCGGTGGTAGTTTATTGACGTTCATAGGTGCATGTACTTATAATATGCCTAATTTGAAGAATAAACTACTTTTACTTTTACTTTTACTTATTATAAAATTGGACATACGTACTCTTATGAAAGGGAGCCCTGGGCTGTGTTTTTAACCGACGTCAAAAAAGGAGGAGGTTCTCAATTCGACTGTATTTTTTTATGTTTGTTACCTCAAAACTTTCGATTGGGTGAACTGATTTTGATGATTCTTTTTTTTTGAAAGCTGGTGCTTCCCGTGTGGTCCCATTTCAATTTGGTCCGATTCTGACAACGGCATCCATGAGAAAACCATATAAATCTTAAATTTGCATGTAGCATGTGCACGACAAATAAGTCTTTTTTTTTTGTTAAAATATTTGATTTTCATATAAATAACTAAAATAAATTGCGTGACAGCTAAGTGTCACTTATGGAAATGCAGCTTAGCACATCTCTGACGGATACACAACTAGATCAACCGCAATCTGACTTACAGAGTGGCAGTCTGTAAGTCAGATTGCGGTCTGAGACTGCACTGCAGGCGTCACACAAAGAGTCTCTTTAAGATCCCTACAGATAATACAGCGCCTATATAATCTTGATAGTCGCGTGCTTGAACCGCTAGTCCAGCAGCGTAACTTTAGTGTACGTCTCTACAGCGAGCTACATTGTTGAATTATATTTGTGCCAAAAAATCAAAATCAAATCTGATACTATTTTTCCAGATTATTCCACAAGCCCGAGGACAAATGGTCGTGGTTACTGAACAATCTAGTCGAATTCCAGTCGGCGGGTAGTATACTTATATTCGTCACAAAAAAGGTATGCTCTTAATTTCACATTATAATTCCATAACTTGAAGAAACATCCCTGATTTTTAACGAACGATTTGATGTTACATAATAATAATATTGAATTTTAATTAGAACTACCAAAACATCTCACTGGCTGCAATCACAATATTGAGTTCTTTTCCAGCATTTTGTACTCAATATTGAGGCTTAATAAACTGCAGTGTGGTAATTACTTACTTTTTGAGGGTGTAACAAAGTTCTCTTTCCATTGGTACTTAAACCCGCGCAATATTTCTAGTTGGAAGCGGAGCAAGTGGCAGCGAACTTGGGCGTACAACAATACGACGCGTTATTACTGCACGGAGATATGGAGCAGGCTGACCGCAACAAGGTCATCACGGCGTTCAAGCGGCAGGAGGTCAACATACTCGTCGCAACGGATGTTGCTGGTACGTAGCGCTGTCATGTTTAGAGGCCGAGTACGCTATACGCTATAGATGAGATCCTGTAATTGGCTCTGTTGTAACTAATAATGTCGTTACTTAGTTTTATTGCTGTTGTATAAATATGGTACCAATACCAGCATAAGACGTCCATTACCACGCGAGTGCAGAGATGTCTGCAAGTATGTAGTAAGATCATCACAGGTCTAACTATATGATTGAAGAACAACATACTCGTCGCCACGGACGTCGCTGGTACGTAGCGCTGTCATGTCGGACCACTAAGACATTTCTAGGTCCGTCAAATATAAAAAGAAACCCTGCTTGAATCTGTGGTACGCAATGACATTGGTTCAACGGAACATTTATGCGATCATTTTGTTGCCCTTACGAGGCTGTTCGGCAAGTCGCCTATCAATAAATTAAAAAAAAAACATCCTAATTGTTTTCTCCTCTTTCCAGCTCGCGGTCTCGACATCCCCCACATCAGAACCGTCATCAATTACACCGTCGCGCGCGACATCGACACGCACACACATCGCGTCGGTCGCACCGGGCGCGCCGGTGTGAGGGGCGACGCGTACACGCTACTCGAACGGACCAAGGATAAAGACTTCGCCGGGCATCTGTTGAGGAACTTGGAGCAGGCACAACAGGTAACCTCCTGGTGGGATATGGGCTCCTAGTACTAATTACACTACTCGAACGGACCAACGACAAGGATTTTGCCGAGCATCTGTTGAGGAACTTGGAGCAGGCACAACAGGTAACCTCCTGGTGGAATATGGGCTCCTAGTACTGTCACCATGTTTGACAATGTAAGGCGACATCGCCTACACTACTCGATCCGACCAAGGAAAACCGCCTCCCTAACGCGTTGTAAGAGGGAACTAGTGAAGGATTCCGTGCTTGAGTTTGATTGTTCTGATAGCTCGGTGGCTAGAGCAACTGCCGCGTATGTCTGAGGTCGCAAGTACGAATCTTGCTCGTTGCACTATTATTTTTAAATTTTCCCCTTTAATTTGAAATTTAAAATTAACGTTGTTTTGTTCGGCAGGAGGTGCCTGAAGAATTGATGCAGCTCGCGATGCAGTCGTCGTGGTTCCGCAAGTCGCGGTTTAAGAAGGGCAAGGGGAAGAATCTCAACATCGGAGGCTGTGGACTCGGGTACGTACTACCTCGCCCGTCTCTTGTTCTCCAATCATCTTTCCTTTCAACAGCCCTCTGCTGGCGTACAACGGAATTGTTGAGCAATCGACTTCACTCAGGTATTTAAACACCCTTGTTCGTTTGCATTTCAATTGGTGGCATTTGTAGAACGTCACTGAAGCGCCAGATGAACGAAATCACGACGCATTCAATAGAGGGCGCAGAAAGCAATTATTTTTTCAATTGAATACCCACCCTTTCTAAATAGGCTTGGCAACGTCCCCTGGGTTTCCCACACTCTTTGACCGTCTTTTTGTATTTTTTTCTTGGCCAGTATGAGTATGACTATTCAGCGTCACCGAGGCTAGAATTAGGGACATTCTCTATTTCTTGCCAAGTTAAGGGTTAAAAAGTTAATTGGAATTCTGTAAATTACACATTTACCCGCAAAACAAATTTTCAGAAAAATATTTTTTTTTTCATAAGTACAGGTCGTACAATTCTTTTTCGTGGGGTTTTTGCATAGATAACCCCCTATAGATGGAGATTATAGGGCGACGTGCGGTCACCTCACCTATGTACCACTAGTACATGTAAGCAAAAACGCCTCGCGCTCTCAGTCAGACTCGTCCAGGTTCGCGATCTATACGTACGTCAGATAAACGAGCATTGAAAATCGATTTTATCCATTAGAAATGGTGTTTTGCTGTGTAAAGTTATGCGGGAAAAGCTCTCGAACAGCAAAGTACAAGAATGACGGAATAACATTTCACAGATAAGTTAAATTAATTACAAAAGGCATATTTTATTCTGCCAGGCGGAGTTCATTTTACATTAGCCAGTAAGAAGTACAGAAGTATTCTTGTCCCTTTCCAACCAATTCAAATGTCAATATACTCTCCCTTCTGACGAAAGTACATGCTCGGGCTAGTGATGTGCCAGTGACGCTTTCGACATTACCGTATAAGTCTCGATTTCAATTAATTATGTATTCGTCCGCGTTTTGTTGCGCTGTTTTATTAATATTGAAATTCTATTGGAAAAGGTCATTAGTTAGTTTACATTAAACTGTCAGTGTTGCCAGTGTTCTTTTAATTAAAGTAGTAATGTAGTAAATTAGTGTCTCGTTCTATTTTATTTATACGCTATAGGTACGATACGGGTACATATCAATGTAGTCATCATCATCATCATCATGTCAGCCGAAAGACGTCCACTGCTGGACATAGGCCTCCCCCAAAGACTTCCACAATGACCGGTCCTGCGCCACCTGCATCCAGCGGACACCCGCGACCGTCACCAGGTCATCAGGTATCAATGTAGTAGAATGGAATATTTAGTTTGGAAGTAGTTAATGTGTAGTTTTATTTTATTATAAAGTTTATTAACCGGTTGTATCATATTTATTGCTATGTAATATCGAGTATGTATATCTAATGAAATAACAAATTAGTAACAGTATTACCACTAAGTAGGACATAGATTTCCCTAGCATTTAGGACTGGTATCACGAGGTGAACCCTATGCTGGACTTCGAAGAAGTATAAGGGATCTCGGAAGTGGTTAGAGGTGGAGCCATTGCAATTGGGTTTTTTCGAATCGTCTTGGTGAGCAGTTAGGACTAGTGTCACGAGGTGGACCCTATGCTGGACCTCGAAGAAGTATAAGGGATCTCGGAATCGGTGGGAGAAGGAGCCATTACAATTGAGTTTTTCGAATCGTCTTGGTGAGCAAATTTTTTGAAAACATTTTAGCCAATCACAAGGCAGTGCTTTGCGTGAGTAAATTCCTCAACAGCCATTGGCCAACAATTTACGCGCGACGCCGGCGATCGCCATTTTGTCTGGCTGCGCGAAGCACGAGAGCACTAGTTCAACTGTCATTGCATATTCTACCTTGACCTTACGTATAATGCAACAAGGTCTTTATTGAATTGGTCGTACATTCGGTTTCATTCGGTACTTGTCTGCACTCGTCGGCGTGAACGAAGATTGCCGATGTAACTGATATTTGTGGTTCTACTGTATTTATTTATATTAGATAAACAAATTTATTTCTATAGAAAAACTTCCAAGACTCAGGATCAAATATTCGTGTTAGTTCATCTCACAAATAAATGCTCTAGCCGGGATTCGAGCCCGGGAACTCCGCCTTCGTAGGCAGGACCACTACCAACTAAGCCAAAGTGGTCGTCAAAATATTCCGCAATTTTTACATTCACCAGTGCTGTAACCGTGTAAGTCGATTCACAAGAGCTGGCGCGGAATGTCTATGAAATTAATGACAGTTTCATACATTTTCCGCGCCAGCTCTTGTGTATCGACCTACACTACATTACACTATGCGCTGCCTAAAAATATTATTCTAGATACTAAATTAATAGATGAGCATATACGCTATTTAAAATTGTTACCCTAAAATAAATGGCATTACCGGTAAAAGCCGGTAATAAACAACGCGTCCCATCCCTACGCCGCGCGCGCCATGTTGAACCCAAGCGCGCGCTCTACGAAACAGCCAATGGCAGCGACGTTACCGACCTCCCCGCGACCCGCACATACCGCTAACCTTGGTGACTTTTGATTCGAACTAAATCGTTCATAGGGGCCATCTAGAGGGGGTTATCTATGGGTTTTTGGTAGTAAATTTAATGATCTACAACTATTGTGTTAACCGTTTAAGATATTTTATGATTATGACTGTTAATGAATTTATAAAATTTTACTATATGTACTGATATAGGTACTTAAAAGTTTAATATTGTAGCGGAATTCTCCAAAACACAGCGTAAAGTGGTACTATACGTGCTATCAAGTAAGGTGTAACCTTTGGATTATAACTTGTGCAAGTTATAGGGATATTCTTTCGTGTATTATTTACCGTCATTACAATCGTCGTGGTCGGCCTGTTTAGCCTAGTTGGTCACTGACACTGCCTCCGAAGCAGGAGGTTTCGAATCCAGGTAAGGACATTTGTTCCCGAGACTTGGGTGTTTTCTATGTATTTTAGTATATACCTATTAAATATATCGTCGCCCAGTACTCATAACACAAGCCTTATTAATCAATCAATCAATGGTTTATTTCCAAGAATATGGTACAATTTTGGTTAGTAGGGTATTATTAGTGATTTCTGCATATTCTGCCGGCAACTACGGCGTAGAAATAATTAGGTACTTAATATTAAATTCACATATCACAATTATTTATACATATTTAAAAAATCGGCGGTACAATAAAAACACTTATCTAGTAACATTTAAACATTTTTCTCTCAAATTGACAAGTTTAAAGGTTTTTAAATTCATCAGGGACCTGGTTATATAATTGTATGGCCATAGAAAATATGTTTGATCTACAAACTTTTTGTGCAGGATGGAACAATTTAAGTGGATTCCTACTAGGCTTACTCTTATTGATGACTTCGTCATGCAATGGGAAGTGCTGTGAATTCTTATGTACATACCAATTTAGTGTCCTCCAAAATATACAGACACGGCAATGGAAGGATGTTAAGTTAAGCTTACTATGGGGCTAGTCCGATTTGTGTAATAATTTATTATTGATTTATTTATATTTATTATTACAAAGGTATCGGTTATTGCAGATACAAGGAGCGGCCCGGGCTGCCGGCGCACGCGGAGGAGGCGCCGGCGCCGGCGCCGGCGCCGGAGAAGGCGGGCGGGCCCGCCACGGACCGCCTCTCCTCGCTCAAGCAGGCATTCCGCTCGCAATACAACCAGGTCAGTCTTTCAATATATTCATTTAAACTTGCACGATTTTTACACATTATTATTGGTAAACGTTACTTAATCGAGTACCACCATATCACCCAAAGGACATCCACATCTTCTAGCCGCACGGGTTTTCCGAACTACCCGCACTTGGTCTTTATTATTAACATTTACACTGCGGTGAGTTGTACGCGATTAAGTTCAGTTTACCAATAATAAGTTTAATCTTTCGTCTGTTGGTGGAACCACACTCCGTATTGCGTGTTCGCCTCCCTTTTGCGATATTAAAGAAAGAGATGCAACACGAATATTTGCACAAATAGCCGAAGTGTAGTGCCACCATGCTGGCGGAACCTCACTTCATTTCATATTCTAGTTTGTTTAACTATATCGGTTTGCTTGATTAATTTTGGTTGATCTAAAAAAAAAAGTACTGAATACAATAGTTGTATCATTAGCTTTTTAATTCGCCTATTTTACTTAGACCATTCGGCAAGCCTCGTGGTCTAAACTCGGTACTCGCCTACAAAGTATAAATTATATCATCATCATCATAAATTTAAGAGCCTTTTTTTTGTCGCCATTCCGTTCTTATCAGTGCTACATCTTTGAGTTCCTGATACGACACAATAATTAACCTTTTCCTTAGCCTGATCCATAAACGCACGTCTCGGGCTTCCCCTGCCTCTTCTTCCGTCTATTATGGTTTTAATGTAATTGTCATGTCGTATCAGGTGCCTCACCGTATTCCCTCTTCTATTTTCTGTCATCTTTAGCAAGAATCTTTTCTATCATGATTGCTTAAAATACTATCTATTTAATCCCCGAACGGTGTAAAATGGGGTGTAGTTTGTTGTTTAATACACATGTAGATAATCTAAAAGCAAATAGGCGATGAAGACACGAACGACGCTGCTGGCAGAATATTACCTTAATAAAATGTGTTGTGTCAGTTCACGGCGTCGTCGGACCACTCGTGGGAGCAGACGCTGCAGGCCGGCGTGCACGCGCCCGCCGCCGCGCCCGAGCGCGTGCGCCGCGGCGGCAAGCGCAGCCGCTGGGAGTAGCCGAGGGGACTATATCGGCCCCATACTGTTCCAGGTCTGAGGTAGCTGGTGGTCACGCAGGGAGGCATCAAGCTCATATGCTATTCTACGTTGGTCTCCTGTACTATTCAACGTTGGTCTCCTTTCCACGTTTGTCTCCTATACTATTCCAAGTTGGTCTACGGTGGCTTCGTGAATTGATCGCTGCGTTTCCTCCAGTGGGTAATTCAGAAAAGTAGCTCATAAAATTGTAAAATCCGAAAATTGGTAGAACCAGAGAAAAAAAATTCAGTTTCATTTCATTGTACCTAAGTTGAGTGGCATGGGAGTAACCGAGAGAGACACGTACGTACGCTCCACGTCTGAAGTAGCTGGGGGTAACGCAGGGAGCCAACAGTGCTCCTATACTATTCCACGTTGGTCTCCTATACTATTCCACGTTGGTCTACGGTAGCTTCGTGAATTGAAAAATGCGTTTCCTCTTGTGGGTAAATCAGAAAATTTGCTCATACATAAAATAGTGGAATCAGAAGAAATTGGGAGTAGCGCAGGGATAATCTTGCAATACTATGTAATGGTAAGACATGACATTAAAATGTGAAACTAACTGTAACTAAAACTGTGTAAGCGACTCTATTGATTTGAGGATCAGCTGTATTGATATCTACAAAAACACGAGCAGATTCCATACTCTCAACACAGCGCATCTTCCCTGGTGAAGTGACAGTTTTATAAAATTGATGGTATCTCTTGGCAGTTAGGTAGGGAGACAACCTTGGTTCGATACTGTTCCACGTTGGTCTGCGGTAGCTAGAAGTCGAGCAAGGAGAAAATCTTTCCCCGTTACTCTTCTATGAGCCTTCCAAATCGCATTTGGACACAATCGTTCATATTATACAGCGTGTAAATATAATACAAGCAAGAGACTAAACCGGACATAGGGTTTAGTAGTGTAAAGGTCCATTAAGATGATATTTTTAACTTGCACTCAATTTTGACACTATAATTATTATTTGAATAAAAACCGAGCAGCAATGAACATTATCATACTTAATGACACATGCCATTTAAGTTGTCAACGAGTGTCAACTTTTTTGTTTGCATATACTTTTCATTATAAATTTGAAATATATATATTGTATATATATATATTGTATTATGAATTAGGAGGCAAACGAGCAGACGAATCGCTTGATGGTAAGCGATTATCGCTGCCCATGGACACCCGCAACACCAGAGGGGTTGTTAATTCTTGAAGGTCTAGGTTATCTTAGGACCATGCTGTCCATGCTAACCACTATTTAAATATTTGCTCGTATTTGATTTACACACTGTATATAGACGAGACAGGAGAAGCATCACGAATTTTGTTATCAATTGTTTTGAGTTTGAGTTAAGTGAATGTGGATTCGCACAACTTGAAGAAAATCTTGATTCGGATTGTTTTCAAATTATTATGTTAAGTCTGTTTTTTTTTTTACACAACCCAATTTGGTTTCTAAGAATACATGTGTGTTGTGTGTGGAATCAGTGTGAAATATCACAGTACCGTTTCGGAACGAGGAGTATGTTTTATGAAATGGTCTCAGATCGATTATCAATTGATATTTTGAATGAAAGGGATCCTTGATGATGTGAACCAATGATTTTATCCAATTGTGAGGTTATTCTAATTATGCAAATACTAATTGCACTTGGTGTCTAAGTTTACAACTATAAAGAAAAATGGATAATAGACTGTCGTAGTGGAACAGTGTATGTAATTCAGGTGTTCCCAAACTTTTTTTTTCTCATAGACCGCTTTCAAAAGTGAACTGGTTCTGTTAGACTCCCTACACCACATTTCTACCATATTCCCACAACCCCCATTTTTTTGTCACGCCAACGTAGACCCCCGTCGAGTCTCCTGTGGACCCCTGGGGGTCAACCTGGACCACTTTGAACCCCTGGTCTAATTCATATTTGTTCCGTGTTAATTAACAGGTCAACATTGTTCACCTGTCACCTCTCACCTCACCCGTTTTTATACGGAAACTGTCAAATGTCATTTGTCAAATTTTGACAGCTTCCGTATGAAAACAGATAAGGTGAGGACGAGTCAGCTTGTAAATAACACCCTTGTACGGAGTTTTTGTTTGTACTTTTTGTTGTCAAAAGTTTACTTGAAATGTATGGTTCAACGATCTAGTTCAACTGTCAGAAACATGACACGAAATATTTTGTTGTTATTTTTTCGACTCGGATATTCTATTACATTTATTGTCTATGGTGTATCTATTGATGGTCGGAAATGTACCCTAAATTGTTACTATAAGGCACATATTTGCTAAGTCTTAAATTCTGAAATGATGAAAAATTATATGAAATGAATTGTTATACAAGTAAATGTATAAATATAGGTTTAGGTGTAATGTTTGGTTTCCGGAATGTTCACCTACAGTACAAAATGGCAGATGTATTTAGAAAGATTATTTTAAATTGTTTTGATATTCGATAACTAATGTTTGTGAAACCATCACCAATATCGCGGAAAGATAATTAGTCCATTACTTTGATTTACACAAAATATTGGACACGTATTTTTTCTTTTGTCTTTTAAACATAAAATGACAAAGATAAAGCGCGTTTAAAAGGGTATCAACGCATAGATTGACGAATCTAGCAACGTAATAACTTTTTTTAATGTATTTTAAAGGTACTAAATTATAAAATACCACCACCACCACCATATCAGCCCTAGGACGTCCACTGCTGGACACAGGCCTCCCCCAATTTCATGGGGGGTAAATGCCATAATCGCCACGCTATACGCATTATAAAATACAGTACATAGCAGTTCCCTTTTTTTATATATCAATCGTTAAATTTAAATAATCACATCTTTTACGAGTGGTGCTAGTGGAACCGTTGATACACTCTTAAGTTCAGGGTTGAAGACTAGTGACGTCACGCTTTAATTTTTTTAATTAAAAAGAAAAATACGTTTCTATTTAATGAAAATCTAGCTGAAGGACTAATTTTATTTTTTGAAGACGCAAGCTTGTATCTTCCTGAACGGCCCCTGCATGTTAGTTTTGGCTCTTTCTTTACGCGTCACCACAAAGCACTGACGACGAATGTGACAGTAGAAGGGTTAAAATTAACAGGTAATAGTTAACTAGGCGCCGGATATACCCCAAATAGTAGTTGATATACAACGATGCTTTATATGTGTCGGCTTGTGTAACATTTTAGGACAAGATATATGTTAGGTGAATGAATTGTTAATTTAACTCTTATGTAAATAATAATAAAGTACTATTTGAAGTGAGGTTGTGTTTCATTTGTAAAATGTGGGCTGCGCATCCACCACCAATGCCCAATACTATAAAGTCGTCTGGAAGAAATCGCTCCTTAGAGCATGTTGTCTACATTGGTCTTTTATGTACCTTTTTAGGGTTCCCACCACCTACTACCATATTAGCCGAAGGATGTCCACTGCTGGACATAGGTCTCCCCCAATTTCACAACCACGAGCAATCCGTCCACTTGGCAGGGCTTGAGTCTTGCAATTCGCTGAGCTATATCAACGATCCTGGTTCTCCTACGGATCTTCTCATTCAATATCGTAGTGAAACTTCGAGCATAGCTCGCTCTATAGGGCTTTGAGTAACCTTCAGCTTTCTTATTAGACCCATCGTGAGCGACCAAGTGGTAATTTGGACGAAAAGATACCACGTAGCTCTCTAATCGCTGCCCATCAGAGTTTGACTCGACGAGTGACCTCTTTCTGAAGTTGGATCTATCTAACTGGACCGTTTATCCCAAGTATACATACATAAATACTCGTCTACAGTTTTGAGCGTAGAGTCGTCAACTTGCAGGCGAGTGGGTACAACATGGTCAATATGAGAGTTTGACATGATTTACCTTTTTTTCATGTTCGTTTTAAGACCTATTTGTTGAGAGATTCTAGACGTCAGCGAGCATTTTGCCAAGGTCTTCCAGGATCTCAGCCATAACCACGATATCGTCGGCAAAGCGGTGGTTGGTGATGTATTCGCCGTTGATGTTTATGCTAAGTCCAATTAGCTATTTATTGCAATTTTGATGAGTTATTATCCGTGTAGTGACAATAGGTATATTATAAATTTTAACATGTCGATAGTACCCAATTTACAAGCAGTATCATTACGTTGATTACGTACACCGTACAAGCGTTTATTTTCTCAAAACGTTTAAACTCAAACCTCTAATAACACCAACATAAGTTTCCCCTCGAAGGCAATAATCGCGTGTGGTGTTAATGATATGGACAAGTTCATTTCTCCAAGTGCAGCCTGGCACGGCATCGCTAGTCTGATTGCGATTGCGAATCTACATTAGGAACATAACTACAGGTAATAAGTTAAGATTCTACTAAGAAAACTGACACATTACATGCCAACCTTTTCCTATTATTACTCGGAATTCAAATCTGTAGTAAAACAAACGCTTATTTCGTAAGCATATTATAAGGTAAACGATAAGTGAACCTGGTATTGATATGGTACCTACGTTCATTTTATAGTTATCTGAATCCAAAACTTGAACTAATACATAACATAATATGCCTAGCTGTTTATATTGGTTCAACTATTGGTGTCAAATTCTTCAGAATTAGGGCATACTGTTTTTTGTCTTCTGGGAAAATTGGCCTATTTGACATAAAATATTTTTTTTTTATGAAATACTGTATTGTAGGTTTTAAAATAGTCAAATTTAATCTCCACAATATACCAATTCGTATAAAACATGTATAAAGTAGGTTACATAAAAATCGCGGGTAGTCGCCTAGTTGTCCATCTTTTGGTTCCTTGACTCTAATTAATAATATTTATTTACATTTACGTTTCGGATGTATTCTAATCATATTCTTACTTATTTGGACGCGAGAAACCCGGCGAAAACGGGTATCTTATCAAGCTTATCATGATCGTATCACTAGCTGATTGGTTTTTCGAACTCCCGTACCTACGTACATACATCGAGGTGAATAAATAATTATACCTATTGACCTACGCGATTCAATCCTCCAAACTTTCGAAAAGTATAATGCCAACGCCCAACCTTTATAACTACCTATTACTTTGTCCCTTAGTGGAAACATACAACGATTTAATAGTAGATTATACACTAAGGGGATAAAGCACTGTTTTATGTCACGGGAGCGAATTGAATCCCGAACGTAACGAAGGACTCATAATTTAACTCCTGAGCGTAGCGAGGGAGTTATAAGTTAATATATAGAGTTATAAATTAAGACTGAGTCCTGAGTGCAGTGAGGGGTTCAACCGCCCAAGACTAAAACAGTCTTATCCCCGAGGTGTATACTCTACTTTTCACACCTTATGCGAGACAAAAAAAACAGGCTCAGTAGATAAATAGGCAGTAGGTTGTAGGCTTTTAGGTATTTTTCCTTTGACCTCTCTGGCAGCAGATTGTTGACAATGCCTATGGCATCTAATTTGATAAACTCAGGAGTCAAAACACTTTCATCACTCGACATTTTCAATATTATTTTTGAAATTAAATCTTCTATAGGCACCTACAAGAACTCGATTTGTTCGTCACGCGTGAACAAATGAAGGCGCGCGACGTTCCAAATTCGAAAGCACAAGCCGTGGTCCTAGATTCGAAATTCGAATTTCGAACACCGCGCTCCTCCGGACCGGGGTTCACACGGAGGCAAACTTCATTTATTTTGTCAAATCAAGTAGGCCATGGCCTAGGACAAATTGTGTTTAGCAAAATTAAACTTTATGCATATAGTAATAAGAATTATGAAAAGTGAAATCATATTATTAACCAGCGGGTTATAATGAAATTCAGTACAACATTATAACCCGGCTAATACCAAGGGATTTAATGTCTTGCTTTCGGTAGGGTTTACATGACCTATAATTCGGCATTGTCGAGCATGTGGTTTGAAAAAAATCTAAGTAAAGACTCACATTTATTTATACTTATAATACTCATACAATAAACGTGCAAATTTATTTTAAAAGCAGTGTCTACCTATAGTTTATTAAAAATGAACAACTTGCGTGTAAAATTGAACTTCCTAATAGCTTTTTAATTCTTGCAACCGCAGCGCGGCTACGGTATTTCAAACAAACAGCCAAGATAGTGTTTCGGCGTCAGCTGATAACAAAACTTACAAAGTTATTCCAGGCACGCGTGTACAGTGGCGGATGTTTTAAGAATAAACCAGAAATATTATTAATTAAGCAATGTTTTTCGATCCCAGCAGGAACTTGGCGGCGTTCCGAGGCTTACGTGTTGGGCTCTCTGGGGATGAAGTGGGCAGAAGTAACCTAATTGCCCAAGACCGAAGCGAATGGAGGGTGTTGATTCGAGCGCTACACCCCAGCAGAGGGTAATGGGATAAATAAACAAGTGCTTTTCAGTGTAGGTACTGTGAATGGTGGTGAATCTTTCAAATGATAAAATGATCCTTACTTATGGGTATACCTACGCGGAGACCTGTAAAAGCTGCTTTAATAAAAAAAAAAACTTAAAATAGAGTTATACGGCCTTATTATGTTACTGTATTGTATATTCTGCGTCTTGCTCCTTGCATATTAAGCTATTCATTTAATTCTAATTGTATTTATAAAAGACGAACTTTTAATGAAAGAGGCGAACTGCCAATGTCCGTGACTGGGCTCAGGCGCTATGTAGAACATAATTCAGGTCTGTAAAAAATGCAATAAGTACTTATGCATTTCGACCTGTACTTATGTATAAAAAAACTAACCACGTACATACACAGAGTTATGTAGTTTGTGGTTTATTTTTGTACGAGGAGAAAAGGAGTAAGAAAGGAAGATACAAAACCTTTGCTCTCTTCGGTTACGGGTATTAAAAAATTCATTGACTCAATTCTAGTTTGACACAAAATAAACACGTCAACATTAATCGAAAAGGTTTTACGAAATTGGAAATAAAGCTATGACAATGTATCAACAAAAATTCAAAACAACCTGGTTTGATTCGACGAACTCAATAAAACCATTGTACCGCAACACAACAAATAATCCGTCCATTATCCATGACCACAATGATTTTAAAAGTCCCTGCTATCAGACAATGGGTCTACGTAAACGCTTCCGCTGTCAATGTGAACCTACTCAAACACTCGAGTTTCCCGCGCTGCGCGAACGGCTGTATGGTGTGCCGCGTAATTAAAAAGTTAAAACGCGGGAAAATGTTTGCGTTCGGAATTTAAAAGATTGTGGAAATAGTTGTGTGTTGTTGGTAGAACGCGTTGTGTTTGTATGTGGTGCTGATTCCAAATAGTTTACTGGTGAGTTTTAACTTATACTTTTTCTTTGTAATCATAAAGTAGATAATGTTTATTTTCAATAGTAGAAAATATTACCTACCTAGGCTAGTAACACGTAACGAGTACTTTTAATTAATTGTGGCCTTGTTTTGTACCTATTTATCATTTTAACGTAGTTGTCCTTTGCATACGGGAATATTTATTGTACACTCGAAAACATGTTCAGTAGTAAACGCCGCTTCAAGCGACCGTATGATGCTCGTACATAAGAATTCGTTTAAACCAAACTTTTGTATAAGTACACAAATAGCGATCAATGTACTGATACAGAAACGAAGTGAGTCAGCAAACTAAAAATGTGGTACTTCTTTTACTCGAAGGACGCTCGTAAAGCGGTTAATCCATTGACAAACATTCTATTTCACTCGTTTTACTAAGTAGCACCGTTATTCATAAAGCTCACTAACCATTTTGCAACAGAACCATTATAAGTCTGACCCTCGATTACACATAGTTACTATGATTCTAGGAATCAAGTTATAAAAGGATAAAGCACGTAGTCGATTAGAAAAATATTTGTGAATAGTAAAAAACCTAGATAACAGACATACAAGCCAAACATTACGACAGTCCTCTTGTAAGTTTGAACTTAGAACCAGCTTAGAACATATTATTATACGAGTAATGAGATCCTTGTAAACTTGTTCATTCGGAAAAAAAATTAAATTTCCATTGGATATTCTACTTTATAACTAATATAATAGAGTTTCTATTACGTAGATACTGTCTTAAAATTGTATGTTTGTGATAGAAACTCTATTACATAAGCATTAAAGTAGACTATTTGATGGGATAAGAGCATATGTCAGTGTCAAACTCAAAGTAATCGTACTTGTAATTGTAAGACTACATAAATCGGAGATAATTTAATCCACAGATAACATAGACAAGATGTCATTCTCAAATGTTGTGTTTTGCAGTTGTACCTAATCAGCAGGGGTCGGAATTCTCGTAGCACTTTTGAGCTGTCATAGGGATTTCTCATTTATCGACTTACGATCTACATATTGGACCCGGGTATGTCCTAAAACTACGACCAAGGCCACCGGGGGTTGGGCAGCAGCATCCCTGGAATGCGGTAGAGATACTGCGATCGCCAACCCGCATGCCAAGCATGGCGATTATGGCATTTACCCCCCATGAAAGTGGGGGAGGCCTATGTCCTGCAGTGGACGTCTATGGGCTGATATGGTGGATGGTGGTGGTGGATCTACATATTATATCGATACATTATAGAACACAACATGTTGATAAAGATTAACAGTAGAGGTAAACAACTGGCGGTCTTATCGCTAAAGAGCGATGTCTTTCAGATAACTTGAGCAGTTGAAAATGTGAAACAGAGATATGCAATGAAAACAATGACAAGTTAATAAATAGTTAACAATTTCACGTTTAATTAGTTCAGTTCAGTGTTTGTGTTTGTTTGTTTGCATATGTCTATAAAACTACTGATCAAAGGTCATCAGATTGATGGCCAGTACCTACATAACATGATTCATTAGGTACGATAGTAATTCTTGTCTTGAAAAAACGTCTAAAATTAAAGCCTCGTTATAAGAAATCCACAAATTATTTATAAGGAACAATACAATATTATTATAATAATTCCTATTTAAAATTTCCAAAAAGTTGGCATCCAAAGGTTATCTCGAAGAGATCGCTCATTCGCGATAAGACTGCCCGTTGTTTACTTTACACTTTTAATAGTCCGTATTTATCGAGATATATTTGTATATCGGAAGATTCGGAAGTCAATAAATGAGAAGTCCCTATGACAGCTCAAAAGTACTACGAGAATTCCGACCCCTGCTAATCAGCTCGATCTACCACCGCCCACTAACAAAGTTTCTAGTTGCAGTACTGACTATTATTTATCAAATTAGTACAATTTGTTCAACCTATACCACTTGAGTTTTTGTCATCCACCATGCTTTGTTTATCAGTATTTTTTGTTCTTAATTTTTGAAAGAAATTACTTGCTTTTTTCAATGTAATAACTATTGTATTGAAAAGGTGATCTATATACAGGATGTTTGGTAGCTAGGTGCAAAGACTTTCAGGGATGATAGAGGAGGTCATTTTAGACCACACTTATAGCACGAACGAAGTCTTAGTTTCTAAGATATGCGGCATTTTATACTGTCAATTTGTACTTTTATCATACTACATAACAATCGAAAAATGTTTTTATGGTCTGTTTATAGGGTTCCGTAGCCAAAATGGCAAAAACGGAACCCTTATAGATTCGTCATGTCAGTCCGTCCGTCCGTCCGTCCGTCCGTAAGTCACTACAATTATGAAATTTGGTGTGAAGGTGAATGTTATGAACAGCTATAGAAATATGATGTGAAATTATGAAAAAAATATTAAACTGTATAAGTAATATATGTAACAGGGGGGCCAAATTTTTTTTTCAATGCACATAGGCGTTTGGGTTATCTATGGATAGGCCTACAAAAATGACTTAGAGGTTTCTAAATAACTTTTCCATTTCAGTCAACCGTTGGTGAGATATTAGCTGTCAAAGTCGTAAAAAGTGTGTCCCCCCCCCCTCTAATTTCAAACTATGAAGTTTAAAATTCTGAAAAGAACCAAGATGATGTACATTAATAAATCCTTTCAACAATTTTTGGTTTGAACAAGATAAGTTTAACTGTTATTGAGTTATTGCTGAAAAACTGTCTTGCCAAACAAAAGGGCGTAAGTGCCGTAAGTTTCCTATGAAGATACGAACTTTTTGATTAAATGTATTGTATGGTGGTTTTAAATGTAATTAGGAGGTGTCGGTACGGAACCCTTCTTTGTGCGTGGTCCGACACGCACTTGGCCGGTTTATTTATCTACGTTATTACTTTACGTACGTTACGTTATCGTATTTTTTCCGCAACCGTAGGAATTAAGGAAGTTTTTGAAATCAACTAAATTGTCATTAACGACTTTTCACTGCTTGTATTCACATGATATTCAGATGCAAATTTCTCTGCATGTACACTTTCAAAGAAACTAAAAAAAAACAAAATCCTAATCGCGCCAAAATTAACTGGAGTACGGAAAAGTACCAAAATAAAATGCCGCATATCTTAGAAACTAAAAAAAACATCTTACTATATAGTAAGTGTGGTCTAAAATGACCTCCTGTATCGCCTCTGAAAGTCTTTGCACCTAGTATAGACGAAAAAGTGATTTCTGATTTCACCCTATACATTCGTAGTTGCGATAATTAGACCGTTGACCTAATTCTGAAAATTGGCGGACATAATTATTGGTACCTTAGTCCCTCAACATCCTTCTAGCGGTTTCTCGATTGGATCCTAGGAACCCGGGGTCCCCTCGTTGCTTCAGAAGTCCTACATATATACACATACAACACACACACCGCATATTAGCTTATTATGTTTGCACAACTGCACGTGTGGTTCGGGTCGGGGACTCGGGGCTCGGTACGTGAGAGGTCTGTATCTTACGGGCACCTCGGGAGCTGCCTAAGCAAAGAAGCTAACTACGAGTATGTGGGTACAATTCAGCGCTTAGGTAAGGGTTTTTCTGACTAATCTGAGTGGGACAAATATAGCAACAAAATTATGTAGGGAATACTTATATGTATAAGTTCGATGACAGTGCAATATTATGGTACCACCGGGATGATCTGATGATGAAGACAGAAGGTGACCATAGCATCTCCTAATCTACAGACATATATAGAAGATAAAACCCGGCTTATTCGAATTTATTTATTTATTTATTTATTTAATTCCATAAATTAACACATTACAGACGAGCTACACGTGTTAACAGGAGAATAATAATATTTCACAAGCGTTTAGTAACAATATAAAATGTAAATAACAACATAACAGACATCAGGTACGACAGGTAGGTGCAAGTAAGTACTTAAACTACATTATGGAGCTTGGTGTTGAAATAGACTCCAGATACCGGCTTGCGATTGCAAGGAACCTAGGTTCTGAACTGTAGAATATATCAAGTTCGCTGTCACTGTCCAGTATACTGTTAAGAAGAGTTAGCGCTCTGTGTAGAGGTGAATGGGTCAGCGCCTGGGTCCGCGCCGCCGGTACAACGAAGAGCGCGCGCCGGCGCCGAAGCTGGACGCCGGTGAGAGGCTGTATCCGTAGTGGGATAAGAGAGAGTAAAGTTGCATTACTAATTTGACCGCGTATTAAACGGAAGAAATATTTTATAAGACTTAGGTTTCTTCTGGTCTCGAGGGAGGTATAATTAACCATTCCCAGAATATATAGAGTGGGGTACAAACGAGGGTAATAACTGTAGAGTTTATGGAAAAGAAAGCGTACGAAGGTTTTTTGCACTCTCTCCAACAAAAGCGTGTGCTGTTTTTCATGGGGACTCCATATAATGGAATTCATCTCGAGACGGCTTCGAACATATGCATTATATAATACACTAATAGCATTTTGAGAATTAAAGGATTTAGATTGGCGGATTACAAAGCCCAAACATTTTCTAGCATTACTGCAAGTGGTAACAATATGGTCATTAAAGGTCAGGTGTGGATCAAATCTAGTGCCGAGATCTCGAACTGACGAAGTATGTTGGAGATAGTTGTCCTCTATTTTATAGTCAAAGTGTAAATTGTTTTGGGCACGGCTGTACGACATTATTACGCATTTGTCTTCATTGAGAGTCAGTTTATTTTTTAAACTCCATTCGCAAACACTATCAATGTCCTGCTGCAATTCAGTACAATCAATGGGACCACATACGGGTTTTAATAGTTTTAAATCATCGGCAAATATTAAGCATATGGAGTATTTTATGGAAGATGGCAAGTCATTTATTAAAATAAGAAATAGGAGAGGACCAAGGTTACTACCTTGTCCTATCCCTGATAAAACAGGGTATAGATTAGACTTGCTCTGACAATATTGGACGTATTGTTGCCGTCCAGATAAGTAACTAGCCAACAACGACAAAAGTGAATATGAGAACCCGGCTAGGGCCATTTTTAAAAGTAGTACATCATTATTAACCGTATCGAAAGCTTTGTGGTAGTCAAAATAAGCCACGTCGACTTGTTTTTTAATATCAAGATTGTTGGCAATTAAAGTGGTTGCATTTATAAGATTGGATGAAGTCGATCGCTTTGGTAGGAAGCCGTGCTGCTCATCACAAAACCATCCCTCTAGTTGTTTATAAATTCGGAAGTAGAGGACACATTCAAAAATCTTTCCGAATATAGATAGCACTGCAATTGGCCTGTAGTTTTTAATATCTGATTTAGAACCGGATTTGTGTATTGGCAGTACTTTTGATGTTTTCCAGCACGACGGGAAAGTTTTAGTACGAAGGGAAAGGTTAATAATATAGTGTAAGGGTCGCACAAATACTTCTCGACAGTCTTTAATCAGAAACTGAGGTATACCGTCGGGTCCTTGTGTGTGTTTTGTAGATAAGCGATTAATTGCTTTACGGACGTCATCTTCACTTACGTTATCGATCGTTACATGACGATGAGTTACGTGGTCACTAGAGACAGTGGCAGAAGTTAGAGCGGCCGATACATCTAGGGTAGGAGGTGTTGACAGATATACATTTTGGAAAAAATTAGCGAAGGCATCAGCAATTTCTTGTGATTGTAGTTTTCCAAAGGTTGCGGGTTGGCAGGATTTTCTATTTTGCTTAACAAACGACCAAAACGAGGACGGTTGTGTGACTATATTCAATTGTAGCTTCTCAAGGAATCTTTCCTGGCATTCCTGGGACCTAGCAAGAACTACTTTTCTGTAGTAGGAGAATAACCCGTAATATAGTTGGTTTCCAGTTTGTTTATAAGTTTTATGATACATGTTTTTTAAGTTGTTCAAGTAGATAACTTCAGCTGTGAACCAATTAGGGTAGCTTTTACGAGGTCGATTTTTCTTATTTACTTTTGGTGGGACGCAATCTGAGACGGTTTGATCTAATAAAGAATAGAAACAGTTGACAGTATCATCGATATTGCTACAAGTGTATAGTGGGGACCAGTCGGTATTGAATAAGTTATGGTAGAGCATGAAAAAGTCAGCTTTTCTGTAATTACGGGGTAATGTAGACGGATCAGTTTCTTTTACATCTAAGTGAGTCGAGGGGTTCGTGAATAAAGTGCTACATGACATGGAAATATCTAAAGGCGGGTGGTGTTTTTCTAGGGATACAAGACCAGTGACAGCTTCTGTGATTAATATCTCTGTGACAGCTTTGTTTGTAAACACTAGATCCAACATGCGACCCAAGCCATTTACAATAGTATTTTGTTGGCTTAAATTACAAGAAGACAACAGCAACTCAAAATCTTTACGAATAGTAGTTAAGGTAGAATATAAATTAAAATCTCCTAGTATAATTGTAGGTACAACAGGGTGTTCAGAAATAATACGTTCAATGGAGTCAAAAACAGAGTAGTATCTATTCGGTTGAGTCTTTGGTGCAAGATAAACGACGCAAAGAATAAAACGCAGGTGCGCCTTAATCACTAGTGCACATACGATTTCATCTTCTGGTGCCGCGCCACAGTCCACTGATTGAAGTTTAAAAGGTGAGCGGGCGGCCATCAACACGCCGCCGCCTCCTCGCCCACGCCGGTCAGCTCGTAGTACGACGTAGTCGGGAGGGAATAGTTCCGAGTCGTGGATTGTGTCGTCTAGTCGTGATTCAGTTAATGCGATTACGTCAGGATGAAAAGTAGTAAGCGTAGTTTTTACAGAGTTTAGTTTACCTTTTAGGCCCCTTACGTTCTGGTAGAATAAGTTAACTTTCCGGGGTTTGGCGGGTTTCGGAACGAAAAAACGTTCTGCCGCTATTCTGGGTTTTATTTTTCCCCTTGAAGGCATACCATTCTTGTAACATTGTGCCTTTGGGCCAATTTTCAGGTGTCATAAAGTAGTCGAGGTGAGAAGGAGGGACAGAAATAATGAAACAGTTGTGGCGAGCGTGCGATTCTCCTGGCTTTTTTACGCTGTAGGAATCGCAATGACGTTTCCTGTTAAGGTATGACAACAAATTTTGTTCAGTCGTATCAGGATGGAAGTTCCAGACATGGATGTGCTTTAAAGGCTCCACGACTTTTAAGTCAGAATCTATATCGCCAGTAGCTCGGACAATAGAGCGCAAAGACCGATTGTGAGCATGTCCGTCCTTGACGTGTGAAGATGTACTTTTTATTTGAGGTCTGATCTCGGTTTGATTTCCAGTTTTTTTTCCACTGTTGTGGGGCTCAAATCTATGTGGATCCGGCGGAGCCAGGCCATTGCCACTGCTTGTCTCTGATGGGATAAGGACCTTGGTGTTTAATGCGTTACTGTATTTGTATACAATGTTCTTCGCAGCAGGTTCGTCCGTGATACAGCGGGTGGCTGTCCGAGTACGCGTACCAGCAGTTGATACTTGAAGACTCAATAGTGAATAGTTCGTTTCGAGAACTTCAATACGTTTAGAGTTTAGATCTACAGATGTTCGTAAGTTATTGTGGTCGTCGACAACGCTGTTCACCGTGCCCAACAAGTCATCCACGTCTGCTCTAAGCAAATTGTGTTTTGTAGTTAAACCACTAAGAGTCTCTTGAATGACATCGAGCCGATTATTTTGACTTGATAGCAAATTAGTAACTTGTTCACGAAAAGTTGCTAGTTCAGCTAGAATCAGCTTAGTGTCAATCGAAGGCGTTAATGCGCTGCTCGGATGTAAGTCCATGTTATGCAAAATGTTCGGGACGTCGGCATTTCTGATGTGACATGTGTCCGCAGTGGTCGTTTGCAAGGCATTCTCATTTCCATCTTCTTGGCGGGGAGGATGAACAATTGAATTATCGAAATTTATGACATCCAAATTTGTATTTGCTGAATAGGATACATCCCAATTTGAATTGCTAATGTCATCGCATGACATGTTTGTGATCTCCAAACTTTGCGGTTGTTGTTTAGATACTGACGGGGATGCAACCGTGCTGTCATCCCGACGTCTGCGTGTGATGTTTACACACGAGAGGCATTTCCAGGAGTGCTTTAATTCTATAGCATGCTCTCTGACAAACGCCGAGGTCATATTAAAGCATGCAAAATGATACATTCCTTTGCATTGAGTGCAACATAATAACTCCCCTCTATCAATTTTCTTGCGACAAGCCAAACAATTCATTTTTAATATCGAAAGCACTCGTTGACTTAACTTCGTACGATAACGGCGATATCTGTGGCCGTGCGACCTATTGTCTCAATGAGTGGTGACTGTGGAAAAAAAACGGCGACGTCGGCAGTAAAAACTTATATTTTAAAAATGAAATTGTTAACAGAAACTTATTATCAAAGTCCCTACTTCACAGACTCAGATTCAGATTCTTACACAAAATACACAAATCAAACTAGTCCCATAGTAAGCTCGATAAGTCTTGTGTTATGGGTACTAGACGACGACATATTTAATAGATCTGTGTCAGGAACAAATGTTTCTGCTCACCACAGAAACAAATGCCCTTACCGGGATTCGAACCCAGGACCTCTAGCTTCAGAGGTCGTTTCACTACCAACTGGGCTAATCAGTCCGACAAAAAAACAATAATATTAGAAATCTAAACCTTTACCAATCATAAATAAACATATCACAATATTAATTTGGTAATAAGCAGTAACGTTGGTAACGAAAATTGTTAGTTATTTTGTAATTGTAAGAGTGAACTAGTGAAGGATTTCGTGTCTGAGCTTGATTGTTCCGATAGTTCAGTGGCTAGAGCGATTAGCCGCGTATGCCAGATGTCGCAGGTTCGAATCTTGCTCGGAGCACTAAATTTTTCAATTTTTCCCTTTAATTTGATAGGTATCACAATATTATGCACGATACAGTTTTTTCATGTGCATCTTACTTCCTAATCTATAATACTAATATTATAGAAAAGCAAGGTTAAGGAGTACGTATGTAGCTTCATGATGAGTATGACTGTAACCTCCGGAACCCCACCTGATTTCAAAAATTCTTTTTCTTTAGCAGTTTAGAAAATAGACCTTCCGGATAATAGAGTCTATATTTTATCCCGTGGCTTCGCTTGTGTTCTTTGTAATACTTGGGTGTAGGGCGAGAACGGCGAAAAAAGTTTGGATGTAAAACATGTATGGAAGTTTGTTACTCAATTACGAAAACCGATTAAGGTACATGGATTTGGAGGATTTTATCCACACAAATAATGGATAACCGGTATAAAACGTAAGATACTTTAATTAGTGTGGAATTTGAGAGTTTACACAGGCGAAGTTGCGGGTCGATGCAGTATAAAGATAAATAAATCGAAAACCTCTTTTTTGGAAGTTTGCTTTAAGAAACAACAAAGTAGATACTATCTTAAACAAACCTATAATAAAGTTTTATACCCACTACCGGTACATCCGTAGTCAAATCCATTCTGTTCCAAAAACATGTACTTTTGCACCTTAATACAACGCAGTAAAGTTGAAAAAGGCTTACATATCTGTAGCCTCGACTACATAGAACACGCTTAATGACTGTATACGATACCAGCCTGACCATTCATCAACTGAGCTCAGTTCTAGAATAATTTGAACCCTAGATTCCTAACAAGTACGTGCATTCGGTGGTCCGACTTATACTGGACAGACTGGTGAATAGGGTAGGCCGAGCTTTGAGAACAGAGTACATACATACAAATCGCATTAGGCTGTCGTGTCATCGTCTTACTCATCAACAGTATCCTATGATACGGCTTATCTTCAGCTAGCTAGGATGTTGATCTACGTTCTTGAAAGCAATTAACCATTGCCTACCTACCTAATTTATAAAAAAGTATCTTTTGTATTCGCCTGTACTTTTTTACGCTGTCATCAACTGCTAGTTGAGAATAGGTTGTTGTTGTCGGCCTCTTTAGCCTAGTTGGTAGTGTCATTGCCTCCGAAGCTAGAGGTCCCGGGTTCGATTCCCGGTAAGGGCATTTGTTTCTGTGGTGAGCAGAGACATTTGTTCCTGAGACTTGGATGTTTTCTATGTATTTAAGTATATATCTATTAAATATATCGTCGTCTAGTACCCATAACACAAGCCTTATTGAGCTTACTGTGGGACTAGTTCGATTTGTGTAAAAAATGTCCCCTAATATTTATTTATTTATTTATTTATTATAGGACCTCCTCGTGTTACAATTTATAACAAGTGCGGCTATATGGATGGTAAACCACCAAATTATCACAACTAAAAATAAATAAAAACAGGAACCATAGGGCTGGCGCTTACCTCTCCCAACGTATTTCTTTAGCAATACAGAGAGGTAGCGCCAGCGTTATGAGCTCTATGCCGCAGACGGAACTGCTGGACGGGGTCTTCTTTTGGGCATGGTAGACTAGTTTAGTTTTTAATTAATTTGTAACTATTTCGTTGATTGTTTCTTGTTACCAATTTACTAAGTATCAATAAACAAAAATATATGATCAAAATCTTAAAAAGTTGATAAAGACTGCAAAGTTTCAGAAAGCAATGTATTATTTTATTGTCTAAAAGAAAATTAAAAAACTATCATCAAGATTCTCATGTTTTAATAAACTACGTTGTACGATAACTATGTACCTAACAGCAATATTCAATTAACAAAACAGCAAATTACTTATTTTTCCCATACAACGATATTTATTACGATGACGTCACATTTGAGCTGTCAATTAGTATGGAGCGCTTACAGTGCTCAGCAGTTATCTTGTACTTTGACTGATTTATTTTGTCTTTTGTTTTGCTCTGCTTGTAGTTGGTCCCAAACAAACATTTGATCCTCCCTAAAAACTGCATTAAATGTCACCGTGAAAACAAAACAGTCATCTAACCTATTGTAATGAGCCAAAACATCAGGTTTTCCTTTTGCAATTGAGGAGTTCCTATGGCCGCCTGCCTTCTCCATCATCAGACCAGTTTTACAGGTCCATAATGTTTAGACATCTGACTTACACAAGTGTAAAGAAATTTCAATTCGATTGCACTTTTATCAACGATACTGCATCTGCAATTTAAATTTTATTGCATCGCCTAGCCCAGAGGTCGGCAAACTTTTTAACCAAAGAGCCAAATTCTGTAACAATATTTACTTTTGGGAACCTCAGAGAGCCAAAAATACTCGTTTCAGTTTTTCACCATATTTTTGATGAGACCTCGAAGAGCCGCATGCAGCTCGCGAGCCGCAGTTTGCCGACCCCTGGCCTAGACGGTGGAAAATCTCCATAATTCTACGTTCAACAAATTCGTACTCATTCCCCTGCTTTCATACGATCATTTATTTTTTTGTGAGTAAATTAGCCGTCACAGCCGAGCGGCCTTCCGCGCTGGAAATGACAATGGGTTTTGTAAATGACATGTCATTTCTGCCGCCTCCGTGCCTAACTCGATACTGCTACTGTAAATGTGGCTGTGAAGGTTAATCAAGGTTGTCTGTTTAGTGGATACACTTTTACTTGCAATTACTATTGTTACTTTTATTATGGGAGTTGGGTTATGTTGGCAGTGTCGTTAATTAATTCAAATTTTTGGTCAGTTGAACTTGGGGTTGGGCGTCTATTGGCCATAACGAATGTAATAGGAATCAGTTTTGCATTTATTACAGACGCTGTTTCTGATGCCATGTGATGTGAGTGCGCGTCGCCGGCCGCGGCCTTAGCCCCTGATAAGGGAAGAGCGAAATATTCTACCCCTCAAAAGGCACCTCCATGTTTTTTGCCCTTGATTTTGGCATCCCTAGGCCTGGCGCCTAGAACGCCCATGCAGTCCGCCCGCTCTATCCCTGCGAGAGTTTTTTTTTGATATTTAGATATCTGTTGTTGTTGGGGTGGCGCAGGTCCGATCATTGTGTCCTATGTCCAGCAGTGGACGTCTTTCGGCTGACACGATGATGATGATAATGATGATGATGTTATAAAATCGCCAGAGCTACCGAGTGCTGTGTTGAGAGTGAAGGACGTGCAATACGTGCATATTATGTCTCTACTTATATAGCCGATTTCAAGCTTATACGGTCATTAACATTAGAATAACTACAACAGTGCCAGAATATCGGGAACTCACAAAAAGTTAATATACATGGCAAATACCACGTATTTATCAGTAATAATTATGTTTCCATAGGTGTCAAAACAATCCTCAATCCTTAAATCAATAAACCTGAACTAATTTGGCTTACTTTTTCTTGAATATCAGTTAAGTATGGTTAATAGTCATGATATACATAAGTAAGCTTTGTCATCAAATACGTTGTGTCGTAGTTAGTAAGAAATCTAGGTTCAAATTGACAATGGGAATGTGTTAGTAAACTACTTACGTAGGCATTAACTACTCACGTGTCGTAATTTAGGATAACATTCTAGCTAAGTAGATTCTCGTGCGTGATTTTGTAGTAATTCGACAAATTAATAGACACGCTTTGCCGAGCAGAGGCCTTAGAGAGTGAGCAGAGTTACCTACGTAATTGGTACAGTCAACAGTCAATATTGATGATCATTTTAGTACATATCGCGCTAACGTAACGTAACAAATCTGCGATACTTGGATGCGTCAAAGTAGTGAAAGTGATAAGGTACTAAAATGATCATCAGTTATTGAGCTTATGGAGAATACGTAATTCAAAATAAGTAATTAACGTTAAATATTGTTGCAATATTAGTACTAATAGATATTACAATATACACATAACAATAATATTATTAAGGTAACCGTCCCAGTACTCAAAACGAACTCTAATCATCATCATCATCATAATATCAGTCGAAGGACATCCACTGCTGGACATAGGCCTCCCCCAAAGAGCACCACAATAACCGGTCCCCTAATACACTTACTAAAATAAATAAATAACTATCATAATTTTGAAATACAAGGTAATACACCGACGCGTTTCTCGAGTTTTTCGACCAGTCTAAACTTAATCTAAGTTAGCTCTGAAACAAATTATGAATGAAAGTTTTAATCAGCGCAATAAAAGTTGTGTAAACTGCTCACAGTCACGCCCTGCTGATAAGGGCTCCACTTTGTTCGTGTTTATTATTAGTTTCGTAACATTAGTTCGGATAAGTGGTTTTTGGTGTTAGTGTGTACCGGATGTTTTGATTGTATATCTAAATATATAAAAGAAGAAACTGACTGACTGACTGACTGACTGACTGACTGACTGACTGACTGACATATCAACGCACAGCCCAAACCGCTGGTCCTAGAGATTCCAAATTTGGCACGTAGGTTCCTTATAAGGTCTAGGGGTGCACTAAGAAAGGATTTTTCAAAATTCAACCCCTAAGGGGGTGAAATGGGGGTCCAAAGTTTGTATGGGGAAACAAGATTAGTTGGACTATTTTATTCGAAACTTCACAGGAGTATTTCTAACGATAAATGAGTAAATACGTGTTTCAGGTTTTTTGAGAAATCAACCCCTAAAAGGGGGAAATGTGGTGACAAATTCTGAAAATCGACATGGGGATTGTTTTTATGATATACCGGGTCGCTGATAACGAAAACAACAATGATTTTAAAATCTCACGTGGAGGACGTGAAATACCATCCCCTCTGTTGGGGTGCGAGGGGGATGAAATGTCTAAATATTAATATGGGTGTCGTTTTTATGGTTTTTTGGGACGTTAATTACGAAAATGGCATCGGTTTTGTAATTTAATATTGTGGACATGAAAAATTTTAAAAAATTGTGCCAAATTTCAAGAAATAACTGACTGACTGAGAGACTGACATATCACCGCACAGCGCAAACTGGTGGTTCTAGAGATTCCAAATTTAGTATGTAGGTTCCATATAAGGTCTTGAGGTGCATTAAGAAAGGATTTTTCAAAATTCAACCCCTAAGGGGGTGAAATGGGGGTCCGAAGATTGTATGGGGAATCAAGATTAGCTGGATTATTTTATTCGAAACTTCACAGGAGTATTTCTAACGATAAATGAGTAAACACGTGTTTCAGGTTTTTTGAAAAATCATCCCCTAACAGGGGGAAATGTGGTGACAAATTCTGATAATCGACATGGGTATTGTTTTTATGGTTTATTAGGTCGCTGATAACGAAAATAACAAGGAATTTAAAATCCCACGTGGAGGACGTGAAATACCATCCCCTCCTGTTGGGGTGCGAGGGGGATGAATTGTCTAAATATTAATTTAATATGGGTGTCGTTTTTATGGTTTTTTGGGACGTTAATTACGAAAATGGCATCGGTTTTGAAATTAAATATTGTGGACATGAAAACTTTTGAAAGTTTGTGCCAACTTGCAAGAAATAACTGACTGACTGAGTGACCAACATATCAACGCACAGCGCAAACTGCTGGTTCTAGAGATTCCAAATTTAGTATGTAGGTTCCATATAAGGTCTTGAGGTGCATTAAGAAAGGATTTTTCAAAATTCAACCCTAAAGGGGGTGAAATGGGGGTCCGAAGTTTGTATAGGAAATCCAGATTAGTTAGATTATTTTATTCGAAACTTCACAGGAGTATTTCTAACAATAAATCAGTAAGCATGTGTTTCAGGTTTTTTGAGAAATCAACCCCTAAAAGGGGGAAAGGTGGTGACAAATTCTGAAAATCGATATGGGTGTGGTTTCTATGGTTTATCGGGTCGCTGATTACGAAAACAACAATAATTTTAAAATCCCACGTGGAGGACGTGAAATACTATCCCCTTTGTTGGGGTCCGAGGGGGTTGGAATGTCTAAATATTAATATGGGTGTGATTTTTATGATTTATTGGGTCGTTAATTTCGAAAAAGGCGTTGATTTTGAAATTTAATATTGCGGGCATGAAAACTTAAAAGTAGGTGCCAAATTGCAAGAAGAAACTGACTGAGTGAGTGACATATCAACGCACAGCCCAAACTGCTGGTTCGAGACTCGAGAGATACCAAATTTGGCATGTAGGTTCCTTATAAGGTCTAAAGGCGCATGATGTGCCGTGAATTCCCTATGAAGATACGACCTTTCTTGAGTCCATGTATTGTTAGTGGTTTTATTAATTAGTGCCGCCCGATACGATTTCGACAAAAATCGATATTTGAGCGTCCGAGAGGACTCTTAATAGGAATCCGAGGTACCTAAACTTTCTCTTAATACGACTCCTAGGTAAAATTTGGCAAAAGTGGCGGCCATATTGCTTTTCTTCATTTTCGTCCCGATTTCATTCAAAATCGATATCTGAGCGTCCGAGAGGTCCCCAAATACGACACCGAGGTAAAATTTGAAAAAAGTGGCGGCAATATTGATATTCTTCATTTCCGTCCCGATTTCATTCAAAATAGAAATCTGAGCGTCCGAGATGTCTCTTGATAAGAATCCGTGGTAAAATTTGGAAAAAGTCGCAGGCATATTGATTTTCTTCATTTTCTTCCCGATTTCGTTCAAAATCGATATCTGAGCGTCCGACAGGTCTCGTAATACGAATGCGAGGTAAAATTTGGAAAAAGTGGCGGCCATATTGATTTTTTCCCCTTCGGTCCCCGATTTCGTTAAAAATCGATATCTGAGCGTCCGAGAGGTCTCTTAATACGAACCCGAGGTAAAATTTGGAAAAAGTCGCAGCCATATTGATTTTTTCATCTTCTTCCTCATTTCGTTCAAAATCGATATCTGAGCGTCCGAGAGGTCCCCGAATACGAATCCGAGGTAAAATTTGGAAAAAGTGGCAGCAATATTGATTTTCTTCATTTCAACCCGATTTCGTTCAAAATCGATATCTGTGTGTCCGAGAGCTCCCCTAATACGAATCCGAGGTAAAATTTGGAAAAAGTGGTGGCCATATTGATATCCTTCATTTTCGTCCCGATTTCGTTCAAAATCGATATCAGTGTGTCCGAGAGGTCTCTTAACACGAATCCGAGGTAAAATTTGTGAAAGTGGCGGCCATATTAATTATATTTTTTTTCGTCCCGATTTCGTTCAAAATCGATATCTGAGCGTCCGAGAGGTCCCCGAATACAAATCCGAGGTAAAATTTGGAAAAAGTGGCAGCCATATTGATTTTCTTCATTTCAACCCGATTTCGTTCAAAATCGATATCCGAGCGTCCGAGAGGTCCCCCTAATATGAATCCGAGGTAAAATTTGGAAAAAGTGGCAGCCATATTGATTTTCTTCATTTACAACCCGATTTCGTTCAAAATCGATATCTGAGCGTCCGAGAGGTCTCTTAATACGAATCATAGGTAAAATTTCTGAAAGTGGCGGCCATATTGATTTTCTTCATTTTCGTCCCGATTTCGTTCAAAATCGATATCTGAGCGTCTGAGAGGTCTCTGAATACGAATCTGAGGTAAAATTTGGCACTCCATACATGCCTGTATGCAAAAAAGTTTAATGTTACTATATAGGCGTGTGGGGTATCTATGGACTTGCTTTTAAAAACGACATAGAGGTTTCGATATTTTTTTTACGCAACGCAAGTACGGTTGCCAGTTTTGTTGCACTTTTAGCACCACCCAGGGGTCACGTGTAGGGTAACGGTGGGTACTCCCTACGAACGTGGTGCAACTTCGAGCCCCCTTTGTCAAGTGAGTGGGCAACTTGACTGTTAGAAGTTCGCAAGCCGCTCGAAGGCCTCTAACTTGGCTTAACGATTGCAGCCAGGATCAACGGCTTAGCGTGCCTTCCAAAGCACGAAAGTCATTTAGTAACCACTCAAAGCGATCACCCATCCAAGAACTGACTTGCGCCCACATTGCTTAACCTCGCACACCGCACGCGGTAGGCGGGTGCCGCTGGGCCACGAGCGCTCTAAATTCTTGATAGTTTGTGCCAATTTGCAATTCAATCGGTCCAGTAAAAGCAACTTGGTTGTAACAGACGGACTGAAGTAAGGATTGCGAATGGAAGTGAGACCAAATTTTCTTTTTAGATGCTCCAATGGGAACTGGCAAAACCTACGTAATAAATTTAATTTTAGGAAAAATAAATGTTACACGTGATATTGAATTAGCCGTATTCTGTACTTCAAAGGACCAGAGTTTATGACCGCTGCACGCTGCTTGGTCGTTTACAGACCTATCGGTGTTACTGTAGTACACAGATACTTTTACTAAGGGCCATTTAAGACATGCTTTTATTTCATCGGCCCTTTCCCCTTCGGCCTCTCGGAAATGTATGATAATAGTTTTCGATCCTTATTTTTGGCAAAATCAAATGAAATGCAACAGTTTGCCGGTTCTCAGAATGTATACTGACTTTTCATCTGTTCATCTGTTAATGAATCACAATCACCAAACTTCGTATACCGAAACCCCCAGAATGTAACAACTACTTTTCTGGAGACTGCATCTAAATCGGTTCAGCCAAACGCGAGATAATCGTGGACAAACATACGAACCTGTTTTTAGTAGACGGTCAAAAATTTCGCTTAGTACGCGGGCGAAGCCGCGGGCAAATGCTAGTGATTACTAAAGTAACCGACGAGGCACCCCTGAAGAGCTGTGGTCGGACAACGGGACTGCCTTCGTAGGCGCCAATCGTGAGATTCGTGAGCTCCGTCGGCTGTACGCCGACGCCACAGCCCAGTATGCAGTGACAGAGAAGATTCACTGGCGCTTCATCCCCCCGGCCGGTCCTTTTATGAGCGGATCTTGGGAAAGCCTCGTGAAAAGCGTAAATGTGGCCCTCAAAGTGACACTCACTGAACGAGCCCCAACGGAAGACTTGCTCCGCACGCTCCTAGCGGAAACTGAGGTGCTCGTCAACTTTCGCCCGCTCACACATGTTGCCGTTGATCTCAATAGCGGATAAGCAATTACTCGCTCACTTTCTTCTGGCTTCGTCATTAGACCGCCCGAATCCAGACGAAGTACCCATGAGAGAGACGCAGGGCTCAGCTTGAGAAAGGTAGGGCACAGACGACATATTCCTCATATTTGGAGCAGTCCAACTGAGGAAATACCTTCACCTTAAAGAAGACCGTAGCCATGATAATACCTCTACTTACTTGCTCTTTAGGCATGCGGTGTTCTTTTACTGTGAGTAAGGTCGTTAGAACTCTGTCTCTTGCTATCAACAAAACGATCAGCAAGTCAATAAACAGTCGGCAACGCGCTTCTGATTCTTCTGAAGTCGCAAGCTTCCATTGGCTATAGCGTCTTCTTACCATCAGGCAGGCCGTATACTTGTTTGCCACCGTCGCAGTTTAAAGAAAAAGAAGGGATTTTTTAGGGTTCCGTAGTAAACAAGGAACCGTTCGATATGTCCGTCCGTCCGTCCCTCCGCGGCTTAGCTCAGTAAGCGTTAGCTACTAGTAGAAAGTTGTAATTTTGCATAGGTCATATATCAGCTTATAGAAATAGGCCTCCCCCAAAGACTTCCACAATGACCGGTTCTGCGCTACCCTCATCCAGCGGACACCCGCGACCCTTACCAGGTCATCAGTGCACATTGTGGGGGCCTACCTACGCTACGCCTTCCTACGCTGACAAACAATAGAATAAAAAAATCTTTTTTTACGGTACCTCCTTTACACGTAAAGTGGGGGATGCAAATTTTTCTTGCAAAACCCATCGTGTCCCCACACCGCATCGTTGAATGGCTCGTTTAAAAGTAATGTTTGTTTCCTCAACCATTTTTTCATTCAGAACTCCGTTTGCGTTATATTAAACTTTAGGTCCTAAAGGGGCCCATAATTCTCGAGTCTCCCATCCAAAGCTTCCGAAGGATAAAATCACACAATGGCGAAAGATCAGGCCGTTATTAAAGTCGCATTCATCTCATCGTACGTTATCCGTGAGCCTATTGCCTGCAGGATTAGTTAATGATCGTGACTCAGTTTATTGAAGCTGACGTTAGTTGAGTTAATAACTTTAATAAGGTTGATAAGAAGCGCTTTGTGATGATATAAAATATGCCGAAAATGGACTCATATTGTCGTTAGATAATTATACAAGGTGTGGCCTATAATAGGAGCAAAAAATTTAAAGGCTGCTTTCTTAGAGTATCGACAGTAGCCTCTTATAGCGCAGCAGTCACTCCTGATATTGAGGTATCATCATCTAGTTATGACTCACAATCTTTGTTGCATTTTTGGTTCAAAAGGATATTTTTGGGATTTTTCAATTTTTTTATTCATTTTTTTGTATTTTTTAAATAAATAGTTATTAATATAGCTCCAGTAGAGTAAAAAAACCACTTATAAGCTATATTTACGAAAAAATAAATTAAAAAAAACTTTTTTGTTTTAACCCTGTATAAGGTATGTTTTCATAATCATTGCTTCAAGTAAGGCCATACTAGAAGAAAAGACTTCGAGGTAAATTCTAGTCATCACTTCTTAAAGTGTCCGCATTTCAATATGTTTCCCCGCTCATAACACGTAACGTCAGCTCTCATTTTTACAATAATGCTCGTACCTACGCATATTAAAATTGATACTTGTTTTGAAGCGCATTAAATGTCTAAAATAACTTTTCTCTTTATCCCTACGAGTTTGGGCAGTCTGTTAAGCAACAACTTAAAGAATCCATTTATCAAGTCCATGTAGCCATACCGTTTTTTGAACAAACTCGCTCCCCGGGTTTCCCTCGTGTCAACGATACCGAATAAATGTTGTTTAGCAATTCACAGAGGCGGCACGTAATATATTCATTTCAAATTACAGCGATACAGGGGTACAATCTCACTCGACATTTGTCAAACGCACCCGATTAGCGGCGCGTGAGCAAGCAAGCGCGCAACATGCTCGTGCCCTGCTATTATTTTATGTAGTAAAAGATGTTTGTTGTTACTCAGTCACGGAATTTGGTGAAATTTTGTAAAGAAATAGTTTCTAATAATAAAACATAGATTTTTATTATCTTGAAAATCATCAGTATCATCACCTAAAGGAATGAAATTGGGGATACAACAAGTTGATACAGTGACAGCTATAGTATGTTGTATGTTTCCAAAAGTTATAGGCACTTAGGCCGGAGCACTTGACTGCACAGAAGAGCACTGCTGTTCTAATCCGACACATGATATCATAATTTGATTGCAAAATGTTAATTCAGATAGACTTTCAGAATTGATTCACTAAGCTGCACGATAAAGTACCAAAGTATCTGAAGTTCAATTACGTATAGTTACTATGTATCTACAGATCAAACTATACGAAATTGTCTTCAAAAGTAGTGAACCAGTTCATGAATAGTTGGCCATGTTGACGTATAGTTACCATGAAATTATAGATCCACCTATTATATACTAGGGACGAGCTCGTGTACGGGTCAAATTAAACTGGACAAGAGCCCTCTCCTTCGGTGTTAACCGGTTTGGTTTATGAATATTGAAAGTGTAATGGACCATCACTACTTCTCTAGAGTTGCGATTGCCAGTACGAATAAATTTGTAATTTTACTGCAAATGGCCCTGAATTTTCATGAACTGGGATTATTGTGAAATCCGTATTTGTGTAAGCTGGCTGTTGCTTTATGTAGAATCCTTGTTATTCACGTATCAAAATACAGTGAATAAAGGTGACTCGACATGAGCGCTCGCCTCGGCGGCGCGTTGAACACTGCGCGCTCGAGCCTCGTTTATTAATACATATATGCGAAGTTCATCGGTTCATAACGTAATATATGTTCCATAAATAAAAGTGATTCACATAATTGAACTTTGAAACTAAATATAAAATGTCGATTTCGTGCTTCCGTTCTAGGTATTACATTCAGGCATATACGTGTTCTTGCTCATCAGATTTATACAAATCAGGAAAGTCAGTAAGCGCCAGTTTAGTTAATATTCGTATATGGGACGTAATCATCTGCTTATCTGCCAAATCAGTTAATACACTTAAGGGTAGTAGTCATAGCATCGGCTGACCGTACCTATATAGATTTACCGACATTAAAAAGTTGGTCCACAGGAGATTAAATCATGATTACCGATTTAACCTCGTAATTCCTTTGTTTTTTCAACTGTAGTAGTCGTAACTACCCAGTGTACTACACCAAGTACAAACTTAGGCTGGGTTGCACCAACTTACGATCACAAACTGATCAACGTTAAATATGGCGCCGGCAGCTGTCATCCCATAGAAACTTGTCAAACTTTCCATACATTCAAATTTTAACGAACACAGCTTACGATTACAGACGGTTTGGTGCAACCCAGCCTTAGAGTAGTGTTTCAGTCCCGGACGTGACTATTTCAGTTTTGTATAAATTCTTGCCATTTGTTTTATTCTGTATGTCTATGGTTTTTAGCGCATCCTTAATTTGTACTCGGTGATGTACATTAGGCTATGCAGTTAAAATGTCAGGTCTGAAGTACTATCGTTATTTTGTACTTGTCTGACTTAGAAGGTTAATAATGCTACTTTAATAAGTTCCTATTTTCCCCAACTTTCTTTCTACTAAAGCCGTAGAAACATTTTCTACTAAGAATACAATGCACCACCCTAATCATACTCGTACAACCCCAACGTACTTACCCGGAAAACACTCTGGAATGGCATAATTTTTCTTCCACTCACATTCGCTTATTTGTACGAGTACAATAAACGTGTCAGTGCGACTCGACGTGTGGGTCTATCTCGCATACAGTATTAAATTGAAATTAAATTTACATTGTGGGTTACATTTTTGTTCGTCGCATCAGATTCCAATTGCAATTCAATGTTCGTGCGCATGATTCTTCGTGTAGCTACGAGTGGGAAACGTTTTAGAATTTGTGAATTACATTGAAATGCGTTGTAAAAGAGACGATACGAATTTGGGTCCAGCTATAGTTTATTATAAAGTGTCAAAACTTAGATAGTGGACTGTTATTTTTGTAGGGAAACCAAACCAACCTTACGGTCGTTCGAAAATGTTATGCGTTTTTCATATAAAAGTAAAACTGAATAAAGCATTTTATATCTTTTATTGTAGAACATTATAAAATTTTTCAATAACATAAACAATTCGTTGACGTTAAAAATAATTGCACTTAAAAATGCAATTTGGTCCTTTTATTGCGAACCCGATTATTTTTAGCTTTCAGTTTTCTAGGATAAATAGCTACTTCGAAATTATATATGCTAAAGTTTTCTAGATGTTTATATATTTTTTTCTATTTTGCGTCAATGTGTAGTTTTGTAATTAATAAAACATAGTTTATTTATAAGTTACAAAGAAAAATAAGGGGTGCTTAATACTTCTGGCCAAGGCTGTAAGTAAAAGATATGGTATCGGTGATTATTCGTTGAAATATTTAGATGGCAAATGAAGGTATAAAGTATAAGTATAGGCTTATAAGTTTCAATAAATTTATCAACCAAATACTCAAGCGTTATAATAGTGTTAAAAGAATCAGTTACATAATAAGGGTTCTTAAAATTCGAGAGTCACTGTAACAAAACGAACGCAAAGAGAATTTTAAGACCTAATTATGTAACGTTGCATACAATACTTTTTCAACGACGACAAAATAATTTGATTTAAATTAAAAATCAATATGGTGGCAGAAAACGGGCAATCAAATGTGCCTCTATTAAAAATAATTAAAAAAATATTTGTATAATAGTATATGAAAATATATCTTCTGGGTGAGCTCGCTCCATCGTTGGCCTCATCTTTGCCCCCTGGCTAGATGCTGGCGAAGAGCAACCCATATTTAATTTAAAAAAAAACCGGCCAAGAGCGTGTCGGGCCACGCTCAGTGTAGGGTTCCGTAGTTTTCCGTCCGTCACATTAAGTTGACATATTAAGTACAGAAACACAAAACCTTTGAAAGCACGTCATTTCATTGTGATTTTGTAGAAATGACAGGTACAATAAACACCTGTTTATACGGTTAAATTACAAACTTAGTTCAGAAATTATTTTTGTAATTTTTTCAAAAACTATTCAACCTATCAAGTTCAAAATAATTTTCCTACAAAGTTTTTATAAAGTTCTACTTTTGAGATTTTTTTCATATTTTTAAAACTTATGGTTCAAAAGTTAGAGGGGGGGCAGGGGACATTTTTTTTTACTTCTGGAGCGATTATTTCCGAAAATATTAACATTATCAAAAAATGATTTTAGTAAACCCCTATTTATTTTTAAATACCTATCTAACAATATATCACACGTTAGGGTTAAAATGAAAAAAAAAAAATCACTCCCCACTTTACGTATAGGGGAGGTACCCTAATAAAATATTTTTTTCCACTTTTTATTTTACCACTTTGTCGGCGTAATTGATATCCATATTAGTACCAAATTTCAGCTTTCTAGTGCTAACGGTCACTGAGATTATCCGCGGACGGACGGACAGACGGACGGACAGACGGACGGACAGACATGGCGAAACTATAAGGGTTCCTAGTTGACTACGGAACCCTAAAAATCTAGAATAGACTTGACTTTGTATAAAAAGTTTATTGTTTTAATACTATCGTCAGTCATTTAACTGACATAGTATCAAAACTATAGTCTATACTGGAGTAGAAAAATTATATTATTATTATGTTTGGGTTTATTTTACACTCCGCGTCCGCGTCTTCGCTCCTATTGGTCGCAGCGTGATGTTATTTAACCTAAAGCCTTCCTCGATAAATGGACTATCCAACAAAATAGTACATTACGATATAAGGGTTGTAAAACAAAGAAAGGCCGATATCGCAGATGTTTGAGGCCCGATCCGCAGGCGAGGGTCATAAATATGCGAGAGAGGGCTTTCTGTTTTACGACCCGTGTTTTGTACACAATTTTACGTCACCACTTGGCCAAAAAGTGGGTTTTTCCGGACGCGCAGCGTGCGAAAAAATACGCTTTTTGGCAAGGTGTGGTGTAAAAAGATTTTTTGAATTCGAAAGTAGTTCCTGGGATTAGCGCGTTCAAACAAACAAACTCTTCAGCTTTATATATATATATAGTATAGATTGATGGTTATTCTACTTAGTGACGAAAATAAAATAAGTAGGCATCGTAATAAGTACTCATTAAATTTAATGTACAGTTGTATTCCCCATATACCCTCTGTTTCGTTTCAATTGTGTATGACAATGATCTAAATCGGCCATAAAGTATGAACGACGGCGCGTAACAAATATGAATTTATTTCAACCCAGTACGGCTAGGCAAATGCACCCCATGTTACAGTGAACGTTGTTTATGGTGGTATTGGTAATGTCTTATGTCTTTTTTATTCAGCTGCTGCATCTTCACTTATTTTTAGCTCTACATGTATTTGTCTTATTATGTACGAATATCTATACAAAGTCGATGCCTTGCCCTGTACCTAATTGGACTAATCTTGGATTAAGGTACTTTATTTGTATGAATAGAAGAACGCAGCTATAATAACACCATTACTTACTCTTTAAGTACAACGAACTTTCAAGTCATTAAGGGTCAGCACCGCGCTTGTGTTTCTTTGGAGTCACAGGCGTCCGTAGGCTGCGGTGTCTGCTTACCATCAGGCTGGCCGTGATTTTGTTTGCTACTGTCGTTGTATAAACACTTAGCAAACAAAATTTCGTAGACTTAAAGCACATTTACCTAGCATTGGGCGAATCTTGGAAAAAATTTATTTTTCAACTGGCCCTGTTCGTATATTGTAAGTATGTTTGTAAGTTGTCATCAAAATTTGCAACCCTTTTTTCAGCCACTTGCCGGTATAAAATTGAGCTGAAATTTGGCATACTTATGTAAGTTCAGTGACAATGCAATATTATGGTACCACCCAGCTGATCTGATGATGGAGACAGAAGGTGGCCATAGACACTCCTAAACTATACAAGATAAACCCATCGTGTTTGGGCTCATTTCACACAGTCTTAACGAGTAATTGAGGATTGCGGAAAAAAGAACAGTCAGCAATAAAAAAATGTTCCAAAAATGAAACTTTGACAGAAATTTATTTATTTGATTGAATCCGGCCTAAGCCAATTAGCTTAACCTTGAAACCCTCCTTATTATACATTTTCGTTATCCAACTTCCAAGTCAAGCACTTGGTTGTTTCGTTTGTTCGCCCTGATTGGTGCACGCCTTGAATGCCGAAACCACATCTAACATAAACATTCCGGTGTTTGTGTAAGGTTAAAGTTTGTCGTATCGTGGCATATTATATACAACTCGGCTTCGGCTTCAAGAAAATTATAGAGAGATAGTAGCGTATTTGTTCCGCGTTCTGGTTAAATATAGTATGGATCAGAAGGAGATTTCAGCATTTATTTGAATCCTACAAATTCTACCACCTCTTGCAGATCTAGGCTTTGCTTATCGGCGACGCGTTATACAGGGTGATTCGGGAGACGTGAGCAAGATCAACACTACGGATTCAGTAGATCATAAGCTAATGCTTCGTGCCACTATTAGTGAAATTAACGTTCATTTATCTTTGGTGTTGAAAACAAAATATTTTAAATTATTTACGAAATTCATGGTCACTCTACAATCAGAATACTTCAGTCAAGTGATACGTGTGAAATTGAATGTCATCTAAGTCCGATTACTTTTGATATATCGTATCTCACTCAATGTGACAATTTACTTTCTTCGTAATCAAAGTGCTGTCATAACAGTCAGAGGTTTACCCCCTTATTCATAAACGTCCATCAAGCATCTATTAGTTAACAAGCCGCTAAAGTTCGTTTGTCCTTATCTGTCACTTTGACATTTATGTTTGTGAGAAAGGGACAACACAACTTTTTAGTTAACAGAGATTTGTAAAGTTTTATGAATAAGGGGGTTAATCTTTATAAACCAGTTGTTGCAGGGTGACCATGATTGTAGAGAATTAAACTTTAACTTAACAAAAATTAAATTACAGGAAAAGGGTATGGGTGTTTCACTTAAATACAATGGTGAACGATTCATTGCCATTTACTATGTATGTAGTGTTGGTCCTACTCACGTCTCCTGAATCACCCTGTAGAGCGTCTATGTAATATGCGTAATCTCAAGCGAGTTTCAAGATACATTTTTATTCCGATACTCAGTAGTCTTTGGTACCTAGGCAACGCAATTAGCTACTAGACATTTTTTATTGTGCCATTTTAACCAGTTTTTAGAGAGGATCAAATGTAACAAGCATAACGAAAAAAACAAGTTGAAAGGCACAGAATCATCAAGTAAAAAGGGCTTGTACGGCCTCGTCGTCTAGTACCCATAATACAAGCCCTATTTTAGCTTACTATGGGACTAGTTCGATTTGTGCAAAAAAATTGTCCCCTAATATTTATTTATTTATTTACAGCTTCTACTAATTGCCACTATATTATGACATCACAATTGTTACAACAAAATATTCGGACCAATCGTTATATGTACAACTACAATAGTAAAAGGATGTTTTGGTTGTGAGATAGTACGTTTAGGTAGGATTAATCTATGGTGACTTCCTGACTTGGTGGGGCATTGGAGTTTAGTATTGGACGTTACGGAAAATATCTCAGCTGTCATGTAGTGGTTACGATCACGCATCTTGATATAATAAAATAATAGTCTAAAAGGGCCTCTGCGCTGTTGGCTTGGGCCCCACGCACTCCTTCCAAAGGTCCGGGACCCCATGGTCCCGAGATAAGGAAAAACATACAAATAATAATAATAATAATATTGGGGGACAGTCTTACACAAATCGACCTAGTCCCAAACTAAGCAAAGCTTGTACTATGGGTACTAGACGACGATAGTATTTAATGTATTATTATTTGAAAAATATATCCTTGTATGTGTAGGTATGCCTACATCTAATGAACTCGTTAAAAAATTGCAACAACAAAGTGATCGTATAAGGGTTCCGTTTTTTCCATTTGAGGTACGCAACCATAAAAACTGACGAGACGAGTTTTGATAGTCAAACAGTGTATTTTTTTTATCTAAATAAAAAACACATAAATAAGTTGGTGGGTGATTTATTTCCGAGTATTTTCGAGAAATTTGTTTATTGGTAATGCAAGAATAATTTATTTTTACTGGTGTATCTGCCATCTTACCATAACTTTACGACATTTGCTCTAGATAGTGACCATAATCGAACACAATCGGCCCACGGTCACCTGCGCAAGAGCACATAATGCGCTTCCGCCGGAAGCGGGACAATCGCCGCCATTTTGAATCTGATTGTGCGCCCGCGCTCACCGTGGATAATCACTACCAATAACATTGTGCATTTACGTGACATGATAGTTTTCTATAGATATATTTATTTTCTATAGATATATAGATAGTTTTCTATAGATAGATATATAGATATATTCTTTGTGACGTTTCTCAAGCACTCTTTTGAGTTAATGTGAAATAAAATTATTTTGAGTTTGAGTTTCAATTTATTAGAGGCCGATCATGCGAAAATCTATGACAACTGTCTCAAAAAGGACGATTTCTAATAGGCTATTTTACTTTTTTACGGTGCCATGCGAACCAGGTTTTAAAGACGATCAAATGTCTATATGGGACCAACTACAATTAGAGACCCCATGTGGTGCAGGGTTAGAGCCCCGAGTGGTGATGGGTTAGAATAGCACCACCCCCTTTCTGCCCGTGGGTGTCGTAAGAGCCGACTATAGGAACCAGGTTGGAGTGTGTTGTGGGCGATGGGCTAGCAACTTGTTACTGCAATATCACATTTTCTCCATCTTACCTACAATTGCTAAAAGTGACACTGAAATTAATAGTACGTTACAGCGATTAATATTATGCTAAATTGGTACTAAGCTAAGGAATACTAATTAACATCCATACGTCTCTCTAATACTATTTTCTATTCAGTCATCAGTCACGCTATCCCTGTCACATATAACTGTAATTGCGTGACGCCTTACTGACGCCGGCAAAAGAAGAACTTTTCCTAAAAAATGACACTTTTATACTTAGAAGCTGACGGTCCTCGGTTCTATTCCCTGTCAGGGCAAATATCTCTGTGATGGACATGAATATTGGTTTCGGAGTCTTAGACGTTTTTTATGCATTTATATCATTTAAATATGTCGTCGTCTAGTACCCATAATATAAGCCTCGTTGAGCTTACTATGAGACTCGTTTTGTGTAAAAATTGATCCTTAATATTTATTTATTTATTTAATATTTATTTCAATGAAGGTTTTAATTTCAAAATCGCATAAATCGATCCTGTACTTACGAGTCTAGAGAATAAAGCAGGTGCTGAGAGGGTTTTATTTAACAAGTTCATAAATTGATATAGGATTTTACCTTTCTATATCTTCAAACTTAGTGGTATATGTTCATTAGCAGTGTGTAGTTGATTTCACAAATAATAATTATTAACAAAAAAAAAAACCGACTCCAATTTTGTACTTCGCTATGCCACAATTTGTGGTTTCCGTGAGCCAATGCTTGGTTACCTACAGAAAATACCGAAATCGGCATATGTGTGCCTATCAAATTCGAGGAGTTCCCTCGATTCCTCCTAGATTCCATCACCAGACCTTCACCAAATTTAAATGGCACCAACTTCGGGGTATCTGCTTTGAAACAATAAAATAATTATCAAATTCGGCCAACGTGGTCAAGAGTTATCGGGGAACATAAATACATTGAAAAAAGACATGCAGACGAACTGAGAACCTCCTTCCTTCTATTGAAGTCGGTTAAAAATATGCGTTAAATTAACGATGAACGCCCACACCAGACAATGCGTCTGTCACGTGGGGAAGAAATCAACTCTCTATAATCATTATGCCTTTTATCAACAGACATGGGATCCGGCGCATCAGGCGTGGCCGCAGACACCCCTGGCGGGGACCTCCGTCTCCCGACCTCAGGGCTCAAGTTCACTGTCAACCAGTTACGGGCACTGAATGGCTACGTTGACTCTCTGTATGATGATGATCAGAAAGGTAAGGATTGCCCCTGTACAGTCATATGACTTTTCTCCACAGTCATGGGGTCCGGCTTATCTGGCGTGGCCACAGAGACCCCTGGCGGGGACCTCCGTCTCCCGACCTCGGGGCTTAATTTCAGTGTCAACCAGCTATGGGGACTCAACGGCTACGTTGTCTCTTTGTATGGTGACGATCAGAAAGGTAAGGGTACGGCTATACAGAGGCCTTTTATCCACAGTCATGGGGCCAGGCACATCAGGCGTGACCACAGAGACCCCCGGCGGGGACTTTCATCTCCCGACCTCGGGGCTCAAGTTCAGTGTCAACAAGTTACGGGTACTGAACGGCTATGTGGACTCTCTGTATGATGATGATCAAAAAGGTAAGGATGCTGCACTGGCAGATGTAACATGGAGCACAAATTCCTGCAAAGTCGCGTCGCACGCGACTTAGACTCCTGTCTCACTGCAACTGCAAATTAGAAAGAAATGGTAGATTTTCTACACGCGACGTGGTGTCAGTAATGCTAGCATTCAGTGGAGCTAGCCACTGAGGAGGAAGAAAGAAATCATGGAAAATTGGCAAAAGAATTGTTTGAGAAACAGAATCGGAGTGTCCCCATATCTCATATACTATAAGTAGTATGCGGTTAAATTCTGAGGCTATATTGCCTTGATGTGTAGAATTGGAATAGGTTTTCAGGGTTCCGAAGCCAAAATGAAAACTCCTATATCTATTAAATTCATGAATCAGAAACGTCTGTTAAGGAAATTATAATTTTCAATCCAAGTTTAAGTTTAACCAAAAATAGCTCTTAATAATTATTAACAATGTATAAATTAATATAATTTTGCGGAGGGGGCTGCAAAGGTTTCTGCCATTGCAATTTTTTTTTAATGACCTTTTAATCCTAGGTGACGTTTGAATCAATTTCAATTCTCGTCTTTGGTCAAGTGTGACCTAGTTTCAGATTATGAGAAAAGAAAAATATAAACATGATTTCATTTCAATGTATCAAGTAAAATAGAGCCCAATATTTTGTTAGTATTGTTTTGAATTTAAGGTATAGGATAAGAACTAAATTCAAACTAGTTAACGAAACGACATAGATAATTAATCTTTGATCTTTACTCGGTTTCTTTTCTTAAACAGTTGGGCCATTAGAGTAATGACTAAATGGGCCGTCAGATGGATCCTATACAATAAGCTTTGTGTGGAAAATTTTTGTATACCACATCAGTAGTAAACAACCTGACAGCCCACCTGATGGTAAGTGGGTGGGCTGTCAGGAGTATGGAATTACTTTATTTCAGGAATATGGTATGACTATTATCATCTGGTGGGTTTCCCAGGTATTTACGGTAACGCACGGGAATTTGTGACCCATTTCGAAAAAAAAAATACTTTGACTTTTGTATACAGTTTGACAGGACTGTCAACCTGGGGGTCCCAAATTAAAGTTCGTGAGTGTACATTCTCAACTACCTAACCTACTATAAGGCTATAAACGCACTGACAGGTGGGTTGTTTAACTCATACACTAACTCTAGACTTGATAGAAAAAAAAACAGTCAAATTGAGAAACTCCTCCTTTTTTTGAAGACGGTTAAAGATGCGAAAGCCGCTAAACTGATTTAGATAAAATTTAGTATAGAGATATTTTGAGCCCTAGAGAAGGAGAAGAAAATAATTCTCGAAGGCGATAAAGAGTCCTAAAATAAAATTAATGTTACAGATCGAATGTCGACGGAGATGGAAAGCGCAGTGGAGAGCTTAGTCCAAAGAATAGTGGACGGTGCAGGCCAACGGGACCCCAGGTTCAGGTGCTGCCATCTCATCGCTTTGCACAGAGGCAAGAAGGTAAACTATATATAGGTAGTTTGGTAATGGATATTCCGTGAACTGCCTAGCTATCACGACCGAAGTTCAATGTTTTGTGTCGTGTTTATGTTGTTTGTGATATATGTAAAATCTTCGCAGGTCCGTAGATGGTAAATAAATAAGTGGACTGTAAATTTAGGAGCTGGTATAATCCAAAATAGAAAAATGTACAAAAATGTGAGTGTTACAGTCGCTGGGAATCGCTGAACGGTAAATTTTAACGTAAGTCAATTTTTGAAAGCTACACATTGCCATATGAAAATTGTGCATAGTAATGACTTATTATGAATTTCATATTATACATTGAATATTTTATTTAAAAAATATGCAATTTAGATTGTAATTATTATTTTCTGATTTAATTTAATTATATACAATGAAATTAAATGAGTAAGGTTTGTAGTATGATACGAGTATACAATTTTGTTTAAAGAAAAAGGATTGAAAACGTTTAAGTTTTTAAACGATTCTGAACATGCTGCCGGCCTTGAAGTTTGAAGATCTTCAATTGTCGCCGACAGGGAGCGGGCAGATGGTCTCGCTTGGTGCGGATGTCTGCGACCCGCGCGACACCGTCGGCGCCTGGAATGATGCTGACGACTCTGCCTAGCTGCCAAAGTAGAGGTGGCAGAGTTCTGTCCTTGACGACTACCAGAACTCCCTCTTTGAGTTCTCCTGCTGAATCGTGCCATTTGGTTTTCTGTTGGAGCCAGAGAATGTACTCATTAGAAAACCGGTGCCAAAACTGCTGCTTGAGCAGTTCGATGCGTTTCCAACGCTGCAGTGAAGAAATGTTGGACGCATTTATCTGTGGATGAGGTACAAAGTTAATGGATCGCCCTATTAGGAGATGGACAGGAATAAATGGATAGATTGGATCGTCTGAAATTCGCGTCAGAGGCCGTGAATTTAAAATTGCGTCAATCTGAATCAGTAGTGTTGACATCTCCTCGTGTGTCAGATGAGTTTGATTGAGAGCACGGCGGAGATGGTGCTCTATGGATTTGATGGCAGACTCCCATAATCCACCGAAGTGTGGAGCATAAGCTGTAATAAATGAGAATCTGTTACCTTCAGTTTCGTCTGTTGACAAGTATTCCTGGAGGATCTTAGAGAATTCGGTACAGGTACCTTGAAATGTTGTCACACTATTGGAGAATATGGTGCGAGGTTTACCCCGGCGTGCAATGAATCTGCTCAACGCTGCAATGTAAGCTTCTTTCGTTAAGTCTGTTACAAGATCGAGGTGCAATGCTTTAGTTGCTAGACACACAAATGCACAAATGTAAGACTGAACTAAGACGCTACCACTACCTTTGCGGTTGGATATCATAATTGGCCTGGCATAATCTACGCCAGTCTCTAAAAATGGATATGGAAAATGGTATTTGAGGCACTTATGCACTGTACTCTTGGTAAGATCCCTACCGCGAATAGCCCAAAACTTGTGCCTGGTGGTAGCTAGCAGCAGTTGGGGACCTGTAAGCATGTGTGTGATGTAATAGAATTGGTATATCAATTTGCATAAATGATGTTTGGACCTGAGCAACACTGGATGTTTGACATCATAGTCGTAGCTGGAGTTGCTCAGTCTTCCCCCCACACGAATGAGGTCGTCTTCCCCAAGGAATGAAGGAAGTGACTGGAGAATGAATTTTTGTGGATTTTGAGGCCACTGCCTCCTATCTAATTGAACGAATTGTGAATACGACTGCCACAGAGATGATGGGCCTAGATGATCAGCTTTGACACTACGGGAAACTAAATCTGCTGTATTTTTCTTAGACGATACATTCGATGTCTCCCAATGTCGTGATATGTCCTCATTTGTATTAGAGGGTGTGGGTGTGGCATATGTAAACATGCATGTCTGTGACGTGTTTTGTTTGGGCTGAGTAATACCACCTGAAACTAACCATCCCAATTTTGTTTCATAAAGAGCAGACTTTTTAGAAAGCCTTGAGACATATTCTTGATGTCACAAATAAAAATTTACGCGCACTTCATTCATTAGGACAGCCAACAGACAATTGGGACACTCTTATAGTGCACATAATGGCGAACAAATTGGACGCTACTGTCCGCGCAACGGCGCCCGCGTACCGCGTATCTACTTTTGAATGGGTGACCGCTTTGAGTGGTTAGGGTTACTAAATGAGCGGTCCCGTGCTTTGAAGGCACGTTAACCCGTTGATCCCAGTTGCCGTCTACGACAGCAGTAAGCCAAGTTAGAAACCTTCGGGCGGCTTAAGAACTTCTAACAGTCATGTTGCTCACTCATTTGACAAACCTAATCCCAATAAGCTCTAGAAAGGTCAGATGGCAGTCGCTTCCGTAAAAACTACTTCCTACGTGAATTCTTGGGATTAGGTAGCGGACCCCGTTTTGTTAGTAAAGAACAAATGCTTTATCCACATAAACGATCATGCTAGTTAGGCTGGTGCTAAAGGCTTTTTAAATCACTTTAAACTAGCTTTCAGCCGAAGTTTTCGATAATCTCAATTTCATTAGAATCATGAAAACATCATCATCCTTAGATTTCTGTGAAATTGAAATTGGGCCTGAGCAAAAGTCGAAATCCGGTTTCGTTTTCGGCAGAAGTGTTTCCTCGGCTACTAATGAATATACATTTTTCATATGTTTTACTGTCCAACATAAAACCTAATAGGTTAAACAGCTAAGAGTCCTATAATGTTCCTTTTGGTCTAATAAATTCATCACTCTAATGGCATTTAATTCAACAATTTAATGGGGAATGTCTGAAAATTTTAAAAGTCCTTGATTATTTTTCTAATGGTAGGAATAACCCTCGCCATGAACAGAAAAAAGTTTCAGATTTTTCGGTTGCTCCATATATTTTATAAAAATACAAACATTTTATATCACCTCGCGTCTGCCCCGTATCGGACTACTAAGACATTTCTAAGTCCGTCGAATATTTTATGTCAGTCATACGACCAACCTATGATGAACTGTCAATGTCATTGCGTACCACAGATCCAAGCAGGTGTTTTTTTTTTAAATATTCAACGGACTTAGAAATGTCTTAGTAGTCCGATACGGGGCAGACGCGAGGTGATATAAAATGTTTGTATTTTTATAAAATATATGGCGCAACCGAAAAATCTGAAACTTTTTTCTGTTAATGGCGACGGTTATTCCTCCCATTAGAAAAATAATCAAGGACTTTTAAAAAATTCAGATATTCCCCATTACGTCGATTAGTTTGCTACGCACCTACACGATACTATTACAAAACCGATGTACAATTCTGCATATTACCAGATGCGTTCCCGTTCCCTGGAATACCTGGTGACCCTGGACTCTCTGCCGGTCCTGAACGCTGGAAACGAAGACTGCTGCCTGCAGGAGGGGCCGGTTGGCTACGGGAGGGTGCGGCTCACAGGCAAGGAAGCTGAGAAGTGGGAGGAGTTCCTTACGCCTTCAGGGTACCTGTGTAGGTAAGTCTATCATGGGTCCTACGGAAGATCAGCGCCGGCTGTAAAGCCTGAATATGCTGAGTAAGTTCCTTTTCGTAACTTAGCCTTTGTTTGTTGCACAGGCACAAAGCAAGCATACTTTTGTTTACTGTTGTTATTGTGCCTGTTGCGAATAAATATTTGAATCTGAATTTTTCACTGTGAGAAAATTAAGAAACATTGGTCTTAGGAAACCTATGAGTATGTTATGATATTGAAGTGTGTTGTGGGCGATGGGCTAGCAACCTGTCACTTCAATATCACATTTTTTACATCTATAAACCTACAATTGCTAAAGCACTCGTTATCGCAGCCTATGGACGCCTGCAACTCCAAGGGCGTCACAAACGTGTTGCGTTAACCTTTAAAATGTATACACTACTTGAAGAACCCCATACTGTAGTTCTTCAGAAAAAACCTCGGCATATTACAACCGGAGCATCCGAGGAAAGAAATTCCTCCCCACCTATTACTTAAGTATTTAGGTACTTATGCTGGTTTGTTGGTCACCGTCCTACTTTGGCCGTCCTATTAAGCTTTTTTAGTGTGAGGAAGATTTTATAAATTCTGATAAAAGATGGAACGTATTGCTTGGATCTATTATGTGCACTTACTTTACTAAAGCTTTATAATTCTGAATAAATATCCTTCTTATTCATCCTGACTTGATAAAGATGAACAACAAGATGACTAATAAAATCAATCCATCAGGGACAAAGTCCTGGAGCGATGGGTGGAGCTGATGGGGCGCTGCGCGCACGCGCGGGGCGGCGGCGGCTCGCGCGTGCTGTGCGCGCGCGCCGCGGCGCGGGCGCTGCCACATCGCTACTGCTATCTGGAGAGGGGTGAGTGAGAGTAGATGCTAATCTAGTCATGTTTGTGCGGGCTGCTAGTAGGGCTGAGGAAGGTACTTTCATCTACACTCGATTGATTTACTAATGAACAATTACAAAATGTATTTGCAATTACCAATTACGAGGAAATAGTGTGTGCATTTTAATTAACAATTAAAATCATAAAAATAAGTGGAGATTAAATAAACATTTCATATTTATAATTTCCAGTTTATTACTTTAGTCAATTATTTACAAATGACTTTTACTCAATAAAACTATTTTACAGTACATATGGTGCTATTTTACGGCACGAGTGCGGTAATCAGCAGATTACGTGCATATGTTGAAACTTTAAAGAGCCATATGTACTGTAAAACGTTATACGATACACGTGCGAATTTCCTGTTCTCTGCACTTGTATCGTAATGTACTATTAAATGTTTTTATTTTACGATTCACTTAAAAAAACATAAATGAGCTTTATAAACTGGATTTTGACTTTACAATGTAAATCTTATAGTTTGGAAATCATCTTATGAAGGGGTGTAATTGGGGTGGAAGTTTTAAGGAGGTGAAATATAAATGAGCTCCATGCGGGCGAAATCGCGGCCAAAAGCTAGTAGGTATGACATAAGATTGAAATTGTTAAATATTATTTTAGTTCCAATCAATACTGTATATTTCCGTGTGTTTAAAAAATCGTAGCCCTAGCCAAAAAACTCGAAAACAAACATTTCATACAACTAAAAGTCCCATTTAGTTACAGCACCGTACATTTTACGAATTGAAAATATTGGCGACAGGGATTATAATTTATCTCCGCAACCAAGAAACATACGAACCCAATTATTTTTTATATGATCCATAGTATCTTTGGCTTTACTTTTGTAAAAGCTTTACATGATTGGATAACTTTCATAACACAAAAATAATTCTCTTTTAAACCTCTTTAATAACAGAGATTTGCATTTTACAGATCAACGGCACTTGTTAAAGTCTCTTAGTTTTCCATTTAAATTTGTCTAAACAAACACTTCAATATTGTAAAAGGATTTTATGAAATTACCAATGGTTTTTATTTAAACTGAAAAGGACTGTTTTGTCGCATACGCCCTTACGGTATAAGCTAGCCGCCCGCGTGTTTTCTATGCAATCAGTGCCCCCTCAGTCCGCTATCGACTACTGTCAGCGTTGGGCCTGTGCTAGGCGAGCTCCCACGCGTTATGGATACTGTTTGATTTAAAGTGGTATTTTATTCATTTAAAAATAATGAAATAATTGGTGAAGATCTCTAAAAAAAAGGAAGGCTTGTTCAATTGAGCAATGTAATTTTTTTTAAGTAATTTTCCCAAAATAACTTTATTTGCCAAACTAAATAATGTTCCAATTATAAAATAAATCGTTTTTTTAAACTCGTGTATACTAAACCGAGATGTTTCTGTTTTGTTGACTGACAAAATATTCTTTTAAATTTATAAGTAAAGCAAAAATAAATTTTATTTGCCTATTTTAGAAAACAATAATTAGAACAAGGCAAAGCCATGGAGTCGTCTCCGGATTTAGGCGAAATCGAAACTATTTCAGATAAGTCCCTAGAAAGGTTAGTATTTGGGAGATAGGTAGGTACTTATAAACTAATTTAAAGGTATTATAATACCTACTTATATTACAAGCTTTTATTTAACTTGCAATGTATGTATGTATGTTGGATCCGGGTATGTCCTAAAACTACGACCAAGACCATCGGGGGATGGGCAGCAGCATCCCTGGAGTGCGGTGGAGATACTGCGATCGCCAACCCGCATGCCAAGCGTGGCAATTATGGCATATACCCCTCGTGAATTTGGGGGAGGCCCATGTCCAGCAGTGGACGTGTTTTGGCTGATATGGTGGTGGTGGTGGTGGTATGTATGTTGGTCGGTCGGTGTTGTTGGACCCGGGTATGTCCTAAACCTACAACCAAGATCACCGGAAGATGGGCAGCACCGCAGCAGTATCCCTGGAGTGCGGTGGAAATACTGCAATCGCCAACCCGCATGCCAAGCGTGGAAATTACAATACAATACAATACAATATGCTTTATTGCTCACCTCAAAAAAGAATTACAGATAGAAACAGCATAAAGATACAAGCAGAGGTAAACAACAGGCGGTCTTATCGCTAAATGAGCGATTTCTTCCAAGCAACCTTAGGGTAGCAAAGAAAAAAAAAGTAAACAAACATGATAAGTGGGTGGTGCAAATAAAAGGAATAACTACTAGAAATAAAAATAAATATAATAATAATAATAATAAAAACCACATAAAGCACTATATATAAATATATATACAATAAACATACATAAATAAGTAAATAAATAAACATAAATATATACCACAAACTTAAGTGAGACCCAAAAGTAAACTACAGACCAGTATCGAAAAATATTATGGAAGAGACAAAGAGTGCTCTTTCAGACTAGATTTAAAAGACGCACTAGATTTAGCCCGTCTTACATCAAGGAGCAGAGAGTTCCATAGTCGGACTGCTTGAAAAGTAAATGAACTGTTATAAAATTTAGAGGAGGACGAAGGCACAGCAAGAAGAAATTATTTAGAGGATCTAATTGAACGCAGATAGTTAAATCGTTCCTTGAGGTAGCGAGAGGTTGCCGGATTAAAAAGTATATTAAAGAGAAGAGAAAGAATGTGAGAGTTATGACGAAGACGGATTGGGAGCCACTTGAGTTTTAAACGGAAACTAGAGACATGGTCATACTTGCGTAACCCAAATATGAACCGTATGCATACATTTGAATACGCTCAAGTTTATTGAGTTGCTCCTCAGTGATATCAAGATATGAGATGTCCACGTAATCGAGAATAGGGAGAAGAAGGGTTTGGGCAAGTGCAATTTTAGTGGCGATGGGAAGGAAGTTACGAAGGCGTCTTAGAGAAGCTACTGCAGCAAACATCTTCCTGCTGACCTCGCTCACTTGCGGCACCCAGGATAGAGTGCGATCCATAATAATCCCTAGATTTTTCACCTGGGTTGAGAAAGGAATCTGAATACCATCGAAATATACAGAAGGGAGATTGGCGAAGTCGATTCTGGAAATCATATTACTACTGCCGATAATAATAACTTGGGTCTTTGTTGGGATTAACTTTCAGCCCAAAACTCTCGCTCCACTTTAGAATGCGTATCCTCATTAGTCGACTAAATTACAACAGGTAGATCCCTAAGCACGAACGCTAAGAACGAACACTATTGCATATATCTCCCGTGAATTTGGGGGAGGCCTATGAGCAGCAGTGGATAACCTTCGGCTGATACGGTGGTATGTATGTTTGTTCGGGTGGAATCTTGTAACTCGATTTTGAAATAGATATCTTCAACCGATTGTGCTGAAATTTGGCGTACTTATGTAAGCACCACCACTAGGTATATCAGCCCAAGGACGTCCACTGCTGGACAGGCCTCCCCCAATTACATGGGGGGTAAATGTCATAATCACCACGATTGGCATGCGGGTTGGCGATCGCAGTATTTTCACCGCACTCCAGGGATGCTACAGCTCATCCCACAGTGGGCATACTTATGTAAGGTGACAATACATACAATATTATGGTACCATCGAGCTGATCTGATGATGGAAACAGAAGGTCGCCATAGCAACTCCTAAACTATAGAAGATAAACCCGTATTTGGGCTCATTCGTCAAACCGTCTCAACAAGTAGTTGATGATTATGGAAAAACTAGCCAAGTGCTTGTCAGACCACGTACAAAGAAGGGTTTTGTACCGACACCTCCTAATCTACGTTTAAAACCACTATACAATACATTCAACCAAAAAAGATCGTATCTTCATAGGAAACTCGCGGCACTTGCGCCCTTTTGTTTGGGCAAGACAGATTTTCGGCAATAACTCAAACACAGTTAGACGACTCTTGTTTAAACTAAAAATCATTCAATGGATTTATTAATGTACATCACCTTGATTATTTCTGAATTTTAAACTTCAATTCAATACAAACCGTGTAGAAAAGGGCCATCGAGCAAAATAAGGGCTCTAAAGTTTTCTCAAGAGATCTGTGTTTTGGGCAGAGCCAGCTCGCTAGATTAAAAACCGAGGATGGTAGAATCGTTTCGTCCAAACCTGGGCTTCTGAGTGAGATAGAGTGCTTTTATGGACAGCTATACACGTCAACTAGCAGACCCGCAGTTGGTCTGGTGGAAGACCCTAGAGCTAGATTAACCGGGCACTATACTGAAGATATCCAGGACAGCCTGTACGAGATTAGAATGGCTCTTAAACAGCTGAGGAACAACAAGGCACCCAGTGAAGACGGAATTACAGCTGAACTTCTGAAGGCGGGTGGAAAACCGGTCCTTAGGGCCCTTCAGAAGTTGTTCGACTCCGTCTTACTGGAAGGGAAAATTCCAAAGGCATGGAAAAGAGGTGTCGTGGTGATGTTCTTCAAAAAGGGTAACAACGTCTTATTGAAGAACTACCGACCAATCTCACTTCGGAGCCATGTCTATAAGCTGTTTTCAAGAGTCATTACGAACCGTTCGCACGCAGGCTAGATGACTTCTAGCCTCCCGAACAAGCCGGTTTCCGAAGAGGCTTTAGCACCGTAGACCACATCCACACGCTCCGTCAGGTTATACAGAAGACCGAGGTGTATAACCTGCCCCTCGGTTCAGCGTTCGTGGACTACGAAAAAGCCTTCGATTCGATTGAAACCCGGGCTGTACTACAATTTCTCCAGCGGTGCCAAGTGGACTACCGCTATATCGAAGTGCTGAAGTGTTTGTACGAGAACGCCACTATGTCAGTCCGACTTCAGGACCAGAACTCAAAGCCTGTTCCATTGCAGCGGGGAGTTAGGCAAGGAGATGTTATTTCTCCTAAACTGTTCTCCGCTGCACTGGAGGATGTTTTCAAGACTCTAAACTGGATAAGGCTAGGCATCAGCATAAAGAGTACCTCACTCACCTTCGGTTTGCTGACCATATAGTAGTCTTGGCTGAGACCATGGAGGATTTAAGTACAATGCTCAATGACCTCAGTAAAGCCTCCGAGCGAGTTGGTCTAAGGATGAACATGGACAAGACGAAGATCATGTCAAATGCCCATGTCGCACCAACTCCCGTAACAATCGGACACTTTACGCTCGAAGTTGTAGACGATTACATATACCAAGGACAGACTATCCAGTTAGGTAGGTCCAACTTCGAGAAAGAGCAGGTTAATCGTCGAATCCGACTCGGCTGGGCAGCGTTCGGGAAGCTATGGCACATCTTTTCGTCCAATATTCCGCAGTGTCTCAAGACGAAAGTCTTTGACCAGTGTTTGTTGCCAGTGATGACATATGGCACTGAAACGTGGTCGCTTACTATGGGGCCTCATAAGAAGGCTCAAAGTCACCCAAAGAGCAATGGAGAGAGCTATGTTGGGAGTTTCTCTGCGTGATCGCATCAGGAATGAGGCCATCCGCAGCAGAACCAAAGTGACTATCGGCAATAAAATCATCAAATTTGTGTAGTTACAGTGGTGACGGCACATTCAAAACAGCTCCACGTCCTTTTAGTCAGCTTTATATTATTCATCTAGACATATATTCGGACCAAACAACAGTAAACATATTCCCTGTTATATACGCATTTCTGCCAAATAAAACACAAAAAACGTACATGAGATTATTTAAATTAATAAAAGAAAAACTGCCTGTCGTCATGAAGTCCTTTAAGTGTGATTACGAGGTTGCCCAGATCAATGCCGTCAAATCGACTTTTCCACAAACGTTAAATTATCTGGATGTTATTATTTAAATTATCAACACTTTAATAAAGCCATCTGGAGGAAGGAAAAGTGCTGAAAATAGCAAGGGTCCGAAAACCTAGTGATGATAGGAGTGCAAGAAACATTGCAAGAATTTGCTCTAATTTTGTTTTACTTCCACACACTTTTATGTCACAAGCTTGAAAGGCTATTAAAAATGTTGCTCCTGCCACGAAGAAAATGAAATTATTTTTTGATTACTTCCATGAAACATGGTATAACAGGAACCACAATTTGATAAGTTGTGCGGGAGACACTCATCGCACTACTAACAGTTGTGAGGGTTACCACAGTCAAATTAATTCGAGATTATCCTCTAAACCCACACTGGTATTTGGTGTTCAGTATACTTTTGATAGAAATACAACATTACAACAGAAAAATGGAAAAGTATATGCTGTTCGTGCCATTTAAAAAGAACAGGCGGACAAGAGACATCCTTTTCGATAAACAACATTCAGCCTTATTGAAGGAGCTGAAAATAAAAACAATATCGCCGCTAAGTTTCCTTAAAAAGATTAATTTTCTTAGATTGAAACTGAGTTTTAAAAAAGGGAAGGGAAATAAGGTTCGAATATAAATACAAGTGTATGCATATTTATGTAGCTGACCGTGAGATCATTTAATTTGTTATTATAAGTTATTGTTTATTATTATAAGTTACCCCTAAAGAGTAAGGATGTTTTTTGTTGCACTTTACCCTACCGCAAATTAAATCAACGTTTGGATTCGACAATCAAAAAATTATCAATTAGACTTATACAACCTAATCCGTACCAGCATTGTAAATTCCAAAAAGTAATGTATAGTTAAAAAATATTTAAATAAATGTGAAAGCATAGAATCTCCTTGGACGTCTATGTTCCAGCGCGCACCCGCGCAGCGCACGAGTCGAACGACCGGGCTCTGTCCGGCCGGCGCTAGATATAGTAGTAGATGCGGGGAAAGGGTAAGAGGGCTCTATTCGAGTTTAATTGTTTATCAATGCGTCGCCTTATGATTCCCCGTTCAAAACAAACCATTTTCGAACAATATTTCAACGCGGGCCATTTCAAATAATTAATCATAACTTGTGACGAAGTGTGAAATATCTCCCCTAAAATTTACCAAAGTTATGTGTTTCTATCCTTTTCATTCCCTTATTGTCTAAGAATTAGTGTGAAACGATAAGAACAGGGTTTCTGAATTCATATTCCGAGTAGATTTACAGGAATTAGCAACTATTACCTACTCGCTTACCTTCAATTTAACTAGAACCTTATTTTGTAAGCGATACGGTTCATTATTCTTTAGCTTATATTACTAGGATGCGAATTTCAAACTAAAAGTTGTGATATAAGCTGTATAAATTTGGAATAAGGTTGATTATCATTTAGCAAATGGGATGTGTGGTGTGGATTAAAAAATCTGTCCAGGGAAGTTTGATTAAATTTTAATAAAGCGCTTGTGAAAATGGCCATTTGCTTGTTTATTTATGGGAGCGTGAATAAAAACGGTACTCAGTTGGAAAATAGTTCCACTTGAACTGATTTGAAAGCATTATTGAATTTGGCGAGAGGATATAAACATTAAATAATGCAATTGGGCACGTTTTCAAATACAATGCGATAATAATAGTTTTTATTCCACACCTCAGTAAATGAAACGAATACGGAACATAAATAAAACATAAAATTAGAGGTAGACAAACGGCGGACTTAACGTTAAAGAGCGATAATTTTCAGATAACCTTTGGGTAACGGGGATGTAACACAGTTTAATTTAAATATTAAAACATTTATTTCAAAATCATTACAAATTCTAGATAGGTTTACATTCTAAAATCTTTCGGGACATACAGAATCTACAAGATCTGGTTTGCGCCATTTCCAGTGTTTGACATGGTTCCTACACTAGGCAAATCCTGTCCCGTAGGAAACCAGATTGAATCCAGTTAAACAAATTTTTGCCCGAATTGTCTAGATTATGTTAAGCGAGTATTAAATTACAACTAGCTATCAAATTAGAGTAGATACTTACAAATAAACAAAACCATTCAACAAAATAGTTCGATATAGAAAAAATAAAAAATATATAAATAGAAATATAAATTAAATAAATAAATATAAGTGACAAAACACAACTTGAATTAGTCCCATAGTAAGCTCAATAAGGCTTGTGTTATAAATGGGTACTAGACGACAATATAGTTAATAGATATATAATTAAAATACGTAGAAAACATCCAAGTCTCAGGTAAAAATGTTTTGCTCACCACAGAAAAACAAATGCCCTTACCTGGATTCGAAACCGGGACCTCCAGCTTCGTAGGCAGTTAAAAAAACATATTTAAATGATACAAATAAACTTAACAAAACTCCTACATGTACACCTTTACATAGTTAAGGTAATAAGCTCATAATGGAAAACATAGCACAATACAATACAAATATACTCTTTATTGCAAACTTCACCATTGTAATTCCGTAATTAGTATCGAAGTTGTAGCTCTAAATTAGGGGCATTTTTAGGGGTATTTTTTTTTACACAAATCGAACTAGTCCCACAGTAAGCTCAATAAGGCTTGTGTTATGGGTACTAGACGACGATATATTTAATAGATATATACATAAATACATAGAAAACATCCAATTCTCAGGAACAAATGTCTCTGCTCACCACAGAAACAAATGCCCTTACCGGGAATCGAACCCGGGACCTCTAGCTTCGTAGGCAATGACACTACCAACTAGGCTAAAGAGGCCGACAAATTATTTCAAATGGTATCAGAATAATCCAAATGGTTCGAGCCTCGAGTTCACTTACAATTTAATAAATGAAAGTTGGCTTCACCTGTCATGTCATGTCGTTCAACTTAGGGGCATCATATATGTTCAAGTGCGTTTTTATTAAAACATTACGAAAATATATACAAGAATACTTAACCAAAATAATATAAAGAAAATTAAAACTAACTTAAATCTAAAACGGGCCCTTGAGGCATTGTACCGAGGATGCTGGCGGCATTTCCTCGCTGTATCGCAATGCTGATACGTTGAGCGAGGAAACCGCCAGCTCTTCGGTCACCAGTTACGTCAACCAGACGCTTCGCAATTTCTGCAAATAACTTATGCGCGCTGGGACCCCATGGACCTAGAGTTTCGACGCCAAAAGGTACAAACATGTACACTCTGCCGAGGCCCTTGTATTTATTACGCTTTAGAATTTCGGCGTTTTCCGCCGCTGCACCCGCTTTTACTGTAGTCCGTTGGAGGTGAGACGGTGCCAGTGTGTCGACACAGGTAGCATCCCACACCAACATCCGTCCCACGCTCCAAGGAACTAAAGACACCCCATCAGGTCTCTTACCATCGTCCCTGACCATGCCAGTCGGCTCAAGAAGAGCAGGCACATTGACGGTGGCAAGAGACCGGCGGATTATATCATTAAGCGTCGCATGTCTCGAAAAACGGCCTGCACTTTTTTGATAACACAATCCATGGTGTCCCAGTCGGTCCACGTCCGTGCCACAAGAGCATATATGTGGGGTACATACCGCGACCCCGAGTCGCAGTCCAGTCGCCAATCTAAGTGAGGTCGGATCCAGGAAGGTACCGGTATTTGGCGAGGGATGGGCATGTAGTCAGTAACCAGCCTCCCGGGTTCCGACCGCCAAAAGTCTCGCACGATCTGGACCTGCACTGCTGATTAGAAGAATATTATAATTTAAATCACAGTAAATATTATCCCAGCTCCTTTGTGATTTTGGGTTGTCTGGAAATTTTTTACCTGGGCAAGCAACTTTAAAAGCATTTTTGGCACCCTCCAAGCCCGCAATCTCACAGTATGTGGGCAAAGCCCTTAGGATATTTCCTATGAGACCAGACGTGCTATGGGTGGATGCCAAAAAGGCTGGGGATGCCACACTGGACACTTTGCGGATTCCTAAGCCACCGTATCGAATAGGAAGGGACGCTTGAGACCAGGAAGGCTCAGTTAGTTGAATATTTAGAATCATTTCTAAACTAGTTTTGATTAAGTCATCCATTCGTGACAAAAGATTTTGATGTTTCCAGAAAGGACAGCAACGGAGCACATATGTAAATTTAGGGACAAAAAGACAAAACTTAAGAATGATTAGCGCATAATGTGGGCTAATTTCGAGTAAACGATTCGCGTGGCTTTGGAATTTAGAAATAGTGTCAGAAATATAACCGGGAAAGGATTCTTCAAAAATAGGAGAACCCAGGAGGCAAAGTGAAAATTTGTCGACTATTGTGATACCAGGAGCCAGATGAACAAATTTTTGTATTAAATCGACCAAACTACAAGAAGTCTTTTGAATAAAGAGTTCGCATTTGCTAAAATTTAGTTCTAAACCAATATTTTCGAAATTAGTTTTAATAAAAGCCAAATCAGAGAGCACAGTATCCACGTCGCCTCCTAGAGTTCCGTCATCTAAGTACCATACATTAAATTTAGATTTTAATTTTTGAATTATTGGATTTATGGCCAAACTAAAAATTGCTGGCCCTAGAGGATCACCCTGCTGACAGCCAACTTCTGAAGATAATTCATGGGACTTGTACATTCATTTAGAAGGATCTGCATAGCAGAGGAGAAGATAATTGTAAATTTCTGGAATTTTGTCTTTTACTTCCGCCAGCAAAGTGTCCCTATTTACCGAATTGAAGGCATAAAACATTTGTACGTTTTCTAGCATCTCCTCCGCAAGCCATCACAGATCGTCGCCTTGCTATCGTGGAAGGCGCAGCATGGGTGATGGTCCGTGTTGGAGCCGGTGAGGCCGAAGCCAAGCTCATGCTGGCGGCTCGCGTGGCCGGCGTGAGCGCAGCCGCCTACACTTGCCGCGTGCCGCTCACTAGCCCACGCGCGCTGCTGCATTATACTGCAGCACAGCAGGTGATTGTCTATATTCTTAGGCTATCATATCACAGAAGGTCGCATGGTAGTAGAGCCAGGTGACTCCATCATACGTTCATACCATCATATAACAGATCGTCGCTAGGCTGTAGAGCCAGGTGCCTCCACTATACCTTCAGGCCACCATGTCACCGACCGTCACTCGGTAGCACAACAGATGACGGTCGTACCTTCCCTTCCTTCCTTAAACCGACGTTAAGCCATCGTGGAGTATGCAGCATGCGTGATGGTCCGTGTTGGAGCCGGTGAGGCCGAAGCCAAGCTCATGCTGGCGGCTCGCGTGGCCGGCGTGAGCGCCGCTGCTTACACCTACCGCGTGCCGTTCACTAGTCCACGCTATACTGCAGCATATCCGGCAACGGTCTTTCATTAATTTTATATATGTAACGTCGGTAGCAAACACGCCTATGGAAACATGTCCGTAGCCTTCGATCATGCTTTGAAACCATCATATCAAAGACGTCGCTTGGCAGAACAGCAGGTAAAACTCCATCAATCTTATTATATTACGCAAACGGTTAGAACTCACGTATAAATTGTCACTCCGGGCGACATGTTTCGAACTCTTCGGGAGTTCTTCCTCAGGACGAGTGCACCTGCGACGAGCGCGCCTCGCACACTCGTCGCAGGTGCACTCGTCCTGAGGAAGAACTCCCGAAGAGTTCGAAACATGTCGCCCGGAGTGACAATTTATACGTGAGTTCTAACCGTTTGCGTAATATAATTTTGAAATGACTCACGAAAGTTTAAATTCATCCATCAATCTTCTTAAATTATCATGACTACCCATCTACCTATTCTCATGAAAGAATCTGCACTACTGGAAACACTGCTGCACTTAAACTGCAGCATAGTATTCGACTCTATGTGGCTAATCCGACCGCTGTTGCAGCTGGTGGTTCGCTTGTCAGGAATCTCGTTTACCTAGGATATAATACCTTTGTACCCAAAGACAAGACATCATTAAGTAAAGGTCGCTTGGATTAGACTACTTATATTAATGCTATTTATCCGTCAGGGTTACTACGCAGCAGCAGTGGGTCCTCCATCGACAATGACATGTGTCGAACGGACAGCAACATGGCAGCTGTGGCACCCGTCGCTGGAGGCAACCCTGGACGCTCACATCTCCGAGCTGTCCACCGTAGCTAGAGTCGCAGGCGCCCTGAATTCCTTGCTGGATAAGATGAGAGAAGGGATATATCAGGTTAGTAAGTACTTTTAGAAGGAAAAAAACTTAAAAATAACACGTCTCCAGTCTTTGTTTTAAAATGGTCTGTAGTAAACTTGATACGTTTGTGTCGATCTAAGATTTAAACTGACATAGACCAGTATGAGAATTTTTGCTAGATAGGTACCTACTTAGCGCGATTGTTGCGCTTTTATTATGTTCAAGTTAATCTTATTTATAGTTTTTCATAATGTATGTATACTGTAAGGAATTTATTGTACACAATAACAGGCATCATGGGTAATAATTGCTATTGAAAGTACATAAATAAAAAAATTGTTTATTGACCAAAAAGTTTAAATTAACATTATACACGTATCTAGTCTTCAAACTAGGCCCAGCCTGTATCTTGGAGTCCGTGAGTGCAGTTGACTAATTTTTTTTTAACAAGATGCGTAAGTAGGACTAAAGTTATTAATAGGTAATTATTTATTCTTTCTTGATGTAATGTAAATTGTGATAAATAGTGTGTAGTTGTTTGTTATCGCTTGAAAATAAAGAAGATAAAATAAAACTAGTCGAATGTCGTAGGGTTCCCTCCGCGGAGTGAGCCGCTACTTGTGCGCGTGCGCGCTGCGGCGGCGCGCGGAGCGCTGCGCGGCGCTCGCGCCGGCGGCCGCGCGCTTCTTCGCGCAAACTCACGCCTCGCATCATCTATTGTTGATCCTGGACTCGTGAGTAGAACAATAAATGCTATGAATGGCTATATCTTTGTGCATCTTTAGTTCTGTAATTCCTTTCTGCTGGAGGGAGATGAGTTTCTTTCTCTCCAGCATTTAATTATTGTATACTTGTATTCTTGCCTATTAAAAATATGGATTGCGTGCTGAATGTTTTGTGGCATTACTCAGTACAGTCAGCAGCAGAATAACACGTTCAGAATGATTTACATAGACCCTTAGTCTATTGACATTAGATTCTGTGTCTGGATCATTTCGAACAGTAGGTAAGCTCGCAGAGCTATTTCCGCTGTTGTTTTTTTTTTTAATTCTAGATAGGTTTAGGCTTCACCACATAATCTTCTTCAACTACTCGTACGTACTCGCCGTTTATGTTGATGCTTAGCCTTCTCTTTAGTCTTGAAAACATCCTCCGTAAAAAAAATATGACCACATTTTTAAATTCTAAAATAAATTCCAATTTCATATAAAAAAATAATAATTTCAAAAGTACCCCATTCTAAACGAGATTAAGTGACAAATTATATAAAAAACATAAAAAATGGGTTTTTGTTAACAAATTAACGAAATGAGTTAAGATTTCACACTATTTGGACATTTGAAATGTTGTCAACGATTCCCATGGTTCAGATTACTAGGTGTGTGCGAGCGCGGCGCGACGGCGGGCTACGTGTACCCGGCGGAGCGCGCGGCGCTCGTGCGGCGCGGCGCGCGCGGCGCGGACTGGCGCGCCGACGCGGCCACTGTCCGCCGCTGTCTGCTGGACCTGCACCGCCTGCCTGGTCAGTATACCTGCCAAACACTGCTCAATAACCGGCCAGCTCGGTCTGGTGTTGCGAGTGTCCATGGGCGGCGCTAGTCGCTTACCATTACTCGATTCGTCTGCTAGTTCGCCATAAAAAAAGTGCGAGTCGGAATCGCGCACGAACGGTTCCGCACTATTATCAATAAATAATATAAATAATAAATAAATATTAGGGGACATTTTTTACACAAATCGAACTAGTCCCACAGTAAGCTCAATAAGGCTTGTGTTATGGGTACTAGACGACGATATATTTAATAGATATATACTTAAATACATAGAAAACGTCCAAGTCTCAGGAACAAATGTCTCTGTTCACCACAGAAACAAATGCCCTTACCGGGAATCGAACCCGGGACCTCTAGCTTCGGAGGCAATGACACTACCAACTAGGCTAAACAGGCCGACAAATTATCAATGATACATTAGACACTTTATTATAATCGTTTTTAATTTAATTTAAATAATAATTTTTACGCCGCACTGAATGACATTATCCGCCGGTCACTTGCATCCGTCAATGTGCCAGCTCTACTGGAGCCAACTGGCATAGCCAGAGACGACGGCAAGAGACCGGACGGTGTGTCCCTGGTTCCTTGGGGTTTGGGAAGGGTGCTAGTGTGGGACGCTACCTGTGTAGACACACTGGCCCCTTCCCACGTCACAGGGACCAGTAACCAAGCAGGTGCGGCGGCTAAAGCGGCTGAAAAGCTTAAAGTCCAGAAGTACAGGGGTCTCGGCCCCGAGTATATTTTTATGCCATTAGGGGTCGAGACCCTTGGCCCGTGGGGTCCGAATGCTCTTAAACTCTTTAAAGAACTTTTTAAAAGACTAGTCGACTTCACTGGTGACCGAAGAGCTGGCAGCTTTCTCGCACAACGTATTAGCATCGCAATACAGAGGGGAAATGCTGCCAGCATCCTTGGCACCATGCCAAAGGGGCCAAATTTTTTAGATTTATTTTAATTTTATTTAGTATTAGTTTTTAGTTTTAATTTAGTTCTATTCTAGGTCTAGTTTAAGTTGTTTAATATTGTTCATATAATAAAAATTTATTTAAATAATAGAACAAATAATTTATATTTATTTTAATTTAAATAATAATAAAAAATATCTTGAGTTTTTTGTCACTAACAAGAACGTTAACTATCAAGTAGAATTTTGGTCAAGTGCGAGTCAGATTTTAGTTTTCCCATTTTGAGACCCAGCGCCTGATGAACACAACGAGCAACTTATTAAAACTTTTTTGTATAGGAGCTCCTTTAAATATTTATTTTATTTTGTTTTTAGTATTTGTTGTTATAGCGGAAACAGAAATACATATCATCTGTGAAAATTTTAACTGTCTATCACGGTTCATGAAGTACAGCCTTGTGACAGATGGACAGACAGACAGACGGACGGACAGCGGAGTCTTAGTAATAAGTAGTTTTACCCTTAGGGTACGGAACCCTAATAAAGCAACAAATAATGGCCTTCTATCAAAGAACGCTTTATTCTGTCTCAAACTCCTAAATTACATTTTCTCAGGCTCCGAAGAGCTCCTGCTTACGCCTTCAGAGTCCCTGGAATCGGTGCTATTCGCCCGCTGGGAGAACTTGAACAAGGTTCCGAAGCCGACGGCCGGGGCTGCCCCGAGCTATACCAGACGCCAGCTGATGTACCTGTGGAGGGTTTCCAGTGAGCTGGTGGCCTGCAAGAATATGGTGGTTTGCGTGAGTTTGTTCTATTTAATTTTCATTAAAAGAAATGAATATTCAGTTGGTTCTCACGCTACCTGACAGTTTGACTGACTCTTAATACTTACTCGGAACATATATTTCTGTCAAAAGCTGTCCTTCCCAAGATTTAAACTTGTCTCCTTTAAATATTATTTGCATGGTGGGGTAACAAAAGGTAGACCATTAGAATGTCATTTTCACATATGTCTATGGATCATACAGTTTATTTATTTTATTATAGCACATAAATACGTAGGTATGTCTGATGTAGGAAAACCACAGTACATTCCACGCAAACCTGCTTCAAGTGACGTCCCAACACCAGGAAAGCATAGAACAGCTGATCCATATTCTGGCGATCATGCTGGATCAGGCCAGGGATTTGTACTTGAACAACGTTGAGACCAGGAGTCTTGGGGAGTTTGATAGAGAGACGTCTACTTACAGGTTAGTACTGCTTGAATCTAATTTATCAAGAAACCTCATTTTAGTTGATTACCGTCCACGCGGGGACTGAGTGAGAGCGGAACAGTCATGACAAATTTTTTGTGACCTTCGCTGTTTGATAGGCAAAATCTTAAAAGCTTCCTGAAAGCATACCGTACTTGAACATCATGGTTGGGGGCATGCTTGAACCATTTTGCTACCTTAGCTTCAGCATTAGCATGCCAATCCACCCTCCTAGCGTTTCTCCAGTTATATCCTCACGGACCCCGGAGTCTTTGGCGCCTAGCTCTACGAAAGCGACTGCCATGGGACATTCCAACCGGTTTCTTCACTATGTTTTTCTTCTTTTTTATGAGAAACGCAGTGGTACAGTATCGAACCCATGACCACAGGATAGTCAACTATCTGTGAGTGAGTGAGCAAGCGAAGCGTCTCTGTTTCAGCTTGGGCAAAAATGATTTCGTATATCCAATATCAATGTTTCGTATATGTCCAAACGTCTAGCGGTTTTCCTCTATAGGTCGCTTTTATCAACCGACTCTCGTGAAATATTGTGAGCATTTTCGATAATTATATAAGAAAACCATCCCCATTATTATTTCAGATCAAAGAAGTGGAACAAACTAAAGGACTACTACGATGCGTCATCAGCCTGTCTGATTGACGCAGTTAGACGGGATCCGGAATTGAGAAGAGAGAACTTGGAAGACGAGCTCAACGTCATGAGAAACGTGCTGCACTGGCTTTATAAAGGTATGAAGAATATTTACATATCTTCAGCATCATTACCCATTGCTGGCTACAAGATAATTTTAGTTTCAAGGATGGGAAATTATATAGGCTTTGTAACGGCAAGTATAATCTGTTGCAAAGTTTGACTGGAAGGAAGTAGTCAAAAAGAGTGACCGAAATAGAGTGTTGCAGAAAAACCACTGCGTATCAACTGTAGCCCATTTAGGCATTTTTTTAACTCATCGCCGGTTCTCGTTAACGTACTTTTGGCCCGGTATTTACAAGGATCTGTTTGAATTCGTGATGGCGTGCGAAGTCTGTGCCTTTTACAAATACTCACAAAAACCAACTGCAGGCCTTATGGGACAGTCATAGGGTTTAATCGTATTTGGACAGATTTTGAGCTAACACGATTCGCATTTGGCCAGGATATCATTTCACCTGATACACAATTGGTCAGAACGCTACTGGACATTAACTCAAAAGGCCAGATACGCAGTTGACCATGAACTTTTTTAGCCATAGTCTCAATTGACCATATACGTATTTTGCCAGAACGCTACAGGGCAGGAACTCAAAAGCCCATATACACAGTTGACCATGAAATTTGTATTTCATAAACTCAATTGGCCATATTTTGCTAGAACGCTACAGGACAAAAACTTAAAAGGCCAGATCTCTATGCAATTGACCATGAAAATATTTTTACAAAAATGACAATAAATATACAAAATACAACCTATAACTTGATATTCTGAGAGGTATTTAGCAATCCTATCAGCTGTCCGCGGATTAAATTCGTCTATGGGAGACCCCGCACGCTGGTGATTTTTTTAAACCCTGTGATTAGTGCCGGATAGCTATATAGCTACTTCGTTGTAATATTAGTATAGATAAATAAAAAATGTTTTCTTCCACCTGGATTTTATTTTCGTTGTAGACAACATGTTGCATCTGGGTCCTTCCGGGAAAAATCTTACATTAACTAAAATTTCACATCAAATGGTCAAGCCACCCTCCCCCTTTAACCAAATATCTGGTTCTTACCATTGAAATCAACCTTACACACGCTCGAGAACGTAACATAACGCCCCCTTAACCCCGTGTTCAATATTCGAGCCACTTTGTGTTTATGGCCAACTGCGTTAGATGTTATTGCGTTTATGTCAAGATGTTTGCTAATCAATCACGACAACGGGCAAATGGCTGTCCTTTTACTTTTTTGTACAGGTGCGTTTCGGGTACAGTGCGTTTCTGGCGATATGAGTGTTGACAAATCGCGATTACGGCCAAGTATGAATTTGGATAATTACGTGACTGTACAGGTGCGTTTCGGATGAAGTGCGTTTCTGTCGACATGAGAGTTGTCCTATTACGATTAGGGCCAAAAGCGAACATGGATAATTACATTTCTGTACAGGTGCGTTTCGGGTGAAGTACATTTCTGTATATGAGAGCTGTCAAATCGCGATAATAGTTAAATGCGAATCGGGTTAATTCAGAATCTGTCCAAATGCGACTAAACTGATTTTTGCTATTTCCCCTTCGTGGCGCCACTAGTGCAGTAATGACAGATAACGGAGAACAATTCACGGGATCAGAATTTAAGCAGTTGTTGAAGCGATTCAACGTATCTAAAATTTTTTTATAGTCCGCGCTACACGGCTCAGGTTAATTTGGTCGAAAGATACAACAAAATAATAATGTGCGTCGCAGTGTTCTACGTAAAGGACAATCACCGTTCTTGGAACGAAAAACCGCATCAAATACGATTTTCCATAAAAAGTGCAGTCAACTAGTGCACAGGGTTATCTCCTTTCTTCTTAGTGCGCGCTAGGGAGCCGGTTATTAACGGTTCATTTATAAAGATAACGATAAGAAGTACTGTGAATCTATCCCCAGGGAAGAATATGCGGGTGAATTTGATTGTTTGAAAGAGGTTAGAGTACGACTGTTGTACACAAACACATGCGACAAATGCCAAGTACTAGAATTTAAGACGCCGTTCGGCAAAATTGTTGTACAAAGCAGTGCTTCAAAGTTTAAGATGTCATCGCATTTAAGTATGGAAAATGCAGGACTAAAGCGGTTTTCTCTCCTTTGGTTCATGAGCTTGAAAGCTTGGACGGCTATCTGATTGGCTCATAGCTTGTTAAAGACTATAAAAACTAGGGAAATGGTATATGCCGTTGTGTATTGTCGAGCGTCGCCGTGCCGCCAAATTTGACAACCTGTTATCTTTGGATGCACGTCCCCGTCTCTACTCAGAACATCACCGTGCCACTTAAGTTGATAACTGCCAGTTTATTCCAGTGAAATCCTAGCTACGGTTGTCATTTGTTTGTGTATAGTAATTATTTCATCAGGAATTTGGATAGGAACGTGATGAAAAAGTAGTAACTGTTTTACTACAATACGAGTACGAGCAGTAGTCCACAGAAGAACAGAATTATTCTTCTATAATTGTATACTGGGTTAAAGTAATGGAATGCTTTCAAAAACTACTACCTGTTCTGCGGAGGAATGGAAGGGCATGTCATATAATTCAACTGTAGATTGTAGTAAGGGTTAAGAATTAACTTTTTTTTCATAAGGTGTGAAACTATTTCCTTGAGTCTTTGTTTCCGGATAGGTACTAAACAGGGGTCATCAAGTCGCGAGTGATCAGGTGACTTCTAGGCATGGCTGCTATACCCTAGATCGTATCGTCACTAATCATCAGGCGAGATGGTGGTCGAGCGCTAGCCTATCTCTAATAAAAAAAGAATAAACGTCTATCTAAATGTTTTATAATGTAGCGTGGAATGATTTTTCTAATCCGTTTTTAGGTGTAGCTTGCTCCAGTATTTCCTTAGAGCTTTTTTGACTCACTATCTGAAATGAAACCCAAACATGTGGTTTAGCATAGGTATATTGGTAGTGATTGAGCGTTTACTAAAATAATTTTGATGAAAAAGAACCGACAACTGCTTTTTTTCCACCTCAGGAGCAAAAGACGACAAGAAATACCTCAGTCCAGTCCTCAAGCCATACCTGGACAATCTCTTTGCCGGCTCCCTCGAAAACGCCTGGTTTCTAGAAGAGTTCGATGCCAAGAAGAGTGAAGCCGAGTTCGAAGGACTTAGGGAGTACTGTACGGGAGTCCATGACGGGGTCATTGAACCCTGCCTCGGTTTACTGGATGTGGCTAAGAAACTGGCATGGGCGAAGGCTATGGTGGATTTCGTGGACAGATATAAACATATCGGTAAGTTTTAGTGACATAAGTTCATTCCTCAGGGTTCGCTACCGAATCTCAATTATTTTAATGTTATTACTAGCATATTTTACTAAGCATGGAGTGTAAAATTCGCCAATAAACTGCTTTGCACTTTGGTGAAGTTGTATGGTTGTGCAATTTAGGAATGTTTTTCGTGTGGTAAATAAGTGAATAATAATAATAATGAAAATTTGCGTTCGTGGGTCGACCTTCTAACCCAAGAGGGAAACTAAATGTTATTGGGATTAGGTTTCTCAAGGAGTGGGCAACACTGTTCGAAGTTCTCAAGCCGCTCGAAGGCCTCTAACTTGGCTTACCGACTGCTCTCACAGACAGCAGCACAGGAGCGCTCGCGAGCTAGTAACCACTCAAAGTGGTCACCTATCCAAGAGTTGACCACTGCCGACGTTGATTAATCTCGCATACCGTATGCGGTACACGATATAATCAATGATTAACCATTATCGCTATGAATTAAGATTGAAGGTGTCATAATATTATATTGGGCCAGTGATAAACCGTGGCATATTTGTTACGAAATGAAATGACGAGTTTTTGACAATTACGATGCTTCTTCAAACCTCAAATGGAATAGAGCCCATGTTTTTTCTTGAACTTAATCTGTGTTGTGGTGTTTTCCGTACTCACCAGATTTTCCTGTTTTTTATTGCCAAAATTAAGCAGTTATTACAATAGTTACTTACTTGGTTAGTTTCGTACATATTACCCACCATTACGTGTATTACATAAAATAAATTGTCGGTAATCACGCTATTTCCGTACAAAATGCTGGCAAATAGTGTTTTTGTGGCGTGTATCGAGTGCTGCAGTCACGAGAGATAAGTGCACGTTAATAATCTCGTCAATTTGATTTATTCCCGTGATTCCGTGCTCATGAACCATTAAGTTTAATATCAGATGTTTTAAACCAGTCTGCTGCTGCTTTAGTGTAGCAAACTAAAATCGACCAATCAGGAAGCAGGTCTGAGGATAAAAATTCGAATAAAAATTCGCAGTGTATATAGTCAAACCGGTGTCTATATTGTACATGTTAAAGCAGTTTTAAAAAAGATGTCGCTATTGCCGCCAAATTATACATATTATGTTTCGCTTTAGAATTTATTGTTCTTTATGAGAGGATTAACTTTATTTTATATAGAAAGCCCACGTGAGTTTGAGACATACTAAAATATAATAAAACGGGTCACTCACATCTTTAAGGTCGAATATCGTTCGACATGTTTCAGACTGGTTTGCGGACCTTAATCATGAATACCTATCGTGGCGGCGGTTCTTTTAAGCACACAACTTGCGGCTTGGCAGTTTTTTTTTTGGAGCTAAAAGACCCCCGCCGCGATAGGTACTCATGATTAAGGACCGGGAACTGGTCTGAAACATGTCAAGCGATATTAGACCTTAAAGACATGAGTGCCCGTTTCATTATATTTTAATAATATCGCAAATGAAGTGAAATGTAGTCTAACTCTGGTATAAAAGCCATATTACCTCTCGAACTATTTTGCCTCACTTCGTCCTGAAACATAACCATCTCGCGCTAATATGGGTTATTTTAGATACTTTGTCAAATATTCTACTATTTGACATCTGCTTTCCAGAAAAGCCTTATTGTTGTCCTCAAATGAGGGATCAAAGTTGTAATTTTCTTCCCTCATTAGAAGGCAACAATAACTCTTTTCTGAATAGCATGTGTGAAAAGCTGTGTGTGGCACTCGGTAGCAATATAAGCTGTGTGTGGCACTAGGTAGTAATTTACGTCTTGGGCGTAAACAGTTGAATCCCTCGTTACGATCAAGATTCAATATACCGCCCACGCTATAGATATATCATTTTGCTCTCTTGACACACACTCTACTATTTGACCCACAATATGTTTTTGATAAGATCAGATCGGATAGATTTACGAGAAGCAGGTTACAGTGCAATGTCATCTCGCTCATATTGAGATCAGCTCAACTGGGAATACTTTACTAAAACCGCAGCCAAAGTAACGCCTCTATTTGCTTCGTAGGCATTTCAACTGGTGTTGTTTTCCTGGTCTTGAATAAGGTCGCCAGAGCTCCCGAGATAGCGCTATGTTGAGAAGGATCCTGCATTTGTCTCTAGCCGTTAACAGTACAGATCCCCAAATCAAGAAAACCTCTACTCAATAAAATTTTTACTAGACGACGATATATTTCATAGATATATACTTATATACATAGAAAACATCCAAGTCTCAGGAACAAATGTCTCTGCTCACCACAGAAACAAATCCCCTTACCGGGAATCGAACCCGGGACCTCTAGCTTCGGAGGCAATGGCACTACCAACTAGGCTAAACAGGCCGACAAATTGAATTCTATCTTGTTAAATATTACGCCTCACTTTATGACATCAAATATTATAATTATGAATTTATTATGACATGGATAGATATGCGTTTTTTACTTAACTACTGTAATTTTTAGTTAATTTTCATGTGCCTGAAATGGCTGAATGTACCGTACCGGACTGGAACTGCAATATAATTATGTAACACACATTGCACACTGTATGTTCTTGTGATTAAACATTTCATTTCAGTAATAGTCTCCGCACTCTGAACGAACGAATGATTTTATTGATATGCTAAAAATTCGAAAGTAAATCTTATTTTCTCACGCATAAACGGCAAAATCGATTGCGATGAACGGTGTGAAGTTTCTAATTAGAGTCCTATAATTGATACTATGCCTATGGCATTTTAATAGCAAATATCCCTTAATGCACTCGAGGCCTACCAATGCTACGTGTCCTACGTCGAAGCGCGTAGACGTTGAGTCGCCATGGGTATTGAATGGGTTAAGGCGATAAAAGGCCATTCTACGCGGGCGAAGGCGCGACCAAACGCTACTATTCTATGCATGAAAGAACGAAAGAAAGCATAGTAACAATTGGAAATCCAGTTGCAAACAGAAAGTTTTCACCACATGATCCGGCGGTGCCCCAATTCTCGGCCCATTTCGAGCTGTCTCAACTTATGCGGTGCACATTGCAACTTTCCAACTTTGACACCTTTCTGGAACATTCGAGTTGTGTGGAAGTTCTCCGCGCTGCAAATATGTGGCGATTATACTTTGAAATGAGATAAGTTCGAAGATAGTGGGATAACAATTGTTGGGGTAATATCTAGAAATAGGAATGTAGATCAGTTATTAAGTCAGTTTATGTAAGTAAAATGAGTAATTAATTAACTCAATGAAACACCCCTGGAGTTGCAGGCGTACATAGGCTGCGATGACCGCTTACCATCAGGCGGGCCGTAGGCTTGTTTGCCACCGACGTGGTATATAAAAAAAGTTAACAGAAATAGTGAAGTTCATGTCTGTAAATGTGAAACTTTACTAATAATATTTTCAAAACCATACATTAAGCAAAACTAAATGTCAAAAGCCAAACAAATTTAAAGGAAATTAGCTATGTATAAGATCATCGAAATATGATTAAATAAAAAAAAAATTCTTTGATTTCTAAGCGACAAAATTGAAATAAAAAATTGCCCTAAACTACGTAACTATTATAATAACAGACGGTGTACCGGAGGTAATCAAAGTAGGCGCGAAATCAAATTATCGCACCCTTCAAGGTGTGATTTTAGTACGGCGAAACCACGGGAACTATTGATTTAATGGCACAAAGGGAGACCGAAATATGTGTATACATAGCTACTTCGTTATGAGTCAGTGTTGCTGATCAGTGATCACTTTTTCAAATAATTGTTTCACCCACAACAGTGACGGTTTTCTTTCTGCACACCTTTTCTTTGTTGCCGTATTGTTTGTGTGTCTTTAAACTTTTTTTCCGCCTAGATGTTGAGAAATGTCATTCCTATCATCTTTGGCTGGCAGTTAATTGCAAGTCGGTATGCAATATTTGATAGGTACTAAGTGGAATTGGCCTATCTGAAAAAAAAAACATAAATTTGAAATACCTACGAGTATTATTCACATTCCAAATGTTGGATATAACTAATTAGCTTTCAGTTCAGTCAAACACGTAATTTATAGCTTAGACGAAAACCAAATTTTATAGATAATCCTTCACTAACCGGTATAATCCTTCACTAATCAAACTTTGAATCAGTACCGTCAAATTGTTTAATGTTCAAAACAACTCATACTCAAAATACGTATTTGATTGAATACCTTTGATTTTTCGGTAGGTAACTTGTACACTTCAGGGCAAAGTGGATTGGTTTGATGGTAGTTGCTCTTGAGTATAATGTAATATATGAGTATAGTATAATACAATACGATTAAGCTAAGCCTTAAGACCCATCCTCCTCGTAGTTTGGCAATACATTGATTTTAAGGGTCTAAATGATCTGGAACTACCTACCCGAAATAAAATAAAAACTGGACCTTTCTTTCTCTGTCTCTGGGTCTGAAAAAATATTCCAATTTAAAACTTAATTGTTTACTCGTTTCAAAATAATGATCCATTTATGACAAAAAAAAAACTACTTTTTATATCAAAGGGTCCGCACGCGGTGGGCGGACACATCATATTGAGCTACTTTCGCGAGCGCGACAACATTTTGAGGGGCACATTGCCTTAATACACTACTCTGTCACAGCAAAGTCTCAACGGATCAAAATTTGCCTCGATTTTACATTGCAAGCGACTGTGTTAACATTACAATTAGACCACTCTTATTTGACCCCCGCTGCGAGGGCTTTTTGAAGGCTGCTTGTACTGATGACGGGGGGCGGGTAGGTTTTTAGTTGTTGGTGGAAAGTTAATACCCGAGTTTAGGACAAGGAGATATATTAAAGGATAGAACTGGAATTGGGCCTATATTACTTACTATTTGTCATGAAGTAAGAGACCCCATTACATATTAAGGGTGGATTGCACCACACCGTCGGTAATCGTTAGCAGTGTTTGTTAAGGCTGGTGCTTCGTAAACTATCTTAAAAATGAGTAGTTTTCTAACCCTTTTATGCTATTATACCTATCCTTTTATACCGTTACAGAATACGAAGCTATATATGACAGATATAATAATTTATGACCTTATTAATATCGTGTCAAGGTTCAAATTAAATATACCTTTATAATTTTATACGTCATGCAGTAGCGGACTAACCTATTACTTGTAGTAGTATAGTACATAAAAATTAACGTGGTTTTCTTCAAAATTATATTATACCAAAAAAGATACATTAATTCAACAAACTGCCCTTATTTTATCACTTGTAACCATATTTTTATCGGAAAAACAAGAAATAATGTAATCTTCATTTCGTAATAAGGTACAATAACTTAGTTTTCTCACCTTTATGAAATAATGATCTGGTTTGCCAGAAAACTTGTCGTCGCCGATACGTATATGTTAAGTTCCCACGTGCTGGCAAACACTAACAAGCGTGCGAGACCAAATTTTGTTGCCGGATAACCTTAAAATCTGGCCGGTTGGCATGTTTGTCCTTTTTCTATGCGATAACTAACTGGCATTATTTAACGTTCATCGGGCTGTGCTCGTTGGTACTCGTATTTTGGAGCAATGCATGCAATTACATAAACTACATAAGAAGACTACATTAGAAAGACACTATAATAAAAACTACGTAAGAAGGGATCTACTACAGCATATGGTAATTACAGAACCATAGCTCTCATTTCAGACGTCAGCAAGATCATGTTACACATTTTAAACCATCGACTTTTTACCTCAATCGCCTAATTCCTCGACAGTGGCGGATTTGGACTAAGGCCCAGTAGTTCGGGTCTATGGCGGCCAGGTACTAGGGGCGGCCAAGTGGCCAATCGGTGCTGAGAAAGGGGCAGCTGGTAGATACTTATGTCACGGGGCCTAGGGCAGCTTAGACTGCAGTTCCACCACTGTTGTTTAAGAGCAGGCGGTGTTTCTGAGAGGGAAACGCACGCGGTCCAAAAAGACATCAGATGAGCACGATCTTCAGACATGAAGGAACGACTGCCATCATCATCATCATCATATCAGCCGAATGACGTCCACTGATGGACATAGGCCTCCCTCAATTCCATGGGAGGTTGGCGATCGCTGTATCTCCACCGCACTTTAGGGATGCTGCTGCTTTAAGACATACCCCGGGTCCAACTACGGGACGACTGCGGAGAGAGCCAATGGCAACAGCGAGGTGACCATCAAAGGCACGTGCCAAAAACATTTAAAATTTAAACATTACATTTAGATGAACTTTACGTAAAGTTCATCTAAATGTAATGTTTAAATTTTAAATGTTTGTAATTTTACATGATGAAAACGCTACGTTATCATCATATAAAATTACACCATTCATACATGTATGGACTATAAAGCTTACAAGCGTGCTATGCCATTTTTAATAATCATATTCGTTTGAGAGTGTATGGCGTTTTTAACACGTTTTTTTAAGGATTTATCAAAGTAATTTTATACTATGAAGATAGAAAACAACCACACGGTATGACAGTTAGTAAGCGGACACTATGTCCTATGGTGGCTTTAAACTGCATAACGATCACAACCACGCTACTGTGTATGTTACATTATTTTAGAAAATCGCACTTCCAGTTTTGACTTGTGGTTTGCCTTCGAATTCGGGTCTGCAGATCCCGCAAAGTTTCGATACTGCCGGTAATCTATACCGGAGCTGACGCGGTCCATGAATAATTGCATGTTTTTGCATTTCGGTACCGCGTTACCAGGAAGTCTATTACCATCCATCGCTTCTAATCTAAAACACATTTCAGTTTGGTTCTTACTCGCTTCAATGCATATCGAACTAACGTGACGGAATGAGTGCGAGATAAATTAAATAGCGATCAGGATGTAATACTTAGAGGTGTTAATTAACTCATGTCCAGATAGCCAAAAGTACAAGTTACATAAAACTTTGATTAAATCTACTCAAAGACAAAGGCGTTCTGATTAGCGTAGCTCCCCTTTCGAAGCACGATGAATTGTAAATGTTTCTAATGGTAATAGATGAATAAAACTTTGAGATGGTCAGGATAGTAAATAGTAGATAATAGTAAATAAGCGCAGAAAGCAACTTTTTTTCCACTAAAACTTGTACGGTTTTGGCACATTAATTACAATTATTTAGGTACGGACAACTTCGTACTTAGTCACAGTAAAAATCAGAATGCAAGCTGCTAGAGATCTCATATGATTGTTACTGTGACAAGGTACGAAATGGCCCAGAAATCAATTTGGTTGACTGTACCTTCTTGAGGTCACATTGTTTCGGATGTTGACATGATTTGCTGTTTGACGTGCTTCTTTCCAAAAAGTATTCATTCAAAACGACCCCATCCCAAGTGATTTCTGCCCGTCTTTCCTGTTCGGAAGTTAATATTTCATGTCTAACTAAGGAAATTAAAATGTCGTCTAATGCAAAGTTTTGATTGTTATTCGCCTCACTTTTTTAAAGAAAGCCATCAATTACATCTCAAACTTTACTGGCCTAAGGGTGCAAATTAATCACTTTCAACCCATAATCAATCTACAAATACATACTAGTACTAGGTACGTACTTCATTTACACAGGTACCTAATAGGTAAAGTCGAGTCCAAAATTAGGCGAACTAACTTGACAGTTCATTGTACACTAATGTTGCCACGGTTTGGCTAGTGCTGTTAATATCGATCTATAAAAGTCTAGTTAGTCATTATTATTGTGTTTGGAATCAAACTAATAATTTTACTAAGCAAAATAATAATAATAAAAATTGATTGGAATTAAAAATACATCGAACATCATTTATGGACATCGTTAAGGACGCTGTCCGCCATTATGTTTTGTTGACAGTTCGGACCATTGGCGAAACAAAGCAGGCCATTCGGCTTTCGACAATACTTACACGACAATTACTTGATAAAATATAAATAAAATCAGATTTATAGAAGACACAAGGTTATATCGACATATTTGTGTCGACTTAAACCTATCACTATTTATTTTTTCCTATATCTGGCAACATTTTCGGCTGTCAAGTTAGTTCGCCTAATTCTGGACTCGATTTTAGGTTACGTTATAGGTACGTAAAAGAATTTATAGTCTGCCGCTTATGGCTCCGCATTGGCAAATCATCGAAATAATTAGTACCTATAGAGTTGTAACCATTTTATGCATTAAATACTTTTTTTAAATGGAAATTTTTTATTTGTCTCAAAAACACAAATACAAAAACAAAACAAGCAACATAAAAACATATCACTTAACTAAATAATACTTACAAGAAATAATAATAATAATAAAAAAACTACAGCCCACTCTGCGACGTGCCCGATCCAAAGGTTGGTGAGTTAGCATAACTATAGCAGCCTAGTCATGTCACACGCGACTCAGTAGATCTTATCTCATTCACATTGTACCAATAAGAAAGAGCAAGGTAATCGTTAGCCGCGTCAAGGTTTAAAAAAAAATCGCAGGTAAAAAAAGTTCAATCTATCACTAATTTCTTTTGTGTTTTGAGTTTTCACTCCGCACACATTGAGATAATCCATATTAAATATTTACTAATGTTCTAAATGCGGAAGTAACTCTGTCTGTCTGTTACCTTTTCACGCTTAAACCGCTGAACCGATATGGGTGGAAGTAAGGAGATAGTGTGAGCCCCGGGGAAGAACAAAGGATGTCTTTTATCCCAGAAATCATCTCTAAGGGGGTGAAATGGGGGGCAGAAGTCTGTATGGAGGTATGATACGAGTATAAACGAGTCTCACTCGGACGAAGTCGCGGGTAAACGCTAGGTTGTTGATAATATTGCTTTAATCTGTCTAATATCAACTCAAGTGTGTGTGGGATATATTTCAAGACCAAAACATATATTTACATTAGAAATTGAATGCCAGAGTTTCTTATTCATGGGTGAAACGTTATCTGCAAGCCTGCGGAAGGTAATACTAAAATACAATACGGTACGGATACCTAGCGAATGGGCTAGACAAATGGCTAGGAACACTATGAATAGCGGCTGCATTCACTGCCGGCAACCAATTTGTCCACATGCCTGGGGCAACATTCCGTAACGCGCTAGTTAACTATGTAAATTAGATTTGAATCATATTAGTTGATGATGATTGCACTCCACATGAATGCATGAGCGCTTCTATACAATGTGTCAAAAGTCAAAGGTGATATTCGATAGGTTCCGACGTCGTTCATTAATAATGGATACCTTTTTTATACAGGCTGTTCGGAATAACGATGTAGGAGGAGGTGATATACTGAACTATTTGGAAGAGTTTGAACCCTATATGTCTTAGTCCAATCAGTGATAGTCTTTTTCTAAAATCGATTTTTCTTTGTTTTTTAAGTTGTCCCAAAAATTAACATGTAAAAACAAATTTTTAAACGATCTATGCAATCGATCAAATTTATTGTCTTTTAACTAACATCAGAATTAATCGATTAACTAATTTTAAAAGTAAATAAAATTGTTGTTCGCATAGTTCGTCTTAAATTAAATTTTTCATATGAATATTTGAGATGAATTGAAAACATAGAAGACTCAATTTTAGAAAAAATTATCATAGATTGGACTAGGACATATAGGGTTCAAACTTTTCCTAATAGTCTAGTGTATCACCCTAAAGTTCCTACATCATTATTCCGAACATCGTGTATCACGTCGGTGGCAAAAAACCGTACGGCTCGCTTGATTCCCTTACCTTTTCTGGAGTGGTAATCCGATATCGTACCAAATTTATTAACTATCGAACTATTAATTTTATTTAATCGTATGGCATTTATTTACGAACCGTGAGATCTTCGAGAAGACAAGTACGGTTGCCAGTTTTTGTTGCACTATAACTATTAATGTAACTATGAGATTTGTTGACGAACTATGCCATCAAGATGATACTGAGTAGCCCCTAGAGTGATCTCTACTGGCCACCACAGCGCCTGATCAATGTAAGGTGGGGCGATTCATATCGCGCAACTCAAAAGGTGCCCTTAAATTTAATCTTTCACTTAATTTATTTAGCAGTTAGTCGCCCTAGTCACCTGGCGCCTTCGCCCCATAGCTCGGTCGTAGAATACAGCTACGATATCTCTTGCGTGTCATACAAGGCGACTAAAGGGGAGTTCCGCGGGGTCGAAGACGGTCGGCAGTTGGGGGCTGCGATCGTCCATGGAAACAGATAGTGGGACCCACAGAATGTGACTCTAGGACGGCACTGGTGCGTTCCGAGATCGCAGAGCCGTCCGAAATGAGTATAGGAGGACCATCGAGGTTTTTTAGTCGGTGCAAGTCCAACATTACATCCACGCAGTCCCCGTGGGGTGGTACCCGAACAAAAAAGCGCCTGGTGCATAGAGCCATCATCCCATCAACTCGAGCATAACGATGGCCCAGTGTACCAATATGACTTCCCACCATATCAGCCCTAGGACGTCCACTGCTGGACATAGGCCTCCCCCAATTTCATGGGGGGTAAATGCCATAATCGCCACGCTTGGCATGCGGGTTGGCGATCGCAGTATCTCCACCGCATTTAAGGAATGCTGCTGCCCATTCCCCGGTGGTCTTGGTCGTAGTTTTAGGACATACCCGGGTCCACCAATATGACTTAATATAATTTTAATATTGCAGAAGTGCTTCGGAATGGACTGCTCGTTCACCTAGTTCTAACTCGGTTGTTCGTTAAACAGCTAGTTATAGTTCTAACTTACGTGGTATGTGAGCTCCGGCTTCGGTTAGTTTAACTAATGAATATGGCTCGTGGAGTTTGTAAAATGAGTTATCGTTTGTGCACGGACATAGCTTTTAGAAAGCTGTAGGGTTATTTTTAAAACATTCTCCATTTGAACAATTTTCACACATTATTTTTACACGTACAGAACATCATTTCTTTTATTTGTCGGCCTGTTTAGCCTAGTTGGTACTGACACTGCCTCCGACGCTAGAGGTTTCGGGTTCGAGTCCCGGTATCTCTCGGTATTTGTTTCAGCAGAAATATTTGTTCCTGAAACTTGGATGTTTTTTATGTATTTAAGTATATATATCTATTAAATATATCGTCGTCTAGTATTTATCCATAACACAAGCCTTATTGAGTTTACTATGGGACTTGTTCGATTTGTGTAAAAAATGTCCCTTAATATTTATTTATTTCTACAATAGAAGATAACCGTGGGATGGGCTGCAGCATTCCTGAAGTGCGGTGGAGATACTGCGATCGCCAATCTGCTTGCCAAGCGTGGCGATTATGGCATTTACCCCCCATTAAATTGGGGGAGACCTATGTCCAGCAGTGGACGTCCTTGAGCTGATATGATGGTGGTGGTGGTGGTGAGGCTCAGCTCTGAGGTTGTGAGACATGCGAAGCGTCGGGTAAACTCAACTTTGTATATTTTAACTGATTTTGATTCATTTTATTTATTGTTTATGATAAAATGAATCAAAATCAATAGAAAACTTTAAATTCAGAATAGACGCATATATCTGGGCCACGGTAGTTCCTTCGTTAAGACCATACAAAGGCCACTACATCTGTTTTCTTGTAGGACTTTGAACTCATAGGGTTTCTCACGCCCCAATGTTTGATACCTCAATTCCCAATAAGTAGTTGCCAGTTATCGTTCACCTCTATTGTTATGAATTCAAATTAAAACTGTCATTTATTAGGTCAGCGTCAGGAACTCGGACCTTAATAATCTACCGGAAAACTTAAGTACCTGCAATGTCTATAAAACTTCGGAAACTTGAGTGATTCTAGGCCATTTAAAGAATGCTGGCCATCCAATCTGGAGCCAAGCTTTTGAGCACATGTTCACTATATTTGTTAAATGGTTGCGTCACGCTCACTTGCGTGCTCAGAAACACTTTATTTGGGACCATATGCTTCTGGGATTTAGAAAATATGAGGAACCCTAACTTTATTGGGTCAGTTCATCTTTAGGGGCATAGTATACCTAAATACTAGTATTACTTTATTGCGGATTGAATACATTATCCGGTTCTGGGTTAGTTTTTAATTGTTATTGACGTACATATCTAACAATATTAGTGTTATATTTTGATTTAGATGCTCCCGTACGCTTCCTGACCTGACGAGACATCTCTAAGAACATTAGAACAATTAGTAGGTATTAATTGTAATTGGAGTCTGAAATACCATATTATACATCTCTGGGAGTCTGGGATATTAATTTAATTTCCACCACCACCACCACCACCATATCAGCCAAAAGACGTCCACTGCTGGACATGGACCTCCCCCAAATTCACGGAGGGTATATGCCATAATCGCCACGCTTGGCATGCGGGTTGGCGATCGCAGTATCTCCACCGCACTCCAGGGATGCTGCTGCCCATCCCATCCAATTTAATTTCACTTACTGTTTATTTACTCGGATAAGAGTCCTTATACATCTCTAACTTTCCTTAATTCTTTCTTAATTTTTAATTGTTTAAGTTTGGTTCAATCTGTTTCATTAATTGACTTTTTGTTCTGATAATCTGTCGATTTGAAATTATTGTTATTCTTACACCGTTTGACTTTTAATAGAATAGTGCCCTATTTTGGCCTATTTAATAATAATAATAATATTGGGGGACAATCTTACACAAATCGACCTAGTCCCAAACTAAGCAAAGCTTGTACTATGGGTACTAGACGACGATATACATACTTATAGATAAATACATAGAAAACATCCAAGACCCAAGAACAAATATCCATGAATAATGCACAAATAAATGCCCTGGCCGGGTTTCGAACCCGGGACCTCTAGCTTCGGAGGCAGAGTCACTACCAACTAGGCTAAACAGGTCGTCTCTTTATTATTTGCAGATTAAATATAAATATGTTTTGATTTTGAGGCGAACCACGATACATGTACTTTAGATTTGGTACGAGTATAGTGAAAAAGAGATCATAGATAATGTTAAGATTTCTTGCAGAGTGTCGTGTCATGTGTATAACTTAATGTAAGTTTTGTCTATTACAACTGCTGCGACGCGATGCGAGACGAGAAAAATCTATCCTCTCTTTCTAATTCACTCAGTGCGAGTGAAACAGGACCCGCTGAGTCGCGTGACACTTGGCGGCGTGTTATGTTAGCCCTCCTGTTATGATTTAGAATTAAGGGTCGCACCTACTTCTAGTGCAATTAAGATTAAAATTTTATGACTATTTTTTAAAAGGATTCTTTAACTGCCATACGACATAAAAATGCTTGTTATACGTGTGTTATATAAGTGTGTGTATTGCAGTGTTGTTGTGTCAACTCTTGTCGTAATGAAGAAAGAGTAATTTACACTGTTAAGCGGTCTGATGTGGGAGATAATGGCAGTTATTAAAGCGTTAAAACTAAATAAAAGTTCAAAATATGCTTCAAAACGACACACTGCCATTTCGATTTTCCAGATAATTTTATATCGTATCTAAATACTAAATCGCTAAAACGTGAAGTATAACGTGTTAAATTATTCAACACAGTATGTCAATTAGCGCCTACTCTGCCTCGCCTGAAGCCATTTAATTGAAACAATTTGCTAGTAAATAAACGATGTAACTACCTAATAAATAATAAAAGGCGCCTTCCACGGCGAAATATAAATAACAAGTGGCTAATGAATTTCCTTAAAGTTACTACTAGTGATGCGCCCTTGTCGGCAACAATTTAAAATTCCCGGCAACGGGTATCAACGTGGCCCGCGACTTAGGTGCCTTCCTAATTTATCGATGCGGAGGCGGTACCTACTATATGAGAAAACTGTCAGCTGTCAGTGTCAACCGATATCAACGCAGTACTGCCCCACTTCTGCGCAAACGTATACTGTTTTTCACGTAAGAAGAGTCCGGTGACAGCTGTCAACCCAGTACAAATTATGTCATTATACGTCACCGGACTCTTCTTACGTGAAAAACAGTATAATACTGACAGTAATTCGTCAAATGAGGAAATTTCACATCAGTAAGCTTACGTCAAACAACAAAATACCTATGACATATCGATCCCGCCCCGCCAAGTCAGGAAGTCGCCTTAGGCAAGGTTCCCGAAAATGATGCCAGTGGCGATATAACAGGCCAACTTGTGTTAAATATCATTTTACTATAGAAGTCAGTCAACATTGTATTATATTGTTTCAATTGTTGGAGAATAGAGCATTATGCATGCTAAAGACGATTAGTAATAAGCAGTCAAGTTTATTAACACATTCAGCGCCGAGAACCCGATTGTCGGGTACCCTCTTCGTAGCAGCTACGGGCTACATACGAGATATCCATGGCTACGGCCTACGAGCGTAGCGCGTAGCACTAGGCAGCAATGAAAGTGTTAATATTTTTGTTTCTCAATTTGTTTTACCAAGGAGAAGCGTCTGCTTATAATTTCTCATCAAAGTGAACAGTTTTGTTTTCACGGTACCTAGACATCTAGCGCTTGAATCGCTAAAAGTAGGACTCACGACAGCTTAGTTGGCAAAAGCAGCATGCAAAGACCGCGGGTGCAAATCCCGTTCGTGGCGAATGTATTTCACGTTTAATTTTGAAATATCGCAGCAGTCGCAGCACTAGCTATAACCTTAATAGCCTCGAAGGGCCCAAAAGATCGAATCTAGTTATAATGTTTCTTTTACTCGGCTCCAAACGACGAAACCGAAATTAAAGTAAACCTTCAACGCATTTACTGGACATTTTACCTGTTTTCTTTTATACTTCAATCCTATTAAGAAAATATAGAGCGCTCGTGGCCCAGCGGCACCCGCCTACCACGTGTGGTATGCGAGGTTAAGCAATGTGGGCGCAGGTCAGTTCTTGGATGGGTGACCTCTTTGAGTGGTTACTAACTGAGCGCTCTCGTGCTTTGGAAGGCACGTTAAGCCGTTGATCCCGGCTGCTGTCTACGACAGCAGTCGTTAAGCCAAGTTAAAGGCCTTCGGGCGGCTTAAGAACTTCTAACAATCAAGTTGCCCACTCACTTGACAAAGGGGGGTCGAAGTTGCACCACGTCCGTAGGGAGAGTACCCACCGATACCCGACACGTGACCCCTGGGTGGTGCTAAAAGTGCAACAAAAACTGGCAACCGTACTTGTCTTCTCGAAGATCTCACGGTTCGTAAGTAAATGCCATACGATTAAATAAATTAAGAAAATGTAATGTATATGGTTATATTGTGGAAGGATCTTTGTAGCAATTATATTCGGATTTTCCTCTTGTTACACCTGGATGTTTTCTCACATTATAGAAATATGAAAAAGTTTTGTAGGACATCTTGTGTGATATACGTGTGTTTCCGGCATGCAGGCTTTTCTTTAAGCAGGGTATCGAAACGTAGTTCCTAAACCTAACCATGAACTTAGTTTTATTGTAAAACCAAAATTTCAATTTCCTTAGTTTTCGAACAAAATTTAAATTGCCAGCAATGTAAAGTCAGTTGTCAAGACAGTAGAAATGACGGTTCTTAATGTTTTGTTTACTACGACGTCATCTTAAGCAATAGTGTACCTAGTACATTGAAGGTGCAGATTTAAGAAGTTTAATTGTATAATTAATTCAAATAATTATGATTTGCTAATACATGCAAACAGTCGCTAATGAAACATACTATTGTCCGTTTTGAGAAAAGCTCGCTTGCCGGTAACGCACTGTATAAAACGGTAAATTAATGCTGGTTATAAGAAATCTCTGGCCAAAGGGCAATGGAGAGAGCTATGTTGGGAGTTTCTCTGCGTGATCGCATCAGGAATGAGGCCATCCGCAGCAGAACCAAAGTGACCGATATAGCCCTCCGAATCGCTAAACTTAAGTGGCAGTGGGCGGGGCACATAGCACGTAGAACCGATGGCCGTTGGGGCGGAAAGGTTCTCGAGTGGCGACCACGTACCGGAAGGCGTAGCGTGGGCAGGCCCCCCACACGGTGCACTGATGACCTGGTGAAGGTCGCGGGTGTCCGCTGGATTCGGGTGGCGCAGGACCGGTCATTGTGGAAGTCTTTGGGGGAGGCCTATGTCCAGCAGTGGACGTCTTTCGGCTGACATGATGATGATGATGATGATAAGAAATCAAAACGTCTATTACCTCTTTAATTCGTTATCAAAAGAAATCGATAGTATTTTCGCCATATATCAAATTGAATATATTTACGATGAATTTAATTACCGTCAATAAAATAGATCGAATAAGCGTAACGCTGGGCTGAGACTGATTTTATTATATGTCATGCTAGACACATTTTATGATATGACACAAATATCCACAAGGTAAATGAGTTACACCTACAAATTTCTTTATTAAACAAAGTGACACAAATAAATAAGTAATAACGTTTAAATACCTCCTGCTTGGTCGGCCTGTTTAGCCTAGTTGGTAGTGACACTGCCTCCGAAGCTTGAGGTCCCGGGTTCGAATCCCGGTAAGGGCATTTGTTTCTGTGGTGAGCAGAAACATTTGTTTCTGAGACTTGGATGTTTTCTATGTATTTAAGTATATATCTATTAAATATATCGTCGTCTAGTACCCATAACACAAGCCTTATTGAGCTTACTATGGGACTAGTTCGATTTGTGTAAAAACATGTCCCTTTATATATTTATTTATTAACCGACTTCAAAATTTCAAAAGAGGAGGTTATCAATTCGGTTGTATGTTTTTTTTTTTTTTTTTTTTAATGTTTGTTACTCCATAACTCCGTCATTTCTTAACCGATTTGAAAAATTTTTTTTTTGATTGTATGTATATATATCCAAGTTGGTCCCGTTTTTGTCAAAAGGCAGTTCTGATGATGGGATCCATGAGGAATTGAGGGAACTCCTCAAATCTTTAAGGCAAACATATGGTGATTTTTGTGTTTTTATCAACAAGTCAAGCATTTGCATCCAAAAATGTGACATTGGATGAAGTGGAACTGCTGATGATGATCAGAACAGAACTCTTCAACGACGAAAAGTTCACGTTTGGCGATTTGTCCTCCTAGGTGTGTTTGTTAAGCAAGTTCTATTTTCACGATTAATTTTTGTCATGCTCGAGTTCTGATGATGGGATCCATGAGGAGTTGAGGGAACTCCTCAAATCTTAAAGGCAAACATATAGTGATTTTTGTGTTTTTATCAACAAATCGAGCATTATCATACAAAAATGTGACATTTGATGAAGTGGAACTGCTGATGATGATCAGAACAGAACTCTTCAACGACGAAAAGTTCACGTTTGGCGATTTGTCCTTCTAGTGGTGTATGTTAAGCAAGTTCTATTTTCACGATTGATTTTTGTCATGCTCGAGTTCTGATGATGGGATCCATTAGGAATCGAGGAAACTCCTCAAATGTGAAAGGCACACAAATAGTGATTTTAGTATTTTCATGAACTAATCAAGCATTTTCATTCATAAAAGTGACATTTGATGAAGTGGAACTGCTGATGATGATCAGAACGGAACTCTTCAACGACGCGTAGTTAACGTTTGGCGATTTGTTCTCTTCGTTTGTCAAGCAAGCAAGGTTTTTCCATGATTTCATGAGGAATTGAGGGTACTTAGTCTTCTACCATTATAAACATACTTATGGCCATTTTTGTATTTTATTGTATGGAATCTAAGAGTGCACCATCTAAGATTAATAATCTTTCACCGGACTCCCCCATTGAAGTCGATTTTTTTTTCTTAAAAATTATTTTAATACCATTTGGAAACGTATAATAAATAACGTACTTAATTGAACAAAAGCCTGCAACTATTACGCAGGTGTCCCACAAATTTTAACAAAATTAATCATTTTGAGGTTTTTGAAAAATATATTGCTATAATTATGCAGCGAAAATCGTTGCAACCAAACAACATGATCGCATATTTGTCGGATATACCTATATATACATATATCCCATACAGGATTCGCCCTTCTCCCACTTACAAACTTAGTAATGACCTGTTTATCTTCGTAAGTCCTTTGTTCTTTCAACTGTAGTAGTTCTAACTAACCAGTGCACTACACCAAGTATAAACTTAGAGAGTGCTTCAGACCCAGACGTGACTTTTTCGATTTTGTATAAATTCTTGCCATTGGTTATATTCAGTATATCTATGGTTTTTAGCGCATCCTTAATTTGTACTTGGTGAAGTACAATAGGCAGTTATTTATGCTACGCAGTTAAAATATCAGGTCTGAAGTACTATCGTCAATTTGTACTTGTACAAGTACGCGGGTCTTACGAGGTTATATTACAATGATTCGCGATTAGTGCGAGTGTATCATCATCATCATGTCAGCCGAAAGACGTCTACTGCTGGACATAGGCCTCCCCCAAAGACTTCCACAATGACCGGTCCTGCGCCACCCGCATCCAGCGGACACCCGCGACCTTCACCAGCGAGTGTATATTACAAACATATTCTCGCAAAAAATATAAAACGCTATTATTCTAGGAACTCGCACTAAACGCCAATCATAATCACACAGGCCATAAGGGAGGAATGCTTTATGTTTGACACAAAAGCGATCATGTGAGGCTGGCGGCAGTTTAGACATGTTCGGTCGTGGCACATTCCTATATGCTCTTAACGCTATCACAATACTTTTGCATTATGTTTAAATATTTTTTAATGAGTAAACGTCGGTTTTTGCCTGGTTCCGATTGAAGTAATATCTAATTTTAGTGCCGGTTAAAAACTGCTTGAATCTTATAAATACTACAAACGTTCTAGTTATTTTAATTGCAACAGGAATATTGCACACACACGGCCAGATGACAGTTGTTATTCACACACATGCTAACATTCTTATTTTTATATTACCTATAATGTAATAGTAATTTTGTAATCGTATTATCGTAAGTTATTATTGTTATTTTTTGTGTAAAACTTGTTGACCATGTATATCCTAAGCATCAAAGATCACCCTAGTGATCAATGGTATCACTGAAAATCCGCGTCACGATGTAAGCCACGGTTTCCATGGTGACATCAAGCTGAGTAATGACCATTTTAGCATTTATCGCTGTGTATTATCCCTAATTTGTATTTTTTCAAAATGTATAATAAAATGTATTTCGTCTTCTTCTTCATTCAAGCATAAAGGTGTATAAAGGTGTCCATTACTATTCCTTTTAGATTTAAATGGTAATCTCCTTTAAGAACGTCTTTTTGGGACCAGAATTTCTTCCAAGTGTTTGCTATCTTCCTATCTACATCTTCTTCGTTGCTTTTTTTCTAGTCGGTACTAGAGCTTTTAACCCCGGTATTTTTAGTCATTAACGGGATATCGGAATACTACTCATAACTATAAATCCCACGATTGGAGCTCAAGACGATATTCGATAAAAAGGGAGCTGGTTCTTAATTTTACTTTCCTTCCAGAATTTCGCCTCGTCTTCCCAACTGGAGACGGCATGGCGGTTTCATATCCGATGAAGCTGCCAAGCCGAAGGGAGCATAGCGCCGCTAGAGAGCTCACGCTAAGCCGCAAAGACAAGAGCGAAGCTAAGCTACGGCTGGCCAGGAGGAGTGTGCTGGGAGCCTTCACTGCAGCCCTGGTTGGAAGACGGTGAGTTAGGTTTAAAGAATCTTTATTTACTCATAAGAATTTACAATTCACTTACTAAGGCTGGGTTGCACCGACTTACGATCACAGACCGATCAATGTTAATTATGGCACCGGCAGCTGTCATACCATAGAAACTTGTCAAACTTTCCATACAAATCAAATTTTAACGAACACAGCTTACACTACACTATGTATGTAATATAAAAACTTGGTTAACTTGGCGAGTAATAATGATATAGCTGCCAGTGTGTACTGTGGAGTGCTAGAGAGCCACCGCAGAGACAAGAGCGAAGAAATGCTACAGGCTTCCACTGCAACGTTAGCGGGAAGAAGGTAAGTGATCAATGATGTAGCTACCTATAGTCGAGTGTATTGTAGTATGCAGAGAGCTCGCTCTAAGCCTCAAAACAAGAGCGCAGCAAAGCTACACCTAGCAGCAGCTAGGGGCTTTTACAGCAGCGTTGGTGAGGTGGTGAGTAACCAAGCTTTGATAATAGTCTCCAAGGTGGGATGGCGAAAAGTGACTAATGATGTAGCTATGTATAAAATGGATTATCTTTGCCACTTTCTAGCAAATTCACGGTTGAACTTAAACCGTGGCATTGCTTGTTGAACCGCTCAACTGCATCCCACATCACTTACACATCGCAGTATGTAAGCACTTTATTGTACAGAATAACAGGTTAAAACAATAAACATGTCGCACAAGATTTAAAGTACAACGGAACTCGCGAATTTACGCCTATGAGGGATCTCTCTCAGCTAGCACTTTTATCTTAGCTTTTTTCCGTTACGTCCCCTTAATTTCTAGGCCAAGGTCGGAAAGCTTCCATTTGCACGAGGCTTTTATTTCAATCACAAAGCCCCTCAAAGTAGGGAATTCCTGGGAGATTGCCGGCCGGCGGGATGTAATAATTTAATAAATCCAGCCTTCAGTTAACGAGCTAACTACCCAACTACCCTCATCTAGACTGCCAGTGAAATATGGCTTCTGTTTAGGGTTTGTGACTTAGTTATGATGTCTGGGAGTTGTAGTTGCATTTATGCAGTATTACCGTTTGACTGCATAGCAGAAGTCCGTTTGTACTATTTAGTCCAAACCAAGATAAATGGTTAGATACGCGGGTAAGTACCTGCCAGACAAGAGAGCGCTCCCCCACTTACCGTCTCTATTATTAAATGATGTCACAACTATGGAACATTAAACGTAGTTTAATAAAACAGTAAAGCTAGCTAAAATTTAGAGGTACATCAAATAACTAAAACTAAACATTATAAAGACTGAATTTGGTCCCCTCGGTATTATTAATCTAAGAGCGATACTGATTCGACTGTCTAGTAGACCGTAGAAAGAGGATCCTATAGATGTCGGATTAGCGTATCACCAAAAGGGACGGACTTATAGCTGTAGTAACCTAACTTAATTGAGATATATGAGAAGACTGATGCATCCTTTAGCACGATTGGGACACCCCATCCTTAGTGGTGTTATATGTGGTGACAGCAATGGCATTCATTGATGACGTTTCGGTGACGGTGACAAATATTACGGCCTTATACGCGATGAGGGCCTGGAGATATGTCAGTGCATCTCACTCCCATTTGTGATATTGTCTATGCTTACATCTTTGTATGCGTGTATTGCCGGCTCCAGTTTTATTCTTACTTAATAACCATTGACTTAATTAATGGCACCGACAGATCAGGAAGTCGCCATAATCTGTGCCATGGCTGCACATACTCGTGCAGACCTACATATTTCTATATTTTCGTAACAAATTTGGCTCAGTTAGTCCTATTCCGTAACAGAATTTGTTCCAATGTACCGATGGAAGGAATTCGATTAGGCTTATTGGCACACGACTCGATTTAATTGAAATCTTGGCTAACCCAGTTACCCTGTGTCTACAATTTCTTTGGCTTCAACCAGTTATGTAACAAGAAATTGTGTTATTGTTTTATTTTAAAACAACGACGGTGGCAAACAACTGTCTGCCTGATGGTAAGTGGATATCGTAGCCTATGGACAAATGCGACTCCAGAAGAATCACAAGCTCTTTGCCGCCCCTTTATGGGCTTCGGGATTCCTGGTGTTAACGGCTGGTGCAGGACCTTCATTCTCAACACAGCGCATCCTCGGGAACTCTGGCGACATTACTCACCACCAGGCACACAACACCACATACCTTAAGAGCAAGTGGTGGTGCCATGGTGTTTTAAGGCCGCGGCTGCGGTGGCTTACAGACGTAGGGTCTTCACCTTACAAGGAGGCTCGTATCAGGTAGTAGGCAGGGTCTCACTCATATTTCAAACTTCAAAATATTTATTACCACTAAAAACTTGTACTAGGACATAACTTATAAATACTCCAATTACCGTTGAATTTGCAGTAGCCCCATTGAGAAAGTACCTTCTACTTCCTCAGTGGGGCTGCTCAAAAGATGAGCGAGACGAGAAGAGCATAAGATAACACAATAAGCGCGCGAGGCATTTGAAACCGAATTGGAATGCGTCTGATAAGCCTCTTGATGGTTTATATGGCTAAGCCAGACTGTCAATACAGGGTGATTCAGAAGACGTGAGCAGGACCAACACTACATACATATTAAATGGCAATTAAAAAAAATTAAATTAGATATTATTTATTTCAGACACGGAATCCATAATTTGTTAGTAACAATTACAAACTTAAATCTAATGTTAGCAAAAAATAGACTTAATGGCTAATATCTGCGGGCGGGGGCACGCACCGGAGCATGTACCTCATCCCAATACCGCATTATCGGGCAGTCCACCCATTCAACAAGGGCACACATGATGCTGTTAGGGCTACCCCTCACCCTACGCATGAGCGAGGCCACTCTACTGCGCATTATTGCGTGGAATCCCGGCACACCCGCCGCCGCGAACATGCCGGACGCACTGCAATATCGGGGCAGACCCATCAGCACCCTGAACGCGTTGTTATATTGCACTCTCAATGCATTGACGGCTCGCTGCGTATAGTTAGTCCATAGCGCACACGAATAGAAGGGTTGGCAAAATGCCTTAAATAAGGTAACCTTGACACCCTCACTACACCGCGCGAACCTACGAGCCAACATATTACACCGAACCGCCAATGCTCGGCGCTCCCTCTCTATGTCAACATCATCGCATAGAGTTTCCACTAACCAGTGCCCTAAGTACTTAAATTGTGAGACTCTTTTTAACGGTGTGCCCTCAAGTACAAGTGGTGGGACAATATCGTAAGTTTTATTGCCTGCCTTGAACACCAGCAGCTCACTCTTTTTCGCGTTATACTTCAGGCCATGTGCATCAGCATAGCGCTCACAAACAGCTAGCAATTTCCTCATCGCACTGATGGAAGGACTCAGCAACACCATGTCGTCCGCGTAGCTAATATTATTTATATTCTTTCCACTTACATAACAACCCACTGGTGTGTTACTGAGCTCATCGATCAGCCGATTCATATAAAGATTAAAGAGCTTCGGAGACGTCAATCCGCCCTGCCTCACTCCACACTTCAACCTGTACACGTCCGACATACACCCAGACCACCTCACAACATTTGTCTGATGCTTATACCAATATTTGAATATTGATATAAGTTCCCAAGGCATTCAGCTTTACGTGAGCACTTATAAGTAATTGTTGATCAAGCAGGCTATCCAGAACTTTTGCAATTACAGTCGCCAGAGATATAGGTCTATAATTGTTTTTATCCGCTACATCACTAGTTTTATTCTTAACAATCGGGATAACAATCGTTTTCATTAAGCAATGAATCGTTCAACATTGTATTTAAGTGAAACACCCATACCTTTTTCCTGTATTTTAATTTGTTAAGGTAAAGTTTAATTCTCTAAAATCATTGTCACCCTACAACAACTGGTTTATAAAGATTAAGCGTGGGTTGCACCGAACCGCCTGTAATCGTAAGCTGTGTTCGTTAAAATTTGAATGTATGGAAAGTTTGACAAGTTTTTATGGGATGACAGCTGCCGGCGCCATATTTAACGTTGATCGGTATGTGATCGTAAGCTGGTGCAACCCAGCCTAAACCTCTAACTGTTATGACAGCACTTTAATTACGAAGAAAGTAAATTGTCACATTGAGTGAGATACGATATTTCAAAAGTAATCGGACTCAGATGACATTCAATTTGACACGTTTCACTTGACTGAAGTATTCTGATTGTAGAGTGACCATGAATTTCGAAAATAATTTAAAACATTTTGTTTTCAACACCAAAGATAAATGAACGTTAATTTCACTAATAGTGGCACGAAGCAGTAGCTTATGATCTACTGAATCTGTAGTGTTGAGCTTGCTCACGTTTCCCGAATCATCTGTATAGTAGAGAGTTATATAAGTGTTGTGGCGTACAATCAACGATCTGCTGACATTGTCTTAGAGGCAGTGATGTCACTACATACAATGGGGTCTATTTGACTTCTATGACTAAACTTACGGTACTGGAATAATATTAATTACCGTGGCGCGCTCTCGAACTCAAACAAAATAAATTAACTGACATTTTTAAACATGTTTTTTTGCCATAATATTATATAACACTTTAAACTCTCGCGCTTTGTACACACATTCTTAAAATGTGTGTACAAAGCGCGATTAAATAAAATTATTATTGTTTCCTTTTTGTGTTAGACCCGTGTACGAATATTTTAAAGACATAACATTATATTCCATAACCTTTCATTGTCTATTTATTTATTTAATCGTATGGCATTTATTTACGAACCATGAGATCTTCGAGAAGACAAGTACGGTTGCCAGTTTTTGTTGCACTCATTTTCTATTAAATTTACTTAACATAATGCTATTTTCCCGATAGGCTGATGTCAAAATGATGTGAATGCCATATTAGATATTTGCCATATTTTTAATTGCATTAACTTACTTGACAGACAAACACCAGACAAATCAATTGCCATAATAACTATATCCCGAAAAAAATCCGTCATCGATTAGGACGAAGTGGATAACGAACGAGTGAATGTACCATGGGGAAAATAACAGTGACTTTGAGTAATTCTGACCCTACAGCGAATCGACGGAGCCCCGATTCGCGGACTCCTTTACGTTCCGCTCGTTATAAGTTGGAATAGATATTGTGGAAAATAACAATTCTTGCTTATGATGAATATTGTAGTAAACAACTCTTATGAAAAATGAAATAATGGTAAATAAAATTATGACCAATGACTATTCATCATCATGAATTTAAGAGTAAAACTCTTGTCGGTGTAGCCGATGAAGTATGCAGTTCTCTCCACCTTATCCTATCCAGAGCCAATTCCTTGGTTTCCTTAATACGACACGACTTCTATTTTCTCTTTTATTTGTTTCATGTAGCTTATTCTCGGTCTTCCTCTTCCCCTCTTGCCTTCTACTTTCCCCTCTATGATGGTGCTTATTAAGGAATCGTGTCGTACAAGGTGACCAAACATTTTCCCTCTTCTATTTTCTATTGTTTGTAGCAATCTTCTTTTTTCTTTTACCCTCCTTAAGACTTCTTCATTTGTGACTTTTTCTACCCATCTGATTTGAATGACTATTATGGCAACTTAAATTATTATAAATGAAATTCTGGAAAACTAAGGTGTACCCGGAAATATTTACTGATTACCTACCTAGTTTAATAATCTTCCATTACGTTCCTCACTGCATACTGAAGTTAAATTTCCATATCGCTATAATGCTAGCGACACCGAAGCCGAATCCCCGCAATAAATTAGCCTCGCCCCGGGAATCGGCTTTTCCAATCCAGGTCTTACAACTTGCAATTTGGCCTCTTATTAGTTAGGTCATGTGCTCATGTACGCTCGATTACAAAAACTAATTACAGTACACACTTCCAACCTATATTGAACCTTGTTCATGAATAGTTACGGTCGAAATTCGAGCAGCAGTGGTTTTTTCGATAGCGTTTTGTTTCACATCGCGATTCATTTTGTACATGATTGTGTGATTGATGGATCTTTATTATTTTTCGGATGAGGCTGATATTTTACTGCGCGTTATCTTGCATTCTATTGTAAACCTTTTGCGTTGGTGACAAAGTTGAATGTAGATTGATTTGATGATGATATTGTTTTTCCGCGATAAATGGGAATATAACTTGTGGTTGTTATAGCAATATTTAGCCGATATTTTCGTTCATAACGTAAGACAATGGAAGCCAAAACTATTTGTCTACGAAATTTCGTTGTTTTTTATTTATTATGATTAGTCGCTCAAGATCGAGACAAATGTAGACACTATGTCAAGACACTAGGAACACATTGTCATCATCATTATGCGGTAACAGATCAACCTTACGTAATTCTCATCATCATCATCATCTTCTAGCGTTATCTCAGTACAGACGACAGATGCATCCTGGAGATCCGCTACCTAATCCCAAGAATTAGCGTAGGCACTAGTTTGTACGAAAGCGACTGTCGTCTGACCTTCCAACTCAATGGGGAAACAAGACCTTCTTAAAAATATTCAACCTTCTTAAAACAAGACCTTAATATACAAATAATAATGTGTAATTTATTTATATTTCTCTGGATATTTTTAATGTTATCATCATCCTCCTATTAGCGTTATTCCCAATACAGATGCATACTGAAGGATGCCTGGGGTCCGCTACCTAATCCCAAGAATTGGCGTAGGCACTAGTTTTTACGGAAACGACTGCTATCTGACCTTCCAACCCGAGGGGGAAACTAGACTTATTGGTATTAGGCTTGTCAAGTGAGTGGGCAATTTGACTGTTAGAAGTTCTCAAGCCGCCCGGAAGCCTCTAACTTGGCTTAACGACTGTTATCGTAGACAGCAACCGGGATCAACGGGTTAACGTGCCTTCCAAAGCACGGGAGCGCTCAGTTAGTAACCACTCAAAGCGGTCACCCATCCAAGGACTGACCTCGCCCGACATTGCTTAACCTCGCATACCGCACGCGGTACGCGGGCGCCGCTGGGCCACGAACGAAATTTTTAATGTTATGTAAGAACTAAAATAAACTTATTTCGTTTGATGTTTAATTCACTTGTTGATAATCATATCTTACGTCAATGTTCTAAAGTCAGCTAACATTATCTAAAAGACCGGAGTTTCTGTATCTTAGTTTTATTACTTATTCTGTGGTATAACCCTTAAACACAACAAGCGGGTTATGAAAAGATTCCCGCTATCTGAATAATGCATGTTGGCAACCCTAGGGTTAGGGATGGCGATAAATAGTACAGTATAAACAGCAGGGTCTGCGTTTATGGATATGACATGTTTCGTTTTATAGGTAAAAATAGTAACGTATACAGATAATCAAGGGTTTTTTTTTTATCAAAATCAAATATTTATTCTGCATTAGGCCACAAGGGCACTTTTACATGTCAAAGCGTGAATTTATACAATTTAAAAAACTGACAATGTTACATAATAATAATGATTCAAAAATATATTGTATACAATTCAATGAAACTAAATTTACAAATATTAAGGACGTTCATTGAAAACGATCTGTGTCCGAATAAACAAAAGTATATAAAATTAATTTAATATCTCAGAGATGTATATGGTCTCTGAGCGTCCAAATACGATTAATAACAATTATTTCAAAGTCCTTAGAGATGTAAATGATCTCTAAGCGTCAAAATTAAAATAAGTAATAAAACAGCACTAATATAATATTCTTAGAGATGTATAAGGTCTATAACCGTCAATAACAATAGAACTAATCCAGAACAGGATTATGTCCCTCGTCAATCTACAATAAAATAACACTAGTATTAAGGTATTTACTATGCCCTTGCAAGCATGAACAGACCGGACTCCACAAACAGCACCCGATCACGAGTATGACGCGTATCTTATACAGTGGCAGATGTGACCACAACGTTATGACTCAGATTAATAAGTATTCGTGTTTAGTACAATCTATAATCTTGCATACGTCGCCATCTATTGGTAGCTTTGGGGATTTTAACTATAACCGTTTTCAGACCGGCAGTATTACCAGATAGCATCTATCTCCAACCATAGATTTCAAATTAAGGTATTGAAATTTTCATTAGTTATTGTTTTCTTAACGAGCTAAACTAAATCGCTTATGTCTATTTCTATTAGTTGGGTACGGTAGTACTTCGTTCTTTTCAATGTGTTATTGTGTTGCAATTTGTACGGCTGTAGGAGAACGCGAGATCCTTGCTGACATCCACTTGCACTCGCGTCGTCTCAAAACTGAACGGAATACTTCAAGGTATCCGTGTAAATGCATGGGATCAATCGAATGAGTAATTAGTAGAACCCGGATGAGCACAACGCTAGCGCGTTCTATGTTGAGAGCAGCACCATCTACCGGGGACCCCATCTTCAATGAATGAACATTTTAAAGAAATAATGCTTGTGATTTGTTAAGGTTGTAAGTGTATAATGTTTGTGATTTTTTAAGGTTAATCTCTGAAGTTACTCATCTGATTATAGAAGTACTTTTGTAATAAAAATTTTCAAAAACATTCTTGACTAGCTTCGATACACCACCATTGATTTAACTATATGATAAACCCACGCCCACCCATTTTTTTATTTAAATATTTTTTTAATTAATCAATTTATAGTACATTACGATACAAGGGTTGTAAAACAAAGAAAGGCCGATATCGCAGAAGTTTGAGGCCCGAGCCGCAGGCGAGGGTCATAAATATGCGAGAGAGGGCTTTCTGTTTTACGACCCGTGTTTTGTACACAATTTTACGTCACCACTTGGCCAAAAAGTGGGTTTTTCCGGACGCGCAGCGTGCGGAAAACCGCGCTTTTTGGCAAGGTGTTGTGTAAATTTATTTAGAACACAGTCATTTTATGTACTTACTGTAAATTTAATATGGTTATATCCATATTAAATTCACAGTAAGTACATAAAAAAGTACTAAAACAAATATTACCAACAGATCTGGAAGTCCATTTTTTTCAATAGAGTTAACTATATTCATTGTTGTGTTGTTGTTTGTTTGTACAAAGTGTTAAGTAACTAGAGTCCGTTCTCGGTATGTCTGCATTGAAATAATTTGGCAACACCAGCTCAAACGTCTCATTTCTATGATAAAAAAAATATATAATAAAAACTCAAGGAAACAAACTCATGCTACAAGGTTGGTATTTTGTGAGACATACATGATACATAATCCGCAAAACCATGTACTTACTTGTATTAAGTGTGAAGGAGTTATCTTCATCATATCGCCGGCAGGGCATTCATCCTCACAACTTCGAACCTAAATGGTCGCGTGCGGTACGGTTTCAGAGGAACTTCCTCCCTCGGACGCTCCGGTTGTCGAATGAGCTCCCTGCCGAGGTTTTCCCGAGGAACTACAGTACGGGATTCTTCAAGAAAAGATTGTATAAATAAAAAAAATATATGTGGTTTGGTTGACGCTTATGCGTTGTCAACTCAGTAGTCTGTTTTACTTTTAATAAAACGTTGGCGGCAAACAAGCTTAAGGCCTGTCTGCTGGTAAACAGACACCTTAGCCTATAGATACTTCTCCATAATAATTTTGCAAATACTATAGTTTAGGTAGTATATGTTGACTGTTGTAGTGGACATCCCTAAGGTCAGCTGGCGATAAATACTAGCCGTTCCAACCTTTGTGATAATGCGGGGCGAATATCAATGAGTCCATAAAAAAGTTCCTTACATGCCGGCCGCCGATTCATTTTTATTATAAAAGGGCAGAGTTCGGCCCTAAAGTGCTTTCAAACTTGAGAAGTGTCACAAAATATAAATACGGGAGTTCCAGAGGTTCTAATATTATGAGTATACATTTGTATTTTAGATGTATAAAATGTATACTCGTAATTAACTTTAGCCTCGAATCATTGTAACATTGTAACGCTTTGGTGTCTTACTGTAATGTTACAGACATAACTAAAATTCAATAAATAAATAAATGAGAGACCAATTTTCTGTTGTGGAAACTTCTTTGTAGTTGTATTGTATGTTTGCCACCGACGTGGTACACTCGCGGATAAAGAATACAGGTCGGCAAAATACCGTCATAAATTCCTAAAATAGTACAAGGTTGTACAGTTTTTTTAATCCTTTCATAATCTTTATTTAATTTTACATTTAAATTACAAAAATAACAGTTAATGAAATAAAGTTACCTCGTTTAAAACGGGCTCGTAAAAACCTATGAAAAAAAACAACTTTAACGGAGCGAGATATCGCAGAAATCGTCATTTTTGGATATTGATATTTTTATGATAGGATCCCGAAAATTACTTATATAGTTGGGTATACTTGGGTTGGGTGGTGGTTGGTAATAAACAATATTATTTTATGTAACTATAACACAACCTTATTGCGGTTATTAAATTCAGGATGACCCGAAAATTTTAACCACGACTGTATAAATATATCACTGTCGTCGCCGCTGCCGCCGCTAGCTGGGCTAGTAGGCGTCCTTATCAGTTAAAGACTGAATTAAGGTTAATTTCTGTGTACATATATCATAAAATTTTGTCATCCGTACTGTCTAGTACAGGACTATAATTGCAGCCTAATAGAATTTGGAGTTATCATTACAAATATTATTCCCAATCGTCAAATTTCAAGCTAGAAATGGTTTTGTTCTGCTTACATTCTACTAGACACAACAAAGGCAAGAGTGAATAGGCATCTTCTGGGTGAGCTCGCATCATCGTCGGCCTCATCTTTGCCCCTTAGCTAGATGCTGGCCAAGAGCAATCCCATAAAAAAAAAATGACTTCGTACTCGTAATGGCGGTGATTTGTCACTTTTTGTAAGGAACTTAATTACAGCACGATGCTGAATTTTTGTAATATTCGTTGCTAATTCACAAATAACATGATGAACTTTTCCGTTGAAAAATATCTCGTAACAGAAAAGCACAAGTATATAATATTATCATATGCATATTAAAAATAATTTGTTTTTAAATGGCCTTGCTAGTGGCCAGTACCATAAACGCATATACGACCTCGAAATACCTTAGGCTTAGAACTTTATAGAGGCTCCTCGTAGATAAAAGTATTGGTATTTATTGGATATCTGTTACGGACAGCCCCAAGGCCACCACCACCATATCAGCCAAAGGACGTCCACTGCTGGACATGGGCCTCCCCCAAATTCACGGAGGGTATATGCCATAATCGCCACGCTTGGCATGCGGGTTGGCGATCGCAGTATCTCCACCGCACTCCAGGGATGCTGCTGCCCATCCCCCGGTGGTCTTGGTCGTAGTTTTAGGCCCCAAGGCAAATTGTAAGAAATGAGGACTACTAGCGCCATCCTGTACCGAGTGGCCACACTAATTTATCCTAAAAATTATTGACAAGTTCATGTCTGCTAATGGACCCGATTCTACGGCGGCCGCTAAACTTCCTAATTTAATTTAGGCGTCGCTAAACCACTTTGCTATTGTGTGTCATACTTTATTAAACCATGTCAACTATCAGAATGAAAACTGGTAGTATTGTGGCTAACACAACTGGTAGTGTTGTGTTGGTGGCTTTTGACATGACAGCTCAGATGTTAAATAATACAGTAATTGATTGAAACTTCTTCAGTCGTATTCAGGGGCTTTTCAGCTCGAAGTACGCATTTTTCTATGGAAATGTTAGTTTCACTTGTTTGTACCAAATGTCACTGGGTGCTACCTCTATCGCACTTGCATATTGAAGTGACAGAGATGCAGCGGTCGTGTGGTTAGTTCTTACTAAATACACAACGGCGCTACGATCTATGTGGAGTATTTCACTGGTATCTCTATCTCAGTATATATATTGTACTTTGTGGTCGTATTCCGATATTAATCGATGGGGAAGCATTATTTACTACATCTATAAGACAAATGCTTGGAAAAGGTTTTGGAGCTTAAAAGAGGTATTGAAAAGCGATATGCCAATCCAAATTAAACAGAAAGTTATGGATACCTGCATTTTGCCATCTTTAACTTACGCTAGCCAGACTTGGAAGTTCACCTATCGAATAAAACATAAGATAAGATCATGCCAGAGAAGTATGGAGAGGAGCATATTGAACGTTAAAAAAATTCAGAAAATAAACCACAAAACTATTAGAAACAAGACGAAAGTCACCGATGCTCTCCATCACTGCAAAAAACTAAAGTGGCGATGGGCGGGTCATATAGCTAGACTGATCGACAATAGATGGACTCACAGACTGACATCATGGAAAGGACCAACGGGTAGTAGAAAGAGAGGTATAGGTATCGGCACGAGAGTTGAGGCCACGCACACATTCAACATTGCATGTAATTATAGAGAGGTTTTGAAATTAGTGTTCTTTTTTCGTACCGATAGCAAAATAGCAAACTGCAAGATTGTCTAAAGATTTTTCCAATTTATTTAGTTACAATTATTTTTTTAGACAAAAATATCCGATTGAATTAAAACAGATCATAATTCTACTAATATTATAAAGGCGAAAGTTTGTGAGTGTGTATGTTTGTTACCTCTTCACGTCTAAACGGCTAAAACGATTTTAATGAAACTTTACAATAATGTAGCTTACACATCATAATAACACATAGGCTACACTATTCCCTCAAGAACAGCGATAAACGACTTCTACGCGGACGGAGTCGCGGGCAGAAGCTAGTAATTATATATTTCATACTTACGTACTAACTGATAATATAGGCAACATTGTCCAATTAAAATAGTTTTATTTAAATGAATATTTATCTGAATGAATTGGTAAAGGACAGATGAATATATTAATCGTAAATTATTTTTTACTTTAAAAGTATTATGTTGTTTTTATTTTTACATATATTTTCATTACTTCGTCATTTCGTTATCAAACCTCTTCAGATAATTATCTATTGCATTATGTGGCACTTGTTTTATCGTTGTCATATATATTGACATTTGCATTTTCCACGAGTAAGAAAACGGGGGGTCATTTAAATAACTACGGAAACAAGTTCTTTTTTAGCGAAACGATGGGTCGTGGGAAAACATTAAATGGTCAAAGTCGGGAAATTATATTCAGAGTATTCTCTCATTTTAGGTATAACTTAAAAAATAATGGCCAACATTTATCAATGACAGAATTATATGATGTTACGGCAGAAGTAACTGGTGTATCAAAGTCAAGCATTCAACGAATCGTAACTGGAGTGTGTAAGGAAACTACAAGAGCAAACAGCCCATCATCAACTGAACAATCTACTCCGTCAACCACGTTCACGACACCGGGACTGAAGCGACCAAGATTATCACCAAAAACCAATTTAGATAAATTCGATTACGATGTCATAAGAAGATGCATATATGACTTCCATTTAGTACACAAAACATTGCCCACAATAAAAAAAATTCTCGATGTTTTAAAACGTGACATGAACTTCGCAGGATCGGAACGTTCATTGAGGAGAATTGTACGTAAGTTAGGTTTTCGCTGGAATAAATCGCAATCAAACCGACAGTGTCTTATTGAAAATCATGACATTAGATTAAAACGGACTCTATATCTAAACAAGCTAGAGGAATATAATAAGCAGGGGCGTCCTATCGTGTACACCGATGAATCCTACATTGATAGCTCTCATTCAACAGCAAAGGCTTGGACTGATAAAACAAATAAAGGATGTAAAGTGCCCATATCTAAAGGTCAACGTTGTATTATTGTGCACGCATGTACTAAAAATGTTTTTTTATCGAACGCACTAATCACGTTCAAGTCAAATAAAAAAACTGGCGATTATCATGGGTCTATGAACTCTGCCAATTACAGAAAATGGGTCATGGAGAAACTTTTGCCAAATCTAGAACCAAATTCCGTTTTAGTTGTAGACAATGCTTCTTATCATAATGTACAGTATGAACAGTGTCCAACGAAAAACTCAAACAAAGCAGAAATGTTGGCCTGGCTCAATAAGCAGAATATAACATACCCTGAAAAGAACACGAAGCCCGTTTTATATGATATTATTCAGCTTCATAAGCCACGACATAAGAAATACGTTCTGGATAAAATGCTGGAAGAACATGGGCACTCGGTATTACGTCTCCCACCGTACCATCCCGATCTCAATCCCATTGAACTTTGTTGGGGAATCATAAAAGGAAGAGTAGCGGCCAGTAATACTGAGTTCACATTTAACAGCGTCATGAGAAAATTAGAAGAAGAAATTGAAGCACTTAATCAAGAGACATTTCACAGTATTTTCAGAAAAACTCAAGAACAAGAAGAAAGATACAGGTCAATGGAACCTAAGATTGATAGTTTGTCCGAAAACCATACCCTTGAAATAAATCTAAATGAATCGGAAGAAGATATGTCAAGTGACTAGTAAAACTATTAAAGCATAATTTTATTTTCTGGCTGTTTGTTTTACCTATTTTTCGAAAATATATAATTCAATCGTGCACTTAAATTTCATTCACTCATTCGTTCATTCGCTACCTATAGACCCATTGCCCGGTGGATTGACGATAAAGTGGCTGGTAAACAGTGGATAGACACGGCGAGTAATCGGGATGTTTGGAAATCACTGGAGGAGGCCTTTACCTTCGAAGAACGAGGGGTTCTTACTTTAAAAAAAATATTGTTATGAATGTAATTGTTAATTTAAGCTTTGTTTTAATAATGTATGTAGTGAGTAATTTATAAACTTAAAGAATGTTAACTGTTATGTAATGTTTTAGTAAGAAATATAAGGCTTTTTTATTTTTTTATTTTATTTATTATAAGACATATTGCATCAAAGGAAATCAAGCGCTAAGTGTTTTGGTAAGAACTATTTTGATAAAGAAGTTTCAATGTCCGTCCTCCGCAAAATGTTTTAAATTTGCTGTTGAAATCAATCAATAATGTACTAAATGTTATTGATGCAATGTTTGATACTGTAATGCCCCAATACTTGACATACTTGGCGTTCATCCCTATTATCTTGCTAAGTTTTGGGTCAGTGTCAGCACTGGACCCTTACCGGACGGGCCTAATTTTCACAACAAAAAGGTTTTCGTCCAATCGAGTTAATTTATTTCCACTAAAAACTACTATCAAACTGAATACACGGCCGACTAAGCCTGCAAACGACCCTGTTAAGCTTCCAGTATTAACAAAAGTGTGGCCTTCCAGAAAATAGAAGCTCTTTATGGCGTTACTCCAAAGTAAGCTAATACTTAAGCCACAATAAGCCTATTTTGTTGCAAAATATCACGCCGGAGACATGCAAAAGAATACGTTTCGCTATGACATGTTTATAAGGGTCATTTTGCTTTGATGGCGCTCCCTGTTTGGCTATCTATCTTGTTTTTACCGTCTGCTGACTTATGAGATATTCTGTAATCTTTTCTTTTCAAACGAAAGTGTTCTATTGTATTTCTTGTTAGTAACTGTTTTGTGATAAAAGTTTATGTTGATAAGATAATGATACAATACAACACAAATCCACTTTATTGTACACCTCAATAGAAATAGAAAACAGTTCTGAACAAAGCATAGACACATAACAAAGCGAGATGAAAGGTTTTCCTGATACATTTCTTTAAGATTTGCTTGCTTAGGTTTTTCTTAATTGATTTTAGGTTTACGCGACTTCCTGATTCGTCGGTGCGGAGGCGGTACAATGTGAGAAAACTGTCAGCTGTGAGTGTCAACTGTCAGTCGAGTCAGTACCGCTTTTTACTGAGCTCCTACTCATGTCAAGGAGTGCTTCCTGACTGACGCGGGATGTGCGGAGCTAGGTGATATAAAGGCAGTGCTCTCCCGCTTCTGCGCATGATATTACTACTGTGCAATTATAATACTGATAGTTTACCGTCGTGACATTAGTGACATTAGTAAGCTCACGCCAAAGAAAAAAATGCCACATCATCGATCCCGCCCCGCCAAGTCAGGAAGTCGCCTTTGTTGGTAAAATAATCTTTATTATTTGGAGGAGTTCTCAAAGTGGCAATTTTGCTTGCTCGTTATAAACTATAAGTATTCTTTCTTCGGTTGTTTATTAGGTATATAAAAACTGTACTTAAAGCAGCACGCCTAAAGCACTAGTTCTCTTGGTCAACAATTTCTTTTTACAATCTATACCTAATATTATAAAGTTGAAGAGTTTGTTTGAACTCGCTAATCGCAGAAACTATTGATTCGAATTGAAAAATTCTTTTTATGTCGGATAGTCCATTAACGAGGAAGGCTTTAGGCTATATAACATCACGCTGCGACCAATAGGAGCAAAGACGCGGACGAAGTCGTGGGCAACTGCTAGTATTTAAATAAAAAGGGAAAGTCACACCGTGACTATATACTACCCCATAAGTGAGATCAATTTATACTATAATTTGGCTTTTTCTAGGTTTACTACTACACCTTACCTTACCTTGGAGTATACTTCACACTAACTAACTATAGTTCACATACATAACAATCTTGGCCTCGTCCGATAATGGCGAAGCCAGAATTCTATTACACATTCTGTTACTATTAAAACTTCACCTTAGATATGGGAATATCAACTCATGTCGCTGGGCCTCGTTGCGAACACATTCCAT